>JAECXO010000280.1:1412500-2825000 GCA_018152825.1 Scaptomyza hsui
ATTTATGCAGTTCAAAACAATTGAATGCAACTTTTTTTTTTTTTTGGGGCCATTGCCAGCCAATTTATTGACAAGTGGAGGGAGGGAAATTGATAAATTGATATGCATGTGTGTGTTCTATATATATATATGTATATAGTATAAAAATAAACCACACACAAACCACTTGAAGATTGTTTTAGCAATAATATTTATGGCATTTGTGGTTGTTGTTGTTGTTGTTAACAAGCCAAAACAAATAGAGGCTGACATCGATATATAGATGTATATATATATTTATAAATCGGGCAAAGTGCCAACAAGATTTTTATTAAAATGTATCTAAAACTAAAATGTCATAAGAAACGAAATCGAAAGCTAAAAGTAACTCAACAATTTCACTCTTTAGATTATGGCCAATTATATAAGCCAACTTTGCCGGCTTGAAGATACATTTTCATGCCTCTGACTCATCCGTAAGATGTTTTTTTTTTGTCGCAATTTCACTTTTAATTCATTTGAATTTAGCCACTTTCAGTTTAATTATGTACAAAAGAGTGAAAACCCTCAACAAGATATTATTTTCTGTTGTGTTTTACCCGCAACTTCCTGCCTACCTTTCCCCTCTCTACCCCTCTCTGGCGACAACTTAATGCCCATGTTGTCTCAGTACAGTAAGCGCTCGAATTAATGAATAATTTATAATAGATATTTGCATAAATAGATTTAAAGTGTTGAAGCCTTCTTCTCGAGTCTTCACTGTGCATATCTAAGCAATTGTTAAGATAAGCAAAACACACACACACACACACACTTTCTAGCATTTGCGAAACACATGTTAAACAAGCTGATAAGACACATTTCGCTTGTATATATATTTGTATCTTTGAGATACAGTATCTTAAAGCGCGCAGCCCGCAGTTATTGCGAGCCCAAAATAACTGTATGTCGGCCTTTATCTAGCCAGCGTCTTGGAGGGGAGGAGGGGGGCGTGGCTGCTGTCACTGCTGTTATTCTTGCCAATTTATCAAATGCAAAGTTTTTCTTTCTCTGTCTGTTTGTTTGTTTTCTCAGTGTTCTGTTTCAGTTGTTGTTTATGCATCTGTCTTACAGATTAGCTGTTGTTGTTGTTGTTGTTCGAGTTGTTGTTGTTGTTGTCGGCACAACGTTTGCACTTCAAATATGCATTAGGAAAACACAGCTCGCCCGCAGCTTCTGAACAACTGAGACAAACTGAGCCAAACTGTGGGCGAGACACAAACCAATTTGATTGCACAATCTACACCCCGAACCCAATCTTCACCCCCTGGTGTGTGCGTGTGTGTAGGGTGTGGGTGGGAGTTGCACTTGTTAGCCCCACCTCACCCCGCTCCAAAACTGAAATATGTCAACAACAACAACAACGCAACCCACGCGAACAACAACGAACTTTAGTTATTTCGGCACCATATATCACAATTAATTTGACTCTCGACATATTGGTAAATATTGAGGCTATAGCTTTCAACAGCAACAACAACAATTGTGTTGCAACCATTAATTAATTAACAATAGTTAACAGAACTATCGCTGGAAAATGTGCAATTGACATATTTCACAAGCATAACAATAATAATATTCATTCGTCTATTTTCCTAGCATAACTCTAAAAAGATACAAAAATGTAGAATAGTTAATTTACGCCCACACAAAAAGAAATACAAAAAATAAGTAGAGAACTAATGAATTAGACAGTCCCTTTCTATTTAGTTAGTGTGGCATGTGTTTCCAGCTAATTTCGTCATCATTAAGAGAAACACGCGAATCGCGTCATTGCCTCAAACATTTTTTTTTTTTTTTTTTTTGTCAAACATCTAATGATAATGAGAGAACCTTTAACAAAGTGTAATTAAAACAGCTTAGTAAATGTTGAAACGTTGTGTGTTTAAGTAGTGAAAATAAACTTTATTATGAAGTATCTATATACATTCATTTAAACAAGTAAGAAGGCTCAGTCGAGATTTCCCGACTAGGAGATACTCTGTATTTAATTTGTGACTAAACCATAAAGCGTTTATACCGACAGACGAAAAGACAAAAGGACATGGATATATCGATTCGGCTATTAATGCTGATCAAGAATATATATTCTTTATAGGGTCGGAGATGCTTCCTTCTATTCTTTTTTACCCATTTCATGGGTTCAGGGTATAAAAATGTTTGTTTTTATTAAAAGTGCATAACAGTGCAAAAAACGAGAGTTGTTAAATGAAGTTCTTAGAAACATGAGATATTTTTATATTCAAAATAATAATTATATTTCGACTCACCCCTTTTCCATTTGAGTATAACAAAGAGAAAGATTGGACAAACATTTATTTGTCATTCACACATAAAAATTTTTATATTGATAAAAATTAATTGAAATTATATTAATTATTTATTAATTTTTGAGTCAACATTTTTATACACTTGATGAAATGTATACCGCATAAGTTATTTTTATGAGTATCTAAATTAAAAGACATTTGACATGATCTAGGTATAAGCAAGTATGAATTGAGGGTTGAGGCATATATATTCAAGTCAAAAACTTTCCAACTAACAATCGACAAATCTGATTTGTGGATTATCCTCCGCCATATGTCATATATTTTAAACAACTTTCCACAAGCCAGAAATCAATTGTTAAGCTTGTTATCTATCTGGGTATCTCTCGCATTCATATTTTCCCTCGTTTTGTAAACGGAAAACCCCCACACACACACACATACACACATTCAGTATGTAGATCTTATTTACCGATACCTCGTCGAACATTCAACAATTGGCAATTGCCAACTATGATTTATGTCTCTCTGGATTGTAGTTAAAGCGTGGGCCTCTGAGTCTGTCAAAGAGTTTGGGGCTAGGAATTGGCTGAAACCACAAATCGTTTCTTGGCCCAAATAGCAGAAAACATTTTTTTCAATTTGCGTGCGCTGCTTGGTTTTGCATTTTAATGAGGAGATGCATACGCCCCGCCCCCTCCCCCACCCCTTCTCCAGCCAAATAGTGGAAAATATTTGCTCATATTTTGTTGGCTGCATTGCATTTTTTGGCTTAGTGCCAACGATTTATTGTTGTCGTTGTTTGCTTTTCCTTTTTCCAATTAAGTTGTTGCGATGAAAAACCACTTGACTTTTACACACGTGCCCCAGAGGTCAAAAGGTACAAGGATTCTAACAGCAATAAAGAACAGAATCGCAGCCATAAAATTCAATTTAAGACCAAACGAAATGAAAATGGCCAAGTGATGAGCGGGGAGGGGGAGGCACGTAGGGGAAAGCAAGGTAGCAGCTTCTTGCTACTAGCAACTAAAACGTATCTGTTGCACATGCAACCAACGCCATTATTGGCCATAAAAAGCCAGCCTCAAAGTGTCAAAACTGTGAAACCATAAACAAGCAAACAATGTTGCAACAAATTCTTTCGTCTTTTGTTGATAGAGCCAAAACATGCAAGCAAAAATTCATCTCTCTCTCTCTTTGTGAACTAAACGATCATAAAAAATATACAACAAACAATTCAAAGGAATTGAAAATGTTTTCGGTTTTGTGCTTAATAGTATGATTAAGTACAATGTTGAAAAACTCACTTTGGCTATAAATAAATGGCAATAAATTATGAATGAAAACAAGGAAAAATTTTAAACTAAGTGGTACAAAGAAAGAACTTGAACTTTGGGCATTAAAATAAAGCAAAATTTAAAATATAGCATATGAAAAAACCCCTTATTAATATTAATTTATGTATAATCGATTATGCATATGTTCTTATCAATGGGAAATTCTAATTTCCAGTGTCCGAGAGAGAGAGAGAGCAAGCATTTGTTTTCCAGTTGACTGAATGTTCACTCAACTTACAGCTCCAGTTATTGTTATAAGCACGTTTGTTTGAGTTTAAAAAAAATAGAGTCATGTGAGAAGCTACAAACATGGAAATACGATCATCAATTGTAGACAAAGTTTATTAATATCGTAATGCACAAATTCCAAGCACATTTCCATGATGTGTTCAATAATAGAATTGTTTTCCAATTGACGTTAGAGATATTATGGGGTTTGGTAAGGGGAAACCGGTTTCCGAGAGTTTGCCGCTTCACTGGGCCGCATTTCAGTTAATACGCAAATAATGTCATTTATGTAAGTAAACAGATTTTAGGTGTTGGGTTTACAGTGGGCGACGTCATCATGCAGACAACAACATACTTAACATATGTGAGTGTAAATATGTATATATGTGTGTGTTTGAAGTGAGCCGAGGGCAACCACTCGAGCGTTCACGAATGACGTCATATACTGTAAACAAACATATATGTTAAATAACACTATTTGCTGTTTGCTAAACAAATACGAAAAATTTCAGTTGACTCACGATGGATTTTTAATGCAGCTGTTGAGGCTTTAAATATAATCTGCCTGCAGTTGTCACTAATTGCGAAGCAGGAACAATTGCTGCAGCGAGTCCATGCTGCCATGGTAATTAGGTGCTTGGTCAGTGGAGGGGCCCAGAGGCGGGCTAAAAATAGCAAACACGACCAACAAACAGCCAGCAACAATTGCAACAACAACAGTACAAAAAGTGGTCAAAGGTATGCGTGAGCCGCCCTTGAAAATTTTGCACAAAAGTGGGCGTGTCTCCATGGCAACTCCATGACAGCAACAGCGAAAAGAAAGGAAGGAAGAACAACAACAACAAAAAGGCAGCCCCAGAAGTCAAAGTCCAGGCAACATGGCATTCATGTATGTTGCTAGCAACATGTTGCCAGACACATTTCCAGTGCCAAGCGACTGTAATTGAAAATGAAAATGATCCGAGCAAGTTTTTATACCCTACACAGTGCAGTGAAAGGGAGTTGTGCTTAGATGAGTTGATATGTCACGAATTGATGTTATAATTATTTTATTACATGTTAAATTTTGGGTTATATCAATCAAAAAGCTAAATTTTTAGTATTTGAAGCTAGTTTTATAGCAAAATACTTTTGTCCGCCCAGCAGTAGAGCATATTTTTTGTGGCTTACACTTCGCTTAGTTAATCTGCCATTAAGGAAAGTGCCCCATCATTGTGGATTGTTTGGGAGTAGGGGGGAGGGAGGTGGGGAAAAGGCGATTAGCTTCAAGTTGGCTGTCAATATTTGCAGTACATGTTTTATACACTGAACACTAAGTGCCTGCAACGTCACTCAGGTGGTACTTAATTAATTGATAGAGCAGTCCTGCTTATCACAAATATGGCCAAAGAGATGGATGAGTCATGGCCATATCCTATCCTGTAAATGCTGAAGTTGACAAAGATGAATGCCCAAATGGCAATTAGCCAAGTTAGCTAGGCTTAAATGTCAGCACTGCCAGCACAGCTGATTTCTCACCTCCTTTTGTTGTTGTTGTCCTGGGTGCGCCGCAAACTAGAATTCCTGTTTATTGCTGTCCACAATGGGCCACTTGTTGTCAGCAATGGAATCACATGGGGGCGGTTTATAGGTTTGTGTGATAGTTTTTGATGCCCGAGGAAGTGGCCCCATAAAAGCCGGCAATTGCCGTTTCAATTTGTGTGTTAGTCAACTTGTTTAATTGTGCATGTCTCGCTGACATTTAGTGCCTCCGCATGTGTTCCCGCCGCTGGGCTAAAGTTACAACACAGCCGGACATGCGACAACAGTGTTGCCAGCTTCGAAAAAAAAGCTAGTTTTCTTCGCCATAAGTAGAAATAACATTTAAGAACAGTTCTTGCTCTAACTAAAAGCTGTTTGATATGAAGAAACTTTTCCCGCTAGTTTTAGCTTGAAAAAGAACAACACTGGACACGAAGTAATCGCTGTAGTTAACAGGAGAAGCAATGCGACCTGTTGCTAACACAATTTCGTAAATAATACATGCATTGACATTTGACATTTGACCCTAACACAAGAAAGATATAGAAAGAGATTGTTCAACTTTTGCAGCGGATATCGCGTTTCAAGCGGATGTGAGTGATTAACACAACAACAATAACGAAATTTTTGACATTTTGTAACACTGTGCGTATGCGTAACGCACAAATTGTTTTTTTGTTTTTTAACGTATGTCGAGAGTTTGTTTTTGTTTATGCGCTTGCATACAGCACGATAAAGCACACACACAGAGAGACTTTGATAATGCAGCGTCTCAAAGATTTATGCAGTCCAGCAGTTCATATAAATATGGATATCAAAAAACTGTTTTCACAAACATGCGCTCATTAATAATAAAGTTCTTTTTATCAACAAAAAAAAAAAAAAAAAAAAATACAATGGCATATGATATTTTTCTCGGCTCGTAGCGCTTCAGACTCGAGATTGAGAATTCAGTTGACTTTTGAAGATTACGCGTAACGCTTGAAACGGAGAGAATAAAAGCTTTTTTAAATATGCCTGTACAGTGTTGTGAATTCTAGTGATAAATCCCCAAAAATAATTATTTAAAACAATATTTTTTGCAGTGCATTCAAACCTAAAAACGACGTGTTAAGTGATTCTTAAGCCATGGCGCTTTTAAACCGACGCTCCTGAATTTAAAGGCCCTTTAAAGTCCTAGCATATAGTGCATACTACTTAGAAACAACAACAAGCATCATACACAAAATATATATTTATCAATATGCGGAAACTTGTGCATTTAATGCTATGCCTCATCTGGATCTCATTTTATTTGGACTGCATCGCAGCATGTAAGTAACGGATTTTATTTAAGTTTTATGCAGCAAAAGGAAATGAATCTATTTATAGAAATAGCTTTAAAAACGATAAATGCATTCTGTAAAAACATAAAGAGAGATAATCATTTTGAATTCACATTTTTCTGTTGATTATTTAAAATTGTTTAACGACTTCCAAGAAATTTCTGAGCATTGATAAAAGCAAACAAATGTTAAGAAAAATGTTAGTATCAGCAAAAAGCAAAACAAAATTTAATGTGCAGCTTTTAAATACGCTTTTTTTGAAGGAGTACAACAAAAATTTGAATATATATGTTGTTTTAAGTATTATTTCAATTATGACCATGAAACGTTTAGTGCAGTCCAATTCTCACAATTAAAATGTGAGATCACATATATCATGTGTCCATATGTCTAAATATTTAACGAGTACACTGAGAAAAAAACAGCCTAGTCGAAGGCTTAAGTTTTTTATTTAATTTCCAAACACTTTCTTGACTTTATCACTGCCTTATTTTAGATCAAAAAGTTATTTTAAATTGTTTTTAGAACCCATCTTTTTTTCTCTGTGTAGACACAATTTATTATAGTGCGATCCACTTAGACTGGTCGCCAGGCCTTTGGCTTCCTGTCTCTTCTTGTTTTATAATTTATGAACCAAGCTCTCGATCTTCTCTCCAATCTCTTCTCAATCTCCTGAGCGCTCTTAAGTGAATAGCTAGACACAAATGTGAACTTCGAACGGGAGGCTACTGTTGATAAGCACAACAACAATAAGAATATGAGCCACAATAACAAAACAGTTTCATTATGTTTTATTTTTCGGCTTTGGCGCCGACAGTTAAATGTACATTAAAATGTCACACATTGGAATGTGTAGTGTAATTTAGTATACATATATCTATTGCATATTTCTTGCATGTATGTGTGTGGCTAGCAAAAGCCAACCAGATCCAAGAACATGTTGCTGCTATAGTATTATAGTATGCTATCAGGCAGCGGCTCGATTTCTCTTATCGCCGCCTGTAAACAAACAATTGACTTCATAGAAAAGAAATGAAACAAAACCAAACGACGCAATGGAGCCGCAATTCTTTATGTATTAGTCTGAGGCCTGAGCATTCAAGCGCAACATATAGATGTATATACCATATATGTATATATATCGATGCTGCAATCAAGCCAAATATATTTTGTATACGATAGCGCCACCGTTTAACAGTTCGATATTGCTAAATTATGAATGAATTGACCTTGAATAAAAATCGCAAAAAATTTAAGAGTAACAGAAACAGGCTGTAGACTGACTAACAAATGCCCTATATTTTAGAAACTCAAACCCTCTGCAATCCCTTTTCCTCCCCAATCCAGACAAATTCTACAAAACTATTAAGTATCTTAAAGATACTAACATATAAAGGGTGGGCCATCTATCGGTTTCTATTTGAAGCACGGGTTAATTTGAGTCTGGCAACACTCATGTCAATCTTCTTCTTCTTAAAATTCAGTATAATCAATGATGTCGTTTTTGCGAGAAAAAAAATCATCTTTATAATAAGATATCTAATAATTGAATTTTCCTATATTTTCTTAGTACCAATGTTAAGCAGCTGAAGGCCTAGTTGCTATTGCTGCATAGAAATAAGTTGGCTTATAATTTTAATTACAAGTTAATGATTTACGAAAAAAAAAAAAATTTCATATTTTTCTTGACCACCTTAATTGACAAATTGATTTTTTAGTGCCCCGCCAGCCACGACAACTAGAGGACAATGATATCAATTACAATTGTGGCGGCGATGATTTGGGCGTGCCGCTAATAACGCCCTGCAAGGACTCCCTTAAGCTGGAGGCGGACACCAACTATACGCTGAGATGTGAGGCGAGTGAACCGATTGAATGGTGGCACAGTCACGAAGGCTTCAAGAAGAGCGAATCCTTCGAGAACGCGAATGATGAACTGCGTCCCTATGGCATTGGCCTGGATCTGACGTATGTGACGGCTGAGAATGTGGGCGCCTATTATTGCATTAAATCCTCGCTGGCTCCGGACCTGAATACTTGGTCCGAGGAGACGTTGGTGGAGCTGGTGAACAATGATGAGGCAAGCACTATCTATGTGTTTGTGAATGATAGAAACAATCTGTTGGTGCCCCTGGAGCCCATCATACATGCGCGACAGTATTCGGAAGTGATAATACCCTGTAAACCGGCCATGCCCGAAACGGAGGTGCTGCTGACATTCAATAGTGAAGTAAGTACTTATAAACTTCTTCCTTTTTGTTGCTGTTGTTAATCATAAATTCACAAACGCTTTCAAACATTTGCCAGCATGATAAACTATACTCGAGTAAGCTTTATCAAAGTCGGCATAGTTTCTACAATATCTCAAGTTACGATGCTAAGGTGGGATTTATGTTTTTCATAATTGACAAAATACCCGCCTACTGGAAATGCAAAACGGAGACAACGGGTGTCTTCAACATAGATATATTCTATCAAAGTATGTTTTTTTTTTTTTTAATAATGTTTTAGAAATATGTAGCTTTGAGATCGTATGTACATATTGCATATATAGTAAACATATCCTGTAAAGATCTAGTAAAAGTTAGGTTCAGCTGTCAGGAAAGTTTTCGTTTTAGAAAGAAGGTTCTGCGTCATTTCAATCCACATTTATCTCTCTATCTATCCCCAACTCTATAACATGCCGATAATTATTTGTTGCCTTGTTGTCTGTGTAGACATTTTCCAGTGAGACAGCCGGTCGATATGATCCCAAGCGCGGTTTCGTTATCGAAATACGCAGTGTGACCGATGGCGGTGAATATTATTGTGAGCCGAAAATACCCTTACCGGACAATGAAGAGGAGTCCACCATCATAGTTGTGCGCTTTATTGGTAACGGTCACATTGATAGTGAGTTTTTGCACCCCAAAGTTTGTGATTTGTGATTTCCGTCCACATATATGTGTCGTAAATATTGCTTTAAACTTATTTCTTCTGAACACAACAAAAAACACACACACACAACACACACCAAGCGGTTTACTTTGGATTTGCACCTATGGCTATATGGGTTGAACTAAGTTGAACGACAAATTTGTAACTTTAAATCAAAATTACTATCTGCATTAATCACACACTCCACACAAAAACTACAACCATCTTTTTCTCTACACACAAAATTGCTTATAAATGTGAGGTTATGAGTGCGATAACTTTCTCTTAAATTGATTCTCTCTATATATATATACCCTCAAATAACTGTATTATCTGTCTTAATTAATATGCTAACAACCCAATTTACGCGTACGTAGCACTCGGATTGGACAAAACTTTGGTGCAGGCTGTGATGTTATTGACTAATCAAAAGCACGATGAATTTAAGGTTATGGTTGACGAGCGTGATGAAAACAATGAAATCAATGTTACTAACAGCGTAAATGATACCGTTGCACTAATCCCTGGTGCTGGGCATGTTGCATCCGATATCGATATCGATAGCGATATCGATTATTATTCCGATAACGATAACGATAACGTACCCGATTCCCAAAACCACGACTACTCATCCTCCTCGTCGTCGCATCGTCTAAAA
The DNA here is from genome assembly GCA_018152825.1 of Scaptomyza hsui. Lineage (NCBI taxonomy): Eukaryota > Metazoa > Arthropoda > Insecta > Diptera > Drosophilidae > Scaptomyza > Scaptomyza hsui. Next base: position 1,422,774 of record JAECXO010000280.1, read on the forward strand.
CGTAGCCAAACAATGTTGGCCCCGATGTTACCCTTGCCCTCAAGGCAACCAAAAGGGCGTAAGTGTTGCGCTTTGTCCCTCACTTCCCTGTTTGTTGTTTCATCTTATTTTTTATGTGTTTTGCACTTTGTTTAATTTCCTTTTTTGTTTGGTTCTTTGGCACTTTTTATGTTCTTTTCTTTTTGCCTGAAGGTTTTTTGTTGTCGCTTTAGTTTTGTGGACTGTTTTGTTTCGCATGTTTTTGACTAACTTAGGTTTAATTAAATCGCCTAATCTTACTTTATGTTTACTTAGTTATAATTCTAATGCGACTAACTTAAAACTGTGTGTCCAAGTCTTTAACTAACTCCTCTAAAAAAAAAGAATCCTACTAACAAAACTGCTTTGCATGTAGCTGTAAAAAAGAACGCTTGCCCCAAAATGATTATTATATAAAACTTGTATCTAATAACGACTTTCTCCACACAACAACAGAAGCGAACGATCGCCTCAATAAGCCCGTAATAAAGTCAACCTCACGTAATCACGCCTACGAAGGCGAATCCTTCGAACTAGTCTGCGAACTCTCTGCCCCGCATGGAGTTGTATACGATATGCAGTGGACACTACCGGACAAAGCGGATAAGGTGGGTCTTCGAAAGAGTCGAAGTTGTTCAATTACTAATATACATCCTTTAGAGCCGCACTAGCACCACCACGCCGCTCTTTGACGATCGGGTTAAGAATAATACCCATCAGGTGGGTCGCAGTACGTTGACGGTGCGAGATGCCAAGCTCTCCGACAAAGGCACCTACAAGTGTGTTGTGAGTGACTCCTATCAGACCAAAGAGTATGCCTCCTATCGAATGCACATTATGCGTAAGTAATTTCCCTATTGGGGCAAATGTCCCAAAAGAGCTTAGCACAGACATGAACCTTTCAGTACTAAGTTGAGTTGTCAATCGTTTAATTAACAGAGCCCAACTCTAGTTATCTGAAAGTATCGGAACCTTCCAATCATTATACGGTGCATGAGCATGCCAATCGCACCATACAGATGACAGCGAACTTTGAGGGCTTTCCGCAGCCCACATTCAAGTGGTACAAGCCCAATGGCATTGAGGTGTGGGATACGGAGCCGAACTTCAAGATACTTGCCACCGAAACAAGCACGACGCTGAAAATGCTGAACGCACAGCTGGAAGATAGCGGCAGCTACACGCTCAAAGGCACAAATGGCATTGATATCAAGCAGCTGGAGTTCAATGTCAGCGTCATCTCGGGACCTGTTCTCAGCATGGACGATGTCTATGTGGTTGCCGGCCAAGAGGCGCACTTGAATTGCAGCGTCAAGTCGTTTCCCAAGGCTGTTGTTACCTTCCTATTCAAGCCATGTAGCTTAAAACCGCGTTGGCCATCGTGCGAAATCGCGTCGCAAAACTTTAGCGTAAGTATTTAAATGCAATCAATAATGCCTAATGCCTAACCAACTAATACCTACTAACGTGTTCCTTCACAACTAATATAACAAACTACTCAAATAATATTCTGTTGATTTAATACACTACTTTTAACAAACCTGTTTCAATTTCAATAACACTTCCTTCTAACTTATTTTATTCAAATATATAGGGTATTCAGTAGCTATGCTATGTGCGTAAAGTGTTATATATAACATACTTTAGCTGTTTGCCAGTTCGATGACAGTTCAATTGCAATGAGCAACTATTTTGTATTAAGCAACTAAAATACAAAAATGATTAAAACAAAACTATACAAGAGAAGGGTTTTTAAGAAAATTATTTGTGTGTAAAATTAATTAATTTAAAATTTACTGGCTTTTACAACCACTAAATTACTCAGGGTGACCTAATTTCATTACATATGTTTTCATACATAGTCTGACAACCACTCAATAACACATATAAGATGATAGTAGCAAACATACCTGAAAATGCTTCTTTGTGTTTGTTATAAAGCTTTCAAATAAGAACTTAGTACTTTACGCACATAGCATAGCTACTGAATACCCTAATTGAACTCTTCAATTCTTATAACAATATTCTTTCAATTTTGTTATTTCTTCCTTTTTTTTGCAACATTTGTTTTGCTGTTCTAGTCCGAAACAGTTCAGGAACAATATCAGGTACATGGTTTTGCATAGGTTAATCAATAGCAAGTCAACTATTTATCTCCAAAAATGTTAACACCTATTTAATTCTCTTCCCCAAATAGTATAAAACCAACACACGTCCCGGCTCACTGAGTATAGAGTATATCCATGAGGCAATCTTTACGCCCGATAGGCCTGGTATTGTCATCTGTGTGGCCCAAAACCTGATTGACAAGAATCCAGTTACATCGCAGGCCCGGGCACATGTGCTCCTGGGCACCATTGCGGAGAATATAAGTATATCCGGCTTGAATCCGAACAGGAAGATAGCCAAGGGGGATGAGGAGAGCTTCACATGTGCCGCACTCGCCTATCACTTTGATGGTAATCTGGAATGGTATCACGACGGCGAACCAATAACCGAGACAAGCAGTAAGAAACATAATTGATTGACCGATTGATTGATGTGATTGAACTTATGAAAATTCCTTCTTTGCAGATGTTAAACTGGAGATGAACCGCACGGAATATTCCTATACACAAACACTGCACTTCCGGGCCATTGGTGACAAGGATCGAGGCACTTACGAGTGTCGAGCACGTTACATTAACAATCCGGACAAGTACGATAGTCGCGAGATCGATGTCTACGTGCATGATCCGAAGGCTCCTCAATGGGTGTACACCAATCTGGATGCGAAATCAAAGATTGAACGCAATTTGGGTGATTCTCTGATACTCGAGTGCAAATCGGAGGCAGTGCCGCAGGCGAACGTTACCTGGTTCAAGGATGACATCGAGCTGTTCGAGACCAATCGGACACACATCATTGAGGATGGCACGAAACTACTCATCCCGCATCTCTATCCGAAACATGATGGTGTCTATCGGTGTGTGGCACAAAATCGCCTTGGAAGCATCGAAAATTCAGTTACGGTGATAATTACAAGTGGGTTCATGAGTTCAAATATCCTTTGTCCTGTTATTAATTTAGAGTATTTCTAGATATTCCTGGCGCTGTGAGCAAGTTCTGGATATGGTTGGGTGTCATCTTCTTTGTCGTCCTTCTGGGATTGTGTGCCTATTTTGCCGTTCGCTATCGTGAGGAGCGCAAACATCATTTGGCGCTGAAGGCAGCCGGATTGGCCAACTTTATGGATGGTGCCGTGGAACAAATCAATCCGGCAATGTCCTTGGACGAACAAGCCGAATTGTTGCCCTATGATCGCGGTTTCGAGTTTCCGCGCGATAAACTCAAGCTGGGCAAGCAACTGGGAGCGGGTGCCTTTGGTGTCGTCCTTAAGGGCGAGGCGGAGGGCATACGTAGCGATGAACCCGTCTCCACGGTGGCCGTCAAAATGGTTAAACGCACCGCCGATGCTGAAGTGGTTCGGGCACTCGTCTCCGAGCTGAAGATTATGGTGCATTTGGGACAACATCTGAATGTGGTTAATCTGCTGGGCGCTGTCACCAAGAACATAGACAAACGTAAGTCGTAATCGATAATTATCGATTACAAACCACTCTGCTAACAATTTTCCTCTTTTAAAATAATTTCCCCTTTTAAATTTCCCTTTTTCTATTTTCCAGGCGAACTCATGGTCATTGTGGAATATTGTCGCTTTGGCAATATACAAAACTTTTTGTTGCGCAATCGCAAGTGTTTTATCAATCAGATAAATCCCACAAACGATCGCATCGATGCAACGATAATGACTCAGCGTATTTCCGATAACTTTGATCTGCATCGGTAAGTCTAACAAGAATGTGCATGATAAATTAAAACTAACACTAATGTTAAACACAATGTTAACTAACTGTAATGTATGTTCTTTGTATCCCAACAACAACAACTAACAAATATGAACAAACAAAATTCTCCTTTTAAAAATAAATCCCACACACGCACACACACGCATACATACAACCTGTGAATAACTGTGAATGTGGCTTGTGCTTGTGGCTCCTGGTTATGGTTACTCTCTCTCTCTCTCGCTCTCTCTCTCTGTGTGCACCGCTCTCTTGCTCTCTCTCACACACTCACTCTCTAACTGAACTGCTCAATGTGTCTGTGTTGTGTGAACAAAACTAACAACCAGTGGTGCTGTTGGTATTGGTGGCTTGAAATATGTTAACGTTGGTCTCCCGAACCATCCGTATATCAATCACATGAACTCCGTAAACAACAACTATACGCACAATCATCGCAGAAACTCCGACAACGATCCACGTGCGGGCACCCGAGCCGGCCGCACCGTATCCGGCACCTGCAGCTATGATCGACAGGTGGACACCTGTGCCACGGAGGCAACCGTCATGACCACAGTGCCAGAGGGTGAGCTTCCAGAATATCCCAAAAGTATTTCCCTTTAAAAAACCGATTAATTCCTTGTTCAGATGATCATGTCATGTCGAATAACTCCGTGCAGCCAGCCTGGCGTTCCAATTACAAGACGGACTCCACGGAGGCGATGACGGTGACCACCACAGATCTGGTTAGTTGGGCTTTCCAGGTGGCACGCGGCATGGACTATCTGTCCTCGAAGAAGGTCCTTCACGGCGATCTTGCCGCACGCAATATCCTGCTCTGCGAGGATAATGTTGTCAAGATCTGTGACTTTGGCCTGGCACGCTCCATGTATCGGGGCGATAACTATAAGAAATCCGGTAGGTACCAATTCAAATGCTTAAATTTATCCCTTGGTAATCCTTGCCCAATCCTAACAGAGAGCGGAAAACTACCGATTAAGTGGCTGGCGCTCGAATCTCTGAGCGATCATGTGTTTAGCACGTACAGCGATGTCTGGTCCTTTGGTATTGTGCTCTGGGAGCTCTTCTCGCTGTCCAAGGTGCCCTATCCAGGCATCGATCCCAACCAGGAGCTGTTCAACAAACTAAACGATGGCTATCGCATGGAGAAACCGCCCTATGCCAACCAGGAACTCTACGAGATAATGCTCGAGTGCTGGAGAAAGAGGTAAACAAGAACTTCTTGAAGCTTAAAATGGGTTTTTATACCCCGAACCCATGAAAAGGGTAAATGGGGTATACTGGTCTTGTGCAAAAGTATGTAACAGGCAGAAGGAAGCATCTCCGACCCTATAAAGTACATATATTCTTGATCAACATCAACAACAGAGTCGATATAGCCATGTCCGTCTGTCTGTCTGTATGATACCATAAGCAGAACAAGTTTGTTTCAAATTATCGATAACTATTCTGGTTTCCGATATACACATGTAATCGATTACAAAAAAATCTCGAATTTGGAAAATGTAAAAATGGGGGTTGAAATAATGGGTAACGATCGAACTTTTCTGAAAATTTCATCGAAATCGGTTGAGAAACACCAGAGATATCGAAGATTGAAGTTAGTCATAGATGCTCCTAGTCGGGAAATCTCGACTAGAGCCTTCTTACTTGTTTTAATCTGATGTTTTATTTCTAATTCAGTCCTGAGAGCCGACCCTTGTTCAATGCCTTGGAAAGACGATTTGCCACGATGTTGGGCGAGGATGTGGCTACAGTAAGAAATGTCCAAGAAGTTTTATTATTCACCTTACTAACTAAACTCCCTGAACTTCATAGCACTATCTCGATCTGAATGATCCGTATATGCGCTCGAACACCGAGTATATGAAGAATCGACCCACGGACTATTTGTCCCTGATGGGTTCCCCGGATGAATTTGCACCAGCGGCTCCACGCTATGTTAATGGACACATTGTGCCCGATATACGTAAGTAAAAACTGGAATGCATCTTGAGCATGGATGTGGTAACTAACTTGCACAACATTCACACACACACACACACTAACACCATTCACAGGTATCGAAGCATCGTCGGATGATTATCTGCAAATGAATGCGGAGAATAGCACCGCCATCTTTTCACCCACGCGTCCGAATCAGAATAGTGACTTTGACGATTTGCCAGCCATACAAACAAACGAAACCTCTTTCACGTTCCCAGATACAGATACAGTGGGCCAACACTCACCGACGCTGGCCAACAACATGGACAGCAGCAGCGGCAATAAGCCAGTGCGTCGCAAGAACGGCATGCCCACCGTGGATGCAGCGGATCAGGCGCCCGAGGAGATACCCATGCTGCATCGCACATCCACGTCGGATGGCGAACGGAGTCCGGAGCAGGCACGTCGGTTTAACAAGGGTTATGCGCCGCCCACACCCTCGCCACGGCATCACATTGAGACGCAGCTGAATGGCAGTGGGGAGAGCTATGTGAATGTGAAGCCGCCGAGGAAGAATCTGGTCAATAAGGGGACAAGCGGCGTTGATGCATTCTCCAATCCCAGCTATCAGCCGCTTACGAAGGTCAGCGAGAAGGAGGAGCGACGGTATTAAGGCGTTGCGTTTTAAGTTTTAAACTTAGTTGAACAATGCTACTTAGAGTGGTATTGTAGAAATATTTTGATATAGCTTTAGGAAACACCCTCATAACGAATCACCCTGTGTTGCATAATGTTAAGTGCCAGAGCATTTCGATTAATTTATAAGATATAAGTTATTGCATTAAATAGTATCATCATACTACTTTTACTATATATAATAACGTGTTATGTAAATTTCATTTTATCTTATGCTTAGATATATAGAATATACACACTTACCTAAGTCCATAGTTATTTGTGTGCCGAATGTATGTGAACAATAAAAAACAAAAATTAAAATTTCACTTGCACTGTACAGGTTTTTAGAATAGTTTGTCGAGTCAATTTTATATATTTTAGTGGTATAAAATGCATTTTTAAATAAGCGATTTAGTTATTTTTGCACTATGAGACCAGCTCATTATTAGGCAAGGATCACCCTGTTCCTCTTGCAAGTTGTTCAGCCATCGTCTTCCAATTTTAAAGGTGCTTGCGGTACATTGGCGCTTATCTTCTTCATTTCCAGTTCAAGCAGTAATATCTCCTTATTTAGTGTTAACGAAATTAGATTTAGTTTAAGTCTCTTGGCAGCTCGCAAATGTTCGGTTCGCTGAAAATAACTTTGCAACTGCATTAAGGTTCTTGTTTCCTCCAATAAGCAAGCGTTTTCTTTAAATTCCTTCAAGGCCAGATGTCTATCAGCTACTGGAATAAGAAAAAGCATGAGCTAACTGTATATGTGTAACTGTGAATTTGACATTTATTTACCGTTGTTTAATCTTTGGATTCTTGTCTGATTCTTCTATTGCGTTCATAGCTATTTCTTGCTACAAAGCTTTTGTATTTTTCGAACAGCGTTTTTTGGCTGAGATGTTGCCCTATTAATCCAGAACATACATGTGACAACTTCTTCCAGTCGACCTTTTTGATATTTTTGTTAGCTCTCTGCGTGCTGCGCTCCTTTTCCACAAGCTCCAAAAGCAGATCCCTTTGTGGCCGTGAAAATTGTGGAATTGGTTTTTTAATATTTCAATTGCTTGTGATTGTGTATAATGGTTTCCACACGACAATGTATAAAATATTTATAATTTTCGCTTGTATATTAAGAATTTTACAGCTCCTTTAATTTTGTGCGCAAAATGCATTTATGCTTTACTGCAGATCACTCAGCCATTGACAGTATGCAATATTTGCGGCAATTGCCAGGGCTGACGAATGAAATTGCCACAAGTTGGCAGTGCCTGACCGCCATTCACTAGAATGGACAGCGCTGCTTAAAATGGTCACACTGCAGTAAAGAATATAAAAACGCAAGCACGGCGTTTCAATTGCTCTGGTAATTTGTTCATTTATTGTTCAACAAACATACAGTGATAATTAAAAATGACTTGAATAACATTCAGACTACATCCCCAACTTTTTTTTTTGTTTTTTTTTACATTTTTTTTTGCACGTGAATAGTATTTCTAAGTATTTAGCCGCTAAGTGAAACAGTGATACAACAACAACAACTACTACAACAGCAAAAGGAACGCCAGGCAACAAAAACAAAAATCAAAACTCAAAGAACGCTGCAGTCTTCGATGGTGGTGGTGTCGCCAAGTACAGTGTTAAATAACATGCATATGCAATAGAAAAACAAATAATTGCTGGTCAATTTGGTGGAAGGGCAGGCCGGCGACAGCGCAGCTCAGCGCAGGCTGTAAACAAAACGTTGCCCACCTCGACACACACACACACACACACATATACACTAGTACAGTCATACACACACACACACACATACACGTACACACAATGGAGGCACAAAGAATCTATACAAAATTAATCGGTCTCGCATTTAAATCAGCCTCCAATCTCTCCAAGCGTCGCATCCATCAGATGAGCATTGATATCGTCGAGCTGCGCCATCTTCTGAGCTGCGTTGTCTGCTGTGAGCTGCTCAAGGATCCGTTCGAGCCCAAGGAACGCCGCTGTGGCCACCATGTCTGTCGCCTGTGCCTGCGCGGTCGCAAGCGTCTCTTCCCCAGATGCGATCAGTGCAGCGACTGCTGCGATTACAAGACATACGAGGAGAACAAGGCCATGGCCCTGCTCCTGCTGTGCTATAAGACGCTCTGCGTCCATCTGTACCAATCCTCGCTGTATGCACAGCTGTCATCGTATCCGGAGATTTGCCATTACGATCGCATGCCACGCGTCAAGCTGCCGCCGATGACCACGCACTGGTTCATCCAGGAGGGCACCAACTACACGGACATGTGCGACACCTTTTTTACGCCGCACGATATGCCCTTCCTCAATAGCAAACTATCGCCATCACTGCCATCGGAGACGCCGCCAACGACGGCGGCCACGACACCGGAGCTGCCCTTCGAGCAGCATACGCCAGTTGACCAGCTGTCCCTGTCGGACATTGAGCTGGAAACGGCGGCCACCGGGGATGACATCGAGTTTGCCTCCCCGCTGACATTGATGTCGGCTGCGCCGAGTGGTTATGTCGAGGATGGGTGGACAGATCAGGTGACACTGCCCGACAATTGTACGGCATATGTGCTGGAGAGCAATGAGCTGCACATGCCGTCCATTGGTCAGGTGGTGCAGATGGCCACACAGACGGATGTGGCGGATGCGAGCACCTTGACGGATGGGACAAGCTTTAAGCGTCGTCATGCCGAGATACTTGACGAGGTGGAGGTGGAGTTGCAGCAGGAGCGGGATAAGGTGGTGCAACAGCTGGGCGAGGTGATGCAGCAGCAGGTGGAGGAGTTGTTGCAGCAGCCCGTAGAGATTATGGAGATGATGCTCGATAATGTTGTGGAGCAGGAGCTGCAGCCGGAGCCAGAAGAGGAGCAGGAGGAGAAGTTAACACGCATGTCCACACGCAGAAATCCAGGCAATCATCAAGAGGAGGACAACCAGGAGCAGGAGGAGGAGACTAAAAGGGGCAACCGGCGCAATCTGCGCAACAACAAGCCCACAATTATCTCATCCGTTGTGGTTAAGCCGCCGAATCCAGCAACCGCTGCTCCACCAGCTGCATCCAATGCTAAAAAAGTCACTTCCCCCGCTTCCGCTCCAGCCACCTCTACGCCCGTCAAGAACAAAGAGGCGCCAACGGTGGCGACCGCCTTCCGCAAGGTCAAAACCAAGCCCGTGCCCGTTGCGTCCATGTGCCGCTGCGGCACCACAACCGTTCCGGGTCGCTGCACCTGCCGCAACAGTCGCTGCCCCTGCTACATGGCGGGCAGGTCCTGCAAGTTGAGTGGCTGTAAATGTATGGGTTGCAAGAATCCGCACATTGATCCGCCCGACAGTGGCAGCGACGACGACGACGACGATGACGTGGCTACGGAAACGGTCAAGGAAGCGACCACAGATGCTTTAGTGCCAGCATCCGCAGCTGAGCCGGGCTTCACTCTGGTGCCGGCAACGCAGCACTCAAGGCATCCGCTTGTCTTTATGATGAACGAGACGGGAGATTATCAGGGTAAGACTAGCCATTATGAGGGAAATGGACTCCAGCTCGGCTCATTACTTGTCCAACACACGTATTAACCGCTTTTCTTTGGCAGGCTTTAACGTCTTTAAGGGCGATGTACCTCAAGATCCGGCCGAGCTTAATTGGCCACACATCCCATTTCCCGCTGTCGAAGGCAATACATCCACACCTGAATTCATGTACTTAATGCCGCCTCCGGAGCAAGCGACAACAACATCATCATCATCATCCGAGGAGCAGCCGGCTAAGAAAATGAAGAACGGCTCGTTCATACGTGATATTGTAAAAGTCGTGAATGCGGACGCTGACAATGAGGATTTGTTGTTTGATGAGAATGATGAAGATGAATTTCAGATGCCGGCGTAAGCAATGCGTGTGTCAGTTGGTAGTGGTCCTCGTCATCGTTGTAGCCATCTTTGTATAGTTTATGTTGTGGTTGTAACGTGTTTGTGTTTGTCTATTTTGTGTTGTAGTAGGTAGTTGAACTGTTTTGTAACCGTCATGTTCCAGGTCGGATTTAACCGACTTGTCCGCTCATTTTTCATCATTTTATAATTTTGTTTTCACAGGTATGCAAAAGTCACGACTTATACTTATTCATGTACTGTTACCGAGGCGTTTTATGTCATTGGTGGAACCAGTGAAGCATTTTCATTTTAATCACCTTACACCATACCATATCCGTAATCCAAGCACACCTATATGTTTTCGAGAAAAGAACCTCACATCGCATTTTTATTTTGTATGTGTCAACAACTGAAATTATTTATTTTGCATCATCCTTTATATTTTTTTGTTCGTCTATCTTGTAAGTTAAAGTAATGTGTAACGTACATTAAATATGAAATGTATGTATTTCAGGCGCCGCTAAGCAAGATTTATAGCCTTACTACCTAAGAAAAAGACAAGCAATAGTCAACATTTATATATGCAACGAATTTTAAGAACAATCATTGTATGTATTGTATGCTTCGTTCTTTGGCGGTCGCTGCTAACCAAAAAAAAAAAAGAGATATAAACTACAAACGACACGAATAATATGTCAAAAAATATATGTTATGTATAGAATTTAAGCACAATTTTTTTCATATGCCTAAGCAATTTTTTTTCATATTGTTAAGACAATTTTTTTCATATGATTAAGACACTTTTTTTTCATATGATTAAGACACTTTTTTTTCATATACCTAAGGACCTTTTTTTGAGCATGAACACAACCCTTTTTTTGAGCATGAAACTTTTTTTTTAGCACGTGAAACACCATTTTTTTTTCATAGATTAAGACTATTTATATTTGCAGGCATAAAGCAAATTGCAATAAAGATAATTTTGCAAATGAAAAAAAAAAAACTAATCAAATGTAATTGTAAGAGCAAAACAAAAACAATTGAAAAACTAATTTAATTTAAACTACAAGTTTAAAAAAAATATTCTTGTAACCAAACTCTCCAAAAATGAAATTGTTTAATTCTTTTTTTTTTTTAATTTAAGTCATATTCTTATTCAAAACATAAAATGAATTTTTTCAACATTTAAATGACTTAATATTGTTTAACTTTTTCATTTTTAAAAAGCCTATACTTATCTAGCTATATATGCTAATAGCTTTGTTTTTGAAAAAATATTTCTTAAAAGCCAGATATACTTTAATTAAAACAATTATAATGTAAATGAAACGTTGATTTCATTATGAAATTAAAAAAAATGTAAAATAAATTTAATTTGAATATGTATTTTGTTATTCTGAAAATATTTTTTATTATTTTTGTAGCAAGTTCTTTGAACATTTAAAAATAATGTTGTTCCACAGAGGATGCTGCTTCGTCTCTATAGAGATCTCTCTTTTTTAAACTTCCGGTGGCTCAAACACAACACTCACTCAATGCTGAGTTTAATCAAAGCATGGAAGCTGAACTCAACTCAACTCAACGCAGCTTAGCCGCCATGCCCTTTGATAAGCGCTGTTCTGTTTGTTGTTGCCGTTGTTGCTGCTGCTGCTGTGAAGTGCTCATCATTATCTGTTGATTAACTCTCGCATCAGTCGTCAGTTCGAATCCGAGTCGAGTGGAGGGCAGCTTTGGCGCATCCATAAGCATATTATTTCTTGTTATTCTACAACTATTTAACTTTTTTCATTCCGCAACTGATAAGAAAATCGCACAAAGATGAGAACGTTGATAGTTTTACTCGTAGCCATCTTGTTGAGTCACTGCAGCTTCCTGCACGCCCAGGATGAAAATGGTAAGCATAACAGTAAATAAATCTAAAGTCCATACAATTTTTTTTAATCTTGTCTATCTTTTTTCGCCACACATAGACGAAAATGATGCGCACAACATTGAGGCGAGCGAAAATCGCGTGGCCGCTCAAATTGAATCGCTGCTGGAGCACTATAAGCAAGAGGATCCCGTTGGATTGCCTGGCGCGCCCATACCGGATCCCATGGATGTGCCCGATATGGCCAAAACCATTGGCATTACCAACCTCAACATGATGAAAGTGAAAGCCTATGGACTCTCCAAATTTCGCATAGCCAGCATCAATGCAGACTTCAAGGAAATGATGGTAAGTAATGAATTTTACACCAGTTAACACACAAATACTTAACACACATTTTGTAATAGGTTGAAGGCGGCATACAGCTGGACGAGATGTTGGTCAAGGGCAATTACATCTTGAGCTCCTTCTTTACCAAGGCCAATGGACCTTTTACAGTGATCTTCAAGAAGGTCTACGTGATAGCATCGGCCACGTTGGGCGTGGAGCGTGACGGACATTTGAAAACGGATCGCATCAAGATGGACATCACATTCGGTGAAATGGCTATTGATTTTCAGAATCTTGGCTTTTTGGGCACCGTCTTCCAGGGCCTCATTAACTCGTCGCCCAATTTGGTCTTTGATGCGATGAAGCCATTCATGCTGCTCGAGGCGGACAAGCAGCTGCGCGGTGAGATCAACACCATGATTGAGAAAACGATGGGAGATCGCCGCATGCCGAATTCCATAACACCGCTGGACAGCGCAATTGCCGAGGCTAGGAAACAGGTGCGCCAAAAGGGCTTTGATCCGTATCATGTGCCCGATATGAATCGCACCATGGGTGTCTTCAGTGTACAGCTCTCGCACACTTGGATCAATGGCATCTCAAGTTTCTATCGCGTTGGCAATATCACCGCTGCAATGAAAAATAACACAATTTCACTGAGTCTGCAAGTTGGCACCCAGCAGATCACTGGCGCCGGGCAATGGGAGATCGGACTGGGGCTGATGACTCGTGTGGGTCATGTCCAGTTCACCGTGCAACATATACGCGCCACCGTGGAGATCAGTCAAGCGCTGGACACACGAAAGCGGCCACAGATCAATGATCTGCAGTTCGATATGGGCAATATTCAGGTGCGTTGCGATGGCGCCGGCACCTTGGATTATATTATGGAGTTTGGGGTGAATGTGCTGCCCAATTTATTGCGCTATCAGATCATGGATGCCATCGAGAATCCCATCAAGCAGCGTGTCCAGGAGAAATTCAACACTATCGATGTGGAGCAGGCCATCAAGCAGATGGCAGCCAAATATGAAAAGGAGGGCAGCAATTTCAAATTTGACTTCAAGCTTTAAAAATTGTACTTGTAATTTAATAATTTTTTGATAAGAGTTTTACTCTTTGCTATGTAATCGTTACTTTTGCTTAATAAATACTATAAATACGAGCAATTAAATGAAAATAACTTCAATCGTCTTTCTAGTTTGATGTTTCTAGTCGATCGGCATAGTTTAAGGTAAGAGGGAATGTGTCTAAGGCTCCTTGACGCTAAAGCAGAGCAACTGCAGCCGCATATTGCGTTTAACACGTTCCAGTATCTCATCTGCCTTGCGCTTCTGCTCGCTATTCAGAGGTGGACTAATGGCTTCCAGTGCCTCCATAAAATAGTTTCTGTTAAAAATAACATTTGTTGAAATTAAGATATAAAAAACAAAGATATATATTTAGACTCACTTGGCCGTCTCGTTGGCATAGTTCTCGAGTGCATCGCGCAGTAGTCGTATATCGACATGAGCCTGGATTGCACCCGTATAGCTGAAGCGTTGCACGCAGCTCATTAGACGCGCCAGCTCCTCGGAAATGGTCTGCACAATGGACTCGAGTATGGGACGCAGCAACGATGGCGATATGCTGTAGATTTCGGAGTAAACGCCAACAAGATTATCGAGGCATTCGTGGGCATAGGGACGCAGCTGACCCAATCCAATTTCCATCTCGTTGTCCCACTGAAAGCGACCCAGATACATGGATGGCTCAATGGTGCCCACCAGAGGATCACCCTTGTGCTCCACATACTCCTCCAGCAGGTTGGTGAACAACTGATTGACATTGTAGCGTGCGGTTTCAATGGCCAGCGTTGGCAGCGGATAGCCATAGCGCACAAATATTCCACCGATGTGGGAAAAGAAGCTCTTATTACAGTACGCATAGTTGGCCAAGCAGCACAGCATGCGCTGCTCCCAGCTGACAGAGGCGCTGCCCACGCCAGAGACTGAATCCGGCTGCTGGGCATTGGGAAAGCCGAGTAGTTGGGACACATTATGTGTGGGCGTCTCATCGTCGTGGGCGGGATAAGCCAGCTCCGCAATGACGCCGCTAAAGGCGGATAAGAGTTCCTGCAGGCGCTGTGTCACCTCGCGCTGTCCGTCCGAATGTGGCTCGAGGAGATTACCCTCACGCACTTCCGGCTGCATGCATACGGATTGCACCTCATCTAGCGTTTCAATCAGCAGGGATTCCAGAGCCGCAGGCAACATCGTCGCACCTGGATACTCTTCGACAGTCATCTCCCAAGTGTTCTGTGCGCCAAGCTTCTTGCAACGATCCGTGGCGCGCTTAAAGATGATGGAAAAACAAAACAGACGCACCTCATCAATGAGCTTCTGTATTATGTCCAGTGCCTCCGATGGCAAATCGAGTCCAATCAGTGTGGCATAAGCAATGCGCGTGTAACGCAAACATTGCGGAATCCAGGGTAAAAAATGATGCGTCGCCGAGGAGGATCCAATGGGCCAGGCCAGTCCACTGGATTGCCGCAACGCCCGCTGATCGGCAGCAATGAGGATGGCGAGTCGCAAGTAAACACAAAACTTCTCAATGGCATTCAGTACCATGCGTTTAAAATCGCCTGGCTTGGGATCGTGCGGACCACGCAATTCTCCAGTGAAATACAGCTGACCCAGACGCCACAGATCCGGCAACTGGGAGGCGGCAATGTCGCAGAGCTCTTCACAGAAGTTCACACGGCTGGGCGCCTGATTGGGATCACGGCTCTTGGACTTCTCCTGAGTGCCAGCATCCTTGTTGGCGTGCTGCTCGAAGGTCTGGCGAAAGGTGGCCTCCAAGTATTTGGCACGCGCCTCAATGGCATCCCAGGCGGGATCCGTGTTGCGCAACCGATCGCCAATTGGTGTGCCACTCTGCTGCAGCTCCAGGCTGGTCAGCGCCTTAATCAGCTTCTTCTGCTGCTCTACACTTTGCGGCATCTTCACCACTTTCTCGTGCAGCTGGCGTCTTATGAGCAGAATGCGCTGATCCACCTCCTCCAGCACTTGACGAAAGATAGCCAGCTCCGTCTTGCCAAACAGATTCTTGGCACGCGAATAATCATTCACCACAATATCGTATTCGCCCGCCTTGGCGCGCCGATCCACCGAGTTGGGCAGACAGAAGAGAAACTTGTGCCGCGACAGTGCAAAGAGCACTGAGCGTGTAGAGTCCGCTTTCTCCTTGCGCACGAGCACATCTGTGAAGATCTTTTGCGATTCACTAATGGAGTCTGCAAAAGGGAGAACAAAATTCGTAATCTGATGTAAGTAACGGAAAAGGAAACTCACTCTCAATGGACTGCTCGAGAATGTTAAAGGGCTCGCTGCCGTGCAGCTTGACATCCTCCTGTAGTTTATCTCGAATGTTCATCAACGTGTCCAGCTGATCAATGACGGAGCCAGCATTCGACTTTAGAAACGAAAGTTGTCCCTCCTTTTGGCTTTCCACCTTGCGCTTGAGATAGGCCAGGCCGGCTTTCAAGTCCTCAAAGGATGTGGCCAAGTGGTTTTCGAGCATAAACCAGGCTGGTGAAAAGTTTTCTTGCGACAAATCTCCACTGGCATCGGGAAACAAATCACGTAAGTCTTCGGGGATTTTTTGCTCGTTGCCTTCGGTAGAGAGACCCAATGGATCCTCTTGTGTAAGCCCTGATTGGGTGAGCGTGCGTCGACCCCAAGCAAAGTTTTGCGATGGCGACTCCTCAATCCACATTGCCGACTCCTTGAGCGGACCGATTGTCTCATGGTAGGCACGAAACTGAACAGTAGATGTGCCGACACCTCCACTTATAGTTGTCACTATAATATCGCCTTTACCTTTGGCCGGGCCTGTGTGGGCTATGATCTTATTCGGTGACTTCCACTCCGCGGACAACAGACAGTCAGAGCCACAGATCTTAAGCCCTGAAAAAAAGCTATGAAAATTGAACGATGATGAGAAACGCATTTTATACCGATTAGATCCTGCACACGGGTGCCCAAAAACTCGCCACGTATGATGACGCGTGTGCCGGGAGGACCCTCCTTGGGCGATAGACCCGTTACCACCGGCTGCGGGGCCATTTCGTCCAGAAAATTAACAATAAACGTACAACGCCTACAAAACGCAACAGCAACAAAGTTTCGATAAAATACCAGTGAGTGCACATTAAATTGTAACTATTTGCTATCGCCAGTGTGTACACACTCTCACAGCTGATCAATAAACGAACGCAGCCGTACAGCTGTTTTTCTTTTTGGCTCGGCATTGGTTTCAGTAGGAAAATGGATGACGTCGCCAGCGCGCAAAGCGAAAATGAAAATTTGCGTAAAATCCGTAATCGCTTAATGCAATGGGAGTCAAAAACAGATCCACTAGCAGCGCTAAGCGCTCAACAGGAGGAGCATCTGGACGTGCTGACTAATTTGTGGCACGACGACGAAACAACGGTAAGCCGAAGCCCAAACAAATTGATTTATATTGACACAACCTTCATCTGTCCACAGTTAACGGTGCCGAACACGCCTTCTAAACCCGCAGAGAGCAGCAATGATACAGTTGCGGACATACAGCTGCCAGCGGGCGGCTTGCAAAATACGAACGATTTTCTGTTGTGGTTTGTGAATGTCAATACAGATATTGAGCAACGTGGCGATGCCAACTACCAAAAGTATCTGCAGCAGCTGGGGCAACGCAAAGCGGAATGTGGACACATGCTCACACAAATCTCGGTGGCCATGGAACGTCTGGGTGCGCTAAGCGCCGAATATGAGTTTGTCTCCCAGAAGACCAGTGCTCTAAACACGGCCAGCGAGCAGCTTATCGATGAGCAGCAAAAGCTCCAAGAGCTAAGCAACGAGATTCAACAACGTCTGCACTACTTTAGTCAAGTTGAGCTATTGAATCAGCGTCTACAGAGTCCAACTCTATCCGTGGCTAGCGAAGCATTCCGAGAGTGCTTAAACAAAATAGATGACTGCTTAAACTATCTGGCTGAACATGTAAGTAGCTTAACAGCGAACATCGAGAGATACACTTATTAATTGTTACTTATTTTAGCCAAACTTCAAAGATGCAGCTGCCTACAATGTGAAGTACAAGCAGTGTCTATCCAAGGCGACTAGCCTGGTGCGTAACTACGTTGTTAATATCATTAATCAGGCCACAGAAGCAACACTGCAACCGCGCAGTGGCGCCACCAGTGATGCTTCATTGCAAGCACCTGATGCCGCATTTGCCTTGTACTATGGCAAATATCAAACATCGGCGGCAAAAGTGAAACGCGTTGCACAGTTAATTGAATCACGGCTGGAGAACAGCAACAGCAACGAATATGTCCAGCTAATGACGGATCTGCAACAACATTATTTAGCGCAGAGGGCAAGTGTCATGTCATCCGCTGTTAATCAGTCCATACAGAATGTGAAGAATGCTCACAAGGGTGATCATTGTTCCCTGACGCGCAGTGCATGCGCCTTTCTGGTACATGTGTGTCAGGATGAGCAGCGTTTGTATTATCAGTTCTTCGGCACAGGAGCACCGCATTTGACGTAAGTGAAACCTATGCCCCATAAAATATAACTAATCTTCCTTTTTCAGTGTTTATTTGGAGGGTCTTTGCACCATACTGTATGACACCATGCGACCATTTATCATACACATCAATCACTTGGAAACACTTGCCGAGATCTGCTCCATATTACGCATCGAAATGCTTGAGGAGCATGTACAACAAAATCGTATGTCTACAACATTTACTTTATTTAAACTGTCTGTTAATATACTTTAAACAATTTCTTGCAGCAAGTGGACTGGAGGCATTTGCAGCCGTAGCGCATCAGCTGCTTCAAGATGTTCAGGAGCGTTTGGTATTTCGTGCTCACTTGTATCTGCAGTCCGATATACAAAACTATAATCCATCAACAGGCGATTTGGCCTATCCGGAGAAGCTAGAAATGATGGAGGTAACACCGTAATGAACCTTTTTCAATTGTATTTTAAATGCTGCATATGTTCATAGAGTATTGCGCTATCGCTGCAAGAGCCAGTTCAATTGCGCCGCTCGGATTCGCGTGCTTCTGTGATGTCCAGTGAAGCAGAGAGTGTGGATACCGCATACAGAGTCAAACAGATGAGTATGTTGTAAAGAGAGCACCTAAGAAGATTCATTAACCCACTTTAATATTAACTAGATTCACCTGCTGATCTGCATGGCATGTGGTATCCAACGGTGCGCCGGACATTGGTGTGCCTTTCGCGTCTATATCGCTGCGTTGACTTACCCATTTTCCAGGGCTTATCCCAAGAGGCACTTAAGCTATGCATACAAAGTGTTTCGCAGGCAGCGATTAAAATCTCTGCGGCCAAAACGCCCATTGATGGTGAGCTCTTTGAGGTTAAACACTTGCTGATACTGCGCGAACAGATTGCACCATTCCGTGTGGATTTCACAATAAGGGAGACCTCGCTGGACTTTAGCAAAGTGAAGACGGCAGCCTTTGGTTTGCTACAGAAGCGCAAACAGCTCTTCTCCATGGGCAGTAATAATGCACTCCTCGAATTCCTGCTCGAGGGCACGCCACAGATAAAAGAGCACTTGCTGGATTCCCGCAAAGAAGTGGATCGTCAACTTAAGACGGTATGTGAGCAGTACATCAAGGATGCCGTTCACATGCTGGCCGGTCCGCTCGTCACATTTCTCGACAAAGCACAAGCACTGCTGGCCCATGATACAAACAAAGCGGTGACTACGACGCCTGCTTCTCCAGCCGGAAAAATCAATTACGTGCTGCGTCAAAGCACCTGGGCAAGTCCACAGCAAATAAGCAGCATTATTCAGGAGACGCAGCGCCTGATCAAGGCTAAGTTGGCGGTGCTGCAGCGCGCCATGCAGCTCTATCTAAGCAATCGTGATACCGAGTTCATAATTTTTAGGCCCATACGCGTAAGTATTGTGTACCTTTAAAGTATTGTATTACTTTAAATTAAACCATATTCCTTTGCAGAACAACATTATCCAATCCTTTGTTAAGCTTGAGCAGTTGCTAACAACAAATGGTTATTCAGCAGATGATATGATCATCACTAGTTGTCCCTCTGCCGAACAAGTATCCATACTGCTCTCAAGTGCCAGCATCTTAGCCGCTGAAGGCGTCGCCAGTTTTGCGGCAGCAGCGCGAAAACTAAGCACATCATCGTTCGTTTGAAGGTGTGACGGCTGCCCGAAAACAAAGTACCGTATCCAACAAGGCGGAGCACACACAAGCTGTCGTTTTAGAAGAATCCGAAATCGAGCAGACAAACAGCAAAGCTGATGAAAGTAAGATCGATATGGCCATGGAATCACAAATAGTGGAGCAGTCTGAAGACGAGCAGGCGATAAACGATTCCGATTCCCAAAATAAGCCTGTAGAGCAGACATCAACACAGATCAGCCCAGAGTAGTATGCAATATATGTTAGTCCCTATGTAATAACCCCAAAAATCAATGTATTTATAAATCTAAGCAACTCAACATGTACTATATTACAGTTTATTCTTCCCAAGTAGAGCTATCAGTCGCGCCTGTTTTCACCAAAAGCTTAAACTGATTGTGAGGGAGGAAACAGGCGCGATAAAATTATTTTTGCTAAGCAGCCTTATGCATGCAAGAGAATGTGACGAAGTCAAAAACAAATAAATTATCAACATACATAGTTACAACAATAATGACGAATAAGTTTTACTAAGCACCTAACAGTGTGGGCAGCACACAGGCCGCTGGTCAAGTGATGGATATGTGTTATTTGGTACGGCATTTGAACTTTAGGAGAGCGAGCATTTATCCTTGCTATTTGCTTGCTGACCTCCGACAGTCGTTGCGCGCTGCGCATTATTTGTAGATGTTGTGCGACGATTATTATCAGCTGCGTTGTCCTCCTCCATAATAGAAAGGGCCAAAGCACGCGCCAATGCCTCGTCCTCCGTCTAATTGAAAAAATAACATAAAAAGAAATTAACCATTTTTGCTTTGGGTTTTTAGTTTTATAGACTTACCATATTTCCTTGTATATTTTGAACATGGGTGCGTTGCGCAACGGCAGCAGCTGCTGCTGTCGGAATTCTTATTGCTTTGGGATTTGCTTGGCGACGATTCTCAGCCGCCTGCGCTGCTCTAGCGCGGGTATCAGAAAATATTTTAAAGACGCTCTGTGATGTGCTCGTAGTTGTACTAGAAGTAGTGGTGGGAGGTTGGCAGTCATGATCGCTAGTGTGACGATGACGTAGGCAAAAATTCAATTTGCATTGCGAGCACTGTACGGGGATTAGCTCTTTGCGTTTACAGCCTTTGGCATGGCAGCGATTTGTGTAGATCTTTCTACTGTCCGACTGGCATTGCTTATCTATGTGCTGGCTAACCGTTAGATCCGGTTCAACGCCTGGGGCAGTTGGCACTGGTTCTCCGCACAGTGGACAGATAGGCACTTGAAAATCTTTACGATGAGCGCCTGGGCAGTTGTGGCGTTCATAGTTGTAATGCGAAGCACAGAAAACCTTGTCGCATGAATCACATTTAACAGGCAGGAAATCTAACGAAACAATTTTGTTTGTATTAATTAGAGTGTCATGTTATATTTTGATTGACGCTGAGGAAACTCACCCAATCTGTTGCATGTTGCTTCGTTGCAGTGTTGGCCCAAATGTGGAAACTCCATTTTGCGTACTAACAGCTTCGTTGTTTGTGACCAAGTAAATGCGTTTGATGGCTTGAACCCGTTTTTAT
This sequence comes from Scaptomyza hsui, assembly GCA_018152825.1. Lineage (NCBI taxonomy): Eukaryota > Metazoa > Arthropoda > Insecta > Diptera > Drosophilidae > Scaptomyza > Scaptomyza hsui. Next base: position 1,444,099 of record JAECXO010000280.1, read on the forward strand.
AATAAAACTAGAATTGACCTAAAGTTCGAGAATTCGCTAGACGCGATGACTTTACAATATTCACATTATAATTTCACCATTCGCATGCCCAACCATAATTTGCCATTCACAGTTAACGAAAACTTTGTTTTGTCTATCGTAATCAATGTTATCGACATCGTCGTTATCGTTAGCATTTAAATGAAACTAAAAACTCACAAATATTAATTATTAATGTTCCATCATAAATACATATTTACAAATTTATTCGCTTATGCTGTTTTGTCATGTTACAAAAGATTTTTAGGAATAAATATATACCAACAATGATCGAGGAAAAATCATTTCCCAATTCAATCACTTGTAAAATTACAATATTTAATTTGTTTCATGCACTTTCATTTAATAACTGGCTTCATTGAAGTTCTTTTGTGTTTTTTGTTTGTTTAGATAATACCGAATATAGAATGAGAATAATTTCGCGAACTGCGACATGTAGACTACACCAAAAGTCTATAATAAACATTGTGTTTTTGTATACATTTACAAAAATAAAAGCAACATTTGCAATAATAATATAATAATAATTACTGTGTAAGAATAAAAATATATATGTATATGCAAGTGTGTGTGTGTGTGTGTTTGAATGCATCTGTAATAAAAGTTCAACTTTTTCTGCAAGAGTAATTAATACCATAAGGGGTACGAATTATTGAGAGGAATTTTAAAGCGTTAGCAAATGTCCAACAGCAGCGACTGCAGCTTCTTTTCAAGATTAGCGCCTGGTGACGACATCATTGGTCCCGCAAAAATTAACACACGCACATTATAAAGATTTAATAATCGTAGCACTCTGCCGCTTAAGCTGGTAATTGAACATTTTGTTGGAAATGCATCTGGCGATTTGGATTCAAGTTAAGCGATTTCTCTTGCAAATGGTGCAAAGGCCTCCCAGTAGCTAATGATCTGTGTGATAAAGAGAAATGTATTAGTAGCTCAAATTCACAAAATTTAATATTTTACCTGTTGCTGATGCGCCATTTGAACCTCGATGTACTTGATAATGTTTGGCTTTGAAGTCTTTCACTCTTGTTAGCTCAAAGCGTTCCATTTCACGCTTTATCTCCGACGAAATATCATCAAATTGTTGCTGACAACGTTGCACCTTGCCCTGCCACTGTAAAAAATTAAAAATCATTAAAATATAAGCACATATATTATAGTATAAGATTGTCGTTCAAACCTCTTCAACCTCTTGTTGCGCCTGATCTAGTTTGTCGGCACGATTGGCCAGCTCGAAACGACCGCGATTCTCACGACGCTTTGATAGTTGCATTTGGGCGTATTGCCAATTTTGAAACGCCTTGACACGCTCATGAAAAATGCACTTGATGGCACTAAACAGTCCCAAATAGTCCTTAACAAACTCGGCCAATATATAAAAGTCCGAGTTGGCCTGCTCAGAGCGGAGCAGCTCAATCTTCTCCTCCACATCAGCTAGATTGGACAGTGCCCGCGATAGCCCCGTATGCTCTTCACATGTGCTCAACATCGCAGCCGATTTGGCCACCAGGCCAGTCAGTACAGACAACTCCCGACGCGAAGATGTCAGCGATTTCAATGCTGACGAAAGTTTCTGCAGATTCGCATCTAAATTCTCTACTTCGGTTATCTTGTCATCGAACCACGGATCATTCTCATCCATTTTGTACGTAATCTTGTTGACAGTCTCGCCAACCTTGTTGAATAGTCGGATAACGCCAGCCCCGCTGAGAGCCGAGGTATTAACGGCACGTGGCAACTCCTGATCGCTCTCCAAGAAATTTATAAAATCCAAGTCGACACGAAGCACCGGATGTTGAGCTGTGCGATGCACATAACGCTCCAGTGCCGCACGCCTTATCTCGATCCATTCCTGATTAATCGGTGTTCCTGGCTCCGATTGCTGTGGACTCATCTTCACCTTGGTGCTGCCAATTATATTCTTTGATGGCGCCGGCGGTACAATCCTTCCCATTCGCAAGTACTTGTTAACCAATAAATCATGTATGCCCAGAAAATCGCTGAATCGTCGCAAAGTGCTAAACTCATTGCGCTTAAATTTTGGAATGTTTGTTTTTGTTGTCACTCTGTATTATGTGGGAAAAACAAAAAGCATTGTAATTTGCGTAGCGAATTATGAGATAAGACTTTTGGTGACTCACTTGTATGCCAAGTACGAGCTCATGCCATCGCCAACCTTTTGAGGATCTGATACCACAATTTGTATGAAATAATCCCCATCGTCTGTCAGCACCTCCTCCAGATTGCTGGCGGAAATACGACGCTGCAATAAAATACCAAAAAAAAAATGTACATACACATAGACATAAACAAACACAACAGCATTGCAATGCGATAATTTGCCTAATCAACAAATGGATTCAAATGGCGCTGTGAGGGGCGGCAGCAGTAATGTGACGTTGTCACACACATCAAACAAAGCAACAGTAAGAGATAACGATAAAGCTAATAAAAGCCGACGCCGCCCATTTGCGACGCACTATTAAAGTTAATTTAATAAAAAACATCTCTAGCGGAACTTACATGCACTTCACTTGGGGACATTGCCGACACAAATAAATCACTTTCATGTTCCAACGTTACACTGCCCGGCGCTGGCACCTCCTCCTCCTCATCGTCGGATGCACCGGACGCTGAGCCATTATTAATATCAACATCAGCAAACTCTCTGTTGTGTTCAGCTGTCGGTGTTTCGACTTCCATTGTGGCACACTTACTAAACCTTTTAACTAAATGCTTGAACTGTAATTTTTGGAATTCTTTTCTTTTTTGTCGACCTACACACGATGGTAGTGCAAGACAATGGCTCTATTAATAATATCGATAACTTTAGAGTGCACTTTCAAGCGTGACCAACATTCAAAAAAGCTCCCAACGCGCTGAATTGAAAGATACCAATAGCTTAAAATACTACACTAATATTTGCTGGTATTTATTTTGTTAATAATATACAAAAAATACGTTATTGGACCTTTTGATTGGTCGCAATCCACGATGTAAACGAGGACACCTGTACGTAGACGGAGGGCGAGTTTGCCTGTCCACATGGCAATTTTCCCCACGATACGATGCCAATAAGAACGTTGCCCTGAACCAGGGGACCACCAGAGTCAGAGGTACAGATACTAACACCACCAGTAAGAGGACCAGTACACAAGTTTGTACTATGCACATCTGAACCCTTACTGCCCAAGGCCGCCTCACAGGAACTCAAGCTGATGATGGGCACGTTGGCAGCCACTTGAAGTACACTCGGATATGTTGCCGTACTTGTCGTTGAGGTACTTCCCCAGCCATAAAGGTTTGCAGTACCTGTGGGAACTACTCCAGATTTAGGCAAACTGATAGCCGACACTGCAGCGGTCCAAGTAAACGCAGTTGGTGTGTAAACCAATCCAATGTCATAGGGCACAGTTCCACCAGTATAATATTCGTTAATGACAAAATAGGTAATGCTGCGCTTTTGCGTTGTGGATGCAGTACCAGCCACAGCATTGCTACCAGCCACCAAGGTACTGGCAAGGACCTGGGCACGATTGGTCAAACAATGGCCGGCTGTCACCAGCCAGTTGGCATTAATAATGCTGGCGGCACAGTAGTGGGTGCTTTTGTATTGCATGGACACTGCATAGGGTGCACTATTGACTGATGCGGTAGCGCCGCCCACAACACGTCCATTGGGCCCAATTTCCTCAGGGGCTGATCTCACAAGCGCTGCAGATACCCCACAGAAGCCAAATAAGAAAAGGCACGCGAGCAGATATAGGTGATGACCGTTCATCGTTGTGGTTTTCGGGGAACTGTTTACATTTCCCTTTATCGAGTGCCGTTTAAATTAAAACGAGATACGACAATTTTTGCACACCTCTGTGTCTAAGAATGATAAGAAATTTCAATTTACGCCTAACACATTTAAGATAAGCGTTTGTTTTAATTGGAAGGGTGGTCAGATTAATTATAGCCATAACAATGTGGCAACTATCAAATAAGACCCAAAGTTCTCTTCAGAATGAGGCATATGTAAACAACTATCTGTATACGTATGTATATGAATTTAATTTGGATCTCAAGTAGCTTCTTGGAAATACATATATGTAAGTCTACTGATAAGCTAAGTATCTTAAGTGAGTTCCTAACAATAATTGTGAATTTTCATTAGCCGATAAAGCAAATCAAAAGCTTTGCCACAACTAAAAAGCAAGTGTTTGAAATTTGTGGACAGTTAGGCAATCTAACAATGCAGTATTTAAATTAGTATCTCGATTTGGTATTTTTTAGCATGTTGCCGAACTTTGCCAACTGGATGACCGTTATCGATATAGATTATATATCGATAGCCATCCCTACAACTGACTCAGATCGACTCGGTGGCTGACTTTTTCTACGAAAAATTTTGTTAATACTACTACGTTAATAGTTTGACTAAGCGGTACCGCAAAATATCCGATTAGAAAGTGCGTGCGACTATTTAAAGAACTGAAATAAAGTGCAACGTGTGCAGCAGAAGCCGCAAAAGTATCACGCCCCAATAGCAAAACAAAAGGTGGAGAGAGTGCGTAAGAGAGACAAGAAAGAGAGGAGAGGTCAGCAAACCCACAATTAAGAAAAAGTCGACACGACACGTACAAGAGTTGAAACACTAAGAAAAGCATAAACATGTCATCCGGCGACTTTGGCAATCCGTTGCGGAAATTTAAACTGGTGTTCCTGGGCGAGCAGAGTGTGGGGAAAACGTCGCTGATTACACGGTTCATGTATGACAGCTTCGACAACACCTATCAGGCGACAATTGGTATTGATTTTCTATCAAAGACAATGTACCTGGAGGATCGGACGGTGCGTCTGCAATTGTGGGACACGGCGGGCCAAGAGCGCTTCCGTTCACTGATACCCTCGTACATACGCGACTCCACCGTCGCCGTTGTCGTCTACGACATCACGAACACAAACTCATTCCATCAGACGTCCAAGTGGATCGATGACGTGCGCACGGAGCGAGGCAGTGATGTCATCATCATGCTGGTCGGCAACAAAACGGATCTATCAGACAAACGGCAAGTGTCCACCGAGGAGGGCGAACGCAAGGCGAAAGAGCTAAATGTGATGTTCATCGAGACCAGCGCAAAGGCCGGTTACAATGTGAAACAATTGTTTAGGCGCGTCGCAGCGGCGCTGCCCGGCATGGACTCAACGGAGAACAAACCATCGGAGGATATGCAAGAGGTTGTGCTTAAAGACTCGCCCAATGAGACAAAGGATCCCGAAGGTGGCTGTGCCTGCTAAAACTGGGCAACACGCAACCCCAACCCAACCCAAACCAATCCTCCCCCTCTCCTAATTCACAACCTCCGCTACGACCTCGACACACACACTGACACACTCACAAACAAACACACACACACACGTATGCGCTGGCGACGACAGGGTGTACACCGGTTGTACGTATGTGGGCAGCGGGCTAAAAATTTGAACATGCTAGAAATGCAAGATAAACATGAGATGCACACATACAAACACAATTCTTATGTTTAAGTTTATTTATATATAAAAAGAAAAAAAAAAAAACAATGATAAAACGAAATGATAGCAAAACAAAAAACATAAATAGACTAAACAACTAATTTAACGCAAATCGGCTAAATAATATGTACTACGTTAAACAAATGCATTGCAATATAAGTATGCGCCTAATCCTAATCTTCATGCTAAATAGTTAAGCTCGGTTCACATGTGCCCGTTGAAAGCCTGTCAATTAAGGTGAAACTGTTTTGTTTGCTAGTAAAGTGGAAAGTATTAAATGAGTGTAACTATTTTTGTTCATTAAATAATTATCTCAATTTCTGTGCAATGCTTACTTTTAACGCGTTAGTCATTTTAACGTTTCATTTTATAAACTATTTCTTTGTTGTATATAAATATGGACATTTTACTAGGAAATCCCACAACATGTTTATAAGGCACGAGTGAACCTAGCTTTTCCAACTCTCTCATAACTTGTACTTACAATTGAGAAGAAAAAAAAAAAAAATACACAACAAAATCGCAAACGAACACTTAACGCAAACAACATTCCAAAATTGTGTGTGCTGGTTGCCTTTATATCCTCCTCCTGAATGCAAACAGATACCACTGAGCCAGCTTGTGTTCAAACACCCTCTCCGCCCCCTTAAGAATAGATCATACACCACACTGATGGCCAAAGCGTTTTTGCAATTTCCAGTTCTACCTGTGACTTAGTCCTGTTATGTTCGCAGCTTTTTTTTGTGTTGTTTGGTTTCTCTTCTCTTTCTTTTCTTTAGAGGCACAGCAGTTACAGTTGGTTGGCGCAGAACATGGCATCTTATGAGTATACATATATATTTATATTTGAGTATGTATTTTTATGAAACAGGCAGTGTAAACAATTAACATAAAACATATTAACAATTTGCTTCGATTAGCGAGAGAGAGAAAAAACTTTGTGCATTTTTTACGCAACAAGCAAAAGCTTACAAAATTGAAATACGAAACGCAATTTTTAATAAATCAAATTATGAAACTAAACATAATAAGTATTAGCAATAAATTAAAAAACAACAAAACTAAAAACCCCAAGCATAATTACTCTACTTTTTCATTATACAAAATTTAGCAATTCATTACAAAATGACTCACTCTCAGTTGTATATCTTATCGATATAGGTTGAGCAATTTCCACTGGCTTGACAAAAATGAACGATAAGCGTGGTATCTTTCTGGTACGGTATAATTAACTGATTGTGGAATTTGTTATTGTTATTAAGGGGATGCTGCTATTCACCTCGAAAGGTGAAAAATGAGTACAAAATTAACATTAACATTGGCTTTATTTTTATTTAAGGGTTTCATGAATGTTAAGCGTAAATACAACTGAAAAATGCCGGTCGTTTTGCTCTGCAAAGCTAATTATAAACTTGGATATATGTGTATAAATTAGGTTACATTTTGAGTATAGAGTGAGTCTAGAAGTTATCCTCATTTGTGATAAACTCGTCGCGTATCTTTTGCAGTTTGGTTATCAGTTCCACAACAGTTACTTCGCCATGCACCTTGTTGTCCCTGGTGCGCACATTGACCGTGTTCGAGGAGCGCTCCTTGTCGCCCACCACCAGAATGAAATTAAACTGAGCCAGCTGAGCATTACGAATCTTCTTGTTCATCGTGTCGCCGGCATCGCAATCGGATTCGCTCATGAAGCCAGCGGCATGGAGCTGATCTCGCACAGACTTGGCATACTCATCGTAGGCGGGGCCCACCGGGACGACCATGACTTGACGTGGTGATAGCCAGAATGGCCACTTGCCGGCATAGTTCTCCGTGAGAATGGCAATCATGCGCTCCACAGAGCCAAGGATGGCGCGATGGATGATAACCGGACGCTTCTTTTCGCCATCGTCGGCAATATAGTTGAGATTGAAGCGTATGGGCAACTGGAAGTCCAGCTGTATGGTGGCGCATTGGAATGGACGCTTCAATGCATCCATAATTGTAATATCGATTTTGGGGCCATAGAAAGCGCCATCGCCGGGATTCTCCTTCCAGGGCATGCCGAACTCATTGAGCGATTCCGCAAGCGCCTTCTCCGCCGCATTCCACTGCTCCAGCTCACCCAGATACTTCTCGGGCCGTGTGGACAACACCAGCTGGAACGAGAAGCCAAAGATGGTGTACACATGACGCAAAAAGTCCAGGCAACCCTTCATTTCGCTCTTGATCTGCTCGGGTGCACAGAAGATGTGCGCATCATCCTGCTGGAAGCGACGCACACGTGTCAGACCAGTCAATGCACCCGAAAGCTCATTGCGATGCAGCACACCAAAGTCGGCCATGCGAAGGGGCAGCTCGCGCCAGGAGCGATTACGATTATCGAAGATCAGACAGTGGCCTGGACAATTCATGGGCTTCAGTGCGAACTTCTCCTTCTCGGCCTCGAAGGTGAACATATTGTCCGCATAGTGCTGCCAATGGCCCGATGTCATCCAGAGCTTGGCATTGAAGATGTTTGGCGAGATGACCTCCTGGAAGCCACGCTTTCTATATTCGCCACGAATCAAGTTCATCAGCGTGTTGTAGATGTGTGCGCCGCGTGGCTGAAAGAAGCACGAGCCAGGCGAGAGCTCGTGGAAGAAGAAGAGCTCCTGTTCACGGCCAATCTTGCGATGATCCCGCTTGGCTGCCTCCTCCTGCAGTTTCTCCCACTCCTTGAGCTGCTTGGGATCGGGAAATGAGATGCCATAGACACGCTGCAGCGACTCTGCATCTGCTTTGCCCTCCCAATAGGTCGAGGAGTTCTTGGTGATCTTCAGTGCCTTCACCTTGCCGGTGTGACGCACATGCGGACCACGACAGAGATCGATCAGTGAGCCGCACTTGTAGACCGTGGTGCGATCTGTGGTCACCTTCTCATTGAGAATGCGCACCTTGAACTCATTGTACTTGAACATCTCCAACAAATCGGCTTTCTTCATCTCCAGACGCTCAAAGTTTTGCTTCTCCTTCACAATCTGCTTGACCAGCGTCTCCATAGTGCCATAATCATTCGTGGAGATCTAAACACAATATGGTTACAATACAAATATTCAAGCGTTATGTAAAGTCCACTTACGCCCTCGCCATCCAGATGCATGTCGTAGTAGAAGCCACTCTCGATGGGCGGACCATAGCACAGATGTCCGCCATAGATGCGCTCCATGGCCTCGCCCATTATGTGGGCCGAGCTGTGCCAGAACACAGCCTGTGCCTCGGGATCATCGAACTTCAGCAGCTGCAGACTGCAATCGCCTTCCAAAACGCGATCCAAATCCCAAACCTCGCCGTTTACCTTGGAGATAACGGTGTTATCGGCCAGCCCTTTGCTTATGCCACTTGCCACATCGTAGGGTGTCGTCTCCCAGGCAGTAGCATCCACCTGTTTGCCATCGGGCAGCGTCACCTTGATGGCTGTGCGCGGCTTGGCAGCTAATTCGGCCAGATACTCTGCCTTACACTTCTCCCAGAGCACATTACGCTCCTCGATATACTGTGGCCAGGGATTAAGCTCTGTAGATAATTGTTATCAAATTAATGTGTGTACTCATTATATTTAAATTATTTGATTAATTACCCTTGCGAGTGTCGCCTCCGGCTCCAGCGGGCTTCTCTTTTTTCTCCTTCTTCATCTTTGAAGCCTGCAATGTTAGAAGACGAAAAATCAATACAACTCAATAGCTGATGCAGTAATAAACGTAAACTGTAACAATCTTTGTTAGCTACGTAAGCAAAGTAAACGGTTAAAAAGCAATTATATTTAATGATTTTTCGGTGTATGCTTTTGTGTTGTTTTTCTTTACACAGTTGTCACACAAAAACCGAAATTTCGTTGGCCCTATTTCACTCTGCTTTTATCTACTTTCCAAGGAGCTGATGCAATAAAACAGTTACATTTAGTCAGAAAGAGAAGGGAAGTTGTAATTGCTGTTGAAGTTAGTGACGTCACAGAAGCCGGTGGCTGTGATTCATTTTGGCATTTGATAGAGACATGACAATACACCACACACACACACACGCGTACATATGCACAGGTAAATATGATGTGGCAATAAAACAGATAAAATATAAACACAATTGCAAGCGGGAACACCAACCAAAGTTGCGTAGCACCGACTGCTGCGTATGCCCTGTTGTTGTTGTTGTTGCGATTGTATAAACTGCTGTTGATTTTTGGCCAGCGACAGCACTCGAATAATTTGCAAAGTTTTGACGTTGTTGCCTCTTAATGCACCAACGATTGGGAGCACTTTAAGCATAACTTAATAAAGTTTATGTTCTTATACAGACGAATGCACTTTAAGAGATATTAACATGCCTTCTGCTTATTCAAATCCAAATTATTTAATTCCGTCACCACGTTGTCACCCATTCCGACTGCACGTTGTTGTTCTTCTTGCAGTTTCTCTGCTTCTTCTCTGCGCTGTTAACACAACAGCTGCTCAAATGTTATTAACAGCGATATCCTCTTGGAACACTGCCGCTATTTTTTGTTAAAGTTTTACAATAATGAAACAATTGTATTTTTATAAATGTGAAATGGTTTATATAAATGATTAATAAATCGTAAATGTTAAGAAAACAAATTGGGACAACGCAGTACTTGCAGCTGTTACAAAAAAACTGAAGCCGGCAATATGTTTTTGGGGGAGGGGACTTGCAACAGGGGTCAGCAGCAAGAAGTCAGTATATCGAAATGTAATCGAAAGGATTTCGACTCTCAGCTGATTTTCTAATTGGCGCCAATTCGAACTCGAATGTCCTACATTCGTAGTAAATATTGATTTCTAACCTGCTGACATAATTGCTGTGCTGTGTGCTTTCTTGTGTTTATTTGTCGCCAAATTAACGATTTTTAAGACCCACGGTTGCTTGAAAAGCCAACAAAATTGCACATCTACTGGAAAATCCGTTGCACCACCAACCACCGCTATCAGGTGGCACAGCGGACCGTCTTGGCGTAGAATTCGATTTCTACAACGTGGCCTCCAGCAAGGTACACCCCAGTCCGGGGGCAGCGCGTAGTGTTTGGGCGCTGCCCCTAACGGCCTCCTCATCATGCAACATGGAAGATGATGGTCACGCCCATGCTGACATAGATATCGACATCGATCATCGTCCCCGCTCTCCGCCAGGAGCCAATGGTGTGGCCAACAATGTTGGTGGGAATGAGCACGACAGCAATATGCTCTTGTTTGAGGGCTTGGACGGTGCCACTGTTAATCTGGATGATATCTTTGATATTATCAAGAATGGCGAGGTTAGCGAAGTGGAGAACCTGGTCGAGAAAGTTCGGCATGGAATGCTTGTCCGCAAGGGATCGACATGGCTACACGCCGGCCCATTGGATTGCCTTGAATGGAAATGTTCAGTTGATGCGGTATTTAATTGAACGCACGGCGCCCATTGATCTGCCGTGCCTGGGCACCCAGGGACCCCGGCCAATACACTGGGCCTGCCGCAAGGGCCACGCCTCTGTGGTTCAGGTGCTGCTCCAAGCTGGTGTTGCCGTCAACGCTGCGGATTTCAAGGGACTCACGCCACTGCATCTGGCCTGCATGTATGGACGCACTGCAACTGCTGCCTATCTCCTGGGCATGGGTGCACTCAATAATTTGACGGACATCAATGGCGATACGGCACTCCACTGGGCGGCATACAAGGGCCACGGTGATCTGATGCGTCTGCTCATGTATTCGGGTGTGGAGCTGCAGAAGACGGATAACTTTGGATCCACACCGCTGCATCTGGCCTGCCTCTCCGGCAACATCAACTGTGTGCGGCTGCTGTGCGAGAAATCGCAGCTGGATCTAGAACCACGTGATAAAAATGGCAAGACACCAATTATGTTGGCACAGGCGCATCAGCATCAGGATGTGGTGCGTCTACTCTATGGTGAAGTGAAGAAGAAATCACGCTGGATTCCATCTGTGTCGGAGAGCTGGGGCTGGCTCTTTGGCGGTGCAGGCGATTCCAAGGGACCGCTGTTCCTCTTCCTCTTCTCTGTGCTGCTCTGGGGCTATCCCATGTACATGATACGCGCCATTCCCATAACATGGAATATATTGCGTCGTTCGCATTACTGCTTCATCTATTGGAATGTGGTCATGTGGGTCAGCTGGGTCATTGCCAATCGTCGTGATCCCGGCTATATACCGTTGAGCTCGGATGCCTACTATCGCGCCATCAAGCAGATTCCCTACTTTGACAAGCTCAAGAAGAGGAATGTGATGCTCACCCGGCTGTGCCACAGCTGTCGCTGCCTGCGTCCGCTTCGTGCCAAGCATTGTCGCGTCTGCAATCGTTGTGTCTCCTACTTTGATCATCACTGTCCGTTTATATACAACTGCGTCGGTTTGCGCAATCGCATGTGGTTCTTCCTGTTTGTCCTCTCGGTTGCAGTCAATTGTTCGTTTACCATTTACTTTGCCTGCTACTGCGTCATGATCGAAGGATTCACAATGCTGTATGTCTTGGGACTCATCGAGGCAATCGTTTTCTGTGGTCTCGGTTGGATACTCACATGCACTTCGGTAAGAGTTGACTGCAGAATCTCATTTCCGTTGAAGTAAAACATGTTTATTTTGTGCTTGTAGATCCTTCATGCCTGCATGAATCTCACAACAAATGAGATGTTCAATTACAAGCGTTATCCATATCTAAGGGATAAGCGTGGCCGCTATCAGAATCCCTTCTCGCGTGGACCGATACTGAATCTGCTGGAGTTCTTTGTCTGTTTGCCGGATCGAGGTGATGACACCGATCTGCTGCTCGAGGACAACATATGATTAAGAAGCTAGGAGCGCGCTAATGCTCGCCGGCGCAAGGTGCCCGTGCGTGGATAATAGCGATAGTCACCGCTTTAAGGCGGCAGAGACTATGCTTTGATTTTGCTCCAGGCTTTGTGCTTACTTCAAGATAAGGCTCATATTTATATCGGAAACTGGCAAAAGCAATCATTTTTTATAACTTAAAAATTGCAATTAACTTTAACCTTGCAGAAAGATTAACATCCAAATATCATTAAAGCCTACAAGGAACATAACATTCTGCAAGGATTGCAAAGCTTAAGCATATTTAAAAGGTGCTGTTTTTAGGACTTATTATAACTAGCTTTAAAAAGAATACGCTTCTCTTGTTATTTAATTTTTTGTACAAAAGATTGTTATGTATAAAACGTTGTATTTAATGAATCTCTATTAATATTAAAAATTATATACTTAACGTAATTAATTAAAGAATTATATAAATGTATGTTTAAATGTTCACTAAATGGCTAATGGCAGCGATGAACTGCTCCATTTGTTCATTTGTTTAAAAAATTGCACAGCTAATACTAAATAATCAGATCGGAAGATAAATGGTTCCTTTCTTTCCTATATGTTGGGTACACTTTGGCATGTATTTTGGAGATGTGGGATGTTTAGAAAACGAATGGATAATATTGCATACTGAAGAGATATCAAAAAACAAATACTGAGTTTCTGTTTAGCTTTCAAAACAAAAGTCATAGTTTTCGGGATCTTCGGGAATGGGCGGCGGATCCTTGCTAATGTCGACGCCCTCCGTATCAAGTAGACGCAACTTGATTTCCATCGAAAGCAACGTGTCAAAGTCCTCCTTCTTTTGTTTGCTACTCATTTCCTGGCCGAGCAGCGCATTGATGCCATCTGTCCAGTAATTGAACAGGCTCTCATCTGGCGCCACAAAGTCCAATGTCGAGTGATCCATGCTCTCGAATGTTATTGAAAACGCTAAATTTACGGCGGATTTACGCGTACGTGTCTCCTTCATGTGCGGACACTCTTTGCCCTCCAGCAGCTGCTTGATATCAATGATGGGCAACTTCTTGGGCAGCTCCTCCAGCGTGGGGATATTCTTCTCATCGCAATCGCCATAGTGTATAACCTTATGATTGGGCGATAGACGGGCATACCAAAACTTATCCTTGGTACGTGTGCCTCGTAAATATTTCGAAAATCGTGTGCCTGACAAAAAAAAGAAGTAAGAATTTAGTAGAGTTCTAGAAAGTTTGAATAGAAATCTTCTTACCCTCCACTAAAAATGAGAGACGTTGCTGCTTAATCAGTTCCACAATTTGCGGTGATATTTTCTCTTTTAGCTTCACAATGGCTGAAGCCGTCGAATCGCATTCCTCCTTGGATGTGCGCTCCTGTTGGCGCAGTGTTGTGATCTGCTGATATGTCAGCAATGCAATCTTGCTCCGAAAGTCTTCCAAGTTCTCGGGACGCAGTTTAAGTGTGCGCTGTATCTGCTCTCGCACCACACTAAACACTTTCTGAAAGTCCTCGGCCGTGGCGCGCATATCCTTCCATGTGCGATTTAGCGTGATGACGCAAATGCAGAAGAACTCCTCAAACGGCTGATCGTGGGTAAAGAACATGGGCTGAAAGTCACCCGATTGTTCTGCGGGTGGCTCTCCAATCCGCAAAATGTCGCACAGCAGCTTCACCAACTCAATGGAGGTGCGTCCAAATGGGCACTCATGCTCATCTGCACGGCATGAGTTCTCGTGCACAATCTTCGTATATTGCTGGGTATAGGTGCGAGCAAAATATACCATGCAGTCCAGTGCCAAAATGCCTAGAAGAACGTTTATAAGTAATCGACGAAACAAATATAAGGAGCAAAATTACCTGGTGGTGTTTCAATAAAGTCCTGAGCCGGATTTATGTCGCACTTGAATCCGAGCTTCTTGTAGTATTGTGAAAAGTTGACATTGCCACCACCGGAGCCGCCACCGCCGCTTCCACCTCGTCTTATATCATCATTTAAGCTGAGTGTGCCAGCATAATCATCGAAGGCAATGCGACGCAACTCCTTGATTTTCTCGTGAGCATCCTGATCCTGTGCATTCATCTTCATGCGCATACGCTTCTCGAGCAGACCCAACGTTAGAGTTTGCAAAACATACAGCTGATGGGTCATCTCGGTGCTGAGTCCGTTACCAATTAAAGCCAGGCGATATTGTTTTGCACTGATGGTGTGGGCAATTGCACGCTTTCTGGCCTCGTCTGCCTTCATGAAGAGTGCATTGAGCAGTGCAATGGCATTCTGTCGCATCACCGGTGAGTTGACCTCCTGGAGCAGTCGCAGAATATCCTGCAGCTTGATTTCCTCCGCAACAAGAACGTATTTGCTGCTGCTCTGCACAATGTTCTCCAAATTGGAGAGAGCACTCTCGCCACATTGTGTGGGATACTTTTGGAAATTGCGCACGATTTCAATGTTGCGTGCAACAAAGGAGCTCTCTGGCACCTCCCAGGACACGGTGCCATGCTCCATTAGCTCCACAAAGCTAGCCAGGCTATACTTTAGTATTTCCTCATCTTTTTGGTTAATATCCTCGATCATTTTGATCAGTATGTCCAGACCTTTTTCCTTGATAAACTCCAGAGCAAACGTGTGATCCATGCTAAGCTTCTTCAGATCCTTAAGCCTTTCCGCTTTATCCAGGGCGGTGCCATTGATCAATGTTTCCAGCGCATCGCTTGCCGTCTTCGAGGGCGAATACTGTAGACGCAAGACGGAACCGTTTTTAATCTCGTTGCGATTCTTTTCGGTCACATATTTCATGTTATTCGTCTCGCAGAATTGCAGCGCATAATTCTGATGATCACTTATAGACCAACTGTTGCATATCTCCTGGATTTTGCCTGCACATTGAAGAATTTTAGTTATTATAATTAGTGTTTTTGTTGAAACTTTTAAGATGCCTTATTGCAATGTTTAGATCGTAAGCACTTGCTCATAAAATTTTGCATACTTTATTTACTTATTCCCCCACCCATATATCAACAGTTTTTGTCTCTTTCCCTTCCTTTCTACTTTAGACTTCCTGTCGTGCCCGTGCATTTTGATGAGGGGGCGATGACGCCGACAATCAAATACAAACACAGTCGCATAGGGCGTTGTCGCTTCTTTTTTGTAGGCAAAATAAAGCGCACACCCGTGTCTAAAACTCTGTTCCACCAGCTTGCCATATAACACACTATTTTAATTTTACACAATATTAAAATATCAACTGTTTTCAATGTAAAAAGATAAACATTTGGATAAATCTTTTTTATTCACATACTTGCAAGTGGATGTCTCTGATCCAGATTTATTAGTTGCGCCATATGATTTTCGCGTTCAACGGCAATTTTTACTATATGCGCATCTTTGACTGGCATCTTTTTCGGTATCATTTTGACCACAACAGCTTATTATAACAAAATTGATCAGAGTTATTATTGTTTTCTTTTTCGGTAGTCTGAGTTTAGTGATTAATTGGGTCTGATAGTTATTGCTATCGGAACATCGATACTAATGTCAAGTACCTGCGATACTTCTTAGCCAGGGCTGCGTCGCTATCGATAAGTTTAACCAGTTAAAAAGTTTTAAGGCGCGATTTGGATGTGTTGTACAAAATAAACTTTATAAAATACACAATAAGTTTACAAAACATTATAGTTATGATGTTAACAACTTAAGAAGTTCGCCCACAACGCAAACATTGATGCTGTTGCCCAACAGTCGGTATTTTTGACGGTTTGTTGTCTCGGCGGGAAATGTAAAGTCCTCCGGAAAACTCATAAGACGTGCCACTTCTCTTGGCGTAAAGTAGCGCAACTTGACTTGTCGCAACAGTTCAAGTCGTCGGTGCTGATCTTCATCAGACTTTATGCTATTGGCATCTATGTCGATCTGTTTGACTTTTTCAAAAATGCTATGTGATTGCTCTTCTGAAAGTGGAGTGAAAGCTGAACCTGTGCCTTCCGTATAGTGTGTGTAACCCTTTGTAAAGCACATTGATCTGCTCTGGCTTGGATGAATGATGTCCATTACTAGCACCCGTTTGGTAAGTACATCATCAGGCACAAGTGTTTCCTCCGGGGCGAAGGGCTCAATAATGGTGGCAATTTTACACGTTGACTGTTTTAAGGGGTCATCTTCAGCTCCTGGCATATGCTCCCAGATTTTTCCTCCAACGAAATCAAATTCTTTGCCCTTGCGCGCAATGCAATAGTAGCGATGTCTTGTGTTTGGCACATTGAACTGTGTGGGCGTTAGAATAAATTCTCGCCAGTAGAAGCCAGCTTCTTCCAGTGCTTCAATAAATTGTTGACGCGCCTGAGACACCTCGAATCCCTTGACATTTTCCATTAGTACATACTCCAGTGTTTTGCATTTTGGTATCAGGGAACACAGGTGGGAAAGAGCACATGAACGCTTATCGTCCACGTCACGCTGAAGGCCTTGTCGGGTGTGCGGTTGACATGGCGGCGACATAAGCACCATGTTGGCATTCAGTTTATTCACCTCCTTTTCACTTAAGCTTTGAATGTTTCTCGTCTTTATATTGGTAGTTCCATAATTGTGTGCATAAACTGCATTAGCCACTGTATTTACATCTAATGCGGCAACGACTTCTCCCGGTAGCTGCGCATCTGCAAGTTAAGTAATTGTAGATTTCTAATAGTATTAAATGTTTATACTTACTTACATTTAAAGGCATAATGCATGCCACCAATGCCGCTAAATAATTCCAGAACACGAAATTCCATTTTCAGTTTGTTTACTTTTTAACAGCACGCTCTTGAGCAGCTGTTTGCCATTCTTTGAAAAAAGTGACATTCAACAATCGCAAACTTTCAAGTGAATGACAAATGTGACTAGAAGAAGAACGTCAACACGTGCCGCTCTGCTGTAGTTCGTATTGTTTTTTAATTTATAAAGAAAAAATGGGTAAAATTAAAAGAAACCCACTACCGCCTCCAAAAGAAGAAGATTCAGATAGTGACTCCAGTTTTGCTGAAGAAGAAATGAAGGAAGCAGCAGATGGAGCACAAGAGCCAGTCACCGACAGCAGCGATGACAGTGACATGGAAATGGACACGAAAAAGCCAAAGAAAAAGGTTGAGGGTGAAGAAACTTCAGATGCTGCTGATGAAGAAGTCGATGATGATGAAGATGACAACGACGACGACAACGAGGAAGATGAGGATGAGGATGATGATGATGATGATGACGACGACGAAGGCGGAGATGATAAAAAGAAAGCGCGTCTGCCTCTGTTGAATCCACTCAGTCTAATGAAAAATAAAGAACAGCGCACAGCTCTGTACCGTAAAATGAAGAAGGAGAAACACAAGAAGAAGATGCAGGAGAGACGCGCACGTCGCAAAGCAGGCTTACCATCAAATCCTGGTCACACAATCGAAAGTCTGCGTGAAAAGGATCAAACCGAAGTGAGCAATCTAAATGATTCGGACAACGAAGAGCTGCGAAAAGAGCTGGAAATCGATGACTTCAGTACATATTTCGACCGCGTCTATGAGCCTAAGGTGCTCATCACATTTGCCGACAATCCGGTCACAAAGACACGCAAATTTGGCCTGGAACTTTCACGCATATTTCCCAATGCACTCGTGAAAATACGAAACAAGGCGTCGGTAAAGAAGATCTGCAAGAGCGCAGAGAGGGAACA
Source organism: Scaptomyza hsui (assembly GCA_018152825.1). NCBI lineage: Eukaryota > Metazoa > Arthropoda > Insecta > Diptera > Drosophilidae > Scaptomyza > Scaptomyza hsui. The sequence goes on from JAECXO010000280.1 coordinate 1,462,178, forward strand.
ATTTACGGATGTGGTCATCATCAATGAGGATAGACGCAAGCCAAATGGTTTGCTGGTCATCCACTTGCCCAACGGACCGACAGCACACTTTAAGTTATCCAATGTGAAGTTAACCACAGACATAAAGCGGGATCACAAGGAGATAACCAAGCATCGGCCAGAGGTGGTGCTTACTAACTTTACGACTCGTCTGGGCTTGACAGTGGGTCGCATGTTGGGCGCACTATTTCACCATGATCCCGAGTTTCGAGGCAGACGCGCTGCCACATTTCACAATCAACGTGATTATATATTCTTCCGTCATCATCGCTACGAGTTCAACAAGGATGGCAAACGGGTGAAACTACGAGAATTGGGGCCACGTTTCACGCTCAAGTTGCGTTCCCTGCAGGAGGGCACCTTTGACAGCAAAACGGGCGATTACGCATGGATCATCAGCAACAAGCGACATGCCATGGAGTCCAGACGTCGCTTCTTCCTCTAGTTTATACACGTATTGCTTTTGATTTAATGTATGAATATATATATTTTATTTCGCGTTTGAAATAGTATATAAATAAAAAGTTAAGTGAAAATAAAAAACAACTAATTCTCTTTAAGCAGAGCTGTAACCACCAGAAAAATCCATCACGTGTTCGATGTTCGATTAAATGTTAAATAATTGATCTTCTTATGCTAAATGTGCAACATCCAACATTGGCACTCCATGAGGAACGACAGCCTTGAATATAACATTACATTGTGGGACACTGGGGACCGCCTACGGCTGCGGATGGATCACCAAATGGCAAATCTCCAGTTGTCTCTGCCAATATTTCTGCCGGTGGTTGTCCATAGTCCTGCAGCTTACGCATATCATCCAAAACCTGACGGAATTTCTCTCGTTTCACGGTGGGCGTATCGTCAGTCGTTTCCGACTGCAAATGTCCCTCAATCACCTTGTAGAGCTCCAGCTGCTTTTGGTATCTGCATGTAAAGTAGATTAAATAAAAAAGTTAAATGTGCAACATCGAACATTGGATTACAAAAAAAGCGTTCTCTCAAATGAATAATCCGTAATTCAACAAACTCGATATTGCAAAAGCAAAGTCAAGATAAATGTTTGCACAGTTTACAAATTAAGTACACATATGTATGTGAGTCACGTAGTTAAACAGTTGTTTTTTATGCAACTGGGTGGGGTCAGGTTCGTTTGCCATATGTTTAAACAAAAACATTTACCTCTCCTTATCCTCTGCAGATAGCGTTGAGTCGTTCTCCTCCAGATACTTGGGATACTTCTCGAGCAGCTCCTTAATGCTTGGCAGTAAAATCTCAGCCGAGAGCAGGCTCTGCATCATACCTTCCATAAATGGCAGGAAAGTGTTGCCATCAGCTTCACCGCCCTAAAAAGAATTTGATATGTTCAATAAGCAGTCTAGGGTAACCTTTTAATACATTACTTACAGCGTCAAAGTTCATAGAGCTAAACATGCTGGCAATATCGTTCTCAGAGGCGGGTGCAGCCAGATTTTCGGTGCCTTCTTGCAGACCCTTCAAGGCCTGGGAAATGCTATCTGAATACTTGGAGACCTCATCGTCGTTGGCAGTGTTCTCACCGCTGAGCGTTAGAGCGGCCGCTTCGGCCATTTTCTTGAAACCGGCCATTATCTGGTCCGGATCTTGTGGCATTGGTGGTATATCGCCGCTGGGCGTATCTGGGCCACCGAACAATGTGTTCATTCTCTCAGCCATAATCTTTGCCTGTTCGCTATAATTCCAAAGTTCAATTGATTAAAAAAAAAAACCATTTGAGAACAAAGAAAAAGAAAATGCAATTTACTAACATGAAAAATGCATCGGGATCTTCGTTGCTTCCAACGGCGTCTTCAGCTCCATCTGTGGTTGCCTTTTCCGCCTTGGCTCCACTCTGCGCTTTGTCAAAATCCTGCAGTGCATCTGCAAGAGTTTTTTGTTATATAAGCTTGTAACACAATACACTACGCAGTTTCCATGGTACTCACTGTCGAGCAGATTGTTCAGATCATCAGCATCTCCGTTTGGCTTTTGCTCCGACATTCTGTTTAATTTATATGAGGTAAATGATTTAATTACTGGAAAAACTATGTAACACCTCTTGTTGTGGCGTGAAACAGAATGCGTGTGTGCGTGTATGGACAACTGACGTGTAGGGGCCGCATTTATTTATTACCTTATCGCTGTCAAGTGCAATTTTGATGCTATCGATAGTTTTACTGTCACAAACTGGTCAGTGTTTTCTGCTTATTAAACTTTTAAATTGGTTCCAGTCCTAATTTTATTCTGAAATAATTACAAAGTGCTTAACTATTTTCTATCAAGTTTAAAAAATCCATTAACTTTTTTGAATTTAATTGAAGAAACACAAAGTAAATATAAGGCTATACTGTTGTCGTGTGATGGTTGGGATTGGTATCGATACTTTCATACATTTGACAGTTGAATAAAAAATGTAATGCCTAATCGATTAGAAAATGCAAAAGATGCAATGAAGTTTAAAATTGGGCGGATGCCACTTTTTTAAAAAATAACAAATGTATAATCAATAATAAAGATACTTACGGAGGCTCGTAGGCGATAAAAAATAGTATACTGGTATTATTATTAAAACTTCTATGACTTTGTTTATTAAGTAAAGAAAATGAAACAAACCAAGGACATTAGTCGAAGATTATCTTAAATAATCACCCAAAATATTTATGGTTGTTTCGAGCGAAACACAAACAGATAAACACACACTAAGGTCATGCACCTTGCTGTGCAGACATGAAGATCGGCGACCAAAACTGCGACCAGAAACTTAAACCGCACATAGTACTACAGCCTACAGGGTAGCTAGGGTAGCTGCGTTTTGGCACCAACGATGCGAGACAAATTCTAAAACCAGAACGATGTACACCCAATAACTAAGTGCTACATATGGGCGTCGGTAGGGAGTCGTTGTCAAGGTCATCCGAGGAGGAACCCTCCGGAGTTGTTTTTGCACGTTGTCCTTAACGTGTTCTCATATGGTTGGTTGTTTGGTTTACCAAAAGAGCAAGACGAATTTTTCACTTCTCATTCGCCACGCCGCCTTTTTGTGGTAAGTTTGGGGCGTCATCACTAAGGGTGCGTAATTCCTATGAATATTTGTACGTATGTGTGAATGTAATTGCGTGGGCGGAGCCTACCTGAAAATAATGCATAATTTAGTGAATTAGCTGTCAACTTATTTGTTATAAGCTGCTACATTTTCCTTGCCCCTTCCCTTTAAACACATAATTATTTTTAACGAAAGTTTTCTAATTTTTGTGTGTTTACCGTAGTTCCCAGCCTTGCTGTCAACCCGAAGCTAATAAAAATCCACTTCTTTGTTTAATCAAAAATCAAACCATAAGGTTTTCATGGAATTTAAACGGTTCAAGTCAAAAAGTCAAAACAAAAGTCGAAAAACGTAAAAACCCTTTCGCCTTTAACACAAAGCCTCCTTTTTTTGAAAACTAGAACTCGCTCTTTTTTGACACAATTTTTAAAGACAGAGCCTAGTCATAAATAGTTTATTTTGCTAAGTGAAAATAGTAGACGTGGAATAGAAAGTTACCTGAATAGCCATAGACTGCAGCGCACGCAAATTTTCACAAGAAGTGTATACAACAGAACGGAACCATGTGCAGGACCTAAAGATTCTATCCTCTACCGTCATAAAATGCGCATCTCACTCCTCACTGGCGTTTCACTTCTCTCTTCCTGCTTGTTGCTGTAGTTCTTCCTTAGTTTTTCTTTCGTATTTTGGGAAACTTTGCGTGCCCATATATCATTTGGTCAAGAATACTGTGATTTCACGGTCACTGATCGCCTGTACAATTTTATTTTTCTAACTTTTCGACATTTCCTTATGAGTTTACAGCGTACAGCGAATTTTTATGACCGCTAGCGCTATTGATCACGCCATAATAGATCCTTGATTGTTACTCGCGATTGACAATGATTGTGGTTTTATATGCCCAACCATTCAGACAAACTGTCGCGTGTGCCTCTGAAATAACTTTCTACTCCTGTAATGAGTAAATATGTTGTTTTTTTTTACGGATTATTTGTATTCTTTACTTTTGATGGTTTGCTTTCCGTAGCAATTTCGATTACGGCACTTGCCGGTTTTTCCAGGAAAATTGTATGGCTGTAGTTTTTCTTTTGAAATCAACCAAATGGCAGACTAACTGCAGACTACAGCTGCTCCCCCTACTCTATATAAACATCCCCAAGCCACCCCGAAAGGGCAATGATGCAACGCCTTGTGTGTTTTTTATTCACGCCTTCAAAGCGCTTAACGCTCAGCAGCAGCAACATGCAAATGAGCCCTTGCGTCTGTCGCCGACTTGATCTTTGCTACTGGAGTAGCAGCAGCAGTTGGCAGCCAGCAGCTTGCAACATGCAACATCCCACAGTTTAATGTGGGTCGTGTTCTGAGTGATTAAGCGGAAATTAAGTGTGTTTGTGTGTTGCTTGCAGCCTCCCAATTTGGCATGCTTTTTATTTTTTATGTAGTGGGCGTATTTTTTATGTCAGGCGATCAAATTTTATACCCATGAAATGTGTAAAAAGGGTATAATGGTATGTAACAGGGAGAAGAAAGCATCTGTGACCCCATAAAGTATATATGTTCTTGTTCAGCATCAACAGCCGAGTCGATATAGCCATGTCCGTCTGTCTGTCCATCTGTTTGAACGCGTTATCCTCGCTATTTAATTTTTTCACAAGCAGGAAAACAACAAGCAGAATTCGCACAAAAAACACTATAAAAACTAAAAAAGGGCGATTCCATCTAGTTGCAAACACTGCGCGTATATTAACTACAATTAAACACAATTTAACTTTTTTTATTATGCGTATAAGCTTTAATTGTATAAAAAGCCGAACGATTAGCCTCCAACGAAGTAAAGGCGCGCAAAGTTCTCAGCTGTGGAAGCTGTGGATCAAGTGGAGTTTGTGGATTGTGGACGGTAACTAGGATAGCCGCGTTTTTGCATATGTATGTATGTGTGTTGTTTAAAGCGCGCTGCGACACACCCAAATGAGCGGAGCGTTTTAGTTAGTTTTAATAATATGCAAAAATTATGCACCTATAATTATGTTTGATTTTTTGCTTTGTGTGTGAAGTGTAGTGAAAATAAAATAATATATTTAGGTGCGATGCGCCCAAAACAATCCAAATGAATTTGAGAGAGCTGAGCTGCCTCTTATTATTTTGTTGTTGTGTGTGAGAGTGTTACCTTTTTGTTTTTGTGAAAGTCCATATGTGCATGAAGGAGAAACAATGGAGAGAATTATGAGAGGACTACAACAGTGTTGTTGCTGTAAGTGCATTGCTTTTTGTTTTGCACATCTTCTGCATTGTTTATCGATCACCATGTTAATAAATCACCCTGTCAGTACATTAGATTGAATAATTGAGTAATAGAAATATGAATTTTTTGAGCTTCACTGTATTTTCAACGTATGTACGTAAAGTACAGGGTTCAGGGTATCTCCTAGTCGGGAAATCTCGACTAGAGCCTTCTTACTTGTTTGTGTTATGTTCATTTGGTTTTTTGGCTACTGTGAACTGCATTTAAAATTGTGAATTGATATCGTAATGCACGTAATGAACATGACGTAAGCTCAATTTGGAAGCAACGATACTAATTGAATATCGATCACATATCGATCGTAACTTTCAATTACTCGTACTTGGCACACCAATAAGAAATAAATAATTTGCTATTTATGTAAATGCTTTTGCTTTAAAACTACTACAACTGTTTAAGCAAGCACCCCTAACCTCTCCCTGAGCTACGCCACTGCCAATTGGACCAGACCATACCCAAACACAGATGACGACTCGTTGTCTGGCAAAAATGTTTCTGTACCACACTTACACACTCGTCATTTGCACAAACAGAAAAATGGGTTAACGTAGGGGAGTGAGGAGGGGAAGAGGAGCCACTGCCACATACACCCACCTTTTACGAAACTCATTAGGCCTGACCTGGAGTTGAAAATCGAGTGGCAACTGCTAAACGCTGTCGGCACGATCAGAGGCCAAACAAATTGATCATTAAACAGAAGGCGCAAGGTAGGCTGCAACCAGCAACAACAATTCGAAAAGAATCAACAGGGAGAGAGAGAGCATCAGGCTGAAATCAAACATCTGGAGGCAGTGCTCCTCAGGTCGTTCACGCTCAAGGGGAAAAAAGTACGGTGCCCAAGAAGAAAGTGATGGCAAACACACAAGATTAATTTGTTTTGCTGACTGCTGTCAAACGTCAAGAGGTTCCACATCTTCTTCGAGCAACCTGTTGGATGCGATTTGGTAATTGCTATTGCTCTTGATCGGACACCGATCAACAGCTATTCATCATCGTCTATTGAATGTTGTGTACAACGAAGAGCAGCTTAAAAAGTAGGTGGCGTTTTTCTCACATCCACGATCCAATCTTTGCCGTCGATTTTCCATTAGCAACGCTTCGTATAGGATATATGCGAATTTAAATAATATTATTCAATCTCAATTCATTAATCAAAGCCAGTGTGGCTGCGTTTTGAAGATGCATCGCGAATGCCATAATGATATCGATATAGCATTAGTTTGGATTACGTTATGTGTTACGTTACAGTAAAGAGATCGATAAAAGTACGTTTTGCAAGTTTGCAGAGTACTCTTAATTTTAAATTTAATATGAATGCCGTGTCGAAATCGTGGTTATTTGTCTACTAACCGACACTTTTCTTCGACGCATTGTGGCCAAACCACTAGGATTATGTATTTCACATTTGTGGGCAGGCTTGACTCTACTGGGACTCCTCTCTTTGAGAGCTTCCTTTCAATTGAAATATGCAAAATATGTTAATTTGCAGACAATGAAGTTCGCTGGAAGCATGCCATGTGACCCACAAACAACTAATGCCTTTAATTAGCCAAACTAAAGGTGAGCAAGAGGAAGCAAGGGTTAAAGGCCTAAATCGCAAATTCGCATTGCTGCTGATCGGGTTAGAGAACGGGAAAAGCCCCTTGGCAAGAGTGGGCGTTGTCTGTGTTAAGCCGCAGCATCAGCTACCTGAAACGCCAGCCGGACTCTCATCTTGGCCATGTCAAATCGTTTACAAATGTTGATCAATAAAAGATCGGACTATCGTGGCGATTAGCCGCTATAATCGTGTTCGGCCGCAGCACCAGCAGATCAAATACTTCGCAAATCACTTTTTCCGTGCACAAATATTTGAAAAAGTCAAACAGTTGTGTTTTTCAGCTCAGTGTCTAAGCTGTTCGACTTTTCCCTCTAATCTCGCTGTTTGTTGCCTATTTGTTTGTATGCTTTAGCGGGGATTTCAGTTTTACAATCGCCTCTTACGCTTAAGCGTTTGCTCCGTAAATCCTTTGCTTCAAAAGAGCACAGTGGGTTGCCGGGGGGCAGAAACTGCTTTTGCATATTGAGTCGTGTATTTACCAAAACTAAAAACGGATTAGACCAGAAGTCAATCTCCGCCTGCTACCAGTCGATGTTTCCTTACTTTAGTTGTATTTAAACTTGGGGTTAAAACAGCCTAGAAAGTATTTTAAAAGTATCTAAATCCTTACAATTTAATTTCAAAATTTAAAAAATGAAAAGCTTTGGGTCTTAGCTTTAAACTGTAATGTGTTTTTTTATGGAAATTTGTTACACAACAGGAAACACTACTGATATTGAGATGTTAGAAGACGAAAGTGGAAGGGGAATGAAAATGGAAATGGGATACAATCAAGGTCGTTAAAAACCATGTACGCGTCTGTGTGACAAGTGAGCACTACATTACCTTGTTGGCCAAAACGAATCGATTGGGCCAAGAGAGAGAGAGAGAGAGAGAAAAGATATTTTACAATGATTGCGTGATGTTTTTTGAATCTGGTGTTAAACAAGCGTGGAGCAGGCAAGACTAAGTTAATTATCAATGGACCCACAGACAGGTGTAGTATGTGGGCGTTGGATACCAGATGGATCCGTTGGGGGCGTGACTCTAGCAACATACGCCAAAAAGGACCTAAGTCCTTTCGAGCAGGTACCTTGCACTGAGATAGCGTTAATATTCATTCATAGCGCCGTAGGTGGGCATCATAAAAAGTCTTTTAGCACTCTTTATTCAATTCGCCGGTGTTTGCCGTTTTGCCGGCTTTAACATTTCGTGGAAAATATGCAAGAATGCTACCTCCTACTGTTCTCAGTGCACGGTAAGGTACCGGTACGGTTCAGTATAGGGTACGGTACGCTCGTTGATAGCGCAAAATTAGCGTTATATGAGTTACCTTTTCAGCCTGCATTGTTAACACAAATTGAGAAATCAACGAGGATCAACTGAAATTCAAATTGCCTATCCTTAGTTTGACAATTCAATTTAAATTCAATATCTCAATCGAATATCACTTTGAGGATTTGCACTACTTTTTCAAGGTCATCAGCTGAGTTGTTCAAGGTCTTGGTAATCGCTGCTATCCAGCTAGGCGACAAATGTTTCGCTTTGGTACTCCCGTTGGGTTTGCTTAACCAAAAACCCAACGGGCAGCCGTACACCGAGCAGTAGAAACCCCGACATTGTTGGATTGCGGCCTCCGTTGTCCTTGTAGTCTCTCTCTCTCTCTCTGTAACAGGATGCCATGAAGCATTCGTCACGACCTCCTTATAGCTTTGATATGTATTATATACATACTATAGGTTGCATTATAACAATTTCCGCGCTGGCGTTTACCTTTCTGCTTGCCTTCTGCTGTGGCATCATTAATTTCCAGCTCTTGGCGCTCTCTTTTTATCAACTCGTTGGCTTTCTTTCTTTTTTTTTCGGCGCTTTGTTTTCTTTGAGTGAACATGCGTTGCGTGAAATTTCATAATTAATCAAACTTATACGCTCGTGGGTTGAGAAACCATCAACTCCACCAACACCAACACCATGAGAAGGAAGAGAGCGTGACAAGGATATGGTCTATAGGATATAAAAATGGGATAAAACCAACTATTTCTTAAGAGTTGGTTTTTATCATCGAAACTTTAGAAATATTTACCATACTTAAGTTCTGATAAAACTGCTTTTAATTTAATGTTTTACCGTCTTCTCAACTTACTTGAAAGGTTGTAAATAACTGTAACACAAATAAGTATTTTTAACAAGTATAAACTGTTTATTAATTGGCCCCTAATGAGGTAGCAATAAAGGATATATTACGCTTGTAAAACTATATAATACGCATACTCGATTGCATTATGCGTTTCATGCAATGTCTAATTCGATTAGTGAGCTGCCCACGACAAGAACATGTCTTAACACTCTTAACTGGGTCAAAGGGACAAGGACTTTTGGCCCAAAAACTTTTAAATGGAGCTCTCAAGTCAAGGTTGTTGGGAGTCAAAGAGCTGCCATTGGCCATTAGTTTGCTGCGTTGGCGCTGCCTACAACGCCCTCTAGCGAGAAACGGCGGCGCTACAAAGCGACCTCTCCCTATGATCAGCGCAAGTGCGAGTGAGTTGGCACGCTAAGTTGGCGTGCTGCGATTGGTCCGCGTGTTTTTTTTTTTTTATATTTACCTGCCGCAATGGCTGACATCTTAACGGCGACGACGGCTGCGGTCGCTGCCTGTCTCGCCGACGAGACTTCTTCACAGAAAGCCAACGATCTTGCACAGCGCTGCTCTGCTCAAGTCAGTACGGCACAGACTGCGCAACGAGACACACATACGCAAATCGTCGTCGTCTTCGTCTTCGACTTCGTCTTCGTCGTGACTTTGGAACTTACTTGAATCGTTTAAGACAATTTTTACCTCTCTTCTTGTTAGCGGTTTATCGAAGTGTAACTAATACGATTGTCTATCGATAAGCCGCGTGTGTGACAATTTAAATCGCGAATTGGATTCGGTTACCGTTAAGTGTTTGCAAATTTGCCGCTGCAAGTTTTGTGTAACTGTGAATAATGACTGTTACAGCTTTTGCCGCCGCAATGCACAGACCCTTCTTCAATGGATATTCAGCAATGCAAGGTAAGTGAATGTCAACTGCAGTAGAAAATATTAAGAAAAACTCAAGTTCATTTATCAGAACTTTAAAATAAAATAGAGAAACCGAACTTTCGTAAATTATTCCTAACTTTTAAAGTAAAGAAAAATAGTTTCATAGTTTTTACTTTTCTTAAATACGAATCAAGTTTCGGGACACCCTCTATCCGGAACTAGTTTTCTAGCGCCCAAGGTCGAAAGGTTCATTAGTGTTCGTCAAAGACGTGCGTGAGACCTTCCTTGAGATCGCTTCCCGTTCCGGGAAAGTCAATTGTTCGCAAGTGTCATAAATCAAGTGGCACAAGGCAATAGGCACACAGGGAAAAACGAAGAGGAAGGGACGCTGAAACGCGTGGCAGCTACCTGAGAAGAAAATAATAATTTGTGTAGTTCCTTCCTTACAAAAAATATATAGTTAACTAATTTTCTCCTCTTCCCTTCTCTCCTCAGATATGAACAGCGGCCAGGGACGGGTCAATCAGTTAGGTGGAATGTTTATCAATGGACGCCCGCTTCCGAATAGCATACGCTTGAAGATCGTAAATATGGCCGCCGAGGGAATACGTCCTTGTGTGATCTCCCGTCAGTTGCGCGTCTCGCACGGATGCGTCTCGAAGATATTGAATCGCTACCAGGAGACGGGTTCGATACGTCCCGGTGTCATTGGTGGCTCCAAGCCGCGCATTGCCACGCCCGAGATTGAGAACCGCATCGAGGAGTACAAGCGCAGCAATCCGGGCATGTTCTCCTGGGAGATACGCGAGAAACTGATCCGTGAGGGTTTCTGCGATCGCAGCATGGTTCCGTCCGTATCGGCCATATCGCGCCTGGTGCGCGGACGCGATGCACCCGCTGATGGCAACGAGACGAGCACCAAGACCACCAATTCCAACAGCTCCTGCAGCTCCAGCACGGGTCACAACAAGCCCTCCGACGAGGAGGAGCTCTCCGACTGCGAAAGTGAGCCGGGCATTGCATTGAAGAGGAAGCAACGTCGCTGCCGCACCACCTTCTCGGCCAGCCAGCTGGAGGAGCTGGAGCGTGCCTTTGAGCGCACACAATATCCGGATATCTTTACGCGCGAGGAGCTGGCCCAGCGCACCAGTCTCACCGAGGCACGCATCCAGGTGTGGTTTAGCAATCGTCGCGCCCGTCTCCGCAAGCAGCACTCATCCACGATCACAGTGTCCATTGGTGTCGAGGGAGCTGGTGGCAGTGGTGGCAGCACACCCGTCTCCAGCACTCTGTCCATGATGTCAATACCAACCAGCAGCATTGATGCACATGCTCATGCCGCCGCCGCCGCTGCCGCCTATCAGCATCAGTTTGATTATTATAGCAATGCCGCCGCTGCTGCTGCTCCGGCCGTAATGAGTTCCGCCGGCGGCAACAACTTGTCGCCCATCTGCAGCAATCTGTCGCCATCGACGCCGCCGCATCATCACCAGTTCTACAATCCCGCCGTGTCCAGCACCGCCAGCTACATCATGCCCAGCTCGGTCAACAACAACGCCCATCAGCATAATCTTCTGCCGGAGCAGACGCACTTTGAGTTGAGCTCCATTTACAGCACTGAATCTGAGCCGCATCAGACAATGCCACGTAACGAGAGTCCCAACGAATCCCTCTCCTCCTCCGGCTTTGGCCAACTGCCGCCCACACCAAATAGTCTGGTCGTGGGCTCCTCTGCTGTTGCTGTTGCCGGCCCGGAGCCAGCCTCCGTCATCACGGTGGAGGAGCTCAAGGTGGAGACCAATGCCCAGGCGCAACTCTATGGCAGCTGGAGCAGCGGCGGCATGCCGAGCATGCGTCCCAATGCACCGCTCTCGCCGGAGGATTCACTGAACTCCACCAGCTCGACGAGCAATGCCTTGGAGGTGTCTCAGGCTGTCTCCGCTGCCCACCAGATGTTCCATCCCTATCAGCACACATCTGCCGCCGCACAATATGCGCCATATCCCACAACGCAGACACATCATCCACATCATGCGCATCCTCATCCTCATTCGCATCCCCATTCCCATTCCCATGTGCCACATCCCCATTCACAGTATCCTCCCACTCCTCACTATCCTCCTCCTCCTCCTCCACCCAGCTCATCGTCGCATTTTATGCCACAGAACTTCAATGCTGCCGCCGCGGCTGCCGCTGCCTTCTCCTCACCCTCCAAGATGAACTATGGCACGATGCCGCCGCAGCCATTCTATCACTCCTGGTACTGAATAGGATCAGGACCCTATTTGACCTAGATGTCGCCAAAGATTCGTATACATTTGCCCTCATAGGAGTTTTGTTTTTTTGAAATGATCGCTCAAAAAGTTGAAATTTTCTTACTTTTCGATCTAACTTTAGCAAATCTTATAGATCATAAAGTTTAAAATTATTAAGTGCCTTTAAATATTTAAGTTACATATTATTTTTGTAAATGAAAAACTTTCAAACACCTTTGTATATAACATTTTCAAATGATTTGAGTTTTTAATTTCTTTAATTTTTATCTCTTTTGGTCTTTAGAACTTTTGTAAATAGATTTTTAAAACCTTTTATAAGAACATTGTAAATTTATATAATGGCTTTCTATTTCAATTATTTTTAATAAATAATAGAATCACAATAAAAAAAAAAAATGATTTTCAACTAAAAATGCTGTCCAATAAACCTTACATTAAGTTTAAATAAATATATTAACTTATATGTATGCATAAAAGATGTTTTCGTGCCTACTTTTAACTAAGAAATTACTTATCCAATACTCTAAAAAAAAATATACAAAATAAGTATTGCAAACACATCCCTGGAATTTTGACAGCTACAACATGCTGTTTTCCATTCAGTAGCTCAGGAGGACCTTGACACGCTTCTGTTGACAGCTGGAGTTATTTTTGGGAATAACTCAAAAGCGCAGTTTGCCAAATTAGGGCCTTTAAGTAGCGTCGTCTTCGAAATTGTTGACGGAGTTTTCAACAAACTCAACGGGATATATTTTTTTGGTCCACCCTGCTGTGTATGCGAGTGGCCCTCAATGCCAAATGTGAACTCTCTTTCTCTCTGTCTTAAACTAAAACTCCAATAATGAAAAACTGACATTAAATTGGGCACTAAAAAATCTCCAACCAAGGTGTTAATTGCCCATCAATTCTATCGAATTTGAGTAATTGCCCTTATTTCGGGAGACCCAAAACAATTTACCTCAAATTCACACCTTCAAATTCAAAATGTTATCCTGTGCAGAGAGGAACCTTTCCATTTGCAACTATGTAGTTACTTACGTGTCTATTAATGAAGTCATGCTCAAGAGGTGCAGACAGTTTCAGCTCGGATTAGCTCAATCCCAGGTACTTAATCTCTGTGTACTATTATTTTAATCTAGTTTCTTCAGATTGGAAAAACATGTTTACACTCAGCCAAAAGTAAATATTGACTTTACAATCGACTTAAGAATTTCTTTTCCAGGTAGAAAAACAAAATATTTTTGCAAAAATTGCACAAAATCCATTTAGAACTTAAGATTGTCATCGGTTTTTTTTTTATCTTGCTGGAAATCTGGTCATCACAATTTTTACCTACTTATTTTCAGGTTTTTTCTTTCTTTCTTCTTCTTTTTTATGGGTTAGCACCCAATTTTGAAGCTTATCTAATGCCAATTTAATAGCACCCCAGATTTCCCCTCCATAGTCTCCAGCCAAGCTAATAATGCAATAAACTCAATAAACTTAAACTTTAATTAAAATTTGATCATCAGCGACCTTACATACATACATATATATATTATATACACGTTTGTAAGTACGGTAGCCGAGAAAGCTGCTTGGTACAAAATGTTTTGTAAATGTTACAAATCCAAAATACTACGCATTAATTTTCGGTAGCGATAAAGAATTACAAACCAATCTCCAACGAGTCGAGACTCAAGCTCCAACTTTGGACTTGAACTCTTTCAGAGTCTCTCTCTCTCTCTCTCTCTTTATTAGTTTGTCTTCTTTGCGACTAATGAACTTTTTACTCTACTTGCTCCTGGTTGGTTTGTGGAATCTTCATAAGCTCGACGGGGCGGAGGCTGCACATCGACTTGATTAATGAGCCGACAATGTGTTGAACATCAAAAGGTAGGAAAATAGTAATTTACAATATATCCGCAGCGCAAAGAGAGAGAGAGAGAGAGAGAGAGAGAGAAGCTACACATATAATTTATTATGCACTACCTTAGGGTATTTTTAAAGTGTTAAATATTTTGTATTTTGTAAACTTGTAAACTTAATTATAAGTTTTCGAGAAAGAGTATTTCATCGTCTATTAACTTATTGTATTTTATTTTGTCTCTATATTTCTTTTTAATATTTGGACATTATTATAAATGATTTACCTGTTGCAATCTTGTTCACATTTATGGTCCATTTATAAAGACAATTCGCACAGCTATATAAATATTCTAATACACATGCATAGATCAGGCGTTTCCCTGGACATAAGAAGCGCAAAACCTCAAAATATTTACAGAACTCCGGCGACAGTCTACAAGACCCGGACCAAATGACTCGGGATTGTCCCAAATATTTGTGTGTGCGAATAAATTTCGAGGCGAACGAGATTCCAGGAGGCAGAATGGCTGGGTGAAAGGATTTGGCAGTGTATAAACAAACCAAGGACCGGGGATTAGACAGTTCGGAAATAATCCTTTGCTTGCCAGGAAGCATGCAGTAAATGTAAAACGGCGCACACACATACACCTTTCGAGTCATTTTACGATGCGACCATAAAGTTTTATTTGCTGTCCATTCTTCGCGCATGCGCAGCCAGGACACAAACCCCTTTTCGCACACACACACACAAACAGGCAAGAGTTGAGGAGTTAAGAAAGGCTTAGCTTTCAGTTAAGGTGCAGCAGAGAGAGAGTCAAAGTCAGGTAGAAGTTGCAAGCAAGGGCCGATAATCCTTGCTAATGAGGTGTTTGCAACTGCAACACAACAGTGAAAAGACTGTTCAACATTTAAGCAAAAGTCTGTAAGTCAAGGATAATCGAGGATAATGTGCAAACACACACATACACATAACTGGGAAAGGTATCCAAATTGAATGAAGTTTGCTAGGAATTTAGTTAATATTGTTGAGTTTTTTGTGGGTCAGAAATTTAATTTGTGAAGAAAGATTTGATTCTTATATATTTTTAAAGTGTATTATTTTAAAGATTTTAATTCCTATCTTTGTTTAACGATGTTCTCTTTGAATTATTTCAACAGCTCAACCTTTGAGCAACATTTTCGATGTCTATTTGCAAACATTTTGGTTTCTAGCTGTCAATACTTACTTACCAACTGAGCAACTACCAACTACTTACTGTCTGCTGTTCTCAGTTAGCTGTCTGTCTGTGTCTGTTTTGGCTAAAGTAGGAAGACACATGCAGTTTCTTGTCATCGTCGTCGTCGTCGTTGTCGTCCTTGCTGTGTATCCCACTGACTCCGACTTTGAGGAGTGCACGCTGTTAGCTCACAAATTGATTTGTCAAATTTTGTAGGCGCACAAGGACATTGCGATCATTAACGATGATTGCAGGACAGCTCGTTCAACGGTCGAAGGTCATTGCACAGTGGGACTTGAATCCGCGTGTATTGTCAACACTTTGCACCACCAACTGTTTGTGTTTCTGTTTCGCGACGATCTCTCTCTCTCTCTGTCTGTCAGTCTTGTCTGCCAGTTGGAGTTTTATTAATAAATGCATAGAAAGGGACATAGTCTAAGAGGAAGAGAGAGATGGAGAGTTTTGCTTTTGATCTTGCAAAATATAGTCGTAATCGATTTGGAATGCTTGGCGGGACCTTCTGCTGCTGCTGCTGCTGCTGCTGCTTGGTTCTCCTTTTATGGTTCCCTGTTTTGGTTTTTGAGCAACTTGTCAGCTTCCTTTTGGCAACGGCACCCAGCAAGTGTCTTCTGTCTGTTTTTCAGTTTGCCCACCAACACAAATTTGAATTAAGACTCTGGAACCGTTACGCTAGTTTAAACAACTCGAAACTCTCTCAAAAGGCTGACGAAATGATTTCAAATGCAACACCTAGGCTAAAGAAAGTTTCATTTTTTATTATTTTCCAAGCAATTGGAAACTTTTGCACTTTGATTGTATCCTGAACATTTACGTTTCTGCTATCGCAAATGTAAATCTACACCAATTCCAATTAAGTGCAAACTAATTAACTGCTGTTGTGGTAGCTTTCTAGCTTCGTCTAGCTGCAGACAGGTGGCGCCCTTCAGCCGCCCCCAAAATGGTGGGTTGCCGAGTACGTAACTCTGGTTGGCATCTAATACAATAAATGGACAATGCTAATGTGCTCACCTGTGCCCAACTCTCTGACATTATAATTAATGACAAATGGGAGACGGACGGCTGAAGGGCAATCATAAGAGAACAATGGGCCTATATATTGTATATAGCGGCGCTTTTTATGGGTTCGATTTTCGATATATAAACGCAGTCGTCGTCTTATCGTATAAAGTTTGTATGTTTCTGCTGCTGCATATTAATATTAATGGTTTATTATTATTATGACCTGGTGCCTCAGTGTGCTCTATCCCTCTCTCTTTCTACCACTCTCCAACTCCAACTTCAGTCCACCTTCAGTCCACCTTCAGTCCAGTCCAGTCCAACTCCAGTCTAGCTCCTTTGGGCTTTGTTCACGCCGCGATTGCTTCACTGCACTGACGCCTGGCGTGACGATTTTAATTTTTTTCGGTTTTGTTCTGTTTTTTTTTTGTTATTTTATTACTATTATGTATATTGCGGCAAACACACGGAGCTTGCAGTCAAAGAGTGAGTGTGAAAGAGAGCGCAAATGTCGATGCTTGAGTTATGCATTCAACAGTAGTTGTTTTTGCCTCTACGACTTTGTTATTCTTTTAAACGCATTGTTGTTTTATGCACTCTGTTGCCAGAAAGAAAAGGGAGTTTCTCTATGTGTACCTTAAATATTTAACTTAGAGCTTAAAGCTTTCATATATTTAAGAGATTTTCTGCTAACCCTAGCGATTAGTTATAAAGTTATTTACTTAAAAATAAACTAAATAAGCTTCAGTTAGTTAATTTAAAGGTGCAGCTTAAAAACTCAATTTAAGCAGAGTATTGTACAGTCCGTCATGTGTAAATTGCAGTGCTTGTTCTTTTTTTTATGCTCGCCATTCGTAATTAGTCGCACGCAGCCAGCGCCACCTAGCGGATACAGAGAGTAACGAACGACATTGCCCGACATTCCTTGGAAGCAGGCCCCAAACATCAACTAGCGCAGCTAATGAAGTCCCCCCTGCTTCCCCTTCCCTTTCCAAGGTATGCGCCAAGAACAGCAACAGGAACAACAACAACAACAATGTAGTAAATAGTCCTAGAAGTAGTTGACTTCATGGACTCGTGCAAATTCCATTGAAAAAAAGGAGTTTAACTCTTTTTTAGTTGCTTTATCTGCAATTTACGTACTTAAAGTTTCTGCAACTTTATGCCGCATGCAGTAATTTGGTTGATATGTAAATGTTGCAAGTTTTATGCGGCAATTTAAGTTTGACTTGTGGCAGACTTTTCAGTGGAAGTGTTTTTCTAAAAGTTTTTGATATGAACTTCGATAATGATACTAGCAAATAACTTATTAACCTACTTAAATATCTATCTGCTCCAAAAATTACATGGGAAGGATAAAAGTTGACCTTTAATTAAATCCTTATAATATTTGTCTTCATGTACTTATTTTTATTGCAACCTTCATTTCAAGGTTTCTTCATTGTTTGTATTTTCAAGTATTACAAAATACAAAATATATATACACAAACTATATAGTATAAATCGTTTAAAATATGGCTGAGCGACAGCGTCGCAGTCCAACATTATCCGGTTGAACTGTCCGCTCCACGCCGTAGCCATGAAAGAGCGTTTCCGGCGGCTTGTTCCAGCGGATAAAGTAGGTTTTGTGTACGGCGGCCAGCTGCTGTTGTTGCTGGGCCTTGGAACGTCGCCGGAAGGGCCAGAGGAACCAGTGCAAGGGACCACGACTGATGACGGGAAAAGGATTAGCTAACGCTGAAGACGGATACTGCAATGTCTCCAGTTGCAGGGCAGGCGGAGGTGGACTCCTCTGCGGCTGAGGTTGCTCCAGGATGACAGATATTGCTTTCGGTTGTTTTGGGTTTGGTTGTTGTTGTCTATGATGAGCGGGTATAATGCGTGTTCTGGAGGCAAAGACCTCCACATCATCATCGTCATCGTCATCCGAGCCATCGCCATCATCGTGTGAGCTCCAGGGTATGTAATCCTTGGGCTCCGGTTCCTCCAACTCCTCCCTGATGGGTGAAACGCGACTGCCACGATTACATTTGAAGCAGCGAGGCAGCTTGGAGCCCAAATTGCGCTGCATTGGAGCAGGAGCAGGAGCAGGTGCCGGAGGCTTCTCATCTGGCATCTTGACCAGTATGAAATGATCGTTGAGCAGACAAACATCCGATACCTTCTCGCACTTTTGCTCCTCGCCAAAGAATGCTTCTAAATCGACACTCTGCGGATAGATGCGATAATCCTGATCCTGCCTCAGCAACCGGCTGGATCTCGTCTGCGTCTGCAAGGAGCTGCCCGAGGATTTGACACATTTCACAATGTCCTGCGTCGTCCTCTGCTCCACTCCGATGGCGGCAGTTGTGCTTAGCGATATACTTCGACTACACTTCATATAATTGGTCCAGTTGCCATAGCGTTGCTCACAAATTCTGGCAAGGATTTGGGCATTCTGCGTTCGTTGCTGCTGCGCTATCAGCAGCGTAAACAGCGACATAATCCTTCCGATTGATATAGTTTGAATGTATTCCTTAAGAAATATATAAAGTAACAGAAATTAGTTTAGTTTGTTGACAGCTAGAGCTTTGTTTAAACTTTAAAGACTTTTAGAAAAACTGTTGCACGTTTCTCTAAATCTAAGAATAATTGAGCTTGGCAAAAATCCAATTGAATTTCATTTGTAAGTGGAAGCGTTTTTCATGTCACGACAGACACCTAACTCCCTTCACCTTTTGCCCCTCTTGACACTTTATCTACTACTCATATGTGTAAAGTAGTTTGGCAGTTTATCGTTTATCCTTTGACTTTTGGCTCAGCACCTTTGCACCTTTGCTGGGCGGCTAGACTGCAGACTGGCGCCATAAAGCCAAGGCAAAAGTCAGCCCCAGGACATCGAGTTGCTTCCGCGTCATCCAATGCCAACGGCAACAACAACAACAACAACGATAATAACAACAATAAAACAAAAAAAAATGTATTTGATGCGGCAACTGGCAACACGAAAGTTTTATTTATTATTTTGACAGGTAAACAAATCACGAGCTCAACACAAACACAAAAGCCGCAAGACACACATACACTAAGCACACACACACACACACTTACATTTTGACTTTTGCCGTTGGAATATTTTGTGGTATGTGCCGTTACTTGTTTTCGCCGCAGTGCTCGCCGCTTGGCTCACCAATGACAACTGAAGCCGACTTTTAGGCTGCGCTGATTGCGTTCACAGTTTACTGTGTACTACGTAAGCCAGAAACGCAACTTAACGTAACGTAACGAGCGTAGCTGTTGCTGCTGCTGCTGCTGTTGTTACTGCATATCTCATTTGCATTTAACTATTTTAGGGTATTTGAACTTGTGATGATGTGTGTAACCAATGTAGGCTGATCTTAGACACTTTGTTGTATACTCTTGATGAATTTTTAATAATTTATAAAAAGCCTGACTTTATTTTCACCAATATCAGTCAACTTTAGTACGCATATAAGAGTATATTTGCTTCGGTTATCGCAATATACAATTTCCACCTTGTTTTACTGTTATTTTGTTGCTGTTGTAGTTGTTAGTTGGCTGTTGCATGCGGCAGAGGAACAAATGACTCAATTGACAATTAAAAACACATACAAAAACAAATAAAAAACACACATGTTTGTTTATTCATTAAAGGACAGTTGAATGCATTTGGTGGAGTTGGAATAGTTAATGTGTTAATGTACACATAAAGTCAAGGTCAACAAATATATGGCATACCAATATGTAAAAGGCTTAGGAAATGTACTTAATATGCATACACGTTTACTTTTATAGCTTGTAGCCAAAAATATTGATATGCATAAATAGTTGTTGGCTAATAAAAAAAAATATACATCAATATCAGAAACTAAAAAAAGCAAGGAGTAAGTATAGTATAAGTAGATTTTATATTTAACTTTAATAAATCCATTAGTCAACTTCCCCTCAGTAACCCCACCCCACCCCCATTTGGGGCTTTATTGACACCCAAAACATGGGTTTGTAATTGTTGAGTTTGCCTTTGTCATTATTGATTGTTAATGCAGGCAAATAATATATGAAAGCAGTCATAAGAGTCAATATGTATGTACATACTACTAGGATAGGGCGAAACACCCATAAAAGCTAAGCATTAATTCAGCAGTTGCGTTATAATGCCCATTTGGGGAATAGGAATACGTCTATTACACTGACTGGGAGGGTTGTTGTTAGTTCCGCTTCGGTTCTGATTGAAACAGGGGCAACTAACCAAAATAGCATGGAGATAGAAACCATTTGATTTGTGGCAAACAAAAAAAAAAAAAAACAACATTGATTTGACGATTTGCATACAAGTCGGAAGAAGTTCAATGAACGGACAGACAGACAGACAGACATAAAGCTGATCAAGAATATATTTATACTTTAAAGGGTCGGAGATGCTTCTTTCTGCCTGTTACATACTTTTTCACAAAACCATTATACTCTTTTTACCCATTTTATGGGTTTAGGGTATAAAAACAACATTGATTTGACGATTTGCATACAAATCGGGAGAATTTTGATGGACGGACGGACGGACAGACTGACAGACAGACGGACATGGCTATGTGAACTCAGCTCGTGATGCTGATCCAGAATATATTTCCATTAAGTGTATAATTATAAAAAGTTGGTAAATAAGGTGCTTATAAACAAAATATATTTGTATATTAAAAATATTAGTAATATTTGCACTTACCCCTTGTCCATTTAAGTATATATAACATGGCGAATGATTGGATAAACATTTATTTGTCATTCACACACGGGATTTTTTGTATTGAGTAATTTTAGTAGACACAAAAATACGTGTGTGGGTACAATAAATAATTTATATTTAATAGCAATAACTCACCCATGCTAAAACATTTACTTCTACTTACACTCACACTTGCGCATTATAGAAACACGTAACTAAATTTCATCAAAATCAGCCGAGCTTACTTGAATTTTTGAGAATCGAGGAGGAGAGTAGGGCTTTAATACCTAAATGGACAAGGGGTAAGTGGAAATAATTTAATTTTTTTTAAACTTAAAAATATTTCTTTGTTTATAAACCCATTATTTAACATTTTTGAACCTTAAATGAACTATGAACATTTTTTCTGAGTATATGTACTTGTGCACTTAGCAGTTATTGTTTTTGTCACGTCACCTAATTAACAATGTGTTGATAACAGCTGATCATCATCAACAGCATCGGGCGAACCAAATTGACTTCAATTATATGAATGGGTCGTCGATCGGAGCTGTTCAATTAACACGCCTTTGCTGACCTTCCCCAATGAAGAGAAGAAAACAACGAAGTTACTTTCAGAACAACAAAATACTGGTTACTGAGAGAGAGAATGAAAGATTGAGCGACAGATGATAAAAAGTTTAAGTGAAGGACGCACAAAGAACTAACTGTAGAATCGATGAGTAACAGTCAAAGCCGAACAGCAATCTCTCAAGTTTATTGTGCAGTTTGGTATGCAGCTCATATTTTGCTTGACAATAATGATATTATGTTTGTCATGTCTGAAAACATACTGAACTTGAACTTGGTCCGTCGACCGTTGTTGTTTTTAGCCATTAACATTAAGCCAATAACAAGAAAAAAACATGTATGTCTGCTCCCGACTAAAGTGCTTGACTATGAAATACCCTGTAACCAGCTTCGATATTTGAAAGTGTAACAGATACAAGCACATAACATAATACAATATTCCCTCTAGCTGTCATATTGTCAATAGTCATATATTCCCTTTATTCATTTGTCAAATTGTTAGAGATTTGCTTTATAACAACAATCAATTCAAGTTGTCTGCATGAAACGCGACTTTGGCTGAACGGCAAAACGGTAAATCATGCAACAATAACAACAAACCAGAAAACCACAAAGAAGATAAACTAAAAACTAAAGCTTGCATATCAGCTTTTGTTTTTTAACTTGTCAACTGAAGGTCACGGCTGGTTTGCGTATGTTTGAAAAACAAAAGCATTTTATGAACTCTGGCGTCCTTCAATCGCTGCTGCCGCTAAGGATCACTCAACGCCGCTCTCAAGCTCTTACGCTCTTTCACTCTCACTCTCTGGCCCGCTATCGCTTGTGAGCTTGACGAAGCTTCGTTGGCTTTGCGCACACGCAGCTCAAAACAGTTGGTGCCAAGCATCGGAGCATTGCAGTCGGGCATTTCAACTGCTGCAGCAATTGCATAACGGTAACTTAAGTAATTAGTGTATTAGTGAAAAACAAGTGAAACTGAAACTTTAAAAGTGCACCTCGTTGCCTTTAGTTTGCCGCCTATTTATTTCCACATTCCCTCTGTGCAATTGCAACAACGTTCGGTATTAAGTTGCAACACAGACACAGAGAATCAGCAAAAGAGACTTTTAAATGTCTGGCGTTAAGTTTAGTCAGTCGCTCGGTCGCTGCTTGTCTAACGATGCCTACTTTTATTTTTGGCATAGCGTAATCGTTGTCTCAGTGTTTGTGTTTGTGTGTGCCACATTGTGGTGCATGTAATTTTAGTTTGCGGTAAAAACGAAAGTGGAAATGTTGCATTTGTGGCAGCCTCATTGCACCCCCGCCTATCCCTCGCATCTGCCCATTGTTCAACAGCGTTTTCGTCTGCCAAAATAAAAGTCGCGCAAAAGCAACACTTGAAAAATCGCTGAAAAAGAAAATGAAAAGAAAATACGGAAGAAAACCAGTTACAAGCTAACAAATAAAAATAAAATAAATACAATAGTGAATAAAATAAAACCCTTTTCATTTAAAACTTACAGCATTCAGCTAATCGGAACTGAAACAAATAATCCAAAAGCGAAGTCAAAAAAATTTGTTATCAACATGATTGAGCGCGAAATTATTCAGTAAGTGGCAATTGTTAAGCTAAGTATCCAAAATGTTTAATTTATAGATTAGCAACAAAACTTTAGTGCAACCTTCCAAATATATATGCACTGTCATCCAAATTTGGGTAATTTTTATTCAAAGCATGAGCAAGTGCAACCGAAAACAAAACTGGGCCAAGATTTACTGTCAACACTTGTGGGAAGTTTGCGCTGGAGTTATAGATAGATAGTTAAATCCATTATCATCATTATGCTCGCTTCCATTGTGTTGTCAAAGTCCGCTGACCGATTGAACGTTGCACATTCGAAATGGACTCTCAAGACCGCAAGCAAATACAGATAAATTATTGTATGCGCCACAAAAATGTGCAACTTTCATGCTTGCCAATTAGCTGTGTTATTTATTTATTTTTTTAATTTTTGTTTTATCTTTTTATATTTCTAACAAAAATCGTACAAATTCGTTTGTGGTGAGGTACAAAGCTCTGGGCTATTTTAGGGACATTTACTAGACGAAGGGAAATTTATCGACTCATTGCAAATAAGGGAAATTTATTTAAATTCTATTATTTTTAGCACCACAACAGCATCAAAGCGCTTATTTGCTGTCATGCAAGATTTTCTGCAATTCCTGGTGCTTTCAATGCGTATCCTTTTAGAATTGATTGTCGTAATGGTGGAGACGGTGTTGCCCAAAAAGCAAAAGGACATCGCCGGTGAAGTTGTGCTGGTAAGTAAATTGTTTATATTAAAGTACGTCTAACACACCCACTGTACCTTAGATAACTGGCACTGGCCATGGCATTGGAAGAGAACTGGCTTTGCATTATGCCGCCTGGGGCAGCACAGTGGTCTGTGTGGACATCGACGAGAAAAACAACATGGAAACGGTGCAGAAGGTAAAGCGTTTAAACAGCGGAGCTGTCCACAGTTTCAGGTGGGTGCAGAGTTACAAATGGGAAATTTAACCCTTTAATCTATTCTTACCCCTTACAGCTGCGATGTTTCGAAGCGGGAGCAGGTTATGGCGCTGGCAGAGCGGGTCAAAGAGGAAGTAGGCGCCATTACTGTGCTGGTCAATAATGTGGGCATTATGCCAACGCATCCGTTGGAACAACAGTCGGCAGAGGAAGTACATCGTGTGTTTGATGTTAATGTCTTCTCGCAGTTCTGGACAATACAGGCGTTCCTTGGTCAAATGAAGGAGAACGGTCGCGGTCACATTATTTGCCTGTCTTCCATAGCTGGCTTAGTGGGTTTGGCCAACTTGGTGCCATATTGTGCAACCAAGTATGCGGTAAGGGGCATGATGGAGGCGTTGCATGAAGAAATACGCGAGGGACCATACAAAGATCTGGTAAGCTAGTTATACCGCATACATTTATTAATATTTGTAAATTGGTGATATTGAATTTAGATAAAAGTCACTACGATTTTCCCATATATGACCAATACGGGTCTTTGCAAGTATCCGAAGGTAAAGTTTCCCACAATTTTGGGCCTGCTGGATCCCAAGGAGGTTGCTAAGCGTATTGTTGAGGCGCATCGTGCCGATTGCCTGGAGGCAACGATACCCAGTTGCCTGATGTACATCAATAATTGGACTCGATTGTTGCCCAGTAGTTGTGGCATTATGCTGAAAGACTATATTGACAGTGGTGTGGAATCGGATTTAAAATAATTGTATATTTCGCCTTTTTGTTTAAGAATATGTGTGTATCTGTATTTAAAAACCGTGGAATATTAAAGGTATTACTGTCCAAATAAATCTTTCAATTCAAAATTAAATTGGCGCTAATAAGCCTTGTATAAAAATCGATAGCTACATATATCGGTTGTAAAGCTTCTTACAGCTGGTCACACTGTTGCTTGCATCTCGTAGCAGCTGTCTATTGGACAGTCTGGCAGCACTGCATTGTCAGCTGTCGCATGACAACAAAGGAAAATGGCTTGCGAAGTGAAAACATTTGGAAATATTTTAGAATTTCGAAAGGTTCAGGAATACTTTGGACTCGGACATGGTAATATTTATAGTTAATCAGTTTTACACAGATTTAACGTTTGCATATGCAACTGCAGATGAAAACTGGCTCAATGGCATCAACTACGCAATGTCGCCGACTGGCGAAGCAATTGCTCTGGCGCAAGGAGAAAAACTGGCTTTTCTAACCACATGCTGGGACAGTCAAGGACATGAGAACACATATGCGCTCAATTGGTGTGGTGAGCTCGAGGATGCCAACCAGATAGTAACCAGTCTGTTGTGCATACCTATGATGCGCTCCACAGAAGTCGAGTGGACTTGCGTGGCAGTTGGACTTGCCTCTGGCATGGTAATATTTTATACGGATGCGGGTGTCAAGCTTTTTTCACAATGGTAAGCTTTAGCGTCTACTATTGCTACTTATATTTAATATTCCAATAGTTGCCAGGAGGACTCCGTGCTGGGTATAAAACTGTTATCGCCGCCACGTCACACTGAAGTGGATGCGCTGCTTTACATTGTCTACAGCAGCTGTATGTGCTTCATCAATGGCCAGGACATACTGCCCATACTCTCCAACTGCCGACACAATCAGCAACGTGGCGCTCTGGAGCGCAGCGTTTACCCCAGCGCCGATGTGGTGCCATTCCAAAAATACAAATTCAAGCGGCAGCGCGAGAACATTCTCAACGATGCCGCTATAAGCACGAATCAGAGGACCCCTACCTACGATAACATTGTGCAGCAGAGCATTGCCTACGGATACTTTGCCAAGGTGCAGGCAACGCAAATGCGAAGCGCCCAGGTGATAGCTGCGGGTGCAGAGCCCTTCATGGGTTTCTTTCACGCTGAGGAGGGCTACAAGACTGTATCGCTAGGCGAAGTGGCCAAGGATGTGCTTGGCATGGCGTACAAGAATCTAATGGGTGGACTCTTTCGACGTGCACCAGATCCAGCAGCAGATGTACCCGAGCAGCTACCATTACCCAGCAAGGAGGCGCCAATGCGTACCCGATGTCGCCTCTACGATGGCAAGCGAGATGGCCTATCCTTAATCCTTGCGCCGGGTGGCAAACTTGCTGCCGTTACAGATAATCTGGACCGTGTGATGCTGGTGGACACACAGCAGGCAATTATACTGCGCGTCTGGAAGGGCTATCGGGATGCGCAGTGCGCTTTTGTGCCCATCAAGGAGCGCTCGGTGCGTGGCATTAAGACACACAGACGCAAAGCTTTATTCCTGGTCATCTATGCACCACGAATGGGCTGCCTGGACATTTGGGCGCTGCAGAATGGACCCAAGGTGGCAGCATTTAACGTCTCCAAGAGCGGTCAACTGGTCTATAATAATCACAGTCCTTTGGGCACACCGGGCAAAGAGTCGCGCAAGGCGCCCAGTTTGAATCATTGCCTGTTTCTGGATCCTAGCGATGGCAGCTTGAAGGAGGTGCACATACCCTTCCATTATGCACTGAGCGAGACAAACTCTCAGACATCCCGTGATATACACTTGCTGCGACGCCTGAGAAATCAGCTACGCTCCCTGACACATTCCAGTGAGGATCGACTGCAGCAGATTGAGGCAATTGCCCAGCTAGCCGGGGAGCTGGAAACGCTGGAGGTGCGTCAACAATGCCTGGAAATGTTGTTGAAAAGCAAACGTTTGCAGCCGGCGCTCTTTCAGAGCATTGTCCATGTCTTTGCCCAGTCTAAGAAGGAGCTGGAAACCATGCAAGAGTTTCTGCAACAAATTGAAAACTATAAACGTCTTACCGATTTTTACTTGTGCCTGAGTCATGTCCAGCAACAGGAGCAGCATGGCGACAACGTAGAGCTTCTGGAACTCTCCGATTCGGATCTGGTGACCATTAATCAGTTGGTCATTCTACTCGATACGGGCATGGAGAAGCCGACGACCAAAGAGGTCAGTTTTCAGCTGCAGGACACACTTCACAAAGTGGAGGAGTTTGCCGACTATCTGAGCATCTTCAATGTCGATACGCCCAACTGTGTAACGCTGTTGCCGGAAAAATTGGATAAATATGGTAACGTTAGCAATGATCTCTTTGGTCAGTTCTTTGCACAGGGTATGTTGTGCTTGGAGCAGTTCAAGGTTTGGGCCTCCCAAGCGTGCATTCCCAGCAGGGATCTATTAACGCTGGTCATCTACTTTTGGCTGGACAAGCCTTTCAAGTACAACAACTGGTAAGTAAAGACAGTTGAGAAATTCAAATTTGGTTTTTAAAACACATTTATTTTCTTTAACAGTGATGAGGTCATTGAGGATATGTCGAGGATTGCGTCCATGGTACGCGCCATTTGCGAAGTCGCTGGCGAGGATATAAACGATTATGCTTATAATGCCATCTCGCCCTGGTGGCAAAAGGTGCGTGAACTGCTGCTCGAGAGCAAACAGTTCTCCGGGCTGTTGGTGGCCATTGTCTGCAAGACAGTTGCCGTTCAGCTATGGCGTAGTCGGAGGGATGGCTCCTGTGATGAGGGTGCCGAGGAGGAGGAACGCTGGGAGACCATATCGCATGATGAGGCACAGTGGGGTCTGCTTACCGGCAAGCTGGAAGATGTGGCTGTATTAGGCGCTATTCTGGAGTAAGCATTTCTTTGTTAATTACTGAAATTTTTGACTAAAACGTTTTAATTTGCAGGCAGGCGAAAGTGTGTCGTAAACCGGTTGGTCCGGAGTTGCCCTACGAGAAGCCCGACTGCAGCTTAAAGAACATACTTAGTGGTGGCAAGGGAATTGTATCCGAGCTAACTGCCAAATGGTTAAACAGTAGTCGCATTGATCCTGCGCTGATTGTGGAAATAACGCCGCCTGAAAACGAATCCGATGACGAACCCGAAAGCAAACAAAAATCGAAGCAGAAGAAAAATAATACAAAAGAGGAAGAACCGGAGGAGGAGCTGGAGGAAGACGAAGCGGAGGAAGCGCTAACACCGAGTGAACCACTTGAACCGGTGCTGGAGCGTTTAGCTTTACTACGTGCTCATTTTCCCTTCAGCCTGGAGTCTGGTGTGCTCCTCAGTCTGATGGCCTGGCAGCATATGGTGCACTGGAGCAAACATCTAGCATCTTTGGAGCACATGCGTGCTGCCCTGCGTTGTCTGCAGGAATTTCGCACTCCCGATCTGGCATTGAAGCACGGCATCTGCTGCATGCTGTGGCAAGCCACACTCAAGTATCCCTTGCAGGCGGCTGCCAAGCTGATGCAGAAAGTGGGTCGCCTGCCGGTGGATAAGATGTGCCAGCAGGATCTGGACATGTCGGCGGCACTGGTGCCGGAGTTTCTCGAACTCTGCTTGGTGTTTCTGCAGCATTTCACTAGCTCCTTGGAGCATGGAAAGCGTGAGCTACGCTTCGAGCAGGCACTGAGCGAAGGTCAACTCCCGCTACAGTTTCTGGCTCTGCAGCAGCACCATGCTCTGCCCGAGCTTCTCCGACTGCACACACAGCTCTGCACGGCTCTGCATTTCATTGCACAGTTTCAGTTGCGCGTCTCGAGACCACTGACGACACTCTTCGATGCCTTGTCCAATAAGGCACTGTTGCAGGATATTAACAAAGAATTGTCTTATGGCTTGCCTGCTCCAGATCTTGTCTTGCAGGAGCAGCGCACTCAGTTTCTTTGTTCTGTTGTTGCCGCCACAATGGATCTGATACGAGAGGATCTGCAGCAGCTCTACATACTCGATCATGTGTTGTATATGTCCAAGATTTGTGAGCTGGCCGACAGTTGGCAGTTGGACAAGTTGCCTATTCTGCGGAGACAGGTAAGTAAATGAATAAATATGACCTAAAATTTAATTTTGTCTTAATAATAACTTCCTTTGTTTTGTAGGTCGTGGAACTGTATGCTTTTGGCTACGATGCGGAGGCAGAAGTGCTGCTTAAGGACATCAGCGAGGATGAGCAATTGGGTCGTCTGCTTCTTGAAGTTGCCGGCAGGCGACTAAATCTCTATGCGGAGGGCTCCCAGACTGCTTTCCTTAAGATTGCCTCAGTGGGTCATCAGCTGTTATCTTATATGGATAATTTGGTAAGTGTTCTCAACGTTTACTATCCACAGAACTGAACTCACAAGGCACACATCCTCACACACACACACACACATACCCACAACCACATCCATACATCTCTGCTCTGATCTGCAGAAGGATTCGGTGACGGAACAAAGCATTATAATAAGCGCAACCCGACCCGAAGACATCAATATCGTCGTTCTGGATAAACTGATAACCCATGTGTACAGATGCCTTAGTCTCCACCAAGCTAGCTGCAAGCCGCAGCTGGTCACCGTTGCCCAGATGTACAATGCAGTGCGCATGCTGCAAATGTAAATGTATTCACTTTAATTTCAACCATACATATATTATTGCCCAAATCACATAAAAGATGAAAACACAGAAACCAAATAATAAAACACAAGGACTCGAACATGAATTAAGACTTATGAAATTTGCTGTCTGCTTTGGTTTTGAATGGTTTGCCCGGAACGGAACTCGTCTTGGGCTTGCTAGCCTTGGGATTCCGAAGGCTTGAGTCAGCTTTGGTTGTCCCGGTTTTATCCGGAATGTTGTCTGCCTTGGGGCTGCCTAGATCGAAGCTTGCCTTGCGATTCCTAAAACTGGAGCTGGCTTTGGGATTCCTTACAGCGGAGCTCTCCTCTGGACTGCCTAGACGGAACTTGGTCAGAAAATCTCTCGAACTTAACTCGTCATATGAATTGTCTGGACTGAACTTCATTTTGAAATTCGTTATATCGATGTCATCGTAAGGATTGCCTGTTGTGGTTTTCACCTGGGGGCTTTCCATCGTGAATCTGTTCTTGGGCTTACTCTGACTAGAATCTGCCCTGGGCATGCCCAGCACCGCCTTAGTCCTGGGTTTGCTCAGACCTGAGCTGGCTCTAGCTGCACCCCCCTTGGCACGCTTCTGTGGTTCCCGAATGTTAATGGCCGACGTATTTAGATCCACTTTACCCACCTTGGGCATATAGTGATCCAAGTAGTTCTCCGCACGCACCTGACCAACAATTGGCGGAGTCGGCAGATGCTCCATCATTTCGGATGGATATACACGCAAATGCGTATAGACTGGTATATATAACTGAGTCGTATCCAACTCGATGCGTTGCTCAATGACACTGCGACCAGGCAGCTCGAAATGTGAGCCCAGAATGGGCTCACGAAGCGGACGATCGAACATGTTCTTTATGTCCGTCGTGGTGTCCTCCACTTCGCGATCATCCTCCCGTTCTTCGGTCGTCTTGGCTCGCTTGAATACAGCCGAATGCTGTATGCCAGAGATGACCTTGAGCGTTGTGGAGCTGGCAACCTTCTTGATGTCGGGTGGCAAGCGATAGGCTCGATTATCCTCGCCAGCACGTTCAAATGGGGTAAGCTTCGTCCAGGGAAGGACAGTACCTAGTGTGCCCAAGTAGCGTCCACCTTGTGTCCACAGGCGACAGGAGTAGTCGTGACTGCCACTGGAAAAGATTTAAATTAATATAGTATATGTTTTTAGACATTGTTAAATTCTCAACTTACGTGAATAGAATCTTTGGCAAATTGATGAATCCAATGGAATTGATGGCTTTAAGGTGTCCCTTGTAGGAGCTAACGAGCATGGGTTCTGGCTGATTGCGTACCGTACGCTTGGCACGCGTCAAGAAGAGCTCCCTGCGCAGAAATATGAACTCCAGTCGCAATCTTGGCATGCACACCGGTGTCTTCTCCGCCTCTGGTATGCTAGACAACGGAAAGCAAATTGAGTTTCAGTTCGACATGGAGTAGGACATGGAAATTTGAATGACTGTCTTTATTAACTCCTACCACGACCAAACATGACTTCTTGTTATGAGTTATTTATTATTTTTGCCAAAAAACAAGTTTTTGTTTGTTTGGAATTCGGTCAGACACGCAAGGCCTGCTCCTAGCTAAAGAAATTTTTGTGGGTGGTATTTTTAAAGGAATGTTTTGTGGGTGGATGAGTTTAGCTACAAGCTCGATACACATGTAGCAGGATAATGAGCTGTGTCGTTAGACCCAATTTGTGCGGTTGCTTTATGTCATTTTATTATGATGTGTACGGTAAACTGTCGCATTAATGTACTTACCAATAATTGACAATATGCCAAATCTTAATATAGCCAAAGGCTGTGCCCGTATAGAGGAAACGATTCTTGCGATCTGTGCACATGGTCAGGACACAGTCACCCAGCTTATGGACCGCATAGAACTGCGTTATAATGCCGCCATGCTGATGATGCGAATAGACCTGAATCCAACCCGTATCCAAAGAGATAAATACGCTGCCTGCATGCGGAAAGTGTAGGAAAATCAAGAGCACTAAAAGAAAAACATCTCACCATGTTCCTTGGTCATGGGGCGTTTCTGTAGAAAGAGTACTGCCTGCACCGAAACGGGTATATTGGTGCCGTAGTCCTTAATCTCATCCGGCTTGGCATGCATCATTGTGGTTAGCCGCCTTCCCAATCCCATCATCGAGGTCATACGCTGAGTACGACGGCTCAATTTCTCCTCCTCTGGCGTGAGCTTTAGCTCAATGAAACGACCCGGGTCCATGACATTGTAACGACGATATGGCTGACCCGTCTCTAGCTTCCAGAAAATAATCTCACCCGAATAGGTGGCCGTGACAACGCCCTCGCCCAACTTTACATCCGCGCAGGTGATGTCGTCTGTGTGAAATTTCGCCCACTTCTTGGGATCGCCATATTCGCGACCGGCAACATCATTGAACTCGGTCACCTGGCGATCCCAGCCCATGGCCAATATGCTGTGATGGAAGATGATGAAAAGCAAGTTCGAGGAATAACTACACCACCCACCGGTCAACCACCCAGATAACGGCAGTTACTTCCTGATCCGGCTGAATGCTCATATTGCGCACGACGACAGCATTATTATAGTTCCAGATCTTGAGGGAACCATCTCTGGCACCAGTCAACAGAAACTGCTCTAGAGGATCAAAGCAGGCAGCCGTTATCTCAATATCAATTATTTCGCCATAGATCATTTTGGTATGACAATTCTTCATAATGATCTTTCTGCGTCCCGTCCACGGATCCCAAACAATGATATAGCTATCCAATCCACAGGTGACAATATTGCGAAAGAGTCGATTGTAGAGGACCACAGAGACAGGAGCGGCATGGGTATTGCCATCCGTGAGATCAACACGCACCCGTGGACAGCACTTGATCTGGATGAGCTTGCGTCCGCCGACCAAAAGCTCTCGGAGATGTGAATGATAATAGTACTTAATGTCCATTTCGCTGTGATGAATAAGGCGCACCAGGTCCCCAAAGGTCTGGAGCAGTGTGTGCTCCTGCAGATCCCACACCTTGATGATCTTATGATAGTCCACACTGTACACCTTATTCTCCTCCGGTTGCACAAAGACGGCAACAATGCCGCCGTTGTGACCAGTTAGAATGGCCGACGGCTCAGAGGATATATAAACATCCCAGATGCGAACAAATGTATCCGGACCGCCTGTGACCAAAATATTCTTGCTCTCAGCCACGTAGAAGACGGAGACCCCTTGAGGTATACGAAAAATATTGCGATCTTCATTGCTGACCATAATCAGACCCGGGCAACGGCCACGATACTTTTTTGCGTTCCTATACTCTGCCGAGGCAAACAAGGCATTCATGTGCAGCGAATAGTAGACACAGGAGATGAGTTCAGTGTGCAGATTGATGTGCTCCCGGGGTATCAGCAGTGGTATTCTGCCCCGGAGCACATCCGCCCACACCAGCTCGACAAGAGCCGCACCGGGTTTGGCCTGGAAGGGACCCCGCAAATAAGGTGAATACGACAGGATGCGCACATTTCCGGCATAGTCCCCCAGTACCAGCTTGGAGTGCGTCTTGCCATTGTTGTAGAAGGCATAACTCATGCAGTAGACAGCATAGGGCAAACTACGGATGACCATGCGAAGCGTAAAAGTTGAAGCGATCGTTTCGTGGAAACGCAATTCGCGCTCCGTGGATGCGGTGCACACAATGCTCACATCGGAGAGCGCCTGTAGCGCCAGTATCCAGGTGGGCATCTTCAGGTGAACTGTAGGTCAGATGAAATAGAAAGGACTGCCACCCAATCTCCACAAGAAAACTTACTGCTCTCGGAGACGGCGCTGCGCAGCGGTTCCATGTGTGCGCTCCAGAAGCGCAATTGACCCTCATGGCTGGCTGTTACCCACATGCCAGAGTTCTCAGGCGAATCCTCGCCACCAAACGAATAGTTTGCCGACTCCGTAATTTCATCCAATGGCGTTTGATCCGACTTGACCTTGAGCAGCGTTATGCAAACGACGGCGGAGCGATGTTCGGACTTGCGTACAGTTGGTGGTGTCGAGATGGGCATAATGAGTGCCTCCTTCTGGCTGCTGGGATCCTCTTCCTGGAAGCCAAATATCAGATACGAGACAAACTCATTCCAATCGATCGTGTAATCGCGATTCTGATTAATTTTCAAAAACAGACGCGTGTAGGTGTAATCACTAAAGCTAATGTCCACATCCTCGAGCATGAAACGCAACTCCGAATGGCTGACTATCTGGCCTGGATTATTTATAAATTTTTCATGCAGCTTCTGCAACTGCGCCTTTGAGATGCGATCATGCAGTCGCTCCGATTGTTCCTGACTAAGTTCGGTGACTGTCGATGATATGGTCTGGTATTCAATATTTGCATTGCTATCGCCGCTGGCCAATATAATAGACATTGTTGGTTGAAGTAAAGAAACTTAGGCAAAATTACAATTGTTCTGGTGTATTTAAACTTAATAATATAAAACTACTAGTTCTTGTTTGAAGTTTGTTTACTTAAGGGTCTACTAGGTTCTCAACGTTTTCTTTAGAGGCAGCGCGCAATAAGATCATTGATGGCAGTGCCACGATCGCCATACTCGCCACCACGTTTATATGGAACGGAGACCTTCTTTTTCCACCCATCGCGTGGATTTGAAAGCTGCAAAAAACACAACAGAAGTATAAGCAACGAAACTAAAGCTTTTTAAATATGTCTGACAACTTACGGAAAAGGCACACAAAAACCTATTAACGGCAGCGAAATTGGGACCAACAGTGAAGATTTCATGTATGATATCTTCCAAACAGATGACACCGTGTTCGCCCAGGTGCTCTTCCACCATCGTGTTGGATTGTATGGCAGTCTTCTTGCCTTCGATGCGTGCAAAACCCTTCTTAAACATGAGTTCTCGAATGGTACTTAACGTTGGTACGCCATAGACTACAAAGGGTTCAATAACACGCAACAGCAGCTGATTCTCTTTGCTGTTCTCGAGAAAGACAGCGTAGTGACGCTGTCCCATGTGCAGTGTTTTGAATATTTCCTGTGTGGTCTTGTCAAAGATCTTTTTGCCTGCATGACGCATCACAAACAGCAATCTAGGATTCGTTTCGGCAGATGCTTTGGCGCTCTGTTCGGTAACATTTGTGCGTAGGATTGTCTGTCGTATGCGTTTGGAAGTACGTTCGGCCTTCAAGTAGCCCATAACAAAGGATTCGGCGCGCTTAAATTTATGATGTGTACGCGCTTTCTTAACACGGTTAATGCGATCCGTCCGCTTCTGTTCGAGAACAGATTTATCCTGTTGAATGCGTCGCTTGCGGTGCTTAAGCACTGATATTGTTTTGCCAGGCAATTTGTTGGGAACGGCATATCTTAATAGCAAGAGAACGATATTAGTACTGCATAGTAATGTTTTAGATTGGTTTTATAGTCTTACTTGTCGGACATTGTGATTAAATTGATTCTTTTTAACAAAGATTTGGCAAAACACGTGCAAACACAATCAAAACAAAAACTGAAGGAATGCCAACCTGCTAAAAACAGAAACAGCTGCATATGTGAATGGCAAATGAACATCGATTGCTGAAGACATTATCGATTATTCGTGTAGACCAAAATAAAAGTGCGAAGGGTGGAAATGTCAATCATCCGCAAATATTTGCGTAATTTAGATATCAACAAACTTAAGTAAACAAAAATAGCATTGGCATTGATACACTAATTAGTTTCCGGTACTGCGCATTCGAACGCTTCTCATTTCGATAAGATTTGCTTGCTCTCATTTTTAGAGATGCGATCGTGCAAACAATTGTTGCTGCTTGGTAATATGATAAATTCAAACGTATCTTAAAATTTAAAGTAAGCAAGCATTTGAAAATGTATTTGTTATTAAATGCATATAATGTTCTTTGATAGGCAGTGAAGTTCATCTGGCACGCAATGTAGTTAACTTTGTCTCGTGCTTAGGTCATGTTCGTGCTTGACACGAGCCCATCTTTAGTATTGCTCCTACGCCAAATTTGGGGAGCATATTGAGAGAATGCTTAAATGCCGGTCTCGTCTCTATGGCAACGCTCTGTGCAGTCGCCAAAAATTGTCGAAACAGTATCAACGCGTAGCTCGACTGGATTTGTGGTGTTGTGGCGCAAAGATTTTTACGATTTATGGTAATGCAAATAGTGCGCACACAAGCTAATGTGCAATTAATGTAAATAAGTGACGAACGCTTTGCAAATGCAGATAAAACAACAGTTCTTATTGACAGTTTACATGTGCGAAAAAAAAACCACAAATATGGCCATTGCCACGCGACGCTCATTTTCAATTAATGCCCAATGTGTGACGAAATCGTAAAATATTTGGCTCGCGACAACTGGCGGCTCAATGCCCCCGAAATTAATACACACTTGTTTTACAACGCTATTAACTTGATTACACTTACCAACTAATATTTAAGTTTATTATTGGTTTGTACTAACTAAGATAAAACATTGAAGCGTAGACAAGGCTAACGTGGTTAACTGGTTTACAATTGCAATTGACAATGACTACATCACGTTTTACGTGGAGTTTTAATATCAATCGACCCTCAAAAGCAGAAAGTATCTTTTGCAGAAATAGTTCACCTACATTTAAAAGCAAATATTGTGCTGAATTGTAAAATTATAAAGTGTTTATTTTAATTATTTGTGTTTTCCTTTAGTGGCAATGTTAACGTCTGTATAGCAAGTATCATTTACAACTGGAACTATAAAAAGGATAAGGATTCTCTTAGCTGCTTTAGTCCATATACATCACAATCATGACTGATCGCTATGGAAATGGGGTTACAACTAGTTTGGTTGAACCCACCAGCAATGGACATGCCCAGGACAAGCATGAAGAAGCAGCTGGACAGGATGAGAAAATTGTGCTAAAGCGGAAATTGACCTTAATTAATGGTGTAGCCATTATAGTTGGCACAATTATCGGGTCGGGAATATTCATAGCACCCACTGGAGTTTTCTATTACACCGAGTAAGTATTGACTTGAAAAATAAAATGATTTATGATTAAGAAATTATTCCACAACTGTAGTTGTTTTTAATTGGCAATACAAATAAAAATCCATCGACTTGAGCGCAATAAATAAAACAATTTAGACAATCTCTAGGCCATTTTTGCATTCAAAGTCAGATTATTAATAAGCCACCAATTTGCATTCGAAGCTTTCTTCCAAGTTGATTAAAACACGTGAACCTGCGCCCACTAAAAGGTCAATAGCACTACAATTTATATTCATTTGAACAACATTTCTTTATCCCCATCAATTGAAATGAATTCCGCTATGAGTGAGTGGGAGTGTGGGCGCTATAGGAAAAATAATTAAGCTATGTATTGTTTTGTTTTGATTGCCCTTGAAACAAAAAATTCTTCTCGAAAACATCGCGAAATTGCCAAGAATTATTGCATCAGTTTGACATTAAATTGAGAAGTTTGTGTACGTCTCCAATTACAAAATTTACACAAGAAACGATATGTGAATGCTTGGATGTGCCCCCAAAAATAAACACGTCTCATCGATACACAAACAAACACACACACACACACACTATAGCAGCGAAAGTTGTTCACATGTGGGACCACTTGAGCCAATGGAGCCACAAAGTCCATTGTGTCTGTGTGTTGTGTCCACTTATTTAATTCTTACTTTCCATTTCTCTTTGTCAGATCTGTCGGAAGTTCACTTTTGATTTGGTCTGCTTGCGGCATTCTTTCAACAATCGGCGCTCTTTGCTATGCGGAATTGGGCACAAGCATCACCAGATCCGGCGGCGACTATGCCTATTTATTGGTCGCATTTGGACCACTTGTTGGATTCCTACGTTTATGGATTGCTTTGCTCATCATCAGGCCAACAACGCAGGTAAGTCAGAATTCTCTTACAGGGTATATAATCTTCGGCATGTCTAGGATAGCAATTGCTCTATTGTTTTTATTGCCTAATTGTTTATGTTATTGAATTATGCGCAAATGTTTTTATTGCCAACTAATTGTATTGCTTTGACAAATCAATTGATTTAAAGTCAACCTTCGTCCAGAATTGTATTCAATTAGCTGAGCGTTTATGGCGATGGAAAACTTTCTTCCAAGAAAAGTAAAAAATGTTGCACCGAACCGGTACTACTAATTAAGATTAAAAAGAACTCGAATAACGAGTGCGCTGCAAGCTAAAATACTGTAAGGAAACTTGCAGTCAGCAGTTCTAATGAATTTAAAAGTTTTTGCCCGATAAAATCAAATTACGTTATAGTTTTATACAGGGTGTCACAATATCCATCACTAGAACTCAGCTTACTCATACACTCAAATCATAAATGTAATTGTATTTAATTTTCTTTACAGACCATTGTCGCTTTAACTTTTGCACATTATGCAGCGAAGCCGTTTTTCGAAGATTGTGATCCACCAGAAAATGCTGTCAAACTGCTGGCCGCCGTTTGCCTCTGTAAGTAGTAAATCTTTCTATTAGAAACTAATATTTTATATCTGTAACATATTTTTTCGCTTCTAGGTCTACTCACTGCCATTAATTGCATGTCGGTAAAGGTGTCCATGAAGGTGCAGGATATCTTTACGGTTGGCAAACTGGTGGCCCTGATCATGATTATACTCGCTGGTCTCTATTATATGGCCACTGGCACGCTGGACAACTTCTCGAATCCCTGGGAAGGCAACTACAGTACACGCAACATTGGCTATGCGTTCTACTCGGGTCTGTTTGCCTTTGGCGGCTGGAACTACTTGAACTTTGTTACTGAAGAGCTGCAGGATCCATACAAGTGAGTTTAACAAAGGCAGAAAGTTTAGAGCACTGAATGAGTGACTAAGGAGGCGCCACTGTCAACCAGACAAATGGCTTTGCAATGCTACGAGGGTAGTTAAAATAGTACATGACCTAGATAAATATTTATTTATGGTATAACTTTTACATTACAAACTCACTTCAAAGTAATTTTCAAACAACCCTCGTAGCTATGAAGCCCTTTGTCATTTGCCACTTGCGTCATGCGCAGGCAACCAGCAACAAGTTTTATTTTGCGACGCCCACTTGTTGAACGTCCTTCAGCTCAAGCTGGGTGGCTTTTCCCCCTAATGAATTCAATTTGCTTCATGAAACCCAGCAATCAATTTAAGTGCTGACTGTTTAAATCTTCTATGCCAAATGGTTTTCCGACACGTTTCACATTTCCCTGCCTCTTCCCGCTTAGGAATCTGCCACGCGCCATTTGGATTGCGATGCCACTCGTCACTGGAATCTATGTGCTAGTGAATCTTGCCTACTTTGCCGTTGTCTCAAAGCCAGAGATGCTCAGCTCTTTGGCAGTTGCGGTGACCTTTGGCAACAAAGTATTTGGACCGCTGGCCTTTATGGTGCCCATCTTTGTGGCGCTGAGCACATTTGGTGGTGTCAATGGTGTGCTCTTTACATCGGCTCGTCTCTTTGCAACTGGCGCCCAGGAGGGTCATTTGCCTAGGTTCTTTCAGCTGTTCCATGTCAAGCAACAGACCCCGATACCATCGTTGATATTTACGGTAAGTTAACACAATATTGTTACTTATTATAATTAGCTCTTATTAACGCTTTGTTTGTTCTAGTGCCTGATGTCTTTACTCATGCTCTTGACCGATAATGTCTATGAGCTAATTAACTACTTTAGCTCGGTGCTGTGGCTCTCTGTGGTGGCCAGCATAGCGGGCATGTTGTGGCTGCGTCACAAGAAGTAAGTTTACATAAAGAACTTTGATAGATCATATAACAAACTTCCCTATTTTTGTAGACCCAACCTGCCACGTCCTATTAAGGTGCATTTGGCTTTGCCCATTATTTTCATGACCATCTGTGTGACTTTGGTGTTACTGCCCAATTTCAAGGAGCCTGCCAATCTGTTTATTGGCATAGCTATTACATTGGCTGGCATACCTTTTTACTATGCTTGCATTGCCTGGAAGGACAAGCCCCGTTGCTATGGGCGTCTCTCAAATGCTATGGTTGATTTGTGCCGTGCTATTTTTAACACAACAATCATCGAGGCCAACGAGTCGCTTAAGTAGAATCACTGGACCCATCGTATGGATCATCATGTGCCCGAATCCCCAATGCTATGCATTTAGAGTTTACCACAGATATTCTTCAAGAGTCCAGCCATGGTATTAAATTAAAAAGCTAACCATTTTGTATGATATTTTTTCGCATAGGCGATAGCATTTCTCTCTCATCTCTCTCGATTCGGAATCGCTTATGCTAGTTAAACTTTGTTTATTGTATTATCTTTTGTATTTATTCATTTGTGATGGCAGTCGCAAGCTCTTTAAGTTGCTAAGCATCTAAACTTTTGTTGAGTTTCTCACACCAAACCATGCATAGACATATATATAAATACATTTATATACAAGTATGCACTTGCCTCAATGGTGACACTTTTAGGGAATCTAAACTTTAAGCTAAACTAGTTCTAAGTCTATACCATATTTATCAATATATACAACAATTTGTAAATCTATTGCAAAACACACAACATACAAATATTATGTGGCTTATTGTGAGATAAAATTTATAAATGTTATTGTGAATGTGTCTACGTTAAAAGTTGTTTCTCATTGTGAGATAACAAATGGGATTTTTCAGAGCTACAGTTGTTTAAATATACCAGCTATAAAAAGTATGTCAAAAAGAGTGTGAGGGCTTTTATCTGAAGCTCTAATTTAAAATCTTGTTATGTTACTTTAAATTCCCTGTTCCCTTGCACAATTTGTACTATTTTGTATTTCATATGTTTAATGTGGAACTTTTCGCCTGTTCAACTCGATGGCAGTTTCCATTAGAGTTGTACCGCGAATGAAATCCGCTGCCACAATGTTAGCCTGACTGCCCAGCTCGTCGCGATACAGCTGCGAGATGCGCCAATTAATATTGTCAGCCATTTTGCGTAGACCACCATGCTTGTCCAGGATGACATCCCAGGTCTCCGGAGTAAGTTCCGCCATATCCACCACAGGGCGGCTCGAGAAGCGCCTAAGCAATAAGTTAACTGATTAATATAAATTAAGATATATGTATAAATGGCTTCACTTACGACACATCAAAATCGTTGATAAAACGTAAATGCCTTTCAAGACGCACCCAGGATTGTACATTGCCCCAGCGTTGATCGACGCCGCCAAAGAGCACCTGTGGAAACTCCTCAACCATCTCGTTCTTATCATAGGCCAATATTACATTCTGCTTTCGCCTCCAGATATCATTCATGGTTGCATGCCAGGTCAGTGATGGATGCACAAAAAGATCGCCAAACCGATCCCGCAAAAAGCTGACCAGCAACCGATGCACTCCAAGGCCTTTGCCGAAACCTTTAATGGATTCGTTTTAGAGGTTCCATAAAGAACTTTCAGTCGGTGTTTACTTACCCACTGGAAACTCTTTGAGTCCAAATATGACAATCTCATTGGTCTCCAGCACAAAATCCTTGACCTGTTGAATGACTTCGTTTAGGGGACGCTGTTTTGTGATGCCATGATAGATATAGAACTTCTCCTCCGAGTTGCGATAGTAACCCACTCGAATGTCCAGATATCTGACACCATGCAGCAACTGGCCACGTATATCATCATCCTGGGTGAGAGCGTATTTGGTGACCAGACTCTCGCGCAGCAGTGGATCAAAATTGGGTCGATATGAACCGGAATCATGTGTGCCGGGTATGAACAGATCCCTTAGACGCAGTCCACCCAGCACTTCGCGCATCTCATTCATCCAGCGTGGATGGGCGCTCACACAGCTCTTGGCCAGAATGTGTCCCTGGGCATTGATATAGCTGGCCCAGAAGCCGTAGCAGTAGCTCTCAAAGGTTACATTACGGGAGAGGGCATAATCGAAGGGCACTCCAGTGGTGAACCATTGAGCGGATTGACTTGGTTTAATGGCTGCCACAATCTCATTGTTACCTTCATTAGAAATCCAGTGTCGACGTGCTTGAACCGGCAGAGTCTTTGCCACAGATCCCGGCGTGCTTGTGTAACCATTAACTGGTATAAAGGCTACCATTTCATCACCTGAACCGCTGCCCTCTACGCTCTCGCTGTTGAAGGAAGCCAGTGGTGTACCCGTGGGCAGAACTCGCTGCTCAAAACTATACGGATCCTGTACAGTCAATAGAACATTATCACCATCATGTGCCGGAGCATGCTTCCAGGACACCTCGAGGAAACGTTTGCGTGCGCTTATCGTCAGCCAGAGTTTCAGTTTCTTAGGTGCCTGCTCTGGCAGCTGGAGTGTGGGACATATGCACAATGCCAAGATGAACACGAGTTGCAACATCTCTCTATATTTGCCTCAGTCTTGTCTTGTGGATTGAATTAATTCTGATTTGTTTTGATTGCGTTTAAGGTTAATCAGCGAATATAGCAACCCGGAGACGCGACAATCAACTGTTTCCGTGCTGGAAGCCTCGAGGTGCCTATATAGGTGCCGATATATTACCCTATAAGTAACAATAGCTCCATAAACAAAAGGTAACGAGAAAAAACAAACACAAAAACAAACATCATGAAACAAAAGCTTAACAAATCAAATCAATTATCCGGTCGCGGGTTGTGGTTTTTATACCCTTGCAGAGGGAATAATGATATTGTGGGAAAGTGTGCATTGTTTGCGTTAGAGCATATAAAGAGCTTCAATAACTGAGGTTAAATGTTTATTAAGTGGTTGACGTAGAAGCTATTAGTTGAAAGATAAGTTGTTGTATAAATAAACATAATCAAACTCTCTAGTTACAAATAAGTAATACAGATGTAAGCAGTTTGTCTCCCTTCGTTCAGGGTATGTGATTTTCGAACTGACTAACCTTTAATTTAAACATGTGCGGCTTGCATTATCATTATTATTATTAATAATTTGAATAGAGCGGATGTTCTATAAATTTAAATTGGAATTTGCTTCACTGTAAGCTTGTTTATTAAGTTTTGCTATTGTCTAACGTCTCTACAGGTTCAATGAAATTGTAACAAGTTTGATTTGATTAGATGATATACTGATATGGCACAGTTGCTTTTGTTACTCTGTGAGCATCGTGTAAGTAACGAGAACGAAGAGAACAGAGATCTCACGGAATGATTCCAGCTAATTACGAAATAATAATTGTGCTGTGTAGGCGTGCAGATCTGTAATTGATGTTCTAATTATTTTGTTTTTGTATTTGATAAGTATTGATTGTTTCAGCAATAAAAAAAAAAACAAATTTTTGTTTAGTTAAGCTCAATTTGTTTAAAACTTGCACTCATTTAGTTTTTTTTATCACTTTGTTTGCAAAATATTTGAAATTATTACCTAAAGCTATTATCACTTATGCGGCATGTAATCTCGCGCGAGAGCGTAACGTAAATAAACCTAATCCGAGTATGCGACACTCAAGACCCGGCTTCAGAAAGCGACTGAAACTGAAACTCAATAAGCAACCGATTTTATGCGTGCTTTGTACTTAAAACTTTCTGTTTACATTTGGCGTTTGCTCGTTAACTCAAGATCAAAACGACAGCAGCGCTTGCACAATACTCATCTTTCTTACAGCTTGCATTCTGGTTCGTTTCAGTTTATATATTTCCATTTCAAACTTGGCACCAGCAGTGAATTGGAATGTAACGACAGCTCAAACGCGATTTGGCGTTTCAGAGCTTTGTGCACAGATTGCGCATGCCGGTGAATGGCAAATGCGTGTGAGCGCGCGAAAGTGATTGAATTTAAAAACGTTAAATTTGAATGACGTTAAACAGATAAGTAGTTTTATTTTTAAAAAAATATCTTTAATGAGTATTACAGTGTCGTTTCCATATA
The DNA here is from genome assembly GCA_018152825.1 of Scaptomyza hsui. Taxonomy (NCBI): domain Eukaryota; kingdom Metazoa; phylum Arthropoda; class Insecta; order Diptera; family Drosophilidae; genus Scaptomyza; species Scaptomyza hsui. The sequence continues at coordinate 1,505,615 of JAECXO010000280.1, forward strand.
ACGCTCAAAGGATTGTGTGAGCAATGTGTGATCAGGTGCCAGATGAGTGTCTGCCATAACAGCCAATCGATACTTGTCGCCAAATCGATGCAGATTCAGGGACAAACAAGTTTTTGATTGAGGTGGCCTAAACAGTAGCACATCCCGCACTCGTTGGCCCCATGCTGACTGAAATTGTGTATCTGCCGCACCATAAATTTCCGTAATGGTAACAGGAAAATTATACGAGAAGAAGTTAATGAGGACCTTTGTAAGGACTTGTGGCAGTAGTGCTGTTATCAGATTGTATTTGGTCTGTCCAATGGAAGCCAAATAGATTATGATCTGTTGCTTTCGTATGCGCTCCACAATCTTGTGAAGCTGTTGGGCCTTAAGTGCATCTGGCGAGCCCAGTGGCAGTTGTAAGAATACTACTCCACCAATATGTTCCGACTTGTCGCCACTGCGATCGGTGAAGTATCCCTTGGATATTGTGCGACATGTGGTGTTTAAGAGAGCAGGAACCGTTGCCTTATCCGCATAGGTTTTAAAGTAATCGTGAACAGCTCCAGCTAAGCAGGCCAAACTGAAGTCGGATTCACGAAGTTTCTGGCCCAACAAATGCTGATGACGCTCGCGTAGGGCAGCGCCATCAATGGAGCGACTAAAGGAGACAATCTTTCTGCCGGCATATGACTTCTTGTGCAGAATATTCAGCTCTTTGGTGGGCTGCACAAACAACACCTCATAGATATTTCTTGGCGCCTTAAATAGTTCATAACAGATCTTGACCAACTCCAGCTGGGCGTAAAGCAACAGTGGCACATACAGATGCAGCTGGGCACAGTAGGTGGAGCTAAGCGATGTTTGTCCACGGAGCAGCACATCCCTCAGTGCCAGCAGTTCACAATAGACATGATATGGAAACAGGATCAGATGCTGCCACAACAGTTGCCAAAGGAAGCGTGTCCAGGCTTTAGTAAGATTGGCAGGCTGCAGACTATAAGCCAAGGCGGATTGGGCTACTGCCCAGCTAAGGTTACGTTGCTCCAGCTCTTGCTGCATCAATAAATAGAGCGTCTGCAGCAGACCCAGACCATTGCGATAACTAGTTGATTTACGTTGCCTTTTAAGACGCATGGATCGGGTGCGCCAATAGCCCAAGCCCACGTTGACCACAACGATCAATCCCAACGACAGCAGCTGGCTAAGATTACGTGCATCCGGATGTGATTTGACCCCGTCGGGTGTATCCAGCGACTCAAATTCATAGATAAACTGCTGCCAGCGACAACTCACGAGATGCAGCATATGATTCAGGAGCTTACTGATGTGCTCCGGCTGGCGCACAAAATGGGAAAGCTGTCTGGTTGCAGTTGGCCTGTTAAGTTCCACAATGGATTTCCGATCTGTGTCCTGCAGCAGAAGCATCTCGCCCACATGCAAGTCCTCCTCCTCGGCAATGATCAAGTGATGCAGCTTCACCAGTATATAATAGGGCTGTGTGCTATCCGAATTGGGTATTACAGTCACCTGCCATTGGGGCAAATCGGAAGGCATATATTTGGCAGCTAGTTCACTGACATACTCCTGAATATTCGATTCGTTTACAGGACGACCGCGATATTTGTGTGTGCCAAGCAGTACATGGTTGTTGATATTAAAACCGCTGTAGGGATTTTAAAAAGAGCTCATTTGAACAAGAACTAAGGAAATTTTTTGAATGGCTCACCTGCTATCCTTAACCCAGGCATATTGACCCCAGCACGTGACCAGTTTCTGTCGCAACTTGGGAAACTTTATCATGCCCGTTTTATCCTTAAGCTCAATCAACTGCAAGGCGTAGGCACGTTTAATGCGTTCAAAGTCGCAGGGTCCCTCGACCTCGAGGAGAAAGTGAAAGATGCCTGCATTTTTGGTTGTGTCGATGAGTGTGCGTATTTTCTTGGACTTGGATATGGTCAAATTGGGATACTTGATGCTTAACAAATAGTTGGCCAGCTCGTTGGCAAAGTGTGCGCCTGAAATGAGACAGAAGCATTAATTAATAGTAAATCTAAGTGCCAGACAACATTGAAAGAAATTCTAATTTATGTATGCCATCCCAATGGACATTAGTCGTATAATCGCGTCGCCGGCCTCCAAAAATGTATGCACTGTGAGCTTATCTTTGGCAAAATTTTTATGAGTAATTCGGTTGGTCAAAGGTTCGTTTGGTCGCTCGTCTGGGTTCCGTAAAGGTGCAACAGGTAATCAGCGACGCATCGCCGCTATTATTATTTATAAACAATGCTTATCAATGAATGCCATGAGCGTGCAGTATTCCACCCCTCCCCAAGCGAAACAATCCCACCCAACGACCTACTATCACTAAGAAGGCTATTTGAAGCGAATCGTATAATGCTGGGCATCCTTTGGCTGAATGGGCGGTTAATCAACCCATGCATCGATTATATTTATAGTCAGTCGTGGTTGATCTGCTTTCAATAATAGGGCCTATCTGGGTCAGCGATCGCAACAACTACTATATTGATTTTATATACTCACACAGAAATGATAGCAGCAACAATGGCAACAGCATTAGTGCGACTGTAAAACACAGTAAGGTCTTCAAAAATGAAATAAAATCATGCCAAACGCTGTAATAAAGTTGGATTAGTTTTGATTAATTATTAAGCTATATTTTACTATTTATATACCTTTCCATTATGTTCGGTTAAAATTACTTGACGTATTTGTTCTATATATATTATTGCACTTTTATTTGGCTTTGTCTATCACTTAACACGCCCGTTTTATTCACTGTGCTAGGCACGACTGATCTGACAATCGCTTAGCTCCCACGAAGCTTCCACCAACGCTTTAAATCTCTTATCACTGCTAGTAAACAATTGATAAGCCTGCTCCTGTACAAGCGCCAAGGCAGAGTAGGATGTAGAGTACAAGTGAGCTGCATTTGTTGAGTGTGTTAATGGCCTACGTGTGTTGCTAATAAAATTAAAGTTTTAAGATTTCAGTTACAAAAATGAAAGCTTATTAAAAAAAATATTTAGCTTTACAAATACAAACAATTTAAATATAACGTAAATGTACTTGCATGTCATGCAACGATTTTGAGTTCAGGCATTGTGTGAATGGCAAAAGACTTGCATGTGAATGTTTCTTTGGCGGCAATCTCTTTAAACAGCTGATTAACATATTCAAAACAACAATTGCTTACATTTTATTCGTTTGTCAAAATAATTGAGTGTGCAATGCTGCAATCGCCTGTCGTTCAGCCCACACTGCATCAGCCGTTGCACTCGAAAGTTTCTAACTATTTAAACAATCAACGACGCACTGGACAGTTCTGCGATTTGCTGTTGCAGCTGGACTCAGACGATGCGCCTTGCACATGCAGCGTTCACTTTTGCGTGGTGGCTGCTCAAAGCCAGCTTATTGGTCTCAATCAGCAGAAGCAGCAACAGTTCTCTATACAAAATCCACTAAAAGTCACCATACGCAACTTCAACTGTACTGTTTGTCTGCACACAATTGTGGACTTCTTTTACGAGGACATTGTATCTGTATCTAAGGAGCACGAGTCTCACTTTCGCGAGCTGGCCAAAATACTTTCCGTTACAGAACTTTTAAATTTATACAACATTGAGCAGTGCAGCGATGTGAACTTAGGTCCAGAGCCCAGTGCAGTCAAAGCTGGCGATGCTGAGGATAATCTGCAGCCTGCTACAAAGCCAGATGTTGTGTTTGAAAATCAGCAAAGCTATTTTAAGGTAAGAGTTTCAGAATAAATGTAATGAATTAATAATATTTATTGGTCTGTTTTGTAGCTGAAAAATCCGCGCGCCGTTAAATCCAACAGCAAAGTCAACTACTGCATTGGCTGCGATTTTAAAACTTATCAAGTGCAGAAGATGATTGCCCACATGACCAGCTGTGAACCATCACATCTGACGTGCTCTCTCTGTGAAGTTGGCTTCCTCGATTGGCGGGAATACGATGCGCATCTGCGTCGACATGGATCCGATGTGCGGAAGCCCTTCTTTTGTCTGCAGTGTGACAATCGATTTAGTACTCGAGCTGCGCTGCTCGCCCATCAGCCAAAGCATTCAACGGAAACGCCTCACGTCTGCACCCATTGCGGCAAGGCATTTAAATGGAGACAAGGCCTCAGCAACCACATGTTGGTCCACAATCCGGAGAAGCAGATGCTTTGCGATGTCTGTGGCTATAGCACCACGCACATGAAGGCTCTTAAAAGTCACAAGTTGTTGCACACTGGGGAGTTTTTTGTTTGCACCGTGGCCGGTTGCAAGCATCGTTCGAATCGCAAGGAGAACATGAAACTGCACATCGAGACGCATAAACAGGGACGCGACTTTATTTGCGAGATATGCGGCTGCAAGTTCAGTCAGAGCAAGAACCTAAAGCGACACGCCCTGAAGCACACAGAGGGTGGTGTGCATCGTTACAAGTGCCAGCTGTGTGGCTTCAGTAGTCATCGCTCGGACAAGATGAAGGAACATGTGCAGCGTGTCCATACGGAAAAGGCAGTGCAACTTGAACTGCCGGAGACCGTGGATAGCTCCTTTGAAAATAAAATGCCAGACGATTTTGCTTTGCCACCCATTGATGCCAAACCAGTTAGCCGGAAGGCGACCAATGCCACGGAATCTGCTTCAAGTAATCGCAAAACTAAGTCCGAATTGCCGACGACAAGTGTCAAACGCATGAAGATGTTGCTGCCAAAAGAAACAATTAGTTAGGAAGAAAGGGTAAGTTCAAAACTTAAACATACCGTTTTAATAGTCAATGCATTAGTTTGCGGTCGTTAAAAAAAGTTTAGTGTGGAATTTTCAACGGAAGTGCTTTTAGAATGCAAGTTTACTAGTCAGTATTATTACAAATAAATATTCTAAAGCAGTTGACACAGCATAAATATATAATTGCGCAGTGCTTAAAGCTTTCGGGAGAGCCGAACAGCAAGTCAAACTGGATCGAAAGAGGGAGATGGCAAAGTCAAGATAGTAAATGGCGTCGTAGTATTCAAGTGCTTTAGAGCTTTCCTTATACGCTTCAAACGGGCACCACAATCATTGCGATTGACAAACTCAAGCTAGAAACACGTCTACTCAGGAAAAAACCTGAACTCATAAAACAAACAAGCATATCTCAACAAGTCGAATCTACAATATATCAACATGTCTGAGGCGCAAGGTGATCAATATGAGCATTTCAATTACGATCATGACAAACACATCTATTCTGGTCACGGCGGCAAGCAGCGATCGAAGAAGGAAGCTAGCGATCATACCAATCATCATGATCCCTCTGGACACTCAAGGAAAATTTTAACGAAACTCGTTAATACCAACAACAACAAAAAAGAGAGTAAAAACTGAGTGTTACCGACATACGACATGATAAAAAACCGTATCGAATTTTAACTAAAATGAAAGAGAAAGGAAAAAAGTGAAGTCGCTGTAAACTTGTTACTTACAAAATATTGACTGTATATTATTAAGTCTTCTTAAGGTTATAGTTATAATAAAAAAAAAAGAAAATGTATATCTTACCAGAACTGCTGATCTTTTCAATTTACTGCCAAGACATTGTTTATGGTGTTATTGCTTGTATACAATTTGATCTTATGTAAACTTTGCATTTGTTTGTTTCTGTTATCTGAAACGCTTTATACTTTGTATATTTTTAAATCAGGTTCCATAGCTGCTGTAAAAAAATCTACCTTATCCCATAGCCGTTTAACAATTTTTAATACTTTTGCATATTTTCATTGCTCTAAAAATATTCATGCAAGATAATCATACACATAAAACAGGTCCACCCTATTGATAGCGTTCTCTTTTAATATTGTCAGCTTGCCGGCTTTTTTACTGCGCAGTTGATAATATTTGGTAAACAATAAACAAAACTTTGTTAATCAGATGTTTCCACTTTGGTCACGTATTAATCATCATCGTTATTATCATCAGCAGACTTCATTAAGTTGGCACTTCTGCCTTATCAGAATGTATTTTCATAAACATTCTACAACGTATTGAATGTTTGAAAACGTTTCTGTTTTAAACACGTACAAATTTGACCTTGAGTTATTTCTAGCACACAATACTTAAAGTAAGAGTATAAAATATTCGACAATGTGGCATAAAGAATTTTTTTGTTACTGTTTAAGTGTTCAACTATTAATAATAGTTGTGGTGCCTTTAGGAGTTGCAACAATGTTGCAGTAGATAATAGAGCAAAATGTAACATCTTAATTTTCAACTCTTTGTTGAGCCTGATTTCTTTCTTCAAACATAATGAAAGAGGCACGCTTCAGTTCACCTACATACTTACGTGTAATGCTGGCTTTTATATTATATGTACATATCCATAAGTAAATATACCATGGCACACGCCAGAGCTGAATCACATGGGATTGACAGACAGATAGACGGACGGAGTGTCACTTCCTCAATGATCGAGTTCGATCTCGATCTTGATCACGTAGATTAGTGTTCTTCCTAAGGTTAGTAGTGTTTTCTATTTTTTGGTCAAGAAGCGCACTTTCACCGCGAAATAGAATCTGGAGGTAAACAAGTGAAGACGCATGTGGCTCGGATTATGCATAAATGAATGGATCGATCTACAAATACATATACACAAATTTACATATGTACATGGGGATGTTAATTGGTGTAGCATTCGTTGCCGTATAAACCGTTAAACTGAAACTGGAGCAGCGGCCCAATATTGCCCCATGATATACATGCGTCCCATAGATTAGCACCTTTCAACTAGGCTGTTGCCAAAGATGTTCTAGATACTGTATCTTAAAGATACATTTCTCTTGCATTAACACCCCACACACACACACACACACACCTAAGCCCTGTTCTTTGGTACTTTTTCTGGCGCAATACCAAAAATTCTGCAGTTAGTTTACGTGCCGACTTCAAATCGAACGGCAGCTTGCCTTTCCCGCGATATCAAGGATTAAGCAGCAATAAAGGAATAAAAGGAATAACAATAATGTTGGACTACACAGATATGTCAGCGAAACCAAAGATTAAAAAATGTCAGCCGGGCGTTTGGACCCTGATCTTGGCCATGCTTCTCTTTGCCTTGACACTTACGGGCGTTGCTTTGATGGAAGCGAGTCGTTACCAGTCCCAGGAGAAGCAGTCCTTAGGTCAGGTCTCCATTGTGAGTCGCCTGTGGTCGCACTTTCAAACACCAATGGATAAAACGGACGGTGAAGTTACTGCTACTGTGGAACGCATAGCGAGAGATGCCTCAAATTCAAGCCAGATTGCAACTGGACGGAGTAACAACTACTACGAGGAGCAGCGTGCAGTGGTTGTAAACTCAGAGACTGTGCAACCCAATCAGGACACATATGATAGATCCGACTCATACGAATCGGATCCCTACTACGACGCAGCGGCTGAGGATTATGGCAGTCAGCAGTCAGCAGAGGCAGATAGCTACGGTGAAAGTGATAGCTCTGCTCCATCGGAGAGTGAGGGTAGGTCAGCGCAGGCTCGACCCCTTAACTCCTACTACGGACAGTGGCAGTATGCCACACAGACTCCAGCGCCAGTTAGCAATAATCGCAAATTGCAGCCAGTAGCTGCCAATCGGTAATTGACAAATCACATAAAAGTTTTAAATTGGTAATTAATTCCTAAACAATTTATTTAGTCCGCCTTATGACGCCTACGACGATGTGTACGATTATCCAATGGGATTTCAGCCCCGTCCCCAAGCTGAGCAGGCTAGCTCCAAACAGGTGGCATCTGCTCCCGCACCCGCTCCAGCCAATGCTGTGGCCCATGCGCCAATCTCCCACGAATCGTCACTGGTTACATTCTTGAAAGTTCTCAAGCAAATGTGGGATCTTTATCAGGCATTGACGAGCGCTTGGGGTGCAGTATCCGAGCGGCATCAGGTGAACAGCGAGGAGCTCAAAAAGGAACGTCTCGAGAAGCAGCGTTTGCGACAACAACAGTTGCAGCAGCAGCAGCAGATCAAGTCTAGGATTAACTCAAAGAAACCACCACGCCTCGAAAGTGACAAGATCGCACAACGTAATCAGACAAAGAAAGCTAAAGTAACAACTACAACAACAACGACAATAAGAAGTACAAGTGACACGGATATCTCTTCCGAATCTTCAACTTCAGCGCCAATTGTTGCAGAACGTAGCAAACTTGCCAGGGGAGACTCGGCTCAAAAGATCTCTGCACGCAGTTTAAGGTTCAAACGTGGAGCGGAGCCCGAAGCAGCAAGTACAGATGTGGGCGAGGGACGGTATATTAAGGGTGATCCGCTCAAGGGCTACTATGATTTCGTTATCACTGAGGGTTCCTATAAGTTTTGGGCGGCTTTTCAGGTACGCAATTTTAGAATTTTATTGAAACTTCCCTACATTTAAGAAAATTGCCTTGATTCGTAGGTTGGCACAGCCATTTTAATTATCTACTCGACATTCGCGGCTATTTACTACTCCAAAGTAAATCCATTAACCAGTGATTATGATTACCAGGATTATCTGGGCGCTGGTCGCTCGCTCTCCGGCGGCGATGATGACTTTGTGGATGACACCGAACCAGTGACTTCATCAACTTCAACCCAGTCGCTAGTTACGAATTGGTTGCCACGCACAGCTCAATCCCTTCAATTTATACTGGATGCCATTGACAAGATACCATTAGATCACGACAAGAAAGAAGAGACAGGCTGGTCGACGGGGAAGACGGATACCACGGAAGCAGATGATACAACAAGTATAGCCTAATTTATTTATCTTAAGAAAATAAAACACTTTGAAAACAACATTCTATGTTTGTGGCAATTTTATTTATAGTCAGGAATAGTGAAGGCCCAATTTAAACGGCCAAAAATTTGCGCCATGATTTAAAAATGAATTATTTAACAATAAAATTGTGTACACACTGATTGCCATTCGGAATGCAACGGCAACTTTTGTCATTCACATTTCGGTACCAGCTCAAATCAGATGTTTATTATTTTTCTAGACGACGTGTAATTTGTGTGCTTAATGAAAAGAAAAACCTAATAATAGCGAAGAAGCAATTTAAAACTTAAGAGAGCTTCACAAGTACTAAACAAAATGAAGCGAGTAACGCTGTTATTAGTATTGCTAGTTGCAATAGCAGCGGCGCATGATGCCAAAGACTTTGATGATTCCGTGCTCTACAAAATAGTTTTTGATGTTCCCGATTTGTTAACTGAACCGGTAGACAATTATATAGAAAAGCATAAAAATGGAAACTAACTATGTTTTAAATACATTTCAGGAACTGGGCAATCAGTTACGCACATTTATCACACCGGACAAGGAGAAATACGAGTGTCTCATTCCCGCCCTGCAGACGCCCAAAGAGGAGGAGAAAACCAATCAGCCTGAACTGTGTAAGTTATGATTAAAGATGGTCATCTAAAACTTTTAATGATATTCATATAATTTAAAAAAATCCCTTTTATTTCAGCTCCGATTAATTTGCTTCAGCCGATCTTCTCTGCGCCCACCTGCTCATATCGCATTGAGGCTTATTGGTCGTATGAGATCTGCCATGGGCATCATATTCGCCAGTATCACGAAGAGCGTGAAGGCAAGAATGTTAAGTTCCAGGAGTTCTATTTGGGCAAGTGGAGTGACGAGAAAACAGAGCTGGCCAAAAAGGAATGGGAGACGCAACTCAAAAAGGACGCCAAACCCAAGTATAAGACACTGAAAATAGATAATACGCGATATCCGTATTTTGAAATGGAGTTTAACGACGGCACATTGTGCGACATCATTAATGCGCCACGCTCAACGATGGTGCGTTATGTGTGCTATCCCCACGGCAAGGATGATATTTATTCGTTCAAGGAGACCTCGTCTTGCAACTATGAAGCAATCATTCTGACATCATCACTCTGCGCCATACCCGCCTTCCATGCTGAAGAGACCAAAGAGATCTCAATTAAATGCTTCAATTCGCAAACGGAGCCCCACAAGCCACTCAGTATGTTGCGCCAGGAGCTTAGCGAATGGGAGGAAAGTGAAAACGATTTGCTTATTTCGAAGGAAAACAAAGGGCCACACAAAATGTATTCCAAGACAGATGGCGATATTGTGACATTCAAGTACAGCGGCGATGTGGACAAAATAATTTTAGAGCTAATGGCCAATGGTGATATTGATGTGGACAATGATTATCAACAGCTTGTGCTATCCAGAGGTGCACCAGGCACAACGCCAGCCCCCTTAAGTGATCTGACACCCGTTAAGGAGTTCATTTCTGGCAAAAACTGTCTAACGGGCGTAAGTTTAAAAATTATTACAATAACATTACTTATTAACCAAGCTTTTTTGCAGGGAACCGGCTGGTGGAAATATGAGTTCTGCTATGGCCGGCATGTGCGCCAATTTCACAAGGATAAAAATAGTGAGGTGGAACTGTTTTTGGGATACTTCTCCGAGGAATCTCACCGACAATGGGCTAGTTCAAATCCCGACAAGGGTGCCAGGCGTCCTGGTTTTACCTCATCCCTTTGGCATCACTATGAGAAGGGCACACACTGCGATCGCAGTGGTCTGCCTCGCGAAGTAGATGTCAAACTAACCTGCACTGCGGTAACAAACAGCGGCACAGCTGTCTCCATGTACCTTCTGGAGCCAAAGACATGCCAGTACATTTTAGTTGTAGAATCACCCATTATTTGTGATCTCATGCACTATGCGGACGACAGCGGACTGGTAACGCAGCAGAGCTTACAAAAATTCCTGGCAAATGACAAATTAGGAGTAACGCCAGCTCCACCAGCTAAGAACGCAGAATCCGAGGAACAAATACGTTCCTAGAGTCATTGTACAGACATTCTTCACAAATATATTAAGTATGGATTTGTATTTAAATTTATTTTAATTTATATTTAATGTATTTTAATTTATAGTTCGAAATGCTCGAGATTTGTGTACTTTCTTCGTTAGTTAATGGTAATTACTGAAGTTAAATCAGCTTTTTTCCCGTCAATTCGGGCTTAAAATGAAAAACAATTGAATGCACTGCTTTATCTTCATGGATTTGCAAGCAGTGTGTGGGGTTGAAACTTAGCTAAGAAGCGAGGCTGCATTTTCGCTACGTAGTTTTCTTATTGTTTGCAACTAAAAGTATGCCTTACTTTTTTTTATTAAAGTATGCAATACTATTAATTATATGTGTCCTGCAAAATACATATTTAAACTTATGCAATGTAAACTGTTTACTAATTACATAATTGAACTTTTAAATTAAAAGCGATTTGACGACTATGTCAATATTTGTATAAAATGTATGATTTGTATATAAAAATATGGAGCAAATTGAATACTCAATCATAACATAGGCAGGACGACCAAGTGCGTTTTTTTTAGTCATAGCTTCGCCATTTTCTTAAGGATTTTGGCAGGACATGCATTTTTGAGATTCTACGATTCATTTTTATCGATTTGCATTTAAAAATATCCAGAATTCGCCATGAAAATTGTTTTGAAATTTTTTTAAGGGGGTAGGTCAGAAAAAATTGATAGAAATCGGAAAATCGCCTGTATTTCGGCCATTTTAAGGACTACATAGATGTCCTTTGGACCACAGATAGTCCTTTGGCAGCCAATTTTAATAAACCAATAATAAGGACGAAAGTCCTTAAAACAGCGAAGATATGAGGACTTTTTCAAAAACAGAAATATGCTTCTAAATCGGCCAAATCCTTACGGATCCTGGCAAGTCCTGTTGCAAACATTTTGTTTCGATTAGGGCTACAAACTGACCAAAGGACATCCAAATTGTCCTTGTAGTTTCCGAGAAAACAGCGACTTTGTGATTTGGACCCATTTGCATGCGGCCTGAGGATTAATTTTTTCCAAGTATTGGGTTCTTAGATGACCATATATTTTTTTAATGCCATTTGATAGAGTTGGTCCTTGTGATCCTAACGCACTATATCCTACGAAAATCTGCAAGGATTTGGCCGAGCTACAGCTATTTTAGTATTCAATGAATATTGTTTTTTGCACGCCCCTAGAAGTATTCAATAATTTATTTATAGTTTACTTTCACCCTTAACGTATGCAATACTATTAATAAGTTCTTGATTTAAGGCCAGCGCAAAATTATGGAATAAGAAAATCGTCCGGTTGGTTCCTGCGGCTTTTTTTTAATATCTGAAAAATTCTAATTTCGTTTTGATTGAGTTTTGCCAAAATACAGCATTTGCTTTCACTCTCCACCAAAAAGTCCAGATGCAGACTGTTCAAAAGCAATACCCACATTGAGCGCTTCCAACAATGGCTCGAGAGCAACCTAGACCCTGCAGTAGATATCTCCAACGGCGATGACCTGGATAATGCTGTAGAGCATCTCAACATTGCTATCCACAACGCTGCTTCATACGCCACACCTCCAAGCAGACCGGCAATCACCACCCCACACAAAGACCTCCACCTCTGGTCACCTGAAATTGCCAATCTGGATGCCGAAAAAAGGCGTCTCCGACGAGTATGGCACAACTCTCGCAATCCTAGGGATAAAACGGAGTACAACAGAGCTGCCAAAGTTCTCAAGGAGCTGCTTCACCATCTGCGCAAGCAATCCTTTGAGCAGTATTTGGAAGAAGTGGAGCCAGGTCACCCGCATCACAACCTTTGGGGGTTGACCAAAGGTATTAAAAGGCCAGTTAAAAGGAAGCAGCATTTGCCAATCATATGTATGATGCATTTTCCCCATTTGATAGATGCTCCCAGCAAGAAGCAGATGATACAGAACGCTATCTCGATGTGCCTTGCCAAATGGCACTCCCCATCCCTGTCGTTGAGCTAGAGGACTAACCTCTGAAATTAGAAAGCTCGAAATTTCCAAGTCACCCGGTTACGATGGAATCGACGTCCCAGCTGTCAAAGCTCTGCCCCCTAAAGGACTCCAACTCCTCCTAAACATCATAAATAAATCCTTTCAGCTAGGACATTTCCCCACCCAGTGGAAATGTGCTGAAATCATCCTCATTACAAAAACCTGGGAAACCTGCAGCCAATCTCGCGTCATATCGCCCGATTAGCTTATTGGCGATACTCTCCAAAATAGTCGAGAGACTCTTTTTGCGTAGAGTCCGCCCAATACTGGAGGAGACCGGTGCGATCCCTTGTCACCAATTTGGATTTAGGGAATGTCATGGCACTCCAGAGCAATGCCATAGGATTATTGAAAAAATACTGGAAGCTTTCGAGGAGAAAAAGTACAGCTCAGCAGTGTTCTTGGACGTGAAGCAAGCCTTCGATAGAGTTTGGCACATAGGACTTCTGTACAAGGTCAAAATCGCACTACCTGCTCCCTACTACAACTTGCTAAAATCCTATATCACGGGCAGAAACTTTTATGTCAAGTGTAGCGAGGATTGCTCCCCCATAAAGGAAGTCAGAGCTGGTGTACCTCAGGGAAGCGTACTTGGCCCAGTTCTGTACACTCTGTACACCGCTGACATGCCTGTCTCATCGGACCCAAGACTGCTGACAGCCACCTACGCAGACGACACTGCATTCCTGGCAAATGATGTCTCGGCTCAAACGGCCTCAGATCTTATACAACTGCAGCTGAACACCATAAATTCATGGCTAAAAAGGTGGAACATTATGGTTAACCCGGAGAAATCAACACACACAACTTTCGCCCTAAGAAGAGGACTATGCCCACCGGTACACTTGGATGGCTCAACCATACCCAGCAGCGTCACAGCCAAATATCTGGGACTGACACTGGACAGAAGATTAACCTGGAGACCACACATTGACACAAAAAGAAAACAGCTTGACATCAAATTAAAGAAGCATCTTTGGATTCTGGGAAGGAGATCTCCAATGAGGCTTCGTGTCAAGCTGCTGGTTTAGAAAGTCATTCTCAAACCCATCTGGACCTATGGCATATCCCTCTGGGGCACTGCTAGTGTTAGTAACCGCAACGTTATTCAAAAGTTTCAAAACAAAGCCCTCAGAACTATATCGAATGCTCACATTTACAACTCAAACAGGGATATCCACAATGAGTTAGCGATACCTTGCGTAAACGACGAGATCGCCAGGCACAGCAAAGCTTACGTCGATCGTTTGGAAAGGCACGTCAACCCGCTTGCTATTAACTTGCTTGACAACAGCACCACCACCCGCCGACTAAGAAGACAGCACCCGCTGGATCTGCCTCTCTCCAGGAACTGAGTTCCTGCACCACCCCCCCTCCCCATCCCCCTCCCCCTCCCCCTCCATCTCAACCAAGCTTTAAAAGATACCCTCTTATATTGTTAAAGTATTCATAATGTAATTTGCTGATTGTCCTTTAGGATAGATTGCAAATATATAACAGAAGAGAAAAAAAAAAAAAAATTATTTCTTGATTTAAATCCAGCGCAAAAGTATGCAATAAGAAAATTGTCTTCGGTACTTGCTGCTGATTCTGTTCGCCTGGTACCTTAAAGTATTCAATATGTACTATTTTTTCCGAGCTTAACGCTTCACACGAACATAAAAAGTTTGTTCTAGCGTTGTTGACGTTCGCGTAGTCACTAAGGCTCACAATTTGCCATTTTCACTACTTACTCCCCCCTTTTTTTCGAATCCTGGAAATTTCAAATGCAAATCGATAAACATGAATTAAACGATCTCAAAAATACATGTCCTGCTAAAATCCTTAAGAAAATGACGAAGTTTTAAACATTTAAAATTATTTTATATAAATATATAACATTACAATTTATTGTCGATTATTACTTCTCAATTTTGTATACAAAACTCGTTTAACTCGTATCGTCTTATTAGTAATAAATCACATTAGTTCTTCTTAACCTTTGACTTTTGTGAAGACTTTTGTGACTTGGCTTTGCCACCGCAACATTTTCTCCAGCAGAACTTCAGCACAGCAATGCTGATCAATGAGGAAATGATAAAGACAGCAGCTAGCATAGCATAGACATCCAGATTGTTGCTAGCAATGAAGTTCATGTGCACAAGTGGACTTTGTATATGAGGAGCACCATGATGACGCAACACATAGTTAACCCAGTAGACGACCGTTTCCCGAGCTGTCATTGGTCGATCGCGATAAAGCTTTGAAAACGTTTGCACCTTTTTGGTGTAGCTGGGATTCTTGAGTATCTCCTTGATGGCCGCCTTGAACTCATCGACCTCCAGGGTGAACAGATCGACGCGAAGTCCATAACCCGATTGAACCAACTTATCGGCATTGCCTGGCTGATCGGCAAAGACTGGAAGTGCCAACATGGGCTTGCCATGGTACAAGGATTCAGCCATGCCTCCCTTGCCCGCATGGGTGATGAACAGTTTGATGTTGGGATGGGCTAGAATATCATCCTGAGGCATCCACTTCTTATAAAGAATGTTTGCGGCTTTGCCAGGGTTCTGCTTTTCATCCTCCCACTTCCAAATCACCTGGTGCTTGAGGCTGGACAGCGTTTTGAAGATCTTCTTTGTGATCTCGGGCGACACATGTTCACTTTTAAGATTGCTGCCCAAACTGAAGAGAATGGCACCATTCTTGGCGTTGTCCAAGAACTCTTGAATATCCTGTGGCAATGGATCGGGCTTGTCCTTGATCTGTATGCCACCAATCTCGATCAGAGCGGGCACATTGGGCCTAATGGGACCCTCGCTGATCGCATGACTATTGCAGAATACCAGTGAAACATTTTTCTTGGCTTGCTCATAGCTCATCATATTTGGATCCTTGCCCCACAGTCGACTGCGAAAGTTAAAACGATTAGGATACTATAGGTATTTCTAAGTACGATTTACACTTACTTGTAGAATTCAACATTTTTAAATTCCAAATAGAATCCGAGAAGGCGAAAGACGTTAGAGCTAAAGAAGTTGGTCACACGCTGCTGGAAGTTCATGGCTTGTCCAGAGGAGACAGCCACATTCATGGTGGGCACTGAGGCAATCAGTTCGGGATTACCAAGAGCCTCATTGATTTGCGCCATTGGCGCACCTGTCCAGGTAACAATAATGGGACAGTTGAAGCGAGAACCAAGACCCACCTGGTAGTAGTTGAAGAAGAACCCAACGACAACTGCATCAAATTTGTTGTCCTTGTTCTTGTAGAGATCTGTGAAGCGTTTGTCTTCCAGCACATCCGCCTGCTTATCAATCAGCATCGATAGCGAACCAAAAAGATTCTTAAGTGTGGCTATCAATGAAGGCTTCTCCTTGGCCATTTCTGTCATGCCAGCATTAAGTTTCTGTTCCTCCTCCTCGCTCAGCGGTATGACAATCTGTTTGATGCTCTTGTGTGTTACCTTAGGCTTTGTTGTGCACACAACAGTGACATTGTGACCCTCCTCTGCCAGTGCCTTCATCACGGACATGTGAATGATCAGATGCGATGGACTGTGACTGGTGAAGACGCCCAAAATATTTGCACTCTCCACAGGCACCGTTTGGCTGGCAAAGAATGCGAGCAGAAGGCACGCGAATGTGCAGGATATTAAAGATCCCTTCGTTTCGGACATGTTGACGTGTTCTTCCCACACCGGAGTGCAAAGTGTAACTGAATGTTTTTGAAGTTGAAGGCTCTTATGTATTTATATTAACTATGCGCTACGTCAACCTTACTCCAAAAAATAACTGGCCAAACTGATAACACTTCGATTTCAGGCTGATAAGGGTGGGCCAAACTTAAGCCGCCGCCTTCGTTATCGTCAGACGTCTCGTACTGCAAATGTTTTTTATATACATATATAATACACAAGAGTTTTGTTGTTACGTTATGATTAGAATTATTATAAATACTGTGTACACCTCTTGAATTTCGAAACGAACGGACCTAACGCAATCACATAAAACATAAATGACAACATCTAAAACGGCCACGTAAATGCACTAAGCAACTGATGAAATAACTACGTTAGAGTATTGATGTATTGATGTAGGCTTTAAGTTAAGTGGATAGAGCAATTAAAACGTTTTGAGGTGCATATAGAACACTAATAGCATAGTTAAGTATTAGACAACCCATCAATTACACATATATTATATTTGTTTCAGCATACACATATAATCAACAACAAATTTTGTTTGTGCAAAGAGCAACATAAATTAAATATTCATATTAGGCACCAGAGAATAACAATTCGAAAACAAAAACACAAACCAGCAAAACAAGCGAATTCACGTTCGGTTTACGCGTTTCGATGGCAGCGGAGACACTGAATTCTCGAAACTATTCCGAGTATCGCTTGGGACAGATGCGAGTCACACAACTTATATGACAACAACAGTGCACTGAGAAAAACTACTTCTCCCACAAATAATGCTTAAGGTTAAACAAAGTTGAAAAGATATACTATATGGCTGCTTATCTTAAGATTAGAGAAAACTTGCAGTAAGCTATACAATAAAGAGAGCAGATTTCTTTACATTAAATTCGTTAAAATTCTTTATTAAATACTATGAATTCTCTTCGCTCAGTGTGAATGCACGCAGCGAAAGAGAGAACGCAACCTAAAGAGACAATAGGCGCCTATTAATAGTCAATGCGAGTGTTGGCAACTTGTTGATACTTATATGGTTTGTGTATATACATACACACATACATAAAGGGCACGCGTCGTATGCGTAATGGGTGCAGTCTATTAAATAGATTAATCAACTACATGTGGGTGGCTAACATTTCTTGACCTTGTCTTGCCTCGACCGAGTTAATCGATGCAGCTGCCTAAAGACGAGACGTAGCAGAAAGACAAGGACAGCCAAAGAGCTGACAAGGATGAGCAGGACGAAGGCATAGACATCTAGATTGTTGCGTGCCACAAAGTTCATGTGCAACATGGGACTCTGCAGATGATAGGCACCATTGTGCCGCATCACATACTCCGACCAGTAGATAACAGATTGACGAGCAGTCAATGGACGATCCCGATAAAGTGCCGAGAACTTTTGCACATTCTCCAAATACTGAGGATTACTTAGAACCTGTTGAATGCCCTGCTCCAGACTCTCCTCGGTTAGGCTGAGCAAGTCCAGGCTCAGCCCAAAGCCAGAGGAGACCATTATCTCAGCATTACCCGGCTGATCCCCGAAAACGGGCAGAGCCAACATTGGAACCCCATGATACTGAGCCTCCGCAATGCCGCCTTTGCCGGCGTGTGTAATGAATAGCTTGATATTTGGATGCGCAAGTATATCG
Source organism: Scaptomyza hsui (assembly GCA_018152825.1). Lineage (NCBI taxonomy): Eukaryota > Metazoa > Arthropoda > Insecta > Diptera > Drosophilidae > Scaptomyza > Scaptomyza hsui. The sequence goes on from JAECXO010000280.1 coordinate 1,523,833, forward strand.
TCCTGTGGCAGCCAATTGTGAAAGTATATATTCGATGCCTCTCCAGGCAAATTATCCAAATCATCCCATTTCCAGATGACGCACAACTTCTGGCGCGACAGAACATTGAAGATGGCCTGCACAATGTGAGGTTTGAAAAAGGATCCTTTAACATTTGTGCCCAGGCTGAAGAAGATGGCACCTTGCGTGGCATTGCCCAGAAACTCGTCTAGCTCCTTGGGCAACGCATCTGGCTGCTCCTTGATCTGTACTCCACCAATTTCAATGGATTGCGGCACGGTGGGACGCACTGGACCCTCGCTGTGTGAGTGATAATTGTAGAAGAGCAGCGAGATCTTGCGCTTCATATCGTGATAGGTGGGAAAGTTGGGATCCTGGCCAAAAGCTAATCTGCAAAGGGATAAAAGGGTCAGGGAAAAACTCTCCTTTTGTGTTTTGTTGTACTCACTTGTAATAACTATTCATGTTTGCATCTAAAACCAAGCTGACGCCTTTAAACAGAAGCCATCCGCCAAAGTTTTTCAAACGCAAACCAAAGTTAAGGGTTTGATCGCCCTTTTCCTTGTTTATAGTGACGCTGGGCACATACGAGGGATCATAGACATTGCCCACCTCATCGTCCACAAAGCTGAAGGGCACTCCAACCCAGCTGATGATGGTGGGTATGTTCAACTTGGCTGCCACGCCCAATTGAAAGTCATTGAAGATGAAGCCCAGGAACATTAGATCAAACTTCACCTGAGGCGATTCATAGATGGCTTTGAGATTGGGATGATTTAGAAATTCTAATTGACTCCCCATCATTTGTGAAGATCCGATGATCATGTTGGTTACTGCCCCAGTCATTGATGTTTTCTTCTTTGATGAATTCTCCATAAATTGTAAAATATGAGCGATAGATTCTTCTTTTAACGGTGCCATTATCACAGTTATATTCTCATGTGACGCCCACTTGGGCTTTAAAGCTGTGACAACTGTGACATTGTGTCCGCGATCGGCCAGCGTCTTCATCATTGACATGTGCACAATCAGATGAGATGGACTAAATGTGCCAAAGAGTCCTAAGATATTGGCACATTCAACCGGCGAGGATTGAAACACCAAAAGTGGCGCCAAAAACAACAATGAGCCCAAAATTGCGCCTTGTTTAAACATTATTTACTTTGTGTGTGTATTCGATCAACTGAGTTCCGAGTGGATCAGTCAACCCCCTTTTATTTCCAGCAGACAGCAGATAAGTACAACGATTGCTGCGACAAGATGACTGAGCAGTATTGAACATTATCTTTGCTCTCTGCTCTCTTACTGAGAGCATGCTCTTCCTGTTAAGCGCTTAAGGAGAGTAATCATTACGACATTGTTTTGGCAGATAAGCAAAGTAGAGATGGCTATCAAAAGCATACAAAAGATGTGTATGCTTAGAAACAAACATTTTAATCAAGAACTGAACAAAATCGAGCCTCCAAGCAGTAAGCGTTATCTAAAGCAAAATATTCCATAAATTTCACTTCTTGTTACAGATAATAGTTTTGGAAAAAATAAGAATCAATTAAATTGCTAAGGACTTGCTTTTTTTTTTTCTTAGGTAAGATGAGATCTTATCTCATAATAAATTGAATAACAGATTTATGAGGAGAGAGATATTAAACGTTTTTTATTTTTTTTTTTGGGAAATTGTACTATTAAGAATAGATAAATAGTATATATAAAAGTCCTATTTACAAGAAAGTTACATTTATTTTAATGCCTCTTGACCTTCTTATTCTTCGTTGACTTGCCGCACAGTTTGCGACAAGTACATCTAACTAACAATCCAGTTAAGAGCAAGACAATTAATAAAACTACTGCAAGGGCAGAAAAAACATCTAGATTGTAATAACTAATGAGGTCCATATGCACGCCTGGACTCTGCAGATGTGGAGCACCTTTGTGCCTGAGCACATAATCCGTCCAGTAGAGCACCGTCTGCCTGGCTGTGAGCGGCCTGTCCCGGTAGAGCTGCGAGAAGCGACCTATTGCCAAGGCGTACTTCTCGTTTCCCAGCACCTCCTCGATGTTAGCCTTGAAGGTATCCTCGTTGAGCTGCAGTAGATCCAGGGCCAGGCCGTAGCCAGCCGCTTGCATGTTCTGCGCATTGGCGGGCTGATCGCCGAAGATCGGTAGTGCAACCATTGGCACCCCATGGTACCGGGCCTCGGTGATACCTCCCTTTCCTGCATGTGTGATGAACAGTTTGATCTTGGGATGAGCGAGAATGTCGTCCTGGGGCAACCACTTCTTATAGAGTATATTTTCAGCTTGTCCTGGCGTATTATCCAAATCTTCCCACTTCCAGATGACATGTTGCTTGAGTCCAGCGAGAACCTTAAACATGGACTGCACCAGCTCCGGCTTGACTGCTGTACTCTTGATATTTGAACCTAGGGAGAGTAGGATTGCACCATGCTTGGCCGACTCCAGGAACTTGGCAATATCCTCTGGCAAGGGATCAGCCTTATCTTTGATTTGTATGCCTCCAATCTCCACAGAGCCAGGCACAAGTGGCCGAATGGGTCCCTCACTGAGAAGGTGACTATTGGTGAACACCATGGAAATGTTGCGTTTCATCTCCGCCAGCGTGGGAAAACCCTTTGGGCTCGTTGCCAAACTGTTGTTGGTAGTAGTTATTAGAGCGGTGGGAGAAGATCTTAAAGATGCCTCTGAACATCAGCTCCTTGCTGAGGTTCTCTAAGCGCTTGAGAAAACCCATTTTTTTGCCTTGTCCCACTGATGTTCCAATATTGGGCACATAACTTGTCTCGGGGGGATTGCCAACCATGTCATCAATGACCGTCATGGGCGCCTGCATCCATGCCACAATTACTGGCACCTGCAACTTGGCCGCAACACCCAGCTGGAAATCGTTGATGAAGTAGCCCATGAACATCAAATCAAACTTGGTTTCATAGATACTCTGGAATCGTGGATGTGACAACAGCTCCAGTTGCGCCTCAATCATCACACTCATGCCAGTCAGCAGACGTTTCATGGTGTCAATCATTGAGCTCTTCTGTTTGGCCATCTCCTTCATTTGACCCTCCAGCATATGCTCCTGTTCCTCGGTGACCGGTATCACAATCAAATTGATGTCCTTGTGCATCACAGTGGGCTGCACCATGCTCACCACTGTGACATTGTGACCACTCTCCGCCAGAACTTTCATCATCGACATGTGCAGTATTAAATGTGATTGACTGTGACTACTAAACAGACCCAAAATGTTTGCGCCCCGAGCGGGTAGCGCGACCAAAACAAGGCAGAACCAAGCTAAACTCAACCGTATGCCAACCATGTTGTTTGACGACTGTGTTCGCCTCAAAACAGAAATTTTTAACTATGCGTGAGTCGTCACAAACCAGTCTATTTATATGTTTGAACACAAAAGGCAGCGCTTATCGCTGCAGAGTCTCAGTTAGCTGTTTATCATAAGTTCCATTCGGAGGGTAGCTGACTAATCTATAACTAAAACATTATAAACACCACGTACAAGATTAAACATATCTATATATTGTAATAAATGTTTTAATTATGCAACGTGCCGTGTACAGGGTATTTCGGCTTCGGTAAAGCAATTTGTTTTGTTTTAAATGGCTACTTCGATCATTTAAGTATAGAATTCCATTAACGATCGCACAGACTTTTTATTCGAACGCTATCTATTCTGTAGTGTCACAATGATTTGGCATAAAGCTTTTTATTTGTTTAAGCTTTCCTGCTCTTAAACTACTCATACGGTAATTAAAGAGTGCATATTTAATTGTACAACAACAACTTATTCAATCAAAAGGTTATGGCCTTTATTTAAAAACTTCATTCAATCGATGAATTCATTTCGAAGAGCACAAAACAAACTAAGAGAAAACCTTAGCTGATAAAGAGAAAACTCTTAATTGTTTTTGAAATTGATTTATTATCTACACACACATAAATACACTTTATAGGCCCCACACCAATAATATCACCAATTAAACTAGTTAAACTTTTTGCTACCGGGTGGAATTGGATTTGTTTGCGTACGTAGCAATTGCTGACTCTGCCCCTTGATGTGCCCCCAGTGATTAATCTCACGTAGCTCACATTTAAATTCACTCAACGTCTGCTGCAATTCTGGATACAGCTGCTTGAGCACACCATGATCCAGAGTGGGAAACATGTGATGCAGTGCATGTTCACCAAAGTGTGTTAGCACCAAAAGATCCGACCACTTGATATCCCCTCGATCGATGATCGTATCCAGCTGGAAAAGACCCCAATCGCGATCGGAACGAGGCGCATCGCCATCATGGTAAATGCGAGGATCATGATGGGCTGCCGTCAGTCCAATGAAACCAAAGATAAAGCTTCCCATGCCCACTATAATCATCCAGCTAGTAATGGCAGACCAGAAACCCACATTTGTAGTAAGATATAGAAAGAGGGGTAGACTGAAACCCAAAATATCGTGCCAGTACATAACATTCCTCTTGACTAGGGAGTGGACCAGACTATAAGATAGAGAACGGTTTTAAGTTTTAGTTAGTTAGTTAATAATATATGTCTTACCGCTGTGTAAACTGCACCAGACTCATGACAACATATATAAAGGGTGAGGTTATGACAGAAATCACTCGTTGTGCTTTACTAGAATAATGTTTGTTTGGTATCCAGCACATAAAGGGTTCAAACAGTGACATCTCAAGATCGTGCAAGGAATTCGGATACACGTGATGGGACAGAGCATGCGATATACGCCAATTGCTACAGTTCAAGAGCAATAGATTAAAGCTGTACATGCGCCAATTGTCGCGCTGATGGAAATAATTGTGGGCAGAAGTGGCCAACCAACAAAGTGAGAGACCCGCCAAAGCTCTTAATATCATGGAATTGGCAGCAGTGCCTGCCCAGCTGAAGAGCAGGACCGAGATCAGTATGCCCGTATGAAGTAACTAGGGGAGAAGAAGAAATAAGCTCATTACTAAAGTTACTAAAGTCCTTCATATAATTTACTTACATCTGTCTTCCTCGTGGGTTTATATTTCATTTTTCGCAGCTTTTCCCTCACGCGTCTTTTTAGGGTCATGTAGAAACCATTCTCCTCTAGTGTAAATTTATAGTTTCTCGGTTCCTTCGCTGATCTCACCTCGAATTTGCTGAGTAGGTGAGCTGCGTGTTCTTCGATGTGATGGGATTCAAAGGGTTCGGTTATATCGGTGCCCTTGGTGCACTCGATCCAAAAGGCACCGCCCGGATGCCGCTGTGCAAAGTCCGTCAAGTCGTAGAGTTTATCTTTAATGCGCCACAAGCCCTCGGCTTCATCGTCTTTGTGTTTACCCTCCAACCAACTATTAAAATGTGTGATTACAGTTATTTCAACTTGTATTTATCTCAAATACTAACCCCTCATCACTGATGGGCCACTGTTTCCGATAGCTGGGATATGTTCGCGATATGCCCGAAACACGCCAGGCTTCCAGTTCTGCATTGGGTGCCATTCCAATTGATAATCGCTTAACACTGATAATCTATCGCCTAATCACAGAATGTTTATTTAGTTCAAGTCCAAGAGTTAAAGTTATAAAACCGGTCTATTTGACCGCAGACCCCACTTGGTTGCTTTGTTTATAGATCGCCTACTGAACTCGTCCGCTCTGTTTGTTTCTCGCACGACACGAATAATCATTAAAAGCTCCACGCGCGTATCAAAACCACTCAAAAGCTTTCAGCTTATTAAGCGTTTGTTTCTGTTTTTGTTTGTTTGTTGATCGCTGCCTTATCAATGGGCTGCTCGAGTCTTTGACACAAAATGGAAATGGACCAGTGCAAAACCAGCTGTTAGGGCTGCTTAAAGTCGAATTTTGGATAGCTTTATGGATTTTTTATATGCTATTTACATTCAAAACTTTATATTGCAGCTCGGATTTTATTGGCACTTTCTTTTTTTTTGCATTGAATTGGATTTGCATTGAAACTTTTCAAAACTAATTGTTAGTTTTTGGACACTATATCTCGCATTCTTAAATAGTAAGCATAAAATCACTTTAAATATTTTTATCACTATACATAGTCTGAAGGTTAAAAAAAAAAACTACATATTTTAATCAGTCAAATGGCCAGACAGCCTCTATTATTAATCTTGAATGTATTGTAGTAAAAAGTCATGTGGCACATGTTTTACCTTTAAGCCTCACTTGATCCTCCGACCCGCTTCGTATATACTGATAGGAAAATATAGGAAAATTTGTACTAATACCCGCTAAAAGATGACCCTTTTAAAAACGTAAACAGGCTTTCTCACGTGATAACAAAGTTAATACCCTTTAACAAAACGTGCTCAGTCATGATTAGTTAAATGAAAACGTTTTAGGAAAATGAACGCACACACACCAACACCCTCGCTCAACTGATAATGCAAGATGCCGACTGTCACGTGTGTAGGAGACGGCACTGTATTTGACTCCCTGGATTCAAAACACTGATATTTTTTCAACGACATGACATCGACGTCGACATCTGAATGGGCGCGACTGATAACGCGACGTTTTATAGTTATCATAATGGAAATATTTCTATTTATTCCAGTTTTTAATTTAAATATGTGCCGTCTGACGGCTAGTATGCGGTGAAGCTAGTTCGTGATAGGTTCTATTTGTTGTCCATAAGAAAGTCCTTTAAGTATTCTAACAGAATGGTAATTGAGACGTGGAAGAAGAGTGGCATTGCCACCAAGTTTCCCCACGTATAGGAATTCGGCTTTGGTCACCGTCGATAGCTGGCAGAAGGGTAAGAGGTTGGACGATGAAGCCGAAGGACTCTGGCGCATACACGATGGCATCTATGACTTAACGGAGTTCATCGATAAGCATCCGGGCGGCACATTCTGGATACGCGAAACAAAAGGCACCGACATAACCGAAGCGTTCGAGGCACATCATTTGACCACAACGCCCGAGAAGATGATTGGCAAGTACAAGGTGAGGGATGCGAAGAAGCCGCGCATCTATACACTGACCCTCAATGAGGATGGCTTCTACAAGACGTTGAAGGAGCGAGTGCGTCAACAATTAAAAACTATTGATAAGAGTCCCAAGCGCAAAAGTGATGTGAGTGAAATTGAAAACAATTTAATGTTCATGCTTGACTAATAATAGATCCCTTTTTAGATGATCCATCTGGGTCTAGTGTTGTCCACTTATCTGTTTGCTGTGGCCAGCGCCAGATTTGACAGCCTGCTGGCCTTGGTCCTTGCCGGCGTGGCCCTCTGCTGGACAGTGATTGTATCCCACAACTATTTCCATCGTCGCGACAACTGGCAGATGTACACCTTCAATCTGGGCATGATGAACTTTTGCTCGTGGCGCATCTCCCACGCCCTCTCCCATCACATCTATCCCAACTCTTACATGGACCTGGAGCTGAGCATGTTTGAGCCGTTGCTCTGTTGGGTTCCCAATCCGCACATCAAGAGCCAAATGATGCGCTACGTGTCCTGGGTGACGGAACCATTTGCCTATGCTATAGCATTCTTTATACAAATGGGCACGCGGTAAGTAGCTGATACACAGAGAGAAACGAATCTTAGAACTCATTCTTAGATTAAGAAAACTCTTCTTGAACTATTCTCTTTGGGAAATCAAGTTTCCTTAGTTATTCTCTCTGTATAGTTCATACTTTTAAATTGATAATCAGTATTATTAATTACACTCACTCTTCACAGCATTTTCTATTCACTGCGCCACACAAATATTATGTACTGGCATGATCTCTTGCCGCTCTCCATACCCCTGGCCATGTACTATGGTTCGGGTGGTGCAGCCAGTGTGATATTTTGTTTACGCCAATGGCTTTCGATGACGTCGATCGCCAGCTTTGCCTTTTGCGTAATCGGTTTGAATGCGGCGCATCACGACCCGGAAATCTATCACGAAGGCGATGCGAATCGTGAGGATCGTGACTGGGGTCTCTTCCAAGTGGATACCATCATCGATCGTGGAGATTTGAAGTGGTCACAGTTTCTGGTGCTCACGCACTTTGGTGATCATGTGCTGCATCATCTGTTTCCCACACTGGATCATGGTCTACTGCCCGCCCTTTATCCGGTGCTCTACGAGACCCTGGATGAGTTTAAGGGTCAGCTGAGGGAATGCAATCACATTGAGCACATGATTGGACAGCACAAGCAACTGTTACGCATCGAACCCAATACCAGAGCACCGGGAGCGGGCAAATAGTTAGAATATACTTTTACTCTTAATGAATAAAAACAATAGATGAAGTTTTTTTTAAAATTGATTTACATTTATTTTGTTCCTTTTTTGTATACTTTTTTGTTGTAGTAGTTTTGATCTTTTCTTATAATGTGTGTTGTGATAAGAATAAAAAATTGAACATAAACATAAGCGCCAAGTGCGGCGAGTGTGTGTGCTGTCTCTGTCTGTCTGTCTATAGATCGGTTTAGGTAGATCTGGGTATACAATTAATAAAAATACATATACACAATTCGATAACTAGATAATGCAACTGCGACATTTCCTTGGTGGACACTTTCTGTTGGGCCTAATTTTCATTTGACGGGGCTCATTTTGTAGTTGTTGTTGTAATGCTTTAATGTTTGTTGGTTTTGAATGCGTTTTGAAAGTTGTATAAAAATATATAAATACAATTACAGGTCTCGAGAAATGTCCCAAAAGCAAATGTCGCGCTTACAAAGCTGCTACCAACTCCCCTCACAAAGAACTTATGTATGTTGGATCGATGTTGTTGGTTTTTAAACAGATGTTTGTTGTTTTCTTTTTTCTACCGGGTTTTTTTTTTTATTGACCATCATTTTTTGGGGCCCGGACTATAGAGTTTGCTTAGTTGGTGTTGTTTTTGCCTAAGTGCATTTTGCCTCCCGTCGTTTCGATATATATTTTGTTATAGTTTTATTATTTTGTTTAAATTAAGAAATTAAGTTTTAAATCATAAACATAATCATTATGAAATATCATTTAAAATAAATTAAAAAATGAAATGGCATTTAGAATTCGTTTTCAGGAGCAAGGTCGAATCTTGGTGGGAAAGCCAATCCGTCGAATTGTGGCCTAACGGATGTCGCACGGGGCTGCAGAAAAAAAGGAGAAAAAGAAAAATTTTAAATATGCATACAATTAGAAATGATCAAAAATGATCTTAGATGATAAGCATAGCATGCGTGGTTGGGGATAGACGATTCACTAAAAAGTTCGTTGAGACATTTGACTTGCACACTCAAAGAGCGAGCTTTTTTGTGCTTGGGAGAAAGCCTGCGCCTTGTCGCAGGTTTGACAACGAGGGGAAGATAACTGTGTACGATTTGGGCGTGAGCAACGCTTGACGTAAATGCTCGAGACGTTTTCAATGATGCGGGGGGAATGTATAACACGAGAGAGATTGCGCACGAAATGAACACGATGAATGGAAAGCAACTCACTAGAGAGAGGCTCATTGCGAATATGTAGCTGGGGTTTTTGGAAGTTTTGTGTTTGTATGTATGTCCTTTGGGAAGCAGAAGTTTTTCCAACAAACTGACACACAAGACAAGACGCAACAAGAACAAGATAATGAGAACGTAGCCCACAATAACGCCACTTACAAATGTTATCAAGAAAGTTTCTACTGCTCCAGCGCGCTCTAGCGGCCACCCCTTGACGCTGTAGGCTGCAGTACACATGTACAAATACATATTTTTGTTTGTGTTTTTAATAATATAGTGGAAGAATAGTTTTTGTATATATATATATTGTATGCAGTAATGGTTGTAGAAAAAGCAAAGTCGATTGATTGATTGCTTGTTTAATTCATTTACTTGCTGTTGATCTTCATAGAGTAGTAGTAGTTTTAATAAAAATATTCAAAATGAACGCATTATTGGTTGGTACGATTGCTTCGATCATCTTTCATTTATCTTTCTTGCTGTAATTAGTATTTTTGTTGTTGCTTGATTTGTTGGTTGATTTTGATTTACGTTTCTTCGCCCAGGTGCGTAAGTAGTATTGTGGTTGCCTCTAATTACAATTCTCTGTTCTACCGAATGTCGTATGATGCATCTATATATTATTATTATTATTGTATATATTAATTCTTAAAAGCTATAATTCTCTTTGCATGTTCTCTCATTACTTTTTTCTTTACACATATAAATTGAACCATAATTTCTTCATTTTGTTTTTTGTTTTTTTGCTTTTAAATAGATTTTTCATTTTTTTGGTAGTGCCTCAAATTGTTCTTTTATAAATTTGTTGTTGATATTTATTTACTGTAGAGGTGAGGTGTGAAGAAGCAGAACGCGACCCGCAAATATATATGAAAGGGAAGAATATATATATACATATACGTAAATATATTTATAGAGGCAAATTATTTTAATACACTACTATATACTGAGATTTGATATCGCCAAGATGGTAGCTGTGTCTTTTTTTTTTTTTTTTTTGCTGCTAGATGAATGAGTGAAGAGTACTAGTGTAGGGTATTTTGGGAAAGGGTACTTACCGCTGGGCTGGCACCACGACCGACAGAACCGGCACGTCCCTTGGCGCGGAATTTGCTAATGGCCTGTTCAGCCAAATCGGCACGCTCCTCGGCTTCCTCGAGCTCCTGCTGGGCCTTGCGGAATTTGGCCAAGTTGAGGGCAGCGATTTCCTCGGCCTCCTCAATCTGCCTCTTGTATGTCTTGATCTTCTGTTGCAGTTTGTCGACCAGATCCTGCATGCGTTCGTGGTTCTTGCGATCCTCCTCAGACTGGAAGCTCAACTCCTTAATGCGACGCTCGGACTTGCGCAAGTTCTTCTGGGCATCGGCGTGTCTCCTCTGCTCACCATCCAGCTCGTTCTCGAGCTCACGGACGCGCTGCTCCAATTTCTGGATGGCCTTCTTGCCGCCCTTAAGGGCATTGGCCTCAGCCTCATCCAGACGCACCTGCAGTTCCTTGATCTGCTGCTCGAGGGCCTTCCTCAATTTCTCCTGGGTCTGGGCATGATCCTGCTCAGCGCGGAGCTCATCGGCCAGGCGGGCGGCATCAACCATTGCCTTCTTGGCCTTCTCCTCGGAGTTCTTGGCTTCGTTCAAGAGCTCATCCAGATCGGAGTGCAGGGTCTGCAGCTCCGACTCCAGTTTCCTCTTGGCAGCGGAGATGGAAGCGTTCTGGGCGGAAACTTCGTTCAGCTGTTCGTGGGCATCGGCCAGTTCCTGTTCGGCCTGGCGACGACCGCGATCGGCCTGCTCCAGCAGAGTGCGGGACTCCTCCAGTTCGTTCTGCAGAGCGTTGGCACGACGCTCGGAGATGCCCAGCTGTTCACGGGCATCATCGCGGGCTCTCTGTTCTTCCTCAAGGGCGGTCTGGATGTCCTTGAGCTGTTGTTGGTAGCGCTTGATGTTCTTCTGGGCCTCGGCGTTAGCCTGAATTAGTGAGGAAATAAAGGGTTAACTTTTGTTTAAGATCAGGAATTGCTTTTATCGAAACCTACCTTGTTGGCATGATCCAGAGCAATCTCCAACTCGTTGATGTCGGCTTCCAACTTCTTCTTCATGCGCAGCGCCTCAGCCTTGCCCTTGGCTTCGGCTTCGAGGGATGCTTGCATGGAGTCGAGAGCGCGCTGGTGGTTCTTGCGGGTATTCTCGAATTCCTCTTCCTTCTCCTGGATGCGGCGATCGATCTCCTGGCGCACCTGCGACAGCTCCAACTGAGCGCGCAGCACCTTGTTCTCCTCCTGTTCAAGAGCAGCCTCAGCTTCCTCAAGAGCAGCCTGGAGCTCATCCTTTTCGGCTTCGAGGCGCTTGCGTGCCTTCTCGATCTCATGGATGTTGCGGCCACCCTCACCGATCTGGTCGAGCAGATCCTTGACCTCATCAGCCAAGTTCTTGTTCTCACGACGCACAGCCTCCAGCTGCTCCTGGCCCTCCTCATAGGCGCCCTTAAGACGGAACAACTCGGTGGAGTAGTTGCGGCACTCCTTCTGGGAGGCATCCAACTCAGCGGCCAAATCATCGACCTTGAGCTTCCATTCGCCAATGATCTTGTCGAAGGCCTTCTGCTTCTTCTCGGCGGCGTTGGCAATTGCGTTGGCACGGTCGACCTCCAGCTGCAAGTCCTCGACTTCGGTGGACAGACGCTGCTTGGTCTTCTCCAGGCCAATGCACTTCTGGTTGAGGGACTCAATGGTCTCCTCAGCCTCGGCAAGGCGGGCCTGCAGCTTCCTCTTGGCTTCCTCCAGCTCCTCGGAGCGGGCAACACCATCGGACTCGTACTTGCTGCGCCAGACCTGGGCCTCGGCGTTAGCCTTGCTGAGTTGACGCTGCAGATCAGCCTTGCCCTCAGCCTCCTCCTCAACCTGCTCGCGCAAGTTGTCGAGGTCGTGCTCCAAGTTGCGGAACTTGCCCAAAAGGGTGGCACGCTCGCGGGACTCCTCATCGGCCAGACGCTTGGTATCCTCCAGCTGGGTGGTCAAGGAGATCTTGATCTTGGACAGCTGAGACACCTGGGACTCGGCTTCCTCCAACTGGCGGAGCAGATCGGAGTTCTCAATGGACAGCTTCTTCTTGCTGGCATCGAAGTCGTTCAGGGTCCTGTTGGTCTCATCCAATTTGGACTGGACCTCGTTGAGGGTGTGCGCCAGCTGCTTGGCAATCTTCTCCTGGGCAGCCTATTGTACGCAAATAAAGATTGAAGGATTAGTCAAGGATTCTTGCTGTTTTCGTTGCAGGTTGTTTGTGGCATATTGTTTTTTTTTTTTCGTGTAAGCACTGTACAGCATTAGTTAAGGGGTATATTAAAAGCAGGCAAAATACTTTTTTCTTTTTTCTTTACATTGGGTCGTTTTAGTTATCGGGTTTTTTTTTTTGTGACTTCTACCAGAAGAGAATATATACAAGTTTCGGAGCAAAATCAAACGTTCAGCATATAATTTACAGCAGCAGTCGACTCGCAGTCGAATCGAATAAAATCATATTGTATACCTTCTCGTTGGTAATGTGGTCGACACCGGCGCGCAGATCGTTCAGCTGGCCGTAGTACTCGTTCTTCTCCTTCTCAGCCCTGGATTAGATAACATAAGAGAGAGTTGATATATGTTGGGGTTAGTCTTTGGGGTTACAGTCAGTGTTTTGGGAATATAGTATAGTAGACAGAGCAAATAAGGCGAGAAGCGAGCGAGCGTTGAGAGAATCCATATCGAAATCCTTTACACTAAAAACCATCTTTTACTTTCAATTTTGGGATAGAGAGACATTTACACACAGTTGTACTCGTATGTGTGTCGGTGTGTGTTTGTGTGTGTGGCACATGCTTTTTGTGTGTGTGTGTAGTTAGGTGTATATGTGTGGGCACATAGCCGCCACATAGATCGTGATCTCAGCGACCTAGTTGCAGTATGTCCGACATATTACCTTATCGCGAGCCAACTGATCGCAGGCGGTACGAGTTTGATTCAACTCATTGTGGCAAGTCTGACGATCGTGCTCGGCCCTAGATTGCAACAAAAGATATTAATTATATTATATACAGTCTATTATTTGAACGATCGTCTTAGGTAGGATCCCTCGGACGGTTGCACCTGAAATAGCTAGCGAGAAGTACACAATAAAGATGCGATTTTACTTACTTGGCCTTCAGCTTGTTGAGCTGATCAACCTGTTCGGCCATCTCGGCGACGGCATCGTTGTGCTTCTTGCGCAGGTTAGCCAGGGTAGATTCGTGCTGGATGTTGGCCTCCTCAAGATCGCGACGCAGCTTGCTCAGCTCAGCCTCACGCTTCTTGTTGAGCTCAATCTGGGCAGAGGTGGCACCGCCAGCCTCCTCCAGACGCTCGCCCAATTCCTCGAGTTCGCGGGCCAAATCGGCGCGCTGCTTCTCAGCCTTGGCGCGGGCTTGACGCTCGGCCTCGACCTCCTCCTCGAGCTCCTCGATGCGGGCCTGCAGTTCCTTGATCTGGCGCTGGTGCTTGCCAACAACGACCTGCTCATCTTCCAGCTTGGCGGTGATGGAGGACAGTTCCTTGTCCTTGCGCTGGATGGTCTGCTCCAACTCCTTCTTGTTGCGCTCCAGATCGGCAACAGCCTCCTGGGTCAGCTTGAGGTCACCCTCAACCTTGCGCTTGCCCTTCTCAACATCGCCGCGAACCTTCTTCTCGCGCTCCAGCGAATCCTCGAGCTCATCGAGAGTCTGCTCGAGCTTGGCCTTCACCTTGTTCAAGTGATTGATCTTATCTTCGGCGGCCTGCAGTTCCTCACCAGTCTTCTGGTTGCTCTCGCCCTGCATCTTCTTCTCCTTGTTCAACTTGTTGATGAGCTCATCCTGGTGGGCGATCTCGTCGTTCAAGTTGCGGATCTGGTGATCCTTGGTGGCCTTATCCTGCTCGGCCTTCTGGATGTTCAGCTCCATATCTTCGATGTCCTTCTTCAGGCCAGAGATCTCCTGATCGGCCTTCTTCTTCTGCTGGAACAGCTGGTTGCGGGCATCTTCCTCCTGAGTCAGACGCTCTTGGATATCCTATCGATCAAATTAAGCAAGCATACATATATATATATATATAGAGTGGGTGTTCATCATCGATCATTGGGCTAAATTTAGCCAAGTGCGCACATCGAATCAGCTCGTGGATCTCTCTCGAAATAGCCTCAACGCCTGATTGCACTTGATAAATTTTTTCGTAGCCCCGTGTAGGGATTTGCTTGGTTGCTAATTGGGGTTATTTTTGAGATGATGAATACTTACGCGCAGCTGGTTCTCGCAATCGTTCTTCTGGGCGGTCAACTTGGCGTTGCGCTCCTGGAAGTCCTGCAGCTGACCCTTCTCGCCGGACAGAGAGTCCAACAGAGCGGTCTTCTCGGCCAACAGTTTGGCGTTGAGCACCTCCAATTCCTTGCGTACTTTCACTTCAGCGGCATGCAGTTCCTCAGCCTTCTTGGCCTTCTCCTCCAGACGCTGTAAGTCATTGGAAGCAGTTGTTGGATTACTAAATGCTACACTTTCTGCTGGTGCTGCTGCAGGTGCTGCTACTGGCGGTTCTACACTAGCTGGCTCAACTGGAGCAGGAGCAGGCTCTGCAGCACTATCTGCAGCAGGCTCTGCTGGTGGAGCTGTCTCCTCTGATGGTGGTGCTGCTGATGCTGCTTCAGCTGGTGCTGCCTCAGCAGCTTTTTTCGTTTTTTTCGCTTTCTTTTCGTCAGCCATTTAGCACTCGATGATTATCAATAATCAATTTAGGTATTTAGACTTTCGTTCGGTTGTTCGTTTGCGACTGGTTAAATACACCAACTGGAATGGCTGCTGCTTCTGGCTGCTGGCTGCCTGCGATTGCACTGTGCACACGATCGTTTGCCTTTTGGCAATAAAATTAGCTGTTCGCCCTGGCATCTGTAATTGCCTTCTTGCCTACACACATTTTCATAATTCATAATTCGGCAATTCGCATTGGTTGCCTATCATTTCGCACTTGCTCGGCCAACAGCAGGTGTACTTTATATATTGTGTGGCATGCATGCCTCTCGCTCGCACAATTTCAATTAACATATAGCATATGTACAAATAAACATATACATATTAAATGGTTTTCGTATGTACTTATTAGCTGCTGCTTGGTTATTATTACTCATCATTGAATTTCTGCGCGTATGCGTATTATAAATCATACGCCCTGTATATTCATACCCCCCTATAGAAAACTGGCGCCTTATTTTTATTATTTAATTAGCAAGCTAATTGGCAACTGTTCGCCACTTAAAAAAGTTGCGAGCTGCCAGCATGTACAAGAATAGCCTGCCTATTGCCAAGATGGAGCTATAGATATAGCCAGAAATACTTGGTACTTGTGCATATGGTAAATGCATAAACTATACATACATGTATGTATGTACATAGTTTCCTAGTAAATTTCGTTGGTAAATTCCAGCAAGCTATAAAAAAATCATTGCTTCGTTCTTGGAGCGTAGCCGTTGAGTTAAGCAAAACATTTTGTGAGTGTGTCGATTATGACAGCATCTATTTTTGGTCTTAGGTCGATCAGATCTTGATCATCATCATCGGTTCGATTGCGTATGTATTTTTAGGGTAAATAGTTGTGGGCGTGGTCGTCATCGCGTCGTGTTATGCCATGTTTTAGTGGCATTAAGTTGGCTTAATTAAGCACAAGAATTCCAATGCGATTTTTGCAAAACATTGCCTGTCTATATGTCTATTAAAAGATCGCATTGCAGCTGCTGTCGCAGATCCAATTATATACGACAATGCAGCGCCTAAGTTGAAGGGTTTTGGACGTGCCAGGGCTACACAACATGATTGTCAGACACAAGTGTTAGCCAAGTTCACAATCAGCAACAATTGGATTATGTTTGCTTCAAAAATAGATTCTAACTTCTACACTATAAAATTTCACCTCAGCAGTCACTAGTTTGTTTTCTATATAGTAGTTATACTTACGGCAATTTCGTCTTCAATGCGGCTGACGTTGAGCAGAGGCTTGATCTTCTGCCACAGTTTGTACCAGGGCCAGGTACGCAGCTGCAAGTATTTGCGCAGATTGCGCTGGACAACCTTGAGGGCGACACGCTGTTCCTGCAGCTTCTTGAAGCCACGACGGGACAGGTAACCACGAGCCCAGGCTTGCATCCAGGACATGATCTTGCCGAGACGCTCATCACGGAACTCCTCCATTTGACCCAGGACACCGGCACGGAAGAACACCTATTTTTTTTTTCAAGTGTTGGATTGTGTGGAACACCAAATAAAATAGGTTAATCTCTAGTCTAAGTATCTAGCACATTTTGCATAAGGAGCGCGTGCTTTAAGCATTTGTTGATTGTTTTTTTTTTTTTTTGCTTAAAGCGAAAGCGATTCTTCAAAAACACTTTTCGACAGGTTGAACTGGGATAGAATAGGGGATGGATTTGGTACAAAAACAGGAACAAAAAACAAGGACAAAAATAAACAACACTTAAGATTAATGATGATATAGAATGAAGTTATAGTTCGATGCGACACAAAAAACATTCAGAGCGCCTAAAATCTACAAACATTGAGTGTGAGTCGAGTGTGTGAAAGGTGTGTGTAGAACTGCAGGTGCGGAACTAATGAAGTAACCAGTTCCTAGGCCATGTACTAATAGCTAGAGGTAACTAGCTACCGCAGTAGTTCCATCATCCTCGACAGTTAAACGTGTATTTTAATGAGTTTTTTGGCATGCAAGCATTGTGAAAGAGTATATTGTCTCGGATATACCTTTGTGTTACCCAGACGGTATTGATCATCGGGTAAATCGAGGTACTTAATAATAATATCGGCGGCCTTTTTGTCTTTGTCAACGCCTTGCAATAGTTTTGGGCACATGATCTTGTAGCTGTATGGGGTTGGGTAGTATTAAATGGTTTTGTTGTTTTTGTTGGTTATAAAAATTCAAACGGTTGTTGGTTAAGACTAAAACTAGAAATTTTGTTCTACTAGTTACTAAAACTACAAATAAAAATACATAATACCAATTTATTTTTGGGTTGGGGACCTTTTTCTATAAAGGTTTCGTTTTTTGCTGGAGGGGAATGTGTGGAATAGTACGTATGTCCTTTGTATGTGGATTTCGTGTACAGTAAACCAAGTTTTGAAAGAATTATAGAGAGAGAGAGAAAGAGATAGAAACATGCGCACAACACACACTCAGATCAAACTTAGTTTAGTTTTTGGAGATCTGTGTATGTTTGTAAGTGTGTGTGTTTGTTTGTTTGTGTTGTCTGGACATCTGTTTGGAAGCCATATACGAAGTGTTTTTTGTTTGAAGATAAGTTATTGAGCTGTTTGTTTTGCTTTTTTTTGTTTGTAGATAGAAAAATGTATCGTGCCTTTGTGTTACCCAGACGGTATTGATCATCAACCAACTCGGTCGATTCGATGAGGATTTTCGTGCATTTCTTGGGATCCTCATTACCCTTGATACCCTTAGGGTTCAGGATTTGGTAGCTATATGTTCATATGTGCATAACATATATAGATGAATTCAAGATATAGTAAATGTGTGGTTTTAACTACATTATAACTATTTATGAGATTAGTATAACTAGCTTATATCTAGTGTTATTTACATTTGATCTTAAAATCTCAAACCATAAAAATAATCAAATCAACTACTTTGAAATTCGAACCCATGCTTCAGAACAGGGTTTCCTCAACCGGGTCGAGGAGTTTGGAGTTTGTTGTACGTGTGCATGTGTAGGTAGATGTGTAGGTGTGTGAGAGAGGGAGAGAGAAAGAGAATGGGGATTGCATCTCATTGGAGTGGAAGAGGGCGGGGGTTGGGGGTTGGGGTTGTTTGTGCTGAATAGCGCCCCTAGCAAGGTTTTGTTTCTCTTTTCTGAAAGGGCGCCCATAAATATGTTTTTGGAAACTGCATATCACAAAAAGTTTGCAGATTGTTTGCTGCTGTAAAGAGCAAATTGTTTTGTAGAGAGTATATATATATTTATACGGAATCTAGTTATGTGAAATCCGTCAAGTGTACGGGATATAGATATAGAGAAGTACGAGATATACTACTTGGAGGAGTAGATAATAAAAGTAAAAGGAGTACGCAAAATGCATATAGTATACAAAATCATAATTGATAAACGTTTGTGGAACGCGACTATGCCTTAGTGTGTCCAATGCGATACATATCGGGATCTAATGCTGTGGATTCCAATAATATGGCGCCACACTTCTTGGCATCATCAATGCCAACAATACCACCTGGATTCAGAATTTGATAGCTGCAAAATGGAAATGTTGATCATTTTTGGACCACTCTTTTTTTTTTGTTGTCAAATATGTTTTGTGTTGTTTGTGTGTGTGTTTGGTGTGTAAAAAATAGTAAAAGATGCTTTCGCGTTGGCGTTTTTTGTGGCATCCCATTTTGGATTATTGACTACAAGAACGTAATAAAAATAGAATATAATCAAATACTACAAGTTGAGCCATCCACTCATTACTGAAGAATTTCGAATATAAAATAGCGAATTGCATATAATAATAAGGTATTTGATTCATGCCTTGGTATGACCCAGACGGTAGAGATCTTCATTCAGCTCAGTTGATTCAATAAGGACCTTGGAAGCTTTCTTGGGATCAGTAAGCTCCTTAATGCCGCGTGGGTTCAAAATCTGGTATCTGTTTTTTTTTTATAAATACACATTCATTTCGTGAGACATAAACAACAATATTGCGTGTGTGTGTGTGACAAAGAAAGAAACATGCTAACACTAAAGTTTTAAAGTTTGATTTCTCAACACCTTTTTCATACGAAGACATCATGATCATACTTATAGTATTAATGCACAGCACTAGAACAAGAAACTGGTACAAATGTTGGTGCGTGAGGAGTGCGATTTGAATACGAGATTGAGAGAGAGAGAGAGATATTGTTGATATACAATTGGATATTTGGACGAACTGGTGGACTACACTATACATATAGTATATACTAGTTAAAGTATGCGTGCCTTGGTGTTACCAATGCGATACAAGTCTGCGTCCAGTCCAACGGCTTCCAAACACTTGGTGGCAGCGTTCTTAGGCAGTTTTTCGGCTGCCATAACGGCTGGTGCCAGAATCATATAACTAAAGTTAATAGTTCAATATAAATTTGCAAGTTAATAATTGTACACATTACTTAAAAGAAGAAATTATTTGGTGCCCTTATATACAGAACTTGTGCATCGTATCTAAGTAAGAGTATCTAAGTATGTATGTATTGTAAAGTATAACTAAGTCTAGTACTATATGTTTATAGAGTATGGAACTTACCGCATCTTGAAATCGGGGTAGACCATTCTGTTGGGGAAACCTTTACGGCAAATACGGATACCTTCAAGCACACCGTTACAAGTCAGCTGGTGCATAACCAAGTGAGCATCAACCATGCCAGGCTGTTTCATTTCGTTGGGAATGATGCAACGGACGAAGTGAGGCTGTGTCGAGCGCAGAATGGCCATCAAGCTGTTCAACTGCTCCTTGTAGGCTGAGGAGACAGTGGCGAAGCCACCGCCCTTCTTGCCACGACCACCCTTGGCCTGTTCACCGCCACCGGACTGACCTGGATGATCAGCGAAGATTTCGATGAGCAGCTTGTTCTGCGACTTCTTGAACTGATCGACAACGGTGTCGTTCAGGGGATCCTTGTTCTTCTCCAACCAACCGGTGATGTTATATGACACAACACCAGCATAATGGCCAATAGCGAAGTGAGCAGCCTGCTGACCGGGCTTTGGAGGCTTTGGCTTCTGGAATGGAGCTGACTTGCCCAAATGGGTGTTGGTCAACTTCTCCGAGAAGGTCTGATCGGTGGCCTTGGGGAACATAGACTCTTCCTCCAGAATGGACAGGATACCCATGGGCTAAACAATAATATAGAGATTAAGTCCAAAAGTTAGTTTTTGTCGCAACTTTGACGAGAGTTCATCTTTTTTTTAGTAGGAAGCACGCATTAAACTGAAAGTAGTCAATTTTTTATCAGAAGCAACATAACGCTTAACGTTTACTAAACTATAGTTTATATATTACACATTAGTACATATACCATATATAACTTACCCGCTTGATAAACGCATATTAGAGCTATTTAGTTGTTGGTTTTATAGGCTTTTAGGCGTTCTTATGTGACTAGGTTATAGAAATTCTTGCAGTGCATATTCTGATTATCTGATTATCTGATTATTTGATTATTTGGTTAGAAAATATATAGATCTTTTTGTTTGCAATTGTGTATGTATAAATATTATACAGCTGTGGCATTATCTGTCATTGAGATAGTTGTTGCCCCTGTACCTTTTCAATCAAATCAATACACATTTGCAGATCCATGCCGAAATCAATGAAGGTCCATTCGATGCCCTCGCGTTGATATTCTTCTTGTTCCAAAACGAACATGTGATGGTTGAAGAATTGTTGCAGTTTTTCGTTAGTGAAATTGATGCACAATTGTTCGAAACCGTTGTACTAGATTTTTATCGAAACAAATAGTATATAGCCGGGTTAGTTAGATGTTACAAAGTATATGTGTGGATGTGTAGTTGTGTTAGTTACGTCGTTTCATTTGTGGCCCCCGTTTTGTTTGGGTCATTGTCGAAACATAGATGGGTTTGTGGGTGACTGAAGTAGTATAGCTGTAACAAGTATATATATATAGTAAGTAAAGTTCTCTAGTCGGGTTCATCAGTTTTGGATGGCTTGCCCAGAGGAGAGAGAGAGAGTCTTAAACTAAGAATAATAATAAGTGCTTAGGGAATATATATAGATAATGGCAGGCAAATGTCGCGTGGAGCAGAATCGTAAACGTCGAAACGAACCTTTTCAATCAAATCAATACAGGCCAACAAGTCCATACCGAAATCGATGAAGGCCCAGTCAATACCTTCCCTCTTGTATTCTTCTTGCTCCAAAACGAACATGTGATGGTTGAAGAATTGTTGCAACTTCTCGTTGGTGAAGTTAATACACAGTTGCTCGAAACCGTTGTACTATTTGGTTCGTGAGGATAACGTGATTTTTTTTTTCGGGGGAGGGGAAAGGTGAACATTTAAAACAAGTGCTTTGGAAAATCAAAAATACAGTGCTTGATAGAGATAGAAAGAGTTGTGCCCTAAAACATAACATACAAACAAAATCTGTGCTCTTTTTATGATTGGATGGTGAATAAGTGCTTTATAATATGAAAGTACACACAACACGCAAGTTTTTTACCTGTTATTTTTCAATTGTCTATTTGAGTTCTGTAGAGAGAGTGAGAGCGCTAGTTTACGCCTTGAAAAAAGATATATATTGAGATATATCGGTGCTAAAAATAAACACACAACAAGCAAATTGGTGCGACAAAAACATTCGAGGAATTTCGGGTATATAGAATTCTTTAGACGTAGTATTTAAATTTTAGCTTAAGCACCTTTTCAATCAGTTCAATACAGGCCAGCAAGTCCATACCGAAATCAATAAAGTCCCAATGAATACCCTCTTTGGTGTATTCCTCTTGTTCCAAGACGAACATGACATGGTTAAAGAATTGTTGCAATTTCTCATTGGTGAAGTTAATACACAACTGTTCGAAGCCGTTGTACTACGTTGATTGGATAGGGAATATTTACATATTAGAAGTTTGGTGCTCTTTTTGTTGTGGTTGTTTTTGTGATTGTTTGTGTGCATAGAGAGTGCTAATCGAAAATGTATAACCCAAGTCAAACCCATTTGCCTAACTCCTTGTAGAGACACGTGTTAGCAGTTCGACAGCAATCAGTTCAAACCGAAGAGTATTCGAAATGAGCTTATTGCTTGTCGTATCAGCTCAACAGCTATGACTAGAATAGAATTCCTTCCATCCTAGACCTAACTGAAGCTTCAAGTCCTTGCGTCCGTCAAATACTCACGTCGAAGATTTCAAAACCAGCAATATCCAGTACACCAATGAAATGCTGACGCTTCTGCTTGGTATCCAGAGTCTCGTTACACTTCTTGACCAGCCATTTGAAGAGACGATCGAAGACACCCTTGCACAGAGCACCGATGGAGTTGGATACCTGTTGGACGTTACGGCCCTGGGTGACGAACTCGTTACCGACCTTGATGCGGGGCTTGAGCAAGTTCTTGTACAGCTCAGCGGTATCGCAACCGAACAGCTTAGATACACGGCCACCTTCCTCCTCACCGTCCTGCTCAGCCTGCTCCTCGCGACCACGTTGCTTGAACTTCATGCCACCCATGTGCATGACAGCGGCGGTGATCCTGTACACATTCTCCTTCTCCTCCTTGGTGAAGCCCAAAATGTCGAAGGCTTGCTATATATGCGTAATATACAAAAAAATCGGTTGGGAAGAAGGTTTGCAAGTTAGTTTCGGTTTTTTGGTCTCTTTGCGGGTGTTTAGTGGACGGTTTTTACAGCATTATCTTTGGGTTTATTTATTACAGCGTTTTTTCTATGTTGTGTGAGTGTAGACTTACAACTAATAAAATACATGCAGCGTGCAGAGAACAATAATACAAAAACTACTACTAAATATACAAAAGTTTAAGCGGCATTTTACATATTTTTTCAAGCGCTTCGTTAGTTAACCTATGGAAATGAACTAAGTATTGAACATGAGGTTGGTTTTTCATCTTTTACCAGGTGCTTAGAGATAGTTTAAGTATTCCGGAATCGATAGACAGTGCTTAGAGACTAACAAGACCGGTCAAATAGACAGAGGAATATAATCGTGCGTGCTGTGTTGTTGAGTGGATATGTTTTATGGGTGTATTTTTGTGTGGGAAAAAGAGTTCTTAAGTTCTGGTACGGCACTCAAGTCAGTACGGGGCCGTTAATAAGTACTTGTGTAATACTTATCTAGGAGAACTACGTACAGTTACATACAAAATGGGGCTTATCAATCTAACGATTTGTGCGTAAACTTTAAGTATTATTTTTTTCTTTTTCGTACAAATCGTAGTCTAACCGGGAGATATAGTACAGCGATCTATATCTATTGCATACACATTCCAGCAAGCTAAACACAATCCTTTTGAAAGTGACACAAAGTCGTATTAAGTACAATTACAGATAGGTAAATATCTGTTGATTTTTTACGGATGCTTAAAAAAAATGTATACCGGGCAGGGGAATACGTCATTCAGTCAAAAACAAATCTTAGCACTATGGGCATTCCAATTAAGATACACACAGATAGAGACTAAGTACTGGCAATATATGTATATAGTGACACAAAGTACTAGGTCTGGAACATGGAACTTGGAAAACTGGAAACTGGGTAACCAAAAGATAAACACATATATTTATAAAAAAAAAAATATGTTTGTGGGCGTGTTGGTGTGCTTATGTGTTTGTGTCATACAGCGGTTGTTGGTGGTGGTACAAACAGTCGTTCAGACAGTACCGGTACATATATATATCGTAAAATATATATATGTATACATATACGTCTTTCAACTGCCGTCACTTACATCTGCCAGCTGGAATTCCTCAGCGTCATCGATACTGGGCACAGTGACCTTGCCCTGGGATACGTTAAAGTAGTCGTATATGTTATCAGAGAGGAGGCACATGTCTACATATAGTCGGAGAGAAGGATTTTTTGTTGTTTTTTTTCATGGTTTAGCGATCGACTTTAACAAATTTTAAGTATAGAACTTATGGACTAAAGTGCGGTAAGGATAGGAATGTCTTCCCATATTCTCTCCAATACTGTTCCTTTCAGTAAACATACGTGTGTGTACATGTGTGTGTGTGTTTGTTGTGCATGTGTGCAAAGGTATATGTGTATGTGTGGGTGTTTGTTTTTTGGGGTTTTGTGCTGTGGTGTTTGTTGTGTTGGAGTGTCACCCTACCATGGTAGGATGTACCCCTAGTGCAGTACCTCATATGTCAGCCAGGAGCGGGCTTCTCTCTTAAGAACCTATGGCATTTCAATACACACAATATATAAACGCTACCCGGTGTCAAGTATGAATAATTTTAATTTTATGTCAGCTAGGGTCTAAAAGAGACTTCCTGCTCCCAGCTTTTTGGGATGGTTGTTGGGTACGGTTATATATATTAACTGATAGGTAAACTAGGTGCAAACTACAGCAAAGAACGCGAAAGATAATGTATACTGACAGATATAGAAAAAGAGATAAATAATGAAAGAGAGAGATAGAGACAGAAAGAGTGAAAGCGTAGAACAACTCAAGATAATTCCGGAATAACACTTGAAAATTAACAAACTTTAAAAATATATATATATATAAATACTATTTACAATAATTTGATAGCTACGACTACATTATACTTGTTTTTTCAGAGAGTGTTCGGATCGTTTAAAAACTCAACTTCAAATTGTGGTGTAGTACTTAAGAAAGAGAGATAGAAAATACGAGAGAGATTTTTAAAAATATTTT
The DNA here is from genome assembly GCA_018152825.1 of Scaptomyza hsui. Taxonomy (NCBI): domain Eukaryota; kingdom Metazoa; phylum Arthropoda; class Insecta; order Diptera; family Drosophilidae; genus Scaptomyza; species Scaptomyza hsui. The sequence continues at coordinate 1,548,743 of JAECXO010000280.1, forward strand.
ACAACAGTTCTGGTTTGGACTTTCAACTTTGGGTTGGGTGTACGGGTATTCTGCGTCGCTGGCAACACAACTTACATCGGTTAACTCAAATTCTTCACCATCGTTGACACCGGGTATCCGTGTTTTACCCTGACAAATGCCAGGATAATCACCAATATGTTGGGTAAGAAATACCATCTCTATTTATTGTTAGAGGTAGCATTAAATTCGATATTCAAATACTCCAGAAATAAAAATATAAATAATGAGTACGGTCCTAACAACCTAAATCCCTACCTATCATATGCAAATGCTAACTAAATTTAAGTTTTTTTTAGGTTTTTGGTTAATTTGGTTTTAGGGTTAGGTTTAGGGTTAAGTTTTGATTTCGCATTTGCCGTAAAGCATTATGAATATTTTTGATTTGAGACGAACGTGACAAGTTAACACATTGATACATTTATAAAAGTATATCGAATTTATAGAGTAGAGAGAATTTAGAATTAAAAGATTTTACAACATTAAAGATACGACACAAGAAGAAGAGTAGGAGCTTATGCTCGGAGTTTAAGTAAGTTAACATTGAGTTAGGACACAACGATTTGTGAGATATGGTGAGCATATGTCTAATAAGTAACCATGTTCTGTATGGCCTTACATCCACAGCGACCCATTCTTCTCCATCATTAACACTAGGTATTGTCGTTTTGCCTTGTGATACGATACGATAGTCGCGAATGTTGTTCGATAGCAGGCAATATTCTATACATATCGAATAACAGCAACGTGAGCAGGTGTACATAGAGATGTGAAAGGTAAAAAATTGGTATTTAATATGGATTGGAAAATTGTGTTCTTCGTATTATTAACTGGATATGGTATGAGTTAAGAGGATAGATGATTGGGTGGGGGGAGGGGGAGGTATATTTTGATGGAGGCACGCACGCCATACTATTAAAGCCTTCAACGTATTCCAATAATCCGTATCTTTGGATGGTTTGTTTGGCAATTTGGAATAGATGTCAGCCTACAGCTAGCCATTTAAAGCGACAGACGAGTGTGTTTTTGTGTGGCCTACGTAAACGCTACAGTATACGATAACGATAACGATAGCGTTAGCGATAACGATTACGATACGCTAGAAGCTAGCATTAAAAAATATATATATAGAGTTAACCAAATTATTACTCAATTAAGATATTACGAAAATCTAATAGTCAGTAAAAACAATTAAAAAAAAAAAAACTTTGAGTATCTAATGAATGGGGACAATTACATCTGTGAGGGTGAATTCCTCAGCATCATCGATACTGGGCACAGTAACCTTGCCCTGGGAGACAATGTGGTAATCGTAGATGTTTTCGCTCAAACCACAGATTGCTAAACAGATTTATCGAAAATTGTGTGAAGAAAATAATTAAAATATATAGTGGGTGTGTAGGTGTGTGTGAAAGCCTTATTGTATGTGTATGTGGGTGTGGGTGTGTGTAAGTGTATGAGTGTACATGTGTATGTGTGTTTGTGTTCAAATTGTTGAACCTAAACCACTGCCAGAAGTACTGAAAGATATATTTGATATATATATATGAGAGAGCCAAAAGAAGCTCATCGGAGAGAAAGAGAAATAGAGAGAGAAATGGGTGATGGATGAGCTGGATGATGATGCTTGTGGACTTTATACCTTTGACACCAGCAACGGAACCAGACATGATCTGGTAGAAAATGTGGTAGGAACGCTCCAGCGACTGCTGGGAGATGACACGAGCCTTCTCCAACAGATCTGAGGGAATAGAGAAAAAGAGAGAGTAGGTTATAGCAAAAGAAAGAGCACAAGAGAGTATATTTGAAACTTACAGGTCTCAATATCAGCACCAGCCAGTTTACCAGTAGGACCGAAATGGATACGGATGAATTTACCCTGTTCAAGTAAGACATTTAATGAATATCAAATTTGATTGGGAAATAATTGCAAGTGTTACTTACGAAACGAGAGGAGTTATCGTTACGCACGGTCTTGGCGTTACCGAAGGCCTCAAGCACAGGATTGGTTTGCACAACCTGATCTTCGAGGGAGCCCTTGTTCTTCTGGGACTCATCCGGCTTCTTGGTGGAGGCGCCAACAGTGGCGAAGTACGCAATGACCTTCTTCGTGTTCTCAGTCTTACCAGCACCAGACTCACCGGTAATCAACATAGATTGATTCACGTGGTTGGTCAACATGTCGACGTACGCACCGTCAGAAATGGCAAAAATATGGGGTGGCACTTCATTACGGCGCTTACCACGGTACATCTTAGCGCAACGGTTGGTATAGACGGGGTAGCGCTTGTAAGGATTGATGGCAACGCAGAAAAGACCGGAGTAGGTCTATTGTTTTTTCCAACATTCCAAAAGAGAGAATAATTAACGTATTAATAATATGTTTTTAGTTGATGTTTATTGTTAATTTTTCACATGTTAGTTAATTTTTTTTGGGTTGGATCGTCTCTAAAACATTTGGGGTATTCCTTTCAAGACCCAGCCGTTAGCTGTTTATCAGCATTTTTAACCGGCACAAAGTCCATGTTTTAGAGTCGTCCATTTAGACAGTTTAGTAATAGTTTTCTTTGTTGTCTGTTGTTTTTTTCATTTTTTGTTGGGTCAACCAGTTTTTGGTGTTCGTTTTTTTTGTTGGTAACTAACTAAAATATGTTTGGCATTGTGGAATACTTGTTTAAAGTTTTTGGCTGTTTTGTTGGTGTGGGAAATGATGTGATGATCTTTAAGGTTTCATCCAAGCTCAGCATCCTTGGTGTGTGTTTTTTGCTGTGTGTAAAGTTTGTGTGTTTGGTAAACCGTTTTCTTTCCAGTGGAGTGTTCATCTGACTGGACGGCTAAACTTTTGTGGTTAGTAGAAGCTGAATTAATGCGTACAATTCACAAGTTGTGGGAATTAGCCAGAGTTTAAAATCGTATTAGGAGCAGGGTGTAATGATGGAATTGGTTAAGGTTTGATATCCAAAAGTGGGAAGTTTTCAAAGGTTAGCAAAACTACCAAAATATGCATTAGATATATTTTAAAGCGTTTTTAACAACTGTAATTCGAATTCTCAGAATTTTTTGTGGTGAGTGTTTTTGGGGTGATTTGGTAAGCGGTTTTAGAAACATAGAACGCTGGGGAACTTTTTGTTGACTATGGCCATACCGGTACGGCAATTACTTACATAGATGAGCTTGTTGTAGTATCTCTGCCTCAAGTTATGGAGCACAGAGGCATCGTTAAGGTATGTCAAGTTAGACATATCCTCAGCTTTTTCGTATTTCGGAGGGTTCACCTGCGAGAGCTGATCTTTCTTGAAGTCTTTCGTCTATTTTTAGTCAGTTGTAACACCATTTTTTTTTTCATTGTCATAACCCACATGTCGTTTTTTTGTTTATTTTATTATAGTTGTTGGTTGGTTAGACGTTGTTAGCAGTTCGAGTTTGTTTTTGATTTGAGAGAAAGAGACCGAAAAAAAGAGAAACCCATATATTAGTGAGTTTCTGGATGTTGACACTTACGTAGATAAGCTTAGCATAGTAACGCTGGCGCAAATTGTGCAGCACACAGGGTGTATTGAGCACGGTCATGTCGGCCATATCTTCTAGTTTTTCGAATTTTGGTGGATTCACTTTCTCCACCTTATCGGATTTGAAATCTTTTACCTAGATCATGTGTGGGGGATGGAGTATATAGCAACATGAAGTATTGTTTATACTCGGTTATAGTTCACGTAATTTCAAAGTCCTCTAGGTTAACAAAGTTATTTCCCTAGCTGCCATTTGTTAAAGTCATTTTGTAGTACCAAAATGTCTTCAGCAAACAACAGTTAGGGAGTTTAGCTTCAGCTAAAGGGTCTTTGAAATCATAAGCTATATATGTGTATATGTTTATGTTTTGTGTTTGGAGTTCGTCTGCATTACCTCTCCACCAGGCAGACCGACGGAGACGATATCACCCTTGGTGGCCTTGATCTCACCAATGAGATAACCCTCCTTCTCGTCGGGCACCCAACAGTTCTTCTTGGAGTCATAGGGTTTCGATTGATCGATACGTCTCTGCTCCAATGAGACGAACAGGTATGGGGTGGGATCCTCATCCTCCTGGCTAGCGGCTGGCTTCGGCATCTTGATTAAATTTCGCTTTTAAACTTAAAAACTCGACAAATTATAATATTGGGACTATTCAAAATTCTTGTTTATCGCGTCGTGAGCCCAAAACTTCCCTGTAATTAAAAGAAATATTTTTGTTAGTTAGTTGTCGTCACTAGGTTTTCGAACTTTATTTTTGGATATGTTTTCTTTTTTTTCTTTTTTTTTATTATTGACAGCAGCCACAGCAGCAATCGAGACTATTTGTTTATTTTTCCAAAATATTTCCAAATATGTGCATGTGTTTTTCAACAATTTTCCAACAGAAATTTCGTAACCGGATATTTAAATGTTTTTCGGCTTAGAGCTTTTCGAACACCTCTCCGTTTCAGTTAATTAATTAGGCCTTGTTGCTGTTGTTGTTCCTTCGGACTCTGTTTATAAGTAGTAGTAGCCAAGAACAACAACAACAACAACAAGAACAGCAATTGACTTGTGTGGGTTGTCGCCTAAATATAGATCAGTGCCATATACTCGCACATACATATATAGATCTTGCGTGTCCGCATACTATATGTATGTGTGTGTGTATGTGTGTTCTATGTGGGGCGTTGCTATTATTACGTAATTTCGATTTTTCAGTCATATATACGTTTGTATATATATTTTTATGTTTTTTGAGCAAGTTAATAGCGTTACATAAACGATGAATTAATTGTAGATTCAAAAACCGCTTTAACGTTATTTAATCGAAATTTCTACAATTCGCACTCACTGGATCGATTTTTCGTAATTCCCACGGTTTTTCACAAACTTGTGTTCTTAAACACACGAGTTGCTAGATTGCAATGAGCGCATTTGACACGCTTCTCGCATACAAATTATCTATATATATAAATTTCGACAATCGGCAAACGAAATCGGTCGAAAGAAATAGAAAAAACAACAAAAACGGACACTACACGAACTTTTCAACGAATGCGTTATTTTTAAAATTCTCGAAATTATTTCGAAATTAAACACACACACATAGTCGAGAGCATATGTATATGTATTGGTTGGGGTATTGGGTTGATGTTGTTGAGCTTTTTTTCTCGCTTTTCTTACACTGACTACCGCATGCCGTTTCTAATACTACATATGTCTGTATGTTGTTTATCTCGCTCTCTTTCTAACGTCTATGGTTATTTTTAAAACATATTCGAAATATTTCGCTCATGTACATACATATGTATCTATGTGGATATCGGACTATAGTCTCTGCTCTTTTGTGTACGCATATTGAAAACACAGGTATTCTTGTATGAAGTCATCTTAATAGTAATACTAAATACTATTTTGTTCCCCTCTATGGTTGTTTTCGAATTTTCGATCAAGTAATAGCCAAATCATGCTATCTCTTTCTTAGCATGGGATTGATTGCAAAGTAACTCAATTTAAAAATTGAGGTAATAAATTAAAAGTTTTTCAAAGTAATTTATGCTTCAAAACGGTATTAAATTCTGAATTTTAGATCTATAGTTATTAAAGTATAATATAGTTTGCCATTTTTCATAGGTTATAAAAGATATATGGTTTTGAAAACTTTTTTGATTGACTTTGTTTGAAGCTTACAATAGAAGTATGATTTTAGAAACTGTTTAAAATAAAAAGTAAGCTTGAAAATTTTGACATCTTTCACTTGATATTGACATGCTTATGGTCACTTATTGTGAAGTTATTTTTGGGGCATAATATGTGTTACACAAGACGCTGATTATGCGTAAGAATATATCGAAACTTTTGCTATAAGAAAATGAGTTAATTATAATCCAGTAAAGGCGTTTCCTATCGTAGTTGATGTTTAATAATCCAGAGTTGACAAGCGTATTCCATAAATCACTTTTAATTGTCACTTTAACCGTTAAATGCGAAAAGTTTTGGTTCTTTTTAGAGTTTTTTTTTTATTTTCCGGCTAAGATCCTTTGAAAGGATAAGCCATAAAAATGTGAAAAACACACAAATGCACACACAAACACACGTTTTATATGGGTAATTGTTTCATATTGGAATTTTTCTTAAAACTTTTTTTTTAGTCTCGGCAAAAAGGTCAAATTTTTTGGCTGTCTCTTTTACACTGCCGCTGATGCTGCTGCTGCTGCTGTTGCTGATGTGATGCTGGTAATATCCAAAAATTAAAGATCGCACATCAAAGGTGTTGCACTTACGCGCTCGAAAGCCGTTCTGAACCGTGCAACCGGTAAACTTGCCTTTTATACGTGGCAATTTGATACCCCCATAATCTGTGCCGCACAATCGTGAAAAAGCGAAAAAAGCTCTCGTAACCGAGCGTCTTGTGTTTCTATGTGTGTAACTCGTGTGTGTGTGTGCGTGAGTCGCCGAACTATTTGGCTGTTTGCGTTACGTCTCGGTTATTCTTGCTCCCTTTTTCGGTCTATCGGCCCGATGCCGTTAGTGCTTGTTGTTGTTATTGCAGCAAGTGGGCAATACGCTGAAGTATGTGTGCGTCTCTGTCTCTGTGCGAGTGTGTGAGTGAGTGAGCTATGATGCAATCGGCGACAGCACCAGGATCGTGAGAGAGTGAGAGAAAGCTTTTGAACGATTGCGTGAGCACGCTCTCTCCCACACTTGCATAGTTGAGCAAGTGTTTTTGGGTGTGTGTATGTGTGTGCGTTGAATTTATTTCAATGACAAATTTTGCATTTGTAAGAAATCCTTGTGAATTTGTTTTTGTTTGCATTACGCTCTGGCTCTCTTTCCTCGCCCTCGCTCACCTTTCTCTTTCACCCCCTCTACGAATAAGCTTTTACTTATTTCACATACACAATTTTCTCTACACATGCGATTTGATTTGTTTTTCTTGTTGTTTTCTGCTTTTTTTTTTTGGTCAGTGATCATTTTTCGGTATTTATTTTATTCTATTCTTTTCTGGTCACCTCAATGCCAATTTGATCTGCCACCGGTTCGGGGGCGTAAAGATCTAGCCAGATCGGATACGTTAGCTTTAGGTGGTTACAGATACAATCAGCTGTTCTATGCTGAACGGTATAACTGAAGTCAGTAATCAGCTGTTGAGAACTTCATTTGCGATGGAAGACATATTTCTTATGAGCTATTATTGTGGATTGTCTACAAAGTATTTGTCACTTGGCGTCAGTTTGATGCTGGCATTTTTACAAAATGCGAAAATACGAAATCGAAAATTCTTCTGTGAACTTCAAAATAACAGAAGAGAACAGACGCCAGCAGAACAAACATGCAGATACAAATACAGATTTAGAGAATACAGACATACAGATACTAAATAGATAAAATAAGATATGTTGTCGGCGTCCTTCAGCGCAATGCAATGCATTTTTTTCAATGCTAAACTGAATGTATCTGACAGATACTACTGCTCGCATCTGCCACACGGCATTAGTGTTGATCTGCCCTGCTCGGCAGCATTCATAAGAATGCGGGTCCTTTCCACACTCAATGTGAAAAGATTCTTGAGTCGCCCACAAAAAAATAAAAATCAAATACTTTTCATAAATGATTTGAATATTAAAATTAACAAAGAAAATGCAAAATGAAAAATGCCAAAAGAGACAAACAAATTTCAAAAATTTTTAAATTTTCTAGCTTATTTATAGTTATAAATTTTGATTCGCTTTCGCCACAAAATGCCTCAAAGTTCGTGTGACTGTTCGTGTGTGTGTGGGGGGATTTAGTTGGCTGCTTTTCATATGCTGAGGAAAATGCCCCCTCGTCTAGGACGCCTCTGGTGTGCCTCTTGAATGGAATCTTCATGAAACTTTATAAACCAAAAGGCGTTCAAACAGAACAACATATTCACATAATGTGCTGGCTGCCTGATCTTTTCGCACATAAGATAAAATGATCATAATTTCTCTTTTTTGTTTTTTGTGTGTGTTTTCAAATGATTTTCAGCTAGCATTTTTGAATGTTTTCTGTGGTTCTGCTTGCTGAAACACAATCTGCGACATTGTCAGAAATAATTTTACGCAATTTTCCCACAAAAACAAATTAAACAAAGAGGAAAAAGAATAGCAAACACAACAACAGTTCGAATATTGCCAACATCAACACAATTTGAAATAAAATTTTGCACAGATTTGAAATCAGAGCGATAATCTTCTCGTTTGAGTGAATATTTTATGTGTTTTGACAGCAGCATTTATAGGGTATAGATTTTAGAGCCCACATGCATATAATTGGTCTAGGTAGGGTATACAATGATAAATTGGGGGTGCTTAGCTTTAGAAATGAAAGAATATTCTAGAAAGGTAGGGTATACAATGGTTAATCAGGGATTGTTACATTTTTTTTAAAATTATAAAATACATAAAACAATAAATCATTAAGAATATGAAATGAAATAAATAAATATAGCTCAAAAGTATTTGAAAAATTTGAAAAACATTAATTAGTTTAAAAATAAATAAATGTTAAACCAACTACTATATAGACTTAACATCGACAACTATATAGACTTAACATCGTTTATATTATCGAAAACATTTTAGTTGACATAAATAATCAGCCTTTATAAAATACAAATTTTACCCAATATTCAAATTCATGATTACTGCTTAGAAATAAGCAAAATAGATCACCAAGAACAACATTTGTATTGTTGCTTGTGCCCAATTGTTTTAGTTGTATTTTGCTCTTCGTTTCTTGTGCCCATTGTGCAAATGAGTGAAGATTTTCGGTTTTGAGTCATTGACGCAAAGCAATTTTTGCATTTTAGTGTCAAGACGTTTGGCATGCGCTATACAAATGGGCTGAAAGGGGACAAATTAGGGGTAAGGGGTGAAGTGTGGAGGGGTGCTGTACATTGAAGAGGCAGCAACAATAATTGCATGCAAATGGGGCTATTTTAGACTGATGCGAGCCCACGTCCATCAAATGCCCGCAAAAAATTACAGTGTATGCCAAAAACATTAACAATAGTACAATAATACAATGCATAAATAACATCAATAAAGATACAAATTATGAGTTTAATTAAGTTGTTAGTAAAATAGACAATATAACTTATGTTTAAGTATTGAAATTTCATTTAAACGTTATTTTCAGGCAGTTTCTTAAAATACGCTATTATTTTAAATAAACAAACTTGAATATTATTTATTATTAATTTTTCATTTTAAGAAAATCAAAAAACTTCCTTTAAGTAATGCAATTTTGGAGTTTGTCAAAAGTAGAAAGTTCTTCAGCAATTGGTGCAGAAAATATTTTTTTGCGAAACGGCAACCGTGACCAAAATACATACATCGTGTCTATAGATAACTTCTTCGTCTCTAAATGCATTGGAACTTGTCCAAATTGTCGATATATAAATATCCATCGTCAGGCACAAAGTCGTCGTGTCGTTTTTGTTGTCGTTGTGTCGATCGTCGGTCTTCGGTCAACGTCGCGCATTCGGCCGGCAACTGCATCTCTCGTGCGCCATCCCATGTGCAAGCAAACGCCCCTCGCTTGCCCTGCCCCACTTTAATGCCAAGCCATCATAGAATACGTTACCAGGTAGCCGATCCCGTTGCTCCGCCAAACATGACAAATGAATGAATACTTCCTGAATTACGGCACTGCATTATATAAGTTCAGATCTGGCCAAGATCTGACAGATATGCATCTGAATAGTATATTTTGCATTCCTTGACATTTTTGGTGTTGTAGTAACCTATTTACAACTCGAAAGCCTCAGAATGTTGCAACTGTCAATCATTAATGATTCCAACAGCTGTTTTTCTGTTTTGTGAACAGTTTTGGCATTGAACCAGCTTGATATGATTGATGGCTTTGCAAATTTATTCTCGATTTAGTAACGAACTATATTCCAGGAATAGAATAAAGTATTATCTGTTATTGGACAAATATAAATACAGTCGTGTCTAAATAAAGTGAACTAGCAGTTAGATAGTTCAGGCTCAAAACTCTTTTAAAAACTCATACATAAAATATGTGTATCGTATGGGCTTGATCGTAAAACCTTTGAATTTATATAAAAGCATTTTTTCTCAATCGTATTACATCGAATTATTTTGTGTATCGTAAGTCTATATTTTTCTTTATTAATTAATTATATTTTTTGTATCGTTTTAGATCATTTCATTTTCTTTATCGTATTACTTTATCATATTTTCTCTATCGTATAACTTTTTTAAATTTTCTTTGTCGTATTGTATTTTGTTGTATTTTCTGTATCGTATTTCTTTAAGCTGTGATTTTTTTGTTGTGCTCTAAAAAATATTTTTCAAAATTTTTTTGCCATATAAATAATTTTTCTTTGAAAATTTAAAAGTTGTATTTTAAAGATATGCATAAAAACACAAGAAAAACGAATTAAAAGAAAATGTTAGTTTTAAAAATGCAGAAAACACATTTAAATTAATTAAGTAAAATTCTTATGATTGATTTTCCATTTAAAATTAGTAGCATACAACATGAATACTTGCACTTATGTTTGTGTGTGGTGGCAACATATTGATTAATCGCCTTGGCTCAATTGAGAATCGTACACGCGTAGTATATATGAAGATGCATATTTTCCAAATATTGGCCTATAGATCGTTTCTTAATTAGCCAATAAAACCGAATCATTTCGACTTAGTCATTGATGTGTGGAGCATTAAAATTATTTCGGTAAGCATTTGTCACCCAATTAAATTGACTGCACTCGGCCAAGCAACTCGACCAATAAGATTCACGCATATATATATAATATATATACACCCATACATACATACATACATATATTTTAACACATAGAACTCAAGTGCATCCAAATGCAATAATCAATGCATCGAGTATAGAGAAATTGCTTAATGCAGACGGCCAGACTTTTATTAATGATCAGTGAAAATGCTAAAATCAAAATGTTTTTCTCAGTGGCATAGAAGCATAGAAGCCCCCATTAAGTTTAACACTCATTAGACCCCCTTTGTGCGGACGCCACTGTGCGCAATTGATTAATCATATGCGAAATGCTATAGACAGGGGCACTGAAAATGACTCAGTACAACATATACATATATATGTATGTATGTATATATACATGTTGTGTACAGGAATATCATGATGTAGATTGTAAAAATATTTCACAAAATTTATTAGCGACAAGCTAAAAGTATTTTTAAAACATATTTCATACTCCAAAGCGGCGAACAGGTAAAACATATAGAAATGTACATAAATGGGTCAGATTTGTGGTCAAAACGAAAGCCGTTTAAAAGGCAAAAGCTAAGGCCATGTGCTAAGCTCAATAATAAACAAAAACAACAAAAACAGTTAGTTCTAGCTATATAGAGGCCATATACTATACTATACTATACTATGCAGACTAATGCCATATGTATAATACATACATACATACCTACTAAATCTAAAAAACATTCATATGCGTTTAATATAGCCGCTGCTTTGGTCTAAAATTAAAACAAAAGCTATTTAGTTGCGAAGAAGCAAGAAGAACTTCACACAAATGAAAATGCTGCTGTGCTGTGCAGTCTCGACGTATCTCGTTTGTGCCTGTGGCTATTTCAAAATACATATATCTATCTATACGAATATCTAAAATTTACTAGATACACACACACACACACACACACACAAACATATACATACATACGTATACTAGATACAGCCGGGGTGCTGTGTCCTGAGCAAGCATACGCCGTGTGGTACAAGAAGGCATACACTAGTTCGTCAATGTATCTCACAGATACTTACACAAGCATCTCTGCTGTATCTGAAAAGTAAAGCACCACCACTCCTCCCCTTACTCTCTCTTCCTCCATGTACACACATTCACGTCCCGTTTCTGTTGTCTTGTGTTGGATTTTTTCTCATCTCGAAAAATGTTTCAATTTGTCTATTTTTAGTGGCAAGTTTCTTTTTGTTTATTAGTTTTGTGCCTTTTAGCTGTGTTTCAGTATGTGTATGTACACAGTATATATACGATATATATCTGTACATTTGTATAGCAGTGGGTCGCACTCGATTCGACGGATATTTTGGCAAAAATTGCCACTCTCTCTATCGGATTTAACGTCACAACTAAGGAATTCTTCTTCTACTGGATAGAAACGCACACAAACAACATTGTTTAGCTTTGCCTTTCATTTGTTTTCTATTTTCTTATCCACAATTGTTTTTGCAGCAAAGCTCAAGGTACTTATCTGTCCATCTATGTATATATTGTACATATGCTCTGTTTAGTATATGTAGCATATACTACCAAGTATTTCGATCAGCTTAAGGAGCTAAGGTCAAAACATTTTGAGGCAAAGGTGTCATAACTAAATCGTATCTATATCGTAAGGCGAAGGTGTCATTGCTATATCGTAAGCAAAGGTATCATAACTATATAAGGCGTCTTAGCTATATCGTAAATTTAAGGTGTCAAACTATATTAAATGCAAAGGAAATTTTACCAAATTTAACTAAAATTTAAAGTTTCTTCCACAACTGCGTTTAATTTTTCCATTGAGTGAAATGGAAGTCAATATATTATCCGTATGCAATGATTATACAAATAAACAAATAAAACCATAAAGCTAAAACTCTGATTTTCCATTCAACCGTTATACTACGAGTATGTATGTATCTGCGACACAAACCATAAACAATTATAAACAATATGTTTTGGTAATTAAACGCCTGAAACGTGCGTATATCGTATCAAAGGCCAAAACAAGGCAAACAAGGCCATAATCCCATAATCGAGAGCTACACATGTTTCTGATACGCCGATTTATGTAGTTACAGTTGCAGTTGTTGTGCTTTTATCTGATATATATCTAGAATAAGGGGGGTAACATCCCTTTAACACCCTTATCGCTTACACACACAATTCAATACTTTCTGCCATGGCACATAAATCAATATTAGCTTATCATGACCAACTGTGAGAATTTGTGCAGGCCACCAGCCAAAAACCACAAAAACGATATTGCCAATATACTCCAGACGAGACACTGACACTTCACTTGCTTTTCACTTTTACGTGCGCGCTGACCTTCTCCGAATTTTCCAAAAAATGGGCTACTGGGGCGAACTTAGAGCCTGGCTCCTCCGCGATCCTGCCAAACTAATACGCTACCTTGTGCTCTTTGGCTGCAGCATTGTTGTGATTGTGCAGCTGTATGAGTGTTTTTCCAAACTATCCGATCCACCCATATCCACGCACTCCTATTACAATGTGAATCAAACCATTGAAATGCCAGCAATAACACTTTGTCGTGAACCTCCCTACAGAGAGGATGTTTTAACAGTGAGTGTTAGTTGTATAATTTTATAGTGCTTCAATATGTCACTTGCAGAATCTATCGCGAGGCAGTTGTCCACATCCAAAATACGCCACCTGTTGGCAGGATTATCCGTATGGTGAAATACCTTTTGAGGAGTTCTTTACAAAGAGCACGTTTGAGTTCGATGAAACATTTTACTCCTACGGATTAAATGGCGATAGGAGTAGTAAGTGTTGACAGCATTTCCGGTGCAGTGTTGGTAAATATTCATTAACCGTATTTCATTTCAAGATGTCGAAATCGATAGCAGCTTGCATTTTTATATGGGTCGTTGTTATACAGTGCGCCCTTTGGTGGGCATGAAGCGTGTTTCCAAGCCAGTGGGCTACTCCTTAATAATGGAGCATGATGCCATACATTCCGCGAGCGATGTAGATTTCGAAGCTGGAGCTGGTTGGCACATTTTCATACACGACAAACGGGAGAACTTTACGGGTAAGTTTTAAAGCTTTAACTATTTCTGACTAACATTTATCTTTGGCCATAGAAATTAACATGAAGGGCTCGGGACGCGTGGAATATGTGTTTGCAAACATCAATGAGGTGGTCGAGATAAAGTTACAGAGTCAATACTTTTCAAATGTAGAAACAAATAGGGAGTCCTGCTCCCGCAAAGAGGGATACAGTGATCTTAAAGTATAAGTGATATTTGTATGAGTTACTTTTTTGAATTACCATAGTTTCTTCCTTAGTGCGGCGAGATTTGCATCTGGCAGGATTTGGCTGATGAGGTTAACTGCTCGGGTCCCTGGATGCACGAGATAAATCATGAACCTTGTGACAATAACGACTCGATGCGCGATCTTGTCCGAAACTATAAAGCGTAAGTTTTTGAACTCACTTGACAAGGTTCTCTCAATAATCAGCTATTTTTATAGGGTACACGATAGCGGTGATGACTACGATTGTGATTGTTTGCAGCCCTGCGAATCACGTATTTATACAACCTACATACAAAGTCGGAAGCCATTCGAACAGCCAGAACCACGCACTTTACTCTATATATATTATACAACAAAGCTGATATCGGTATATGAATTATATTAATTTTTGCGTTCCCTTATATTAAATTGATATTTGGACACTTTGTTTCAGCAGATGATTGAAGAGCGTCCCAGCTATGATACAACACAATTTATAGCGGATGTTGGTGGTTCCTTGGGGTTCCTGCTGGGTCTCTCAGTGCTGGGCATCATAGGCATCTTGGAGCATGTAAGTATAGCCAGGAATATTTTAGTTTGTCAACAGGCGCAATTGTTTGCTTTACTCTTTCAGTTAACTCTATTCTGTTGCGGCGATTGCATTCGAAGATTACAGTTGAAGAATGAGGAACGCAATCGTTCCGAAAGTCCAGAGGATGTGGAATCCCAGGTCAGCGATGAGACAGTGGACATAAATAATGTTTATACAGTGGAAAAGGCGGACTTGGAGAAGTATTAAACAAAATAAATGCCAGCTGGTTTGGCTTTGTAGTTTGTTAAGTGAAAATTGTGTCTAAATAAAGTGCTTTAAATTATTCAACATAAAATCTACATTACATATTTTTTTAAATTTAGTTTTAATTTTCAGTATTCAAAGAATCAAACTTAACTCTAAGGTTTACAACTAAAAGAAATTTTTTTTTTGGTATCAAACATGTTCGAAGGAATGTTCAATTATGATATTATATTACATATACATGGTTTTTGATATAAATACAAAACCTCGGAAGTTAAAGCAGCCTGGAGCCAGCTAAACCAAACATCAAAGCACTCAAACTTAAAGTCCATGCAGCCGAACCAGAACCGGAACCGGTACGTTTAACCGAACCGGAATCCGTATCCGTTGTCTTCAGTAAAACATTCGTTTTGATAACTTCACCCAGTTTGGTAATAAGCTCTGGCAGCTTCTTTGGTGGCTCACAGGATGTGTGATCAATGGCATCCTTGACGCTGGCAGAGAGTATACGGAAGTTGATGCTGCCCGCATAGAGTTCATCGTAGATGAAGCTCTGCAGCTGATTGGACAGAACCCAAAGACGTCGCTGATCATCAACCTTGACATCGCTGGGAAAGATTAGATTGTTGTTGTTTGTATAGACATGATCCTGCATCCTGTACGGGCTTGTGGTTTGCCAGCAGCCCAAGGAGTTTTGATTGGGCAGGGTATAGAAGAGGACACCAGTCTCCGTGTCCAGGCATTGTGCACCAGCCTGAGCATCCATGCCACGTGAGCCCAAGATCTTAAACTCCCGATAGATGGCGCCCGATGTGGAAAGTGTTTTATTGCGCAGAATGGAGGTATTCACGGAGAACTCCATGGTGGAGCTGAGCGGATGAAAGTACAGGGTGGAAAAGCCATCCTCCTGCGGTTTGGACAAAGCCAAACCATAAACGCCATCATCCCACTGGAACTCAATGCCATTGATGCTAAAGTTTCCACTCAGCGGCTCAGGATGGAAGAAATGATGCTGCACACGCCACGACTCCTGATCCCGCCACGAGTACACAACCAGACCGGGACTGCCCAAATCTGCCACATATGCATAAGTATTCTCACAATCGCCATCCTCAACGGCCAGATTGGCAAAGAAGGAGTTCTGTTTGGTCTGATCCGCTGGCAGAATATAGCGACGCAACAGATCATCATTGTGCAGATCATAGACCAGCAATTGAGCAGCTCCATACAACTTCGTCTTCTCCAGCACGCCGGCAATGCGTGAATCCAGCACCCAGAGGCGGCCACAACGATCGGCCTTCACCCGGAAAGGTGAGACAAGTTCCGGCTCCGTGTCATTCATGTTATGTGAAACCCAGCTGGGAAAAGGCGTCAGTGCGGGCATTTTGGAAGAAGTGTCTGGTGCAGATAAATATTTGTTTTAAACAAATTAGTACGTCAGTGACAAATCAAGGTGAATGTTCTACAAATTGTGCATTTGACTTTAAATTGTTTTGTTTGTTTTTGGTGATTTGTATTGGATGCTAATTGGCAATCGAGTGGTTTAATGAATGAGCGAATGAATGCCCGCTGATTCATAGAACAAGTTTGCCAACAACTGAACAAAAACGTTAATACAAATGCATACAATTATGGAGTGAATATAATGGGACAACTTGCAGTACCTTAATAAAAATTAAACTAATTGTAAAAGGTGTCATAAGTTTAAATTGCTTCATTTTCCTAATGGCTTTTTATACCCTGAAGGCGTTTATATTAATAACAACATTTGATAGGATAAATTTGGAACTTATGGTATCTACTTGTTTTACTTGTTCTTACTGGTTTAATGATACACAAGATCAATACTTTACAAGCAGCCAAAAAATTAAAATTTCCTGTCAAGTGTTCACAGGTCTAAAAGTACATAACAATATCATTGGCTATATGTTGTTTTGTATATAAGTTATACGTTTTTACTATTTATGTAGGAGTTCTCCTTAGTTGTATTGACTTTGGCTAATTTTACACTCAGAAAAAAACGTAATAAACAAATACATTGAAATAAACTAAAATAACTTTGAAAATAATTTTAAAAAAAAGTTTGATTTTATTAATGGACAAAGGGTAAGTGGAAATATTAATATTATGTTGAATATACTAATATCTGTTATTTAATTAACAACTCTCGTTTCTTGCACTGTTATGCACTTTTAATAAGAACAAACATTTTTGTACCCTGAACCCATGAAAAGGGTAAAAGGGGTATAATGGTTTTGTGCAAACGTATGTAACAGGCAGAAGGAAGCATCTATAAAGTATATATATTCTTGATCAGCATTCACAGCCGAGTCGAAATAGAAATGTCCCTCCTTCTGTCCGTCTGTCTTGTTTATAAGAACTTCATTGAACTAAGTGAACTAAATATTCAATTTAACTATTTTTAATTGATTTTTTCTGAGTGTATATTTGAGCAGCACAGAAAAATAAAGTTTATCGCGCTGCTTAGTTTCTTGTCTGTTTAGTCTTTGAGTATATTAATTACGCAAGCAAATTAAAAATGTGGGCGATGAGAAATTTCCACTTAAGGCAGACCAAGAAAACTGAACAATTAAGACGCTCAAGTCTAGACAAACGCAATGCAAATCTATCAGTTGTAAAGCTGGCTATATCAAAGTCAAGAGTACTCATAAATCTCTCAAATGCCCAGACAATGCAATTGCTGAGATTTGAATGCACTGCAGCAAAACTGCAATTAACTGAATGCAAAATGCAAACCTAACTTTTAATTATGTAGCTTACCATTTAGATCAAGGTAGGCCAATGAGGCTGGCACTCCGTCGCGCCACCTGGGCAGTGTGACGAACAGCCGATGGCGATACACTTCCAAGCCGAAGGGTATTACAGCTGTCGGTTTGAATGTGCCCTGCTCTATGGCCGTCCAGCGCTGATCGGGACTATCGTACTTGAAATCCATTTCCCTCCATTCATATTCCACACGCAGATTATCTTTGCCAGCTGCCATGCCCACAATGAGCAGCAATGCTGCCATCACAGCAACACTTGTTACCATATTAAAGCTCTTCGTTAGCTGCAATAGATGTAAGTTGGATTAAAAATAGTCAAAACAACAGTGGGAAGTATCTCTTGCTTCCGTCAGGCGACCTTCAACATAACCAATAAGCTGAACTGAAACCAAAACCAGATCAAAATAAATTGCTCTTGACACACGACAGAGACACGACTGAAGAATCGAAGCTAAAAACCGCGCCTCCAGTTTGCAAAAAAAACTAATAATAAAGCCAACTTTTGAAAGTTGTCTGTGTTGGCAGCTGTTGAAGTGGCCAAAATCAAAACTTGTAAACTCATACAGACAACAATGAGTCTTAGATATTGCCGGATCAGGCCAACATAGTTCAAGAGGTTGACCACACTTTATGACTCAGAGATACCATGTAATGAAGTAAGAAGTTGGTATCATGTAGAGGTATTATTCATTTATTATCTTATAAGTTCTTTAACATAGCCATCTTGAGAACCAATTTAGTGACTCAGTTCCTAAGTTTCAGGTAAGGTTCTCATAGCATAAAAAGCCATTAATGTTACTTAGCTCTTAAGCTTCAAAGTCGAGCCAAATCTATAGCTTTGATAGCTACCATTTATTCTTATAATTTGGGTCAGATCTCGAGAACTCAAAAACTAACGTCTCACGTCTTTTCAGGGCCATTAAGAAACTCACAATGAGTGATGTGTCTGTTCATCACTCGAGTCATGAGGTTTTTAACTCTTTATGTACGTACTTATGTACGAACTCTAATATTTATTTAACTTATGATCTGCACATTCTGGTCAGGTTTGTTTTTCACACACATATATATATATTCCTTTTTTTTATAATTTATTACAAGCATTTTTGCGGGTTTTGTTTTATGGCATATTCGCATGTTGTTGCTTGTTTTTTTTGGGCCTTTTTCACTTCAAATACTCGTTTAAGGCTTGAAAGAATTCAAGTTTTGGGTCATGTAATAGAAAATGGACTTTTTCTATGCACATTTTGTGGTTTTAAAGATATCATATATAATTTTATAAAAACTATTAGTGTTTAAAAAACGAACTTTATTTTGACCTGAACTTTATAATAAATATAGTTTTTACTAGCGGCTTTTTTGCTAAACACGTTTTACTAGCTTAAAAAAAGCGGTCCATTTCTTCGACTCAAACAAAACTGAAATCCAACCGCTTAAAACTGTTCGGTGACAATTGAAAGTGAAGGCGTTAGAGTGGGGCGTGGCAAATATCGTTATGCAACCGTTTGTCACTTTAACTGCAAGTTTGTGTCTTGAGTCTTTTGTTTGGCCTGCAGCTCGAATGTTAAGTTTAACCATTGTTTAACTAGTTTGGCTAATACAGGTAATTTATGCAAAACCACAGACACCTACCAATGTGTCGCACCAGAGAAAAAAACACAACCGACCGCAGCGAAGCTCAAAATGAAACTAAAAGTCAAGCTTGTCAAATGCTTACCAACATACAAATTATCCAAATACAACACACGAAACAAAAGCCGACTAATGCCGAAGTTGAAGCTGTGTGAGCGTCGTCTTTGGAATTCCAGTGAACTTGAATTAGTCAGTCCATCAAAATGTATATGAACAAGTATTCCATTACTTTTAGGCCTGTTACCAATAACTTTAATTACGATTTTACAGCTTACAATTTCTATTTGTACTCCTACATTTTACTTGATGGCTTGTTTTTTTTTTATAGATATTGCAGACAAGCCCCTTGAAACTCGTCCCACACGCAGGTCTGGTTTACAGCCTAGCTGACGCCACTCTTTGTGGCCTGTGGACTAGCCCATGAGTCATTCTGATTTTTTGGGTTTTTTTCGAGCCGGTTTATTTGAATGCACACATTCATCTAAAGCACTTTCATCACAGGGCTTTGACTTATCTTATTCTAGAACGGTTATCTTCTAAGTGATAAAAAAAGATCAATTATTGCTATGTATAGTATATTTTATTTATTAAAATTCAATAAATTAATTTAAAAAGAAGAGAACAATCAAAACATTAAACTAGAAATATTATCAGTATACGATTGATTTGTTTTACGTTTAAAAGAATTTAAACAATTGCTTATATAACTTGTTGTTGTTGTAGTTGTTTGTAATTATGCTTAAAGTATGTTGTGTATTTATTTAATATATATAATTTTTTTTTTTTTTTTTTTGGTAGAAACATTTTGTGTACAAACGCTAATATGTAATTTTTTTTCTTTCTCTTCTTTACAACATTAAAAACTTTTAACATACACATTATATTAATTTTTGTTTTTGATTTTATGCCATTGCACTAAATATAAATTGCATTAGCTAAGTATTGGTGTCATTAACTGTTTATCGATTGTTATTAGCAAAAAAGATCAAACAATGTCAAAAACAATTCCAAAATTCGCTCAATATTTTAAGGCATAGGTTAATAAATGCAAACAAAAACAAAACTTGAAAATCATAAACTATCAAAGCTTGTGGAAAACCGTATTAATTTATCTGGTATTATATATAATGATGCATATATAGGATAGCGATTCACAGAGTTCGAAATAGATATTAAGAGAGGCGGCGCACAAAAATCATCTTTGGCAATGGTTAAAGCTATCTTTCTTGATTGTTGAATGCCGCATCGTATGACTATTAAAGCATTTCTATCGATATCGATATCGTTATCGACATTCTTATCGGGATACAATTTTGCAGGGAGATCGCATTAAAATAGCAATAATTGAAAACATAAATTTAGTCACATTTAACACTAATAAAAAACACAATGAAAACAAACTTTTATCTGGTTGTCTGCGCCTTCGATGTTTAACAATGAACTGGGCGTGGTCGTCTGCACGCCCTCCGATGTGTGAGTGTGTGAATTGATGAATGAGTGTGAGTATGTGCGTGTAGAGAGTGAAGCGTATAAAGATAGTACATAAGTATAAGACAAGGCAAGACAAGGACCGAAAAGTCCAACAGTTGTTTTTTTCTTCATAGTGGCAACTGTGATGTGCTTTTGGGGTAGATAGTGTTGATGGGGTAGTGTGTAGGGTAAACAGGGTCAGCACATCGCCTGCGTCATGAGAGGGGTAGGAGATACAGGGACATGCAAATTGAGTTCTAGTTTCGACTCGATACAACACTTTTTTTTTTAGACGCAGGGAACTTTTCGCTCAGCAAAATTAATGTGACACGCTTTCAACTGAACGAACAGAATTGTTCTGCACATTTTCCAGCTACTCGCGTGTCGCCCAGCGCTAGGACAGACATTGGATAGCTCGTCGTACAAATGTATACATATAAATATATATAAGAAAAAGTAACACACCTATATTTTTTCGCATTTGGTACTTGCTTCAAAAATAACTCGTGCAGCTTACAGTAAGTTATTTTATATGGTATTTATGGAAAAGTTTACAGTTATAAAACAAAAATTTATAATGTTTAGATATACGAAATATGACCGTCACCAATATGTAGATAAAGTATAAAATAAGAAGCAGCAGATGGCTAGAACATTAGAGCTTTGAATTAAATATATGTCGGAAGGTTAGGCTTAAAGCTTTTTTACTCGTTGGTTTGATATTCTCGTTTGTCACTTCTCTCGTTCACACCAAGCTTCTTCTCGTTACATTTTCAATCCACTCGTTCTTCTCTGTGTTGAAGAAATGTGCTTTGTTTAGCAACGAGAAACCAAGCAAATAATTTTAAGTTCAACAAATATTTAAAATTCAAGCTCGTTTTAGTTTTCCACTAGCCACTTCATAATGAGAAAACTAACTATATTAACTAAAACTAAAAAAAAAAGTATTACAAAACGCGACCATCATAATTTGTATGTAAGTATATTTACAGTTGGTTTTGAAAAATACAGGTTTTTTACTTAGGAGGTGTGTTTGTGAGTAAGTCAAGTATTACTTAACCAGAAAAGTTAATGAGTAACGTGTGCGTGTCTTTTTATGGATTGTGTGTGTGTGTGTGTGTGTGTGTGAGTGTGTGAAAAGCCACCAATATAAAAGTGACGAACTTTGTCTGTCCCGCATTGAGGTACACTCGTCTGAAGCACGCCGTTCTAACATCGCATAACACCCGCCAGGCCCCACGCTTGGGGAAGAAGAAGGCAAAGTCGGGGACCCGGGGCATTCGTAAAGCAATGCGGCGAATTTGCCAGACCCGAGAGTCCAACATCAATTTTGCGCAGAAGCCTGACCGAAAATTCTAACGGTACAACAAATGCCCGATATTATACCAGCCAGTTTTCTTCACTTGTCATTGCTTAACGATTGTTTTCAAACTATACAATTACATGTACATTTATATATAGTTAGGTAATTTGATATAAATATGATATAGATGATGTTACAAATACGAGGATTAGTGTAAACTTGTGGTATTTGTTAGTTGGGGTGCTACAAAATTTGACTAGGCCTAGGCTACACTGGATTCGCAAAGGAGTATTTCTTTTGAGTTGTGACTGATCCTAAAATCATGCCAAAACTCTTTATAATACATTAAAAACTACCCTTCAAGCTACGAAAGAACTTAAGAACTGAACAACTTATAAGCTATAAATATTATATATAGTTTTATTATAGGGCCTGAGCCTAAGACTGATTGTGTTATTTGTGTACTTTGTGTGTTGCTAGGAAGCTTTACTTTAAAACGTTATGTTGAACCAATGGAAGAGCAGCGCTACAAGGAACTAACTATAGATTTTGATATATATGTATATTGAAAAGTATAATAAATGTACTTACTAACAATGTGCTGTGTAGTATTTAACTGGGAACGTTGTCTAACTATAGTTATTCTATTTTTCATATGAGTTTGTTGTTGTTTTAGTACCATAACCAGGACAATAAGAATAAGATTGTACAATGAATGAATGAATAATAAAAAGAAAATTATGTAGATACCTGATTGCGAGTTGCGCGCATCGACTCAAACAAATACATACAAAAATTTGTTGAAAACTTACGGGTACTTTAGTGTCGGCTGCATAAACAAACGAGTAACGGGATAACAAGTAACGAGTAAATGAAAGACGACGCTTTGTTGTTGCTTGCGAACGAGGGGAGGGTGTTGGGGTAGAAGTAGTACATAAATGCAGTTATAGGCTACATACATATAGTATATTCAGATTGTATAACAGCAGATGTATAACAGTTTTTGTTTTTTGGAACATTGCACATGAAGAATTAAACTAAAAAAGCTACGCACATTTAACATACGAAATTCGCACAGTAAGACATATATAGTATGCAGTGTGGTACATTTGCCTGATTCTTACCCAGATCGTAAGGTTTCGTTTCTTTTCTGAGAATAAAGACATGGCAAAAAGGAGAGAGAGAGTAAGTGAGAGCGTATTACAACTTACATACGTGTTTGTTTGTGTACTTTTTGTAGGTTAGAATATTGCTTGGACGGGGCGTACTAAATGTTTGTGCCCAGAGCTCTAAATGGAACTAAAAATAATATATATATTTAGATATTAATAATGAAAATAAAAAGGTTATATGTTAGTTATCAGTTATATAACTATGGTGTGAGTAATATTTAGAGAGATATATGAAGATAGATAGAGATAGCGAGAGAGAGAGAGAGAGATCTAGACGCTACAGCAACGATTACCATGTGCCAGCAAAGAGAGCGTCAGATGAGAAGCGATGCGTTTAGCACACAGAACACACAGCGTAGTGTTGTTGTTGTTGTTACTGTTTAATAGTATTGTTTAGTGTTAAAGAGCATGTTTTTGAATGTTATGCATGAAGGCAAAAAGTGTGCACACATACCAAGAAACAATACCTATTTGTTAGCCAAAAATGTAAAAAATATAAATATAAAGTCTAGAATTTTGGAAAGTAAAGCAAAGATCGGGTGCATAGAAATCAACTTTAAGTTATATATATATATATAAAACTACGCATATCGCTTGTTAGTGTGTATGTGTGGAGAGTGTGTTTGTGTGTTTTAAAACTGTTATACATTAAAAAAGAGCTTTGTAATTGCGTAGCTTTTGAGTATGTTAACTTGCTTGCAGTTGTGATTTGATTGCTTTTTGCGATTGCACTTATTTTGTTGTTGTTGTTGTTGTTGCCTATTAACAGCGAGTCTCCATTCATTCGTGGAACAGCAACGGTAGTGGTAGACCCATCAGCGATGCCTGCTGTGCTGCATGTGCCGCCACCTGTGCATGTGGATGCGGATGCAGTGCAGCGGGCAATGCGGCTGCCCGCTGAAATGGTCGCACATGCGGATGCTGTGGATGCGTTTGGGTTGGCGCCTGCAGCAGACCCGGCGCACTGGGCAGGCATCATCTGAAGCGCGGCTGCATCATCTGCAACATATTCGGATGTCCGGGCAGCATCATACCCATGCCCGGCATCGGCATCGCGCCAGCAGGCAAGCCAGGCAATCCAATCGCTTGCATGGGCAATAAACCTAAAAAAGAGGAGAGTGTTAATTAAGGTTTCTTGGAACAACAGATTCACTTACCTGCTGGCATGCCGGGTATATGTCCAGGTCGCAGCATATTGCCGCCAATGAGAGTTCCGTGGGGTCCAATGGCAACGGTGCCTGGTCGCAGTTGCATTGGTTGCATCAGTTGCATGTGGCCGGGCAGTTGCATCTGCAGCAGGCGTTGAGAAAAGATACAGAAGAGCATGGAAGAGAAATGGAATTAAGCGTTTTAGTTGTATTCTGGTGAATGTGATTTAGTGTGTTTGTTTCTGAGTGTGTGTGTTTGTGTGTGTGTGTATATATCGAAGCCATTGTACACAAAAAATTAGCTAAGTTGTTATTAATCATGTTTTTGTAGTTGTTTGTTTTTGTTGGTATTAAAAATATAGTATTAATAATAAGTTTGGTTTTTGCGTACTTATTCTTTAAATGAATAAAATATATATATATATATATATTAAGTTCTTTTGTTGTGGTGTATGTATGTATGTATATGTGTATTGTTGTCGAAACTTTTGCATCGCATTACAATGTTACAATGAGAGATATAGATATATAATACTATATATTAAGACAGAGAAATAGAGACACAGATAAATAGAGCAACATTTATCTGATTTTCTTTGTTTTTTTTTTTTTTTTTTTTTTTTTATACAAAACTAACAAGAAAAAAATTAATATAAATAAATATAGATATATATGTATATTATAAAAATTAAATGTAGATATTATGATAGAAAATTAAATTGTTTTTGTTAAAAAAGAAACGTACTTACAATTCGGAAACTGAACTGACGACGATGGGGGGAGTTGTGGGGGGACACAGATCGATTGCGATACGATCTCGACCTTAAAACACTTTAGCAAACGCAGTTCTTAAAGAGTTTCTTAACATTCTTTTTCGGTTTTTTTTTTCAAATAACGCATAAGCAACTTAAAAAACAAATTATAATAATCATAGTAGATTGTTTTAAATACATATACATAGTATTTTTCTTCTTGAGTTAACAAATTGATTAAAAAAAAGAAAGAGTTTTACTAACCAGGCAGGCAACATAAGTCGAGTTCAAGTTCCAATACTATTTTTGTATTTTCTTATTTCAGAATTGTTGTATACTTAGCTATGATGTTGTGGGCGTGATCGCCCTGAGGCGGTTCAATATGTTTAGCTGTGTAATGCGATTAGTAGTGCTTAATAGAGCTGAAAAATTATCGATTTTCTTTCTCAAAAGTTTTAAATGATTGAATATACAAATTATCGATTATTATCGATAGTTCTTCAGCTCTATTATGGGACAGTTGGAAAAATGCGAGCAAAGAAGGTCGTGTATTGGCATTAATATCAAAACTGAGACTTAACTTTCGATAGGAAGTCAAAAATCGCGCCACCAAAAACCGACTATTAACATTGTGTTGTACATAAAAAGCGCAGGTGTGTACAATTTAGAAAATATTTCATATAATGAAGTGTTAGTTGAGATGATACACATATGGTATATATAGCGAGGAGACAGATAGAGAAAGATTTTAGGATGCACAGATGAGAAAAGTCTGTTTGTTGTTAACATAAGTAAATATGATATGGGAAAAAATGTGTGTGTATAATACGTATTACAATTTACAGATCAAAAAACATTTAGATAAGATAGAAATGTTATGTGTGTTTCGAATTTTGTGTATGTGTGTGTGTGTGTGTATTATGTTGTTGAGAGAGAGATATATATCAATAGTAATATACATTTAAATATATATTATAGAATAGTCAATGCTGTGTGTAGTTTTTTGTGTGGATATGAATTAATCAATCAACCAACCAATCAATCAATCAATCATTAACCAACCAACGCAGCAACCATTACGACAAGTTCAAAGTTATTTTAATAGGAATTAATTATACAAAATGTACTTACATGGCTTGCATGTTACGTTACGTTACGCTTACGCTTACGTTAACGTTGACGTTTAACGTTAATGTGCTTTGCAAGGCAGTAGGTACTACTATGGAACTTTTCTTTATGCACTATATAATCATAATCGATAAGGATCAGGTTGGATAGCTTTGGGATAAGGTATGTATGTGTGGATTAAATGTATGTGAGTGTGTGTGTGTGGGTTAGGTTTGGGAATTGGGTGGCAAGGAACTTGCTTAGACAACTACGAGTAATACTTGCATAGTAAGTACAGAAATGTACGAGTACGTTTACGAGTATTGTATACATATCAATATTATAATGGAATTTTGAAATTTACTTATCTTTCGTAATTCGCATTTTTGGGCTAATTTTCTCATTTTATTTTTGGTTTTTGGTTTTTTTTTTTTTTTTTTAAACATATATATGGAAAGTGAAGTGTACAAAAATACATACTGTAGTATAGAACTGTTTGTCGGCCCTGCAACTGGCATTTTGTTTATCAACACTCAACTGTACTGCACTGCAATTGTAATGTTAACTTTTAATTTTGTTACTGCAACATTAGATTCTTGTCAAATTTGGATTAAAGAGTGGTTTTATTTTGTATATGATTTATTATTATGCTTATATAACGCATAGAGACACGAACACTGTGCTAGAGCTTCACTAGTTTTAAATGTTGTGGATTGTGGGATAGGCATTGGTGGAAAATACTTAAAAGGTACATGTGTTAATAAATCCCAAGTACCCTAAAAGGTTTGTATTTAAAGTGAGAGCTAGAGGGCAAGAAAACAAAGTAATTTAAAATCCATATAAAAAAAATAAATACCAATTAAATTTCTTGTCGCCTAGCTCTCAAACTAATTCAAACCCAAAATGAAACTTTACTTTTCAAGAATGACTTCTAAGCAAAATATCTGAGTTTCGTAATGAATGAAAATGAATTTTGATAATGATGAGCTCTACACTGTGAGAATTATAATATGTACTAGTGCTATGCTATGTGCCTATAGCAAAACATTGACTTGTCCCCCAAACATTCTGAATGATTGGATAATTAATTTACATAGATTACGTTATACTGTAGTTTATAACGGAATCGTGAGAATCGAGATTACAGCATTGAGGATATTTTAGTCAAGTTGAGAGAAAAAAAAAAATACAAGAGAGAGAGAGAGATGTTGTCGTTGTTGGCCAAGTTTGACACTTACCATGCCCAGGCCAGCGGCAGCGGCAGCAGCCGCCGCAGCAGCTGCGCCAGGATTGTTGACGCCCTGTTGACGCACCGCCTGAAAACGTTGCAGCATCACGGCTCGATTCAGTTCCTCCAGTTGTTTGGCCTGTTGATGTTGCTGCACCTGTTGTGCCTGTTGATGTGCCGCCTGCTGCTGCTGCTGTTGTTGTTGTGCATGTTGCTGTTGTGCCTGTTGCTGCTGCTGTTGTTGATGTTGATGTTGCTGCTGTGCCTGTTGTTGAGCCGCCTGCTGCTGCTGCTGTTGTTGGTGTTGATGATGTTGCTGCTGTGCCTGCTGCTGCTGCTGTTGCTGGTGTTGCTGAACGGCAACAGCCTGAGCAACCTGAGCGGCCTGCACCTGTGCCTGCATGTGCTGGGCATGAGCGGCCTGTACCTGAGCGACCTGAGCTGCCTGTGCGTGCGCCTGAGCCACGGCCACCAGAGCGGCGGTCTGTAAATAGAATTGGGTTTTGGAATTGTTGGTGGATGTTCATTTCTTTTCGTTTAAGCAAAGCTAACAAGGGGTTCATTGGATATATGAACTGAGCTTTCAGTTCATATATATTTGCAAAATTCGGAATGCAGCGCTCGTTGGAGCAGCTACCTTGGATGTCATTAATGACTTCTTGTTGTGGTATTGATTAAAATTGAAAGCCGCCGTTCAGTTTTGTTGCCATTAATTTGTTTGTTTAATTAAAAAAGTTGTACAGACATATATCATACTATATGCTAAAGTTTAAATCATTTGTTTTGTATTTCGTTTCGGTTACTGTTTTTTTTTTTTTTTTTTCTTTAATCTTTCCGTGATCCATTATTGTTGGCCGTTTTTACTGTGCATTCTTCGAAATTGCAAACATATGTTTTGAACCAAAAGTCACTTCATAATTCGTACAAATTTTAATTAAGTTATTGAAGAAAAACTATAGAATGTCCAGTGTGATAAAAATGGAATTCTTAAAATGCGATTTAAACGCAATAAAAAACACGACACAGTCTCAGTTTTAGAAACAAATCATTTCTGAACTGTATGTTTGAGTCGTTTTATCTTTCTTTTATGTATGTATGCAACTGTATTTGTATCGGTATCTGTATATATATGTATGTGTGTGTCTTTTTTTTTTATACAGGTCCGTGTCGGTGTCTGTGCGTCGCGTCCTCTCATTTATATTGACTATGGTTTCTATAACTATGATAAGAACTCACTTCCTGTGCCTTGGAGATGGCCGTGCTCACAGCGATTGCGTTCGCAGCGGCGGCGGCAGCGGCGCTGCTGCCCGTCGGCGAGATGCCGGACAGTGAGGGGGGTGGCGGCGTTGAGGGCATTGATGAGGCAGCGCTGCCACCGCTACCATTACCGCCATTGCCACCACCGTTATTGTTGCTGTTGTTACTATTGCTGTTGATGCTGGGGCTGTTGTTGCTGTTGTTGTTGTTGGTGGCATGTTGCTTTTGTGGCGTCGCAGCATTGGAAACTATTGCGGCCGCCAGACGCGCCTGATACTTGGGCTGGCGTGCTCGCAACTCCTCCAGACTAGCATCCTCCGCTGGATGCATGATCTTTGTGCTGACAGCGGCGGCAACCGTGCCATTGCCAGCGCTCCCGGCATTGTTAGCCGCATTTGGCGGTCTTCCCTGATTGTGTGGATCTAGTGCAGCAGCGGGCGTAGCGTTTGACGCCGCACCGCCGCCGACACCAGCATTGTTGGTGGTTGGTGGAGCACTTATGGTGGCGTTACTGCAATTAAAATACATTAAAGTTATGACCACACAACAATAACTTTTTTCCGGGGCTCACCTGTATGCCGGAAACGTGGGTTTGTGCTGTGCCATCGCAGCCGCGTGTTGTTGCTGCTGCTGATGATGCACTGCAGCGGCGGCTGCAGCTGCTGAGGTTGTTGCCATTGCGGCCGGGAACATCGGTCGCGGCGGCATCATGTGAGGCATCATTGGCATCGGATATGGAGGCAACGGTGGCATATGCTGCATCATGCCCATGCTAAACTGGCCCATCATATGCGGCGGCATCATATTTGGCGGCATCATCATGGGTGGCGGCACGGACATGGGATCTGGAAAGAATTTTGGAACTATATATACATAATGAATTACAGTTTCAAAATAGAAGAAAATATGAGTCGTGAATTTAAAGTTTTGATTTAATAATTTTGGTTGCTCACATTCAACTTTCTTCTTGGCAGCGGGCTCGTCATCATCTGAGTCGGATTTGCCGCCATTCTTTTGCCGCTCGTGATCCCTCAAATCCTCTGCTGGAATGCCGTCCATGCCAAATATCTCGATTTCGATGTTGGACCGATTGGGCAGAGAATTTGGCACCTTGTCCACCGTTTCCTTGTGCACTTGCATACAGTGTATGGAGAGTCCCGGTCCTGTGTACAGCTTCTTGTGGCATATGTGACACTTAAAGTGTTTCGCCTTCTGGTGCTGCACCAGAATTTTTTCATCATCAAACTCACGATTGCAGTACCTAAAGTTAGTTATGGGTTAAGGAAATAACAATGTTTGGGACGTGTTTTGATTTTCTTGGCTACGCCGACTGCCACACGCAGCCACAAAGCACAACAACAACACCCATTATGTAAAATGCACACAGCGTTTGTGTGTGTGTATGCGTGAGTAGATACAAATTTCAGCGAGGCTCGCACGCACACGTAAAGGCGGCGACGATGCCTGCAAAATTTTCATTCAGTTTGTTTGAAAAGGATACCAGCACCAGGGTTTCGAGGCCTTCTTCTTTTTACGACCCATTTTATGAACTTTGCTTTAAACACTTAAAAAAGACAAGGCGATTGGGTTATCAATACAAAATTGCAACTTTTTATTGAGTAAAAAAACAATTTCCAAGCGCCGTGTCGGTATCGGTATCGTGACAAAACAAAATGGAGTGTGGCCCAGTGGTGACACGCAATCGATATTCTAACAGAATGTCACTATCGATAGCAGCAGCAAAACGTTCTTATGGCAACAGCGTTGCTCTTTTATAGGTGACCATATTACTTTCAGGTGATTTGCAAATAGTTTCTCAGAATATTCTGCTTGATGGCAATACTATCATCGCAAAAAGTACTCAGTATCGTTGCCGAAGGTATCGCTATGGCATCGATGCATCGTCGGCTACCGATACCGATAGAAAAACATTGCGGTGTGTAGTTTTCTGAGACCGGTAAATAATTTTAGAAAAATGGCTGATAAAAAGGTAAGTAATGCGTTTATTAATTATACGGTATGCGCATGCAATTGTCTAATGCGTTCTTCAGACAGGGGGCAACAACGATGGCAAGGAAAAGCGCCGAAAGGAGTCCATTTTGGATCTGTCCAAATACCTGGAAAAGCAAATACGCGTCAAATTCGCGGGAGGCCGCGAGGCTTCTGGAATACTCAAAGGCTACGATGCGCTGCTAAATCTGGTGTTGGACAACACCGTGGAATACCTGCGGGACTCCGATGAGCCCTACAAACTAACCGAGGATTCAACACGCAGTCTCGGCCTGGTTGTGTGTCGTGGCACAGCCTTGGTGCTAATCTGTCCGCAGGACGGCGTCGAAAGCATTGCCAATCCTTTCATAACGCAGTAATTGGAGTCATGTGTAGTCTAAGGTTAATTTTCGCATACAAGGTTTGAAAACGTTTACGGTTTGCATTAATTGAAGATAATGTATCATATATTATTATAAATACAATTTAAAACTAAACAATAGGCTATTCTAGACCAAATTCGTTGCGTATCCAAGGATACTGAGCCGGGCACTCCATGCACGTGTAAAAGTAGCGATCCTCCTGCAGCACCCGACTGCGCACCTTGCACATATTGGGCATTTGGCACACCTGCTCGTGCGGCTCCAGCTGTTTGGGCTGACAGCGCCAGGGCTCAAATTGATGCAGTTGATTGCTGGGCGTGGGTTGGCGCATCCATTGGATGGCCTGCTGATTGGTCACAAAGTGCACATCGGGCAGCTTCTGCATGTCATCCAAGAATTTCTGCAAGACACTCACTTGAGATGAAAGTTTTTAAACCATTTCTGAGGCACTCACCAGAAAAGCGTTGAGATAGTCGATCTTCTTGAACCACGTGGAGTGAAAATAGAGTCCATATGGCGCTCGATTGCTCAGATAGTGGCGTTTAAAGTTATAGGTCAACATGCGATACACATCCTCCCCGGTCAGATGTGGCGGACAGCTGTCAACCATGGCGCAAGTGTATTCCCCAGCACCAGCCTCCAACTGATTCATGACCAGCTCCCAGATGCCGGGATAACTGCGCGTCGGGCAATTCTGATTGGCGCCCAAACAACTGTGTGGCATCTTAAAGTCCAACGTGTATGGCCAGAGTGGTGGATTCGAGTGCGGTGCCACCATCGATGCATCATAGACAAAGCCAAACTCCTTCATCATCAGGAACTGACGATTCCAACCCACACGCAGGAAAGGCACACGCATGCCACGAATCTCATCCATGCGCACGCCAGCAAACTTATTGATGATATTCGCCTGGCCAACCATCTCATCAAACCAATCCTCAATGGTGGCATTCTTGGACCACCAAAGCTCGGGACCGCGATGCCTAAAAATGGGAAACAAAATTTAAACCAAAGTGGTTAAATGTGAAAGTTAGTTTCTTACGTTACTGAATGGACTGCAATCTCGTGTCCATCGTTCCAGAGCTTCTGCACATACTGATAATTGGTATACGGATGTGAGACATAGAAGCTGCTGCGGATGGGACAGCCATTGGGATTACGTCGATTCGGTGTGAACAGAACCTTCGAGAACAGTTCCCAGTTATCGTGATTGACGGCATCATCGAAGGTCAACAGAATCATCTGCGGCACAGACTGTGCCATCAGGTTGCCAGGTATCTGAGTGCCATCCTTGGAGCAGAAACAGTGCGGCAGCTGACACTTGCGTGGATCACAGGCACCAGCTGCATTCGGATCATGCTCCACATCGCACCAGCCCTCATCGGAGCCATCCGGACAGTCCACGGAGCCATCACAGAAGTACTCCTGTGGCAGACAGGTGCCATCGGCACAGCCCAGTTGCGTCTCATCCGCACAGTCGGCCATCTCCAGCAGCGGCTTTGGAGCCGGCGTCTCCGCACTAATATCACAATTATCCACATTCGCCTTGAAGTCACAAATCTGACGCACCACATCAAAGAGCAGCCCCTCCGAGCACTTAAACTCGAATACCTCGCCATCGAGGCACAAGAAATACTTGGCACACTCACTGTTCGTCCAAATCTTGTGCACCGGTCGATTCGGATTGCGATAGAAACGTGCATCGTGCATACACGCAGCCGTTGAGCTGGAGCGCCGATGACGACTGTGATTGGAGGCACCTCCATCTCCGCCTCCGCCCACATCTGGTGGCTTGGTGGCATTGTCTGTAAAGCAGGTCGTCGTGTGTTGTGTGTGAGATAGTAGCTTCATATAAGTACAGTAATTACTGGCAAAAACTAATTAATACGTTGACCCAAAAACCAACTGCTCACGTCCACGATTTTAGTTTCGACTCTTGCGGCAATAATCTTGGCTAGCCATTTTTGAACACGCATGCTTTTGGCAAAGGCGACAAAAGGGGTTTATATTTGAAGGCTTTAAAATCTTTGATCGATGAAGCAATGAATTAGGAACATCAAAAACACATTTAATTCATGTTTTTAAATTATAAATTTTATATTCCTAGATGTAGGGCCTTTCTTGATTGATCTTTAAGCTACGCCCCTGTGCCAACTTAATTTACTTTTTAAGTCAATAGCGTTTTTGCAACAAACACACACACACACACACACATACAGACAATCAGATTTGGCGGCAGACAGATTTGTAACGCAAGCAAGATTGTGCAAGCGACAGCAGCAACAAAAAAAATAACAACGCATGTGTGTATAAAATGCAAGATGCGATCTCAAGATTTCTTGCAATCGTATTTCGTATTGCAATGCGTGAATGTGGTGTGTGTGTGTGTGTGTGTGAAGTGGCAGCTGCAACATTTAGAAAGTAAAATTCGTAGGCATTTTATTTATTTAATTTTGTATTTTTTTTTTGCCTGGGTCAGGAAAACTTTCAGCAACTGTCATTGGGGTTCAATGCACAGGCGATCCCCTTGCCGCTACCGCCGCCCCCTCCACCCTGCTCGTTTATTATATAACAAACAGATCAACAACTTTCACACCCAATGCGCTAGCAACAACAATACCAACAATAACAAGACGCACAAACCCAATCAAAAGTCAGGTAGTCAATTTTTGGTGTCAAACAAAAGCCTGTGGAAAGAGCGAGATGGGAATAGTGAAATTACCAATGCTTGTAGCATCCGACGACATAATCACAAACATAGCAACAACAACGAAAACAACAGCAGCTAGAGTTAGGTTTGTAGATTTTTGCATAGTTGCCAAAAGCGTGCAGCGTCTTCGTCGACAATAACGGTTTCGAGCGGAAGCGACGACCTTGACTGTGAAACCCGTTTGCACATTTGAATTTTCCCTCGGGCGCAACATTTTTCAGGCCTCGATTTCCAGTTTACGATTTTCAAATATGTATTCACGCAATTTAAAACGCGCGGCGCCGGTCACGAACTTTGTGGCGTTGATAACGCAACTAACTGCCACTGCTGAAGATCGAAACAAACTGAAGCCGTTGGCGCTGCAGACGAGGCCATATATAGTGCATACACACTGGAAGGTATCGAAGCGAATTTGTCATTGTTGTTGAGAGAAAGCTCTCTCTAACTCTGTTTCTCTTCGTTGTGCAGTTGGTCTTGTGGAAATAATTGTTTGATACATTTTTTTCTTGTCACTTTTAATTTTTATACTTGCACTTGTAGCTATTTTTAGCATAAAGGGGAGTTTGTGGCAAAAGTCCTATAAAATTATTAAAATTTTACCAGCCTCAGCTTGCTGTTGCAACTTAGATTACAAAATCACTTTTTTTTAATAATTTGAAATTGTTGAGGCAGGCAGAAATTGCAAACCACAATTTCAAACAATTACCAAACAATTTGTAATTTTAGTTTAAATGGTATCTAAGCGAAAATAAACGTTACATTTACACATAGAGCTGCCAACTCGCTTACGAAAGCACTTAGTTTACGATAAAGCTGATAGGTGGCGCTTACAAGAAAAACACTAAGCTATCTATAAAAATTAAAACTTTATATCAGTAGCTAACAAAACAACTTAGCCTAAAAACTTGACATGATCTTGGAGCAAATGGCAGCCAGTGCTTCGGTTGTCTCGTTACGCATTGCTGTTATGTCTTCGCCAGAATCGCAGGCGCGTGTCAC
Organism: Scaptomyza hsui; assembly: GCA_018152825.1. Classification (NCBI taxonomy): domain Eukaryota; kingdom Metazoa; phylum Arthropoda; class Insecta; order Diptera; family Drosophilidae; genus Scaptomyza; species Scaptomyza hsui. The sequence goes on from JAECXO010000280.1 coordinate 1,583,525, forward strand.
GAGAGGATCGAGGGGAAGGGAACCCAGTAAAGGCACATCCATTTCGGCACACATGGCAGCGGCGCCGCCTGTCTTGGCCGGAAAGATGTCGGAGCTGTTGCCGCAGTGGCCACAACGGAAGCTGCTCATGTTCTCGATGACGCCCAGGATGGGTATGCGTTGTTTCTTGCAAAAGTTGATCTCCTTACGCACATCCAGCAGAGCCACCTCCTGCGGCGTTGTCACAATAATGGCTCGCAATGAGTCTGGTGCCGAGTCGTCCCGCAAATAGGTGCAAACGGACAGATGTTCATCGGATGTGCCAGGCGGAGTGTCTAGCAGTAGCAGATCTAGATTTCCCCAATCCACCTCGCTGAGAAACTGTCGAATCATGCCGTTCTTTTTGGGACCGCGCCAGATGATTGCATCGTCCACGGAATTTAGTAGAAAACCAATGGACATGAGGCACACATTGTCATCGATGCCCACAGGCGACCAGCCTGATCCAGACTGATGCACATTCTCTCCAAGTGCTCCCAGCAGACGGGGCTGCGATGGTCCACAAATGTCTATGTCAAGAACGCCAAAGTTGTTGTCCGGACAGCTGCGAGCCAGGTAGCGTGTGAGCAGCGTTGTCACTGTGCTTTTGCCCACACCTCCCTTGCCGGAGAGTATCAATAGCTTGTGCTTCACGTCCTTCATGGCGGCGGCAACTAGCGCCTTTCCGGGATCTTCCATTTTCTTGCTTGGGTCACTGCATATACTCTGATTTGGGCATCCGGCACAGGCACTCCCACGGCCAGCCTGTTCGCTCTCGACGCCAGGACAGTGTTCAGGTGGCGGCGCTTGCATTTTTATGTAGTTATTGGTCGATTAAATCGCTTTGTGAAATGTAAATCAATTACAGCTGATAAGACAATTGATGTGTGTCGGCGTTTTTGGTGAATGTCCAGTGACTGGTGTTTTCGGGAAAACTCAATCGCTGTTTATCGAATGCATAATCGATTACTTATTTTTATCAACAGCATAACATGGCACGGATAAACGTAGCAAGTTATCCGGAGTAAAATGCATTTACGAACAAGTCATTCATTAAACAAAACTTTTCTTATACCAAAAATCCAAATCTCTTATTTTGTTTTATTCCTCATCAAAATCTGCATTTAAAATGCTTAAAAATTAGATTATTGGGTATTAAATTAAGCAGCAGCATTATAGTTTTCCAAGCTCTTGGAACTAATTTGTTCCAGCTGGCGAACGCCATCCTTATCGACAACGGCAACGCTGAAGTTCTTCAGGTTGACAATGAGACGCTTCTGAATTTCCAGCACACACTTCTTCAGCACATCGTAGGCCTCCTCCTGGGTGATGTTGGGGTGCCAGTAGCGATCGAAAATGCTGGCGCAGAACATACTACCGTAGCCATGGCCGGCATAGTTCAATGATTTTGAGGACGCCAGATAGTCAATAAATGTCAGTTCAGGTCCCTCAATCGGATCGTAACTGGTATAACAAGGCAACCATTAGTCAGTTATCACTTGAAAGACCAATGTATAACTTACCCAGCGACAAACATAAACACCTGGTAACGTGTGCGGCTTCGCAGGCTCTCAGCAAGATTCTTGCGCGTGAAATGTGCTGCTGAACGGGGGCTTAAATCGTAGCCATTGCGCATTTTGTACAGGGCAATGTTCTTTGCGATGAACTCGGTGAATTGCTCGGTGTCACCAGACTCACCCACTGTTGAAATCAACAAATTGTCGGCCACCTTATGGATCTTGTTCTCATCTGCAAATGACACAATATTAATGAAGACCTTAACCCGGCACTGCAAACTTAATCCGGTAACCACAAGTGCAACTTACCTTCTTTCATCACGATTACAGAATGCGCATGAGTTGTGTCTGCTGCTAGCATGACAAAATCAGGCCCTTTGATACCCAGAAGAGTCTCCATTTTCGAGTTGTGCTATTTATTTGACTCTTGCTCGTTGTTAGGATGACTTGATTAAATTTTTTGCTGTAGCTGCTTCGGTTTGAGTGGCGGTGGGGCGATTACTATCGGTCATTAGTTAGTGTGACCAGACGATAGGCCCATACTCCATCCCTGGGGCATTCAGCGATATATCGATAGGCTTGTTTATTGTCGATGCTCTTTTGTGCGTATTTGGCTCTTTTTTGCGTTGTGGATATATGCGCACAATGCCAACAGAAGTGATATCAACAGAACTGACTTGATTATATACGAAATCATAAAAATCCATGACAAATTGTTACTCTAAAATGTATGTCAAGCAAATTGAGCAGTTTATTTATCTACTTATTAAAAACAATAATCTTTAGAGTGTGGTGGTTGAACGAGTAAGTGTTAAAAACATCGCGTGTTTGTCAGCGATTCATCGACAGAACAAAACAGAGTAGCACACGCTTAGTATCGATATAGCTGTGAACGATAAAGCAGCCGTCTATGAATTTTAGTCTTTCCTTCGTATTTTACTTCGTGTCGTCGTCGCTTTTGTGAACAAAAAATACGAGAAAAGTTGAAAACCAACGAAATTTTGCTTCAGCATTTTGAGCAAAATTTCAAGAAATTAGTGCATTAAATAGCTAGCAACTCACTGCAAATCATTTTTCTACCCCCGTCGTTAACAAAAGCCGTCAAAATTGAGTCGACAAAGATTGACGAGACTTTTCCTCCTACAACTGCTATGGAGGATAAAGCAACAACAAAAGATCTAGATCAATGGATTGAGCAGTTAAACGAATGCAATCAATTGACAGAAACACAAGTTCGCACTCTCTGCGATAAGGTAAGAAGTTGCCTGCTCGCCCTTATTCCCCTATAAAAAGGTTTAAAAATAATTTTCATCATCATCGCTTGTGTGTGGTGCCTCTCGGCACAACTTGGGCCGTCGGTAATTTTGCAAATGGGGTACTTTTCTCTCGCTTCCTCTCATTTGTCTACGGCACTGGTTCATGAATCATGATGCGCTGTGGCGTCGCCATATTGGAATATTGGTAAATTCCAACAGCCAAGCACCGCTATAAGTGCCGTGCGTGCAAGCAGGATGCCAATAAGCATTGCGTGATAGTGCGAATGCGACAAATCGATTGTGCACTGCCTAGGCGAGAATTTACTTCTTTTTTTTTTTATTGTAAAGTTCATTATATAGCGTTTGTTTAGTTAATGATAATGGCAATCGTGCGTAGTTGTTCTTGGGCAAAAATAAAAAATCGCAACAACCTTGCGCCGTCCCTCTGACCGTAGCTGCGTCACACGTTCGCTACTTACGCTAAGTAAATATTACTTAATGTTTTGTGTGTGTTTGTTTGTGTGCGCTCTTAGAATATGTATCTGTGTATGCACCATGCACACACAAACATACTCACGCACACTTGTTCTGCAATTGTGTGTGTGTTTGTTTTTTTTTTTTTTTGCTGAACAATATTGAATTCAATTAAACAAATTAACGAAACGTTTTCAGATAGATATATATTTATCACACCGCACAAGCGCATCGATATCAATTATATTCAATTTGCTGATTTCACCGTTACTCTGCCACAGTCGATCATTGTTTCGAGGGCTCTCTAGATTCTAGAAGTTGGGTTATGTTTGCGTCACCCAAATATTTTGTTGTGCCCAATAGACTTAAATACCGCTCCGGGAGGAGGGGTACTGAGGAGGGAAGCGCTGCCTCGTATTGTTGCCAAAACGAATTTATATTAGCCGTAGACTATGCTGCTGGCCTAGCGGAAGCGGACGCTGATCGCGCCTACAACAAGGCAACATGGCAAAAAGAAATACATAATATTTAAATAAACACACATACATATACAAATCTCTTGTCTTTCACCCGGAAGCTTGTTTATGTCATGTCTCATTCATCGGACATCAAAACAAACTTATGCTACATATAAACAAATGTGTTTATTGAAACAATTGATACAAAATTTGCAAGTTAGAAACAGCCTGCATAATCATATCTTATCGGAGAATATCTTATCAGCAGTTTAGCACTTAATTCCCTTTTTTTTATTGCTTATCCAATTAATTAATTTCTGTTGCTTTGTTTTCTTTTTTCCCAACGCGCTCGCAGGCAAAGGAAATTCTGTCAAAGGAATCCAATGTGCAGGAGGTGAAATGTCCCGTTACAGTGTGCGGCGATGTGCACGGACAGTTTCACGATCTAATGGAACTGTTCCGGATAGGCGGCAAATCGCCGGACACAAATTATCTGTTCATGGGCGACTATGTGGATCGTGGCTACTATTCCGTGGAGACGGTCACACTGCTCGTCTCGCTGAAGGTACGCTATCGGGAGCGCATCACCATTCTGCGCGGCAATCACGAGTCGCGCCAGATCACACAGGTGTACGGCTTCTACGATGAGTGCCTGCGAAAGTACGGCAATGCGAACGTATGGAAGTATTTTACCGATTTGTTTGACTATTTGCCCTTGACGGCTTTGGTCGATGGCCAAATCTTTTGCCTGCATGGCGGCCTCAGTCCGTCAATTGATAGCTTGGATCATATACGTGCACTGGATCGCTTGCAGGAGGTGCCCCACGAGGGACCCATGTGCGATCTGCTCTGGTCCGATCCCGATGACAGGGGTGGCTGGGGCATTTCCCCCCGTGGAGCTGGCTACACCTTTGGACAGGTAAGGCTAAGGCAGCCCAGCCTGCTATCAACTAATTGGCATTGTATACTAAAGTTTGTTTGTTTCTCACACACAGGATATATCAGAAACGTTTAACAACACAAATGGGCTGACATTGGTCTCTCGTGCACATCAGCTTGTTATGGAGGGCTATAACTGGTGTCATGATCGCAACGTTGTCACAATATTCTCAGCGCCAAACTATTGCTACAGATGTGGTAATCAAGCGGCTCTCATGGAACTGGATGATTCACTTAAATTTTCATTGTACGTATCTAACAGATAGATAGATATATGTGTTCTACAACAGTGGTTGGCTTATTGATTGGAAAGATAAGTTAATGGTATTTTCCTAACAACCACTGTTGTATATAGTACATTTATATGATGATTCACTATCATGTAATCTACGTTTTAACTGTCATTTAACCAATTTCTCTCTTTCTCTCTGTGAACAGCCTTCAATTTGACCCAGCACCGCGACGCGGAGAGCCTCACGTAACACGAAGAACACCAGATTATTTCCTTTAAGCTGTTTTCTTTGCTCTCGGCACGAAATGCAGCTTACAACAACAACAACATTTACACACATTATTACATCGCATTATAACAAAAAAAAAAAAAAAAAAAAATTAAAAGCAAAGGCAAAAAAAATATATATAAACAAAATCAACAAAAACACACACACACACACATACAAATAATAAACAAATCAGCAAATTAAACAAATTAAGTAAAAAATGCAAAGTAAAACCAAGCAGCAACAACAACAACAACCGTAAACAATTTCAATGCATTTTATATATTGTATACAGCAAACAGAAATTATTATTCTGAGCATATAAATTTGTAAATGCATTCGAATGTTGTTAACCCAAGACGAAGTGGAGTGGAGTGCGGGTGTGAAGCGGGAAGAAAGGAAAGAGGAAGAAAGCGCCGGACGAGTTGATATCAAGCAGCGAAAGAATGAAAAAGAAAAGCAAGGAAAGCGGGCGGATAAAACAATCCAATATAAAAACCTACCAACAACCAAGCAACAACAAGAAAAATAAAAAACAAACAACAACTACAACTACTTAGCTAAATTTGTTAATTTATAAAATAACGAACTAAGAGTCGCAAGCAGAGAGCCCGACAAAGGGAGAGTATAATGGATGGAAAAGGGATTGGGTTTTTTTTTTTCGACAAGGACGTACCGAACGTAATTTGGACAGAAAGAGGACACAACGCATGGAAGCAACAACAATAACAACAGCAGAGAGGGGGGCAAGGCGGGGCGGGGTGTTGTCTGAGCAAAAATATGAAGGAAAAAATAAAAGCAGCGCGGGGCAGTTCAGCGATTGAAATGAATTAAGAAATAAAAATTTAAAAACAAAGGAAAATTAATATTACTGATTAAAATTAAAAAAAAAAAAAAAAAAAAAAAATTCATGCAGCAAATGTTGTGCCTGTTTTCACTTTTGCTCACCAAATCATCAAAGTTTCATTTTGAACGCAAATAACAATAACAATCCTAAATCATAAATAAACAACAAGCAAGCAAGTTCACATTTTTTTAAAACGTTTTCGTAGTGAAAGTGAATGCAGGCGCACTGGCCTGATTATAAATTAAGTTCATATGTAACTTTAATAAAAATAAAAACAAACAAAAACAAAACAAAAAAACCACAAACAATAATAGCGTGTGTAAACAGGAAACTGTTAGCAAGAACAACAACAAACACAACTGATAAAAATTAGCAGACGAAGAGTAAGCTAATAAAGAGAGCGCAACGCAAGTTAAGAGCATGCGAGAGAGCTTTAATCAAAACTTGCGGCTGGCAATGCCGCCCACATGTTGGAGAGAGCGCCATACAATATACAATATTTTGGCAGTGTGTATGCGAGCGTGAGAGCGCCAACAAGCGCTTCCTTGCAAACTCCTTAATTGAGACCTAGGCCATGCTGCTTGGCAGAAGTCAAAACAACATCTGAAATCTGAGTGCCGAGTATTAGTCAAAAATGTTTGACACTTGAGCACACACACACACAGGACACACACACACCTACACACGTTTGAGTAGGTTGAAATTGTACACATTTCAAAATATGTCAAGCCCTCAAGTACCTCAAAAAAAAAAAACTTGCAGGCTACCCAGACTACACCTACGAAAGTCATATGCCATCTATCATGCCTAGGATGGCAGCAGGGTGTGGGGGGAAACGGAGGTAATTGTCACCGACTGTTGCGGCTGCTGCTGCTGCTGCTGTAGGGGGAAGGGGGCGGGGGAGTACAGCGACAGCTACTGCGATGTATGCGACATGGAAAATCCATTATCACGAAGTGAATTTTTACTGAAAAATTTACATATACCCGCGAGCTGACTGTCCCCCCGCCCGCCCGCCCGCTCCCCCCTGCATACATATAAATGTGAAAATAAATCCTGAGTGCGTGTTCGGCTCTGCAAAGGATGCTGAATAAACAACAACAACAACAATAACGGGAAGAAGAACAGAGGACAACAGTCGAAAAAGAATCATTGCTTATGTGTGAGTATGTTTTTTGGGGCATACAACTCTATTTGATGGCCATTATTAAGTGCATATTTCGGAAGTTTCTACGTAGATTGTATTTAATTAAAGGCATAAATTCTCCAAGATGAGTTCAAAGGGGGAGGATAGGGAGGTGGGTAGGGAGGATAGGGAGGCGTGCATAAAAACAAAAGTAAGACCGACCCGAAAATATTAAAAATTTAAATGAACTGCTCAGTTTTTACGATTTTGTCCTTAGTTTATGACTTTGGGTTGGAGGTAGGGATAGGGGGGGATAGGAAGGGAGGCGGGTGCGGGGTAGGAATGTGGGATTGGGCCATCATTGGAGCATGCCTAAACAAACGTTTTGTATTTTTATCGTCTGGTTTTTGGGGGCAACTCCAGCGCCACCGCCTCCGCCTCCTCTCCTTCCCACCCCTCCTCCTCGAACGTAAGTATCTTTTACGATGCAAATTTGTTGCTATAAAATTGAAGAGTGTAGTTGTATGTGTTGCCTAAATAAACTTTACAGACAACAATGATGATGATGAGTTGCTCCTGCTGATGATGCCTGACTGAAAGCTTGTGCTTGTGCCACGTGCCGCTGCCACAAAAAGGTTGAAAGGTCAGGCCAGGCACTGCAGCAAAAGGAGGGCTTGGGTTTTGTACCCTGTGCTGAAAATCAACCAAAATCGATTGCTGCTAAATACCCAAGTTGCTTGGGACTTAACTCAACTCTTGGCATCTCATCTACATGCATACACTTTCGGGCCTTTTCTTTTATACTATTTTCCTTTTATTTATTTTCTCGTATTTTTTATACATGCTCGTAAATCCCCAGCGTTTGGCTCAGCATCTCTCGAGGACTTTTTCTTTTCAACTTTCGTATATATTTAAATTTTTCTACTCGCTTTTTTTTTTATTTGCTGAATTCTGTGTATTTGTAGGGCATATAAGTTTGTACACTAAATCCATTTTAAATGCCTCTTTTTCCAATGAGCGCAAATACACGAAAGAGGGAAAATTAACTGTATCACAAAAGGGAGAACTGCAGTTATAACAGAATCGTTGTTGTTGTTACATCTGCAGTAAAAGTCGCAAATACACGAGAGCGCGAGAATGAACGGGATCACAAAATGGAGAGCTGCAGTTATAACAGAATCGTTGTTGTTGTTACATCTGCAGTGAAAGTCTCCAAATGTCTACAAGTTTTAAAATAAAAGCGCTTTAGCTGATCAGTGAAAATCTACAAAGGACGCGACGCGGTTTAGTCTGTGAAAAGTGCAATTTAATTAATTCGCTGTGCGTTAAATATGCTTTAAAAAGTTATTATTTTTAGCAGGCAACAACTCTAAAAAGCCTTATTATGTTAAAGGTAAGCTCGAATAGTGCTCTATTTTAATAATAAACTAAATGTCTGAGGCAACTAAGTTGTAGACAAAAGGTTAATTTATTTCTTTTATGTTGTTGAATAAGATTTATTGCCAGCTAAGGGAATACAGGTGTAACAAAGGCTGAAAGTATGAAGAATGAGCTATAAAGAGACTTGGAAACTATTTAAACATTTTATGTATGAGTACTAAAAGAAAAGCACAGGAGTGCTATAAATAGGCCAATTTCGTAACAATGGAATTGTGGTATTTAAGCAGTTATTTGTCAGCCAAAAAGGATGCTGCTCATTTGTGCTTTGCTTTCAGTTTTTGTTGTTGGTTTTGTTTTTTTTTGTTACACCTGTTCAATTATCTGGCGCAGGGCATTTTTATAGTCTGAGACTTAACGAGAGCGAGATAGAAAGAGAATGGGAGTGAGTAGGGGAGTAAGGACATGGAGAGAGTTTTGGCTTGTTTTGTTTTTGTGTTTACTTTGTCGTTTTGTTGTTGGCCTTTTTGCTGCGGGCATTGACTGACTTCCTTCCGCCTGAATGTAGATGTGAAACTTTTAGATGTGGCGCCTCCTCATTTTTCCGCTCTTTGTGTATGTCCCTTCTCTGGCTTGACGTTTTGTGCGTGTTTCGCTTTTGTACGTTTTCTATTGCCGCTTCCTTCCGATATGTTTTGTATCTCTCTCTGTCTCTCTAACTAGCTGTATATATCTTGACTCGGTTTTTTTTTTTTTGTTCTTTGTGTGTTTCGTTTTTCTTTTTATTTCGCAGTGAATTTGGTTGTCTCGCACGTGAGCGGCATAATCAAATTTGCTGTGACGGCCACTCCCTATTGTGTATTAGTATTCGTTAGTATGTGTGTGTGTGTGTGTGCCCAGCTGCTTATCCTAATCTTATGTGGCAGCGCCTTTAAAGAGCAGGTTGCCTGCGCTGCCTGCTGTTTGCTGTCGATTTAATGTGCTGAGAAATCTCAGCTCTCGCTTTTTGCTCTTATTTGCATGCTCCCACCTCACACCACACACACCCCCAACCCAAAAAAAAGGTGACAACACCAAATCTTCAATGTGCCAACAAAAACAAGCGCCCATATACAAAGCACAGACACACACACACACACAAAGACTACTCACTCTCCCACTCTCCAAACTCGACACACACACACACACAATTATACAGCTATGTTAAAGTTGAAACTTTGTCAGGCTGCATGGACCAAATGTACGATGGGCAAAATTTACATTATTTATGGCATTAATTAATAAGTCAAAGAAAATTAATTCACTTTGGGCTTGAGATGTGTTTTGAAAGTATTAATGGATTTTTGGGCTTTTAATTTAATTTTTGCTGGCTAAGCTCAAATCCTGTTTCTAATTCGAAAAGTGAAAGGACTTTATATTCAAAATTGTTCGTTTTTGTGCTATTGTTTAGTGTCTGTTGTATTCCCCCCACTCCCCCCACTTACAATTCTCATGCAGCTCAACTAAATACATCTGCAGCCAATGCTCGTTTCACACTTTTTGGCTGAGACTTTTGTAGCTGGAAGTTGGAGCCGTTGCTGTGTGTGTGTGTGTTTGTGTTTGTGTGTGTGTGTGTGGCCTGTGCTTGTGCTTTCAAGTGGAAAATTACTTTCGCAGCTTTATGATGCGGAAATTATATGAAAATCATGGCGAATTTGCCTCTTACAAGGAATGCGTTGCGAGTGTAGTCCTCAGCTTTAGGTCCTTTTTAATACATCCGACATACGTATATATATATCTGTATATCTGCATACTACGTCGAACTTTGTGTGTGTGTGTGTGTGCTATCAGTGCGGGCCGATCAAGGCGCCACAGCCACGCCCCGTCGCATATAATGAAATGGGCAAACGGAACGTTGACAACCCACAATGCACTTAGAACAATAGTGTAGTAAAAAGTGTCTCTCTTCTAATATCAACTTAATGTGCATTGACTTTTCTCTCAGTGCATCAGCAGTGAGCTGGAGCAGCTGCTGACTGGCTCCATTTCCATTTGAATTAGCATAAAACGAGGCGGCTTACGTCTGTCTATTGTGCGGGGAGAGTGAGGGGGGGAGTGGGTGAGGAGGGGTGCGGAGGGGTTGGGGGTGTGCAGCGTATTGCTATTCAGATATCATCTGTTGCTGCTGCTTTGTGCTTTGTGCTTTGCTTATGTCGCGATGCCAACAACAACAAGAAGAACAAGAACGAAACGACGACGACGACTTCGTTATCTTTTTAACTTGGCGCTGTCGTTTATTTAACTGATAATGATTTGATGGCAGCTGGCTAAGCTTGCGACAAAGCCACGCCCTCCCACCCAAAGCCTCCTTGAATCCAACGCCATTTGCTGAGGTCAATTACACGCTTTCGATTAAATTTGCCATGGCTGTTGTTGTTGTTGTTGTTGTTGGGTGTTGACAAGGAACAGCTGCCCAACAACTATGTAGAGATGCCACCAAACCAACCTCCTCCTTCCGCTCCTTGCCGCACACATGCCTAGGTATGTGTGTGTGTGTGTGTGTGGCACAAATAAAGTTGAATTATTATTTTTCTTTATGTTCAGTGGGTTGGGTAGAAGGCGGAGGGAGGAGGCGGAGGAAGGGGCGTGGCGCGTGCTTGGCATGCTCAAGTGTTGCCATTGCCGCATCGTTATCCTCGTGGCAGGCTGCTGGAAAACTGCCTCCTGGAATGACACGAAAAGCTCTTTAGGAATCTAGGTTTTAGATTAAATGCCAATACACAAAATTGGTAAAAAGAAAAAGAGAGCAACGATATAAAAAGGTGGTCACATTTTTTCAAACAAATAACTGAGCAGGTATTTAAAAAAAGGGAAACTAAAAACTGTGGATGGTATTTTTGTGTTTTTAAGGGTGAGAATTGTTGCTAAAGATAAACTCAAGCTTAAGTTTCTTTAAGATTCACTAACTTGCTTCGTTAAGGTTCGATAAGATTTCGGTAAAGTTTCCTTACGATACGTTTAGTATGTAGTAAGTTTCGTTAGACCTTGTTTTATTTCGTTGATATTCGTGAAGAGTCGTTAAGTTTCGTTAAATTTAATATTATTATTCGTTTTGCTTTATCAATCTTTGATACGTTTATATAAGCTTCGTTAAGCTCTATGCTTCGATAAACTCTTAGTTTCGATAAGCCCTAAGCTTCGTAAAGCTCTTAGCTTTGTAAGCTTCGTTAATCTTCGTTAAGTCTCGTTAAGACTTGTTAAGTATCGTTAAGGTTCGGTTTTCCATTAAGATTAGTTAGGTTTCCTCGTTAAGCTTAAGCTTAGTTAAGTTTCTTTTGAAATTTGGCAAGATGGCTTCAAGGAATAAGCCTATTATTTTTTTTTTATATGTTTGCTATTTTATTTTTATACAATTTTTCTAAAAAAAAAAGGGATAAGTTGTAATTAGTTAAAATTTCACAACTTACCCTTTCGATAGTGCTCAGATTGTGATTGAGTTTTTTTTTCAAAATTTTGTAAGTGTTGCCTTCTCACTCGGGATGAGTGAACCGATATCGGGTCGTGGACTGCGCTTTGTATACAATAGTCTACTCCTGACGACGAGCTGTTTGACAGCCCGCAAGATATCGTTGGAGCAGAAACCGTTCGCCTTTGCCGCCTGTGTGGTGGGCGGGGCAGTGGCACTAATTGGACTGCTGCGTGTGCTCCTCGGAGGTGGGGGGAGTGGAGAAGGTACCAAGCTCCGAGATGTGAGTCAGGGAATACTGGAACTCGTCCCTTTGCCCTTGATCAACATGGAGCTGTACAGACAGTCGCTGGGACTGGGAAGTGTTGTGCTTGCCCATGGGATCTGTATCCTGCCTCCACTCCTACTGGATCTGAGGTGTTCCTTGGTGAAGGAGCGCAGGGATTGCGATCTAAGTGAATCCATGCGAGATCTCTTCATGCTGGGCAACATTGTCTCCATACTCTTCCTTGCCGTCAAGGAGCGCAATTATCTCTACTTGCAAATGGGTCTCACCATGGTGGTGGTCAAGTATTATCCCGTGCTCGTGGACACCGTACAGGAGGAGTCTGGCGAGGATCTCATCATTTGTGGCAGTGCCCTGCTCTTTCACCAGCTCGGCAAGACTCTGCGTACAACATGAATGCTCATGTCACTTTTTGCGGTTTAACCCTTGTCAGGAGAGTCAACCCCTCGGTGCTTTAAGGTTTCAATTCCTTGAATTCATTTGTATTAAATTACCTTAAAGCACCTTTTCAATTGCTGTTCATGTTTTTGTAATTGCCCAAGGCACATTATCAACTTCTTTCTAACTCAATGAAACTGTTAACTTGTATGGCTTTCTCGGGTGTGTCATAAAAAGACTTTAACTTGCGGTTAAAATTGTCTTGTTAGATGTCAATAGGTTTTTTGACAGGCGAAAAGAGGAACAGAGGAACAGAGGAAATAAATTCTTGTGTGATTCATAGAAAATGCAGCTGAGAAAAGCTAATTGGGCAAACTTCAAAGTTGAATGTACAATTTTTGTTAGGCACTAATTAAATTATACACTTTTTATATATAGCCGTATATCATGAAATGTGTCGGAATGATTGTAGATGCGGGCTTGTTAACAATATATATGTATATATAGTATGAATGCTGCCAAATGACAAACTCTAATTGCAAGTGGAACATATTTTAATGAGTATATATAAACAACAACGTATATATATGCACATATATTTACATATTAACGTGTATATGGTTTTTTTTCCTGCCCTTTCCGTTCCGTTCGCTTTATACAACTTGACAAGTGAAGTGAGTGTAAATATTTTGCTTTTTTTAGGTCACGCCCAAGCACTGGACGTCAGGACACAGGTACGAAAAAAAAAAAAAAACAACAACCAAGCACGTAGAAAAGTAGGTAAAAAATAAAAGGAGAGTGGGGAAGAAATTTGGTTCGAATCCTTTTGCCATCCGGTTGGAGGAAATTGCAGTCAGCATTTATTTCCGCAGCCTGATGAAAAATTCGAAAATAATTTGCGAGCCATAATTAAAAGGCGACAGGACCCCAACTTGAACAGGCTGAAACGAAAAAAAAAGGCAACCATCTCTATTCCCTCAACCCCGCAACCCCTCAACCTCCTCCTATGGCCCCCGAGCTCTAGGGTCATAAACAATCCGCATAGACGCGTTTTCGATTTTCGCCTCAATTGGCAACATATGGCGAACAGACTTCGCAGCAAGAAGAAGAAGAAGAAGACGTAGCACAAGTAGGAGGTGCCACCCCATTTGTGGCAAGTAGGGGCGGGGGCGGGGGCATGGCATTTGCATTTGTGACTGCGTATTGCGAAAATGCGAAAATTTAAAGTTTTCGTGATAAGAGGGTTGTAAAAAAAAAAAGAAATGGCGACGTTTGCCACGAAGCGACACGAAAAGGGCGGCAGACAAAAGGCGAAAGCCAGCAAATAAGAAGAAAAATCGCTGCGGGATGGATGGTGGGGTGGGGGGGAACGATGGGGTATTGGAAGTTTCTACTTAGAGAAAATATTCGCATTGTAGCGCGGCATTTGCCAGAAGGTGCCAACACATTTTATTGCGCCATATACCCTTACTTAAAATGGATGTCATCAACTGTGTCAAATCATTCAATCATGACCGAAAAATGGGGGTACGAAGTATTTACAGCACAGATTTTGCACGGTTCTTAAGTCTGAAGACTGTATGAAAATTTAGAATTTGTTAAGCGGAGAGGAAATTGTGTAGAGTATTAAAGGCTGTTGTTAAAAGTGTCTGTTAAGAGAGTCATTAACTCAATTACTTAAACTATTTGCATTTATATTGCTGCATTGATTATGTAATTTATTTCGGATTTCTTAAGAGCCAAAGCTGGTGATAAATGTAACTATTATAGTACCTGAAAAACTTAAAAAAAAAGGTATGAATTGAAGTTGAACAAGTTTCTTGTACCTAGAAATAACTTGACCAATAAAATGCCAATTTTCCAACAAATTTACATAAAAAGTAGCAACATTCTGTGCCATAAAACCAACTCGATTAAAACTTAACGCTTAGAGTATTTTCCATTTCGGTGCTAGCAAAAACGATGCAAAAGATTTGTACTTTTTCTTTGCCTGTTTTATTGTTCAACTTTTGCACCCCTTACACTCCCACCCCTTACCCCCCGCTGCGTGCAAACGTTTTCCACTTACGTGGCAGCCAAAGGGGGAGGGTGGCAGGCACTTTGATATATATCGCACATGTCTCTATCTATAAAACGTCAACTTTATTTGGCCAACTGAGGCCCGAAACAGTTACCAACTCCCCCCACTCCACCCACCCCAAATGCAATAAAACCAGCTGTCGATTTGTTTATATTATAAAAAATAATTAGTCTGTATTTCAGCGTCGAAGTCGACGAATCATCATCATATATGATATTGTATATATGGTATGTATATGTATGTGTTCTTTGCTTGTCATTTTTTTTTTTAACAAGTTTTCTTTTTTTTCGAGGGGGGTAGAAGGGGTTTTTTTGGTGGTGATTAAAGTATAGCCTTGGGTGATTACTACGCTTGTTAATAATTGGAATAATACGAAATACATAATAATGTAATACAATTAGTTGAATTGTTTTTTATGTTGTATTTAATATGCTTTTTTTTTGTGTTTTTCTTTTTTTTTTTTTTTTGATGTTGGATGAATGCGACTAAAAAGGCAATGAAGGAATGTTGTTGTCTCGTTTTATTAAATGAAGAAATAAATAGTATGTTTTAATAACTCGCTGATTGATGCAAAAATTTAGCTATTCATATGTGTATGTTTATGTGTATGTTTGTGTGTATGTATAAGAGAGCGCAAAAAAAGGACCGCTTTAAAGTCTGTTGCATACTTTGAGGCGTTCATTTCTTTTTCTAGCTCTTTCATTTGGCGTGCATTATGTATATAATAATATATGTTTATGTATGCGTTAATTAGTTGATTTTGTTCTTTAGCTTCATAAAATTTGCTGCGCCCATTTTTATACTTATATAATATCTCTGATAAATTATATATATATATATATAATTTTATATATATTTTATTTAAATTTTATACGTTTATTTTCTTTATTTTTGGTTTTGTAACATAGTTGATTTAGGCAAAAATGGCAACAAAATTGTATGTTTAACATTTGTCTACTACTTGATGAGAAAAAACCGTTCTTGTTCTTCTATATCGTGTTGTTTCTTCTTTGTTGTTGTTGTTGTCCGTTTTCAATTAAGTTTAGTAGATGTATAACTTTAGCTAACTAACAATTAATTTAAACATTTTGTAACTTATAATTGGCAATAAAGTGTTTGAATAAGCAAACATTTAACATTTAGCATACAATTTCTCATATATGATGTTCTCATATATCTTTCCCCAAACAAATAACCCAAAATAAACAATAAATAGCTATGATATAATATCAATATATATAGTGTATATATATGTATATGATATATGTGTATGTATATAAATGTGTCTCTGCATTATGTTTTTGTATTTTTTTTTTTGTAAAATCGTAGTGATTGTAGCCTGATTAAGTACATATGTGTATTTTATTTTATGCTTTATAGCTGCATTAGGGGTAGTCAATATTAAATGTAATATTTAAAGCGCTTTGAAATATGTATGTTTTATCTTTCAGTTTTTTCGAAAAAAAATATCGTGACTACCCTTAACAGTTTAATAGGCCTAGTTAAGTTGATAAAATCATTTCTTAATTATTTCTTTTGCGACTGTTGATTTTAGGGATCGTCATGAAGTTAAAAACTGATACTTTCCTGACCACCCCTAATGCTTGAATTTCTTTATTATGCTAGCTGGCAACTTAAGATACTTAAAGCCCCGTTTGAACTTATGCGTGTATTAGTGAGTGAGTGATTGAGTGATTGAGTGTATGGCATCGTCTTTATAGCATAGATTGTATAATTAGGTAGTTGGGTTAGATTAAATTAATTTTTTTTGCATTTAATATTCGTTTTGTGTTGTGGCAAGTAAAAGTTAATCAGTCGCTATATATGTTTTTAAGATCCACCTGCAGCCAGTGCATCAGAATTGATGTGTGTGTGTGTGTTTTTAAGATATATAATTCTTTGGCCATATTTCCTTGGACTAGCTCTTGTTTTTTTGGTGGGACAACTCTGGACAAAGTGGTGTGTGGTGTGTGAAATTAGAAGTCGCTAATCTCGCCCTCAGTCTCTGGATAGGTGCAGGAGAAGGGTTGCAGCAGCCAACTGCATAGACCCTTATTGGCACCCTCTTGACGCTGACGCTTCTTACCCTGCCCCCGCTGATAGTTGGCCCCGTTGAGGGTGATCCGATGCCGTTGACCCTTCGACATACCCGACGCAAAGCTGCTCTCATCTGAATCCCGCACTGTGGCCACACTATGATAGCCACTCTCCGCCCTCCTCGAGATGCCCGAGTGCTTGGAGGTGCGCGGCGTGGAGGAATCGTGTCCACTGTCGTATGCCTCCGAGCTGGTGTTGAGTGGCAGTAAAGGAAGACGCGACTGCGCTGCCAGCGGAAGTATATTCGTGATCTCGTTCAGCTTGTGCTGTGCATCCTCCAGTGAACCCCTCCTCGCCACAGCCGCTGCCATGGACTTCTCCTCCAGCTCACAGATGTCATCGTGCTGTGGCGCAAAACGCTTCTCGCTCTTCGGCAAACTGGGATCGGAGGCACCGTCCGGCTGTCGCAACAACGCATAATCATCCATGCCAGCGATCTCCATGATGCCATTCAAACTGGGCAACGAACCCTGGCTAGGACTATGCGACGGCTGCTTGGGAGGACTCGGGGTCAGGCGGTAGGCGGGTTCACTGCACACACTGCTCTGCCCGACATTGAAACGGAACGCTGGCTCGCTAAACACACTGCCCACATCAGTGCGATAGAGTGTCGCCGAAGGAGTAACCTCCGCCATGGCCAGCTGAGAGGTGAAGATCTCGTGCAGACGTGCAAGTTGATCGAATTGATGTCTGAAAGGAGGAGAGAAGGAGAGAAAACAAAGGGTGGCTCAGAAAAGGTCCTAAACAGTTAAAGTTTAACAGTTCAAAGAAAGATCCTATCAGGGAAATCCTACCTTGCTCTCTCTCCGCACTCGCTGAAGGACTCACAGGCCATGTTGAAGCTGGAGACGAAGGATAAGTTATCGCAGTGACTGAGCGCAGCTAGAGGATGATGAGATGAGTGTTCCTGTTCACTGCGGGCCATTGTCCGAGCGATCTCCTCCTCCGTGACCTGCAAGCCACAGTCGATGCTGCGCTGCGAGGAGGGATGCTGCGAGGAGGCGCGACTGGCGGCTAGTTCAGCTTCTTGGAGCTGTTCGCGGGAGACGTGCCTCGAAAGCATTCTCTGCAGATTGTCATGGGAGATGTCCCGGGAGCCGAGAGGATCGTCGAGTAGGGGCAATGCGGGCGGCACCTCCGACGGACCACTATCCTGATCATCGCCATCCTGTGGCTCAGCCTGACAACAGCTATCCAAGCCCTGAGGAAGCTCTATTAGCTGTTCCGCCTGATAGATGGGTCGCTCTGGCAAATCTAAAGACTTTTGCTTCAGTTGCGAGAGCTTTAAATGCAACGCCGTGGGTGAAGGACAATTGCTGGCACTCTGGAAGACTTGAGAGGTCTGGTTCTCCACCCACTGCCTAATCATCGTCTTCTTGTGCGCATCCATAAACCCATAGCCAGGCGTCTGGGCAGCCGTGGGCAGATTTCCAGCCGTTAGGGAACGACACGACTGCGATTTGGGTCCATCCACCCAAGTCTCGCATTGCTTGACGTGATTCACCTCGCGCATCAGGTGTCGTGCCTCCGCCACTTTGGCTCGTGACACTCGCGGTCCATCGATCCATTGCTCTTCGGTTATCTTTCGCATGCCCGCCTCCAACTGTTCCAGCGCTGCTCCAGGATTCGAGCCATGCGGACGTCGCAGTGGAGAACCCTTCGGTGTGGGCATATTCGATGCCTTGGAGACCATGTGTCGGGGTAGTGGAATCGGTGAACCAGGTGCTGGCATCATCTCATGTGCCAGCATTGTTGAGGCATTGGAGCAGGACGCGCCAGGGTTATTATGTCGCTTTAGGCTGCCAGTGTTGCTCAGCGATGGTTGCAACTTTTTGGCTGTTGAATAGAGGAGAGGGAAAATTAAAGTGTTGAAAAGGAAAAGTCGATTTACTTCGGATTAAATATCCAAGTTCCGACAAATTTTAATCTTTCTCTTGATAGGTTCATTTTATCAAAGATTTTTCCTCTCAAGGTCTTTAACTACTGAATATTTTTCCTCTTTATAACCTTCAGTTCTCTAACTCACTTAAATTCAAATGTATTTCTGTATTTCTGTTGAATAGAGAAGAGGAAAATTAAGGTGTTGAAAAGGAAAAGTGGATTTACTTCGGATTAAATATGCAAGTTCCTACGATTTTTCTTTCTCTTGATAGGTTCATTTTGTCAAAGATTTTTCCTCTCAAGGTTTTTAACTACTGAATATTTTTCCTCTCTATAACAACAATCTAGAAGAATAAGAACCCTTGAGTCCTCTAACTCACTTAAAATCAAATGTATTTCCCCCAAACGACAAATGACAAATGCCTTGGAGAAATCTTTAGCACTTAACTTTGTAAGCCATCTAGACAGAAAGTAGTGTACTTACATCTCCAGGGTATAAATCTAATGAGTTGAGGAATTTCAATTAAAATCTCATAAGCAATGCCTGTCAATCGCTGCTTGACTCAACTCAACTAAACTCAACTCATAAAAGGGGGCTGTGAAACTTACCCTTCTCGATGGCTGCCTTCTTCATCAGTGGACTGGCACAGTTCGATTTGGGTTGCGCTGTTGGCTTCTCGACGACACCGCCACCGCCACCCTTTAGAGCTTTAGTTAGCACCACTCCGCGATTATCTGTGGCACTCAACGAGGGCAGATAAACGGGCGGATGTTCGCCATCTGTGGCATCATCGTGGTGGGGTCCCATATAGATGACAGTATCCGCTGATATTTCCGAGCTCGACGGATCTGCGCCCGAGCCCGCCGAGGAACCAGCGCCACCAGGATTAAGGCCAGCCTGTGCCAGACCGACAGCCAGAGGCATTGGGACACGATGTTTGCGACGTCGCAGGCGATGAATTCGCGAGGCAATCTGTATGGTGGAGAGGGCGTCCTGGTAGCTCTGCTCGTGCAGGACATGTGCGACAATTGCCACATGGCAGGTGATGGGTGCCAGGCAGTCCTTTAACAGCGGCGTCAGCGGGTGGTCCTTGTGCGGTGGATGCCTCTGTCCGCTCAATATGGCCAACAGTATGTTGCCAATTCCCGAGAGCGGCAGACCCCCGCTGCGATTCGCACAGCCGCCCAAGTCGATGATATGTAAACGGCTGCGACCGCCGGCAACTAAGCACAGAAAGAAAGTAAAGAGAGAGAGTTGGGGGAGAGGTTTGAGTGTGGGGGGTGCGACAAACGAAATGCGACACTTTAATGGCCTGACGTCTAGTGAAACATTTAGCGGGCCACTTGAGTGGCAGCAACAATAACGACGACAACGACAACAAAAAGAACAACTAAGTGTACACAGAGAGGAAAAAAGGTTAGACTTGATTAAGCTTTAAGTACTTGAAGTGTACTTTTTAACGAGATTTTTGCCCTAGTCTAAAGCATAAAAATGTTAAAAAGTTTGCATTCAAGTTGATTATCATACTTATATTTTAAAGTTAAGAAAGTACACGGAAAGAAAACATTTCAAAGAATAAGCAAACTATGAAACAAAGTCTAAAATATATACAAATAATTTAAAAGTAAAATTCCCGTGAGTTAAACAAAATAAGTCAAATGTGGAAAAGTGTAAGAAATATTTCCCTTTGACAAAGCTTAACTGTTCTTTTTGTTCAGTGTTTAAGAAAATGTTTAGGAGTAGGAGGTGTGGGAATATACATGCATAGTAGCATAAGAAAAAGAGCTATGGACTTACCACCCCCCTTGCGGGACAGGCTGTACTGATAGACGTGCAGTGTAAAGATGAGGGCGGACTCCAGCGATGTTGTTGTTGTTGTCGTTGTATTCGAGTTTGAGTTTGAATTGCAGTTGTTGGAGTTGTTGCCAGAATTGCCAGAACCGGAACTTTTTAAGCGTCCGGCGAGCGCAGAGTCAAGAAAGAGGGCCGCACGTTCGGCGGTGGGTGCACGTAGTTCCGTTGGGCCGCCAAGGAAGTCGTCACGCAAATAAATCCCCGGGGAGTCGTCAGATTCTGTGTGGAGCGGAGCCATGGAGTGAATGAAAAGGACATTAGCTTTTATGTGCGAATAAATGCCACTCCATGTAGTTAGCAGTCATTGGAGCAGCAGTACCAGCAGCATTCGGGACGGGGTTATAGCCCTGCCGCCTCACAGGTTAACTTTATTCAAATTGGGCGGGTGGCACAAAAAAGCCCCCTTAACAGCCCAACCCAACCCAACCCAAACCATCATTATCATCAGCTGGCCCAGGGGCAACATTACAATGCTCACGCCCACATTTATAGTCCCGCCTGCTTGGCCTCGGGCTGCTAACAGGTGGTAAACTTCCCCACCCTCTATATCTATATACTTACCAGCTGCATGCGAGATGAGCAAGTCCGTGGAGAGAGCATCCGGTTTGGTCGCATTGACGCCGACGGCGCTAACCCGCACTGAGAAACGCGCCCCGCTCTTCTGCCTGCGCTCCTGTATGCCTTTATATAGCCAGGCAATTGCACAAGGTGCTGCCCCGAGAGCCCCAGCTCCGAGCTCTCCCAACACCGTCTGAGGCTGCCCCGTGCCCGGATAGCCCATAGCCAGCAGGCAGCCATCGGAGCCTTCGAGCACAGCGGGTATCACCTCACTCAAGGCAGCCGCACAGACGTCCGACTGAAAGGAAAATGTTAGGAATTAAGAAATTGATTGATGATTGATGTTCAAGTTGGTTTGCCTAATGGAATATGTGGAATTGGAGGTACGAAAAACATAATAACGATTTTATATTAAGGAAATTCTCTGATAGGACTTTGAGCTGATAAGACTTATTATAGGTTTGCTTAGTGGCAAATGTGGAGTTAAAGGTACGAAAAACATAATAACGATTTAATAATAAGGAAATTCTCTGATTGGCATTTGAGCTGATAGGACCTATTATAGGGTTGCTTAGTGGAATATGTGGAATTGGAGGTACGAAAAACATAATAACTATTTTATGTTAAGGAAATTCTCTGATAGGACCTATAGGACTTTGAGCTGATAGGACTTATTATAGGTTTGCTTAATGGAATATGTGGAGTTGAAGGTACGAAAAACATAACAACGATTTAATAATAAGGAAATTCTCTGATAGAACTTCGAGCTGATAGGACTTATAGGACTTCGAGCCAAGTCTACAAAAGCTCATTCCTAGAAAATTAATCGAAGGGCTTAGAGCAGGAATTCTTTATTCTTCTCACCTGTTTATCGTCCGCAGTGAACAAATTATCGAATGCAAACATTTTGGGAGCTGCAACCATAGGGGCCCGCTCCTGTGCTTGGGGCGCCGAAACATTCTTGGGATCGGTTAACGTCACCTGTCGCTTCTTCTTGTCCAGCGCCATAAAATCCACTTCGGCTCCAGAGTCCGCTCTATCCGCGACCCTTAACATGACTTTGACTTTACCGACTCCATAACACTCCCTGCTGGAGAGTCTTCTGGCCAAGCCTGGTGGTATTGGCGGCGGTGCACGTTGCAGGGCACCACAGAAGCCACCGTTGCGGGTATTACTGCTGGAGCTCATGGCTGCTCCATGTGGATGTCGTACTCGGTTATCAGTTTCCATAGTTTTATGGAAGCTTTGTTTTGTGTTTTAATGGAAGCACTTGGGTTTCCTTCTGAGTGCACAGACATAAAATAGACAGAGAAGGAGAGGAGCAGCAAGTTAATAAAGATTCGCTCATTGAGTTGAGTCCTTGAAGCTGTCCAGGACTTCAGCTGCACTCGATATACTTTGTATATGACTTATATGGCCGAGAGTTTTATGAACAACATTCGCAGTTGCTGTCATAAATTGTGATTTTGGCAAAGGGTCGGTCTTTGGCGAAGGGTCCTTTCGTTTACTATGGTAATGGCCATAACACTTTCTCTTTATGGTTATGGGGCATCTGTTTATTGGGCATATGCTTCACAGCTTCACACAACCACACACACACACACACACACACACCAAGTTTTCTTTTTGGGGGACAGTTTTATTCACTTGTAGCATCTTCTTCGTCGAGCAGTTTTTATCTATTTGCGGTACTTTGGTTTTTATTTCACTGACAATTTCGTTTGTAAGCTAAGAATTTTTATTTTTCTTTGTTTTATGTTGCTTTGTAGAATTATTTGTGAGGATAATGTTGTTTTAATAGATGATTCTGGAGTTTATTACATGTAATTTTGTAAGTTTAAGAGCTTTGTTTAAAACGTTTACGTTTAAAATTGTTGAAAATTGTGATCCGACAATATTCGATATGATTTTTTTATGTTGGTTGTTTTTATAATATTTTTAAATGATATGTTGTTTTTATTTGGAATACTGTAATATTATTCTGATTATTTTAATACAATTTTAAGATACTTCAACTTTACTTAGTTTTTCTTAGTCCATATTTAAAGACTTTGCTTTAGTTACTCTTAAAGATTGCGCTTGTGGAGTAAGTGAAACGAGGGGGACAGGTTCATTATCAACATGATGCGGATTCAAATAAGGAACGTGACATTTTTGCAACGTATTTTCATTAATATTGTCCCTGTTCGGCTGCGGCACGTTTGCTTTGTGTGGATGACTTGGCAAGTCAAGAAAGAAACGTCAGCTTTCAACTTCATTTTTCAGATGTCGCGCACCTGCCACTAACTTCTTTAGGAGCGTCCCACCTTTTGAGCTTTTGGCTTTTGGCTTTTCACACAAATCGATTGGCAATGCCTTCTAATTGTACGCAACAACAACAGCAACAATAGAGAGGAGCGAGAGTGGCAGGAAGAATGCCATGGCATTGTATGGGCAACAATATTAGCACAACACACACACACACACACACACTTACACACTTTCACACACACACACACACAGACACTTAGAAAGCGAACACACACAAACCCTTTTTTTATGACTGGCAATTTCTGGTTGTTGATTTCATCTTTGGCTGCGACGCTTTGGCTTCTTCGATTTTGATATACATGATTTAATTTAGCTCAGTTTGCTGGCTTGGCTCTTAACGAAAAAACACACACAATTTCATTTCATTGAAGAAAACACACACAACACGCGACGCGAACGCCACCTGCGTACCGTCAACGTTGGCATTACAATCGCAACTGAAGCCAGGATGGCGTTCAACGTATTTTAGAAGAGCCGAACGCCTCTCTCTCTCTCTCACTCTCTCGCGCTCTGTTTTGGTTTGGCGCTTGCGCGACAGAGTGGAGAGCACCATGCACTGCTGGCAATGCTGTGTGCTTTCGTTTTGGGGTTGGACTTTCGCTTTTGAGCTAAGAGAATGTCGGCTCGCTCTCTTTGGAATAGTGCCGTTAGAAGTTTGCAGGTAAACAAAATCAGCGAGACTAAAAACAAAAGGAACAACGCAAATGATGTTTATATTGTAGACATCAAAATGCTAACAAAAAAAAAAAAAAAGAAGAAAGAACACAAAAACAACAAAAGAGGAGCAAAAAGCACGCACACAGACACTCATGCTGATAGTTGAGGAGCTGAAGCGTCACTTAAGTGTTTGCCTGGAACAGGAGTGCTAGGGGGGGTGGGGGAAACCCAAAATGCAAACGATGTGTTTTAAGTTCGCTTACATTTGACAGCCCGACTAGAAAGCCGTTTTGAGTGTTTGTCCATGTGTCGTGTGTGTGTGTGTGTGTGTATTTAAAAGCATCGGGTGGACTTTGAACAGGATACAGAACATCCATCTATCTATCCATCCATATGGACATAGGGTGTTGGGGGGGAAGTAAAGCAGTTAAAAGTGTTGGCGCTGACTGACTGACTGACAATGTCTCAATTAAAATTGTAAGCTGAAGTAAGCTCTTAACTATACTTGTAACATGTTTACAGTTTGTATCAAGAATCCATTTAGATACTTTGTTCAATGCATGGCTAGATACTTTACTAAGAAAAAGACATAGCTTAGACTACAGTTTGGGAGTCATTGCTGGTGCTGGCAATGCTGTCACAATTCCGTTACTATTTGCATAATATGGCAACGCTGCTTTGCTAACATTCAAATTAGCTGTTGACATAAGCAAACTATATGCATAAATGTGAAAGTATTTGAAAGTTCAAGGAAATACACAGCAAATAATTTTACTGATAGTTTGTTTAAACTTTTATTCATCTTTATCCATTCTTTGTTTTTATACATATACAATATAAACTTGAGTATCATTCTGTTTTTTATATTTTTTTTTTTTTTAGCTTTTTCTCATTTTACGCATATTATTCCTTCTTGGTGCGCAACAACAACAATTTACTGATATTTGCCTAGTTGAAATGCATTTGCGATGAATGGTAAGTTTATCAGAAATATATATGTATGTATGTATATAACTGACAACGGAATAGTGTAGGTGAATAATCGTATATATAACGCATGGGATGCTTACAGAACTATACACTTAAGATTATACAAACAAAACTGAAACAAACAGCCTATTGGAGAATGTTTAGAGGTAAAAATTACATAAGAAACAACAACAATGATGAGTTGGAGGGGGGGGCGATGTTTGGGGAGAGGGTAATGTTCGTTGATTCGTAAACTTTGTCACACATTAAATTTTTTTTTTTTTTTTTTTTTGATTTGCTTGAAACCCAAAAAACAATGAGCAAAAAAAAACCATAAAGTGGTTTCGGGGCTGCAGGGGAGCAGGGCGTCTAGTGAGAGGGCGCGCCATAGGAGCTGCTGGGCGCCGAGGGAGCTGGAGGGGCAGCGGGCGCACCATATTCGGGCGAGGGGGGAATGGCATTGGGATAGGGGCCAGTCTCCTCCTTCTGGGTCTTGTAGCGAATGAAATACACTTCCGGTTTGCTGGGCTGCGTCGGCGCCGGCGTCGGTATGATGATCTCTGGCTGCTCCTCGGGCTTCTTGACCAGCACATAGACCAAGGTCTTCTCCTCGTTCTGGGGGAACTGTGGAATCACTGGAGCCGTTGGTGCCGGTGGCGATGGTGCCTTGATGAACACAATCTTGTAGTGCTTCTGTGGAGGCGGCACATACAGAGGTTTCCTACGAACACAGAGAGAGGGAGGAAAAAAGAGGTGAAGAGCTTGTTTATACTACATATCTGGCTAATATAATGGAGAGCTGTCACAATTTGCCGCCCACAATCGTTACCGTTACCCATTGCCCATTTGGGGCACTTATATAAAATGTGTGTGTGTGTGGAGTGTGTACTTCACTCTATGGTAATTGTGTTCCTCCTCCACCTCCTTCCACTTCTCATGCAGTAATTAGCTTGGAAAGAGTGAAAAACTTAGGTAACATCTTAGTCACGCTTTGGCTGTTGTTGTTCATCAACAAACAAATCTCTTCCCCTTGGCAATTAACATTGCCCGAAAACCAAAAAAAAAAAAAAAAACAATGACAAATAACAATAAAAAAGCAGATAACTAAAGACACGCTTTCGGTATTAAATAATTTTTCCTTGTAACAACTGACAAAATGCGGCACATTAAAACTAAAGCTAAAACCAACTAAAATCTCCCTTCACAAATGATAGTGCAGAAAATTCCCGATGTGGCAAGAGAGTGGAAAACCCTGAGCTGGATTAGATGATTAACGTTCATGTTTTTTTTTTTTTTGTGCAACTCGTCGCAAGATGTTGTTAACTAACTACTAAGTACTATATGTAATACTCGTCTTAGTTTTGTTTCGCCATCAATTGTGGGAGAATTTTTATAATTTGAGTAGGATTATTTGTTGTTGTTGTGAGTGCTCATAACTGGAGCTACACACGAGATCATTTTGCAATTACATTTAATGAGGCATCATAAAAAAGCGTTCGCTGGAGTTCGTTATCTCTTTTAAATGTGGGAATAAACTGGGAATAAGTTGTGAAAAGTGCACACACTATGCCTAGGGTTAATCAGGCTCAAGTTGGATTAAAGATAAAAATAAGTTGCATATTTTATAAGTGAAAAGCTTAAGTGAATCAAAATTGTGTGAGAATTAGGGAGAATATCTTCAAAAAAAATTGAGTTTTAAAAGACAATTTTTGCTGCTTCATTAATTTATAAGACTTTGAAGTCCTTTTGCAACATTTAAAAGTGCTTGAAAAATATTTACAAATAATAAACAAGCACTCAAATTGTGATTAAAAAATCTTTGTCTGCCTTTGGTACTTCAAAAAAGTCAAAGCCCCCTAAAATAATTAATTTTTAACATCTTACGACTGTAAAGTCAATCATCTTTAACAACTTGAAATATTCCGATTTTTCTTCTCGTCTCTTTATGTCTTTAGTTGTACAATTTAAGCTTGCAATTTATTATTAAAGAGATTGTCTTTAGCCACATTTTTAAAAAATGCAATTTAAGACATCTTTATCACCATCATATTTTCAATTTTTTTTTGCTAATGTCATCAACAAAATTCCCACCAAACCACAAACTAAAAGAATTTTGCAATTTTCTGGTTAGTTTTTTAAATGAATTCCCATTTGTCGTCAACCCACCCATATATATTGTTGTTGTGGCAAGTTGCAACTTACCTGGGCGCCTGGTATTCGGGCTCTGGTGGTGGCACATGCACATAGACATGCTTGTGCACCACGGGCGGCTGCTGCGGTGGTCCATATTGTGGGGCAGGTGCGCCATAGCCGCCGCTGGGGCCACTCGGCTGATAACCGCCTGAGGGCGGTGCGCTGTACGTATCACGTGGCGGCTCCGGACGAGCGGCAGCCAGCGCCACACTGGCCAAGACGAGCACTAACTGCAGAAGAGTTTAACAAGATGATACAATGATGATGCCACACACACACAACCACAGTTGCACACACACACATACCACACAACAACTGGACTGCATCTCGTGCTTAAGATCGTTTAATATCCGTTTAAAATAAAGTTTCGTTTGTTTTTGGTGAGCTCGTTCGACGCGGAACCTCTTACACTTACTGCATGCCACAACGATTGTTGCAGTTTCTTTTATAGCGCCGCTCTGCTTGGCGATCCAACGACGACTGCGCAGCGGGCAGGCAGCGACGCAAGCAGCGGCGGCAGCAGCCAGTTGGCAAAGAGCGCATAACCATGAAGAAATTGAAATGTATAAAACGGCTCCAAGCAACAACAACAACAACAACAACAAGCAGCAGCTGGCAAGTCATCTGGGTCTGGGGGAAACTGAAGCTTAAGCTGCTGCTGCCGACGCTGCTGCTCCTAGCTGCGACTGCGACGTCGACGTCAGCGGCAGCAGCGTGGTTAACTGTCTGCTGACCGTTTCTGAAGTTTTGTGGTTTTCCTTTTAAAATTTTTTATAACTGATTCAATACCCTCCTCGAACATTTAATTGGCTAAGGCGAAATGAATTATACAAATTCGTATGCTTAAGATGTTCATAATTGGGTCAATAGGTTAAGTTTAGCACAGGATTTCTTGGCCTGTCTTACTTTCATTTGAGCCATTTATGCATTATTTAGGCCATTTACGTCAAACAAAGTTTTTTTGTTTTTGATGGGGCATTTGGATAATACGGAAAATGTGGATCACAAAAGAAATACAAAATAATAATTACATAAATATGTGTGTGTGTGTGTGTAAAATTAACAAAAAGATTTCCTCAATGAGAAACTGGTTTAAAAACCAGGTCAAAACTAATAAGTGCGATAATGCGAAATAAATCAAAACATAAAAAATAAATTAGAAGTAATTGAAAATAAGTTATATTGAAATATGATCTTAAAGGCTAAACAAGTGAAGTAATCCTAATTATAAACAAATAAGTTGCTAAACTATAGAAAGGGCATTTAAAGTCCCCTACTATTTCATTGTTTTTTGGTATTTGTTACATTACATTATTTTGATCATTTTGTTTTGGGGTTTTTAAGGAGGATCGCATCATCTCTGGTTTGTTGCCTGTGTCTGCGGATCGTGTGGCACGATTCACTTTCAATTTCAATGTAGCTGAATGTGGAGAGTTGGTTGTGAATTCACACACTGGAAAGGAAATAGGGGCGGCGGGGCGGGGGGCGGGGTCGAAGTGGGAACACAACAGATCTGGACTCAACTGGAACTGGACTGAGTCTCGTTGTTATTGTTATTGTTGGTCTTATTTCACATTTCTTCATCTCTTTCGGCTTTCATTGTGTGTTGTTGTGTGTTGTGTCCACAAAAGCTAATAATGAGCTTCACGGTCTTGTTGGGATACCATTACCATCACCATCACCAACACCAACTACGATCCCCATCTTCATTTCCATTTTATTTTATTTTATTTTGTTAATGCAATAGTTGACTATGAATTTCTTCAATTTATTTTCAACTTTTTTGCCTGGCTTATTCAATAATTTTGGGGCATGCCAATGACATTATTGTTGCCAATATCGAATACACAAAAATATTATTATTATTAGCCACGAAAAAGAAAGAAATAAAAAAAAGTTACGTTCATTTTGTTGATTTAATGATTTTTTCCTTTATTGATTGAAGCTTTTCTTTTGTTCATGTCACGATCAAACAATCTGATTGCCAGAGTCTTAGTTAGCTTCTTTTTTGGCCCAAAGGTGTTTGCGATGCGCATAATCTGGAACCACTCCCGACTAATTTCATGCAAACTTGGCCCCTCAGGGAGGACAATACTGCAACTGGAACTTGCAACTGGCAAATATTGTATGTGCAACTTGCAACTGTCACTTTTGCACAACGGCAGCATTTATAATGCCGTTAGCCAAGTGCCTATTTTGTGATGTTTTTCCATGTTATTTTTCGACAGTTTTCTTGTTGACTTTGTTGTTCATTTGAACGTCGCATTTCCTCAATTTCCAGCGCTCATCTTTCATACTTTTCGTTTATTTTGATTTTTGGGAAAAAGAAAAGCCCACACCAACATCATCTTAATCATCTTAATCATCTTAATCATCATCATCATCTCTCATGCCTGATGATTGCTGCTGGGCAACTCTTGTCTGGGTGTCGAAAACAGGTGCAGGCTCCTAAGAAAAAAAATAAAAAATAAAAAAACGAGTGAAGATCATAAATAAAAGCGATTAAGCAACAAGTCAATGCTCAACAAAAAATTTATTGGAATGTTGACTTTTGTTGATGCAAGATTCTGCCAGCTCCAGAGTTTGGTTTGGGGATTGGCTAACCGGCTAAAATTATGAGAGGAACAAGTTAACGGACAGTTAACTAAACAAGATACAAATGTTAATTGATACATGGATGGTTTAGTAAGATATAACTAAAAACTTTAACTAACTTTACTGCAGCTATTATTGTGTCAAGCTCTATGATTCTGAGCTGTGCGGCAAGCATAACCATGAAAACAAAAAACAAAACCATATTTCATTTATAATCTTTCTGCTTTCTCCATTACACCCGACAAAGTAAAATGTGACGGCAGTGAAGCCATCATCATTTCTATCGACACCTTGCCAATGCTCACATACTAATTACTATTAAGTATCTTTTTAAGCTTTATGTAACGAACAACAAAAAAACCATTTAAATCATATTGTATTTACATAAAAAGAAACAATTAAAAAAAAAATGGTATTTCAGTCAACGGGTAAACGGAACTTTTTGGAGCGTAGGCACTTGTAAAGGTACACTGACATATAAAGACAGTATCTGTATCTGTATCTGTAGCTGTAACTGATGGGCTCGGCTCTGAGATACATATTCGTTGGCTAACTGTATCTGGTGGGTGCGTTTGTTGGCAATCGCCACTTGTTAGTTTCAATTTGTCAAGAGTTGCACTTGAAGAAGAAAGTAAATTGAGTCTTGTATCTTTCGAGAGAGCGGAGAGAGAGAGAGGGGAGTAAAAGTATCTACACATGTTGAGATGATGCATTGCATAAGCGATTTTTCCTTTTTCTTTTTTTTTTTCTTCGTTGAGTTTATCTGCCATTAAAGATCTAATTAAGAAGCAGAAGATGATGAGCAGGCCTTGCATTGAAAAATGAATTTTTTATTGTTTTTGATCATAAGGTAATAACAATAAAGATAACGTAAGTTAACAACAATTAAATGTACATTTGTACTTCTTTTTTTTTTTTCTTTTGTATTTGTATCGCATATAGGTAAACATATATATCTTTAACTTTAAGTAAGTATATAGCGCCATTAAATGAAAAACAGTCGACGCTGAACTTGTAACTTGTGCCGCTTTGGAGGCCAGTCCCAAAAGCCAAAAGCAACAACAACCAAAAACACAGCAACAACATGAGAAACAGTAAAATATCGTTATGGAAGCGTCGGCATTTTAATTTGTGGTAGTTGGTAGTAATATAGTCGTAATTTATATTTATTTGCCCAGCCTTGGGGGCCATTAAAACTCCAGTTTTATGCTTTCTCAGGGACGGGGATTACATATATTTACAATTGACTCTTCTTCTTCTTACTCTTCTTCTTTTTACTCTTTTCATCACAACACAACACAAAAATAATACAACATGCAACAGAAAATAAACAACGCACAAAAAATGACCAAACACGTACATATATTATATGCTAAACAAAATATACATATATCATTATGTTATTATTTTTTTTTTGTTGGATTACAAGTAACTCACACACACATATGCATCCGTATATAAGTACATACATATATCTCTTCTTCTCCTTTTTTTTTTTTTTTTCTTCTTTGTTTTTTGATTAATAGTAAAAGTTGTAAAATTATTGTTCTTATATAGGAACTGTTATGTCCTTTTTTTTGGGAGTTCAGTTTGCTTTTCGCATTTAAAACCGTTGAGTTTTTTTTTTTATGTTTTGGAATGTAAATTCTTTTTAAAACGCATCTTGCTACAGAAAAAAATACGTATTTTATAACGATTTTGCTTAGAGAAAAGGTCTAAAAAGTTGCAATAAAACTTAGTTCTATATAAAATAATTTTCTTTAAATTGCATATGCTTTATAAAGTTAAATTTTGATTTATCTTGGATCAAATAAAATTTTCAAAAAGTCAAACTTCATTAAAAATAAATTCAATTGAGCAAATCAGGCTCAAAAAATGTTAAGCTTTGGCTATAAAAGCTATATTTAACTTAAAGGAACATTCTTAAGCTTTAAACAAATTTTATAAGACTTAAAAAAAACCTTTTTTGATTTAAAAAACTCCAAACAGTTGCGTTTCAAATGAAATTTTGCATTCCTAATAGTTTTTTTTTTGTTTTTTTGGGGTCGTCACGTATGGTTTGCTTTGCTTTGGTGTTGTAAGTGTGTTTATCAGTGTTGGTAAGTGTAAGTTTTAGTAGCGTCCATAGCCGGCATCCGTATCAAGTGCGCCCATTGCGCCCAGTTTCTGGAGCCAGGCGGCATTGGAATTGGAGTTGGAGTTGGTAACACGCTGGGCGGTCAGCGGATTGTTGGCCTCATTGTGCAGACGCATTTGGTGTTGTTGTTGTTGCTGTTGTTGTTGTTGTTGTTGTGAATCCTCATTGCTCAACTCCAAAATCTGCAAACAAACCAAAAAGTAGTGTTTGGTGTTATTGTTGTTATGGCTGTTGTTATTATTATGATTATTATTTATCATCATTGTTGTTGTTGTTGTTGTTGCTGCTGCTTGCATGAAGCGCAACGGATTTTTGTGAGCGGAGTTTGTTAGTTATTTCAAAAATCTGTTGAAATCTGTTAGTCTATATACATATATGTATATATACAACGTGTGGGAAGCGCGCGGTCACAACTGTTATTTTTTTTTTTTTTTGGCTGTTCATTAAATCGAATGAACTTTACTACATTTGTTGTTGCTGTTGGTATATCTAAAGCAAAGTGTGGCTGCTGGCT
This sequence comes from Scaptomyza hsui, assembly GCA_018152825.1. Classification (NCBI taxonomy): domain Eukaryota; kingdom Metazoa; phylum Arthropoda; class Insecta; order Diptera; family Drosophilidae; genus Scaptomyza; species Scaptomyza hsui. The sequence goes on from JAECXO010000280.1 coordinate 1,615,992, forward strand.
GCTGTGAGGTCTCTGATGACTGAAAAATGTGTTAATGGGGGGTATTGTCGTGTAATTATCAGGCACACACACACACACACACCAGCACCACCCCCCGCCAAGCCAAACACACACAACCAACTCTTTCAGCTCTTTTGTTTTCTGCGAACGATGTGTGAACAGAAAAAAAGAAGAAGGAAAAAACCTAAAACAATTTCGCGCCAAGTAATTATATTATTGCTAATTTAAAATACTGCTGCTGTTGTTGTTTGCCTGTTTTTCTCTCTCTTTTTTGGGCATCTTTGGCTGGGTTATTAATAACGTTTGGGGCTGCAACAAGATTGCATTGCATTTCAACGTTGTTAAGCGTTAAGCGTTAAGCGTTATAAGGAAGCAGCCGTAGTAAGTCAGCATTGTGTGTTATCGCATAGCATCTGGTTAGGAGGGTCCAGCAGCAGCAGCAGCAGCAGCATCTCCCCTCGACTGCTGGCTGCCCCTGCCCCACAACAAGATGTCGCAAGACACCATTTAGACAGTTTAATTTGAGAGTTGCCGTTAAGTGCAAAGTTATGTGATTGGGATAAGGGTCTCATCATATTGTTTCTCTGTCTGTTTCTCTGTCTGTTTGTTTGTTTTCATTTCGCAGAGGGGGAGAGAGAAGTGATGTAAGATTCAGAGGGGTTGATTTTTAATGGGCCCAAACTGAACACGTTTGCCAAATAAATGCTCTCTAAACTCACTAAACGATTAAATATCAATGGCCAGAGTCATATAAATATAATAATAACAATAATCAACTGAATGCCATAAAAATAAACCATTGTCCATTACTAAGGTCGAACGTTGAGCTATAAATAATTTCTTGCTTTAATTTGTTCACATAATTTACCATGAAGTTTTTTTTTTTTTTTCTTTCTTCCATCAAATCATCGGCGGTTTTGATTTTTTATTTATTTTCGCATGTCTGACCTTAGATTTGGTTTACATTTTTTAAATTAATACTTTATTATGATGTTTATTATTAATGTTTTTTTTTTTGTGGGTTAATAAATGTTTTGGGCCTACAAAAATTGCTGGCTTTAATGAGTTTTTAGTTTGAGCAAATTGAAAAGCCTGAGAAAGTCAAGTCTTTAAACATTAAATTGAATAATGCTGTAGCTGTTTATTAATTTAATGATGCTCTATCTTCCCCAAATCCCTTAAGACAACAGTTTGACATTTACACTCGTCTATCCGAAAAACAACCACGAACAAGTTCTTAACTTGCGAATTCATAACATAAATGGAACAGGGAATTCTTTGTGTTTGGTTTTCTCCCCTTGGCTAAGTGAAGTTTTGAAGGCACATGTGACAGGCTAAAGCTAATTAACAATAAGCTGTGTTGTTTTGGCCAACTCATGATCTCAGGTTCAATGCATTACGCTGCTCATCAGCTGACAAGTGGAATTTTCACTTTTGTTTGTTTTATTATTTTCGGCGTGACGTCGCCAACTCCAAGTCACAATCTTAACCTTCGTCAGCAGCAGCAGCAGCAGCCTCAATGGCAACAGCAGCAGCAGCATCAGCGACGTCATCATCAACAATTTGCGATTTGACATTTGATTTTTCCCTCTACTCGCTTTGCTTGCTTTTCCTTTGCTTTTCACTGCTTTTTTTTAGCCATTGCCCCTCTGGCTTTGTGCTTTGTTGTTGCCTGTTGTCTTTCTTGGCCAAAAAAAAAAAACTACTTTGTGTGTTCGTCTCATGTCAGCAGCTTATCGATTTGCACCGGAGCCCTGACGTGACTCAGACGCGGACTTGAAATTGGAATTGGTTTCGAATGCAGATACCAAACACTTCAACTTCAAACAGCAACAAAGTTGGAGATGGAAGATACAGATGGGAAAAGAAGTAGATGGGGAAGCAGAACTAAAGTTTGAAAACAATAAAATGATAGGAAAAAATATGGTTCTAGAGGACACAGGGATAAAGACAGGGATATAGATGAAGATGGAGACAGAAATAGGGAAATGGGCAAAAGATGAATACATTTATAGGTTCAGGGTTAGAGGTAACGATTGAAATGAGTAGAGGGATATGCATTAGGATAAAACAAATTACTGAAAGAAAAAGACATAAGAAAGAGGTCGACGATAGGTTTGGCGGAACCCATGTGAGGAGCAGGAATATTAAAAGGGATACAAAAATGGCCAAAGATTAAGGAAAGGAAAAGACCTTAGAAAGTGGTCTACAGAAGGTTTTAAATAGGGATAAAAAAATTACCTCAAGATAAAGAAAAGAAAAAGACCTAAGACAGAGGTCTACGAAATGTCTGGAGGAACCCATTTATAGGTCTTTCAGGTGATTGTCAGAGAATTATCATAAGCCAAAAACAGACTACAATCATAGCTAAGTAAAATAGTCCGCAGAAAGAGAGAGTCTTGGGAAATAGCCTAGAGAAGACCTCTACAGACCCTAAGACAGATCCAGAGATAGACATGCAACATGCGACAGAGAAAAGTGGAACAGACCACTTGATACCCTCAAAGATGAACCCAAAAAATAAAAAAAGACATCAACAAACAAACAAACAAACAGACAAACAGACTCAAGGATTGGTGCTTAAAGCGTAAAGACCAAAGACCAACTGAATCTCTGGTGGCTTCCAAGGCCTTCTTTAAAAGAAGGTAGCCAGAGGTAGTCAGAGGTAGCAATTGTTGTAGTCGAGTAGAGTCCGGTAATTGTGCGATTGTGCAGTTTAATCTGATGCTACACATACTCATAATAAACTCAAGCACTTAGTTGAAGTTGTTGTTGCAGTTGCAGTTGCAGTTGCAGCTGCATCTAAAAATCGAGTGGCATAAATGGATATAAAACGCGGCACATCCACAAAACATCCATTAAATTGGCCCCCGGTTGAGCAGCATTTTTCTGCAGCTCTTGCGAAAAAGAACAGGAAACTCACAGCACACAAAAAAGACTAAAAACAACAACATCAAAATAATAACACACACACACAGCACAACATAAAAAAAGAAGAAGAAGAAGAAGGAAAAAATGTATATGTAGTATAAAAATTGCGCAGGTTGAGTCCAAAGATGAGAGCTTGAAATCTTTTGGAAGCAGCAGGTTGCGGCGATTGTAGCCGGGCAGGCTCAGCTTCTTCTTCCTCTACCGCTTCTGCTTCTTCTGACAGACCGTTAAGATGACCAAAATAACAAAAGCAACAACAACAACAACAACTATATCTTGCGAAATATGTAAAATATTTGTGAAACGGTTGCAGACGCACCGAACCAACCAACAACAACAACAACAAGTTGTGGTCAGCAGGTCAGGGGTGGGAAGGGGCAAGGTGTCTCTTCTCTCTGTGTGTGTGTGTGCTTCTTGGTAACCCTATCTAGACCCATTGGCCAGCCATTGATTGTTGGCCATGCCAATGACGTAATGCGTGTAACCCGCTGCTGCTGTTGACCAAAAACCAAAAACCAAAAACCAAAAAAAACCAAAACTGAAACACGTCGAAAAATAAAACCTCAATAATTGGCGACATAATTGCAACTTAATACCACGCTTTTGCCTCTCTTCATTTACTTAATTATATCGCAAAAAAACAAAAAAATAATACAACAAAAAAACAGGGCTTTCTGTTAAGTATGATGGGGGTGATGAACGGGGGGATACTCTGTAATTGATTTGACCTTTAAAGTTTTTGGTACTTATAGAATTCTAAGTGACTTTCCTAAGTCTCTTGATGATTTACACTGATTTAGAAAGTATTTTTCTTAGTTCTATAGCAAGTAGCTTTTTAGAGCCTTCAGGCTATGCTCAAAGAACGAAAGGTGAAGGTAGCTCTTCAGAAGCTTGAAGATATAGAACGAGAAATTAAGTGAAAGGTAGTTCCTAAGAAGCTTGAAGATATGCTTATTGGAGGTGAAATTAAAACAGAGATGATTCTTCAGAGCTCAAATCTTCGCATCAACTTTTAGCTTTCTTATATATTCCATCTTTACCTTCTTTCTTTCTTTCTCCACCTGACCTTTAACTTGTTCATCAATTTCAAAATATTTCTACAGGGTATTAAATATACGTTAAGGGCACACACACACACAGTCGCTCACTAATACAGTCATATACATAAACAATGCCATTTCAACAGGCTATATCCACTTACTAAAAGAGAGAGCAGGAGAGAGTAAGAGTGAAAGAGATGGACATACCTGCAGCATCAGCTCACGCAATTTATCCAATTCGTCGCCATGCGACCTTGTCGGCAGGTATCGGCTCTCGCAAGGCTGCAACGGCACCACAGCCAGGAGCAACATGGACACCAACAGCAGCAGCGCCAGTGGCAGCGACAAGTGCAGCTTGTGGCGTGGTGGCAAGTGGCATGGGGCAGACAATGCCTGTCGATTCCTGACTACACTCATGGTCATTATACTAGTTGTAGTATTATGTGGGCGTTGTTGTTGTTGTTTTCTCTTATATTCGTTGTTGTTGTTGTTGTTGTGGTTTACAGGTGCAGCTTTGGCTCCAAGCGGATTGTGGCTTTTTTTTCTCTGTAAGCACATATGGAATAAAAAAGAAGGTTTTAAATAAGGCTTAAAGGATTGTGGCAGGCGTTTAACAGTTCGGCTAAAATGTTGCACAGCTTTCTAATGCACTGTTTTAAGATAGTTAATATTTAAAAATAGTCAAAGATTAAACAAAAAATCGTTACTTATTTTACTAAAATAATTTTAGAGCTCAAAAAATTTTTTGTAAAAAAAACTCTATAAACTATTAACGGACTTTGTTAAACTTAAGCATTTTAAGGTAGTTAATATTTAAAAATATACGTACTTTTTACTAAAATACTATTAACCGGCACAAATTTGTTAAATCTTAAGCATTTTAAGCTTTTAAAACTTTTGGCATATAATTTTTATATTCTTTTTAAATACCCTTTCTAATTACCACAACAAGAACTAATTAGAACAGATTTTCATGTTTAAAATCTTATCTTTATTATCTACTACAAAACTTTAAACACTTTCTCTACCAAGTTAGAACACGAAAAACGTTAACAACCCAATTAAACCCTAAACACAAGCACAAAAACGTTTTAGCATTTGCTGTAATTGACTTTAAATAGCTTAAATAATATAAGCACATAATGAAAATGAATAGAATGCAGTTTTATAATACGCCCCGAAGCGCTGACTCACTGGGATAAAAAAAAATCCTCTAGCTTTTGCGTCACGTTTATTATCTAGTATAAATATATGTATATATATTTTTTGCGATTTTTGTTCTACGCGTTTTGTGTAGCACGATGTGGTGTACTAGGATAACAATGTTGCTTTAAGCCAAGCTGCGTGCAGACATTTGTATTTATAGCCAAAAAGGCGACAGCCGCTGAGATTTTTAGTGGCACTTTTGGCCCTGATGACAGAACGTTGGAACGCTGCCTTTGTTGCTGCTGCTTCTGGCCAGGATATGACGTCCTACACATGCGCTACACACACAAACACACACTGAAACACTTTCTTAGTCACACACAGAGTTACTTAACATGGTTCTTTGGATGAGTATGCGACTAGCATTTCTCTGACCAATGCCAAATTCTTTAACATTTCACATTTCGCAATACGCATTACTGTGCTTCTGGCCAAATGTGCGCGCGCAGAGGCATCCCAAACAACAATAACAGTAACAACAATAACAATAACACTGACAACAATAACACTGACAACAACAAGTTAGAATATAGAAGTATTTGAATAAGGTTCGACTAGGTTTTTCCCTATGGTAATGTAAAGAGTTGGATTCATATTTAAAAGTAACTTAACTTTGTGACTAGCAAACTTTAATTTAACTGAATTGGATTTTGTGGATCTTTATAGATATTGTAATTTTAGTATACCAAAGAATCCTTCCACAGTCTTCTTAAGTATTTTTATAAAACTTGTCTGCGAATAAAATACTTTAAAACATTGGATTTCTATCTAAAAGTAATTTAAGTTTGCGATTATCTGACAAAAAAAACTGATTTTAAGTACTGACTATTATTTAGGAGCTGGACTTAAATCTTGAGAATCTATCCTTAGTCTTGAGTATCTTTTAAATATTCGTCTCTGAATCAAACACTTCAAAACCTTTCGTTCTAGGGTATTAACAAAAGGAACCCAGCATCAGCCATATCATTGTCAACTCACTAATATATTCTATATATACTTATGTGTGTATATATTACCATCATACACATACACACACACACACACACACCAACATAGCATTACAATGTAAATGGTGTGTACGTGTATACAACTTGACATTAACGTATTGTCTGAATTTTGTGGGCGTCATCCTCCTTTGTCTCCTTTCGCTGGCCAAATGCCCTTAAAAACCGCACAGAATCGGTTGAAATGTTTTCGCTTAGCAAATCTCATGGTTAACTCTTAGCTGTTCTTGTTGTTAGCTGGTAGAACACTTTCGTCCTCATTGTCATTGTCGTCGTTGTCGTCGTCATGGCTGCAAGTTGTTGACATTGCCGCGTGCGGGCGGGCGTCAATAATGTATCTTCAGCTCTAACTAACTGGCCCAACAAAATTGTGCTCTGCAAAATGTTACCATTTGTATACCATGCACGATTCCCCCCCCACTCTGCCCCCACATCATCCTACATTTTTGATATAGCGCAGTTTTGTGTGGCCGTTGCTGTGATTGAATACGTGATGTGCATCCCAAATGTTTTGAATACCAAGTCCAAGGGTTTTTCTTCTTTTTTATGACCCAGGAATATTTGGCGGGATCTGCGTACGAATGAATATGTTATTTTATTTATGAATCGCAGAGCCATCTAAACGTTTTATGAAACACTAAAAAAACCAGAAAGAAAAAGCCTGCACATTATAATTTATACGAATTAACGGGTCAAGCTTGTTTGAGGTTTGAGTTAATATTTTTGGGGCTTCCGAGAAAAAGCTGAATGCTATCTGAAGCTGAACTTGTGCGAAACAAAAGCTGATTGCTATAGCTAAAGCGGCTAAAGCTTAGAGAGCAAGGTTTGGTGGTTTGAGTCCAGGCTAACTTTTTGGTTGTTGTATACAATTTAAAGACTGTTATAAATATGACATTTAGTGTAATCAAATTAAATTCAAAATCGATTAAGATATAAATTAAAATTTATTCCAAATCAAATGCAACAAACTAATCGACAAAACCTTTAAAAAGTAATTGATTTATACGAAACGAGCTTGATTAATAAATCTCTGTATTGTATTCTAAACTTAAGACGGCAATTAAAAAAAGATCTGGTTGAGTTTTTATTGTAATGATTTCATAACAGTTTGTTGCTTTTTGCATATATTTTTATTCAATTTATTCACTTTAATCGCTTGACAATTACACAATTAGACAATTACAATTACAATACAACAACTGAATGAAGGCATACGATTATTACGATATATATATATATATGTGTTTGTGTTTGTGTAGATGGGATATGGCTCATAAAAAAGTGAGAGAGAGAGGAAGACACAGAGAGAGAGAGAGAGAGAGCTATGAGTAACTTAATTGTTAGGGCTACTTAAGAACAACTAAAATACATTCAGTGGCATTCTATAAAACATGTTTGTTGCTAGTTCTTTAGGGATTACATCTGCAAACACAGCAGGAAGGAAACAGGAACCAATCCATAAAAATGCCCTTGCAATCGTTATCGGGATCATAGGCCAACAAACGATGCCATTTATATTTCTGCTCACAGCCACATTCGCCCTCACAGCGTGATGTTTGTGTATTACTGGGAGAAAGAAGAGAAAAATAAGTTTATTAAATATTTTAAATATATATTTAGTTAGTTTTAGAACTCACCTGCACACTTCTTGGTGGATTGCCTGCTCAAAGTGCTGTGTATTCACAATCGCTCGTATTTTGCCCGCCGAATTTGAGGCCCAATAGGGTGTAACAATTTCTATTTTCGATTCGCATGCATCGAGTCGCCCTGTGCCCGATTCACCCTGTCCCCTCGGCAAATTGTTAGCTCTACTGCTGCCACCTCCACCTCCACCTCCTCCTGCCCCTGCACCACCTCTGTTTCGGTTGCTTGCTCCTCCCGCTGCCGCCTGTCGCTTCTTCCGCAACTCTCCGAAATAACTGTCGCCCGCTTCGCCAGCTGTCGCCGCATACGCTCCGGGCGGTATAAATATGTCCGGTTCGTCAATAAAGCGACGCTTGCGCACCTTTGCCTGCCCTCCTCCTCCTCCGCCACCACCTCCGCCCTCCATGTTCATCTCAAAGTCCCCATACATGCGACGCATCAATGCCTTATTATCGTCTATGAAACGCTCGATTTTGTCACTAAGGCAAGAGAAGAGAAATTTAGTTTTATTTTGTTTTCATTTATTAAATTTAGTTAGATATATAATTTTCTTTCATTTTACTGCTACTAGAAATAATTCTTGTTAGTTAAACAAACTTTTCCTTGGCACAGTCAAAAAAAAAAAAATGTGTGAAAAATAAGCTCAAAGTAAATATGAATTTTTGATTTTTATTTAAGTGGCGCCATAACAATTAGCAAGTCATTTTAATAAAAACCAATTCAGCAGAGTTTTCAAAATATGATTCATAATATTTTATTGTATATTTTTGAACGCACGAAAAAAAAAAACAAAAGAAATACCACGAACATTTTTACGGTGATTTTTTTGTTGTTGTTGTTGACGTTTAATATGAAAAGTGAATATTGATATAGTAGCCAGATACTCACATGGGATAGCTATTACCGGCCGTTGGGCAAAAGAGCTGATGATATCGCTTAATACAGGGCACGCCTTTAATCACATCTCCCCGAACATCAAGTCCAAGCGCCACAGACAGCGCAGTCCACCAGATCTAAGGAGAGGGAGGGAGGAAGAGAGGTTAATACACTCCCCCAATATTATTATTGACTCTTTGGCAAAAGTGTTTCTTCTTTAGAGTTTAAGATTTGATGCTCTTAGTATTTAAATGTATATATCATCACACCTCTTAACGCAACGAACTCGCACGACCTTCGTGCGCCAAAAACAACATCAAGAGAAACACACACACACACACACACAGATACACACATACTAATGCAGTGAGATCGTCAAAGTTATTTCCGCAAATGAGCAAACTCGATCGATACACTTACTTATAATATTTCTCTAAAGTAGGAAAACATGCGCGTGTCGAATGAGGAGGGGGGAAGGATGGGGGAGGGGGGTGTACTTACCGGAATCTGCAAGAATGAGCCATTATTTGATTTGGGATAGGAAAATAACGGCACAACGGGCACACTGCCATTCTTCAGATAGATGGGACCCTGTATGGGCGTTACATTTGGCATCGGACTCTTATTGCTCGACTTGTCTGTGAATGGTAAAAAAAAAGTGAGTCACGATTGGACAAGGACAGGAGTTGGAGTTATCAGCATTAATCAGTGGATCAAGTTGTGGGTTAAACCCCATTTAATTGCAATGCATGTGGCATACAACACACATCGAACTGCAGTTGACATATAAATTATATGCAAAATGCACGCTTGGCATTTGTAATGTAATCCACCTACCCCCCCTCTCCCCCTCACCCGCTCCTTTGTTTTGCGGATCTTTTAAACTTTCCCTTTCCCTTTTTGCATGCGTTTAGCTTTTGTGTGGGGAAGGGATAGAATTTAAGTTTCGTTAAGTTTTTTTTTTTTCTTCGTTAAGCTGTTGTTGTTGCACTTCGCAACTGTTGCCGTTACATTACAAGTTGAACTCGTTTTAATTTTGTTTCTTTTAGTGGAAGCTCACGTCTTGAAGATCTTCTCACATGCACACACACCAACAAAAAAAGGTGAAACCAACCGAAAATCTTGAACAATGCGACTATGTACTTGTGATATATATATATATATATTAGTGTGTGTGTGTGTGTGCACGTCTTCGTCGTCATTTAAGACAAGTTGAGAGCCCGTTTGTTGAATGGGGCCCGACTTCTTGCATAATACACAACATATGCATATAGTATATATCAGAGTACAGGCAAGTACTTGAGCTTGAGGCACGGCCCCAACCTGCCACACAATTGAGAGATGAAGGCGCCACGCACAACAACAACAACTAAAAGAAGTGAACTATCAAATGCTGCTGACAGTTAATGTTTTATACAAACTGTCGCTAACTCTATTACCATTATTGTTGTTGTTGTTGTTGTTGGCTTTAACAACTGATACATAAATCGTGGTGCGTGTTAGTCAGCGGCTATAAAAAGTTTGTGGCCATTACTGTCCGAAATAAATTTGGCGACCTTGTCGGTTTCGGTTTGTAGACCTTTGACCTTGCTCCGTCTATGTGTTAGTAGTTGTTGTTGTTGTGCAGAAGTTGCTCTCAATTGGAAAGATACACACAGTGCTAACAACAAGCAAACAACACAACAAGCAACAAGCAACAACAACAATTAACATTATACTTGTTGAGAATCGTGTGCATACGTGTGTTTATTTTTTTTAAGATCACAAATAACAAAAATACTCACGACCAAAAACAAACAACAACAACAACAAAAGTTTTTTGATGGTTTCGTTGATATGTTTGTGATTTACTTGTGGGAATGTGTATCAAAATATTTGATAATCATGCACATATATTTCATCACATATGTTTCAACATTGCATTCTAAGCATTTCCTGTTTAATTAGTTTTTTAAGATTTTAAACAAGTTTTTTCTTAGTTGTGTTTTTAGCTTGCATTTTTTGGGAATTGGAAGTTTGGTTACTCAAAGTTTGTTCTTATTTTTAGTGTTCATGAAGATTATTTAATTTTTTTTTAACGAGTAGTTCTTTTAATTATTTTATTTTTCAAGATTTTTGTACTAAAATGTTTCCTAGAACCTTTATTTTTTATTTTAACTGCTTTTTTTTAAATTTATTTTTAGTGTTCATAAAGATTACTTCACTTTTTATACCAAGTAATTATTTTAGTTACTTTTTTTTTTAATTTTTAGTCATAAAACATTTCCTAAAACTTTTATTTCTAATAAGTACTTTTTATTGTGATAATATTGCTTTAAATTTTGTATAATTAAATATTTCAACTTGATCCACTCATTAATCTGAAGAAATCTTTCATTAAAAACTATTTTACTTACCTTTCTGCCCCTCGGCGTCGTAGTACTCGCCATCATCGCTCTCCTCCTCCCTCCTCCTCGCCCTCCTCCACATCGTAGTCGAGGACAGCATGCACCTGAGTCCTCGAACCCTGTCCGGCCTGGACACGCGTGAATCCTGGCGCACGTTCCGGATAATTGTCGGGGGGCAGAGGGGCAACGCCATAAGTGGAAGCTGGTGTCTCCGGCGCTGTTGTCTTTCTGCCACGCTGACTCTGTGCTTGTGGTGGGTGTGGTTGTTGTTGTTGTGGTTGCTGTGGAGGGGGTGGTGGGGGTGGGGGTTGCTGTCTGCTGCCAAAGCCGGTAATACTAAAGCTGCCGCTGTTCTTGCTGAATGTGGCACTTGCACTCGCCGTGCCATGGACATTATAGTATTGCTTCTGTTGTTGTTGTTGTTGTCCGGGGTGTCCGGGATGTCCGGGTTGTTGTCCCGGATAACGTGTGTAGGAACCCTCGGCGGGACCACGTGCCGCAGACTGTTGCAACGTGCTCTGGCTGCTCGAACTTTGAAAGGACACGCTATTCTCATCCGCTTGTTGTTGTTGTTGTTGTTGTTGTTGTTGTTGTTGTATGTGGTAGACAGAGTTGCGTGTGTTGCCCGTGGGTGGCAAGTAGGCGGTGCCCTGTTTGCGTCTATACGGATAGCCCGTTTGTGGCGTCTCCGCCTGTTGCTGCAACGTTGGCGCTCCATACGGATTGTTTTTGAAGTGTTCCTGCGAGGGCGGAACGGATTGTTGCTGATGATCCGCCGGCGAGTAGAGTAAATTGTTGGTATTGCTGGCCAGCTGATGGATCGGATGCAGTGGCGCCAATGTGACGCCCCAGGGCTGGGCCAGAGCACCGAATGGCAGCGAGAAATTGGCCAGAGCCATGTTCAACGTCAAGAATTTATAATTGCAAGTTCTTTTATTTATTTTAATTTTTTTATTTATTTTTTTTGCTCACTGCATATTACGAATGACTTAGGCAACGAACTTGCGAGCTAACCTACATAATATCAACATAATCATCATCATGATCGGATCGGAGAACAGAACTAGAACCAGAAAAGCGCGCGCGCTTCAAAATGTGATTTATGCAAGAAATCAAATCAAATACCCCAACACTCGTGTACTAGTATAAACAAACACACACACACACACACACACACACACACGTACACACACTAAGTCAAGTTATGTAGTATAGTTGTTGTTGGTATTATTAAGGTGCTATACTAAATGCTAGTGGTAGTAGTAGTGTATGTTGTGTTAATAACTTGCGCGTCTGATTTCTTTATTTATTTGATTTTTTCTCGTTTAACACACACACAGTTTAAGCAGCGCGACTCTTGTGCTAAAATACCATTCACGACAAGCTGACAATCGAGACTGAGCCGAGAACGGCGTGCGCCTCACAAAAAAATGCTTAATGGGAAAAATATATATTTCCAAGCAGCAACAACAGCAGCAGCAGCAGCAGCAGCCCAAGTAATACTCAAATACAATCGACTTTAAAAACAGTTGCTCCGAGCAGCTCAAAAGAGTGTGAGTCCACCACGAACGTTGTTGTTGTTGTTGTTTTTTTACTTTACTTTTTTTGAATGGCAAATCGAAAAATAAAACAAAACCGGAAAAACATACATAAACAATGCAACGAACTGTGTGTGCTCTATAGTATTGAAAATCAATTATTCTTAAAGTGTAACAGGTTAAAAAGTCTTGAAAATTTATAATGGGTTGATTGTAAAACTAAAGTTAAGTTGGGATCTCTTCTTGATAAGTTTTATTATCAATTTGACTTAACCTAAACACTTTGAAATGTAATAATCGATACAGAAAATATATTTCTTCTGTTTTAAAATTTTCAGAACTTTTTAAAAATATTTTTTTTTTATCGATGTTGTAACACTTAAAAATTTAAATAACCGCTTCAAAAAAAAAATATTTCTTTAGAGACTTGAAATAAAAAATATTTAGAATGAAAGGATAGAATCAGAAAAATCATAAAATTCCTTTAGAAAATATTATTAGATCTTAAATATTTCTTTTCTTTTAAATTGTGTCTTTTTACAAATTAAAATGACTGTAAAATTCCACAAGCAAGTGAGAAATATGCTCAACTTCCTCTTGACACTGGCCTAATTAGTGAAGAAAAAAACTAATATTTGAAAGTCGTATTAGGGATAGTGGGTGTTATTTTGAAAGATGTTTAGTGAGTGACCTAGGCCAATGCTTCTTGGGTCGACTCGATGCTGCACTTTTTGTATCGTTTTTAGCGACTCGTTTGTTTCATATTCGAAAAGCGCATATTAATCACCAAACAAAATCGTCGCCGTCGTCTTGAAGGCAATGAAAAGCAAAAGTATTTTTAAAGTGGGCTTTAAAAAAAGCCAAACAGGTTGTGAAGAGCCAAAAAGAGTAACACTATAGCTTTAAAGAGAGCAACTTAAGGTTCTCTTTTGCTCGCTCTCTCGCTCTCTGAGAAACGTTTGATCTAGTCATTACAGGAGGAGAGGTCAAGGGGTGTTTTGAACTATGTCGCTGTAATGCCGCTTGCATTTGTCGATGAGCTAGCAATCATCATAACGATGATGATGACAATGATTATGACTCTTAGCTGGAAGCTAGTATAGATGAAGGCGTCGTCATGTCAACGTCAACGTCACAACCGCACTTTGCATATTAACACCTCCTAACTAGATCAAGCCTCTCCGAAACCGCTTCTCCAGCTGTCAGCTACTGCTAAGAAAAATAAAACTTGTCAGTCAGTCAGTTTACGGAAACGGATGCAACAGCTGATCTTATCTTTCGCATGATTGTGCCAGGGAATTCCGCCCTAATGGGGCCCAAGCTCCTGTTTGACCCATTCTCAGGCACGAGTCTCAAGTGATTCACACTCAAATATGTCTATAAAAAGCTATTGATTATTGATTTATTCAACTCGCAAATACCTATAAATGGCAAATGTAAAGTACTTTCAGGAATGTTGGGGCATTTTTGCAGAAAGGGTTTGAAATAGTAAGAACTTTGACTCAAGAAAGTAATAGAAAATATATAAATAAGATTTTGAAAGTCAAGAAAAAATATTAAAATTATCTTCTTACTGTTATTGTATCAAGAATACGATCTGAACTTTTGAAATGTTGGAAACTTATATTTTAAACGCTCTGAAACATTATTTTGGTATCTTTAGAGTACTTCTTGGATTGTATCTTTGGAATGCCTTAACTTTTCCATTCAAAAGATCTTCAACTATTTTTTTATGTTGCATACAATACTTTTCCTTTTCAATCTAACTATATGTAAATAAGTACACCTAAACTGTAGCACATGGGTTGGCCAGCTGCCCAGTTGACCGAGAGCTGACCACGCCATGGCCATGGCTATATGAGCTATATGGCGACATGGCTAAAAGCGGGCTGTTTTTCTGTTTTATGACGGACAACGCTGACCAAGCCCAACAAATATCGCACATTTGTTGCAACCAGGGTTGGGGTCTACACCACAATTAAAAGCAAGTAAATTTCAACATAAAACATTGACATAAACATTTACAGAAATATTATGATTATGTTTTAGCCGACAAGGAATTATCTTTATTGTTCGATCAAAACAAGTGTTGGTTATTTGCCAACCCTTCCAAATTGATTGGCTATGCATATAGATCTATATATACTGATACACTTATGTATGTTGCATTATGAATTGTTTGAATAGATTCAGAGCTAGAACTTGTTTCCTATCTCAAGTACTCGCAACACACACATAGTTTAACCCAACAACAAAAGAGCCAGTGACAAAAGCCAAGCGCCAGTTTGTTTGATTTGCCTTTCCCTTTTTTTTTTCTTATGTTCGAAACACTTCTTGGGTAATTGTCTCAACTTATCTAAACCACTCGAAAATCAAGGAGATCGAACAAATTGAATAAAATCTTAAAATCTATGACATATTCTGCTGTTTTTGATTTTTTTTTTTTTTTTTTTTTGGGCGCCCTCAGGCTTTTGACCAAACAACAAAACACAAAAACAAAAACGTCGCCTGTCAAAATTAAATACAAGTACAACAACAACAACAATAGTGGAGCCGCCTTATCGAAATGTGCTCTCGATCATTTTGGCCTTAAGTCGTTAACAACAATTTTAACTGCCAATCTTTTGTGCAGTCACAATATAAAATTCAAATAAAAACGCCAAACATCAAGTGTTTGTTGTCGATTCAAAGTCAATTCCTATACCTAAACCGATTCCCGATCCCCCGAGACGAATGACAAAAATATGTTTGAATATTCGATTCGATCAGCATAAAATACAATAAAAATAATAAAAGGAAAAAAAAAAAAAAAAAAAAAAAAATCGCTTTAATTAGAACCAATTTAAAGCGTGGACCAATTTATCAGAAGCATTTTTGAAAAGTAGTTGAAAACCAGTTGAGATCAACTTCAGCGCCATGTGCACACTTTTCAACACACACACAAACGGAGGGGGGAGCGGGTTAACGCGGTGGGGGTATGGGGCGTGGCTGGACCGGAGCTCTATATAACTCAAAATCATTGCCATTTTTAACACTAACTGAACTGAACTGAACTGAACCTTTTACGCATTTATTATTCTTTGTCAATTGCGGCTGTGATACGGTTTATTATTATTATTATTTATATCCGAGGTGTGGAGACGACCCCAACCATTAGGTTCAAGTGCACACACATACCATTCATTGTTAGCGTAGCTTAAAAAGTTACTAATAACATAGCTTACTTCCTTAAACATTTAACTTGCAACTCTTAAAATCTCTATTACACTTCTTAGGCAACCCTCGCTTGCGATACCTGGAAACAAGTTAATTATTTTGGCCCGCCAAAACTTTTCCAATCATTAATTACCTTTCCATTTCTGGTTATGTGTTACCTTGTTCTGGGATTACGATCTCAATTTTATTTACCAGCTGAGAGCCAAGAGAATGGTTGTCTAATTGCTAGCTTAATACCTATCATACTTTGTCTTGCTGGGCACACCTGGCCCAGTTTGGCTCGCCAGGCTCTGATTGTGTGTTGAGTGTGCCAAAGTGTAGACCTCGTAATCGCTGATCGCAAAGTTGTAGTCGCCAAAGAGCGTTAGGTGTGCGGCACTGGGTCCATCATAGGAGTGCGGTAAATTCGAGTAGGATTCGGTGTTCACATTACAATTGCTCGATATGAGCAGATCGGCACCAGCACCAAATATGGGACCACAACTGTTGAATACACATAGAAGCAGATTAGTAGATATGCAGTAAATATGAAATGGACAAGATACTCACTCCGGATGATAGCAGATGGCATAGGGTTTCTTTACAATATCAAATTTCGCAGGCTGCTCGCCGTTGGCGGGATTCAACATGAAGAGAAAGGCACGCTCGGAATGCAAATAGCCGCCCTTGCGACTGCTCTTGGCCCAGGCGACGTCTGTGTAGCCGCCGCTGATCTCGCCATGGGCGCCCAGGCCAATCACCATGCAAGGCGCGACACCATCGCAATAACGATGAAAGGAACTCGATCCGAAGCCGTGCGTAGAGGCGCGAAAGACCAAGCGCCAGCTCTGCTTGGGCACACCAAACCAGCCATTGAGGACGCCCTGCAGGGCCAGCTTATCGTTGCGCAATATTTGTGAGCCCGGAAACATGTTCACGGCGAGACGCGGCTGCAGACGCTTATCATTGTCCACCAGCTTGTTGGGATGCAAGGCAGCGTAGCGATAACGTTCCAATGAGAGCTCCATGGGCACAGCGCCTGTGGGCTCAACTTCCTCGGCAAACACCTGGCTATCGATGAGCAGCAGACGCACATGTCCCATGACTCCGCTCAGATGCTGGCAAACGCGAGCACGCTCCTCTTCGGTCCAGTGAGCCGTGGGCTGTGTGACGCCCGCCTGATACTTGGCCCAGGCCAAAACGCAGCGCCACACCTCCTCCTCCTCCAAACAGAACTGCAATAAGATAAAATATATAATCTATCAGTTGCAGTTGGTTAAGTACCATGGCAGACTCACGTAGTCCGATGAAATGATTTTGATGAGCGCCTCCTTTGTGAGAGTGAGAAATGAATTGGTTTTAACACACTCGAAGGCATTCTCTCCTATGTAGATTATGCAGCGTTCCATAAAAGAAGCCGCGCACTTGGCACCTATAAGAAAAAAAATAACAAGAAATTAGTTAGATAAAAGAAAAGCAAATAGTTCACCTGACTGATAGCGCCCATTGAAAAGTCACTGGTTTCCATATAAAATTTGTATCATTTTATTGTGTAGCTGTTTTCAGGTTACATTTACTTCACTTATATGTTATGTTTTATTAGAGGAATTATTCAGTTGTATTGTGACATTTAGCTTAATCCTTGGAGGGGTTCACGTTCTGTATAAGCGTTATGTTATCTCCCTTCAGCATGATGCGTCCCAGATTCTTGCGTTGGCGCGTCTTCACATACACCTCCTCGGCATCGTCCAGCACCAGGTTCATGTACTCGTCAAAGCCAACAATGTGGCCCTCGATGCGCAGCGAAATGTTTTCGTAGAGCCAAACTTGGACGCGCGAGCGACTTTGCAGGTAGCGAAAGATCAGGTTGATGGGCTGCACCATCACCTTTTGCACCTTTGGATTGCCTTTGAACGACATTTTGGCGATTTTGTTGTTGAAATTCGCTTAAGTTATTTTATTTTTCGCCAAAAACGTTTGCGTTTTTTTCTCTCTGCTTGCCGGCGTCTTTTTCGGTGAGCAAAGAAATTGCTATCGATACTATTGCCTGAGTCACGAAAAATACCGATACGATAGCAGCGTAAACTAATATCGATAGCTAATTGCAGGCCGGTTGCGTCAGAAGGTTCGTCGTTGAGAAAGTTTGCAAGTTTTTGTACAATATAAACAAAAACATGGCTCAAGTTGATAATGGTGAAATTATAAACCAGGTGAAGCAACAGATTGCTGTTGCAAACGCACAAGAGCTGCTCACACAAATGTCCACAAAGTGCTTTAAGAAGTGCATTAACACTCCTGGCAAATCTCTGGACGCATCAGAGCAAGTAAGCAAACAAGTCAATGTGATATCCAATTTGCAAGATTATTGAATGGAACTTTTCTTTTGCTTTGTTAGAAATGCATTTCCCTGTGTATGGACCGGTTTTATGGATTCGTGGAATCTTATCTCCCGGACCTATGGCCAGAGGTTACAACGTGAGCAATCAAAAATGTGAGCAACATGTGTGTCGTTGAAAAAGACAGGATTACATCAACTCCACAAGCTACCCATTGTTAGTAGTTAGTTCCACTTAGTTCTACTTGTTGTTAAAAAAGAAATCCATAAATAACTAAATTTTCATACATGTTTTGCATTTTGCTCAATAAATAAAACGTGTTGAAACGATAATATCGACAATGGCCAGCTGGCCGTATCGATAGTTTTGGTATTTTATTGAAAGGCCACGATGATTTTTTTCTGTATCGAAAGTAGCGCACAGCTGCTGCGACGTGTTCAGCTGAACGACAAAACTACAGCGCGGTAATATCGCGGCGGTATAATTATATTTAAAACTTACTAAATACATAAAATGTGTAGTTACGCACCTGCTTTTTCGTGTATATCCATAACGGCGGTCAAAAATGTGCATGCGTTATCCACCGACAGTGTAGAAATCACGTGATCTTCGCATGCAGCTCGCAACTCAAATACGCCCATGTCTTGGGCCAAAGTTAACATCTCGAAAACGCGGAAATCCTGCAGCATAAGCTGTGTATATTAAAAGAGAGCATTAGAAAGTGTGTGTAAAGTGTATGTGTATAACATACTAACCTTTGCTGTATAAACATATAAAATAAATTGGCGAAAAAGTTCGGCATTAATGTGCGGCAATCGTATTGCAGTCGGCGTTCCAGTTCCAGGCGCTGCCGGCGAAACTGTGCAGCCGGGAATTGGAATGCGACAAACCTCACCACGTTTGGCAGTCTTGAAGCTCTTGCAGCTGGAATAACACAAGATGTTAATAAAGTGATTAAATCATTAAACTGCTTTAAATGCCAGCACGTTGCGATTGCAGTGGACATAAAAGGACAAGTGCAATCGGGTTTTAAATAGTGATGCTCGCGTGTTGCATATTTCCAATAAGTCACGAACTGGAAGTCCGCTTACTAACCGCGCCATTAAAATGCTTCGGTGTGCGTAGATTTTCTCATCGTCGCGTCCGCATATAAACACGACATCGGCACTATCCTGATCCTCGCACAGACGCTGCAAATCCTCAATCAGTTGGGGGAGTCCAGCCAGCGCCGGATCGCTGTGTGGTGAACGTGTGCTCATTGCAAGAAGAAGAAGAGGAAGAACAATAACTGTTACTTCTTGCCTTTCTTTCTTTTGTTTTTGTTCTGTGTGCAAATATTTTTGGTCTGTTTTTGTTTATGTTTTCACTTCCACGTTCCGTTTTTTTTTGTTTTTTTGTTGTTGTGTTATTTTGGTGTGTGGCAAAGAGAGCGCGAGAACCGGTTTCAGGCTGAAAAATGCTAAATACAAAAAAAAAAAGACCCACGCCACAAACTAAAATCGCGTCTGGGAAAAACAATTAGCTTGCAATTTGTGGCTTGATTTGTTTTGGCATCCACACTTAACACAATCAATTGGTTAATTACAAGCAACAATAATTTGACTTTAACTTTGTTGCAGCTTTGCTTTTTCCCGCTTTTACGATCACTTTTTCATTCATGCGCGAATATATCTCGCAATCGTGTTGTGGCTGGAACCGAAGAGGAAGCTGCACTGACGAGACTCCGATGGATTGTGTTCAGTTTTGTTTTTGGACGATTCTGTTTGTGCCTGCTTTCTCTTCAGCCTGCTCAAGAGAGGCAAAAGTGAGAGAAAGAGAGAGGGTGAAAGAGTGCAAAGGAGTTGGGGAAAGAGCTTGTGGGACTGCGCAACAGGTGAGTTAAGTGATTTATTTTATAATTCTTTCATTCAGCATAAAATATACTCTATTCCTTATATAAATTTTTCACAAAATTTAATTATTTAAAGCTTTTTCGATTTTTAATCTAAATTTTATTATATATTAATATTTAATATTTTGTTAAAATACTGTATATTTTTTTACTGAAAGTCCGTCCGTCTCCTTACCATCCCTTCTTTAACTGGTATCAGACAGAGCATTCCGCCATCGTTTTCACTTGTTTTTTTTTTTGTTCTTTGATGTTTAAATTTTTAATAATGCTCATGAGCTAAGATTCAAACCAGTAAGTTAGCAGAGCTGCAAACCAGTAAGTAGTGCAGCAAGCAGGTCGTATGCGTTGCTAGTTTTGCAGCGTTTTACACGCGTTTTTAACGCGATTATTCTTAATTGCTTAGCGAAAGTAATAAAACATAACGACGCACACTTGCTCAAATCCGTGTTTTATAGGACAGACTTTTTATTTGGATCTACATGTTAAAATTAAGAGCGAGACATAGGCACCAATCTCTTCTTTCACTCTTCAGAAGCTGTTGTGTCGCCATCTATTGGCAGGTAGCTTTGCTCGGCTAGGTTTGTGTGCTCGTTTAGTTGTTTACGCAGCAGCCTAAAACTATGCAACTGTTATTGAATTCAAACTAGTTTTTTTTTTTAATTTTTGCTTTTCAAATATTTATTATGCATAATATTACCGTTTGTTGTTTTTTTTTTTTTTAATTTCTTTTGTATTTTGTCTTGACTTTACATATGTAATAAATTGTTTCTTCTTTGTTTTTTTTTTGTATTTTATTTTTGTTACTTGTTTCTGCACTACTTAAATATGAAACGGTTAAAGTCAAATTGTTGTTGTTGTTTAACTGTTTAATTTGATTAAACTTTTATATAATCGCATTTTGTGGCTGCATCCGATTAACTTTAATCGCCTTTACTTTGTTTTGTTTTGTTGTTGCTCCACAATTTGTACATTTGTATTTGCATTCTGAATGTCACAATAAATAAATAAATAATAATATTAACAATAATATGTTAGAATATTTGACAAGACGCGGATTTCTGTGTGTGTGTGTGTGTGTGTGTTAAATGTTTGTTTTGTTTTTATATGTATGTATATGTATGCTTAATTGTTAAGTAACTAATGCCTTTAAATTTAAATTTTTCTTTTGATAAGCTGCTATTTTGTTTATTTATAAATGTTCTTTTGTTTTTCAAACAGGGCAAAGTTTTTAGGCGGTTTTGTAAAATTTGTTTATATATATATTTGTTTTAATAAAATGATTGTTTATTTTTGTTGTTGTTTTTGTTGTTATCATACATATATATATATAGTATATCTCTCTTCTTTGGGTTATTAGCAAAAAATGATACAAAAACTGCAAAACTTCTTTTTCTGTCTGTTTGTTGTTTTTTTTCTTTCTATTTAATTGCTATTTTTAATTTGGTAACTTGTAAAATTTGGCCATTAATATAAAAATTGCTGAAAACCGTTTTGATTAACCTTCATGTATTTGTTGTTGTTGTTGTTGTTTTCGCTCTATAAAATTGGTTGTGGGGAGGAGAGGACGGGGTGGAAAAACTGTTGTTGTAAAATGAAACACAAAATCAAAACACGAAATAATTAAATGTACAATAATTTGTATATATTGTTTTTTGTTGTATTCTTTTTATTTGTATTTTACTTTTGCATAGCAATTTGTAATTCGTTTGTTTGTTTTTTTTTATCCGTTTGTTTTCTTTTATAAATAATTTAAATAACTTTGTTTTTGTTTTTAATTTATTTGCATAACAATGTTTTTATGTTTGTTTGTTGCTTAATTTCTCACAATTTAAGGTGTTAATCTTTAAATGTATATGTATGTATATATAATATTTATTTATATATATATGTAATGTTTTGTTGTTTGTTTGTTTTTTTGCTTTTATTATTTAATTTAATATACAATTTTACACATTTTTCGCTGGCGACTCTTAGAAGCTAATTTAATTTTGGTTTAAAGTTTTCTTTCCTTTTTTTTGTTGGTTTAAATTTCGAAATTCACTTAACGAACATTTAACAGAAATATTTTGCCTTTTTTATATTTTTGATGTTCTTTTAGAAAGTACAAAAAACACACGGGCATAAATAATGGATTTTGTTTTTGTTTTTTTTTTTCTTTATGTATGAAATATATGTTTAACAAAAGTTTATAGATTTTTAAAATCTCTGCGCGCTTTCGTTTGGCTCTTGGCTTGGCTTCATCTTCATCTTTATCTTTTTCTTGTATTTTCATAATTCACAAAGTGTTGGCAACGAAATCAAAAAGTGCGATATACTCAAAATATCGTTTATCGAAAGTATATCGAAAGTAATAAAGTATTTACATAAGAAACGAGTATTTTTCCATTCACATGGTACAAAAGACAATAAAGTTTCAGCTTAAAAATCTATTTTAGCTGTATTTGTATTTTTGTTTTTGTTTTGTTTTGTTTTTAAATCTATGAAAACTAAATGCCTACAAAGCAAAGCTTACAAATTGAAACAGAAAACTACAATTAATTAAATTTGTTTTTGTTGTTGTTGTTTTTTGTAATTAGGCGCTACAATAAATATTATTGTTTATATGTATGTATGTATGTATGTATGTATATAGCATATGTGTGTATATATATTTAAGTTGTTAATTGTAATTTTATTGTATAAACTTGTTTAATTTAACGCGACAACTGTACTTTTTTTTTTAAGTGTTGTAAAATGTTTGTTAGATTGGTTTAGCAATTCATTATTTTGTTATTCATTTAATAATATTATTATTATTTATTAATTCTCAGTGGTGGGTTCATTTTGTGTGTGTTTTTATCTCCTCTTTCTCTTCTTCTTCTTCTTCGCAACGCGCTCTCAGTTTGTCTCTTACTGTTTTAGCTTCCAACTTATAGTTAGAATTAAACTAAAAAACATAATTACAACTACGATTAGAAGTACAGTTAAAAATAAGTCCCAAGAAAAGGAGTACATTATGTGTGGGGGGGAGGGGAAAAAGAGGGCGGGTAGAAGATCTTTGCCGCTGTGCGGTTAACTGTTAAAAAGAATTGCGTAAGTATTGAATAATTTGCTAATAGAAGAAAAAAATTTTGCAAGCCTCGCTTTGAGTTTTGAAAATGTCTTTGCCTTAAGAAACTTACCGAAAAAATAATGATAAAAACTAATTAGAAATAGTTTAAAAATAATTACTATTAAATAAACACACACGCCTAAATAATTTTTTTTCGTTTTTAAGTTCGTAAACTTTTTTTTTTTTTTTGTTTTTAAAGCTTTGGTTTCAATGTTGATAATTTCTGCAGCAAAGTTGTAGAAATAAGTAGAAAATAGAACAGCGAATTGGAAGCCTAACAAATTTTGTGTTATACGTGAGATCAAAACAAGCTAAAAAGGGTTTTTCTTTTTTTCAATAAATTCCCAAATTTGTTTTTGGGAGCGCTGCTGCATTTATGTGCGTTTAAGCCTTGAGCATCGAATTTTTGTTTGTATTTGTTGTATTTTGTAGACTTATAGCTATAAGAAGCAAGCTAAGTGTGTGTGTTGTGTGCTAGAAAGAGACGACTATACGTTTATAATTCTAACGGCTAACATTCTGTTTTTGTTTTTGTTTGTGTAAATTGCATATGCGATCGAGGCAGCTGCTTGAAAAGGGAGGGGGGTAGGGGGTGTTTAAGCGATCTCCTTTTTGATTTGTAATTCGCAGTTCGTTGTTGCTGTTGTTGTTGCTGTTGCTGCTAGTGCTGCCAGCGCTGCTTTTGCTGCTGGCGGCGTTGGCGGCCTTTGTTTCTTGCTCGCTTTTGTCGCCATCATTATGATGGGCGTCGCTGCTGGCGTCGCTGTCGGCGCAGGCGTTGGCGTTGCGTCGCGTCGCTGTCGCAGATGTTGTTGTTGTTTTGTCGCTGCTGCAGCGGCATCTCATCATCATCCGAGTCTGCTGCTTGCTTCTCCTCCGCTTCCTCCTCCTCCTCTTCTTCCGCTTCTGTGTCTGTCTCCTCCTCCTCGTCTTCCTCCTCCTCCTCCTTGTTGTTGGTAATCTTGGCCAGCGCTTGGCTTGCATTTAATTGCGCCTTTTTCATGGAGCTTGCATCGCTGCTGTTGCTGCTATCGAAGAGTTGTCCAGTTGTGGCTGCTGAATCCGGAGATTGGGGCATGGTCGCTGTGGGCGGCGCTGCCAGCGCGCTGCCTGACTCCTCCTGAACCTGCTCCTCTCGCTCCTCCCGCTCCTCCTCGAGCTCTTCTTCTTCTTCGTCACTGGAGTCGGAGGTGCCTTTGTGTCCATGTCCATTCATCTCCTGCTTCTCGCTGCTTCCATTACTATTGTTGCCATTCTCCTCCAGCTTCAGGCGCTTGCCAGCTGGCTCCTCCGCCGGACTTGGACTTCTTCGCAGCTTTATTATTGCCTGACTCTTGTTGTTGTTGTTACTGTTGCTGTTGTTGTTGTCATCCTCCTCCTCCTCCTCCTCCTCTTGCTCCTCCTCCTCCTGCTCCTCGCCATCCGAACGCTCCACCAGCAACGTCTGCTTCACCCGCAGCTCCAGCTGGCGCCGGCATCGCTGCAGTTGCTCCCGCAGCTCCAGAATATGCGCCTCCTGCTTGTGGAACAGTTCGCTCAGCTGCAGATTGTTGTAGCGATATTGCTGGTTCTCCTGCAACAGTCGCTGCAACAGCTGCAACACACGCTCCCGATCCTTGGGCCGCGTGTCCCTCAACGCCTCCACGGCCAGCTCCCAAGGGGGCAACATGGAGGCGCTGCTGTCCGGCTCTCCATTGAGACTATCGTCGTCCGTGTCCGTGGAGAGCTCGAATTCGCTGCCCAGATGCGTTTTACAGCCGTTCGTGGGCAACTGTTGCTGCCTGAGTAGATGTTGCTGTTGCAACAGTTGCTGCTGCTGCTGCTGCTTGGGTGAGGAGGAGGAGGCGGAGGAGTGCGTGCTGAGGTTCAATCCGCCGCCGCCGACGCTGGAAGACTGTGTGGGTGAATAGCCCGCCGGAGATGGCAGGGGCGGGGGCGGGGGCGGGTGTTGCTGCTGCTGCATCATTAGATTCTTATTGATGCGAATGCGACTTGGTTCATTGTTGTTGTTGTTGTTGTGGAGCAGCTTGGCATGCTGATTGACGGTGGCAATAATGTGCGGTGCGGGTGGTGTTGCAACAATTGGTGGCAGCAGCAGCGGTGGCGGCGACGACGACAACATTGCACCAGCAACAGCAACTGTTGTTGCTGCTGGCACTGGCGATGTGCTGGAGGTGATTTCATTGCTGCCCGCCGAGAACTCTTCCACAGCTGCTGCTGTTGGTGCAGCAGCAACTGTTGGTGGTGTTGCAACAACAGCAGCAACTGTTGCTGCTGCAACTTTGGGCATGGGCGAGCTGCTGTTGCTGCTGTTGCTGTGATTGCTGATGCTGCTGCTGCTGCTGTTGCTGTTGCTGTTGCTGCCATTCGATGGCTCCGTTGTTGGCGTTGCGGCACGTTCCTGCTTTATGTGCAACTGCAACGTTTGCTGCTCCCTCTCCCTCTCCCTCTCCCTCTCCCTCTCCCTTTCCCTCATCCGCTCCCGCTCCTTGTTGAGTATGCTCTTCCTGGGCGCCAATGCCACATTCGGCTGGTACGTCCTCTCGAACCGCTCCCGATCCGTGCTCCGCACCACCCGCTCCGGATTCTGCAGCTCCGGCGGCTCCTTGCAGGCGTAGGACAACGCATTGTACGCATGCAGATAGGCAACGGTGGGCGGGGGAGGGGCTTTGGCGGCACGCCAGGGCTGGAAGGCGCTGCTTGCCACCGCCTGTTGCTCCCGCTCCCGCTGCAACTGTTGCTGCTGCTGCTGTTGCATGCAACGTGCGTACATTATGTAGTGTTGCTGCTGCAAGTCCAATGCATGATAGTTGGCTCCTACTCCTGCCCCTGCTCCCTCCCGATCCCGCTCCGGATCCCGCTCCTGCTCCTGGTGAGAATTGCTTCTGCTTCTTGCTTGGAATGTCCAACAGCGATGGATGTGTGTGTGCGTGATGCAGAAGGGCGTGATGCGGATGCGGATGCGGATGGGGGCATGGTGGGTATGGGGATGCGGATGATGCTTGAGGCTGGCGGGCAGTGTCTGATGCGATGGCGGCGGCGGCGGGGGAGGAGCTGCCGAAACGGCCGCCTGTGGCAGAGGCGGTGGCAGCGATGATGGCGGTGGCGCCACCAAACCCAGCGGCACCAATAGCGCATCTTCCATCAACAATTCAGCCTGCTGCAAAAATAGTAAAAGAGGGAGAAAAAAAAATTAGCTAAACTGCAAGAAAAAAGTCTTTACTTTAATATATATGCTCTTATCTTAATTCACACGTTTTCGTGCAGTGTAATCGTCGTTTGTGCTCTGTGACTGGCAGTTATTTGAAAATTGATCGTCCATAAAAATAGATGCTGGCAAAAACCAGTAGCTGGTAGCCAGAGTTGCCAGCATAGCCCATTAATTTGAATTGCCAGCCAACGTCGCCAGCTCCTCTGCGGCTAATTATAAACAAACAAGTCGGGACAGGACAGGACAGGACAGGACAGGATCTAACCAATCTACCGATCCTCAAGCACTTCTCAAATGCCCCGCAGTTATGGCGCCAATTGTCATTGAGACTGGCGGCCCGAACCAACAACAACCACGTTCGGTAAGTGCATCAAAATTACACTGTAAACTATTTCTTTGTGATTTATCTTAAACACTTTTCTATATGAAAAGATTTAATTAAGGTTGCTTTCGATATTTGGTTAGAAAAATAATGAACATGATTTATAATAATGTTAAACAAAGTACTTAAATTATCTCTTTAAAAAAATATATATAATAACTTGAGGTTTTAAGATTCCTTCGACTTTGATAAATCGATTTTCGTTGAGAAGAGCTAAACGTTGCGTTAAGGCTTTATCTCAGGAAACTCTGGCGTTATGTTAAACGCTTAACGAAACGTTTAGAAGAGTTAAACGTTGCGACCGGAGATTTTCATTTCCCTCTTGGTTTTTTTTCACTTTGTTTTATAAAATTTCTGTTCGAATTTTTTGTGCAAGTTTTGCAAAAGTTTCGCTCAGTGTATGTGTGTCAAAAGGAACTAGTGGCTAGCTTCTTTGACTGCATATTTTGCATTATCATTGAGCAACATTTGCTGAAGAGACAAGGCCAGAGACAGAGACAGAGAGAGAGAGAGAGAGAGAGAGAGATAGAAGGCGGTGGTGATGAAGATGGCGATGAAGATGGAGGTTTTGTGGTTAAGGTGGTTCTGGTTTTTGGCTTTGGGTTGCGTGTTTGCCTAGCTGTTAAAATGATTGGCACCGCGGCCAATTATGGCCACAACGACGACTCGGCCATAAAGTGATTTTGAATAGAGGCGCCGCCAAGTTGCAAGTTGCAAGCAGCCTTTACCACATCTTTGACTTTGTTGAGAGTCTTTGCTGAAGGTGTCACACAGCGGCTGTTGAAGTTGGCTAAGTTCTTGGCCGTCTAAACCGTTTTCACAAGGCAGCTAATCGGCTCATTTGAATATAGCCAGGCCAAGACTGAAGAGACATTCGATGGCCAAAGCAAATGTCAAATCAATGCCAGCTAATTGCAAGCTAATGCTAAATGGTTAATTTAAACTGACCATGGCTGACAGCTGTAAGCTCAGAGCGGTTAAAGAAGGTGTTGGACATGGCTAAAAAGCGCTAAGAAGTTAATACAATTGTACATAAGTCTGATGGGATTAAGTTGTACTTAAGAAACTTACATAACTTTATAAGCATATTCTTAAAAGTCTTTAAACTTAATCGATTAAAGCTCGATAACATTATCGATAAGACTATAAAAGTTATTTGGGTTAAGAACTAAAGTTAAAAACTTTGAAAATACCATTTTTAAGCAAACATTTAAAATCTATGAAATTACTTGGCATGAAACAAATTCACTAAAAAAAAAACCACTTGCCACAAAGTATGCAACATAAAACAGTCAAGCAGCCAAAAAAAAAAAACAGAACAGAGGTTAAGAGAAGAGGAAGACAAAAAACGGTGCACTAACAATGCTAAAAACACAAGACAAACAAACAATGCAGTTAACTGAAAGCTTGGCCGTAACTTGGCCAAAACGATGAGGGTAAACAAGTTGGCTTAAAACGTTCAGATGGCGACGCAACGGCGACGACGACGACGAAAATGTTGCCAACACAGATTAAGTAAACAAGGAAAGCCAAGAAGGTATAACAAAAAGACAAAAGCTAAAGATATAGACGCGTCGATAACAAAAACTAGAAGCCAGCAGGAAAGAGAGGAGGGAGGGAGGGAGAAGGGAACCAACATTAAACAGCAAAATCATAAAAATCAAAAGCCATAAAGAAGTCATCGAAATGAGCGCCAGCCAGCAGCAGCAGCAGCAAATGCAAGGAGGAACGCAAGGAGGAACCAGGAACAGTACCCCACAGTTTGACAATCGCCAATCCTCAATCTCCAAACGCAGCAGGAGTCGAAGGAGAAGGAGAAGCAGGAGACTTTAAAGCTGTTTAACTGTACGCAGATGCCCAGCTGGCGATAGATAAGATGAGGTTAACAACAACAACAACAACAACTGTGGTTACAGCCTGACGATGGGAGAAAGGGCGGAGAGGGGGTGCTGAGCTTAGCTACCGGCTAGCCTTAAAGTCTCTCTTTCCATCTTTTCTTTTTTTTTTTTTTTTTTGGTTTCTTGAGGCGCACGCTTCTCGTCAATGACAAATTGCAAAAGACTTTTAGGGGGGTGAGGTGAGGGGGCAGGAGATCGGTACAAGGCAAGGTCTTTTGCCATAACTCAACACTGAAATGTGTTGTGAAGAATCAATGATTATTTAAATATTTTTACAAAATATATTTTGTGTAAAAGTGATTCTAATTGATAAAAAAAAAAGGAATATTAAAGGGATTTTTTTTTTAAGTAAGTGAGATTTCACAAAACTCTAACCTTCATTTTTTGTAATAATTTATTTAAATATTTTACAAAATATATTTTGTGTAAAAGAGATTCTAATTGATAAAAAAAAAAGATGGAATATTAAAGGGAATTTTAAACTCTTTTTTTTAACTAATGAGATTTCACAAAACTCAAACCTTAATTTTATTATAATAATTTACGAGTATATTCGTTATGTGTGTTTCAATTAAATTTGCGATTCAAGATAATAAATTGACACTAAAATACATTGCAACCAAGCTGAGCGGCTAGTGAATACACTAAGAGAAAAAATGCTATTAAGATAAATATTTTAAACTTCAAGAGCAGCTGCAAGTTATTAAGTTGAAAAGAGAAGGGATTCGTTTTGAATTTTGGGATTTAAGAACTTAAGTATTAAAAAGACAAACTTATTAAAAAAAACCTTTACGACCTTGACCAAATTTTCAAAGCTTTCGAAAAACTGCAACTCTTTTTGTTTGAGTGTAGTTTTTAGGCAGCTTCGTTGCTGTTGTCGTTCAGACATTGGCGACACACCTTAGCCAAGTTTATGACCAAGTTATGTTGTCCCCAATTGCAAGTGTAAAATAAAATAATTGCGCCCAAGCGGCGGCAACAACGACAACAACAACGAACAGACGCCAAGCCAGATGAGCCAAAAACAAAAACAAGCCAAAAGACAACAACAACAACAGCAACAACCACAATGTTGGCTAAGGAGAGCCTTGGCAGGCGACATGACTTTACTTTGACGATAAGATCATGGCAAATATTGACGATGACGATGATCAGAGAAGGAGAGAGAGGGAAGGGGTGAGAGGGAGGGGATGGAGACATGGCTGGAGCCAAGCGAGAGATGGCGTTGACAATAAAGCTTGTTGTTGTTGTTGTTGTTGCCAAGCCCCGCTTCCACAGCAACAACAACAACAACAAGAAGCAGCCATTGATTTAGACTGGCAATTATGCAGCCAAGAGTAAAACGTTGCATGCAACGCTGTTGTCGCATGTTGTTGCTGTTTTTAGAGGCTGCAATGCAAAATGGAGCAGCGACCCATATGCAACTTAGCTAACAGCAACAGACGGAGACAGAGACGGGGAGAGGGGCAGAAAGAGAGAGAGACAGAGAGAAGTTTCCAAGTCCAAGTCCAAGCTTGCTGTCAGCTTCATCTGCATTTCTTGGCGTCCGTTAGCTACCCCGCCAACCCCCGCAACCCACCCCCGTCTGCGTCTGGCGTAAACTTGTTTGCCATTCGCATTCGAACATTGAATCGAATCAAATCGAATCGAATCGCAAACGAATTGAATCGAAGCGACGTTGCCATCGCCATCCTCAGAGCCCCCAACCCAAAAAGTCGCGACATTTACAATTTTAATTCGTGTTGTTGTTGTTGCTGTTGTTACTGATCTTGTCGATGCACTCAGCGTGTGTTAAACAGAGAGGGGAACGAGGGGAGAAGTTGTACTCAGTCAAGAGTAAAGAACAACTGTGGCATGCAAATAAAAAAAAGTCTCAAACTTGACTTTTAAATACCTCGTTTTATATTTATATTTATAACTGTGTCGAAGTAAAGCTTATAATAATGTGAATAAAGTAATCAGATGGAATAAGTTAAGAAGGGTTTTGAGAGCTATACTTAAAGGAAGGTTTTTGAAACAATCATTGGTAAAGTCCCTTTTTAAACATAAAACTAGAAATTCATAAAGATATCATATTAAGAGTAAAATTAAAATTACTTGCCTAATAAAGATTCGCTCAGTGAATACTACAAAAATTATGAGCTTTAATGAGCTTTTTATATAATTTTCTTATTTATTTCGCAACTTGGAAGCGCTTTTAACTGTAGTTTGTTGGATTTCCGTTTGCTCATTAGAAGCTTTTATAGCATCTAAATTCTAATTTTTCCATTTCCCAGAACATAATTAGTGATTTTTTTTTGTAGTGCAGTAAAAACTAATTTAAGCGTAATAAACTAAACACTGTAAAAAAAAAGTTGGAGTCGACTTAAAGTCTTGACTGTATTATAAAAAAAAAGTAGAAAATTATTTAAATCAACTTTAATGAAGTCGAAAACTAAATTCCATTGCATTGTTGAGTATTCTATTCTATGGCTCGCTGCCTGCATTTATTTGATTAAGTTTTCTTTAATGCTAGGGAGGG
This sequence comes from Scaptomyza hsui, assembly GCA_018152825.1. Taxonomy (NCBI): domain Eukaryota; kingdom Metazoa; phylum Arthropoda; class Insecta; order Diptera; family Drosophilidae; genus Scaptomyza; species Scaptomyza hsui. The sequence continues at coordinate 1,647,143 of JAECXO010000280.1, forward strand.
AGGGAGGGAGGGGAGGCAGGGGGCAGCAATGACTAAATGTAAAAAAAATGAGAGAAAAACCTGAGCGTAAAATGAATAAAAAATAATAACTAATGCGTTGTGCACTAAATCATTGCCCTAGGCTTGAAAAAACCAACTACACACCGACTATACACCCTCCTTTCCCCACCTCCCCCGCCCCTCTTTCTACATTTGCCGCCGTCTGCAATTTGAGTGTCCAATTAGCGTGCGACGTTGTTTTGAATGATGACCGTCAGTCAGACAATGAATGCGCAGTCGCAGCTGAGTTTTTCTTCATCTAGGGTAACCCCCTTTTGCAACTAACGCACTACACTGCGAGAAAATGTGCAGCACGAGTGTAAAGAAACAACTTAAAAGCGAGATATAAGTTTGAAATTTTCACAAATAAACTTATCTCCTATCATATTTAGATAATTTCTAGTTATCAACCTTATTTTCTTCGAGTGCACTTCTTGACTTAATGTTAATCTGATGCGAGAATCAACAACAACAACAACAACAACAAAACAAATTGCATTTGCCGCATTGCATTTTTATGACAGCTGCCGCGCAATATTTTTAAAATTTACGACTGTGTTCGCATTTATCTGCAGCTACTGTAGTGTCCCCTCTGCCCCCCCTTTATCCTCTAGTTTGCGCTAATCAAGCGTCTCCTTTGTTTGCAAACAATATTCCCTCTCCCTCTCTCCCTCTCTCTTTGTCTCTATTGTTGCATTGGCAAAAATCAAATTTATTGTCATTAATCATGGATTCGAAGCCCCAACTCTGCAGCATTGTCATTATCATTGACCATGGCTTTGACGGCAACAGTTGCTGCTGCCTGGTTGCTGCTGCTACGATTGTGGCTTTTATTGATCGGCAACATGTTGCCGCAACATGGCAATTAAGGCTGCTTCGGCTGCTGCGCCTAGACCAACAGAGAGAGAGAGAGAGAGAGAGCGAGAGGGAGAGAAAGAGCCTGGCTTAATTTATCTTGCAACATTGTACTTAATATACCCTTACATTAAAGGTATTATTACACAGCGCCATGCGATTTGATCGGCATAGAAAAGAAAATGAGAACATTAAAGTGTGCCGCAAGATATTTTGTTGTTGTTTGATAATGCAAAGAAAATTCTACTTAATTATATGAGTATAAGTAAGTAGTTACTGATTTGAGCCTGATTTGAGTGAATTGTTAATTGGAGAAAAGCTAAACAAAAGAAGGCAGCACTTATTAAACAAAAACTCTACATTTATACTCCATTTTATACATTTGGTTTGCTCCTCAACTAAAAACTCTCCACTACTCATACCATCTATTTTAGTCTGGACACAATCCTTTTACAGTTACACTTTGGTTCTAAGACAAAATTAACTCTAGTCTGCAGCGTATTCATAATTTGGTTTCTTTTCCTATTTTGTATAGCTGACAAGTTGAATGCTCTACACTTTTCATGTCATTATTAGTTTCCTTATGTATTGTTGTTGTTTTGTTGCAGCTGTCGTATATGGGGGCAAGATAAATGTTGACTTTGTCAGAAGCAGCAAAGCTTGGCCGCCTTCATTATGGGCCATTTGTTTGCTGCATAATTGGCCCAGGCCAATTGGGCCAGCTAAAATTTATGATTTATGCTCAGTGTCAGGCAGAGAGAAACATGGAGAGAGAGAGGAGAAGAATTAAACGGTAAATATACCGCCAGGCTCTATAACTTTTTTATTTTTTGATAACTTCACTAAAGTTGTTGTTCCTGGCTTTCTTTCTAATGCAAAACTTACGGTTTTTTTTTTTTTTTGCTTTTTGGGGCGTTTTTGGCATAGAGATCGGGCTAATGCCACGCCCACTGCCCATCAAATGTGGCAGGGGCGTCGCCAGAGTTGCCGAGTTGAACGTTGCTTTGGCCATGTCATGTCATTTAAATTAAAAACTTTACGAAATGCATGAAAAAAATTAGAAACAGAGAGAAGAAGCCTGTGAGAACTGTGAGAGGAAAAACACAACAACAACAGCTACATGCCACGCCTTCTTCCGCAGGGCAAAGAGCTTGCAACGTCAAAGCTAAAGGGGGGAGGGTTTAAAGGAGCGGGAAAATTCTAGCTATAGATTCTTGAGTTTTTTTTTTGTTTTGACCAACTCAAAGTTGTCAGAATATGTGAAAAGCACTTGACTGACACAAGACAGACAAAGATAGATTGAGAGAGCGAGCGAGAGAGAGAGAGAGAGACGCAGAATTGCATTAAGAGTGTTTGTTCAATGTTTATCAAACTGTCAGTTTGACACGCATTGGGTTGTGAAGTACTAAGAACGAAGTAAGAGACAGGAGCTGCTCTTGAAGGTGTTTTTAATGTGGTGTAGAGTGAGAAATGGGTATAAGGGGTATACTATATCACTCTTTAATTTTCATAGGGTATCTCTTAGCTTTACAGTTCTCTTTGACAACATTCTCTACTTTCTACTCGTTGATATTTAGCATGCATTGTTTCTTTCTTTCGACTTTAACAAAACGCACCACAATTGACCGATACTTGACCTCACTCACACCCCCTTTACCCCCCCCCCCCACACACACACACACACACACACACACAGGCTTCTCCACTTCAACAAGAACAAAAATACAGTTTGAGCTTTCTGAGTACAGTTAGAGAAGAAAGAGCTGTAGAAGAAGAAAAGTTTTGCACAAAAATGCCATAAAGCGAACAGCGATTTATGAAAATGTTCCAGTGTTGTGTCCTTCTTTAGAGATCAGCGATTTATTTGCAGCCGTAGAAATGACCATAGATGGTCAGCGTAAGCCAAACTTTATGAGCCAGCTGATCGCACGCTAGCCATTCAGCCATTCTTTTAGCCAGGCTAAAAACAACAACAAAAAAATCATGTGGGTTCCGCTTTGGCATCTTAATTGTAAGGCGGCTTAATTAAAGCAAGATAGAGAGGGGGGGGAGGGGATGAGGAGTGTGTGGAATCTGTTTGCTTAGATCTTAAAACCCCAAAACTGATGCTGCGGGTTTTTTGGGGCGTGACTGTGACCAAGATGTTGTTGTTGTTGTTGTTGTTGTCGTTGCGTCAACACAACTGGAATCTCATTTTATGGCACGGACTTGCAGCAATGTCATTGAACCTGCCCCTTCTTCTACATGCTGCTGCTGCAGCCAAACTGATGTCGCAATATAAAATCCCGCAGGCAACAGCAAAAATAAAATAAAATAAAAAACCCCCAAATCAAATAAGAAGAAGTAGAAAGCCACAAGCAGCAGCCGCGTTTCTCTTAACTGCAAGCGATGCCAAAAAAGAAAAAAATAGTATAAAACATTAAAGCAAACACTTTTCGCCACCCTTTGGCTGCTCTCCATAGTCATGATAAGTCATGCATACATATATAGAATATAGCTTGAGGGTCTACCTACTTTGTTATTAAAATTGCCAGGGAACAGAACGAAAGATGTTAAAGAGATTAATATCTGCAGAGATCTTAATCTAAGCTGCAAGAAATGCTTTGAGGGTTGCGGGTGTTTTGTAGAAAGGCGTGAAGAGGTTTTAGTTTGATGCAAAAGGTTTTTGAAAAATCTGTCTTAAATTAAGTTTCAATAATTTTATAAAGAATAATATTAATATAAACTCAAGCATCTGGGTATAAAGGATCTATCTTTAGTATAACCCTTAAAAGCTAAAACTAAAATTCCATAGGGTACTTTTAACTTCGTCTAAGCTATGCAAATAAGTTTCGTTTGCTGTTGCTTTTGCTTTTGTTGCATGCTGCTGCTGCTGCCGCTGCGGCGTGCAACGAACCGAAAGTCAAGTTTAATTCATTAATAATAGGGTAACACAATGCAGAGAGCGAAGAGAGGGGAAGGGGGGGCCCCCGAAAGTATGCAATGCAATTAATATGCCCCTTGTTTGGAACGTTTTTGAAGAAGGCGCCTGCCACCAAAAGCTGCCCCAGCAAACAATAGCTAGAAAAGAAGAAGAAAAAAAACTCTCAACTTCTATTTTTGCTGTGCTTACCCTTGAAACGACATGCACAATGCGCACTTCACAATATCCTTCGGCTTTAGCTGCGCTCCTTAGCGCCATGCCACATGCCACATGCCGCATGCCGCATGCAGCAGCAGCCACAGCCACAAATCCTTTAACCGCAACTTTTGCTGTTATTTCCCCCATGATTTCTATTTTTTGCAGTTGCTCAGTTGTCTAATTAAATTTTTCCAGGCGCATTGCAATTTGCTGGCATTTAAAGGCGCAAAATCCTATGCAAAGTCACGCCATGCCACGCCCACTCATAACCACAACGCCCCCCCACGCCACCAACACCACTTCAAGCAGTATTGTGGCTTGCAAAAATACGCGTATAACATGCCGGTAAAAAAAAAAAACGTGAACAGAAAAAAAATACACACTCAACTGCAATTTTTTTTTTATACCCTGAACCCATAAAATGGGTATAAAGGGTATTATGGTTTTGTGCAAAAGTATGTAACAGGCAGCAGGAAGCTTCTCTAAACCCTATAAAGTATATATATATTCTTGATTAGCATCCCCTAGTCGGGAAATCTCGACTAAAACCTTCTAACTTGTTTTTAATGTTAAATACGCTGCAATTTAAGAAACTCATTTGATGGGTTAGGAATATTCTACAAGAGATAAATATTTAGTTCTATTCGAACTTTGACCCTCAATTTAAACATCTTGCAGTTGCTATATTGCAATATCCTTTTTTAGTGCACAACTGAAACTTATTTTTTTAAATAAGTTTGAGGGTTTCTATAGGAATCAGCTGCCATTTTATAATTTTTACCCTATACAGGGTTACTTTTAGTACATTAAACCCCATAAAAGCGTTGCCACCTGACTGTTTTTTGTATTTTATGCAATGTATTTGCTTTGCCTGCAATCCTGTTCTCTTTTTTTTATGTTTTGTTTTTGTAATGCCTCTCCTGATTTTCTGCCGCATTTCGTGCTGTTTTATCCTTGCGGGATTTGAAATGAAAGTTTGCACTGGAGTGGAACGGCAAGCAGAAACAGTAGAAGAAGAAGAAGAAGAGGCATAAGAAGATGCAAAATAAAAATACAAAAACAAACAAAAAAAAAACAAATATGCAAAATGAGAGAGAATAAAGTCATTTAGATTTAACATAGCTTGGGGTAGATATGGCAGCAACTACACCTCCCCCCCACCTCCCTTAAGTTGCAGCATTTGCTGTAGGCGCTGCTACAGTTTGGCAGCCACTGGCACCTGACTTCTTTTTTTTCTTTCTGCTTGTTTGCAAGCTGATGTTAATGAACTCAACGGCATTAAAAAAAAGGGAAAATAAATAAAAAATGTTAAATTTGTTCCATTTTTTTTTTTGTGTAGTATCCAACCCCCTCTACCCCCTACAACCGCCCCCTAGAACCACCTACACTCGAGTTGATTTTGCTGCTGCTGTTTGGAGTGGTTTATGCAATTTCGCTTCACATTTCTGGCACTTCATTTACAGCCTGAACTGAAAAATGGAGTTGAGCTCGCTCTCTCCCTCTCCCTCCCTCTCTCTCTCTGCCTCTTCCTGTATCCTGGGCTATCCTGGCGCTCATTAGCACGGCTCAGTAGAGCAACAGTTCGACATACTCCACCCACCTCTACCCCCGCTGCAGTTCTAACCAAACTACGGCTTCTGTTGCCGTAATTTGAGGCATGAATTTCGGTTGCAGTTGTGGTTTATTCAACAGTTCTCCTTTTTTTATTTGTTTTTTTAAATGTTTTTAATTGGGTTTTACAGCGGTTGCTCGAGTGCCACTTCAAAATCTCAAGCATATCAGTTCGAGTTCGAATTTGAGTTTTAAAAAACTATTGAGCTGGGCTTATAGAAATTGTATCTGTATTGAAATGATTATAAAAAACTAATTGAAATCATCAAACTTTAAGTCTTTAATTTACTTTTGTTCTTGGCGTGATTTAAAACTTTTCTAATTATCGGTCTATCATCAGATATATGTATAATTAACTGAGAGGTCTGTAAACTCATTTAAATAATTAAACGTTTTTGCTCAATTACTTTTTAGTGTGTTTTGTAGTTTTTAAGCATCATTAATTTTTGGACCATAAACCATAAAAGAACTTTAACTCTTTCTAATCATGGCTAAATTTCTTGTACAAACATCTGCATCAGATTATCTGCTCATAATTATTATCTGACGTGTTTTAGTATAATAAATTCCAATATATTTTTTTTTCATTTACGATTTTTTATTAAATGTAATCCCAACATTTTGTACTGTGTGTGTACATATGTAGCATCCACAAAGCCAAGTGTCTGTTTGGGGCGTTGCAGGTTGTTGCAGAGTTGTTGCAAGTTGTTGTTGTTGCTGCTGTTGTTATTCGCATACACAAATTAGTTTTAATTATAGCACAAATGCGAATGTCTGAATGGATGAAATTAATTTCTCAATTGCATTTTGCCACGCATTTTATTGTCGGCAGCGTTGGCGGCACATCCAGTAGAAAGGGGCAAGGGTGGAGTGGGGTGTGGTGCAGCAAGTAACTCTCCGCAAGCGTCTTAGAGCGCAAAGCATTCGTCGGCTTATTTGGTGTCTGTAATTTGAAACGCTTCTCTGACTCGGAAAAACTGCAGCCGGCAGCAAAACAAACCTTCAACAACAACTGAAAACTGCAGTTTTAGAGAGGCGGGGGGGCAAGAGGGGCGGTGGCAACATTTGGCGGCGTCTCTCTCAGCAGCAGCGGCTCAGTTCAGCGCCCAAAAGCGCCGCTAAATTGTCTGCAGAATATTTCAATTCCACACGCAGTTCTAATACACAGTAAAAAAATTAACTTTAAAGGAATTTATTCTCAAAAGTAATTTTATGAAATTTAAAGTAAGAATTTTAATGAACTTGGCCCTTTAAGATTTGTTAAAAATCTTTTACGTTCTTAATTTGATACAAAAAATTATTTACTGAATATAAAAAACTATAAGAATGTTTGTTACGTAAGATAAATACTTTGGATCATTAAGAACATGCCTTTATGAAGAATAGGTTCTTAAAAAGCAGGAAAAATTAAGCTTAGGGAATATTTTTTGGGAGTTTCTAGAGTTCTCTATTTCACTTTAAATACATTTTGTATTTCAAGTCGAGAATATAGAATATTTAAGCTTTCTGTTTTTAGTTTTTCTCAATGTAGTTGCAGTTCTAGTTGTTGTTGTTGTTGTTGTAGCTACTGTTGTTGCAGTCGCTGCATTTCCGCTCGCATTGAATATTCGCGCCGGCGGCAAAGTCTACGAGACGACGAAAAAAAGACGACGACGACGACGACGAGGACCATTATAAATGATGGTTATTTTATAATTGTGGAGTCGCGAATGTTTAAGTTCTCTGCTGTTGTTGTTGTTGTTGCAGTTGCCGTTTTGGTCGTCGAAAAACGCATTTCGTGGCCATATTTAATAGTCAGAGGGAAGAGGCAGCAACTGCAACTGCAACTGCAACAAGAGCAACGCAACGCAACGCAGTAAATCCATCAAAGAGTTAATTGCCACGTTGCCGCGATTGCAGCTTCAACTGACAACTGCTGCTGCTGTTGTTGTTGTTGTTGTTGTTGTTGCTGCCACAGTAACTGCAACTGCAACTGCAGTAGCCAAAATAGTGCTTGCGGCAAAAGATGCGCCACAAACTGATTGACTGTGGGAGGTGGCACAGACAAAAGAGACGAAGCGAAGAGTGAGGGAGAGAGGCAGAGAGGCAGTTGAAAACGGTAGTTGCACAGCCTAAAGCTTAAATTCAGCCAGTTTGAAATATGGCCCAAAAAATATTGCAACGTTTAGTTTGCTGCACAGCGTTATGAGTAGAGGAGTGGAGTGGAGAGAGGGGGGTAGGGGGGGGGGCCACTTTAAGTGCTCAACAATTTGATTGAGCGATTGGCACGTGACAAATGTCGTGACTAAACGGACAGTTTGTTATCCATTTTGTGCCTCCGTTCGTGCCCCTTCTAATATGAGATCAAATGCAGCACATTAATCGCACTCAAAATGAAACGTTTGAGGAGTTTAGATTTAGCTTTTTCGTATGCAAAGAAGATGAATAATGATAAATATGCTTAATATTTGGGTAAAGATAGTTAAAGAAGGAAGTTGATAGATGATAAAAGTTATGTTTTTTGTTTTATTGGTAGGATTTTTCCATAAAAAGAACGCTATTTATTAATATTTCTTTTAAAAGCATTATACAAACTTTATTGTAAATTAAATCTTCATTAAAAATCTTGAGTTTGGTTACAAATTTTCCAATGAGCTTTGCATAACAAAACATAGTTAGGATTCAAAATATTGCAATTAAAAATCTTGTTTAAAAACCTTATAAAAAAACATAATCCCTATAAAAATCGCTTGAAAGTAAGGAACTCATTATTTTTAATCAGTTTCTCAGTTGACATTTTCTCTCATAGTTTCTTCTGCACATAACAATCATCGTCTATCACTAAGCCCTCCCTTTCCTTCCCTTTCCCTCTCTCCCATCACTATTAACGTTGTACTTTTAGGTTGTTGTTGTTGTTTTGGCTTTTCTTTCGTCGTCACACGCTGCGTATGAGTTATGCCGCACAGCACTTACAATTGTACGAGTGTGTGTATGTGTGTGTGTGTGTGTGGCACAGTAGCACTCGAGAGAGTGGCATGGCATTTCATGCGTCAAATGGGGCATGGCATAGAAAATGTTTTCAACAACGCATCGCATTTGATTTCATTGCTTTATTTCTTTTTTTTTTGCATTGCATTTGCTTTTTTCTTCTTCTTCTGCTTTAGCTTTTGCCTCGAATGCCAATTTGGATTTTGCGTGTTGGACTTTGGGCACATTAAATGCTGGGCTATAAGGGGGAGGGGGCGGGGGTGTGCGCATTTTTGTGGCACCTTTTTGGGGGCGTCAGGCATAATTACAATAATTTTTAATGTTTATGTTTATGGCCAAAATGGCGAGGCGAGCTGGCGCCAAAGCAGCTTTAGCTGCAATGGTCAATAGAATTTCAACTGAATGCACTTCATGCATTACATTCCCCTCCCCCCTCTTCGCTACTTACCCCTTCCCTTGGCACCCAAGCACTTAGGCGCCAGCTGTCCAAGAGAGTCGGCTTTTGTTTTTAAACTTCAACTTCAACTTTTTTGCTCGCTTTTTTCTCTGGAGTAATTGAAACCTTTTTTCGGTGCCACTACAAAGGACTCTTAACTTGGCCACGCTCAAGTGGCCCTTTTCTGCCTTTGTTTTGTTGTTGTTTTTTTCGCCTAGCACGTAATTCAAGCTGCTCTAAGGGGGCGTGGTAGGGGCGTGGTTCATTGACAGCGCCAACTTTGCTTTGATGTTTCTGCCCCGTTTTATAATTTAAATACTTTACTTTTTGCAAAACAAAAAGAGAATAGCATAAGAGTGGCTTAAAAGGGTGTGTGTGTGTGTGTGGGGAGGGGAGGGGAGGGGGGAGTTGCTTTTGGAGGGGTAAATCAAACTAAATTATTTTGCTGCTGTTGACTTTTTGTGCCCACTGTGTGCTGTAATGTCAAACGGCGCGCGGCCGCCTTTGAAGTGACCAAAGAGGGGAACTGATATTTGATACGAGTGTGCGTGTGTGTGTGTGTGTAAGAGTGTGTGTGTGTGTTGGGTGCAGGCCAAACCATGTGTGATTAACAACAACAACAACAACAACAACTGTGGCTAAAAAGGGTCAGGCATGAAGTTTGAGGTACGCGCTAAAGTTCAATAACATGGCCAAAGCAGCAAAACAAAAGGCAGAAGAAAGAGCGGAGACAGAAGAGAGAAGACAGCAGAAGAAGTCAGAAGAATCAGAAGAATCAGAAGAAACAATGAATTCAAAATAAGAGACAAGAAGTTGACTCATGGCAAAATCAGAGATCAGATATTTATTTGTATAGAATATAGTTCTTTAAAAAAAAAAAGCACAAATTAACTAGTCTAATAATGCTGATTATACTACCTCCAATTGCAAAACCTTCAATCTTCAAACCCTTTAAAGCTCATTTTGTAATGTTAGTAACCAGAAACTATATATATACATATATATATATCAAACCAAAACTAGGTGTGTCTGGGCGCAAAGGCCACGCCATAGCTGGAATGTGGCTCAGTTGCTGTGGCAGCCACAGACAGAGACTCAGACCTCAGACCTCTTAGTCTGAGACGTGAGTGTGTGTGTGTGTGCGTTCCACAAAAGGGTGCAACGTCGCGACGTTGCCGCAAAGACGCGACGCGACGCGATTTCCTTCCTTGTTGCTGCCGCTGCTGCTGAGTCAGACCTTGAAATGCCGCAGATGCTGTCTGTGGAGGCAAGGCCAACAACAACAACAACAACAACAACAATGGCAATAACAATATATAGTTGGTATCCACCAAGGCAAACCAGCTTGAAAAGCGACTCAAATCTGGTTTTCAGGCAACGTCCTCGAGAAACAGAAACAGAAATAACACAAATAAAAATCCAACGAATGTAAAAATGGTCAAGACTAAAGCAATTCAAAATGAATGCAACAACAAAAAAAAAAGGTATAAAAGATTCAGCAAAAGAAATCAGAAAGATACAACAAGTTACAATGAACTTGAGTTTAAAAAACTAAGCGACTTTCAAATGCACTGCAGAAGAATTTGAAAGAATTCTAAAAAGTTATACAAAAAGATTTAAATTTGTATCTGTATCTCAAGTTAATTTGTAAGTTCAATTCAAGCTACACTTTCTATGCTGTAATTAAGGGTATCAAAAAAAAATAATAATAACAAATCCCAAACAAGAACAAAAGAAATCCAAACGATAAAACGAGTTCTATCTCTCTTGGCCATGGCTTAAAGCTGCAAACTTTTTGAGGCTGCTTTGCGTGTCAGCAGAAAGAACTTGGATGCAGAACTTGCAGCTTGCAGCATCCATCTCCATCTTTTATCTTCATCTGCACAAGTTGCAACTGCAACTTCAGAGTGCCTTCTGTTGCATGTTGTTGTTGTTGTTGTTGTTGTTTTTGTTGGCCATGTCGAAATAATAAATGCATTTGGAATTAGAGACTCTTAAGCCAATTACAACAAAATGGTTTCAGGCCGCATTATCCTCAAGTTATGACAGCCAACAACAGTTTCTGTGTGTGTGTGTGTGTGTATTTTTTGTTGTGCGTGAATTGGTATTGAGAATTTTTCTTACAGTGAATGTCAAACTGTTGCCTGAGGGGAAGTTTCTATGGGCTCCTTTTTCGCCCCCTAATTACACTAAGTGCAATATGCTTTTGGGTGTGGCATGAGGCAGCTGCTGTGCTGCAGCCATTGCCACAAATCTGCACGAGCGTGTTTTTTCTTTCTTCTTCTTCTTCTTCTTGCTTTTTTAAATGTCCCAGCAGTGCGTGAAAATGAAAAATTATGAAAAATCATATAAACATGCACACATGCTCTCTCAACAACTCCCTTTTCACTTGTCCGTCCAGGCTCTTTAAACTCTCACTACCATACACTAAGAGAAATTTAAGTACAAGTCGAGAGAGTTGTGTTTAAACGATGGAAAATGTGATTCAACCTATGAAAAACGTATAGTGTAGTGTATAAATAGATTTATTTTTTGTTTCTTTGGATTGGATTGGATAATCTCGATTACGCTAAGCCAAAGTTTTTTACTTTTCAATAAGAAAGCATGTATCGATTTTTATCGATAACAAAAAATCCTTTAAAGTCTGAAAGTTTTATATTATTTTTTTATTTCGTTTATCGAATTTTAGCGATAAGGTATAAAAGCTTAAAAAAAAAATTACTCCCTGTATTTTTTCTCTCTCTGTACACACAACTCCCTTTTGCTGCTCTGTGGTGTAACACACACTCATTCCACACACACACACACACATGCACACACATGCACACACTTTTGTAATACTCTACTCCAGTGCAGCGGCAAGTTTGTTGAGTTCAACGTTCTTTGCACAACATTGTGTTTTGTGCGCTTTCCGCTTATTTTGCTCTCTACCTGCCTTCTCTCCCCCCCCCCCTCCCCCTCCCCCTCCACTCTGCTGCCCTTTCGCTTGTGCGTTTGGCACACGCGCTGCACCTTTAAGTGCCCCACACCGCCCCCCTTCACCCCCTTATTGTGTGTGTGTGTGTGTGTGTGTGTGCAGGAAACCAACTCCAACTTCAACTTCAACTGCAGAAAAACAGAACGTGAAGAGAGAAAATATAAAATACAGAATTGCAGCGCCAAACGAACATCATAAAAGACAATTTTTTTTTTTTTTCTTTTGCCTCTTTGCTTTTTGCCTTATTTTGCTTATTTATGTGGCATTGCATCTGTCTCTTTCACTCTGTGGCAGCTGCTGCTGTTGCTGTCTGCGTTGGCGTCTCGTCGCTGCCCTTTAACTCCCCCAACTATTATTATTATTATGATTTTTTTTTTCTGCCGTTAATAATCTAGTGGCACCTGATGCACATACAACATACAACATACAACATACAACAACAGACGACGCTGACGACAACTTCAAAAGACTCATCGAGGCATGCAACAAACAACAACAACAATTCAGACTATCTATCTATCATTAACACCTTCAACAACTATCTGATCTGATATCATAGAGACATTGTTGGGTGTGTGTGGTGTGTGTGTGTGTAGGTGTACAGTGAAGGTAGGATATGGTGAACAGTATTTAAGGTAGTCTGAATATATAGATTTATATTTCTACATTTCTTATGTTCTCTGTAAAGTACTTCTTAATATACAGTATATATAAAAAGTATCTAGACTAAGCAAATAAATCAACTCAAGCTTTCTTTTTTAAAGCCTTTATAGACTCTTATATTATTTTTCACATACAACTTGATTTGTTGGCTGCAAAATGAACATAAAACTGACATGAAGAACTTTACTTTATGTTCAGACTGTATAGCACACGATATGAAAAGTTCTTAAATTAAGTTGAATGTGGTTATAAACAGTCTGTTAATGGCCAAAAAAAACGGAGCAACTGCATAAACTTTATGGTCAGTTAACTCTTAACAGCTTCTCAAGTCTTGGCCTTAACAAAAGCCAAACATTGAGTCCATTCTGAACATTTTTGTTGTGACTACTAATTTGGCTTTAATGAGATGCCAACTTGTCACTACAAATTACGCGAGTCTATTAATAAATAATAAATACATTTGCCATACACAAATGAAGACACACACACACACACACACACACACACACGCACAACCAAATGGAGCGCAAACATGTCAAAATTATCAACATATTGGTTCTTTTTCTGGTTCACATTAACTTTTTTTCTTATTTTTTTTATTTTTGGCTAGACAAGTTCGGATTTTTTTGTTGGTGGGTTTCTCTCGTCTGGCCATGTGGGAGGCTGATTAGCATAATGTTTGGGAACGAAAATGACATAAAAAACACATAAATCCGAATGAAACTGAATTCGATTTCGACAAATCAAAAAAACATATATATATATATATGTACATATCTATGGACACTTTTGCAGAGGTGTTTTGAAAACTGCTGCCTGCATTTTTGACACATTTTTTGATTTTTACGATTCGAACAAAAGACCAAAAAAAGAATTGAGATGTATGTGTTGATGGGTTATAGAAGATTAAATACCCTAGATAAAGGTTTTATGATTTTTAAGTACTTTTATCTAACAATAATTATCTTAAAATGAACTCCATCATTTATAAGTATTCCTCTATCCATTATGATCTAAACCTTTATAATCATTCTCAGAATATATCTTAATTTGAAGAAAAATGAGTTATTAGTATCTAAGTATCATAAATTAAATACTTATTAAGTAACTCTATCTATTAATTACGACAAGTTCATAAACTCCAACGAATAATGCTCAAATTGTCTGCCTATATATCATATTGATCTGTTTCTTTGATACACTTTTCATTTTTATATGTTGCTGCATTTTCATTTGAAACATTTTTCTAAATTTATACAATAAATTTTCGGAGACGACATCAAAATGACCCACACGATGATGATGATCGGAGAGGGGGAGGTTGACATTTGAAGGCACACATATTGTAATTTATTATCATCAAGGGCTAGGGAATTTCGGGGCGGGTAGGGACGGGGGAGTAGGCGGCCCTCTTGCGGCTTTCTTTTTGGTTTTGTTGGTTTCTTCTGGGAATATGAAATCTTCTGCGAACTATATATGTGGCGGTGGTATCTGGCAGATCCTTCTGCGAAATTTGAAGCAGTTACTCCCCCTTCTTCCCTCTGCTATTTATCTCTTTCCTCCCCCTTCCCCTCTGTTGGCGCTGTAATTCAATCGATGGTTTCTACTATGAATGAATGGCGGCGTCTGTCCTCCAAAATTCCTGGAAACAGCTCTTAAGACATCTCTCTCTCTCTTTCTCTCTTTGTGCGTGGCCATTTGGCATTGTTGTTGTCGCTGGCACTATTATTATTATTATTATTAGTAATATCATCATCATCATCCTCATGGCTTCTTCTTCTTCCTCTTCTTCTTTTGCTCTAGCTTGTTGTTTATGTTTTGTGTTTTTTTTTGTTTTTGTGCTGTGCCAGCAGCAGCCAAGAAATTCAATTCACAACAAAAGCCACAAATACCGCTCCAGACGCTACGGTATGAAAAACAAAAGCCACAAAACAACAACAACAACAACAACTGTAATTCCGGGAATACCGCTCCGATTATGCCAAGATTCAACTTCAAGCAAATTCAACAACAACAACAACATTCAAATTCAAAATGCTCTTATAGACAACAGACATAGACTTATAAGGGGTACTGTCATTAGAGGAGTTCCATTGCCATTGTTCCCCTTACCCCCCGCCCCTCTACTCTATTATCCTACGTCGCCTTTAAGCTTGGAATGCGAAGCAACAACAATATAAACAAAACAGTATTGTGGTTGTTGTTGTAGCAGGCAACGGTTTGTGAATGCTCTACGTTTTAAAGGGGGTATATGGGTTTATTTAAAATTTAGTTCGAAATGCCTTGAAGCTAAGATTTGGGTAAAGTGAATGTTGAGTTGTTTAATAGAACTAAAATATTAACATAGTTGATATACTTCTCTTCTTAACATACATACATACATACATTGGGATAGTGCATTCAAGCGTCGCTACTAAAAATACGATAGGCTGCACATGGCAAAAATATTCCCACAGTTACAGTTTCATGGACAGATAACAGATTTTGGCTGTGCGTTATGTAGACTAGCAACAAATTCAACAAAATACAAACAAACAAACAACAAGAACGCATGCACAGTTAGCTTAAGCTTAAGCCACAACAAAAACTAAAACTTTTTGTGCAATGCGAGACATTCCAATGCGACGTGTGCAGTAAATGCCGCCTACTGTCAATCGCATGACTGAGCTTTTCCAAGCAAAGCTCATTTGCAAACTAAACGCGAGTGCCGGCGAAAAAAAAAAGGTGAGATGCGGCGAGGCGAGGCGAATACGAATCCGAAGACGATGCTAACGATGACAAGCGGCGGCGACAAAGTCACACAAAGCTGACAACGGGTTCGTGTGACAGACGAACGAACGAACGGACTGACTGCGTAGTGGACAGTTTATGATGTTCATGTTGATAATGACGACGATGACGACGACGACGACGACGCTGTGGATGACGCTGTGTGCGTGAAGCGTTAAGCGCTAAGCGATGACTGCCAACCGCTTGCTGCTCATTCATCACGTCCGACAATGTCTGGACTTTTGCCTAGACCCGGCAAATTTAACGCTGTGTGTGGTCTCTACTCTTCTTCTTCTTCTTCTTCTTCTACAGCTTGGCCGGACGCATAAAAAAAAAGCGCAAACGTCGTCACATGCAGACCGAATGAACAACAACAACAACAACAGCGGCCACAAAAAAAAAGTGTGAATTAGAAAAGGCACTCAAGCTTAAATGGCGAGCGTTGATAAATATAAAAAAAAAGAGTAGAAAAGAAAAATAAAGTTCGCACAGAGACCACACACATAGTGCAATAGCAACAACAAAAGCGAATCAATTGCAGGGCCGTTTGTCATTGTCATTAGCAACAACAATGTGACCGGCAACAACATGCACGTCAGCTGCAGTCATTTGCAATTAAACAACAGCAACATTGTTGCTCTCTCTCGCTCTCTCAGAAAGTGTCGCTATAGCGCAACATTGTTGCTCAGCTGCTTAGCAATGTTGCCAAGCTTTGTTTCACGCTGTTGCGCTTCATCAATAAAAATAGCTTTTAATGCGCCGACGCCACTGTCGTCGTCGTCGCAGACAAACTGTCTGTGCAGCAGCAAACACACACACACACATACTAACACACACATTTTATATAGTTTTGTGTGGGCCGCCTGTTGTTGTTGTTGTTGTTGTTGTTGCTGCCATCGTCGAGGTCAAGATGAAGTCATGCTTGAAACATGCTGCTCAAATATGCGGCGACTGTCTTCTGGCAACAATTAGCTATCCACCCCGACCCCCTCTCCCCTTCATCGCCTTGATGCCGCCTTTGTGCTTCATGCGTGGCAAAAACACTTTTGTGTCAACACCCACAAAAAAAAAATTGTTCTTGTTGTTTCTCTCTTTCAGCTGTATGCTCCAATTACCCAAAAAGCTTCATGCTGTCCATTTCCAGGGCGTGGCATCTCTGTCTGTCTTGGGCGGCGTCGCCTTTGAAGCTGATTCAAGTTGTCAGTTGTTGTTGTTGTTGCCTCACCCCACCACCACCCCCTTGCCACATTTGCTGCCCCCGCTTGTGCTTTGACCATGCAGCATACAACAACTGGGCGACATGTAATATAAACAAATTGCACAGGAAAAAAAAAGAGTGGAAAAAAATGAAAGAATGCGAGTGCTGTGATAAGGAGTGTACGACTAGACTTATACCCTGTATTCAGCACAAGCTTTTAAAAAGTTTCTAAAAGAGCGAGTTCGAAAGCTCTAACTAAAGCTTTTAAGTTGGCTATCGATATTTATCGATAATGCAAAAGTGAAGCCAAAGAGTTTCTAAATGAATATGAACTGTACCAAATTCGGTTCATAAATTTTTAGTTCTTTGAGAGCTTTAAAATAAAAATACATCAAAAGGAACGGGTTAAAAGGGCTGCAAAAGAACTCACTCACACTATTACAAAAGCTCCACACACACACACACACGCACTCAAAGGCATTCATGCAATGGGCATGTCAGTTGAGCATTCAGTCAGTCAGTCAGTCAGTCAGTCAATCTGTCCGTCACTCAACTCAACTTCGTTTGAGGCATACAAAACTGCCCACAAAGAAATGACCAACGCCCCCTCACCCTCCCCCTACCCTCCCTCACCTCCTCTTTCGCTTTTTTCACAAGTATTTTGGCAAGCACAAACAAAAGAGCGACCTGTTCAAAATATATGTGTGTGTGTGTGTGTGTTTTGAGTGTGTTTGTTTGTGCTTGAGTGTTGAGTCAGGTAATTAAATATATTCAGCACATTGCGGCTATTCAAAATCTGCATATAAATGATTACTTTAATACATTTACTTCAATTTCAAGTCAAAGAACTTTCAAATGTTGAGAACATAAGATCAGTAACAATGTTGCCAATGGAAACAAGCAACAAATGTTGCCAGAGGCTGTTGCTAGCAGCTTATTGAAAACAGACAGGGTTGTGTGTGTGTAAGCGAGAAAGGGAAACAAAGGGAAACAAAAACAATTGCAATGGCAGAGCAACAGTTGTTGTTTGTTGTTGTTTGCCATATTCGGCAGCCGAGCAATTAAAATTACATACATTTAAAGCTCGGCGTCTTTTGTCGGCAACTTAAGAACAACAACAAAAATAACAACAGCAACAACAAGAAGAACAAGGAGACAAAAAGACGTTGCACGATTTTCCATTTAATTAATTTATTGCTGACTGAAATGTATAATTGCCAGCGGCACGATGTTGATGAAAATGCATCAACTTGTTAGCCAGCAAATGTTGTTGTTGTTGTTGTTGTGTGGGCGCTGCAGCCACTTTGCATGCAACAAGAACAATCACAAACAACAACAACAACAATAGCGACGCGTGGGTCACACCCACATCTGACAAGCCAACCCAGTCAGCTTATTGGCGATAATTAGCTGTTGTTTTACATGTGCAACCCCCCCTCACACACCTTCCCACCATCCCCCCATTATGACTTACAACAATAGGTAGTTGATTCCAAACATTATTTGGCTTACCTGCAATGACAGAAAAGAGAATAAAAAGAACAAACTTTAGTATAATTATATATGTTTAAGGTTAAGTTTTAAAATTAGTCAACAACAAAGAAAAATTGCTAAGCAATTTTGCCAAATTGTTTAAAAGAACATTAAACGAAACGAGAAACTAAAATATATAATTTGTGTTGCACAGACAAAAAGAACCAACAACAAGGCGCAACCAATTAAATATTTAAGTTTCTCGAAAGGCAACGATTAAAAAATACCCTTTAAAAAACGTCCAATACAATCTAATTTCTGATAATTTTCAACCTAGAAAAATTGCAGTTTGAAATGCATTGGAAAATAATGAATGTATATTGTATACAGAAAAATTCCATCCTTCACTTCTTATAAAAAGTGAACTGTGTTTGGGTCAAGTGGAGGGCAAAAGAGAGAGGGGAGAAAAGCACACGCCTCGAAAACAATCAGAACCAATTAACCGAAAATTGAACAATCGAGGCTGTACAGAGAGCCAAGCCAGAGTTGTCGAGTTCACTTCAGTTAAGTTTGAGTTTCGAGGCAATTGGATTTTTTTTTTCTTTTTTTTTTTTTTTTTAAGGCCCCGCGAACTTTGTGTGTGGCAGTCGAAGCTAATTGCCAATCGACAAAACAGTTTGCAGACAGTTTGACGACAGCGATCAAAGCGAGCGGGAGAGCGAGAGAGAGAGGGGGGGGGGAGGGAGGCAGCGATAGGCGACATAAAGTACTTGAAAAACTCGGAAACTGACCTCGGCATAACCCAGTTAAAGAATCTCGAAGCAATTGCAATTGCAATCGAAAACTAAAGAGGGGGTGAGGGGGCTGACACACATGCGAATGCAATGCCAGTGGAACCACAGAAGACTAGTCTACAGTCTACGAGTCTCCCCTCTCCTCTCCCCTCCTTTTTTAGGGGCCTGTGGCGCGCCCCCGTTGCGCTTGGTCGCATTTGACTTGACTTTGAGAGAGTTTGAATTTGAGCTTGAGTTTGAGTTGGAGTTTGGGTTTCCTGCCAACCGCGTGGCGTGGGCGTTTGTCTAACTTTTATATAATACCCTGTAAATTGGAATGGGCTAAAGGGGAAGTATATAACTTATGAGCAACAGCTTGTATATCGATTAATATCGATTTTGCTAATTATCTATTATAATTCTTGTAAGCTCTTAGCTCGCATCACACTATTTTTATGCATTTCGATAATAATCGATATATGAAAAAATCGATTAATGCATGTTTTCTAAGTTAATTAATCTATAATCTTACGTTTTCAATTTTTCTTCAACTTTTTGGATTTCAAGAGTACTTTTTAGTGGATAACCTATGAGATTCACTTCCATCATGTAGTTACTTTGTTGGTTTTATGCTTTTTGTTGTTGTTGTTGTTGTTGTCGGTGGGCTTGGTTGCATTTGAAGCCGTCGTCGTGCGCTCTAACTGTTTCTTTTGCTCGTGCCAAAGACACAACAACAACAACAACAACAACGAAAAAAAGAGGCAGAAACAACTCGTAGACAATTATAATTTGACGTTTTGATTTGGCGTCGCAAAGCACATGTGGCCCAAACGGACATGGCTACGGATTTGGCTTTAACTTTGGATATGGCTTTAAGGTTTTTGGTTTTGTTGTTGTTGTTGTTGCAGTTGTTGCAATTCATGTCATTGACAGCTGGGGCAGGCAGAGTGTTTAACCATTTGTTTGCCTTTTTCCTCTTTTGCTTCAAGGTTCAAGTCAACAATAAAAATCGTGGGTAAAAGGATATATACAAATATGGTTTCTATATAGAAAGAAGTGAAGTTCTTGCTACTTATAATTAGATGTGTTTTTGTTTCTTCTAGCTAATGCTTGCAACATTAATAATAGGAATTCTTTTTGCATTTAGCGGCTGTTTGTCAGCATCATCAGCATCATCATCATTATCATTATGGTCATTATTATTGGCCCTAGTCCAAATTGGCAGAAACAAAACTGTGGCAACACAGAATTGCCACGTTGTCGCGTTGACAGTTGCAAATGTTGCAAGAGATTCACTCCGAACTTTCTCTGCATTTAGTTTGTGTTTTGTTTTTTTTTTTTTTTTGTTACTGTTTGAAACTTCCGCATTTTTAGGGGGCAGCAGCAGCAAGTTGAAGCCGTTGCCATTTATGTTGCCTGCTTCGCTGGCCACAAAGATTTTAGCAAATGATATAACTTGAGCCAATATTTACATATGTATGCGCACAACAAAACACACACACACACACACACACACACATGTATATGGAAAGTTGTTCTAATGTCTGTGCTACAATTCAACGCCAGAGTGTGGCAAGCAGCAGTGTGTGGTGTGTGTGTGTGTGTGTGTTGCAAGTAGGAAAAAGTCATTTTCCAAGAAATGAAAAATTACGCTTGGGAGTTAATTTTTGCCAACGAAATTAGCTGCCAGCTATTGGGCTAGAAAAGAGCTCTCAACTCAACACAAAACACAAAACACAAGAAGAGAGAAATGCAGATCTCAATCTGTAAATATGAATGTGTGTAAGTGTGTGTGAGTGTGTGTGTGAATGATTCAAATGAGGAACTGCAACAGCAGGCAGAAGAAGAAGAAGAACACAGCAAGAAATGAATTGAAAGTAAAACCAAAGTTTAGATTAGTTTAGTTTTAGTTTCTCGCTGTGTAGCTGTGTTGCAACACTGCCAAGGGGCATCCTTTTGCATATGTGTGTGTGTGTGTGTGTGTGGCAGCAATTAGAACAACTTGCAACTGTAACTTTAACATCTTTACTGTGACAGCTACTGTGACTTAGTCAGCCTTTAGCAGTTGTTGCAGCTGCCACGCCCACTCTCATGACAAATCAGCTTGCGAGAATAGTTAACAACAAATGTCGGTCAACTTCAAAGACCTTAAAAGCCGCCAACTTGCTGCACTTGTCTTGACCACGTTCAAATGCGCACAAAAGCTTATTAATAATTATGACAATGCAAGCGAGCTATGCCAAAGTAAATACCCTGTAAACGAAGTGACAAAGTGGGGTATGTGCAGGTTCTTAATTGTAAGAAATCCTTTACTTCTCAAATGCAATAAAAATCATTCCAATTTTGTATAACCTTTGAGTATGTTGATTAATACTATAAATAAAATTTGCCATAAAAAAAGAAAGTCTATTAACAGCTGGATAATTTATAAATATGTTCTTTTTACTGTATCTTTAATCCCAATAACTCTCAAAAGATTATTTAAAATTGTAAATATGTTGTATATATATATATCTGACTGTTATTTTAAATATTAATTTAAACATAAATTTTCTTACCCCATAATATAAACAAACCCTAACCACCCACAACTTTTTCTAGGATATCTTCTAGTTTATAATACACTCAATTTATTTATAGTATTTTCCTGAGAGAACTTTAGGAATGTCAAAGCAGCCACAAAGGCGACGTGGATTTGGATTCGGATTCAGAATCTGTTTCTGACTGTTGCTTGCTGCCCACGATATACATATATATTATATATATATTTGTGTGTTGCACGTTTGTCACACGACAATGCGCCACTGCCGTTAGTTGTTGTTGTTGTTGTTGTTGTCGTCTTGACCGCTTTTGATCGTGACCACCATTGTGGTTGCCGCCTCGTAAACACGCCAAAAACATTTCGTAGCGGGCCCAAACGTTTGTTGGCCAAGTTTATGCGATGGCGCATTTATAAAGTTTTCAGCGCTTATTTACGATCATTCGTGTTGTTGTTGTTGTTGTTGTTGTTGTTGTCGCCCCCAACTTTAGCTTCTTTTTGTTATCGATCTTTGCAGATCTTTTAGGTGCAGATCTTCGCTCGATTCGCTCAACCAAAACGATCTAAAGCCAGCTAGAAGCTAGAAGCTAGAAGCGCAACCAAGCGCTGCGCTCTAACCCCTCACTACTTCCCCCTCTCCACCCCCCCACCTGACAACAGCTGTCAAAAAGCGGGTTGCACTTGCTTAACTGATTAAAAATCGCATTAAGCCAAATTAACATTAAGCACTTTGGTTTTTATTATGCTGCTATTTCTGAGGCGTAGATAAGGAACTAACAAACAAGCCTCAGGGGCACAGAAGAACGTCAAGATTGCAAGAAAAGATACATTTTTACAGTTTGCAGTTGGTTGATATTATATTTTATATCTTATATATATATATTCATTCTTTAAGGTACTTGAACTTCAAGTCCTAGAAATTATTTTTTTGCTTTATATCGAAACTTATTAAAGTTCTAGTTCTTCACTCCTCCCCCTGCCGCCGCCTCCTCGTATAGTTGGACAATTGACCGGGCCTAAATGCATTCACCGTTAACTCCTTAGAGCCATTGTGTGTCGTTATGTGCGCTAGGGTATTACTATTACGATTACGAGTGCACTTTGAGACAACGCCCATTGACCATTCCCGTTCTTGTTCTTGTTCTTGTTCTTGTCGGCACTTGTCAGCGGTTTAGCGCGGGGAGGGGGAGGGGGAGGCTGTTAAGCGGCTTAGACCCAGGCCAGGCCCATTTAACAGCAACAACAGCAACAACAACAGCAATTGGCTTAGAATATTGAGACTCTGGCCATAAATGGCTAATTAAAATGTGCTGCAATTGTGCTGTAGTAGAGTAGAGTGGGCGGTCGAGGGGTGTGGGCGTGGCACATCCCCCCCCCCTCCTCTACTCCCATCCCATCCCAGTGCCAACTGAACAACTTAATTAATGTTATTTATCGATGCGGAATATCTCTACCCCTCTTCCTCTCCCCTCCTCCCTCCTCTCTTATTCTCTAAGCACGCGGTCCATGCGGAAATGCTAATTAAAGTAAATAATAAAGAAAAAAAAAAAGCAGGAGCAGCATCAGGTATGTGTGTGTGTGTGTGTGTGTGTGTGTGTGTGTATGCATCTCATCAGCTCCAGTTAACTGCATCTTCAGCATCTTCTTTGCGGCTGCGGCGGCGGCGTCTGTGATTAGCTGCCGTCTATGGCAATTTGGAGCCGCCACCGCTGCGGGCGACACAGTTCACCTGCCGCCACATACCGAGTCATCATTACACACACTCATACACACACACACACACACATACGCACAGAGAAAAATGAAAGAATGTTATCTAAAATTGAAATTCTTTGAGATTTCTTCTTTCATTTTTCAGTTTTTCGCTAGCGTTTCTTAACTTGTACATTTGAATAGTCGATATATTAGAGAATTTCATTTAAATTACTATCGAATTATCGATAAAAATCAGGGTTTTTTTTATCATTTCTACTACTTCTACTTTAAGATCTAGAGCATTTTCAATTTATATTTACTAACAAATTTTGATGTATATTTCAAAAGTTGCTCAAAGATTCAATGAAATAATATATTTTGATAGTTATCGATATGTTATCGAAGCTTCTATTTCAATTCTGAAGTTTCTAGTTCCTCTAGTATCCTCAAATCAATCGTTTAGGAGCTGACCTCTGCTAGATAATGAGCTTCAATTTGATTGTTTACAGTGTAAATGGCTCAATGGGGGCTTCGCCTTTTTTTTTTTTGTTCTGTAAAAGAAAAAAGGGGCGTGTCACATGGATGCAGGCCAACGGCGATCGGTGCGAATTTGCCAGCGATTTAATGAACGGCGTCGTGAACTCTGCGCCCGGCAGCTGCACTTTCTGCTCCTTCTTCTCCTGCTGTGTGTCTAGGCCACAAATTTGAATGGCTTGATGGCGCCAGCAGCGCTGCTGGCGCATGCTTTTGGCCAGGCTAAGGCGGACTAGTTGTTTAGCTGGCGCCACACTTAAACAGAGAGCGAAAGAGAGAGAGGGAGAGAAAACGGAAATGGCCTGTCAATGGACCTCAAAGAAGAAGTTAGGGTAACAAGGAATTGTCGTTGTTGCTGCTGCTGTCGCGGACAGCACAGGAAATAGCAGCTGTCTCGCTCACTCTTTGTCTCTTTCTCTCTATCTTTATGTGATCGGAAAATTCTTTCAAGTTGTGTGTGTTTACATTTTAATTGGCAGCACACAGCACTTGACACTTTGGCTTTGGCCAAAAGCAAGCAGCGTGTGAAAAAAGCCAATTGGTAAATCGACTAATTAAAATAATTGTCTTTTGGCTTAGAAGCTCACTGAACAGAACAAAACAATCAAGTGCAAAGATTCCGCCACGAGTTGCGAGTCGAGTTCATTTTGCTGTCTGTGCCACAAGTTGCTGCTAAATGCTTGCCACAAGTTCTAGTTCTAGTTCTAGTTGCATTGGCCACTTTGTAGCTGAACATTGTTATCATTATGCCAGATTATTATCAGTCTGGACTCTTTTCAGTTGGCCTCGCAGGCAACTTCGTTTTTAGTTGGTTGGAGCCTGGCATAATTAGTTTTTATTGCCGCAACCAACAAATACAGTGCAAAAATCGAAGAGAAAAAACAAAGAAGAATTTTTTTTTTTTTAGGGTTGCTGACGGTTTTAATGCTCTTCTAGAACTAGAAATCGCTTAAAGTTGTGTGTTTTCTGAGATCCTATGGGTAAATCTTATATTTTTTAGTATTCTAATAGACCTAAAAATCTTTTAAACTAGAAACCGACTTATACTCTATACAGAAATCTACAAATAGAAGATTTGAGAAACTTATTCGATTCCTAACTTGATGACAAAACACACAGCACCCTTGAAATAGTTAGTGTATTCAAAGAAAGGAAAAGAGAAGCGCGCGTTGCACAAATTAGCCCTTGCAGGCAACAAGGAGGCGCTGATGTTAGCAACAACAGCTTGCAACAGTTGCTGCCACAGTTACTGCCACAGTTGCTAATCCGTGGCAAAGCACCTTGCAGAACAAGGAAGTAAAACGGTCAGTTTGAATTTCGCTCTGCTTCTATTGCTGCCCATTTAATACTTGGCAATTTAATATGAAATTGTTGGCCAACTTTGGCTGCCAACTGTTGCTGCTGCTGCTGCTAGTTGCTGTTGTTGGTTGTTGTTGGGTGCTGATAGCCTTGTCTAAGTGCTGGCATCAGTGGGCCAGGCTAACTAAAAACCAAGTTGGCCATTTGGTGTCTCTTTGCCTGCCTGCCTGCCTGCTGCTGCTGTCGATGATGTTGTTGACGGTGCAACTGCAACTGCAACAGTTGCTGATTCTGCTTCAACTGCTGCTGCTGCTGCCTACTTTAGCTCCTAGATAATTTCAATCATTAATTTTGATTATGAACAAGCGTGGAGTGAAGCCGCATGCAACTGGCCCGTGCAGCAACTGGCAGAGGAGTGGGAGGGTGTGAGGGGGGGGCAGCCTGGTTCATGCCACGCACGAGCTTTGTGGGTTGCTGCTGGTTAGTTAGCTTGTGTTGTTGTTGTTGTTGTTGGTGTCGGTGGCTTGTGTTGCTGCTGGTTGTTGTTGTTGCTGTTGGATGCTCGTGCTGCCTGATACTTAGTAGCTACTGCTGTTGCAGATGTTGCTGCTGCCACACAGTGGTGCAAGGACAATGAAAAGAGGTAAGAGTTTCTACTAATACACAATTTTGCTTTATCAGTTTAGTTTCTTCAATAAATAGTACTTTTCTTCACATAAAACTCGTTTCAAGTATTCAAACTTTAAGATTTATATTTTATTGAGCGTTGTCATCTTTTTAAATCAATTTCGTATCCATCTTGTATATATTTTTTCTTGCAAATCTAATCATAGATTGATGTGTTTTATATACCAGACCCAAAAAAGGGAAAAGGGGAAAATTTTTTTAAAAAAAAAAAAAAAAAAAAAAAAGAAAAAAAAAAAAAAATAAATTATATTTAAAAAAAACACAAGGGAAAAAAAAAATTTTTTTTTTTAAAAAAAAAAAAAAAAAAAAAAATTTTTTTAAAAAAAAAAATAAAATTTAAAAGGAAAAAAATTTTTTTTTATTTTTTTTGTTTTTTTTTCTCCTTCTTCTATTCCACTGTGCAGTGGCCCGAAATGAGTTTATAAGGCGGCGGCTGAGCATTGCATTTGGGAGGGAGGGAGGGAGGGAGGAGGGCGGTGAGGCATTAGACGATATCGAGTGGTTAGGGGGAAGTGGTGGGGTGGTTAAGAGGGAGCTGGATGATGGTACAGGTAGCCACTTGGCCAGTTGGTTCGAGCCATGGAGAGATGCTGTTGATAAGTTTGGCCGGTTTTTTTTTTTTTTTTTGCTTAAACCCAAACGAAACAACAACGAACAGGTGCCACAGAGTGTCTGCACCTACTCTACCTCCCTCCCCTCCCTCCTTCCCCTCTGCACCACTCTTTGCTGCTGTCTGCTCTTTATCTCTATCGGGCGCTGTCTGCTGGCGATACATTTATTGCCTGGCTGCTCAAATTTTGTGTGTGTGACTACAACAACTAACGACACGCACTGACAACGTGTTGTTGGTGTGTGGGGGGGAGGGAGGAAAGGTAGGGGGGTTCTAACTCTTCTTTCTAGGCAATCAAAGGTCGCTTCGGCTTATCTTTTGCATGGAAAGAGTTCTCTTCTTTTTTTTATTGTTTTTGTTTACAATTTGCCTTCTAATTTTTGTTGTTGTTCAACTGATAAGCCAAAAGCACACAGTTCCCCTCACAACCCCTCCCCTTATCACCCTCTAAAGCCTGTCCAAAAATATATATTTATTGATTAGTTCCTCTCTTCTCCTATTTTCTATACAGTATTCTTAAAAAAACGCAACAGTTGATTGCGCCAAGATTTTTGCCATGGTGAAAACAACTCAAGGCAACAACAACAAACACATTGTTATGGCCATGGTCGTCTTCTAAAGTAGCGGTTGTTTTCTTCTCATTTGTGGGACGAGCCTCCTGGCTGTAATTTTTGTTTTCTTTCTTTTTTTTGTGGCTTCGGCCATTTGGTAAGATTTTTGTCTGCTTTATTATAGAAATTTGTCGTAATTCACGGATGGCGGCCACTTAAGATAAATCAAGGTAGCTCAGCTAGAGAGCCAGCCTACAGAGTGGGCGTGGCCAGCGAGTCTGGGCGAGGCAACAGAAGGCTGGCTACTGAAGTAGCAGCAGCAACAAATGCTGAGAGGCAAGGATGAGAAGAGTTTGTTAGATAGCATTTAAATTGATGGCACAAAGTTTTGAGAGCTTAAAGTTAACCCCGTTTGCCATTCACATAATGAATATGCGTTTGGGGAATCAAGTGAAGCCGCAGTTAGAAATGAAAAGCAAAAGGCGTAAAGGATTCTCTCTCACAATGTGAGTGAAAGGACAACAGACAGCAGATGCCCCCAGGAGGCAAGCATGACAGTAAAAGCAATGCTGATTACCCAAAGGTAATACGCACAAAAGCGAGAAAAAAGGCTTTAAAAAGTCAGAAAAAAAGGAACGACTCATGAAATAACCTATAGTCCAAAAGGATAATTCCTATACTAGGTCATTTAGTGCACAAATGGAACTAAATCTTAAATGTGCCAAGTTTGTTAAAAAACGTTACGCAATTCCTGTTAACTGAGACGTGAAACGCCTTGCATAATAACTGGCAACAGGGTATCAAGAGCAAACAACGGGAAGCAGGAGACGAGGAGAGGAGAGGAGACGAGAGGAGAAGGAAGGCAGCAGACAAATAAAAATTCCACTCAAGTAGATGAAAATAGAACGGAAGTGGGTGGTGCTGGGGAGGCAAAGACAGAAACAGGCTGTGACCAGAGAGAGAGAGAGAGAGGAAGACGAGAAAAGGAAACGAAAGCTGTGAAATGGGAACACGAGCATGAAAATGTAAAGTTACCAGGCGGAATAATACGAATAGAAGTGAAAGAGGAAGAGGAAGAAGCAGCAGGCAAGAACAAACTGAAAAGAAGCAGGCAAATAAAAAAGCGGCCAAATAGACAGACAGACAACAGACAAGAGACAAACCGACAGCCAACAGTTAGAAACGACAAGAAGAAGAAGAAGACGAAGACGAAGAGGCAAAGGAAATGGGGCGGGGCAGGCTAAAGAAACTGAAAAAGAAGAAGAAGAAGACAGCAGACGTTGACGCAGACGTGAATATATTGCCTAAAGAGCGAGAGAGAGAGAGAGAGAGAAAAGTCCAGACCTCAGAGAGGTTTTCCCCCACAAAACTGAATCTTGACTGACTGACAGCGGCTTGAGGAGGGAGGGAGGGAGGGAGGGAGGAGGGAAGGAGATTTCTTTTGGCATTGCAAGTCAGCTTCAACTGAAGCCACCCAAACCTACTTCCCTCCCCTGCCGCTCCTCCCCGTGGAAAAAGCATAGAAAATGCCAATGAATTGTATAGAGCAGGGGCAAAGTTTTGATGGTGGGGTGGTGGAGGGGGGCTGCGGTAGAAACATGAAATTTGAAAAGAGACGAAGCCGCATGAAAAACTTTTTTTTGCGCTTTTCGGTTTCAAGTTGCGCCAGAAGAATCGAGAAAGGAGGGGGAAAGAGAGTTTTTTGTATAGTACAACTTTTTGAAGGGGACGGGAGAGGGGGTGAAACTTTAATAGGGCAGAAAGCAGAGGCAAAATCAAAAACAAAATAGAAAATACGATATTGTGTATACGCAGCATGGGGCAGCCTAAAGAGATTTTCCTTGCTTCTATTGTTGAAACATTTTTGTTGTTGTTGTTGTTGTGACATTTGCCATGAAAAGCAATTAGAACTGAAGACTTTTCGAGTGTTCTGTCCACCCCTCCCCCTCTTTCCATCCGCGTAGCATTAGAATAAATCAACATACTATAGACTTACATGCCAGCTGGTATATAAAGTTTAGTTTTTTTTTGTTTAAAGAGAACTCATCAAACTCTTTCAGTTTCAGTTTGTTGGAAAGTTTTCTAATTAATATCATTTCCATTTGGAGTATGAGAGGAAAAGTTGTACCATTAACAAGAGATAACAAAACTAATTGAGGGAGTAAAGTTTCGATAAATTTGAAATTTACAACAAAAAACATCTGAAATAAGTATGGAGAAAACTGTTGATTCATTGAAATCATGTAGTTATCGATAAATATCGTTTAATTGGCAGTTCTTAAGCTGCAAACTCTTTAATTTATGTAAGTACCAAGCACTCTTAAAATGATGGTGTTATCGATATATATCGCTTTTTAAAGTATGCAGAAAAACTATATTTATTAATGATGCTATCGATAATTATCGTTGTTAAACTGCAAAATAGTTTAATTGGCAGCTCTTCTCCTGCAAGTTCTTCTAAGAAAACATCTAACAATTGTTTCTAAAAGCCATATTTTTTTTCTCTGAAACCTTAAGCCTTAAATGCTTATTAAAATGCTTCTGAGAAAGTCTTCCCACTGGCATCTTTAAGAAGCTTTTACTTTACTACTTGGAAGGAGAACTCACTCAAAAGTCGCTATCAATAAAATGACTAATAAAGGACTTTCTTGGTACTTCCACAACTATGTGGGATTTAAAGGCAAAAGTCTGCCTCGTTAGTAAAGTTGAAAGGCAGAACTTTGCTGCAAGAGTTGTTCAGTTGTTGCACTCAGCGCAATGTTGCTTGTTGTGTTTGTATGTGTGTGTCCTGTGTGTGTGTGAGGGGGGAAGAGGCTGGCAGTAAACCAATGCTGCAATAAAACGAGAGCTCTGCGAGCTTGTGTGCAAAATACAAACAGACAAAAAATAAAAGCAAGCAAGCAAAAAGCAGAAGAGGAAGAGGAAGAAGCAGGGCGCAGTCTATTTGTTGAAATTACTTTCGTTGCACGGCATTTTCAAGTGGGTGGTTGTGTGTGTGTGTGTGTGTGTGTGCGAGAGAGACAGAGATAGAGAGAGCTTGGCTGGCAAACTAAAGAGTCCTTGAGCGTCTGATTTTGTGTATAGACGCGAACGCTATTTGTTTTTGCTTTTTTTCGCCAACTGTGTGTGTGTGTGTGTGTGTGTGTGTACCTTTACTGTGGGCGTGGTGTGTCTGTGTGTGTGCAAGCAAAATAAATTACGCAAAAAAGTAACAAGAAGACGAGTGGGACAGCCACATGCAAAAACAAAAACAAAAGCAAAAAAACACACACAGCAAAACAAAAAAGTAGAAAATGAAAATGTGCTGCATGTTTGCGCTTGTCAAAAGTTGCTCACTCTTTCTATAGCTATCTCTTTCCGTCACCCACTCTGTTTTTAGTTTAAACAAAAGCGCAGCAGCTGCAGTAAAAGCATACTATGCTGTGTCCACTAAGGTGGCTCAAAAAAAATAAAACCCAGTGAAATGAGTTTTTTACCTAAGAGTGGAAGACGAATAAATACTCTAACAGAAGAATTTTTCTCTGAACATAACAGACAAAAATCAAGCAAAAATGCAAAAAAAAAATTTCCTAAAAAAATAAAAATAAAAATAAAATAAAAGAAATTTAAATAAACCGCTAAAAAAGCCGTAATAAGTAGTAGACTTTCCGCAATACCCTTTCTGGCAACTACAGCGACGTCTAATGAGCGCCTGGCCAGCAGCAAAAATTAAAAACTGGGTTGTGGGTGGCTGGTTTAGCCTTCAGCATCTCTCTATCTCTTTCTCGCTCCCTCTTTATCGCAGGACAGTTGATTAATGCAGTCACATGACTGTGAAGAAGAAGAAGAAGAAGAAGACTGCCTGAAAGTGACAACAACTGAAGTGGAAGTCCGAGGGTTGGAATGAGTAAAGCTGAAGCCGAAGCCGAAGCTGTGTCTCTGAGGTTCGAGTCAACAACAGTTGCCTCGTCTTCATTTCCATGTCATTGTCATAACAAAACAACAACAACAACAAACAACAACAACAACATCAAAAACAACTTTGCCGCCACTCAAAATCAGATTTTTTCTCTGTGTTGCCGAGGCAGCAGCTGAATGATGATGATTGTGATGATTATGAAAGATACTAAGAGGCAACAGTCACATTCATTATCATCCACATGCCACAACTGAGATTGCTATTTGTTGTTCTTCTTCTTCTTGCTGTTGGCTCCTGTGGGGCATTTTTTTTTTTTTTTTTCCGTAGCAAGAAATGAAATGTGAAAAACGTGCTAAGACCTTTGGCTTTGGCTTTTGCTAGTTTGACAAGTTTTAATACCCTTTAGGGCAGCCTAAATAACAAGCAAGAAACTAACTAAAAACTACTCAAGAAACTTTCTGCTTTGTACTATGTGGTATCTGCTAGTCGATCAACCGCAACAGCGGAAAGCAGAGTTTCCCTACTGGATTAACTTGGCAAAGAAGTTGCTGTTGTTGTCAACTAGGCGCAGTCGGATTTGCGCCTAAGTAGTTGCCAACAATGTGACTTAAAGCTGAAGCTATCAAGAAATATTACACATACGCCACGTCTGCTGGCTGGCTGGCTATAATTTAAACACGAAGCGCACAGCACGCAAGCACAGACAGACAGACAGACATAAACACAAACACAAACACACGCACACACTTAATAACAAATGACCTTGAAGCACATGCGACGTATGCGTAATACTGCGTATTATATATATAATTTCAGCGAAACAAATCAAACAGAAAGAGAGAGAGAGAGAGAGAGAAGAGCAAACAAACAAAGAGCTAGTCAATCAGTCAGTTAGTGCTTTAAGCTTTAAATCGGCCCAGACAATTATAAATACAAGCATGGAAAGCGTAAACAAGCACAGACAGGAATATACGGTAAGCCAAACTGAGACAAAGTAATCAATAATGTGTGTGTGTGTGTGTGTGGGTGTGTAACACAAACAAATTTCATTTACTATGACTTTACCCAAAATAATTTTGCCACGTGCAAAGCGCTAGGCAAACAAACCCAGAAAGAGAGCGAGGGAGATGGGTTTATGGCACAGCAGACACGTTGCAAAAGTTATGTAACACGTGCGTGTGTGTGTGTGTGTGTGTGTGTGTGTGGTAATGTCTGATCCATGTCCTTTCCATACCCCCTTCGGCCCCCTCTGGAAAAGGCTAAAGGCGACACTCAGCCACGTCGAAGAAGACTCATTGAATATGCAAATTGTGCCGAAATAATCCACCAGGGGGCGACACTTGCTGGGAAGAGGGAGAGGGTAAGAGAAGACGCATTGAAATGTGTCAAAAGCACAGGCACAGTGGGTCTTAGTCAGGTAAACTACTTAAAGGATATAACTATAGAAATCTCCTTCATCATTCAGACCACTGTGCAATGTCTTAACAAGGAACAGACAGAAACTGAGACAAGGAGACAAATGTCAGAGAGTCAAGGCAATGCGATGGCGGCGTCGTTCATGATTAGTGTGGAAAAGGGGAAAGGGTAAAGGGGGTGGGGTGAAAGGGGGGAACGCAGCGGAAGCGACGGCTGTCAAGTCAAGAGGAAATTCACAAGACAGCGGCACATCCCAAAAGCCCGGAGACAGCAGACAGAGACAGCTCACGAATACGACGAAGCAAACGAAGACGAAGAGAGAGAGGGAGGAGGCGACAGGCGACAGACAGTGGGGCAAATGACGCAAGCTTTAACAAAAAAGCGAAAGGGATACACATTAATGTTCAAAGGAGGTGTGGCAAGAAGAAGAAGAAGAAGGTAGGAAACATAATCAACAAAGCAATTGCCAACACACACACAGTGTGTGTGTGTGTGTGTGTGTGTGGTTAGTTTATGACAGTGTTAAGGCGGGGTGGGGTGGTGTGGCTGGGTGGTTGGTACTCAAGAGCGCGTGCGAAAGTTAAGCCAAACTTTTGACACTTTGGGTCGTCGTTGACTTCGTCAGTTTTTTTTGGGTTAGAGTTTTTTCTGCGCCGCAGGACATGGACAACGTGACAGAAATAAGCCCAACTAACTTACTCCTGCACACAACTCGGGAAGAACACGCTGAAAGTG
This sequence comes from Scaptomyza hsui, assembly GCA_018152825.1. Taxonomy (NCBI): domain Eukaryota; kingdom Metazoa; phylum Arthropoda; class Insecta; order Diptera; family Drosophilidae; genus Scaptomyza; species Scaptomyza hsui. Next base: position 1,679,989 of record JAECXO010000280.1, read on the forward strand.
TAGTGCAGACAACGCCCATAAGTAGGCAACAATTTGGTTTAGATTCAGATGCACGATATGATAGTAGAGATAGCAATATTCCATTAAGTTGACACCTCAAATGAAAATGCACATACACATTTATGTACATGTATGTGTACGAGTATGTGTGTAAGTAAAGCAGGAAATGTGTGTTAGACATGCAGTCACATTATCCAAAAACTAACAACAACAGAAGCTTAAAGTTCGACTAAACTATGGGAAAAGTTGGATTACTTTTTGATTAAACAGCTGGCGGCTTAGTGTGGCTAATAAGTAGTATAATACCTAAAACTATATATAGTTAACAGCACAAAAAGTTGGAAACTAAATAACATTTTAAATATTCTGAATTATTTAAGAATTTTTATGAAATCATACTTTTAAACATAAAAGATACTGTTAAAAGTGTTTAAATAAGTTTTCAAACTTAAATTAAAAATAAAAAGCACAAATATCACTCATACGCCACAAACTAATAAAATAACGCATACGCCTAGTTAGATATTATACAATTTGCACCCAATTAAACTAAATCTGTTGTAAACTGCGTAAACAGATAGCCATAAATTATTTAAATCGACCATTTAAAGTCATACAACTAACGTGTTGTTCATTTCAAATTTAAACAAATAACGCATACGCCCAGTTAAACAAACAAAGTTACAACAATCAAGTAAATTAACTAAAAATACCGTTAAGCCACTTGAATGTGATAACGTTTGCACACATTTTTCAATATTTATTAAATTCTAGCAGAGATAGAAACAGCTGAGGAAAAAAACCCAAATCGAGTAGAAAAAAAAACAAGTTACAGAATGTAGGTAGAACATACATAAATACATATATATATATATACCACGAGGGAGCCAAAAGTAGCAGCAGCAGCGGCAGCAGCTTAGTTCACATGGCAACGTAAAAATATGAAACGCACATGGCACATAAATTCCCAGCTTAGACGACGTCCTCGTTCTCATCGTTGTCGTCGTTGTCGTCGTCGGCGACGTGCCAAAAAGGAAGCAAAAGCTGCAACACACAAAAACCAGCGAGTGCAAAGAGTGCTGTGTGTGTGTGCAGAGTGTGTGTGTGTGCAGAGTGTATGTGTCAGGAATAAAAACCCCAAAAGCAGACAAAAGCAACAAAAGTTTGGGATGGCCAAAAAAAAAAAACGAGAGCACGAGCCAAACACCAACAGCTGAATGCGAACATGGCCAGAAGCAGCAACAACAACAACAACAACAACAAAAAAGGGCACACAAGAGGAAGAGCTTGTGTCCGGGGGGGGGATGAGCGGTGGCAAGGCAAGGCGAGGCACAATGCGGGCAACGTTGCGCGACCAACGCCTGACTGCGTCTGCCCCTCCCCTCCCCCCCCCTCCTCCCTTCCCGCACCGTACTCCCAAACCAGCTGACGCTGACTGGCAAACTTTATGCGCCACAATGGAAAAAGGGAAACAAAAAAAGCTAGAAGGGAATCTGATAGACTGGAAGATAGCTATAGAATATCGATATTAATCAAGTTGCAGTAAAATTTACAAACATATAGATGTTGATATCGATATTTATCTATTTTTATTAAACATTATTCAACACTAAAAGTTTTATGAGCCTAGAAGCTCAGAAATGCTACAATTTCTACTTAAAATGGCTTATCGATATTAATCGATAGCAAGTGAAATCAACTCTTTGACTGTTTCAGAGATCTAACTTTGCTATGTATGCTTTTTCAACAATTTCAAATGCTTCCAGGGTATTAAAAGGCAAAGAAGTAGAAGAAAGTAAAAATCCGGCAAACAATTCACGAACCGAAAAATCCACACGGACCACGGCAGACGGCTGTCTGCTGCTCTGCGCTGCTGCTGTGCTCGACAGTAACGACAAATAAAACGAAATGAATGGCAAAAGTCCTATATACACAAAGCACACACAAACCCACACACACACACTCACACACACACACACAACTAAAATACATGTATACATTATGTAGAAGCATTGCGTGGTATATAGAAAGGAAAGAACATTTTTTGGATAAATGCCGCACAAAATAAAAGCAGCAAACGCCATCTGGCGGCAGCAAACAGCACGTGCAAGTGCGAAAGAGAAAGAAAGTGGATGAAAGAAAGAGAGAGGAAGAGTAAGAGAGAGAGAGAGAAAGTATAAATGCGAAATGTGGGCAAAAAAAAATAAAAATAAAATAAAAATGGCATAAAAACTGGTTCATGTCTAACCAAATTGTGGAGCAGCCAAAAAGGGGGAGGGAAGGCGGCGGGTGGTTGTTGCGGTAGGGTGGCTCTGGTGTTAGAGGAGGTTGTTGCGAGCTTTTCGGGGCTTTATCGGTTGGGCTGCGGCGGCTGTGGCTCTTGCTGTTGTTGTTGTTGCTGTTTTTAACGAGTGCCGACGATGATGATGATGATGATGATGCCGATGTTGTTGTTGTTGTTGTTGCTCTGTCTGCCTGTCTGCCAGTTTGCTGAGTTTACGTGTACATGTATGTGTGTCTGTGTGTGAGTTAACGATGAGCCCCAGCCAGGCCAGCCGTAAATGTTTGTCGTTCTGTCGTTTACGCCAGCGACCTAAAAATCAGTTAGTCGTCGTCTAACTGTGTGTGTGTGTGTATGTGTATGTGTGTTTGTATGTATTATGTACATACATATGTATGTATGTGTCTGTTTGCAAAAAGGAGTGTCTGCTCTAGAGACGAGACAACAGCAATAACAACAAACAGCAGCAGTAGCAGCAGCTGGGACTTACAAAAAGCATAGCATACATTTTGGGGCAAATTCACATACAGTACTGTCTCGCAAAATTGAAACGCTTGGGTATTGAAAAGTTATTAATAGCAAAGCATTTTTGTCTATTAGAGTAAATACAACGCCGAAAATTCGAAATATTTTTTCCAATAAGTTTTAGTTTCATAAGGTTATTTTTTTTAAGCCAGCACTGTATGCAATTTGAGCTTTAAGTCCATCGAGTATTTGTGGGTGTTAACTTAGTGTCTGCTACTGCTGCTGCTGCTGTTTCTGTTTCTGTTTTATGCTTTTCGACAGACAGCCCTTGAGTAATGGATAGAACAGACAATCAGTGAAATAGTGCCAGAAATAGTCGTTAAAACCGAAAGAGTGTGTAGATATTTAGGTAAGCAGCATACAACATAACAATGCTGCAGCCACGCCCACAAAAACGCCTCTTATACAACTCTTAAAAGCTTTAACTGCAACTACAAACTTTAATAGCAATAATAAAAATACCATTGCCTACTTATGAGCGCAAAAAAAGCAGTAGCTGTATAGTATATATATATATATGGGTTATTTAAGTGGAGCAGGCAACAGTTATGCGCCCATTTTTGTTTTCGAAAAGGGGGGGGAGAGGGGGGAGAGGGGGTTGTAGACCCCGTTAATTGGGCATGGTTGTGACCGCAGCGTGCGGATAAAAGGCAGACATGCTGGCAGCCAATCAGGCATGCCTCAATGCAACTCTGCCCCCTCCCCCCTCACTTGCGTGTCCCCCATCTAGTTTGATGCATCGTCTGATCGATGGCGTTGTGGTCATGCGAATGGCAACCGCAACGACATCACCGACAACGACTGAAGGGGAGACCGAAGGGGGCACGACCTACATTCAATTTGCTGGCAACCGCAGAAACGCGTCTGACAGATGACGATTAACATTCATGATAAACATAATGATGTTCGAGACAGCGATGATGATGATGTTGCAACAACAACAACAACAACGCAAGTGGGTAATGCGTTGGGCGACAAAAACGGAAATATGATTTGACAGTTGAATTGTGGGGTTGGTCTCTATACGGTAGGGGGTGTGCAGTGTCAGTGGGTCAGGTGGGTGCTCTGGTTGTTGTGAACGATTGCACAGCATTCAGAGAGAGTGCATGGAAAATTGTGCATTTCCATTGTTTTTTTATGTGTGCTTAAATTGACGAATGATGAACTTTTTGTACAACATTTACAGATAACATTTAAAGAGTTAAAGCCTAAAAGTTGTTCTTTAATAAAACACAAATATATTACTCAAAAGCCATGCATGCAACCACATTGCGTATGATTTATAGAATATGTATAGAACCACATTGCGTATGAGTTATATTTCAATTGTAGCGAAATGTAGCCTGGCAGCTAATAATAGTACAAATAGTTCTTTGCTCAAGTGCCACACAAAACTTCCACTTTGATCTATGGACAACATTTCAAGCCACAAAAAAAAAAGTACAGAGAGAGAAAAAAGCATTCCGTTTGAGTGTTTGTCATTTGTCTGTCGCCTCGACGAATTCGACAGCTGCTCGACGAAGCAAAAACCCTTAGAGATACTACAGGGAGAACCACTTGCATGTGGTTGTGTTTGAGTTTGTGCCACACACACACACACACACACACACACACACACACACAACTCAGTTGCTCGACCATACACAAAAGTTGTTAGTTACAATTCTGGTTTGTTGCTGCTGCTGCTGCTGCTGCCACGCCCACCCTACGCCCACTTGCAAACAACGCCCGCATGACCTGATTCTGTGCTGAAGGAGTAAGGAAGGGTAGGGTGTAAAGGAATGCGGTATGAAGGTCGTTTGCTTGTAATGAGAAACCAGGCACAGTTTCCTCCACACCCCTCCGAAAAAAAAGAAAAAACAGAGTCCTACTTCTACTACGCCTAGCACTTTGTACCACTTTGCCCAACCACACACAAACACACACACACACACACACACACACAACCACACCCCAGTTGCGAGGCTCTTCTTTGCCGCTGGCTAAATGGAGACGCAAGCACCACAGTTTTTTTTTTTTCTTTTTCTTTTTTTGTTTGACGAATGGAGAGCTCAGCGAACACAAATACAAAACCAGAAAAGTATATATACTATATACATATATATGTATAGTAGTTCTGGTATGTGTACACAAATGTATTTTGAGTGCTCTCTGACTATTTACAATGGAATTGCAGTTGCTTTGTTGTTACCCTCCATCCCCCAGCCTCCGCACATTTCCCTCATTTAATCTTTATCATCGATGACACAATGATTGCCAACAGTCACAGTTTCCATTTTCCTCTTTTTTTTTTTTGCTCTGCACACTTTTCAAAATGGCGTCGCCCCCCCCTAACCCCCTACTGACCCCTACCCATCACTATTCCCAATTGCCCTGCAATCTTCTCAGAATTCCTTCTTTCCTTTTTTTTTTTCCTCGTTTTTGCTTTTTGCAACTTTATTGCTGGGCGAGAGCCACCCGCTGGTCTGGTCTGGTCTGGTTCATGGCTCGCTGGACTCGTAATTCAAGCGGAACGCGTCGCCAGCAACCATAAAAGCCAAGTGCAGAGCAAGCAAACACAAAATGGAAACAAAACAGAGAAAGATAGAGACGGAAAAACAGGGATAATGAAAAGGGAAAAGTAAAAATGTGGCAAGCAACAAACGATGTCCGAGAGCAGGGATAACAAATAACTAGGGCGCCAATGGCAATGTGTGTGTGTTAGTATACCCTGTGTGTGTGAGGGGGTGAGGTATGGGAAAGATATGGCCGATACTAGTATTAAATGTGTGGGGTATTCTACTACTATAATAAATGCAAGAAAAGCAGATCTTCAAGAATGGAACTTAATTCCAATTACAATTAAAGACAGATATTTCTGATATATAGTTTTTTTAAGTCCCTTATTAATGGACTTTCCTAGCTATATCCAAGGACCTTCTTCCTCACTAAAGACTTAAAAAAAATAAAATAAAACACCTAAACTTTTCTATTCCCGCATTGATTTCTCCTCCACAACAGTACAGGTAATATTTTAGTCAAGCTACTTTTCCATCAACAACTACTTATTATTGTTGTTGTTGTTGTTGTTGTGAGTCCTTTTCGTGCCGTCATGTCATGGCAACCCAAACCACCCACAATTGATGGCAACAACTGCGTCGCGTCTGAGTTTTCCATTTATTTTTTGCCAGTCTGAATTTTTTTTCCTATTTTTTTTTTTTTCGTTTGCTTTTGGCCGACATAATTTGCTAACTGAAATGGAAAACGTTTTCGACAGGCGCGCTCTGTCGGGCGCCAGGACACAGGACGCAGGCAGGCAGACACGCGCACCAATACCAATGCAACACACACACACACACACACACAACAAACGAACAGCAAACAGGCTGAGAACACAGACAGGAAAAAGGATGTCGCCGCCAACATTGTCAATGTGTGTGCGTGCTTTAGTCCTGTTGCTGGGTCAGCCCATTGTCCATTGTTGTCCTGTTTTTCATTCCTTATCGATGGTTTTTCTACTGTTGTTGTTGTTGTTTTTGTTGCTATGAACTTACGGCCTAGTCCTAGTCCACAACTCATCCTTTTGTGTGTGTGTTTTTCCTTCACACTCCCTTTATGCTATTAAAAGCAAATGCTTTTGTTGTTGTGTCCTTCACGACATGTCATAAAAGCGTGCAACAACAAAGAAGTGAGCTATAACAAAGCAAACAGCTTTTTGTCTGGGACAACGACTTCAAAATACGCTTTGAGTGTTTAGAGAAACAAAATTGCTTCACAAGAAGGGAAGAAAAACTCATTACAAAAAATCTAACGTTACCACTTGGATCACATAGTCAACATACCCCTATACATATACCCTTTGTTTATTTTAATAGCTGGCGAAAATGGTCTGCATGCGTAAATGATTTCAGTCTGATTCAGAGTCAGGGTCCGTGCTGGGATTAGTTTTGGGTAGTTAAGGGGGGGAGGAGGAGGGTTCGCAGGGGGCTGTCTGGACGACGACGCATTGGACCCACTGTGGCGCTATTTGTTGTTGTTATTATTATTCCACTTGGCTGTGACTAACGTTCTTTAAATGAAGACTGTATGTAAAATGTAGCTACATCTAAAAAAAAGGGACAGCTGGACACAAGGACATAAGGACAAATACGCAGTAACACACAAAGGCAAGGAGGGGAAGAGAGAACTTTTGCCCTTTTGTATAATTACGCTGTGTGTATAAAAAGAAAACAAATGTCTAGCCAAGGGATAGGCGCCGAGTCTCCCTTCTTTCGAAGGGGTAGGGAAAAACTCATTACCAGCTTAACAGGACATTACGTAAGCACAAATCCTTGGCAACGTTTCTAATGCGCGTGACCCACAAAAACACAAAAACAAAAACAGAAAAAACAAGTAAAATAAAACAAACTGTGCAAAATATTTCGCGTGAAATTAACGCCAAGGCGCTAATGGGCCACAAATCGGAGCGGAATCTTGACAAAAAAAAAAAAAAACCAAAACAAAAGCTAATGCTAATCGTGCGGCAATCGATTTGGAGAATCGTTTCGCTAATGAGGAAGCAAGGAGAGAAAATAACACGTGAATAAACTAAAGATCGTAATATTATATTTAGCATAGGCAAATATTTGTAATTACTAGAGGTTATTTATACTATAAATATAGTATGTCTAGGTTACTAGTGTGCAGGTTACTTGTGTGCAGGTTACTTGTGTGCATATAGTGATAAGTGTGGGTGTTGTTAATATCAAAAGTAAACTTTGTAGCCTCCTCATATGATAATTGAAAATTATAACATATTCCTAAGTAAGGCATTACATTTAAGAAGAAGATTGCATTTAGTTACTTCAGGTTATTTATAGTACTTGTGGGTGTTGTTAATCTTTCTAAGCAAACTTTGAAATCTTTGATGATAATTGAATATTATAACATATTCCTAAGTAAGGCATTACATGTTACTTAAGGTTATTTATAGTACGTCTAGGTTACTTGTGGGTGTTGTTAATCTTTCTATGATAATTGAATATTACAACATATTCAGAAGTAAGGCATTACATGTTAGAAGAAGATTCATGGGCTTAGATCTGTTTCTATTAGGTATATATCTATTAGGGTATATAAGATATATTCAGAAGTAAGGCATTACATTTTAGAAGAAGATTCAGTAGTCTTTTTACAATTCTTCACTCCTCCCACTCAATTCTACAACTCTGTCTGCCCTGAACGTAAGGTATATAAGTTCAAGTCACACATATGGCACTGACAAGCGACCATAACTCTAATAACAAAAAAAAATAAAATCAGATTTTCATGGCCTCAAGATGGCATCTCAAGAACTTGCAACTGCAACTGCAACTGCAAGTCGCGCTTTGAACCAAAGGAAGTCGAGGTCTTTTAACTATCCATGTCTTGTGGCACAAGGTTTTGACGTTGTTGCAACTACGATGTTTTGGGGCTGTTCAACTGTCGGCGGTTGGTGGCCGTCGCCGTCGTCGTCGTTGTCGTTGCCAGGTGATGAATGGTAATGAAAATGTTGCTGCGGCAGTTGTTGCAATGCCGCTTTGTCTGCCACAGTCGCACAAGCCAAACTCTGCCTCAATAAAAACTAATGCAGTGGCAGTTGCAGTTGCAGTTGTAGTTGTTGTTGTTGTTGGAGCGTACGATAATCATCTAGCTCTGTGCTGCGGTTGTGGCCATGGCTGTTAGCTGTTAGCTGTTAGCCGTGTTGACTGTGTGTCTTGGCCCACTTGTTGCCACCGTCAAGTAGCAGAAAAACATAAAATTTTATGCATTCGTATTTCTTGTGAAGCGCAGCAAGCACTAAGCAAGGCCTCCCCCCTCCACCTCCCTCCCTCCCTCCCCTGACTGCCTCTTTGCCAAACAATTGTCGGTTTTCTCTAACGTTTTTTTTGTTTTTGTCTACCCTGTAGAAGTAATGATTGTTGAAAGAGGGTATGTTACAGTTGAGAAACGATTAAATCTGTGAGTTAGTCAAGTACAGTGATGTCTGAACACAGTAAACATTCACTAAAACAAACTTCTTGGCTAAGAGAATTACAGGGTATAATCTAGTCAAGTCCAGCTCACCTTGTTGCTGTTTGCTGCAGTTGCTGTTGGCTCGTTTTGATTAATCTGACATTGTAATGCAAAAATCCATTTGGCAGCTCAACAGCAGCAGCGGCAACAACAAGAGGCAACAACAAGAGGCAACTACAAAAACAAGTTATTACCAAGCTTGGCTGTTTGGCTGTTGTTTGGCTGTTAGTCGAAAAATGAAGGCTCGTGTTCAACCCAGTTACAAAAGGCCAAACTTGACCTAGCCATGGAATTTAGACATCGCATTTGCCAGCTGGAAAGAAGAAAATCACACAAAAGAGTTATGGCCAAAACGTAGAGACGCCTTCGCACAAGCCAATTGGCACGAGTTACAATGTTTCAATGGTGGCCAGAAGCAAAAGCACAAAGCAGCAGCAGCAGCAGACGTGGCAATAAAATTGCGGAAATGATTTCAAACGAAAATTGATTGGCATCGGCCAGCCAGAAAAGCCAGCCAGAAAAGCCAGTCTGAAAACTGGCCAAGTTGGTAAGTAATTGCTGGGCGCGTCTGGGCAACAACAACAAGAAGAAGAAACTTGGCTAAAACGCAACGCAAAATGTGCGTGACCTGTCCAAGGACAAAAGGCGGCAACGCAAAATTCAGTTGACACCACCCCCAAAACACAAAAAACACAAAAATAAACCCACAAAAAAAAAAGAGCTGTCAATAATTTATGATTATGGCTGCTGACATTTTAGCCCGAAGGAAAATTATATTTTTGCTGCTGTCGGGAATGTCTTCATTGTGGGGAAATGAAGCTTTTCCCCGAAAAATGATGACACAAGTTTTTCCTCTAGGTTTTGGGGTGTAAATTAGTTGGGGGAGAAACAAGTTTCCCAGCCAAGGAAAATCATAAAAAGTTGACAAAAACACATTTAAGGGGTGAGAAGCTTTATAGGTATGATTAGCAAAATATATTTTGAAAAGTTTTCTTATACAAAAAGTTTCAAGAAACTATTTAGCAAGTAAATAAAGAAGCGCCGAAGAGTGAAGTAAAAGTTTAAAAAAATATTTTGAAAAAATGACTTAAGGATTGAAAAGCTTTCAGACTTTATTAAAATGAGTGAAAGTTGAGTTTAGGAATTCAAGAAACTTCAGTAAACTATTAAAAACCTATCAACATTCGTGAAATACAACCCTGCAAAGCGTTTCCTGACAAAATTCCAAATTAATTTTGGGCACAGTGACAAAAATCAACCCACTGGAGGAAAACCCAATTTACGTCACGCACTCACACATTAAAGTTCAAAGCACACACAACTAGATTTAGATGCCATATCCCAGATCCTAGAACCTAGAACCCTAGAACCCCTGCAACCCCTTCACCCTCAACGCTCAGAAACAGACTCTTATCTAAATGATGTGCTTCAAATCATAAAATTGTTGTGCGAGTGTGTGCTTTAAGCAGAGCTTTAATGTATGTAAGGAAAAGCAGGATGAGAGATAGGAGGATGTGGGAAAGTAAAGCATGTCTGCCAACGCCCACAGCGCCACGCCCAAATCACCGGCTACTACCAACAACAACAACAACAACAACGAGAAAAGCGACTACGACATAAACTTGGAATGTTGAATGTGCCTCAAACTTTTGCTGACATGACTGTCACTAATGCCAAACACGCGCCAAAGTTTCAGACACAGACGCACACAAACACACCCTTACACACACACACACACACACACACACACACACGCACAACAGCGACCGACATTTGGCACAGAAAAGCACACAGCAAAGTTTTAGATGAACACACACACACACACACACAGACAAAGTAACTTACATATAAAACTGTGTCGCAGCACAGACGACACTAAAAGAGCTTAAAGAGTGAGCGAGAGGTAAGAGGCTAGAGCTAGAGCGAGAAAGCAAATTGTAAGCTTGGGCGTCTAGTAATGCAAGCAAAGGCAGACAGCGTCAGACACACACACACACACACTAACAGCGGGCGCCGCCTATGTACAAGAGTAAAACGTGCGACAGACGAAACGACGGAAAGCCGACCGACCGACATACATACGAAGCTCAGCCGAGCGCTCACGACACGACGACACACAAAATACCAAACAAAAACAAAAAAAAAAGTAAGCAAGCAAGCAAGCAATTTCCCTTTGGCTGCTTCAATGTCTCGGCAGACGCTGCCCAGCCACCCAATTAAGTCATGAGTTGACCCACCACCACCAGCCCCCTCCCCTCCTTGTATGTGTGTGTAACGAAGCAAACTCCAGCAAAGCAAAACCTACAGCAACAAAATATGTCTGAGGGCGCGACAACGACGCTTTTGACTGTTGCTATCTCTGTTGTGTGCACGCCGCGTTCCAAGTGTAGAAAAAAAGCTCTCACACTCTCTGGCTCTGGCTCTGGCTCAACACACATAACAGTCAGACGCCTGGGCAGACAAAATAATAAGGAAAAAAACCGTTGAAAGTTTTGCGCTCGCTCTTTTTCTTTCTCTCTCTCTCTCTCTCTCGGGCGCCGAGTGCTACGAAACTGAGAGTGTGGGGTGAGTGTGGGTTTTGTGTAAAAAGTTTTTTGCGCTGCGTTTTTGTTGTTGTTGTTGATTCTTACGACATTTTCGTTGTCATATTTTGTTTATCAGCATCCGTGCTGGCGTCTATATGTATGTATGTGTGTATGTATGTGTGTGCATTCATGTCTCAAGGGTGTTTTACATTGTAGACGCAGCTTCTTCTACTTTAAGTCCACATTTCTCCTGTTTCCCTTTTCATTTTTTTTTTTTTTTTGTGTGCAATTTCTTTTTGCTCCAGTGCCGCTAGCGTTCAAACTAGGCTGAATTCTGCTGTTTCCTCTTTCATGCTTGCTTTCGTTGATTCCTTACACGTCTCAATATTAAATTTATTGATAGCATAACGGAACTGTGTGTGGGTGGGGGCGGAGGAGGGGAGAAGGGCAAAGGTAGAGCTGGCTGACCTGCCAACGGCTCTTTTCTTCTGCCATCTCTTTCTTGCTGCGTCTCAAGTTTCGCACAGCACACAACGGTGAAACGGTGTCAATTTATTTCTTCACTTTATTCTGCTCACTTTTCAATTTCAATACAATATACATAAATTGAAAGACTCTCAAGTTTTATAAGCCCACGTGCTTATTCCAACTTGTTCCAACTTGTTGCTGTTGTTACTGAAGCAATTACAATTGTTGTAGTTGTCTCCAGCCGACAATGACACGTGTTGCTGTCAATTCATTTTTTTTTTTCTTTCGAGACTACGCTTTATATGATTTACGGTTACCCACACACACACACGCACGCAATAAGATAAAGCGTGTAAACAGGTGCCAAAACAGAAAGCAATAACAGCAACCAAAAACTTGTTTCAGCAAACACACAAAAAAAGAAGTCAGCAAAAAAAAAAACTGAATTCAATTGAAACTTTGCTTAAAGTGTAAAAAAAAACTATGTTCAACTACGCACAATTTGCTCTAATTGTTTGTAAAGTGACAAAAAAAAAAAAAACTATTGATGTTTGGCGTTCCGGCTTGTTATATTACTTATTAATTTTGTCGATTTTTTGTTGCTACTGATACTTGGGAGTTATATCTCTATTACGTAACAAAGCTTAAATTATAATCATGTCAAAACTGAACAAACATTAACTATGATTTATTGAGAAAACGAAGTGGAAATGCTTAACTACTAAAAGGTTTGTAGATTAAGATGAAGAAGCTTTTGCATTGGTATAAATTCGATGAATGAAAGCTTTAAGCTTAATTGTTTTCTCTTGAAAGTATTTTTTTTTAGGGTTTTCGCAAGTATAGTAATTTTTTTCAACAACAAAAATCTTTGAGAAAAATCCCCAATAAATAAAAAGAAGTATGTTCATACAGACGGACAGATAGAAGGACAGACAGACGGACATGGCTGTTAATGCTGATCAAGAATATATTGTATACTTTATAGGGTCGGAGATGCTTCCTTCTGCCTATTTTACACAGGCATACAAATATTTCGTTATTGGCAAACACGTTTTAAAGAGCAACTCATAGTCGTTCATTTGCTTTTAAACTTACCCCCAACTCAAATAGTTAACGTTATCATTGTTGTTGTTGTTAGTTTGTTAACGGCCATAAAGCAAACGGCACAAATTCATTCACAAATCGTCAGTTAAAGCAGCATTTAAAAACTCACCTGAAAAAGACAATAGCAAAGTAGAAAAATAAATTAGTTAGAAATCAGAAAAAATATATACAGAAAGATAAAATGCGTATTGGTTTTCAATTTAAAGTAGATATATATATTTATCTTAGATTGCTCGTGTTGTTGTATTATTGCGCCAGTTGCAATTTTAATTGCAGCATTGCCTGCAATTAATTTGTCAATAAAATTCATTTGGCTTTTAGTGAAAGAGAAGCCAAAAAAAAAAGAAAAAAAACACAAACAGACATTAAAAATTGCATTAGACAGCGAACCAAAAATGCGCGCAGTTAGGGAGAAATGTCCAGGGGGGAGCGTGTCAGAGGGGGAGGGGATTTAAAAGGGATTGCAACGCTTGCACTTTGCTCGATCTTTCTTCTGTGTGTGTGTGTGTATGTGTGTGTGTGGCAAGATTTATGTTGTGCCGCATGCCAGCAACGCTAGCCAAAATATATCTTGCCTCTTTGCAGCACAGCTAACCCTCTTCACCCTACCCCCTTCAACCCCTCTCAGATTGTTTGACTCGTGGCCCGGCAAATAATTTTTCATTTTTGCAGTTTTTCTAGCAACGCTTTCCCTTTTCATTTTCATTTTGAGGAAAATTGTTTAGTATGCATATTAAAAATAGCAACAAAAAATAGAAAGAAAAAAAATTGGCATTCAAATACATTTTTTGTTCATGTCAGAACAATTGTTGAAAGTGAACGATAAATTTTGCAGTTAAGTGAAATGTTTTAAATGCCAATCTATAACGCACTTTCAATGCCCTAACATGTGATAAATTATGGAAAATACTTTTGCAATTATATGCAAATGATGCCCACCAAACAATAAATTAACGCAATAAATTTAAATGGAAAAAATAAAATAAAAGTATAGAAAAAAAGTAGCACAAAAATGTCAACAGCAAATGGAAAAAATGGATTGGGCATTTTTAGGGGCAGTTGGGAGGAGATATGGCGTCAGTTGTTGTTGTTTGTGTCTCGTTGTCTTTATACGCATTGTTGTTGTTGTTGTTGTTGTTGTGGATTGTCCTTTGCGTGTGGCAGCGTCAAAATGGCGTCGCCAATATGTCGCCCCAACATTTTGGTCTATATGGCGACGTCGGCGTCTCGTCTATACCAAAAACTCCCAACAACAACAACAACAACTATATTTCTGTTGTAGTTGTTGTTGTTGTTGTTGTTGTTGCCTGCCTCGTCGACTGGGCGCGTTAATTGCCCCCTTTGAGTCTGACTGACAGCAAACGATAAACGAGCAAACAGTTGGGAATGGGGCACAAGAGGTATCCCCCACCCCTCTGCCTCTACCTCTCCCTCTCCCCTACGCACCCTAATGCGTCTCTAATGTTGCTAAAATTTCTTTGTGTGAGTATGCAACATCATGTTGTAGTTGTTGTTGTAGTTGTTGTTGTTTCTCTTCTTCTTCGTTTTTTGTTTTTTTTTTTGCCACTTTTAATTTAGCAAATGTTGTAAATTTACGCTAATTTATTGCGTGTCGCCTGTGCCGCCAGTCGTGGCATCCACACACACACACACACATACACATACGCAGCTTGGGGGCATTAGTCACTTGCTTGGTGGCCAAGCTAATTGCCACGCCGAAAAGAAGAAGAGAGAGAGAAACATACAAATAAAAAAGTAGACAGAAAGAGTTTTAAACGAAGTAACGAAGTTTTAACACTCTATTTTGAGGGAGCGTGTTTAAATGAAGGGTATTTTAGAAGAGTTGCTACCTGTAAGTTTCTGTTATCGATATTAATCGATAAAACTTATTCGCCCAAATATTTAGTTTTTCTCAAATAAAGTCTGCTTTTCACAATGATTTACATAAGTTTCTTTATTCTAGAAACTCAAGAAGACTTTAAGAACAGTTTTTCCCATTGTACGATAAAGTAGAAGGACTTTCCATAGTAAAGCTCAGTAATAACTGAAAGTAAATCAACCGGTAAAATCACCCAAGGCAGACAGAAAGTCGGGGAAAATCAGTTGGGCGCGCAGCCAGGATAACTTAATTTCGCATTAGTTTAAAAAAGAAATATGATAAAAATAAAATGCAGTTTTGATTTACAATACAGCTAAAGAAGAAGAAGAAGATGAAGGCAGAAAGTGTGAATATAATTTAAGAACGTTTCGTATTATAAATGATGTGCTAAACTCACGACTAAACAACTTTGGCTCGAGTTACGCCTAAACCACTACAGATAAGTAGAGAAGTTGCATGCAACGTGCAGCGGGGAGAGTAGGGAGTGCTGTGCTACAATAAATCACCAGCAACAACAACAATCCTGAAAGCCAAGCGGCAGGTGCAACGTTTTTTCTCTCTCTCTCTCTCTGTATCTCTTTTAGCCATGCTAATTATGACCGTTATACTACAGTGACAAAATAGCCAGAACAACAACAACAACAAGGAGATATGTATTAAGATAGATGCACAGCAAGATAAATAGATAGATGCACAGCGTTGCCACATCGTTGCCGCATCAAAGCTTCTAATTACAAAATGTTCCAACGTGCTTTTGTTGTTGTTGAATCAAAGTTAGTGTTAGTTGATGGCTCCGCATAATTTATTATAATGAGTTTGCGAGTAGAGCAAGAGAGACAGGGAGAGACAGAAAGAGAGGGAACTATAACTTCCCCAAAACTCAACCGATTTTTACAAGCAATGCCTTATTGATTATGAATTTAACTCTTAAGTACTTTTTTTTATTATTTTCCCAACTTAAGCTATAATTTTATATGCTCTGATAATCTTTGTTGGGATTTTAAATTTGCGTTTTTTTTTTCCTTCCAGCTTAATGACGAAAGAGCTTCGCCACAAAGTCGCCAACGACGACGACGACGACGACAACAATTATAAATTAAAATTTTCTTGACTTTTCCAACGCTACCCCTCACTCCCCCCCCTTCCTCAGCCAACTTCCTCTCCACACACAAAGTCTTTTCGCTCATTTGCAGTTTTTACTTTTTTTCTTATTATTTTTCAGTCCCCTCCCTGTTTTTCTTAAGCATGATTGTAATTTATGATTGCGTCCCGTTTTAATGTCTTGCTTGCCTCAAAGTGCTGTTAAAGTGAAGCGGCGTGATTAATTTAAATTAATGCGTCTCGTCGCTGCAAAAAAACAAATAAACCACAGCCAGAAAAGCCCTTTCAACAAAAGTGTCGCATCAAATTTTTGCGAAGCAAGCAAGCAAATAAAAACAACAACAACAAAAGACGAGCAGCGAAAAACTAAAAAACAAACAAACAAAGCGTCAAATGAAAAATGCACACCAAAAAAAATATGAGAAAAATAAACAACAACAAAAACACACTCATGCATAAATTTGCAACTGTTTTCAATTATTGCGAGCCGCGAATGCAATTGAAAAGCTCACAAGGAAAAATTCTTAACGCCACTCAAAACAAACATCAAAATATGGCAAATACTCAAAAGCGAATAGAGATGAGATGGAAGAGATTAGATGGATGCGTGATGGATAAGAATATTGAAAAGAAAGTACTAAAGATTCCGATCTATTCTGAAGAACTTTTACTACAATAATTTGTTAAGAATATTATTTTTTTTAATCTTAATTAATCCAGGATTGATAAAGAAAAAATTCTTGAGTATATTCCTAAGTTCCTTAGAACAAGAGAAGTAATTTTGAAACCTTAAAGATATTTTCTTTATTCAATCGTGTTGTTCTTAAGTTCGTGTCACGACACATTTGTCATCTCTTTATCTATACTAACACCCTACCCCTTCCTCCCTCCTTCTCTACCCCTTTGCAACAAACCCCATCAAGAATCTCACCCCACAGAGATTGTTTTGTTTGCTCAGCAACTGCAGTGAAATATTAATTAGCGTCCGAGTCAAATAAAATCGCGGCGCACTAAATATAGGCAAGGCAGAAAAAAACGAGGAAAGCACTAAAAAAATATATGAAAAAGAAGAGTTGAATGAAAGGCAGAAGGGATAAAGGGAAAGGCTGGGCAGAACAAATGCAATCAGACTAAAGTCGCTAGTTTTACCAAAAAAAAAAAAAAAAAAATTGAAAAAAAAACCCAAAAACAAAACGTTCAACATGTTAATCTTCTGAACAGCAGCAGCAAATGCAGTTGAAGCAGCAACAACAACAACAACCAGTCGTCGTCCTAACAAGGACATTCTGGGCCCGCAGCAATTAAGGACATCGGCAGCAGCAGCAGCAGCAATGAAACGGGCAAACGACGACGACAACGCAAAGGCCCAAAAGATAAATGCAATGCAGCTGGAAAAATCTGTGGAAAATCTGTGCCAGCAGCAGTTGGCCAGAAGAAGAAGAAGAAGAAGAAGCAGAAGCAGAGAGGAGAAGAGTTCATGTCCTGGGCGACGTTGAGTTGCCTTTCTAAACTGGGTCAAAATTATAAACACGTTATCATGCAAATGGCACAGGGACATGCTAACTGAAACTGGGCCAAAAGAGTGAGAGAAAAAGAAATGTGGAGAATGCGTGAAGAGTGGCGGGGAGGGTGAGAGAGAGAGAGAGAGGGGGGGAGGGAGTGATGTTCACAGACAGAGCGGCTGGGCATAGAAATTATCCTGGCCAACAGAAACAACAAGGAGCTGCTGTTGCAACCATGTCTGTGGCACTGAGTTATGTGTTTTGCTTGTTGTTGTTGTTGTTGTTCATGTTAGGCAGACCGCAGGACATGCCAAACTGTGGCATGTTGCAACTGCACCCTTGCCACAAGCTCTCCTCCTCAGAAAACAACTGTGTTCCTATTGAGAATCTAAAATATGTATTCCAATATTTTATAAAATTTGAGTGGTTGTTTAATAAAATAAAAATTTAAAAATAAAATTAAACATAATAAAAAAAAGTAAATAAATAAATGTCAATTAAATGGCCAAGCTTAAGGTTTAAGTTAACAAGCTCTATAGCTCTTTTACTAATACTCTTCTGACAGAAAGTTTTTCTCTTTCATGTTCTTTTATAGCGTGTTGAAAATGGAATTTTGTGGAATGAATGCTGAGTAAATTGTTTGATAACAATCTTGAACGTAACAAAGATGCAGACAGACTCAAAAAGACGCCTAAAAAGGTCCAAAAGTGGGCGTGGTCGAGTCCAATGCGCATCGCTAAGCAGCCAACAAAAAACAACTAAGAAAAAAAAACATTTTTGATTGATGTAAATGGCCGCAAACACAATTCGCACAATAAAACAAGTTGTAATTGCACAACAACAACTGCGCATCTGGCAGATACATTTCTATCTGCCATGACTATTGCGTGTCCAAGTGCAAGTGCAAATAGTTGATATCAGTGCTTCACTGTAATAACGTAATTGTAGCAAAAATTTACAAATTGCGTGATTGAGAGTTGAGTTCAGTTCTTTTTTTTTGGGCTTAGAATTTAAAAAAAAGCTTTTTCCAGCGAATGCAAACGCTTTAATTAAATGATTAAAATCGCTGTCTGAGACTTGAAGACGCCGCCGCCATCATTCACTCAATCAATCAGTCATTCATTTATGCTGCAGTTGTGCAGCGAGTTCTTGGAAGAAATTCTCACAGAATTTCACGTCATTTTGGACCCCGTTTGCACCCAAAACGGAAATGGTAATGGAAATTGGCCACAGTCCGCAAATTGTTGCAACAGCAACAACAACAACAACAACAACAACAGAAATGCAGCAACATTGATGCGCAGCATTCGTCACACAGTTGTCCAAGATTGTGTGGCACATTCTCATCAGCATGTAGGGAGAATAAAAAAAAAAACGCAAATAAAACTGGTAAGAATAAAAAACTAATCAGTTGGCCAAAGTAGCCACAAAGTGCATTCTCTATATCTATCTCTTTCTCTCTAGCTACTGCAGACATTTGAGCGTATAAGGAAATGGTTAAATTCAAATATGTTGGCTATATAAAGTTAGATGGATGGATATATGTATACCTATTGTGACATGTGGCCTCTTTGGGACTTGCGTTCTGACTGAAAAGTTTAACTTGGCTCGGAACCAAAGCAAAGCATGCTTAATTGCCAGCTCACGTTTTGGCTCTGGCTTTGGCTTTTGACTTGATTTCTGTATTTGCGCCTTTGCCCGTTGCCTTTATTGTTGCCTTTATTGTTGCCTTTGTTGCACATTGACATTTTGTGCAGACAAATCGCTTGCAACAATGGCATTGAGTCAGAGTCAGAGTCAGATAATCAAGCAAACGTCGCGTCGGCCAGGCCAACTCCAAATGTAATGCCAATGCAAATGCCAATGCAACAAACACACACACACACACACACACACACACCCATAGACACACACACGTATGAGTTATGCATGTGGCACCAAAACGTATGGGGCGACATCTTTAGGCGGAGCACGTGAGTTGCAATGAGAAGTTGCATAAGTTGAATCTGACTTTGGTTGAATGTCGTGAAAAACGATGTCGTGAGTTTGATGTGAATATTGTTTGTTGATGATGTTATCGGATAAACATAGTTATGATACATGATTTTATCTATCGAATAGTGTGAAATGTGCTTAATGATTGTTTCAAGGATTGTTTAAAACAATTCTAATAAAAACTTATCAGATAATCAATATTAAAATAAAGTAGTCTAAAAAGCTTAAACATTTGATGGTATGACGGTTATCGACTATCGGTTTATCGATATATACTGAAGATGAAGTTATTATCCATCAACAATATCTGCGTTTGGTATACACAAATTTATTTTTCTGTTCTTAAATTTAAATCTGCTATATCTTCTGTATTCCTTAACCGATTTGGATGAAAAGTTGGCAAATGATGACAAAAGCTAGATCTTCGAAAATGTGATATCGATAAACGACATATCGTTAGTTTGTGAATGGAATAGTTATCGATAGACAAAATAAACTAAATCTAAGCGTGTTTCCTCCAATTTTAAATTCTCTAGCTCCAAAAGGTTTATGGTATAGAAATAAAGGACTTTCATAATTAAATACCTATCTACCCAATATACTTTTAATAGCCGTATACCTTATTTAAAGCTCTTCACGTGCACATCGCTAAAAAGTGTAGTCTAGAGAGAGACGTTTTTAGCTGATGGCATCTTTTGGCCATGTTCATGTGAGTGTGTGTGGTTCAGGCCCGAGCACGTGTTGTTGGCCTTGGTTTGTCTTGCTTTGCCTTGCCCTGGCTTTGGCTTGTGGCAACTGCAACTGCTGCAAAAAGCAAAAACTATAGACTATCGACAGCCGACTATCGACGCCTGCAGTCGTTGTGGGTGGGCCTCGAGAGTCAGAGTCAGAGCGTTTGGCAAAAACGTGTTTAGTTTTTAATTGCAAATGCAGCTTAATGCAGCAAGTGCCACAGAGAGATAGAATTAGTTTGATAGCGGAGGGGAAAAGAGTTGTGTGTGGCATAACTGCACAGAGACCGCAACACGTTGCGCTTTGCAACATTGAAAACAAAGTTCAAACAAAGCGGGGCAGAATTTCCTCCCAGTTCCCCCCTCTTCCCCCCCTCCCTTCCTTCACCGACTGTCTGACTGGCTGACTGACAGACGAGGCATGGCACATCAATTCCACATGAGTTGAGGCCGCGTTGTCCATGTTGCATGCCCCAACCCGCTCTCTCTCTCTCTCTCTCTCTTCCCATACGTTGGCTGCGTTTGCCACAAATTTTTATGACCGTCAGTTTTTACATTTTTACATTGTTGCAAAAGTTGCATAAATACCCTGTGATTGTGAAAAGGTTTGTTAAAGAGTTGTTAAACATTAATATACTTAAATAATGATTTTTGTACTTGAGTCTAATATTTCCATATGCGTATACTTAATATTTTGAAGTTTTATTTAATCTAAGGTTTGTAAGGGGTATCTTTTAGTCTTCTAACCCGCAACTAGAGCACTATTTTGTATTTGTTGTTGTTGCAGTTGCAGTTGCAGTCTTTTAGTTTTGCCGTTTGCTGCATTTTGCCGTTTGCCGCGCTTTAAATGTAGCGTGCAAAACTTCAGTTTTAATTGCCAACGCATTCATTGGACCGCCACCTGGTTTGAGGTTGCTGCCTGCCTCAGTTGTAGTTGTTGTTGTTTCATATATATTTTTGTCAAATCACACACACACACACACACAAACTGTAAGCAGGTCCTGTCTACGTGTGGGCGTTTTTGTCATAGGCTTCCAGCTGTTTTTTTGGTTGCTATCTATTTTTTACGCCCACGGAACAAACAGAAGCAACCGAAGCTAGCTGACAATAACATTCTCTTTATTGTCACCTTTTTTTCTAAAGATAAAAATTTTCATATACATATTTCATGATTTTACATGTAAATTTTTCATGAATTGATTTCGTTGGTAGTCACTGCGTATGCGTAATAAAAACCATAAAAATATATGAATTCGTACAAAAATAACTGAAATTGAATATAGAAGGCTATAAACAACTTTTCAAGCGTTTTAGAATCGAACACTTCGATTTAAAATCTTAACTTCTCATCAAATAGGAGTCAACGAATTCTAGTCCTGCAAATCGATAAATATCGATAGCAACAAATGCGCTTGTTTTTAAATTGAAAATGTTTCTGTAGCTACAAGTAATATGAATATCAAGAGCAATAAAAGCTTAGCTTTGGTAGCTGTTGATCGATAAATATCGATAGTATAAACTAAAGCCTTGACTATTAAAAGATTCTAGGTATCTTCAAGTCAAGCTCTCTATCTACAAGATGCTTGCTTGTTTTATTCTTATCAAATGTGTCAAAGAAGCAAGAATGCGACTTAAGCACAGAGCTCATTAAAGATTAGTCTTGTCTAGTCATACCTAATATATAGTATATATATAAAAGATAAGCCAGCTTCTCTAACGACAATATTATGATAGTTTTTTTTTACATATGTATGTACATAAAGCCGGATGGCACGAGCTTTGACAATTATGTAGAGGTAATCACTCTGATGACTGCACAAAGTGACTGTTTGATTGATTGGCTAAGTGACTAACTGACTGACTGACTGACTGACTGACTGACTGATTGACAAAGTATACGCACAACTCTTTATATATTAGTCTCTTTGTGTTTGGCATTGTTTGATTTGCTTTGCCTTTTGCATTTGGCTTATTGTGATTGCCTGTTTGTTGGTTGGCCCTCGTTTGTGTGTGTGTGTGTGTGTGTGTGTGTGTGTGTGTGTGTGTGTGTGTGTGTGTGTGTGTGTGTGTTGGCCTGTTGCTTTGACTTTACACGTGTTTGCACAGCCAATGGCCGCAGTTTGCCGCATTATGCTGCCGGCACTCGGATGACTCCCCAACTGCCTCCCCCCGCTTCCCCGCCAACCTGCCTGCCTGCCTTTGCTAGCCCCGCTTTGTGGGCCAAATTTGTTTGCTTGGCTGACACCTTTGAAAGTCGTTAAGCCTTTTGCAAACCACAAAAAACACAAAAACAAAAAAAAACTTTGGCCCTGGCCAAAAGCCAAACAGGCTCAAAGCAAGTGGAGCTGCCTTTTTGGGTTTGTAAGTTATTTGTTCCCCATCGTTTTATACGCCTACCCCCTCCCCCCTCTCCCTTTTGAGCGTTAGTGATTGTTTAATCTACTTCAGATGTGAAGAGTGTAAGACAGTTGAGCTTTTTATAAATAAATAAAAGAAAATATTTCAAGCCATTTCAAACTTTGATTTGATGTAAAGTACAAATATTTAATTCAATCTTCAAAGAATAAAATTGCAGAGTTGCATTTCTTTGGTGTACTGTTATTTAAACTTGTGTACAAACTGTACTTTATTGCACAATCAATGCAACTCTGGAAAACACTTTACAAGTGTTTGATAAATTTAAATGGGAATAGAAATTCTTATTGCTTGAATTAAACAAATTAGCAATTTGTATTTCAAATTAAATGTTTCCCACTTAAAATATAAAGAAATTGATATCAAAAAATATTTGTAAGCTCAGTCAAAGCTATTTTACGCTGCTACCAAACCAAAGTCTAGAGTTCTTTTCCGCTGCTTATTGCTCTTACTCAATACTTTATTACACTGTGCGCTGACTCAGCCAGCAACAACAACAACAACAACAACAACAGCAGCAACAAATAGAAAACAACAGCAGCAGCTGGGGGAAAAGTTCGTTGTCAAACATTTGCATTTCGCTTGAATTTCTGATTGCAGCAAAAGAGTCCAAAGAGGGTGAGAAAGGGAAGGCAGGCTTCTGCTGTTGTTGCTGCTGTTGCTGGCCACTGGCAAAATTGCAGACGGCAAATTAATGCCAGCGCATTTATTTTTGTCACAAATGCAAACAACAGCAGCAACAACAACAACAACAACAATAACGTTGGCGTCTGGCGCTGCCAAAAGCGAAAGCAGCGCCAAGAAATAAATAACGCAAATAAATAAGAAAAGTGCCCCAGGGCACACAGAGAGAAAAACACAGAGAGAAACAGACAGACAGCGAGAGTGTGAAAGAGCGATAGAGAAGCAGCAACAACAACAACAACAACAACAAATGGCAGCAACAGCAGCAGGGCAAACAAATGATGAATAATGTTTACAAAACGGATTTTTTGGACTGCCACGCCCACATTGCCCTAATGACAATGAAGCCCGGCTGCTGCCTGCCATGTTGCAAGCACTTGCATTTGCCAATTAATTTGAAGTTGCGCCCCACAGCAACAGCAGCAGCAGCAGCAATTGCAACAACAGCAACACTGTTAATGCTCTTCAGTTGCATGTTGTGTTGTTGTTGTTGTTGTTGCTGCTCGGTGCATAACAAAATACACGAAATGCTGCACAAATAAATAAAGCAACCCACAACAACAACAACAACAACAATAATAATAAAGCATGTGTGTGTTTTTAAAGCGGATGGATAAAGGGCTGAAGGGGGGTTAAGAGGCTAAAAGATTTGACAAGCCAATGCCATGTGACAAAAAAAATATCCCTAGGCGAAGCTTCACTGTAAGAAAATGTTTGAATCTCTATGTAAATTTCTTCTACATAATATAGAAATTTATATTTTTCAAGCTTTTGTAGGAATAAAAGCTTAAATTTCATTTATCTAATTTAAATTTTAAGAATAATTAAGAACTAATAAGAATAAAACGAAGTTCTTTAAGAAATTGTGTACAAAATGTTGTTTAAATATATTTCAATTGTTATTAGATCTTTGAAGGTTATTTTATTTCTTAAAATTTCTCATAGTTCTGAACTTTTAAAACTTTTCTCCGTATTTTTAATTAATTTTATACTTCACTAACTCTTTGTCAATTTGTTACATATTTAAATTAAATGTCAACAATTGTTTACTGTGTACTCAGCCTCAACACACCCCTCCTTCTTTGCCATTCACCCCTTCTTCTTCAGCCATGAAGCCGCAATCTGTAAATTGCAAAAGTTGCACGCGTTTCCCTTCATTTTGCATACGTTTCATATTCATGTCGACGGGGGGAGAGCGAGGGAGGGAGGGAGGGAGGGAGGGAGAGAGGAGCCACAACAACAGCAAACTGAGTTCGTTGGCCGCCCCCAACTTGCCACGCCTCCCCCTCCCTCCCTCTCTTTCACTCTCTGCTGTTCACAGCTAGACCAGACACGATGACGACGCTTCAGCTGCTGCTGACGAGTCGTGTTTACAGTTAGAACGACGGGCAAATTGAATGTGCGTGAGTTTGCAAAAATACAACAACAACAAAAACAACAACAACAAAATATAAAAGGGGTAGAAAATTGCGAATCTGGAATTGCAACAAACTGTGTGCGGCGGAGGCCATTGCAATTTTCAAATTAGAAACAACAAAAACACAAACGACAATGGAAATATGCAAAAGTTTTGCTAACCATATATCAATTAGCATAGAGTCAAAACAGTGTCTAGACAAGAGCGCCACCTAGCGGTTGCGTTAACCCATACGCTTGACCTCAACCTCCCCCCACCTTTCCCATTAGCCTACATGCAGCGGTTGAATGTCTGCCTTGCAGCGATGACGTCATCGTTATTCACTTGTTATTGTCGCCTGTTGATTGATTATCGCACTTCGTCCCAAAGATAACACAACAAAGCGCCAAGTGCACAGTGTGCCAAAGGTTATGGAAAAGTGGGTGAAATATGAAAAAGGGTTTATGTTGATTTCACAACATAAAAACCTTAAAGTTTATATGAGCTAAAAATATATTTTTAAAAAAAATTCTTTAGTTATAAATAAAACAAATAATAATAATTGAATGACTTTTTGCTTTAAATTTTAAAAGAACTAGTAAAATTACGTAAATATTTCCGGATGTCGAATCCAATGAAAGTTTTTTAATTTTTAAAAAATTTCCTTTCTCCTTTCAACACAACCTTTCCCCTTACCCGCTTTTCACCATAATTTCATGTTCATGTGGTATTTTTTTTTTTTTTTTTTTTTTTTTTTTGGCCACTCGCTTGTTGCAAACTGCAAATTGAAGTTGGAAACGTGTCATTCATTAGCGTCATTGTTAGCACCTGGATCTAGTCGAACCTCACTAATATAACTCTTATTAGTAGCTATTTATATATATTTCGTGGACGGAAAAGTACCCAAATAAAAAAAGGCGCACGCAAAGAATAATTGAGCATGGAAATAGTCAAAAACTAGAACTCTGAACTCAGCAAAAGCGACCTTGGCTGGTTATCGGTCAACGCGTCGTATGAGCGATTTTTGGAAGGCCATCTAATCACTGTCCAAAAGTGCAACTTAGAGCAGGATGGCAAGCTTGTTATCACACACTCTTTGTGCCTTCTCTTTTACACGCTGTCTGCTTCGTTTTTTGTTTATTTTAAAAGCTCTACATCATATTCGAAAATAAATTAGCTAAGCAAATAAATGAAGAATATTCATATATTCTCTCTCTTTCTACTCTCTCTCTGTTTATTTTTGCACTGCTTGGATAGAAGAGGCAACAAATCAAATGTCGATCTCTTTTCTTTTTTTTTTTTTTGCATATTTGATCTCAGACATGAAGGCAGCAGACATTAGATTGCTTTGATGTTTACATAGCGCCGGAATCGTTTCTGTTTGTTCAACTGTCTAACTAACTAGAAGTACTAGCTATACTATATCTAGTATAGCTCGTATATATATAGTAAACATTTTCTGAACATTACGTTAGTTGAGCAAACATTTCTAACACAAAGTCTGGGCAGCAAAATTAATTTGTTTGTGTTTTTCTTCTTCTTTTTTTTCAATGGCAACAATTTATGGGCTAGACGTGCTGTTAAATTGGCTGACCATTTGACTGACTGACTGACTGACTGACATACTCTTTGGCTTACACGCGCACATTTTCTATGCCCTATTAACATGAGATTAACTTAAACGGGTTATATAGCCTATGTAACTAACTATTTAACACTTTATTAAAGATTTATGACGTTTGTGGGCTTGAGTGTTATTTTCTTTATAGTTTTATGGTGATGAATATTTTTTATTATTTTACTTTTTTTAACTTGAAGAAAGAGTTAAGCATTAGATATTTATCTACACCTCTCTACATCTCTCAATTTTACTAATTACTCAAAGAGCATAAATCAAGTCGTTTTTATATTGATTTTTCATATATATATACCATATATTTATCGCTGCCACTTGTCACATGGCTGATTAATGATGAACTGAACTTGAAACTGTTTTTGTTATTGCAAAAAGTGAAAAAAAAAATCAATGAATGCTTTTTGATTTTCACAAGCCAACGACGAGAAACGACTCAAGTTGAGTTGAGTCTTCAGATCAGTACTATAATGTATATACATACCTATTCTTTTTTGTTGCCACAAAGCGAAGGCCATTTATCAAGTTGCCGCCAGATCAAGTAAAGCAGATTGACTGACTCTGGTTCTCGTTTTGTGGCAGCTGCCAGTTTCAACTGACTGATAATTGTAACGCTAATTTCAAGTTGATGTTGATTGTATCTGCATTTGAATATAGTTTCTATTTGATTTGTTAATTGCATTTTTCAAGTGCAAAGTTGCATTTTATGTGATTGACAGTCTGAATTGTTATTCTACATTATTTCGTTCTGTGGGTTTTAATTAACCAAATGCCATTTTTGCATTTTCTGCCTGCGGAAACTCAAATCAATGTCAAATTGCGTAATGGGCAAATACTTTGAACCTTCTGCGGACTTGCAACAACATGTGGCAGGCATAATAATATATGCCTTCAACTCTAACTTGGCGTCGACTTTGTCGCCAGTTTTCCTCTCTGTGTGCAAAAGTTTTGTCGCTTTTTAGCGTCGCGGCCAATGACCAGACAATGACCCAACAAACGAACACCATTAGCATTATCATCGGCTCGGGCCAGTCAACAACAACAACAACAACAACAACGTTCAAGACAGTCGGCAACAACAACGAAGCGGCAATAAAAATTATTAACATTTAAACGCTGCTTTTTGCTTTTTGAGAGAGCCACACGCAGCGACCGCCAAACGAAGACGACGACGACGACGTCGTCAATTGACCAAGCACCACGGTACCGCACAGTGGTTAAAAGTCTATTCACATTATGGTAAATAAGATTTACTAGACATTTAACAATCAAAGTTGATGTATGTTGATGGAGCATGACTTTTGTAAATAGGTTAAACAACAATAAACAGTGAAAATAATATTCAAAAACTATTTATTGTTTACTTATGTATTTTTTTTTTCATTTAAAAAACACTTTTTTTTAAGAATCGATATCAAAATAATTTCTGATATCATTCAGAGCAATGAAAAAGTCGTTCTAAAATAAAGTTCCAAACAAATAATCTCCAAATTGAATACAACTTTACTGAAACTTAATAAATCTCTACTTGATTCTGGATGTCAAATAAAAATGATAAATTCTAATTCAGCTATTTTACATTGTAAGCGAGCTTTAAGCTTTATTGCAATCGTTTAAATACTTTTACTAATTTTGTATTGAAAAGCCACCTCAAAAAAGTCAATAAGTAAGCGATTAGATTTGCCACACTGTGCAGCATCATAATCATTATGATGTTTATGTGATGATCATGGCATAAACTATCAACGCTTTGGTACTTTAAGACACATGCGGCTAGCCGCGGGCAAAGCTCAGTCAACAAAATAAATAACAACAACAACAACAACAACCATAGCACTAATAACAAATAGACGTAGGAAAAATGATGAAGAAGAAGACGAAGAGGGAGAGGGAGAGGAAGAAAGAGAAATAACATTTGGGTTACTAAAACAGCATAACCGACGAAATGTGGTCGTAAAGAGCCGAAACCGAATACCGAATACCGAAACCCGAAGCCAAAAAGCGGAACTTGTAATTTCATTTCGTGTATTTCACGTTTTAAGCGAGGTGTCGCTGAAAATTGTTCGCTTGCGTTAACGTTGTTGTTGTTGTTGTTACAAATTGTTGTTGTTGTTGTTGTTGTGGTTGCTGTGTGGTGTGTGTGTGTGTGTGTTTGGTGTTTGCTGGCTTCGGTGGTGATGGTGTGTCTGGCTTAATGAGCTGGCGGCTTTTGCGCTAGTCTCACGGCCCAATTGCAAACTAATTGCAAACGCGCTTCACCAACCAACAACGAAAGAGATCGCAGGAGAGAGGGGAGGTAGAGAGAGAGAGGGGGGGGGGTAGATAGATTTGTGAGCTGACAGCTAAGATGCACTTGAGCGCAAATAATGGCACACGACATGTCCAGCAGAGTTTTTCTTCATTTTCCTCATCTTCTTCTTCGTCTTCGACTGTGGCCAAAGATTTGTGGAAAACTTTGGATAGGTCTTTTGGTTGCAACTGGGTTGCTTACTGGTTGATTATGTGGTCAAAGAAATTATCATGTGCAACAATGTTGCAACTGCACAGAGAGAAAAAATCTAAACCTCTTAAAGCTACAACGGAAAATTAATAAAATGAAGAAAAATAACTCAAAGATTAACTATTTTAGATGGATGTAAAGATAATAAAAGAAGATAAGTTTAGGATTCTAGATTTTCCTAAGCTCTGTTCCTAATTTCAATATCGATATGTTCAGATTTCTTTTTGTTGCTATCTTGACATTCAATACTTGAAATTTCATGAATCAATATTGATTTATTCGCTTTGTGTACACGTTTATAGATATTTCTTTTTAATGTCAACATAACAATTTCTGCTTATCTAATTGCAACAGTTGCATGCAACACAGACAGGAAGGCGCAGTTAGGCAGATGAGCAGGTGTTTTGCACTAAGTGCCAGGCATGTCACAGAGACAGAAAGACAGACAGAGACAGACAATCGGACAGTTGGAGATGGATGCTGTGGCATGAAGTCTTCTTCTTCTTCTGCTGCTGCGCGGACTTTTATCTTTGGCTTGTCGTTGCGCGATTGTTGTTGCGCGATTGTTGTTGGGGCAGAACAAAGTTGTGCCTTAATTTGACTAGACTTACGCATTTAGAACCGGAAATGTACGAGGCACAACTGTCATTCTGTGCAAATGACACAAAAGACGACAGCCAACGTAGCCAAAAGCAGTTGCTGCCGCAAATCGTGGCATGCAACAACTAACCAACCTCATTGGCATAGATGAATGGCTAACTGGACACTCAACACTGGGCCCAGTGCCTGGAGGGGGGAGGGGGGAATCTTATGCATACTATATACTTATTATATCTTTGCGTTCTCCTTTAAGCTGTTGTTTAAGTGGCAATTGTAGCAAACTTACCTGAAATTATAGAGAAGAGTAAAAAGTTGTGAGTTAGTTTGACGATCTTGAGTTTTTTTTTAATAGCATAAAGTTAGAGTCTTATGTTACAAGCTGAATGCTACAATACATGTAATTAGCTTACTTCTACTTCTCACAAGCTGGCTGCTACAGAGCTAATTTCAAAGTACGCTGATAAGAAATTATGAAATATGCGTTTGTCATTTTTGTGAATTGTTTCTGTTCAAGCTACTGGAAATGCCCAGATTGATAAGGAACCATAAATCCCCTAATATTTTTAAGTATTTCTTCTACTGCTTCCATTGAACTTTAACGCCCACACACACAGAAAACACCCACCCACACAGTTCATTGAGTTTGTGGCAGCTCCTTGACACGCATAATTAGTTTTAGACTGTGTGTGACAAAGATGCTGATGTTGATGATGTTGCGGCCCATTTGGCAGCTTGATGACATCTCGTGCTGACCTTCCAGCAGCAGCAGGGTGAAGGGTAGAAGGGAGGGCATTAGCATTTCTGAATGAAATGTGGGGTGTTCGGGTTATTAACGACGCTGACGTCTATTCAGACCCTCACCAAAAATATATTATATATATAAAACAAACACAACTAACGCTTATCAGCAAGTACAAAAAAAAAAAAAAAAAAAAACAACTTCTACAAACATTCTCCATGATATGGCGCTAATTTTCTTATCAAAAAAAAAAAAGCGAAAACGAAAAGAAATAAATAGAAAAAAATAGGAGACGATGTCGCGACAACCAGACAAAAATAAAAAGTTTAGCGATAAGCAAAAAACAAATAAAAAATAGCAACAATAGAAAAAAATTTGAGTGAAAATGCAAATATAATAATAATAACTGGAGCAAAAGTAAATAGAAATAATAAAGAGCATTTTTTTAAGGTGTAGAAAAAAGATGAACAAGTGTGAACATAATATTATATTATTTACAAAATTGAGCAAATATTTTGTAACATATTTTTGAAACAATTTTTAAGGAAGCATTTATACCCATTTCTATGGCAACAGGGTATAAAAGAAATATGTAAATAAGTAAATAATAGACGAAAAATATTTGCATAAGAATATAATAATAATAATAGCAAAAATAAACAAAAATGGCGCACATTGAGTGCAGAAAATAAGCAGCAGCAGAAAAAGCCAATGACAGTAGAAAAATGTATAAAAATCATTGGCGCTTGGCCAATTGTCAGCAGCAACAACAACAACAGCAACAACAACAAAAACAAAAACTGGCGACAGCAAAGTGGGAGCAAAGAAAAAATGTATATATATAAATATCAAAGTGTGTATAATATTCATAAATACATATATATGTACATATCAGCATAATGCCCTGACAAAAACAAATAAACAAGAGCAAAAATATTTCAAAGCAAATGAGACAAAAAGAGAGACAGAAAGAAAGAGAAAAGTCCCTCTCTTGAGGGGACGGAGAATATAAAAAACCCAAGCGAAATGTTTTAATTAAAATTGTCTTAATTTATAATTTATGTTGGCGGCATTAATTCGCAGTAGCCAGCAACTACGTCGTCGACACTAAACTCACAGCTGGCCAAAGTATCTAACAGATACATTTTGTACTTTTAGCTTGACACAATGCATAAAACACATTTCTGTCGATTTTTATTATGAACATACATTTCTTTCGGCCATATAAAATTGTTGAATTTATTTGTGTGTCCAAAACATAATCTAAAGCTACTAAAGTTTATCAACACACAATAAATTATGAGAAAATGGCATTAAAAATTAGTTGGACAATTAGGATCGTAAAAAACTGGTAGAAAACAGGATTAGTCATGGAATAACATAATTTTAAATGTTATTTTAATAAAGATTGTGATTCACAGCCAAAAAATTCAATGAATGAGCAGCGATTTAATATTTAAGAATGATTTTCCTACCCTCGATTAATCGAAATTCTTTTATTTTCAGAGCTCACAGAGACAATAAGTTATTGTGTAACCTAAAAAGCTGATTTCTGTCACGTGCCCATTCCTAATGACAGTTAGCAATGGCTTCGTTGCATGTTTGGGGATTACCACATGGAAGCTGTGCTGCAGTTGCAATTTCAAGTTTTGTTGTAATGAAATGTGCACGCCCCTAGCGAGCAAGTGGCATACATAACCTCACATCTTTCGTACAGGACACACACACACATAAAAAAGGATTTGGTGCGTCCCTAATGAAAGCCACGTCAGCAGAAGGGAGCTTGGAGGATGGCTGTGTGTAACAAGGAACCGGAGTACAACGCACCGAGAATCAACAACAACAACAACAACAACAAGCTAGCAGGCAATGGAGGGCAACGGAGGACGTTGCAAAACTTTGATGACGACATGTTGCCCCTCGCAATTGGCAGAGGCAGCGAATGGAGGAACGAACGCATTGTCATTGAAAGGAACTTGAGCGCGACAGAGGTAGAAAAAGCAGAAGTAGTAGTAGCAGAAGGAAGAAGAACAAAACAACAATGGTTCGCCTCTCGCTCTCTTCTGGTACAATAGCAATAACAATAACGAAAGCAGCAGCAGTGTTGAACAATATTTCGTTAGATTTAGCTTTTTTTGGCTAGAATTGAACTTTAAATGCCATCACAGTTTACCTTTTACAAAGTGTCACAAGCTGACTGCTACAACATGTGTAATTAGTTTATTCTAATTGTCACAAGCTGACTGCTATAATTTGTGTAACTAATAAATTTCTAGCTGTTTTTTTTTTTTTTCATCTGGCAACACTGATTAGCAGGCAATCGTCGCCGTCTAACAAAAGGAAGCAAAGGGCAGCGACTGAAGGCGGCCAGGGGCAGCGACCGCAGCAGCAGGTTCGGCTAAACGAGTTCACCAACAACAACGACGGCGACGTCATCATGTCCTGCACGGATAAAGTCTTTAACCTTTCAAGGATTTTCTAGACATTTGCCAAGTCGCATTTATTGAACACATTTGGTCTAACACACAACTCTGGCAACGCTGGCTTGTTAGGACTTTAACACGCAGCGCAAAGAAGGAGGGTGCAAGGGGGAGGGGGGGAAGGGTAACCATCTTTAGGGTTCGCCTGGCAACTCGGGGGCAGATCTCATGTGAGGATAAAATGCTGGAAACCGAGTGCAAAAATCTAATAAATTCGACATGCTCAACGCAGAACGGAAAAAAGCTGAAGGGGAAAGAGAAAAGTTGATGAACTTTAAGCTAAGGAGTGGATGTTGAAAAAGAAGAAGAAGAAGCAGAAGCAGATGATGATGATGATGATGATGATGATGTTGATGAAGAGGACAATGAGGGGTTCAACTGCGTAACGCACTTCGTTCGGGCTACCTGAAGAAAGACACTCCTACCGACAACAACAACAATAACAAGAGCGGAATGCCTTGAGCGAAGCGACCCTATGAAGCATATAATGATATAAGTGACATAAGCGAGGTGAAATCTTAAAGTTAGGAAGGAAAAAAAAATATTGGGAGAAGGAAAATTATGATTGTGACCGGGAAAAAGATTACTGATCTAAAAGCTTGTTATAATTGTTAAAAAATATAATGTTTAATCTATGTATATTACCTCCTTCTTCGTATTTTTAGTAAAGAACTATCTTCTTACAGCATATTTAATGTGTTGTTAGGTTAGGTCGAACTGAATTAGCATGATATTAAATATCTTATCTGGCAATCTTTAAGCTTTGCATCTAATAAGACTGAAAACGACCCTCCAAGCTAACGACCCATACGAAGCACATATGTATATATTTATTTTTGTGTAGATGTGTAGAATAGATTCTGAAGCAACAACCCCTCAACAGTTCCCAAGGTGTTGCTTTGTTTTTTCCCTACGCATGTTTTTCTATTTCTTTTATTTTACTTTTTTCTTTTTCAAAACTGAAAAGCAACGCAATTTACTTTTGTCTTTTGGGGTTGGCTTTTTGTGGTATGTGTAGAAGAAGAAGAAGAAGAAGAACAAGATGTTTGCCTAGGGGTTGTTGTCATGTGAGCGCAATTTGTTCTCAGGTTGTCTTAGGTCGGGGCGATTAAGGGGGGGAGCCCCTTTGGGGGGGTTAAAGGGGTCACGCACTTTTGTCAATATTTGCAATGCGTTTGCAATTAAAAATTAAAGGCTGCAACTTGAAAACAAAAAGGAAAAAAAAGAACGCATCATTAAAAATTAGCATGCCCCCAAGGGAATAACTGCCGCACATAAGGGGTTGTTGCAACAAATGCATTGAGTGGTGTGAAGAGGGGAGGGGGCAAGCATGGGTTAATTGCCTTTTTTGCCAACGATTAATGGCCAACGATAGAGCTCTGCAAATTGCCATAGATAAAGCATAACACGCACATAAAGGATCAAGAGATGAAAGCAACAACAACAGCAACAACAACAACAAAGAAGAAAGAAAACTGAAAACTGTAGCGAATTTGTAATTAAAGATAACGTTCATCATATAACGTATACGCTATGTGTGCATAGTTAAGTTAGATGGATGGATTGAATGGGGTCCAAGAACGGTACTCTTTGTAGGCCTTTTAATCTAGTTCTCACTCTCTCTGTCTCTTTTTCTCTTTCTCTCTTTGTGCCATTTCACACATAAACTTGATTTATGTAGCTGCCTATTTTTAAGCAAAAAAAAACATAAAAAAGACCACAAAACGATGCCAAAGACGACAGCTAATTGTTGCTGACAACAAAGCAACAACAAAATGTGTATGAAAATCAAAAACAGACAACAACAAAAATAAAAATTTTGATTTAAAATAGAGATAATAATAATTACATAGCTAAAGTTTTCTTCTTCTTCACTTTCACACAGATCAGCTTTTAGCATGTAGCTTTAACTTGCATTCCGCTAGATGTCGCTCTATATTAATTGCCAATAAGCAAGCCTCAACTACAACAAAAGCTAAAACAATCGATGTAAGTTTTACTTGTATCGATACTTTTAAGCGATATTAATTTAATCGTTATAGAAGAATTTTTACCTAGCGCATATGCCCATTTAAAAACCTAGAGCAAAAGCGTATTTCCCATAAATTACAAATATTTTGCTTGTTTGCACTTTCGGCATATTTTTTCGAAAAAAAAAAAAATTGTTATACTATAAATTTTGTTTTGTAGCTTTTGTTGCTGTTGTTGTTGGCAGTCAAAAAATTTGTTTGTCGCCAACGTTGCCGTCGACGTATTTTTTTGGCCACGCCCACATCTATATTATGTCTGTGCAAATTTTTGTAGCTTTTTTTTCTTTTTACCAAAAGAAAATATTTGTGAAAAATTATTCAATATTTCAAAGGAATTTTTTTCAAGAATTTTGCATGAGTTGTTTTGTTGTTTGTTGCTTGATTGGTTGTTGGTTGTTGGTTGGCTTAAAGAGATTTTGGCAAGGTTGCATGCCAACCGATTGTGACTCACAAATGTGTAATTAAGTTGCGGAAAATGGTTAGAAAATTGCTGCTTAGTGGGTCAAATGCGTTTGCTAACCTTAGCATGTTCTGGCCAAAACCACTTAAAATATTTAACCAAAAAAAGAATTGCATAACTCGAGACGCCAGACAAGACGCACATCAAACAGCTGCAAGCCAAGCTGCAAGCCAAGCTGAGCTGAGCTGAGCAGGCATGCAGCAATTGGTGGCAAGTGGGGCAGACAGACACAGACATTTCCATGTTGCCTTTTTAAGGTCATGGCGCATGAAACACACACCAAAAAAAAACACAATAACAAAAAACTGCAATTGGCATAATTGAGGCGCAACTGTAGGCGGCTTGGGGGCGTGGCAAATGCGGCAGCAATTGGTTAAACATGGCAATGGGCAACAAGTTGCTGCCACATTCAGTTGCAATTGCACATCAATTGCACCTATGTATCCTACTGCTTACAATGTTGCATGCCACACTTTACTTGATTCGCTGTAATTAGGCGTAGCACGAATTTTTGCTTTTGTCAAAGTATACCCTGTAAATTTAGCTATCAGCATTAGCCAAAAAGTCGCTGTTGTTGTTGCTTGCAACCGGTTTTGTGTGTGGCAACAAATGGCCGACAAAAGTTTTGTGTGTGGCAAATCAAGTTCAAAACTGCAATTTGATTAGTGCAACAACAACAACAACAAGAACGTTTTACATTTTGTTGTTGCATGAATGATGATGACAACAAATTGATAATGATGATGATGAATTGAAATAAAGAAAAGGAAGCAGACTATGTCAACACTCTATCTCTCTCTCTCTCTCGCTCGTAAAAAACCCAGACACACACATGGCCAAAAGCCGGCAATATAACAACAACAGCAACAACAACAACAACAACTGGCTGTCACGTGTAAAAAGTCAATAAATTGCACAATGCGGCGTCAAGTGCGCCAAGCGGAAGGGTTGGGTGGCGGGAGGGGTAGAGGGGGAGGTGGCAATAAAGAGGTCGCTAGCTTTGCATTGCTGCGTCAATATTTCCGTAAACAAGCTGCAGACAGCAACAACAACAACAGCAGTAGAAGTAACTGTGATAAAGAGAGAGAACTTAAAAGAAAGAGAGAGAGAGAGAGAGAGAGAGTTAGTCAAACATTTCATTAATTACAAAAACAAATTGCAGCTGCTACAAAAAAAAAAAAAAAAACAACAACAGTTGAGTTTAAAATTACACTTATTAAAAGCACGTTATGTTTTAATTAAAGCAAATTATAGAGGGTAAAAAAAATATTTATATTCTCAAAGTAAGAATATTCTTAAGCGTAAAGCAAACAATAGTAAATATATATTTGAAGGGAATAAAAAATAGTTTTACTTGATAAATAGTAAGAAATTGAATAATCGTATAACCTTTTTTCGCAAACATTTTTCTCTTAACACCCAATTCACCCCCTTTCGCCCACACCTCTCACCTCAACTGGGTGTCTTCTTCCGACGCCTTGTCAGCTGCTTATATTTCATTAGCCAAGTCGCGTGCTCCCCACACCCCTCAACCTCCCCCAACCGACATTGACTGCAAGCCTCAACAACGTTTCTGTCGTCATCGTCAACGTCAACGTCATCAGGCGAGGTGGATGGTGGGTGTGGTGGGTGTAGTGGGTGGTGGGTTTCGGTGTGGTGAGACAGTTAGACAGACACTTTGAGGTTATGTGCGCAATTTGCGTGCGCCAATTAAAAAAAAAAAGCCAAGCGGGGCTAGTTTGAGGTAGAAGAGGTTTGCTTTGCCTGGTTGCAAGGGGTTTGTGGGTGGTGGGGGGCTGTGCGCGGATTTTTCTTTATAGCTCAGTGCCTGCGACAACAGTAAAGAGAGTTAAGGTACTAAAAACCTCAACAAAACCGATTAAGGAACGGAAGGCGACATGAAGATACTCTATAAAAGGAATTTTGGATGATAAATAAACCTAAGCTATGCTGAAATTTTAATCAATAATAGTTATATTAACCATTACTTTTAACTTTAACTTTAACTTTAACTTTAACTTTAACTGAAGTATTGACTTTTTCAGCTTGTTAAATTATTATTCAATTGTTATTAGTTTAAGTTTAAGTATGAACCTTATAACCATTAATATAAAATCTTACTTAAATCTTTCTGCAATTTCCTTCAATTTAACCTCAAGATAAACCTTACAAATGGGTCAATTCAAATTTTGCGGCTTAAGCAACCAACTATGGCTGTAACTAACTAATGCAAATGCTTGTTAGTTAGTTACTATAGGCAAGCGACATTGTGGCAGCTGTTGTTGTTGTTGTTCTGGTTGTTGTTGTTGTTGTTGTCTAGGGGGCATTACATTTTGTGGCATCCACGGCGTCACCAAAACAGCATAACTGACACAGTGTTATGTGTGTGTGTATTGGTGTGTGTGTGACGACAATATCATTTACAACCAGCCTAGAAAGAGGGTGTAACCAGAGGTGGGGGGGGTGGGGAGGGGGGGAAGGGGCCTGCTGATGTTGCATTTGCCGCCATGTCGCGCGAAAATTTACAATTGACGTCGTTGTCAACGTTGTTGTTGTTGTTGTTGTTGTTTTGTTGTTGTTTTTGTTGTTGTTGTTGCTGTTGTCTAGCTTGGCTCAATGTTCACTCATGCGCAGTGACTGCAACAACAGCAACAATAGTTACAACAACAACAACAACATCGAGAGGGGGCACAACAATTGCCACATTTGACGTGTAAAACGTCTAGAATTTCTCTTGACGGCTTTTTGGCTCGATGCTCAACACGAGTAGCCCGCCTGGTTTGAAATTCAAAACACCCACACAACAACAACAATGTAACAAACAAACAACAACAATGATTGTCTGTTGTCGCGTGTGAAAAACTCTAGCGAAAGAGAGAGAGAGAGAGAGATAGAGAAATATGTCAGTTATCGAGATATGATGAGAGATTTATCCACTTAGACAGTTAGTTGCTAAGTGGGTGGTTGGGTGGTTAGGTGGGCGTGGCATTATTATCACTAACGATAAAAGGCGAATGTCAAAGTCTCGCATTACAACCAACTGCGCGACTGTCAATCAAATTTATTTGTCTTGACAAGTGCACAAAAAACAAACACGAAATTTGCAAAGTGTTGCAAAAAAAAAAAAAAAAAAATGAGACAAACCTTTTTGTAAACTGATAGAGAGAAACCACAAATTGGCAACCGGTTTTTATCTCTTTTTCAAAGACTAGAAGCTGCATAAACTATAATATATGGTATGGTATGAAGATTTGACAAGTAGGAACCGCAATCTAATAAAGGTTCAGGTGAGAATTCAAATTAAAATTTTAGCTAAAAATCAAACTTTTTGTTTCCAAATTTTAATGTATTTTTATTTGTGATATCATCAAAACATGATTTAAATTATATTTATTGTGCAAATCGTTTTAGATTTGATAAAGTTATTTTTATGCATATATTTAATGCAAGGAAATTCCTTTCAAACTTCATTTTAGAAAGAAGGAAGTTACTTTCCAAACACCAAACTATATATTTTTAACAAGACAAACCAATAAAAAAAATAATAAAAATTAAGAAACTATAAAATCCGGTATACTTTTCCTACACTCAAGGTCATTAATTAACCGCAGGCAACTCCTAAAAAAAAGTTGTAAAAAAAAGAGTGTTACCATAAAAAGTTTTGCACATTCCGAACTCGTTTTTTTTTATATTTTTGTTTGGTGTCTTTTTCTTATCGCATTAGAAACGCAATTTCTACGCCATAAAAAAAAAAAATTGGCGAAAATTAAATGGGAAGAGACAAACGAAATTCATATCATTTAATAAGTAATTACCAACAATAGTATGGCATTATTATTGTTGTTACTTGGCTTGTTTAGATTCGCTTTTGAATGGACATTCAATTGGCCGGGCCAATTAGCGATCTGATTGTTAAAGAGCTCGACGCAAGACGCTGATGAAGATGGAGAGACTGAGACTGAGACTGATGAATGGATGGAGGAAGGGAGAGAAAGAGTGAGAGAGAGAGAGATGAGATTTCCGCCCAGACTAAGACTAGAGACTCAAGACTTGAGACCGTTAAGCAAATAGTGTATACACTCAGAAAAATCGTGGTACAAATAAGCATATAAACAAGAGATATTTTTATATTCAAAATAATAATAACATTTCCACTTATCCTCATTTATGTATAACATGGAGAATAGTTGGACAAATATTTGTCATTCACACAGAAGAATTTTTGTATTGAGTGATTTTAGCAGACACAAAAATATGTGTGTGTGAACAATAAATAATATATATATTTATTATAATTTTAAAATTCAGCCGAGCTTACTTGAATTTTTGAGAATCGAGGAGGAGAGCAGTGTCTTAATAGTCGTTAACTTTGAGTTAAAAACGTAACGTAACGTAATGTAAACGTAACGTAATGTAACGTAACGATTATCAATATGTTTGAGTCTATAAAAATAACTCAATATAAAAATTCTTATGTGTGTGAATGAGAAATAAATAATTTTTTACTTAAATGGACAAGGGGTAAGTGGAAATATTATTATTATTATTTTTAATATAAATATTCTCTTGTTATAAGCACCTATTTAATCCCTTCTTACTTTTATTTATTTATTAATTATTTTCGGATGACCGAAAATAGCTTCCTTTATTGTTTTAAGTTAAATTAACAACATTTTATTTTGAAAATCCGCATGTTAAAATTTAGAGTTGATTTTTGCGCTGATTTTTTTTCTGAGTGGATGGAGGAAGGAAGCACAAACATGATCCGAAAGCAGACAGAACCAGAACAAGAACTTCAGAACCAGAACCAGTGAAGCAAGTCAGAGCCAGGTGTAAACTGTCAGATGTCGGAGTTGCAACAAGAAGGGGCAAGGGCAGGGGCAGGGGCAGGGAGTTGTTGCAACAGACGGAAACGTTTGCCTCAACTCTTTGGCCAAGCATGGGAAATGACACTAGGAAATCGCTTGTAAACAACTGGCTCAAAGTGTGTGTAAAAGTGTGTGTGTGCCAACATCATTATTATTATCATCATTATTTCGCTATCATACTGAAATGTTGCCCAGCTTGAAAGATTTGTGATAGCGCAACGTCTTTCTTCTCTCTTTCCTTCTTTCTTTTTTGTGGCATGCAAATTCTGTCACGTCTGTCGCGGAAGAAGAACGAAGACGACAACGCTTAGACGTGGTGCTAAAGTTGCTGCCCCCGGTTAGCACAAAGATTATGGATATAAGTACGTAGAGGAGAGAATGTGGCGCACTGATAGGCCAAAAGCAAGCTGATACGAGAGAGAGACTGCGACTAACTATAAATATGAAGGTAGACAACAGATAAGAAACACAACACAAGGCAAAAACGCACAAAAGTCTAGCTGGAATAATCATTACTACTTCAACTATATATTTATAATATATATATAATTGTTATCAGTTAGCTTTAGCTTTAGATTCAATTATGAATTACACAAAAATACTATATGTTTAATCTACAAATTTAGTTTGTAACACATTTTAAGTCACAACTAATAACAACAACAACAGAATCGAGGTCTTTGCCTATTAGCGAAATAACTAAAAACTATATTAAATATATTTTAATATTTCAAAGTACAGTGTTAAGTTCCTACAAACATTGTTACAAACATGGCGATTGTACCACAAGTCGGCTACTTAATATTTTTTAATGTGGAGAAAATAGAGCAGGTTCCTTAACTCCCTCACCTTCTCAGTCCCTCTTTAAATTCCTTCACGAAATCCACTTTCCAAGAACTTCCAAATAAATAAACTTTTCGATAATTCAATCCCTTAATCATTACTTAACACAGTTTTCGCATTAATCAACACCATCAACTTAAAGTCTAGTGTTTATCTGTTGTAAAATCTATACAAATCTCAAAAGTGTATAACGATACCAATAATAACTTCGATTATTGACAAAATATTTACATAATAATTTTCACATTTCAAGAGACGAGAATCAACAAAAAATGTTAAAACACGTTTCGGTTATTTAAATATTTTCACTAATTTGTGTGCTAAAAAAAAAAAAAAAATCAAAATAAACACAAACACAAATTTCTCAAATCACTTGAAAAACGATACGCAACAACAACAACAACAACAGCAACAAAAATGCCAATATCATTAGCAACAACAAAATGAACGTTCAAATATAATCGTTTGAGCTTAATTAAAATAAACATGAGAATGATTTTTAAACATTTGCTAAGTTGCAGGAGAGCAAGGGAGAGGGGATAAGAGAAGAGTTTTAGCTTAAGACGCTGTCTGAGTTGGAGTCTGGGTCTGGGTCTGGGTCTAGTCTGGCTAAAGGCCAAACAGAAACAACAACAACAACAAGCATATTTAGATATAAGATCAACGATAAACGACGCATAAAACGTCTTGTCGGGAGACAAGAGCAGCTTAACGAGAGAGAGCGAGCGAGAGAGAGAGAGAGCCAGAGGCAAAAAACTCACAAAGCACACACCTGTCCCAACAGCAACAACAACAACAACAAAAAAACGGCGCCGATGTATGCAAAAAATATAAAAAGAAATAAATAGATAGACAACAAGTGCACTGAGAAAACTTGATTTATAAAGCTCTGCTAAAAACTTGCTTCAAAATAACATTTATAATTAGTTCTGTTCAATTTAAATTTAAAAAAATACT
Organism: Scaptomyza hsui; assembly: GCA_018152825.1. Lineage (NCBI taxonomy): Eukaryota > Metazoa > Arthropoda > Insecta > Diptera > Drosophilidae > Scaptomyza > Scaptomyza hsui. The sequence continues at coordinate 1,721,717 of JAECXO010000280.1, forward strand.
TAATTTCATTCATAAATTAATCTCTTCACTTCTAATTATTTTATAATAAACAAAATATTTACTTCATAATCAAAAGTATTAAAATAATTTTTCTAAAACACATTAAATCACAGAAAATATATTTATGGCTTATTCTCCTTACTTTTAACAAGTTTTCTCTCAGTGCACCTAGTACTCATAGTTGTAGTACTTTAAGCCCCAGCCTAGAACCGGCTGCACCTTGAAGATTGCGACTGCGACTTGGACTGCAACTTTGCCTTTTGGTTATCGTCTGTCTGTCTCAACTTTTTAGTTTTATCAACATAAAAAGAAACTATAAAGTACAAAAAACGAACATCACTTGACATGATGACGATGATGATGATCCAAGGAGGTCTCAAGACTGGCCAGCGGCTTTTTTTTATTAAACTACTAGATCAGCAAGTGAGTAAAAGAAAAAAAAAGAACCTGCTCTCTTCCTCTTCCACTCGAACTCTATCTGTGTGTTTGTGGCTTATCGCGCTTATCACATCGCCAACTGTCAGCTCTGCCAACACAACAAGCTCAGCGAAGCAAATCCCTTTGGGGTTAATAATCATATGCATATACACAATCCATCTGAATAATAAATAGTATAAATATGTAGAACAGCAGTCAGTCTTTGGACCGAGCAGTAATAAATAAATGTAAGTGAGCTTTTTAGTGGGCGTAAGATTAGATGCAATAAAAGTTATCAATATCGATACAGTAAAATCGTTGAAACATCGATAAACGATTACTAGAAGCTCTTTGAAATTTTTCCACTAAAAAATAATATTTCATCAAGTCCCAGACAACTCTTGACGACAATTCAATTAGCTGATAGTCTAAATACTAATCAAATAAAATTCCCAATTAATAACGAGGAAGTGAGAGCGAGAGAGAATCACCAAATTGTTTACCCCTTTTTTCAAGAGGAGATTTGTAAACCATTTGAACGATCTTATCAGTGCGGCTTTTCATTGAAACGTTTCGATTAGACGTAACCCTGACTAAATACGTTTTATATTGTTTGTTTTTTTTGCGCTCTTCTTTTTTATTGAAAAACATTTTTTTTCTGCTCTTTTTTTTTTTGGACAATTCAAAACGTGGTCAGCGAAACTTTTCGCTGAGTTATCAGCCTTAAACGAGGGAGAGATAAGATAAACCGAATAATGTCCAAATGGGGATTACAACAAATTTTGCATTTAGGTTCTTTGCGACGTGCTATGCGTTGGATTTATGTTTTGTAATTTCATGCATACAACCAGAAATTGACTGAGTGACTGACTGACTGACTGACAAACAAAAAGCAAGCTAAACAATAACTAAACCAAAGTCTTGCATATAGTATATACGCATATACGCAGAGATAAAAGCATTGTATGTAAATTTTTGGTCATTTTATGAGCGATAAGCAAAACCAGTTGAGACAGAAAAACACAAACATGAAATGCCACACAAAATATTGTTATTATTATTGTTGGCGACTATAAGATTCTTAATGGGGATACCAAAGTGCAAAAATCGCTTTTGGGTTATGTAAGCAGCTGAGCAGATAAAATACTAAATGTATGAAAAGAGAGCAGACAGCGAAAGTCAACAGGCGACTGCGAGGGCTGCCAACTTGATTAGTCACACATAGGCGCCGACACACACAGAAAGCAAAAACAAAAACAATGATGAAAAAAGCTCAGCGACAACTCTGCGAAGGGCACAGGCACCGAAAAAGAAAAACAAAAACAATTACAACAACAACAGCAGCAGAGAATAGACAAAAGGTCTGCCGACTGCTCAGTCAAAGTCTGCGCCTCGTGACAACGTCAGGCGTCGTTATTGTTATACGCGTTACCCATTTAAATATTATGAAAGGGGTAGAGTGGATGTAAGAGACTGAAGAAGATGACAGATGCAAACTTATAAGTACTCTTTCCCACTCGCACATTAGCAAAAAACGTTTGTAGGTTTTGCCTACAGGGTATCTGCTAAGCTTAGCATATCTGACTAGATCACTCTTACTTCTTGTTGCTGTTGCTTTTGTTGTTGTTGTTGCTGTCGTCGTGTATCACGTTCATTGGCATTTCAAAGCAAGTTTGTTTGCATGCTGCGCCCGTTGTGGGGCGCTCTCTTTCTCTCTTCGCCCCTCTCTCGCAAGCTCGCTGTCTGCTAACTGCCGATGTCGATGCCGATGCTGCTGCTTCTGCTAGTTATTGTTTTATACAAACACACACACACACTCACATGCATATGTACAAATAATGTTTGTGTGTTCCTTTTTTTTGCGCAACGAACGCTGCTGGCAGTTGATTTTGCTGTTTTGCGACTGCGCGGCGGCCCAAGTGACAGAAAGAGATAGATGAAGAATGAGAGGGAGATGGCAAGAGAAGAGCCATGACCAAAGTACATACACAACAAGCAGACAACCGGTTTGCGATTTATTTTTGCCCTTGCTCCCCGTCAAGCCCACCTATTCCTTCTCCTCAAATCCCCATTCCCTCCCATGCCCTTTTGCCTCATTATTATTACATATTACTGAATATTTTAACATTGAAGCTGGTGCGGACTTTTTTGCAGCAGCAAAATCGAAAGGCTGCTGCTGCTGCTGCTGTTGCCGCAGGCTCAGTCGAACGCCACAGAACAATGACATGGCAGAAAAAGCACAACGAGAACACATATTAAAGTGAGTTAAGAAAAAATATTGGCACGCCCTAAGTTATTAAGGGAATGCGTGCCTGTAACATAAAGCCAAGAAATTCCATTGCCTCATAATATTCTGTTTGCAATATTACAGGTAATAAAAACGCCCACAAATAATATACATATATCGAATCATCATCGATCATATCGATCACTTATCAAATATCACCATAGCATTTATCTAATTAGTATATCGAATTCGATGCTACGCTTGCCATGCTCACTTATCGATACTGTGATCGACTTGATGAATGAATGGCATCTCTCAATTGTCGCGCATAGACGACTAAAAATAATCAACAATCGTCATTGTACATTTGTTGTTTGCCAGCAAACAGACGTCAGCAGAGACAAGTTGTCGTCGTTTCGTACATTCGCAATTCGCCGTTAACCGTTGCAGAGTGTCTGTCGTCGTTTTCGTTGTCTTTGTCTTTGTCGTTGACGGCGCCGTTGGCCACGGTCATCGCAGACGCGCTGGCAGCGCACGCAACTCAAACTGCACAAAAAAAAGCTTTGGGCCAAACCTCTGGTATTTATTGTAATCAAGAAAGAAAAAAATCGAGTGCGCTGTTTAAGCACAAAATTAAGTAGTTTAAATAAACACAATAAAAAAACCGAATGCTGCCGGACCAAAGCCAGTATTTGTTGTTGGTTGGTTTTTTTTTTTTTTTGGGTGCAGCGAAAGAGATGGCAAACTGCATTGGCATTTAAATAACAGAATCAATTTTGAGAATATAAAAAAAATGTGTATATAAAATATATAATCAATTTTTAATACATAACATACATAATTTTAAATGCTTGCCTGCTGCGCATTTTTTATGAGTGCTCAAGTACTAACACACACACACATATATATCTCTATCTCTGTCTGCCGTTTGACTTGCCTTTTTGTATATTTTTATGAGCTTTTAACGGGCGCGCAAGCGACGAAATGTCATTAAAGAAGATCGAATTGAATGCGAATGCGAAATGTGAATGAGAATACAACAACAACAACAACAACAATAAGAAAAAGAAGCCATGTACAATGACAACCAAATATGGCGCCGCCTCAATCGCCGCTAGTGGGCGCTGCAGTAGCCGAAGGTGTGAAGATGCCGACGGCGCGGCGCTTCAAAATATATTCTGATTGGAAGTTGAATGGAGGGCCGAAGCATAATTAGGAACAGCGGGAAGCAGATTGTGGAACAGAACGAAAAAAAAGTGAAACATAGCGTAACGGACACGATTGAAAATAACTTAATAACTACACATAATTAATTATTTGTTGTGTGCAGGAATAAAAGTAAATACTGAACAAACTCACCTTTCGTTTCTTGTGATCCAGTTCGCATTGGGCCTTGTGCATCTCCTTGAGTTCGACCTCTTTGAGCTGATCCAAAATGCGTTGATATTTCTCACGATTCTCGACATCGAGCGCCACATGGAGGTAATCATGCCAGTTGCGCGAATCGAAGCCCCAATGGCAGGTGCGATTCTCAAATTTGCGATGCACATGACCGACAAATTTCTGCGGTGAGAACCATCCATCGCATTCCAGACACTGAATGCACGTGGGCTTCTGATACGAATACATGTCCGGCGTACAAATGCCCTCACATTTGCCAAAGCACTTGTGATACACCTGAAAGCTCAATGCCCCCTTCGCCAGACTCTCCACCGGCACATAACTATTCCGATCCGAGCGATGCAGCAAGGCGGCGCACAAGCGTTCCGCATCGGTGCGTGTTATCAGGCCGCTTGCCTTCACGTCCGATGGCAAGATCTTGGCGGCCTTGAACTCGACCAGCTGATCGGGCGTGCACTGTGAACAATAGATGCCCAGATCGTCAAAGATGCGATTTATTTGCTCCAGCGTAAAATCGTTTAGCACATTATTCAGAAACTGTGGCAGACACAAACGCATCTCTCCACCCAAAGAGAAGCAACCAATTGTTTTGCCCTCCAGCCGTGTCTCGTAGAGATCGCCACAGCCCGAGTCCGGCGGGGATAGTATGGGCTGTGATAGTTCCGGTGGCAGGGGGGCGCCATATTGTAGCGGGGAGCGGTCGCCGTTCGTGACTGTGGCGAGGAGGGCGGGATCGTGGCGATGGAGGAGCTCGTGGGGTTCCGGTGAGCTGGGTATTTCCTTTTTGATGAGTGCCACGGCGGGTCCCTGTAAGCTTTTTGTGGCACTCGTTTGGTACTTTTTCAGCACGCTGCTGATTACCGGCGTCACGTAATCGGTCATCATAAGTTTATCGATAACACGCTTGCTGCTTCTTTCTTTTTGTTTTTGTTCAGTTGCTCTCCTTTTGCGGTTTTTGCTACGCGCTCATAATTTGTTGTCAGTGTTGCCTTATTTATTTAATTATATTTAATATTTTTGGCACTTTTGTTTAATTCCGGCATTATTCAGCTAAGTTTCATTTTATTTGCGTATTTGCCGACGGCTTCTTTAGCTGAACTGTAAAGAGCTTTTTATCTTTGTTGTTGTTGTTTTGAAGGCGCGCGTGTTGCGCGCTCTCTGCCAGCGTCGCAGCTGACGCCGTTGCAGGCAATATTTAAATTTGTCTCTTTTTTTTCTTCTTCTTCTAAATTTAACAACTTTTGCCAGCTTTTGAGAAAACTTGTGCGCACTTTGACTTGACAATAACTGCTGTTGTTGCTGTTGTTGTTGTTGTTGCTTCTGCTCTGCATTCACTTATTAAATTTGTTGCCCATAAATTAATTTTGCACTTTTCAACATTTGAATTTCGCATTCACGTATTCTTAACTTTTAACCAACACAGCGACAGCAAGACGGATACGCGACGAGACGACGGCAAAACCGACGGATACACAGATAGAGACGCTGGCGCTGACGTCGACGTCGACGCTGACGGTGACGCTGACGACGGACGAGGCAGACGAAGGCCGGCAGACACAGACACACCGCCGGCCCGCACACACACACACACACGAAACACTCGCGTACTCGCACACACACACGCACACGCACACAGTAACAAGCAGACGACAACGACTGTCAGGCAGAGAACGCCGCCGCCTGACAATTCTTTAAAATGCGGCTCTGCTGCTGTTGTTGTTGTTGTTGTTTGTGCACTATTTATAAACTATGTATTATTTGCTTCTTTTTGTTGTTGTGCTGTGCTGTTGTGCTGTTGCTGTTGCCTTTTAATATGCTGCTGCTTGTTGTGCTTGCAAATAATTTTGCATTCTTAACGATTTGCCTTTTTGTCGTTATATTGAATATTTATTTAGAACTTTTTTTCAGCTCTTTGCTCCTCTTCGGAATAACACTCACGCACACACACACATACATACGTAAAATACACACTCGCGAAATGCCTGCACTCAAAATACACGGCGTTTGCTTTTTCGTTTTGGTTTCTTATTTTTATTTTACTTATTCTTTTTATTTTATTTCGATTTTATTTCTTTTTTGTGTTTCGGGTGCTTCTTTCTGTTTGAGGCGAACTTGCCGTTACGCGTTCGCACGTGCGAGCTTTCTGACGACCGCCACAAAACTGTTTCACAAAACGTCCATGCGAAGCGGCAATTGGAAAGAGAATGAAACGTTTGCATATTTTCTCTTTTCAAACTTACAGATACAATGGCGAATGGCCTCTCTGTCGGCGGCAGCAGCAGCAGCAGCAGCCAACCACCATTTTCTCTGAAGCACTTGCTCTCTCGCTCTTTTTCTGTGCTTTTTGGCGGCGTGCGAGAGAAAATGCAAAGATTGATGCAGAGAGACTTTGCCAAAAACTCATTTCAACGCAACAAGATCAGCGCGCTAAAATTTAATATAAATATTTGCTCAATCAATGTAATTAATTTAATTTAATTAAGTCTCACCACTTGAAGTAGATGACAATTTCCACTTATTGTTCGCATAAACCGCAATATTTTCAGCTTGGTAACAATAAAAGCGCATCTCGCTCAGAGAGGTTTTGCTTCAAATATTGCATGTTGCCACATGCTGCACATGTTTCGATGTTGCAGCAACATGTGTCTACAAATTAAGCTTATGCAACATTACATGTTTAGCAACATGGACCTAATCGTAGCGAGTGTGAGTGTTGTTAAGTGTTCGAAGATCTAATCGTAGCGAGAGCTCTCTATCGATATATCGATAATTACTTCGGGCTTTTCACTCATTCTTTTCCGAATCAACAAACTGTTCGGACGCGTGGCGTGGTCTGTTTTTGTATGTATTTTAAAACAAATTAAATTTTGGTAGTTTCGCGTATATTAAACGCAGTGCACAATAAATAAATTAATGAAGTATATTTATAACAATCACACACACTGTAATCGACTACAATATTATTGTTATCGAGCGCATTGTTTGACTCACTTGAAGTTGGTTGCGCGCAATATTGATACCAAACCAGGCTGCCACCTAGTTGCGAATGCATATAGATCTGTACTCTTCACACAGCTCTCAGCTGTTTGTCGTTTATAGCTGCTGATTCTATTTGGGTAAAATTAAAGTTTTTGCTTTAATTACATTTTAAACTTGCGAATTAAATAAAAAAAAAGTTTGGCTCTAACTATTGTTAACTTTTGCTGCTTCTGTAGTATACCAAGAAGCTGAGGAAAAATGCCAGAGCCACGCAGTCCAATGGCCAGTTTTGCACAATCCGTGCAGAACGCAATTGATGGCCCCATTACCTGGTTCCGTGGTAAGTTGTGCAATTAAAACACAACCAAAATACAGTTGCAATAGGACGAGGAAGCGGACAACAAACACTGCTAGCTTATCTATTGTTGTGTTGCCGTTTAAACTTAGTTTGGAATTACATAATAACATAACCTCAAATCAGATGCGGCTTTGTTTTTGTTTACATGACGTTTTTTTTTTTGTTTGCTTGCAGAGAGCATTGTGGAACCAAACCAACAGAAGTCGAACTGGTATCATCAACGCTTCCGTCGCGTCCCCACCATCGATCAGTGCTACACGGACGATGCCGTCTGCCGCTTCGAGGCCGACCAACAATTCCGCCGTGATCGCATGGTCGACAATGAGATCGTGAACATTATGCGACAACGTTTTGAGGATTGCACCTTGTACGAGGCACCTGATCACATTGTCAAGTGCAAGCCTCTGCTCGAGCAGTACGAGAAGGCAACCGAGAACTGGTTCATCAAGTGTATGTTACATTCGGCATTTTGTATACCCTTTCAATTTACACTTTATATACCCTTACAGATGGTGATTTGGGCGGTTATGCCAATGCCAAGACAGCGTACATGAAGCAGAAGCATCGCTTGATTTGGGAACGCCGTCATGGACCCGTTGGCAGCGGCATGAAGGAAGAGGTGTTGGGACATTAAAATGTGCCCATTATCAATTTCATGTTTACCACAAAAAATTGTTAAAAGTCTACGAGAAGGATTTATATAATATACACACAAAAACTGTAGAGAAATTACGACTTCATGTGGTTTGTTTCAAAAGCGAGTTTAAACAAAATCAAGCTCTTACGAAAAATTTACTGATTAAGTTTTTATGAAGGTTGCGATTTGAGTTGTTGTATAAAGTAATTTGCTTTTAAGATACCTTGGTTTGTTTTTGTTTACAAATTTTGTAAACTTTAGATTCTCAAAATATCTCAAGCTTTAAACTGTGGCTAGTTTTTTCAGTCTTTAGCCAACAGAAAGAACTTTTAAATTAATTAAGCCTCAAAAACTTGGCAGTGTTCTTAATACAGTTAATATTTTTTTGTCTATTAGTAAAGAATGTGACAGCTAAATAATTAAGTAAAATATAGATAAGGGTCTAAACTTTAAAGCACCACATTGGCAGCTTCCAAATGAAAAGCCTTGTCGTAAAATCGAGATATTCAGCTAAAGTGCACTTAGGTTAATATAGAAAAAGAGAAAAAAGGATAGAAAGTGATTAACTACCTTATGGATACGAGTGGTTTGTTCATTAGACTCTTCTTGAGCTTGGCCAAGGCGCTGGTGGCCGCATCTGCCGGCTTCTTGTCCCTATTCTTAGGACCCAATGGGATCATGCTGGTATCAATTAAACGCCTTCGGAAATTCTTATAAAATTGCAACACTTGCGGATTAGCCCACACCTGCTTGGCATCAAAGTCTAGAATGCGTATAGATTGCAGAGACTTTGCTCGCGACAAGGCGACATAAGCCTGGCCAGCTTCAAACACTTTCGAAAGCGACATCTCCACACAATCCAGCGTCAATCCTTGACTCTTGTGTATGGAGAATGCCCAGGCCAGCTTCAGGGGCACCTGACGACGTGTGAGGACGCCACCCGTTGCCGTCTTGATGGTCCACTTCTCGTGGCGGCAGGTGTACTCCTGATTGGTCTTGAAACGCACCACGGGCAGACCCTTCTCAATGCGCACCACAACGCCACGAGCACCATTCACCAGGCCATTGGCTATGTTGATGTTCTTGAGCAGCATCACCTGCGCATTGATCTTGAGATACAGCTGGGAGGGCGCCTGGACCTGCTGATCCAGTTGCTTGCTCATGCCCGCATCCGAATCCTCGGCACGAAAGAGCACCTTATCGCCACTCAGATTCTCCAGCTTGGATTCGTTGATGGAGTTGGCATCGTTGGTGTGTGAGCACAGCTGTGTGGCCAAGATGCCATTGCCTTCGATCTTCTGCTTGGAAGTGGACACCAAGCGACTGGAGATGCTCTCATTGACATGGCCAATCCTCAAGTGATTCAGGATCTTTACGAACTCCGGATCGGATTGACGATGCACCTGCTTCAGCTCGTAGACACACTGTATGCACTGCTCCCAGGCACTTGATTGGAAGCAGAAACGCTGCTGTGATCCCGCCTCCCCTTTTATGACTGGTGGCAGCTGCAGAAAGTCGCCACAAAGTATGAGTTGAATGCCACCAAATGGACGCTCATTGCGTCGCATGTGACGTGCCACAGCCTCGATTTTCTGTAAAGATTTACGGTCTTATTTTTTTCCTGCAACTTCAACTTCTCCAACTTACCTCAAAATAATGTCCATCCACCATGGAGATCTCGTCAATGATCAGTCGCTTGCATTTGCGCCATGTTTGGGCGGACATGGGCCGTGAGGCGAGTTCGAGGCAACGCTGCATGGTGGCATCGCCGCCACCAATGCCAGCAAAGGCGTGCAACGTGGTGCCGCCAATGAGGCAAGCTGCCACGCCCGTGGATGCAGTCGCTATGGTGCCATCCGGTGGCAGCGCTGAGATTATTTTGCGTAGTAGAAAACTTTTGCCAGTGCCAGCGGAACCGGTGAAGAAGACATTCTTGCCGGCGGTGCAGGCACGCAGCACCTCCATCTGCTCCTCGCTCAGACGCAGTGAATCCTCCGTTTCTGCTGCGGCCAGGGGGGATGATTGATACAATTTCTTGGCAGCTGGCACGCTGGACTTGTCCTCGCCACCTGTTCTCAACTCTTCGAAGCGTCGCTTCTTGGCTGCCTGGGGGGAGGGGGTGGTGGTGGTGCCACGCTGTATTAAACCGGCTTTTTTACGCGCCAAAACCATTTCGGCCGTTGTCACGGGTGAGATCTCCTCGAATGTGCTGGGCCGTGACGATATTAGCTGCTCGCGCAATTTCTTCTGCATGGCTGCTTCATCCAATGCGCCATCTCCAGTTCCATTCATCTTGATGAATATGGTGCGTAGGAAGAGCATCAGAGTTCCAGGCGGCGCATTGGAAAGATAGACTGCAACCTGCTCGGCCTTGAAATTAAATGTTGCCTTGCCCTCGGACATGAATTTCTTGTGCACCATAATGTCCTTTAGCTTGAATTTGAGTGGCTTCAACTTTTCGGGCGTCACTTCCACAAACATTTCACGCAGATCGTTGCGGACCAGACGCAACGTTGCCGTTTTGTAGCTTAGTTTGCGCCCCGTCACGCCCACCGTGTTTGTCCAGTGTATGTTCACCGCGCACGTAAGCACGGCATCGTTAAGATCCATTATTAATTAATTTACTTAATTTTTTAAATTGTTTTAAAATATTTTCAGTCCCTGGGCTGGCGAAAAAAGTGTGCACACCTCCCGCCAAAAAGAAATAATGGTCAGTGGCGCAAGATCGCTCAGAGCTCGATAACACGCTGCGTCAATCGATAGTTGCACAACTCTGATCGTATTTTACGCTAGATGGCGCTACAGTCACGCGCGCTTTGATTATTTAAAATGTGATTTCACAGGTAATTTCGTTATCTGTTGTTTCCTTATCATTCAACAATTACATCTCACGTTTTGCCTGAATGGGTTAAATAATCAAGATTTCCTTATGTTTGTGTTTAAAATACTGCGACGTTATTAATAAATTTATTAATAGATTACGAAACAGTAAGCGCTAAGTTTTTCTTATGTAAAATTTTCAAGTGCTTGTTGGGAAAGACCAGATATGATCTATATATAGTCTGGAAACTAATGCAAGATAATACAAATGTTGTGTAGGCAAAGAAATAATTGATTAAGAAAAGTTTGTGATGGCTGAAGTAAAACATTAACAAAAGAAAACAACCTTGAAGAAAATATTCCTTTTGATTTCACTGAACAACAAAAAGAACCTTAACAATTAAGAGGCCGGTTGTACTATTTATTCAAGAATTCGTCATCGATTGTAAGAATTATTCTCTCTGGGGATCAATAAAACTGTCTAGTCTGGATAAAAGTTCATGGAACTTGCGTTTCAGAAAAAAAAAGTTCATTGATCGTCGCGAAGGTTTTCAAGTGCAATTTCCATAATTACTTTTCACTTTTATTTTCCAAAATGCATTATTGATATATGGATATGGCAAACATTTACGAAATGAAAGTGAATCGAACATACCAAATGCAAATATGAGAAATGTTTAAAAAGCACGTTTCATAAATAAAGCAACAAAACTTATCAGCCTGGCTATTGAACTTTTTGTACTTCTGGAAACGCGCGTCATGCAGTCTGCATCATAAAATGTATGTTTCTGGTTACTACCAGTACATATTTTTTGCAACAGTTTAAAAGTTCAAAACTGTATGCCCGAAAAAGTTTTGATTAATGGGCGTATTATTTGTCTATTTTGTTTTGATTAAATTCTTTTTGGCTATATATGCATGCTTGTTTTTCTTATTTCAAATCAACAATGTCAACTGATTCGAGACTTCAGCTGCGTTTCGCATTTTGGGGCCGGTCAACATCTTAAATCACATACTAATGTATTTTTTTCAGGTTTTTACGCATACACATACACATTGATATGTTTGTATATGTATGTGGGTCATCGACGTCGCAGAAGAATCAAAAAATGCTGTTTCCAATACCCTATTCATGAAAAGTTGTCGGAATAAATCAGTAAACAAAATCAAATTAACTTATGAGGAAAGAATTGATATTTAAGTTTAAGTTGTACCGTGATTCATTTGGGAATATTCTATTGCTATGTGATGTGAGAAGAATTCATTATCTTTTTAGAATAGATAGAATAGAGGTGCATTTTTTGTTTACAATGCTTTATCAACATTTGCAAAAATAAGATGTGTGACAAATAAATAGACCAAACAAAAAATTTTCGACTGAATTGATAAGTTCAAGTGCGCTGGCCGTGATTACTGTATATGGGAATTTTTTGAAAATCAAAACAACAACATTTTTGGTTCAATGAAACAAATAATGCGTGTGAAGAATATAAATATGTATTTTAAAAAACTTATTTTGCTATGAAAATCAATTAAAGGTAGAGTATTAAGTCTTCGCTGCTGCCTTTCTACTTGTTGATTCGCTTGCTTTAATAAGTTTATTCCTATTTAGCTCTCTGCTTTCGGAGCGCTTCATTCACAACATTAAACTATCTACGCATTGAATAGAAATAGCTAAATTAAGATGCTTTATATTTGAAATACACATAAACACATACTAGATAGATTAAATATATACCCTAAAGAGCTGCCGCAACCGAATTGTGCAATTTCATCAGCCATCGGCCAACGAAAAAATAAATAAAAACACATCTTAAATTATTTGGCTGTTGATGATGATGATGAAAATGTTGCCGGGTAGGGTGATTTAGGGGAGGGAATGCCCCCTACCTGTGTCCCATTTTCGGCTATTTTCCCACGACGCATTTTCTTAGTTTTCATTTTTAGCTACTGCGCAGGTACAAACAAAAAAGCGAAAACTCGTTTTCTCCCTAAACCCAAGGGCTGATAAGCAGCAGATAAATATGTAGAAAGAGATGGAGCATAATCGTTCTGGTTCAGGTTTACACCCGCACGCAGGGCATATTATGTTTTTGTTGTTTTTTTTTTTTGGGCTACGTGCTGGATGACACGGCAAATATGTTGAGCATTCGTTCTATGCTCTCTCTTCCAGTCTCTCTCACGCTCTCATGTAACGGCAGTTGTTTACCTATGTTTATCACCTGATTTTTGGTCAGGCACTTAGCGACATACATAAATATGGATAATGTTGTTGTTAAATGCAGTTGATCTACTAAAAACTTTTCCACGCCATGCGCTGGTCTATGTTTAGTCCAACGAGGCCATGGAAAAGTGCCTTGCCACAGTTCTGTCCGAATGCGATCATAAATTAAGGCACGTGGCTTTTCTATGATTGACCTTGTATACATATTTTCCTAAGATGAGTGGGTGTCTACGTGTGCGACAACATCTAGTAAAGTGTATTGTCCCACATAAACTAAGCAAACATTGAGGTTCTACACGTGGCGCTATTACAAGATCAACCCAAAGATCAGGCGATGGCCATAAGCCAAAAAAAAAACATACTACGTCGAATCATTTTTCCCACGAATATACAAAAATACGTAAAACTTACATGCGTTGAGCGTCAAGTGTCGTCAACATCGCCCCCGTACGTTATTTTGTGTGTGTTTTTCGTGTGACTCGTGCCGCACAATTTAATTGATATGCTAGACTCATACGTCAGCCAATTAGCCGGGCAACGTGTCTTTATGCTAATTACTTAAGTATGTATGAATGTTTCGTGTTCTGTTTCTGCTTCTACTTCTACTTCACACTTTTCGAAGAACGGACGCTGTGTGAGTCATCGGCGTGTATGCAATCATGCAGAAATCGATGCCAGTGCGATATCGATACTCAAATTCTTGTTCTTCTTGTTTATGCGTTGAGGGAGATTTCTACATAACTCTTGTTTACCAAGCAGCAACAAAAACGAAAGATAAACAGATTAGAACCGGTCAAAACAACCCGCAACCACAAGCGATCAAGGCTGCTACTACCGCATGAATCGAACCGTCTGGGCTGCAATATCGCGATATAGAAAAACAATAAATATATACATATGTACACATATTTACAATATGCATAACCAACAACACCCAGACTGCTTGTACTACGCAGAAATTTTTGTACAAAACAAAAACGGCAGACGACTAAATCGCGTAAGAGCGAGAGCGCGCTATACAGAGAGCACAACGTGCAGTAACTGTGCATGTATGTGTGTGTTTGTGTGTTTTGTTTTGCTTGCGCGCCAAACGTGAGCAAGAAGAAGAGCGAACAGTATAAATAGTGCGCCCCATTGCGGTTGTGTGTCAATTGGACTCGCAAAGCGACCAGCTAACAATCGTAGCAGCAGCAGCAGCAACAGCGTTACCAGCAGCTGATAAGCCACAAAACCAACAACGCAATTACGCGCAAACACAATAAATAAAAAGCCGCTCGTTTGCGATTTTACAAGTGCAAGTTTGTTACCAAATTAAAGGAAATTTTCATAATCAAGATGTCGGCATCACCCACTGCTCGTCAAGCTATCTCCCATGCTCTGCCCTTGGCCATGTGCAAGACCAAGAAGGTTGTCATCACGGATCCCATTCAAATGCCTGAAGTTTACTCCTCCACACCCGGTGGCACTCTCTACTCCACCACACCTGGCGGTAAGTTGATGCAATATTTCAGTTATTGTGAATCAGCTAGAAAGACACTTGTGATAACAGATTGAGACTCGGCACATGTTTGTGAATCATTAAAAATTTCAATATTCCCATGCAGCTGTCTTATCACCTGTTCTCTGTCTGATGCAACAATCAATGACTTGTATACTAATTGTATATTTTCTTTACCGATTCTTTACAGGCACTAAGCTAATTTATGAGCGCACTTTCATGAAGAATCTCCGTAGTTCGCCTTTGAGCCAAACGCCTCCCAGCAATATTCCCAGCTGCCTGATGCGTGGCACGCCCCGCACACCCTTCCGCAAGTGTGTGCCCGTGCCCATAGAGCTGGTGAAGAAGACGCAATCGCTTAAAATTGAGGATCAGGAGCAGTTCCAACTTGAGTTGTAAACAAACTGAACAAGGAAGCTTCCCAATTCCAAGCAGCTACTGCCAAAATTCACTTCATTATTAGCCATATCAACCTAACTGTATTTTCTGATCTTATATTGTTAGTTCTCATATCTATCCCATATAGTTTCTAAGTTTGTTCAGTTCTCAGTCATATTGACTGAGTTTGTTCTATAAATAGTTTAATATATATATTTATATAGTTCCTAAGCAACTACTGCAATAAACCGTAAATAATACTTTTAATTATTGAAATTGAGCAATGTGCTTTTGTTTATTTTATCAGCTGCTCAGCCTTGAAAAGCTGACTAACCGAGTTATCAACAATAAACTTCCACTTCACCTTGGCGGGAATATTCCATTTATATCTATGTGTATTAATACACCAACATACATACACATATATGTATGTGTATGCTTGTGGTTTTTGGGGGTTTGTTGAACTTGTGTATGTATGTATATAATACCGGCCGGCATTTGTGTTATGAGGAGAAATGCGTTTTCAAAAAAACTACTGCGCAGTTTAGATATTCTCTCCCAAATCCCAAATGCGATGATGACAACATAAACTGCAGAATTTGTACTTAAATTAATAATTATTTCGAGAAATGCAATGCATACAGTTTACCTAAATAAAACAAGCTAAGCAAAATGTATAAAAATATTATACAAGTGATATTTCATCTATTTGTAATAAAACTAATTATTTAAATCCCAAAGTAAATAGGTATTCATTATTCATAAATCTCTGGCCTAGTTTTTCAGATTCTCGTGGCAATATAATAATCTTGTACACACATAAATTCTTATTGTATAATTAATTGCTTAAGATTTTTTTTTGGTTCCACGTTTTGTAAACACACCCATTTTTTTAAAGCAACGTCATTCTTTGCACAAAAACAATAACAAGACCAAAATAAACTATGCGCTTATAATTGGTATGCAAGAAATGAACAACAGAAAACTACTTAAAAGACAATAACAACAACAGCCAACACACGCGACAATAACAAACACATTCCTTTCATAAATAGAAGAAAGGTTAAATATTATATCTTAGATATTAACCTTATTTACAATCTTGACCAATAGGAATTAGTACTTAATCGAGTAATTAAATGTTGCAAAACAAATTTACGGAAAACATAAACAAGCAAAACAAATTAAACACGCGCTTCAACCAGGTGAGAGAGCGTGAGAACGCCAGCGAGAGCAAGGTGAGAACAAACCAAAAAAAGAGTGAGAGAGAGAGAGAGCGGACGCAATGCAGTGACGCTGCTGAGACGTGTACGTGTGCTTGCGTATGTATGGCTTTGTTTTGTTTACGTGAGCTACGATTGAAAGAGGAAGAGCTGGCTGTATAAATAGCGCCACCCATTGCCTTCCACTGGCACTTGGACTTCGCAAGGCAACCGAAGAACGTGTTCAAACAGCAAGCAGCTGCTGATAAAGCCACCGTATCAAAGTCAACCAATTACCAACAACGCAATTACGCGCAAACAATAAACAAAAGTCGTTCGATTGTGATTTTACAAGTGTAAAACATAAAGTATTATAACTAACAAGAACAAGATGTCTGCATCACCTACTGCTCGTCAAGCTATCTCCCATGCTCGGCCCTTGGCCATGTGCAAGACCAAGAAGGTCGTCATAACGGATCCCATCCAAATGCCGGAGGTATACTCATCCACACCTGGCGGCACTCTCTACTCCACCACACCTGGCGGTAAGTTTATGAAGCATTTTTGTTATTGTGAATCAGCTAAAAGGCATTTGTGATAACAGCCTGGCCAAGCACATGTTTGTGAATCATTTAAAATTCTCGTGCATCTGTCTTATCACCTAAATGCTGTCTGATGCAACTATGAATGACATGTGTACTAATTGCCTTTTTTCTTTACCGATTCTTTACAGGCACTAAGTTAATTTATGAGCGTACTTTCATGAAGAATCTCCGTAGTTCGCCATTGAGCCAAACGCCACCCAGCAATATTCCCAGCTGCCTGATGCGTGGCACGCCCCGCACACCCTTCCGAAAGTGTGTGCCCGTGCCCACAGAGCTGGTGAAGAAGACGCAATCGCTTAAAATTGAGGATCAGGAGCAGTTCCAGCTTGAGCTGTAAACAAACTGAACTAGAAAGCTTCCCAATTCCAAGCAGCTGCTGCCAAAACTCATTAATGATTGTTATCACTAGCAATAGCAACCTAGTTGTATTATCACGATCCTAATATTCATCTTATAATGTTAGCTTTTATTAATAATTCAAACTAAGTTCAGTTCTCAGTCATATTGACTGAAATTTTACTACTTATATGTATTTATATTTTAATTCCTAAGAAACTCTTGCAATAAACATTTAAAACTTAGAAGTATTCATAAAAATATTATCATAACAGTAAATAATTCAAATACTATTATAAAAGTTTATCAAAAATAGTAAAATAATCTTTGCATTTTAACGGGCTGCACATACAGTGGCTCACAGCTTACTTCAACCAGCACCTTAAAAAATATTTGGTTGACTATAAAATCGAAACTAAAAGGGATACCAAAATAATTTAAATGCCAGTTGTAAGTCTGATGTTTCAAGTTATCAAATATGACTTTCATTTATTTTTTAAATATTTTTCCTACATTTTAAAGCAATTAAAAAATAAAAAATCATCCAAAATCAATGTATACCCTTTTTTACCCATTTCATGGGTTTGAGGGTATAAAAAGATAGCGAATGTTTGCCATAATTATGGAATTCACCTTGATTGTTTGCAGTTTTTGGCGTTTGTTGAACCTGCTGGAAATACCGGCCGGCAAATGTCTGGCAAGAGGCAGCAAATAATATAAGGAAAGAGTAAACAACAAATACTTAGTGAGAGAATTTTAAACTATGCGCGTGGCAGTGGCTTATAACCTACATTCAGTTTTTATTATAAGCAAACGTACATACATACATACCTACACAAGCACACACAAACATATGTACGTTTGAGTAGCCAGCAGCCGGCGAAAAATAGATTCTGAAACAACTGCGCAGTTTGTGCGAATCTCGCCCCCTCAGCGGGTTCTCTCGCTATACGCATTTGTAGCCGGCGCATGGCTTGCAAACAAAATAAAAAGGCAACGCCTCGCATATTGCGCATAATGTTAAGAACAAGCAAAAGTGCCTCTCAACAATTTACAAGTAATTGTTAATACACACAAACGTTTGGATTTATGTAAATACTTGATTCGATGCAAATAAGCACATACATATTTATGTTGACTGTATGGTTGCTTTACCCCTTAAACACATTTTTTGTGACTTTTCAATTTCCAGCCCTGGCAGCAGCTGAGCGCCATAAAAGTTTATAGCATACTCTTGCGCGCGCCATTTAAATCGCGCTAAGTTGTTTTTGAAACGTAGAAAGAGGAAATGCATTTAAAAAGCTCCCAATAAGGGGTTTTATCAATGTGTTTGATTATTGGATCTTTTTTTTTAAATAAGTATAAGAGCAGAAAATAGTTAAAGGCGCAATCTTGAAAGTCAAGGATCTCTCTCCCGCTTAATGTACAGTTAATTGGAAGTTTTAGTGTGTAAAGCGTACAACAACAAAAAGTTATGTTTTGATTACCAATCACATGTTATTAATTCTGACTCAAACGAGGCCACCTGCTGAATAATAAAATATAAACACGATAAAAAAAAAAGAAGTTGCACTACCCAAAATGACAGCTCATATAGGTTATGCAAGTGTAACACACTTCCCACTAAACACTCACCCAAGTTTCTCGATGACAATCGTTGGCCAATGCAGTGAATGGTTTCCTTGTTGGACCACGTACCATGAGCTGATCTCGTGTTGGGGCACTCGGTTGGCAGTGCAAGGCGCGTGATTTCAATCGCATATAATTTTGTTCCCTGCATTTGCTGGCTACTCGCGTTTCAGCTAGCTCAGCAGAAGAGCGGGGCGAATGTCGAACGCTTCCATTGAAAGCAGAGACGCCCAAAGCGAGAAATCACATGTTAAAATTTTACATTACTCTTTTCATTTTTCTTCACATACTAGATACACATACATATTAATTTTCTTTTACTTATTGTTTCATTTTATTTTTCATTCTTTGTTATTTACGAACATTTTTGTTGTTGTTGTGGTTGCTGTTTTAGACACAAAATACAAATAGATACATACATATTTTTAATTTCTTCTCTAAAATCTACTACAAAAAAATTATTTCTTTTTTCTTGTTGTTGTTGTTGGTTTTTTTTTTCGTTTGTTGAACCGATTGTGGCAGGTTAGCACTTAAGAACTACAACACATAGCATACACATATATGCAGCATATATATCTATATATATATATTTCATATAAAAAATACAACAAATTCGCAATTCGTTATCATTTTGTCGGCATCAGCACAGCGCCAGAAATGCAGCCCATTGGGATTCACATATAGTATCTTTATATTATTTTTATTTTTTATGTTTCTTCACATTCTCCAAACTTGTTCATCTAACATTTAAGTATGGCAAACAAATCATCATCATACAAATTTAAAATACAATGTTCATAGTTTTTATGTGTTTTTTTTTTTCTTTTTCTTTTTTTTTTTTTTTTTTTGTTTATGTTGTTTGAAACGCATCTTTACAGACTAAATGTTTAAAACTTATAAAATACTACAACGTAGGAGATCCGACGAAATCTCATAGCATTAGAAAATAAAAAATTAATATTTTGTATAGCATATATAAACACATGAAATTATTGTATTACAAGTTAAATATATATAAAGTAAAGATATATTAAATTAGGAGTAACATTACAGAAAATTACATAGACAAAGGTTTTTGTTGTTTTTTTTTTGTAAAAAAAAGTGTTGAGTGTGTTGGCAACAGGAAGTGCAAACCGAAACTGGTTGCCCTTTCCTTTTTTTCATATTTTTTTTTAACTTGAAACAAATACAAATTGCACACAACTTAGAAATTAGTAAGTTAAAGGTTTTGGAAAGAGCATATATAAAAAAAACGCATAGCAGGTGGGTTATACATATATAACTATATATTACGAACTGAAGCTTCTTTAAGTTTTGCATATTGCAGCAGATTCCGTTGACGGTTTCTTTTTCATTTCTGTTTTTTTTTTTTTTGTCTTTTTATTATGGTGCACTTTTCATGACAATAATATTTTTTGTTTTTGTATAAATAACAAATGTAAAAAGTAAATATTTTTTTCTTTTGTTTCGTTTGCCGATTGCACTTTTGTTTTTGTTTTTTGTTTTTTTGTTACTGTTGCTGTGTTTGTTTGTTTGTTTGTATTTCATTTAAGGTATAAGGTTAACTCATTATGTTGTAAAAAAAAAAAAACAAACGAGAAAACGAGCACAAAAAAATACTAAACTATAGATGGATTGCAAAAAAAAAATAAAGAAATATGATTCTATGATAAGTAGCAACAGACAACTGATCACTGATATATATATATATATATGTGTATACTATAAACATACGTATTTTTAGAATATACTTAAGAACTATTTCAAAATCAATTAAGACTCGTTAATAATAACAACAAATAATTTGGTGGTCGAATTGGGATATATATAGTTTGCCAGATTATCAAAATCTGCGCTTTAACGGTTTACCCAATTTCAAAAAAATATAAGAAACTATTTTACACCACGACAAAAAGGGTTATATATCTGATTTGATCGGCTATAAGACTCGTAGAACGCACAGCGTGCGAGTTGGACCGATTTATGGGGGAATAGTATATAGATTTGTAATTATTTCTTAATTGTGGATTGAACTCCAATGTGTTTGTTTGTTTGTTTTGTTTTTTAATAGCAGTTTGGCTTGACCTTATATCACTTTTATATCAAGCGAAATGCATTGTTACAAAAAAAGAGAATACGTGTATATGCATATATAAGTTATATAGCATATATCTATCTATATATATTGTTTAGTAAACAACATTAACATGATCACCAAATTACTTGTTTCTGTTTCGTTTGCAGTTTTTTGCGACGCAACGGGTTTCTTTCTTCTTTTTTTTTACTCTCTTATATACACAGTTTAACTGTTATATATATATTTTTTGTTTCCCGGGGCGACGTTTTTTTACTGTTTTTTTTTCCATCACACACAATAAATTGTTTCGTTTCTTGTTATTAAATATTAATATATATACGGTATATAATAGTTAAGAGAGATAGCATTAGTTTGCGGGGGGGCAAAGGGGCAGGGGCAGGGGCATGGCCAGGGGATTCCAATGTGAGAGAGAGACTTGGACAATAAGAAGGCCATTAACAAGGGAGTTGGCCAGGTTTGGAGAGATTTATATCGCATTCTGTCTTATTGCGATGTACTAAAGTTTGATGGCGATATGGAAGCGGGTGGCGTTTCCGTCTCACTGCTGCCCCCCAGCGATGAATCGACGGTATCATGACCACCACCAACACTGCCTCCACCAGCTCCGCTATGCTCACGTGATCGTGTCGTGGGTATGGGCGCCGATTGCGGTGGTAGGGGCGGTGGTGGCATTAGGTTTGTGGCCTCCTGGGCCAGACGCTCCTGTTCCTGCTCCAGTTCGAGTTGCTCCAGCTCCAGCTCCTCCTGCATCTGCTCCAAGATATGCTGCTTGTTTTGCGTCCAATACAGTACGGGTATGCGCAGCACGGTGGTCAGCGTATCGTTGTGCTCCTCCAGCGAATTGCACGCATAGTGCTCCACCAGATGCTTCAACGTCGGATAGATGTTGTAGGGTGCCGCAAAGCCCAAGCCGCTCTCCGTCTGATAGATGATGCAGTGATGGATGCCACCCTTGCAGGCAATGGACAGAGCATAGTGGCCCACATCCCGGGCGCGTATCAGATATGTGCCCGTTGGAGCGCCCTTGAGCAGCTCCTCGGCATCGTGACGCTTCGCATCCTTGATGAACCACAGCGATTCGATGCGATGCGGCTGGTTGGAGGCCTTCTCGAAATTGTGCTGCCATTTGTCAAAGCCCACCTCCAAAATGACGTTCAGATCATCGTCGGTCAGATTAAAGCCTTTCAGGCGCCTGCAACGGAAATTGGCCATTAGTATGAAATAACAACGAAGTAGATCGATTAATAGTTGTGTATCAACTGGCAGACAAGAAGGCATATACCTCAATACCATATCAGTGTTCCTTTTGTGATGTCACTTTTCGATTTTTGCAACACCAAAAAAGATAATGAATGAACTTGCTTATCTCTTGATCGGACCACTCTTAGCTAAAGTGTCTAAAAACTTGTGACGCGCAATTCGCACAGAGAACGAGAAAGAGAGAGCGGGAGTACATGCCAGGGAACATGTATGCCAGAAGCTATGCCTAATCTTAATTAAAATAACAGCAAAAAAAAAAAGGTTTGCGAATACATATTGTATGTATAAAGAAATGCCATGAAAAAAAAATTGTAAGCTCTTGGCAAACAATAATGCACGACAGGCACAGACAGGCAGAGATAACGATAGTGCCTTATCTAGGCCCCAGCGAAGGTAGAAGGTAGGCGAACAATGCGCCAACTGGCTGCCTAGAAGCCCCCAGAGCCATAGAGTCGCCAAGAACGCAGCTGCCTCCAAAACGCAATACGAAAATTATGACGAACAAGAAATATTACACCACGTTACGTTGCTAGGGACCCTTTAAAGATAAGGGTTAGACTAAAAAAAAAAACTTGCAAGATTCACACATAGATAAGGCAGAGAAAAGTTTCCTTTGTCTTGAACAGAACTATGACATAATATTCCCACTAGATAGATAACTGATGTAAGACTGTTTAATTGTCAAGCTGGGATACCAAAAAGATGTGCAAAGGCGATAAAGTGTCTGTATAGTAGAGAGAGAGATAGGGAAACTAAGCGTGTGCGTTTAATATGGTTCAAGGTTCGACTGATTAACCTTATCATCATCATTCCATCCATCATTATCACCATCGATGACGAATTGTAACTAACTAATGCACAATGACATTAGCTGAAAGCAGGCTTGGCTAACTTAAATCTTTCATCTGTGCATTTTTTTTATGATTTCTTAGCATAATTTATGTTTCCCCATAATTCACTTGGCATACATTTCTAAAGTATTCTCGAAAACAATTTTTTTTGTTATGTTAGCGGATTTAAATTACAAGCGTTTGTTGTTTGTTGATGTTGCCTGCCTCAACGGGTGGATCCACTACAGTGAACACTCAATAAACAACAGATAAAGAGAGAATATGATTACTTTGAGCTGCAGTCATTGTTGATTTACGAACGATTACTGTATTATCATTTGGCTTTTAAGCGTTTCAGTTTACAGAGCTTCCAGGCAAAGCCATCATCACCATACATATTTTACATGCGGGCAGCACGTAGACCAGTCAGAGTAACGAAATTTGCAAGACGAGAACGCAAACAAAAACAGGGAACAAAAAAAAAAATAAAAATAAATAAAAGCATTCAGTTCTATTATTATTATCGGTTATAAGAACAACAAGAACTAGCAGGAAGCAGGGCAAAAGAAGAAAAATGAGAACCACAAAACTCTCGGGGAGGCATTAAAATTCCTTGGCTGGCAGAAAAACACAAATAAAGAAGAAAAAACTGCATTCGCCATGAAACGACTGTGTGACTGACTGACTTGACTTGAGTCAACTCACCCCCGCTAACCACACCTCACCTCTCTCTCTAGTCTTTCGTATTGTCTTTTTGCGCTGACGCGACTTTAATCATTTTTGGCCCCTAGCAAATACTTTTGGTATAGAGGAAAAATAAGTAGATGACGTCAGTCAGAAATGTTGGACAACACTTACTCAATGTGCTTGTCCTTGCGCAATTGCAGTTCCTGTAGCTCGGGCTTTGTGGCATTTATTTGTCGCTCCAAGAGCTGCTCCTCCTCCTTGAGCGTCTTAATATCCTGATTGAGACGCTCCAGTTTGGCCTGCATCACCTCCAGATGATCAAACATGTGCTCCAAATTGTCGCGCATATGCTTTTGCACCTCGTGCCGTGAGAATGGCGTATTACTGCCGGGTGCGCCTGGTGCAGAGCCCTGTGCACCCACGGAGCCTCCTGCACCCGCTGGCGGCTTGTTCATAAACGATTCAATTAATGTCATTTGACTGCGCAGCATATTTTCGGCATTGCCAAAGGCGTTCTGATGCAGCTTCTTCTCGGCCAGCTCCTCCCTAATGTTATTGAATGCGGTCTTCTTTTGATCCAGGGCCTGCTCCTGTTGCAGCAGCAGCTGGGAGCAGCGTATAAATTCATCACTTAGCAAACGTAGATCACCCTGAGGCTGTGAATCATCATAGTAGGGGCATATTATGGGATTGCTGAGCGTTATGTCCAGCGTTTTATTGTAGATCTTCAGGGAGTTGCCCATATAGTAGTTGATCATATCCACCACAGTGCTGAACTGATAGTTGTCAACAAAACCATAATTGTTATTCTTCAATCGGCAGATTTTGATCAGTTTTTCGTTGCCATCCTTCATTAATGTTAATGTGTATTCGCCCTTCTGTAAAAGCATAAAGAATTTTGTTTATTGTTGGAACTGAACACTTTTAAGGTAGTTTTATGACTTCATTTTAAATTACAATATTTATATAGTTAGCATTACAAATTCAGTTGCTATTTAAAATGCAAAGCAAGCAACTAAAAGGTTAATTTCAAATCCATAAACTTGTTAAAAAGCTCATATTTTCTTTACAAAATAGTTCATTGATAAAGAGCACTTCATATTTTGACAATTTGAATAACTGTTAATTCCAATCAGTGAGAGAGAGAGCGAGAGAGAGCAATGGATTTGTTTCTTTTGTTTTTGTAACTCACCTTTGCCTGCGCATCGCGCACTAGAAAGCTTCCATCCGGCTTGCCGAACAATATGTTTTTAGCCTGCTCACGCGTTATGCTGCCCCAATACCAGGGGGCAGTGCGCAGCTCATCCTTTTTGGGATCGTGCACCATAGACGCCGGCGCCTGTGGCCTCATCGTTGAGTAGTGCAATGGTGAGGGATGCACTAGAAAAAAAACACAAACAAACAAACACACGCAAAATTAAGGAAAAGTTGAAATCACATACATACTATGTATGTAGTCACGTTAGTGTTGCTGCTGCTGCTGGTTAATATGCATACATACGTATGTACATGTTACAACCATGTATGCTTGCACATATGTATGTATGTACATACATGTACATGTGTATGTAGCGGCTTTTGCTTGTTGCCAAGCGCCCCCGAAACGCATTTGAAATGTGAATACGAATACGGTTAGGCGCAAGCGGTTAGCGTTCGTTTTGGCCCTTTGCTGTTGTACTCACTTCTGATTTGTTGCTGGTGTTTCCGATATTATCAACTGTAGGTTTTCTTCAGCTGAGTTTTGCCGAAACAAATATTTTTGGTGTATTTATATATTACTTATTTTCACGCTTACAATTTACCGAGCACCATCTTTTTATTCTCAATTTCGCGAATCAACTGAGAAACTCGGAGGCAACACACACTTGTACACACACACGCACACACGCTCACTCAATCAAATTTACACATGCATACATATAACTATAGTTAAAACAATTAATAACGTGCAGGAATCGGTATTTTAAAAGGCGTTCGGTTTACTTCTAATTCGTTTTGCAATTGGATCGAATTAAACGCTTTCGTTTGTTGGCAGTTTATTGCTATTTATATAGAAATCACAATCAGCACTCCATTTCTTTCTTTTTTTTTGTGGAAGAAATCGTCCTCAACACTGCACTGGCACTGGCACTAAATAGCATGTTGCGAACGTATTTCGCTGTTCAACACTTTTTGCGAAATATACTAAATAATGTCACAAGTAATCTGACCATATTTTTTACTTGGGTTTGGTATTTTCAGGTTAAAGCTAGTATTTTTACCGCCCTGAATAAAATAATTGTTATAGATTTAAAAATAAAATTTTATTTACATTTAAAACGAGACTGAAATTAATTAAATTTAATAATCATTTATTTCGCATTCATTTTACGCTGTGCGATTTGACTTCAGTATTTTGTAATTTACCTCCCATAATAAATTGTGCTTAATGAAAATACTTGTTGCATCGTTTGAAAATACCTATTATTTAATTTGGAACGTACAGTAAGGCCAACATTTCATATTAAAAATAAGCGAAAAAACATTTTTGAGCAAAATGTAAGAAATCAATTACCATTCTTTGACTTGTATTTATTGTACATTCAAAGACTTATTTATATAGAGCTAAGCTACAGCATATAATGTAGTATGAAAATAAGAACCACGGCACTTGTCTATGAAGCTCTCCCATCAGAGTCTGCGTAAATCAACTAGGCTGATAGTTATATGGGTATTTCAACTGAATTACCAACGCCTTTTTAAGGTCTTTGCGTTACGACGATATTCAGTTGAGTTGCTAGTTGAAAATTTGTTGAAATTAAGTGGTTTTGAGTCAAAGCACAATGCGGCTTAGTAGTGCGGTTATTTCCATATGGTGTTTTAGGGGTTTTATGTGTTTTCTTGTATGTCTTGAATGTAAAGCGATTAGTTTGGTTTTTCTTCTGCGTAGTGCTAATTCTAATGTATCTGTATGATTCCCGATTCCAGAAGCTTCATTATCTTGTCGGCGATAGCTGGATTTTGTAAATGGCTAAAAGGTGAAAAAATATGGTTAAAAAAATTAAGTGGATAGGCATTTATATTATCTACTTACTCCTTAACTGCCTGTGGATCGTTTTGCATTTGTTCGAGAATCATGCGCATGGCAGGATCTTTTAGGATTTGCTGTATTTCTGGATCGGACATGGCATTCTTGAGCACTTCCTGTGGGTTTCGCTGGAAGTTCATTGAACACTGACGATAGCCCTCAATTGCTTCAGCATTGTTAGCATCCAATTCCATGGCCTTCTGATATGCTGAAGAAGCCTTAGTGTATTGTTGCATGCCCTAAAAACCAATTAAGTTGTAAAAACATTTCTTGAAAAAACTTGTTTTATTAAGTTACTTGCCTGCAGAATCTTGCCCTTTCGTATGTAGCCCTTAATGAACTTCTCATCCAGCTTGATGCAAGTCTCACAATCCTTTAGACCCAAATCAAAAGCGGCCAATTTAGTGTAGCATGCAGCACGATTGCTATACAATTTGGGATCATCGGGATTACGTTTAATGGCCTCCGAATAGTGTTTGACAGCAGTGCTGTAATCCCCCTTCTTGAAGTACTCATTGCCCTTCTCTTTCTCCTCCTCGGCCTTAACGGGATCAATGTAGGCGCGACGTTCCTCCTCCTTAATTTTAACCTCAACCTGGCTAAGCGACGTCTTTATCTCAGGAGTACGATGCTCAGACATTGCCTTCTCATAGTAGAATTTTGCCTGCTTGTAGTTCTCCATCTTGCGATAGGTGTTGCCGATACGTGCCAAGGATTTGGCAATCAGTTTAAAATCAGCGCGATTCTCACGACCCACCTCGACACCACGCTCACACTGCTTTATGCACTGGTCGTACTCCTTGGTCTCAAAGTAAACGGCAGCGATGTTATTGTAAAAAGTAATGTCAGTCGGATCATGCTCGATGGCAGCATTGTAGTGCTTAAGGGCTGCTTCGAAATCTTTCTTCTTATATGCCGCATTGCCCAGCTCCTTCTCCTGCTTCGCATAGTACTTCTTGCGCTCCTCCTCAGTCATATCTTCGACTCGGGGACCAGCTGGCTCAGCGGGTTTGCTTGGCGCTGGTTTTGACTCATAGCTTGGCTGTGGATCAACGTCCATTGGTAGATCGCCTTGCGACTGCATAAAGCTCAAAACCGATGAGGTAATTTCTTGGCGACCCTGCAGCAGTATCGGGTTCGTCGGATCGTGCTTCAAACCTAAATACAAGTACACAAACACACACACACACACCCACACACGCACATTATAAGTTGAGGTTATGTTGACACAAGTAATTATACACAAACACTAAGCCAAAAACTTACCATCGTTGTAGGCCTCAAAGGCGTTCATATAATCACGGAGTCCAGCATGAGCTACACCTTTACGCGAATAGCCCTTCGCCCAGGTGGGATTCAGTGCGATGGTCTGCTCGGCATCCTCCAAGGCTTCACGAAATTTTCCGGCTTTGGCATAGGCTGCCGAGCGATTACTGAATAGCACATGATTCTTAGCGTCCAGCGCAATGGCTTCTGTGTACGCAGCAACTGCCTCGTCAAGCTTCTCGGCATTGAGCGCCTTGTTGCCCTTTTCCTTCAGTTCGTTCACCTGAAACGGAAAACGTTGTGCAAATTATGTTCCCTTTGTTTTTGCCAAAACCTATTAAGTTTTTGTGTTTTTGAAAACCCACCTTGTCCATACTATACGCTTTTTAAGTATTTCTGTGTGACTGATGCAAGTATTAGAAAATTTGAATAAAACACGTCGTTAGCACGCAAAGTTAGGACCTGAACTTTGCAAAAATGCCGCTGTCGGACTATTCTAGAAATGCATGAGTCGTGACTCGCTCTCACACCCGTTCTTGCTCTCCTTCGGAAATGTCAGACGCACAACGTTGCCAACACACTCTCTGTAGCTCAAATAGCGTTGCCACTATCTTTTTGACTGACAACACAATGTATTAATCAACAATAATTCAACTAGATTCAATTGATTGTGTTGCAGGGCATATGAAAATTTTGATTTTCGTTTATTTGTGATAATTTGTATGTGCTTGGCTATTTATTGTAAAAAGTTGACGTTGTGTGTCAAGCAAGTTGGCAGCACCGTGCCGCATACTTAAATATTTTTAAGCTGGCAACGTTGTTGCAAAATCGGACAGACGCTGCTTTTTGCGTGCGCCTGGGAAAAATTAAATTATATTTGTTGAAATATTTACAACATTGCTGCAAAAACGGCCTCTTATAGAAGCTAATCGTTGAGCACAGCAGTACGATTACAGCAATACCGTAATGGCCGAGTATTTGGCATCCATTTTTGGCACAGAAAAGGACAAGTAAGTTTTTGGGAGAATATTAATAACAAGAGTCCGCATGTGCCGCCTATTCTCTTTCTCTCTCTCTGGCGCTGTACTTTTCCGGCATTGAACACTTACAAACGCATTTACTTTGCAGAGTCAACTGCTCGTTCTACTTCAAGATTGGAGCCTGCCGACATGGCGATCGCTGTTCCCGCATACACAACAAGCCAACATTTTCGCAAACGGTATTGCTGCAAAATCTGTACGTTAATCCGCAGAATTCCGCCAAATCGGCGGACGGATCACATTTGGTGGCAAATGTCTCGGACGAGGAGATGCAAGAGCATTATGACAATTTCTTCGAGGATGTGTTCGTCGAATGCGAGGACAAGTACGGCGAAATCGAAGAAATGAACGTGTGTGACAATTTGGGAGACCACCTAGTCGGCAATGTGTACATCAAATTCCGTAACGAAGCCGACGCCGAGAAGGCAGCAAATGATTTGAACAATCGCTGGTTTGGCGGCAGGCCAGTCTACTCCGAACTGTCGCCGGTAACCGATTTCCGCGAGGCCTGTTGCAGGCAATATGAGATGGGTGAATGCACACGCTCCGGCTTTTGCAATTTCATGCACCTGAAGCCCATATCACGAGAGTTGCGGAGATACCTTTATTCCCGCCGACGCCGCAATCGTTCGCGATCTCGTTCTGGCGGACCGAGACGTGGTCGTTCTTCGCGCAGTAGGTCCCGCTCGCCCCGCCGTCGACGTGAGGAGCGCATTGGCGGTGGAACAGATCGTGGAGGCGAGCGAGGCATTGGCGGTGGCACTGATCGAGGTGGCGAGCGGGGCATTGGCGGTGGCACTGATCGAGGAGATCGCAATGATCGTAATGATGGCAACGACCGCGACAGACGTAAAGGCGGAGGAGGTGGCGGTGGTGGAGGAGGAGGAGGAGGAGGAGGTGGCGGCGGAGGAGGAGGGGGAGGTGGTCGATATTAAATGTGGGTCTTGTAGTTTTCAAATTCGAACGATGTACGACACATTTGGTGGCAATTGAGGAAACGGAAACGGACGCAGAACGCCAAGTATCGTGTAATTCTCAACTCTTCAGTCTGCTCCTGTTTTTTGTTTTTTTTTAAATATGATTTCGCAAAAGGGGTGTGTCCACCAAATACATTTTGTACAAAAGCCCCCCTTTTATATTATGTGAATTATTTTATCGAGCGCCCATTAGAATTGTAATTACTTATACACACATTCGTAATAATAAAATTGAGTAATAATTATAACGATATATAAAAAAAAAACCAAGAATGAATTAAACTGACTAAGTTTTATAGAAACATAATTGTAAATTGTAATATTTAACCGACTTTATCCCCTATCTTACACATTGTTCAACAAAATTATTTAGATGTTCAGTGAGAAAACAACACGAAACTATATACACATAGCCATACAGCAAATTTGGCGTGCTCTTCACAAGATCTATAGATTAGCATTTGGAGTACTTGAGTCCACATTAACTTTTTTTGCGTCTACATTCGTATCCGTTTCCATAGCTGCCTTGAGCTGTTTGGTTATGTCAATCTGTTGCTGTAGGGTATATCGGTTCTCGTGCTTGCGTCGCTGCTGTTGCTCCACGTCGCGGAGTACGCCCTGGTGCAGCTTAAACCTGTAAATAATGTCCACTCTGTACGGCTCATAAATAGAAAGGTGGTAATCTCACTTACCGGTCATCGGACTGTTTGTAGTGAACATAACCTATAATGCCACTGGAGATGCAAACCGCCAAACCCAATGTGACTTTTGATGCAAGCGACATGATTTTGAGCTCGTTACCAAAATGTTGCAAAGAATTTTTAATATAAAATTTAGTTTAATGTGAAGTTTGCTAAGAGCCTGTTACGACATGACTTTGTTAAAATACTTTAACTTGAAGGAAAATCATAAGCAAAATCAAATTCGGTTCAGTTTTCGTTAGTTGTCGGCTTGCTTTTGTGTTTTATGTGCGTTATCTATTATTCACAAGAATATTTAGCAAAAAAACATATTTAAGTGGCAAATATTGATGCTACGATATACACAACAATGCACCAGGGCGCCAAGCACAGCAGTTGTTTAACGATATTCGATAACGATTAGAATATTAAGCGCGCATATATATCGACTTAAATTTATTTGTTTGGCATATCTGTTATCTACCTGTAACGCAGTTTTCGTTGACTACACACATACGAAAATATCTTGACGCAGTGCCTGCCAAAAGTGTGTTTTGTGTATTCTAGGCTTATCACTGTGATTGGCACTTTGACGCAGTTGCATGAATGATAACAGGATCACTTAGCATATGAGTACATACATACATACATACATGTTTAACAGGTAGCATTGCTTACCACATAACTGTTGTGCTTAGCCAAACAAAACGTTGACCTGCTGCCACAGTTACAAAAACAATTCCTGGGCAACAAATTTTTGGACATGCGCACACTACACGCAACGCGAAGCAACAGCACCGAGTACAACATATACAAAAGTATATTTGTTGTGTGCGGAACAACGGACGGTAGGTAAAAAGCGACAATACAGCCAACGCGGCGTATGAGCAACATTTATCCCGAGTGCCAGTGCGACTCCAGTTTTCCACACGCCTAGTTGTGCGCGCACCAGCAACAAGCAAAAGTATCAATATAAAATATAAGCAAACACAAAAAAGCATTACCTACATAATTAGGTAAAAATTTACGTGCGTTCTGTCGTCGTGTGCAATGCGATTTGTTTAAAAATATACATTTGAAGCATTTGAAACAATCAACAACCACGCCAGTCGACGCGTATAAAAATCCATTAACATATGTAAATTATAAACATCAACGACCCCGGGCGCCAAGCAACTTCAATTTGTGGGTTTCCTAATATTTGCTTTTTATGATTTCTTTCAATTTTTCACTTGCTTGCCTTTTCAAATATTTATGTCAGTGGCGCAAATATTGATTTCAATACAGACTTTGTGCGTTTCTTCACTTATTTTTGTAGTCTTTTTGAGTGCCTTGCTAAAACCTTGCTAAGTCCTCAACATTTCTGTGACACCTTTGACGCTGAGCTTGGGGGCTGTTGGGGTTTTCCGTCTTTACTTTTTATGTAGGTGGCAAATTGTCTTTGGTTCATATTTCTTTAACCTAATGCGACTACAATTTCATTGCAACATGAGTAAAAGCAAACAAATTATATTTTCTATTTGATGTTTTCCGGGAAATCAATTTAAAGCTTTTATTTGCCTGTTTGTTTGGTAATTTAATTTATTAAGTATTAAACAACACCCAAGAAACACCTCACAAATTGAAGTTTAATACAACTTTTGCAGTTTTTAACAAAGTGTTTTAAAGAACGTTCAACTTTACAAGATGACCAAAGTGGAGCTTTATAAATCGCGCATCTTTGTGACAATAATACATCTGTGTGCATTGGGCCAATTTGCATATGGCTTATACTACAGCAACTTTGAAGTGCAACGGAGTTACAAACTTAAGACGAGTTTCAGTCGACGCATGGTGCCTGAAACCTTGCCACAGAAAGTGCGATTTATCAGCTATTGGTCGCTGGTAAGTTGAAAGTACATATAGTATATATATATAGCATCCCATATATCGTGATCAGTTTAATGGTATGACGGAAATGCGCTGGCCACAATCGCAATCGTTTCAAGTGTGTTCCAGATTCAATGGTATATGGTTATTATTGTCTCCACATTTATGTCTGCCATATGTTTTGTTTATTCGCCTTGGGTTTTTTATCTGAGGGTCAGCTGCATCCGTAAACGCCACTTGGTATCTTGCAGATACATTTTCAGTTTCATTCAACCCATTATGCATTCATTTGTTGTCGCACACACATACTTACACTTGCCCCCCACACCGTGGCATTCAGAATATGCCACGTTGAATTTTCCGTATTTATTTTCTTTCGCGAAATTCTTGCCTTTATTGAATTGTAAAGCTGACCACAAATCAAATTGGCCCCAAAAAGAGAAAAAGGCCGAGTTTTTATTGGCTCTGATGGATGCCAGATTATCTTATTGGCGTGAATGTAAATATGCCCCCTTTTCGTTTCGGTTGCTGTTTGTACAGGGGCAGGGGCAGGGGCAAGAAACATTCGCTGGCAAACTTGCAACTCATTTACATGTCGTAAAATATTTTTGGTATTCGATCAACTATTGCTGTTTTACAGGCACTTGGCAACCAATTCAACTCAAATAAAAATTTGTTAAAAGTTCCTTCCGTTTTAGAAATTTGTTCTTGGTAGCTTGGATGTTGATTAAATATTATTAGTTTACTTTCAAGTTTTTGAATACAAAAAAAAAACAACTTTTTCTTAAGTTCTTTTACTCTTATCTAAAAAGTTTATCTAGCTTTAGTTTTGGCTGACCTTGATTTATAATCTTAATACATTCTTTGATCTTGGCAAAAAGTGCTTTATATCCACAAACATACTATATATTATTAGCACGTGGAATCCAGAATATATATCTGTATCGTATATTTTTCTTAGTGTTCTTTTGGTGTTTGTTGTGTGTTTTCACTTTTTAGCAAATGGCTTTCATGTGGAACTCATACAACTGATCAAGACACGGATCGTGTATACGCACCATTAGCTTTACCATCCGGTTATTTTGGCATTCCGGCGGCTTCCGTCAAAGTTCTCCGCACGCCCGTACTCAATTGTTTATATCGGCAAAATCAAAATGAAAATAAACGCTCCTTTTTGTTGTGTTAGTTTATTCTTTTTTTTTTTTTTTGCTTTTTGCGTTTGCCAAACAATTGCATTGATCGGATAGAGTCGTAAGATATTTATATAAATGTGTATGTATGTGTGCTATGTACACATGTCTGGATTTTGGAATATATATGTATATATGTTTCATGTTGGGCACACGTTCGTCTTTGCTGATTTTGTGCAATTTATTACTTGAACATTTTTTTAAACCAATTTATCAAGCCAAGTATTTTTGTGTGTGATCGAATTGTAGTTGATTTAACTTTAAAAAATTCTTTTAGGTGTTTTCTGATTTTTTTTTAAAAAGAATTTAAAGCAATAAGACTTACAGAAAATATTTAGAAGTTACTTTCTTCTTCTTGGTCTTAGTTGATAAATTTAATAAAATAAGGAAAGATTTTGAAGAATTTTTTCAATGGATTGATTATGAATATACACTCTCTGAAATGAAATACAAATTATCTACATATCCTTTTGGTTGACTCAACGTAACGCCCCTTAAATGACAGGGCAAATCAATGGGAAATTGTCGCCTCGATTTAAGTTTTTAGTATATTATCAGAGTCAACATGTTGCAGTCGCAACAAATATTATTAGTTGTTACTTTGCTGCTCTCATATTTGTTGGAGGCGGAGACCGAAGCGACCATTAAGTGGCATAATGGTGGCGCCTCCTTTGACAGTCCTGCCGCTTGGCTGGATGATTATTTGCCTTGTGGCCGAGATTTGGTTGTCTTCCCGGCTTTCTATCCGGCCGTACTTCCATTGCCAGCTCAACTTTCCATAGCTGGTTTTGTGCTGCCACGTCAGGGTGCTCTGCTGCTGGAGGATGATTCCACCATACAGTTGGGCACTGGCGCTGGCCTTAATCCCTCCTGTGGGAGTGATGAGAGGCGTGCGTATTTGAAGCCGCCAAAGACGAGCAAATGGTTTGATCCGAGCAGCTGGAGCATGCAGCCCAAAAAGCCGTACGACAGCAGCTCCTATTCCAGCTCCATTGTGCCGGAGCTGGAGCGTGTGCCTTGCGATGATGAGCACGTGGTCATTACGACCAATACGGGTGATGCACTCGCATTTGATCTGGAGAACGTGCAGTTCCTGCGCCTA
Source organism: Scaptomyza hsui (assembly GCA_018152825.1). Lineage (NCBI taxonomy): Eukaryota > Metazoa > Arthropoda > Insecta > Diptera > Drosophilidae > Scaptomyza > Scaptomyza hsui. Next base: position 1,756,494 of record JAECXO010000280.1, read on the forward strand.
GGTCAGCTCATCTTGGCAGGCTCCTCCATATCGAGAAGCTATCTGCAGGAGCTCTTGACTAGGGATCTGGGACAGCTGCTGTTCCACAATGCTGACACTGTCTTCGTGGAATACTATCGTGGTGAATTGTGTGGCTGCCACAAGGATTTCGAGCGTCTAGTTGAACCCGTCTGCCACAATGTGGAGCCACAATGTCCAGCTCCACATTGTGTTGCCCCGCTGCGTCCCTTTGGCTCCTGTTGCCTGGTCTGCGGTGCCATCCTTACTTATCCCAGTGAGCACTGCTTGGAGGAGGATCGTAAATCGATAGCTAACTATATTACCGAGGCTATTGCTCGAGAGGATCTGGCCGATGAGCTGCAGCTGCATGTGGATTACGTTGGCTCCGAGCAGTTTGGCAACTTTCTGCAGGCAATTGTCGTGGATCGAGGCACTTACTCCGAACGCAGTGTGGAGTTCATGGGACGTTTAGTCGCTTTGCGTAATCAGAGCTCCCTGCTGGCGCTTCAGACTCACCTCGAGGTCCACTATGCCGGTCGTCCCTATAACCCCAATGTGACCTTTGCATCGGTCATCCTTATCCTGTTCTGTGTCCTGCTCGTCGGGTTTGTTTCACTGATTATGTTGGCTCACTTCTTGCCCCAGAATCCGCATCTGAATCGCATACCTCAGTGGATCCATGATCCGAGAAGATGGCGTTGGCATCACTTGGGTCTGCGTCTACGTCGCAATCTGCTCTTCAATCGTTTCGATAATGCACCTGCGGGTGGAGGTGGATCAGGAGGGGCAGGTAGTGGAGTTGAGCACTTGGCCGTCATTGGCTATGATGCGGAGAGCGGTGAGGTGCGGGAACGTGCCTTCAACAATCCCATGTTTGAGCAGGAGGAGGCAGCCTCGGTGGCCTCCACAGAAACTCTGCCACAAGCCAAGTTGGAACCCTCAGCTATTGTGCCCAAAATGGAAACGGGAGATTTGGATAGTTGCAGCGTTGAGGAGCAGGAGCTTACCGAAATCAACTTGGAATCCTCGGAAGCTGAAAGCGATATCGAAGAGGAAACCAAGGAATAAATGTTGAAGTTCTTAATATCAAGGAAAATGTATCTTGAATAAAATATTTCTTAACACAATATTGTTGTTATTAACGCGTAGTCCAAAAATAACTGCATCGATTATTGTGTGAGACACTTTTTAAATGGATAATAATAATGTTTGTTGTTGTTGTGCGTCAGTCATTTGTGTTGTTGCCCCTTGACCTTGGTGCGGCATTTACAAAATTAAATCGATAGTTCGCATTAGTTGTGGCAGATGCAATGGACTTTGTTCATTCAACCCTCATTTCCCCCGCATTTCCCCGCCTGCAGCAGATTTATAATAATAGAGCTACCAATATTTATATTTTATTCAAACTGATGCTAAAGTGAAAGTGATTTTGCTAACGTTACAGATACTGGCTGTCACTTTTATGTGAATATTAGATACATTTGAACTACAGTTCGGCAAAGTTATAGCCAGAACTAATTAAAGCGAATAATACATATACTTAAATTGAGTCGAACTTGCTTAAAGCTAGCTAATCTTTAGTGTGAAATAGACTTTCGTATAAAAAACATGGCAATTTCCAAGTCCAAGACTGTGATTTTTATTCGCTTAGTGCAACTCGTGATGCATTTTACAGCCTCTATTCAAGTCAGTTATGCTGTCTACTTCTTCCATATGACGGAGATGCCTTCATTTTGGCCTTCCTTTGGTGGCAAATACAAATATTTAACAACTGTTAGTGGTGTAAGTAAATACAGCTGAGATTTGTGGAAGGAATCTTTCCTACCCGATTTGCTTGATGATGTAAAAATAACTGAATCGATTATTGATGTGACACCTCAATAATGGATAGCGGTAATGTTTGTTGTAGTTGTGCGTCAGTCATTTGTGGGCTTGCCCCATGACCTTCAAGCGGCTTTTACAAAACGCTCGAAATTAAATCGATAGGTAATATTAGTTTGGACTTTGTTCATTCAACAAACTTTCTTCTCAACCCTCAACACAAATATCATCATAATAACACAATTCCATTATGTTCTAACACGCGTAAAAATGAAAGTGATTTTGCTTACGTCGCAGATTTGTTGCAGTTTCAAATTTATACATATGTATGTTTATTTGTCTATCGGCTGCAATTCAAACATATGTACGCTCGAATCTCACTATTAAGTTACTTTTGCCGGAACGATAAGCGACGTTATCAGTCGCAGCTAAACAAAGCGAGTATGCGGAGGGGTGTGGGCAGCGGCATAACACACACACACTTGCAGCATATACATAATAAATATACTTAGATTGTGGCTCGCTTGCTGACAACCGGCTAATCATCAGTGTGTAGTGGACTTTTGAGTGTTAAACATGGCAATTTCCAAGTCGAAGAACAAGGGCTCCACGTCCCCAGGTTTTAATCGTGCAGTGCAATTAATGCTACACGTTACGGCTGTAATTCAATTCTGCTATGGTGTTTACTTCTTCCACAATCTGCAGATGCCAGAAGCATTTATGCATCCTTTTGCTGGCAAATTCAAGTACTTAACATTTTTTTGTGCGGTAAGTGCAGCTTTTTAACATTGATATCGTGTAATTTTACTCACGGCTGATTGGCAGCACTGCTCTGTTAACTGGCATTGTGAAAAGAAAATAAATAAAACAAATGTTAACGCTCATACAAGTTGTTTGTGTATGTGTATAAATTTGTTTACCTTTTAAAGATGTTTGGGGTGACGTAATAAGTGCTTAGAATCAAATTTGAAATTTCTTGTCTTTGTCTTCAAAGTCAAGGTTATCTATCGAATTTCTAATCTACCCAACTTGGGACTTGGCAGTTGCAGATTTCTTCGTGATTTAAAACCATGCACTGCTGATAAAAGCGGGCCATAAAGTTCAATACTATTTATGATTACTATTGGGTTTTAGAAGTTGGAATCGGTTAATGTTGCATATATCTTGTTTAATCTGATTTAATTAATTTTTTAATAGCAGTATTATAATATCAATTGAAAAATTTCGCTTGAAACAATGGCGGTAAACGTATATGCAATGTGGCCAAACAAAAATAAGCTAAACATCGATACAAAATTCGTGGTACATATCGATAGCCAATTATGTGAGCGCCACGGTCACACACCAACGGCAATTGTCTTCAGTTTTATTTCTTTGCTTGCCGGTTGTTGTCGGCTGCCGTGAAAAATCAATTAAGTGTTGTTACGATGGCCAATGGCGCTGTAACGCAATCGCTTTTTAAAAGTGTTTATGGCGCTTTGCGAACGCTGATGCACTTAACTGCAGCTGTACAGTTTACATATGGAATTTACTATGACTCTAAATACGTTGAATTTCCAACTTCGAACGACCCAAATGCCAAAGAAATCTATCATCCGTTTGGGGGAAAATTCAAGTACCTAACATTTTTGGATGCGGTAAGCAAAGGACAAAACTTGCTATATTAGCTGATCAGTATCTTATCTCAATCCAATGTTAATACAAAAATGATAACCGGTTTCGCTTTAGTCAAGCCTCACTGATTTAGCGGGTTGCAATAATACTTTTCCACTTCAATAAACAGCCCTTCAACCCCAATCAAAAAATAACCCCTCTTCGTTATTAACCGCACGCATATCTCAAACTTTTTTTTCTTTGTATACTTACAGATAATACAGGCACTGTATTACATAGTCTCACTCGTCAATGATTTTGTGGGCACCAACGAGCTGTTGCCAAAGCGGGCGCCAGCTATTCGTAGATTCAAGGATTGGCTGCTGGCAACGCTGGCCTTCCCCGTTGCTCTCAATGTGAGCATCACCTTCTGGGTGACTTATTATATCGATCGGGAGCTGGTCTTCCCCAAAGTGCTGGATGCTGTCTTCCCCAGGTAAGTTAAAGCTAACTTTTTTGCAGTCTTTTACTAAGTTCCTTGTATATTAAAGCTGGCTGAATCATGTGCTGCATACCAATATTGTTGTCTTCATTGTCCTGGAGATGTTTACGTCATATCGTGCTTACCCCAAGCGAAGCAAGGGTCTTAGTGTCGTGAGCATCTTTTGTGCCAGCTATATCGTCTGGGTACACATTATCAAGCACTATTCAAATGTGTGGGTCTATCCGTTGTTGGGAGCGTTTTCGCTGCCAGGCCGCCTGGTATTCTTTGCCGTTATGATTGGATTTTCATGTGGTCTCTACTTGCTCGGCGAGTTCATCAACAATGTGGTGTGGGCCAAGGAAGTGAAGTTGTCACAGCGCAAGTCCAAGTAGGATGTTTGTAGTCAATAATAGTCTGTGTGCTCGTCAGTTTAACATAGCAAACTCAATACAAGAATTAAACAAAACACAAAGATGAAAATTTCGCTTATAGTATATACATAAATTTTACACAACTACTATCAATTAACAAAGAACTATATATGTAATAATGTTGATCTAATGCTCCTCTTAATAGTAATTGGCTTAAATAGCAAATACAAAAACTTTTGTAGTACTTTAGATTTGCACTTTGCAATTGCAAATTCAAGTAATTGATTTTTAGTATAATAAACGTTGAAGCATTTTTTAATTGCATAACTCATATCAATCAAAAGCACAGCAAAGAACAACTTAAATACCTGCGTTTAACCGGCAAATTTAATGCTATAGTCATTACAATAAAGAAACTCTTTATTCAATTATATCGGAAAGTGGTACTTAATTTGAAATCTAACATGTTTGGCGCCAACTATCAAACAAACTCTAAATTATGCATCTGCATAGTGATGCGGTGAAGTAGTTTGATGCTGTGGGTGGTGTGCCCCACCCCAAACAATGCGAAAAAGCTATTCATGCAGCCCTGTAAACAGCTGTTTGAAAGTTTCACTGTAATGTTCAATCAACTAGTATGGAAATGTGTGAAAAGAAGAAGCGGTGCAGGTGGTCGATCCCTTACATCTTTGACCTGTGCTCACATCCGCACCGGACTTGTTAAGTGTAGCGTAACTATTCTTTAGACGTGTACTTCCAGCTGTCTTCCTGCAGCTATTGTTATGCTGGTTTATGTGTTCGTACCTGCTGTCAAATACCGGAAAACGCCCTCTTTGGCTTCTCTACCTGTGTATTACTACCTGCCGTACTAGTTTGAACTCACTCAAGTCTAGCGGTCACCTTAAACATTTATTTTTATTTGTTGAATCTAGTTTTTTTAAAAACATTAAACCAAATATTTCTTATTTCCAGGCACTGTTTGACTCACTTTATTTACTTGTAGCAAGGCACTTCTGGGAGACACATGAGTAGTTTAGTTTAGTCTCGCAAGTTCTTATAAACGTTTTATTTACTTTCATTTTAGACTGAAGAAAATAGAAGCCTAGCAATAACAGCTTCGCCGAATTTGACACGAACTGAAGCAAAGTCTTAACTGTATGTTGATACTTTTATAATAAACATTTTTTTTTACAAAGAAATCTGGATTTAAAATCGGTTTATTAGTTACAAAATGTTTAATTCTAAGATTTGTGAAAGGCACTTTGTAACACAATTCGTTTTCGTTTTGTTCGTTTCGTTGTGCTTGAGTTGCCCAAAAGGGCGACTTATTTGTACATTTAGAACAACATACATACTTACATGTATATTATAAATACAATCTAGTTTAAGGAAACAGTCATTATACATCAAGCGTACAGAGGGTATAAAAAAGACATACAATCTAGTACTCTGTATGTGAGATAGTAAATTCTCCAAACTTATGTGCTAATGAGTATTCGTATTCGAATTCGTAGTCAGTATAGTATACTTATTTCTATTCGTTAAGTGATTGAAATGGAAGAAGGGTGGAGTTTTAGAAACTTAAGTAAATGCATTCAGTTGTTACTTGGAGGGCAGTAATAACATTTTGAGCTTATCAGATTCACTCATCAGTGTTGGCTCCTTGTGATGACGCGAATGTCCTAACAGAGATTGCATTTCGGTGGCATCCTCGTTAGTCGTTAGCTCATTCCGTTGTCGACTTGCCGCATTGAGTAATCGCATCGCCTGCTGCAGCTCCTCATTGCCATAGGTGGGCAGCGTGTGGGTGGCTATGTCGTAGGGATTCGCCTGTATGCCCACATCGCAGCTGGTCTTGCTGTTGCGCGAATTGGGCTTGCCCGTGGACATGCCCGAATAGGAACTGTGCAGCATGCCGCCCAATTGTATATCTAGCTCCACGGAGGAGCAGCTCAACGAATCGCCATTGACATCCATTGCAGCGGCCAATTGTCGCGCATAGTTGCGCTTGAAATCAATATTCGAATCAACATCCAAATCCAAATCCAGATCGAGTTCAAGTCCAGTGTGACGATGAGATTTGTTTTGCTCCTTGCGTGATTTGCGACTGCGCTGCGAATTACGTGAGTGTCGATTGCCATTGCAATTGGATTCGTTGGACTTTTGTACGTGCTTGAAGTAATGCTCCAAGGCGGCCGCTTTGTGACCACTATTGGGCAACTCTTGGATTTTGGGTGCATTAATAATTACATCATCGTCTTCATCATCATCGCTCAACTCCTGTTTAACCACCACATTGAGGTCATGTATTTTGAAAGAGGTGCGCGAGTTATCCTCCTCATCCGAAGAGGTTGTCATGCCCTGATTCTGCAGGAAGGGTAATATAAACTGTCCATTCTTTTGTATGAAATCGTTGATAATGCTTGGATCAAGGCCGGCATTGCGACGCCGGCTGCTGTTGTGCTTTTTGGTGCTCTGAGCAAACATGCCCACTTTGTGACTAGCATTCGGATAGGTAGTCTTCTTCAGCGCTATCACTTGAGATTCAACCGATGTGCTGCTCTCGCGTCGTCCACGTCCCCCACTGCTGTACTTGGTGCGTCCACTGCTGGCCGCAATAAAATCCCTTCGTCGCTGCGTTCGCTTATTGCTGCTGGACGAGTAGCCGTGTTTGCCATGTTGTCGGGAGCGTGAGGCCACCTTGGTCTTCATTTCGGCAATCTTCACAGACACCTGCGAGTCGACCGAGTTGCGACGCGACTCCACGGAGACGTGACGCACGCTAACGCTTATCTCCGAGTCGAGAGAGTTCTTGCGTCCACCCGGCTGACCCTGGCTGGAGGAGTTTGTGTTGCCTGTGGTGACGCCCGTTAGGGCCATGCGTCGCTTAACACACTGCGGCAGATAGTGCACCCACGTGGAGCTTATCTCATTCGTTTCCGATGAGTTCAGATCGTTGACATCGAAATTGAGGCCAACGGGATCGGTGTGTGTATTGTATAGCGTTATGGACAATCGTCCCTTGTCCTCAAAGTCTTTGCGCTTGGCCCAGGTCTGTGCGATAACCTTGTGCTTGGGCATCTTAACCTCCTCGATGACCTCCTTGCCACACTTTCTGGCAAATGCGTATAAAAAGGGAATTTCAATTATATTGCAATTGTACATAAATTGACAGAACTTACTTTTTTATATAGCGTTTCCAGGTCTCAACAGACGATGGCGTCCAGCACCAGGTGGACATGAGTATGCCAGAGCTGAACAGGCACAGCAAATGTAGCTGCAATACTCCCACACTGGGTCGATTCTCGATCTTGCAAGCGCTGTTCTCATCGAAAACGGAACTGATGCGACAACTGTAAGCAAAATAAAACCAATTAGAAGATGTGCAATATGGGTTGGGTTAAGAATATATATCCAATTCAATTGAATCACTTACATAATATAGTGTCTGAGGCTTTCGGCCCACTCTCCGGAATGACGAAACTCCGTCACATGACAAGCAATCGCAACGAGTATAAAAATAAGCGTCAACAAAGCACAGACGCCCATACGCATAATAATCAAGTGGATTTTATTGCTTGCCGATGTAGATTTAATGTCATTAGCAAAATGCTTAAGGCCAAAAAGCATAACCATGCCGCGTGTGATAAAGTAACCACCAATGAGTATGACGCCACAGAGTGGACCCAAAAGCAGACCGGCACGCATCGAGTGATTGATGTAGCCGACAAAACAGATGCCCACAATGCCATTGCCATCGACTTCGCTGAGCGCCATGGTCGTGATGGTTAACACCAAGGGCAGTGACCATGCAACCAGATGAAAATACGAGCCCTTCTTGTCAATGCGATCCTGAACATGACCCATCGCACGCCAGTGCCAGGCATAGGTGAGAAAAACGAACCATACCATGCAGGCGGTCAGAAAGTAATAGACAAGCACAAATATCACAATGCAGGAAAGATTCTCGCCGGCTGTGGGTTCCGAGTGACGCAATGTGCCATCCTTGCGACAGACAATATCCTCACGCGATCCGGACGTGAATTGTGCCAGCCAGCTAAAAAATAAACCAGTTTTAGTCTTACTTCATCAATAAATATGCAATGAATCTAAATTCTCTGAACGTTATTATACAATACACTATCTTACATTTCTATAAAATCTTTCCAAAAGCAGCAAGATTGAAAGAGGTAGAGAGATAGTTAGGTAATTGAATCCTTTCTGAAAACTCTTGGACACTTACCCAAAACAGGAGATGAGAAAGCAGAGATTTATGTAGAAAACAATCACAGCTGGATATTTGTTGGCGTTCTGCCAATCAATCAGAAATGTGGCCACCACAAACAAATTTGAGAGCAGACAGATTGTGCCACCATAGCCGATTAGCTTGTGTATCTGTCGATGCTCATCGTCCGTATATAAAGGATCCTTGCACTGCACACCACAACCTTCAATGCCGGGGTAATAGCTAGCCGCATTATCTGCAGGCACCAGTGGCGGCATACATCGACCGGTTACATTGAATTTCATATCGCGTGCATCGTTGCTGCACTTCATGGGAAATAACGTCTCGTTGCAACGCAAAAATTTCGGGAAAAATGTTGTATTGTATAGCACGCGGCATGGCTCAAGCGCAACCTTGCACATTTCATAGGAAGGCAGGTAGACCATATCCTGACCATTAATTTCTTCGCACTTGGGCTTGAAAACGGCGCACAGAAACGGCTAAAAAGGGAAACAATATATAACGATGACTTTAGAATACCGATTTGGCTACATACTTGTATGACAGCCCAGCATTTGGGAACATGTCGCAGCGCATAGTAACTGCTTAAAGCCTCGTCCAATTCTCTTTCCTTGCGATAGTCGGTGAGTCCTAGACTAGTTAGCGCATAGGGCAATTTGGAGCCGAAGCACGTATTGTGCGTACTGTTTACCTCCAGGCAACGTCCACGCCGCACACACTGAATATGCCGACTATCAAGGCCATCGAACCAAGGTTTATCGTCCTTGCCTTTTTTGCCATACAGTCGATAATTCATGGTGCCATTGATGGGCTCCAAATCAACTTGTGTGGAACTGGCCGGTGTTGTTCGTGTATTGAATTTGGTGGAATCGAGACTCGCATAGCTGCCCGTGGACAGGAAGGACAGCAAAAGGCAACAAAGAGTGAGAGTGCTGCTAGTGGTAGACAGGCCAAAATTTGAATTTAATTGTATGCATAAAAAACATATTACAGTAATTGAGTATAACGTCTCCTGCATACTTACGTCTGCATTTTGTAGCTTGTGTCTCACACATTCACAAACGCAACGTGCTATTAATTTGTATAGTATTAAGCGTAGCCTTTGTGGAATATTAATGTCCAACGCAGACGGAGACAACAGTCGCGCCTTGTTTGGTGGCTCTATAACTCGCAATCAGCGCATTTTGTTGCCGTTTTGTGTAGCTGCGCGGGTAACGCGTTGTTTTGCAAAATGCACTATTCTTATTTAATTCAGAAAAAATGTGAGAATTTATGTTATTTTTTTACCTATTAAATACACCGCGAACTGTGGAAAGCAACAAATGAGCGCTGTTTGATTGTCGCAGCAGACCACCCACAAAGCAGTTGAATATCGAAACTGAGCCTATCGAACAATGTGCATCGATAGTGGTGGGTGCACAAATCGAGGCAAAGATATCGATGTGTGGCGTTTGTTTAACATCCCTGGCCGTAGTTTGGCTTGTGCAAATTTATACACGGGCATTATAAAAAAGAAGAAGGCTTGATTTAAAAAATTATACTTTGTGCATTTGTTTAAATCAAAGGGCCAATTAATTGGTAGCCATGGATGTCGCTCCAGCTGTAGTGCCACACACTGCTAACGAGGCAAAGCAACTAACTCAACCCCCGGCCCCGGCGGCCGCTGGGCCAAACGAAAATGGTGTACAAACAGCAGCAAAAAAATCTGAAACATTGTCAGGGACAGGCTTTGGTACGTACAAACGACGGCTTTTTATTTATATGCGCTTATGTGTGTGTGTGTGAGTGTGTGTGTTTTCGCCTTATTATTGTTTGGTCTAACATGTATTTGTTTATTTTCGCTTGTGTTTCCAGAAATACATTCCAATGCCGAGACTGGAAAAGTGCAAGAGGCGCAGAAAACGAAATTGAAATGCGATTCAGTAACTGAAAATGTATTAATTACAATATGCAGCGCCGATCGGAAGATCAAAAAGTCTTTTATGTCCTTGCCCAGCAGAAAAGATGTTATAGAAAAAGGTATGTTTAATGGCTGCTTAGTACATAAATGCTTTTTTTTTTTGTAAAGTACAGTTCTTACAAATTTGAAGCTAGCTTTAAAAATTTTAATTAAAAATAACATTCATAAGTTCGAATTTAAAATGAATATACATTATTAATGTTAACTTATTTTGTATATTAATAGCACACAAATACGGCTTGGCTGGCAGCACCATAGTGCTGGAGAACAGTGGCTGTGAAGTTTGCGAGGATGAAGTGCTCCTCTTTGCAGCCAAGGATAAGCTACTGCTTATGCTGCTGGCGGAAAGTGACGAATATATAATACTACCTCCGCCCTCGCCGCTGAATCGTTCCGAGCGTGCGGGCAGCTCCATCGATCCCAGTTTTGTGTCGAATGCCAACGATTCGACGGTCTCTAACGATGAGACCTTGTCGCTGGCCAGCGTCACGCACAGCAATTCAAAGATATCGTCGGCACAGTTTAAGGACTTTTCGATACCTTGGACAAAGGTACCGAATGACATAATGAGACTGTTGCGCAACAAAACAAGTTTGGGCAAGCGCCTCAATACGTTTGCCAATCTACTTGTGGACGCTCTGCGGGCACGTTCCGCCCACATACCTCCACGTGTGTTTCGCGAGGTTGCCCAGCAGGCGTCTGAGAAGTATCCAGAGGCTCTGCTGGAGAAGGATCGTGAGGGACAACAGATAGCGACGACGCCACAGTCGCTAATCTCAAAGATGATGAATCGCAACAATGCGCTGAATCGTCCACAGAAGCGTCCCAGTTCGGGCACATCCGATTTACACATTACCAGCAATAGCGGTAGCAGCATGAGCAGCAAGAAGCGCAAATCAGTTTCGATTGCGACCAATGGCAATGCAAAATCCGCCGCTCTGCATCGCGATTTGGAACACAAGAGGGAGCGACTAATTGCCAGTTATCGGGGCAGTTCTACTATGGAGACAGGAACCATTGCTGAATATATGAGGGAATGTTTTCCACTGCAGCGCGAATTCTTCAACAACAGTGAGAAGATCCCAGATATTACGTCCATCAAGGACAATTGGCCGTATATCTTTAACAAGAATCTGCTCTATCAGCACTTTGAGCTGCTCATGTCCATTGATCCGCGTGTGCTGGAAAAACGCTTTGCAAGCGAGCGGGAGCGTATATTCAAATTCTTCAAGACGTCCAAAAATAAGAAAATTCACGATTTGGAGGAAAGCAACGCAAATATTGTGCGTGGCCTGGCATACCATTTTAACGAGGATCCCAACTTTATTTTTATGAAGCTTGACAATGGGCCCTTGCCAAAGGATGTTCAGCACATAAACCCAACCAATGCGCCTTGGGTGGCTCTAGTCAGTGAGTATCGCTCGATAACTTTGAAGCCTCTTTTTTTTTGTGTGTATTAGAAAATCAAACAATATAATTTAATCGTTTTCAGAAACGCCAGCAACTGCCGGCACTGAAGCCACCCATACCGAGGCAATGGTATACATTGAGGGACAGATAATGAGCACATTTGCTGCCACCGATGTTGACTTGCCGGATATTATTGCCCAATTGCTCTGCTACTATTATACCTTTAACATGATGTACCCCAAGGAAGCCAATCAAACTCTCGAATTTATCGTCATTTATTTTCTGCAAAATACGCCGGAACAGGCGCGCAACTCCAAAAAGAGCGTTACTGGTAACAGTAAATATAATCAGCTTATTGCGAAACTGGCTAACGCAAATGGTTGAGCTTGGGCTGAGGATGGCGACAACCGGAGTGACGATCGTCTCATACTGTTTAGAATACATATTTATTATTTTGCAGACCCATTCATATACATATATACTCCCTCTATTTCTAAGATGATTTACATAAAAGTGTGTAGTACTTATGTTGTGTATACATTTCTGATTTGTCCCAAAAACAAAATCACAATTGCTTTTTATTTGATATATTTATTTAATTAGTTCTAAACTTGTTGTTCTTGTTAAAAGGTGGCTTTCTATCCTTGGTTTTGACCCAATTCTGGGCAGAAGCGTTAGTTCTTTGCATATCAGTAATGGCTGATCCCAAGGTTGTTTTTTTTGCTGTTAATACGGCTTTAGTTAGCTTTCTGCGAATATAATTGCGTTCCTTAAATGTCATATTATCAGGATTTTCCATAATCGATGTCGTGACAGTCTCGTATCTAGAGTTGCCTTTCTTCGACTTTGATGTTCCAGCAGCACCGTCCTCGTCGAATCTTTCCCATGTGGTTTTTGCATTTCGACTGGTTTCAATTATATTCCTTCTGTGGTTTTGTTCGCGTTGCCGGCGAAATTCCTTGGCCTGCTGGCTATTCATATCAAAACGATCCGCGTTGCGTTGTTCATGTTCGTCATCCAATATGTCGTTCCTTACATGATTCCATGGCTGGGCCGACTCCTCAGGAACGGGTTCTGGCACGGTGCGTCGAAAAGCATTAGGCGTAAACTTTGTTTTACCCCAATTTTTTGAGCGTTCATCTATAACTTCTTTGTGCTTTTTAAACGTAGTGTTTATTCTTTTTAAGTCTTTCTTGAACATATTGTAGAATTTTGTATAAACAGCACGAAAGACCTCGATATTACAGCGATATCAAGAAATAAACCGATATACCTTAACTCATGCGATATTTTTGACAATATGTTAAAATGTTTAAATTCGTAGGGTGTACAAACGTTGAACCAGGAAACACAATGGCAAAGACTGTATCAACAGTTAAGTAATATCTTATGTCAGATTAGGTGAATTTTTTAATAATGAATAAATTTATCGATGTATTGATGCGACGGAGCCAATAATTATTGCCTATCGATGTTAGGTGTTTGGCATCGATTGTTTCTTTTGAACAGCAGGGCATCGATTCTTATTTAACACGTGCAAGCGGTCAGAAGAGTTTATTTAAGTTACGGTTTAGAATGGAAAATGGCAGACAAAGACGTCCAAGTGGCAATTGGAACACTAATTCCGGCCCGGATAGGTACCATTTTGTAAATCACGGTAGTAATCGCTCAAGCGGCTACTGGGAAGATATACAACACGGCCCTGAACATGAAGAAGGTGGCGGCGGCAAGTCCTTTCCGAAATTCCGCGATTCAACCCAGCCATTTTCGGATCGACACTCACCAAATCATCGTGCCGGTGGTGGCCGCGGTGGCGGCGGTCAAAATAATCGCAGGAAAGGCAGGGGATTTGGTGATGGCCGGGGAGGTGGAGATGGCAGAGGCGGTGGAGATGGTCAAAATAATCGGCATAATAGTGGAAATGCCAGAGGTGGTAAACGTCGCAGAGGCGGTGGCGGTGGCGGTGGTGGCGAGCGTGATGGACGAAACCAAGAATCTGGTGGAGTTGGGCCCTGGTACAATGATGTCATGCGAAGTAATCACTTCTATTACGACAATGGGCAGCTGCCGAATGAAAACAATGCAACAGGTTCAATGGAACAGCAAATACAACCAGCTACTACTCTAGAAGCTACTACAGAAGCACTTGGTGCAAGTATTAATCATGCTACAAGTGTAGAGCCTGCCGAAAGTGTAAATCATGCCGCAATTATGAAGCCGGAGCCACAGCTGAAGCCTGCTGCTGCCGCGGCAGAGGAGAAAATTACTTTTCAAGCAATCAACATCAAAAAGGAAAAGAAAGATCTTGTTCCCAAACCACCGCAAAAGCCAGCCGAGAGCAGCGATGATAGCTCTTCGAGCAGCTCCGATGAGAGCGTTGAAGCTGGCGAGGTGGTCAAAAAAACTGAAGCTGCCGCCGCGCAGAAGTTGATGGTAAAAGCCGATAAAGTTTCTAAACCTGCTGTCCCATCATCATCATCCGAGGATGAGGATTCTGACGATGATAGCCCACCGCCTGCTAAAACGAAAACATCGGTTAAGGAATCAACACCAAAGTCTACCAAAAGCCTGAGAAAACATGCATCGGAGGAAGATGTTGTCTGCCTGGGTAAACAAAAAAGAAAGTTCATAATATCTGATGAGGATGAGCAGGATGAGGATGATGAGAAGGCAAGCAGCGAGACCGAAGAGCAAAAGTCCGGCAAAAGCAAGGACAAAGCTTCCAATCTGTGCGGAATTTGCGACAAAAAGGTGAGTTTTTGAAATTGAATTCTATACTCTACCCTCAGCTAACCTTTCGTTTCTACACAGGGTCACATATCCTTTGAGTGCCAGATGATATGCGGGAACTGTTCAGCGCCGTATCACAGCTTGAAGAACTGCCCGAATCCTCCAAACTTAAATATAGCCATGCAGGCTTTTATGGAGTTTACCATGCAACAGTTGACTGCATATAATGCGGATAAGCGTTTTGCATTTCCCGCTGGTATGGTGACAACAGCGGCGATGATGACTCCTGCCAGCGCTGCCAAGTCCAAAAAAGATAAACGGGCTTCAACTAAGAAGCAAACTTCAATAAAGAAACTTAAAAGGGAATCGCACAATAGCGATGATGATGATGACGATGACGATGATGATGAGGATGGTAGTGATGATGACGAGTCTGAGGCAGATGCAACCAGCGACAACGAGTCCAGTGAGTCAAGTGCCGATGCCCAGCCAGCAGTGAGCAAAGGAAAACGTAAACGCACCAACAAACACACAGCTACAAAAATGACACCTGCGACGGCTGCATTCCCATTTCCAATGATAGCAGCTGGCGCACCATATAACCCAATGATGTATCCTTATGCAGCACCATTCAATTTTCCTAAATAAGTCATAGTTCGTGTACAATTTTTGTTTGTATAAAAACTTATTTTTAACCTAGTGTATACAACAAGTTAATCTTCAAATACAAAACTAGTAGCTAAGAATAAATTCTAAAGATTTGAATGGATCTTGTTATAAATACATGTACTTCTTTTAAAGTCGTTTATGTTTGTAAAAATAAATATTTTAAATTTACCCGCTTAAAAATGCCTCAAGGTGATTATACGTTCGTTGTGAGTGTCAATAAAAATCATTGTGAATGACTAACAAAACCGCCCCACAGTAGCCCTGGTACGCAACACAGCTGTTGCTTGCCATGCTGCAGTTTGTTTAGTGTTTATAGTGAAATAAAATAGATTGTGGCAATAT
Source organism: Scaptomyza hsui (assembly GCA_018152825.1). Classification (NCBI taxonomy): domain Eukaryota; kingdom Metazoa; phylum Arthropoda; class Insecta; order Diptera; family Drosophilidae; genus Scaptomyza; species Scaptomyza hsui. The sequence goes on from JAECXO010000280.1 coordinate 1,772,120, forward strand.
TAGTGAAACAAATCAGACCAATTGTGTAAAGAAACCACGTTTAAAGCACCTAAAAGACAAACAACAAATCAAAACACACAAGTAAGTGGTTTAATGAACAATTGTATACATACATAAAATTTGTGCGCTAGACCTGTGGATTCTACGCTGTGCGTACTGCGGAATGATTTGGAATTGGGTGAAACACATAGGGTGGTAGAGATACTAACTAACTTGAACAAAAGGCACGCTGTTCACGTTCCACATCGCTGCCACAGCTAGTTGGATGCGTCAGACCACGAGGCTCCACCCCAGGCTTAAGTAGCGTCTGCTGCAGTTCCCAAATAAGTTCATTGGCCAACACACTCACCGTAAGCATTAGGGCCGTCTCGTAGTTGAGCGGATTGACTGCATAACTCAGAATGCCAAGGGCAATTTGATTGTACAGGAAATCCTTGTCCAGTTCGAGTAGCTCCTCACGCACCTGCATAATGCGATTCTCAAAGTGACACTGTATGGCGGCAAACACTTGCTTGTCCAAAGCAACGAGCAGCTCCCGCTTAAACTTGACCAAATAGTGTTCGATAAAGACGATTTCGTTGCGATTCATGTGTGGCAACTGCGCCTTCTCCTGCACCACCTGCTCGCCCACCTGGCCAACAACCAGCGAGGCCAGGGAACCAGCCGGCGTCGGTCTGCGATCCGTACAGGTGCGCACATCGACAAATGGATGAATCTCGTAGCTGCTCATGCCAATGGTGCTTGCAACGCCACTGAAAGATACATGCGAGACCCGAGATGGATTCTTTGTTTGCAGAGCATTTTTGGTCGGTGTCATTGGTAGATCCATGGCCTTGTTATTGCGCGCAAAACCAATTATCTGTATGGCTTTCTGCAAGGGGAATGGAGGATTAGGCACAAAATACAATCCTAGTACTATATATATACTCACATAGTTCACATATTTCTTGGCATCGCATATAAAGTTCATGATGCGCGAGGAAACCACACTGATGGCACACGCATCCTCGCTGAGATCCACACTGAAGCCTCGCAATATATGATTGAGAATGTACTGTGCCGCCTTGTAGATGGGATCGTTGGGTTCAAAGGTCAGCGGCGCATGCCCATCCAAGGCAATGGCAGCGTTCAGAGCATAGCATAGCTCGCTGTCCAGGAGGCCATCAAAGCTGGCCTGATACTCATCACAGAACGAGGGTCGAGCGCACTTGGTACTCCTCCTCCTTGGCTTGGGTCGTTTGGGCTGTCGACTCTTTTTGACCTTATGACTGCGCTCCTTGATCTGATCCTGTATCATCTGCCATTTCTCTTGATATTTCTTCATGTGAGTCTCAATGAAATATTCGCGCTCCTCTTGCACATCCATGAGCAGTATTTCAATCCTACGCTGATTCTCGATACGTTCGTTGAGACGTTTGTGCCAGGATTGTATTTGGCCCTCGGTGTGCTGCATCAGACGCTGCTTTTGCAGATTACGCATGTTCCTGTTGAAGCGATCCTTCTTGAATTGGAACAGTTTCTTCAACTTGATCAAATGCTTGCGCTGCAGATCCTGATGCAGATTAATGTGCGCCTGGACACGCATATTGGTGAGCATCTTGCGGTGTTCCAGCAACTCTAGCTGCATCGCTGTCATGTTCTCCAGCCGCTTGAATCTCTCCTCGGTGATGTTGTAGATTCGCACCTTACGCTCATGACGTTCCTTCTCCAGGCGTTCCTTGCGCGCCAGGACATCCTCGTGACTCGAGCGCCGCTCACCCGATTCCAGATTATCCCGTCGCGAGATGTTCTCCGCATTTGCAATGAGAAGACGATCGTGACGCTCCGTCTCCCTTTGCCTATATGCCTGAAGGACATAGTACAGCTGGGATTTGTGTAGATCCTCGCGATACTGATTGAAATCCTTTAGATTGCAAATGACCTCGTTCTGTTCGGTGATCTCACCATTCTCGCGCAGACGCTTCAAATTACGCTCGTTCGAGTAGAAAGTCTTCAAGTTCGAATCGTGCAATGGATTGTATTCAGGTATGTGTACCGTTACAGATGAATCAAACTCTTGCATACTGCATTTGAACTAAATACAGGCGAGAATATTAATAGGCTTATCAAAATAAATTCCCTTTAAAATTCTTACCGTATTTCCGATCTTATCCTTTGAGAATATCACCTGATTACCGGGACATTTGAGCATAGGCAGTTTACAGTTAAGCGGTATAAGCTCCCAACCGGGCAAACTGTTAATGGGCAGACCAGACTTGTAGCTGGGCTGTTTGGTCATCAGCTGGCTTGTCACATTGTTGCGACGTGGCAGTGATAATATATCAATCATGTTTGGCCCCTGTGCTTATTACTTTCCTCTAACAATATAATTTTTGTTTACTTATTATAACTTTTACAACAAACCAAATGAGACGTACACATAGCTTTTTTACGTTCAAGTAAAATTTACTTGAACAACATTTTGTTGCTTGAATAACTGTGCTTTGCCTACTGTGACAGCTTTTTTCCGCTCTCTTGTGTTTGTCTGCTGAGAGCCCTATTGCTCTCTCTTTTCGCAAGAGTGCTTTTCAAATTGAAAGCTGACAGCTTCCGTTTGTCCTTTTACTTGTTGTTTAGTTTGTTTATTGTTGTTGTCTGTTGTTTTCGTTCTTATGTGCCTCTTTTGCTGTTTGGTTGCTTATCAAAGCTTTCGTTGTTGTCACTTCACTTGCTCTCACACTATTTTGCCCTTTGTTGTTATTGTTGTTGTTGTTGTTGTCATGGAGTGGCACATTGAACCGGAAACAACAGAAAATGCAATTTATTTTCAACCATAATTCAATTGAACTTTTGGTAAAGGATTTTCGAAAATTTGTAAAATGCTGCAATGATTTATGTATTGTTTATCCTTGAATAAAGGTTGTTGAGTTTAATATTTTCAGGGAGGTTATACATAAATTAAAATACCTATTTATACCAAATTTGAATGTTTTGTTTATAAAGTTTAGCTCCTTCAGCTATTTAGCCGTATACTAAATTAACTACCCTTGTCTAAACTGTATCACAGCAACAACAAACATTTTTTTACACATTCCCCCAATAGCTTTATCTCATGCAAAATAAACAACCATGTTTTTTTTTTTGTCCTTTTATTGATACGCTTTTATTGTTTGCGCGTGTGTGTGAGCTTGTTTTGATAATTTGCGTTCCAATTTTTACGATGTATTTGACCCCGCTTGATTTGAGATTGCCCCAAGACGCCAGCATCAGTATAAGTATTTGTGTCTTACATAAGTCGGTCGCATTGACTGCAAAGATTGAATCGAGAGCAGCATAAATATTAGTCAGTCAGTGAGTGAGTAAGTCAATCTGGCGTCGGCATGTCTGCGGCATATTCTTCTCATGGGTGCCATGGAAATAAAATCACATCAAGTGTTGAAAGTACTACGAAATGTACTTGCTGTTTTGGGTGGTACGTGCTCCAAATATGCTCTCGAGTGTGCTTTCCATTTCACCTAACAAACCAACAAACAGCGCCTCCCCTTCTCTCTTCTTCTCTCAATAATTCAGACCAAACACACCTCATGTTATAAATAAAAAATGATGTCTATACAAAAAAAAAAGAAGTAAAAGGTGCGTGGCAATCTTGCCTTGCCTGACCCATTTACCGTTATATAATAGTTACTTCCTGTTTGCCAGGTGATTCAGAGATGCGTGCGTGAGTCGTGCTTTGTAAGTCATAAATGTTTTCTTTGAACAAACTTTAAACAAGAACTTTTCTAAATCTGTTTTGTGTAAATTACCTTGTTCACTTGTCAACAACAATCATTAGCTAAAGTAATCTCTCTTCCTTTATTGTCTTATTCATAGTTAGCTTAAACTCACGCGCTCATCTCTATTTATGTTTGAGCAGCATCCCACTTACCACAGCTGTCTTCCAAATCTACCCTCAAAGCAATACTCATATCGAGATAGTAGTTGCCTGTGATGTGTTTTTCTGCTGCCGCCCCAGGCCGGTCTTTAAGCCCCCAAAGCGCTTTACCGGCAACCAGACAGCTGTGACACGTCGCTCACCTCCCACTCTCTCGCCACCCACACTTGCTGTCTATCTCTGTCCAACTTCACTTCATTCTGTTTGCCTTTCAATGGCTCGAAAGCTTTTCGCTTTCAACTTCAAATCGTTGTGCTTTCAATTTTGCAGACATGTATTGGAGCTTTCACAAGCGCAGCAGCGCATTTGTGCTCAGTTGCTTCGCGTTCGTCTGACGAGTTGGTTCGCTAAGCCTTGCATTGCGTCTTGCGTTACGTTTTTCGGTTTTTTGCCTCTACTGCTGCTGCTGCTGCTGCTCTCCTCTCTCTTTCCACTGCTCTCTCTCTCTCTCTATCCCGCTGTGCGTGCGTACGTGTGTGTGAGTGAGTGAGTGTGTGTGTTTGTAGTTGTGTGTGTGTGGGAGCCAAACAAATACGTGCAGAAAAGGCAGCAACAACAACACAAAAACGTAAAACAGCAGCAGCAAAAGGGAAATCATAGAGCAAGAGTCCTTGTATAACGGGGGTGGCAGCGCCGAGTTCAAAAACGCAAACGTAAACCCTATAAAAAGAGCACCACCCCCCCACCGTCGACCAAGTGTGTTTTAAATGCTGCTCGTACTGATTGTTAACTGCGCCACAACAACAAAGAGCAACAGAAATAATAAAAAGACATAACTGTAAACTGGTGACAACAACAACAACAAGGATTATATAAAAGCACGCACAGAAAAAACACAGCTGTAATGTGCCAGCAATTGCAAACATTTCGCATCGCATCTAAATCATTATCAACTACTTTATCATCAACAACAACATCATCATCATCATCATCATCATTATTATTATTATTAACAACAACATGCGCAACGCAGAACAGTTGTCGTCGGATCATATAATAACCATCAGCACTGCCAGTCTAACGGAACAGTCACAAGACGAACCAATCAAGTGCTATACAACAACAACAACAACAACAGCAGCAGCAACAACAACAACAACAGAAGGAGCAGCTGCTGCTGCTGCAGTAGGAGTGGGAGTGGGAGCGAGAGCGAGAGGAATTGGAACTGGAACTGGAACTACTTGCTCTCCAACAAGAAAACGAAAATCTTCTCGTCTCTGTCGCTTCAGTCAATTGATTAGCTATCAGAATAATATTGCCGATGTCCAACATCGACGTGGTCGTCGTCTCCATGGCCTGCAGCTGCCCCTGCATCCCCTGCAGCTCTTTGGCTGGCTAGTATTATTGCTGTTCGGCATTGCCAGCTATTGGCTGCTAATACCAGCATTCCATGCGCCCATCCAAGGACCACTCTATGGCCTAATCTCTGGACTGTATGTGGTGCACATTGCCGCCCATCTGACGGCCCTGCTCACCGATCCCGCAGACAAGGAGCTGCGCCGCGTGCATCGCAACGATCGCATTGTCCCGGAGTTCGATCGCAGCAAGCACGGACACGTCATCGAGAACGGACGCTGCCATTTGTGCAACATTAAGACGACGACGCCGCGCACCAAACACTGTTCGGTGTGCAACAAGTGTGTGGGTAAATTTGATCATCATTGCAAGTGGCTGAATCACTGCATCGGCTCGAGGAACTATGTCGCATTCCTGATGTGTGTGGTCAGTGCCGTTGTGGCCACCCTGGTCATTGTGGCCGCAGTGATTGGCCAAATCGTCTTGTACTATGTCCAACCCGATTGGCTGAGCTTCTACTGGTGCAACAACAACAACAACAACAGTTTACTGCCGGAGGATGGCTCCGCGGATTATATTAATCTGACGCTCAGTTTGGGCAATGGCAGCATGCTGCTCCTGGAGCAGGATCAACAGCTGGAGCAGGAACTCAACTTGACCACATTGCCCACATTGTTGGATAACTTTACGGCTCTGCTGGTGGAGGGCAGCACCACGGAGGCGACAGCTGTTCCCCTAACCAATCACACCCTTAATCCCCTGGTGGCTGGCATTGGACTTCATGAGACCATCTATCTATTACTCTTGGGTGTTTTGGGATTACTCGCTGCTATTAGCGCTGGTCTCCTGCTGCATCTGTGCTTCTTTCACATCTACATCTCGTTCCTGGGTCTGACCACCTACGAGTATATACGCAATCATCGCCAGGCCCAGGAGGCCAAGGCCAAACAGTTGCTGGAACTGGGCCACAAAACCAATGGTGTCCACTTCAATACCCAACTGCCCACGGCAGGAGCAGGAACTGCAAATCATCCGTCCAAACTAGCGGGCGGAGCACAGCTCTACTGTTGCTCCAGTGTGCCGCATCCGAATCAGAGATTGCAACAGCCGCAATCCTTGGAGCAGCGGCTCCACTGCTGTGCCAGCTCCAGGGAGTATCATCAGGCCAGGCAGGCGGTGTACATGTGCTCCCTGCTCCAGGAGCGACGCAGCGAGCGCATGCAACTGGATCTGGAGACGGAACGCGAGGATGCCGCCCTGCGCTCCTTTCACTGCTGCTCCAGCTATGCGGCCAGCTCCATGCAGCGTCGCTCCAGCACGGCGGCCAATGCCCAGGGCACCCTAGATCCACGTCAGCGTGGCGGCGCTCAGAGATCGGGCGCCTCCTATCTACAGTATACGGAACAGTGCACCATGTGCACCTTCCAGCTGCGCAGTCCACTCCGCAGTCACAGCAGTGCGGCGGGGAGCAGCAGCACCCGGACACTGGCCAGCCAAACGGCCACGCCCTCCTCCTCGAATATATCGAAGCAGCAGCGTTGGCGCCGCAAATGGAACTGTTGCGCCAGTGTGCCGGATAGTCCGGATGTGCCCAATGATCTGCTGGCGGCACTCGCCTACCGGGAGCATCATGGTGTCGGTGCTGGCGGCAAGGTGAATGCCACAGAGTTGCCCGTGCAATTCATACGCAGCTTGAACGGTGGCCTGGAGATGCCACATGTGGCTGCAGCAGGCGCGGAGTTGCCGTTGAAGACGCCACGCAGCTCCCGCTTGCGGCACATGCTGCGTCTCCTGGGACGCTACCGACGTCCGAGATGCCAGCGGGTGAACGGCGTCAATCTGCCCGAGCCGCAAATCAAACAGAATCAAATACGTCCGTTGCAGCTGCAGCCCGGCAGAGGCTACGATAATGCATCCATCACGACAACGACGACAACGTCCACGCCACCACCGCCGGGGAGCAGTTCCCCGAGCAGCTGCCACAGCAGCGATCTCAGCAACGATCTGTGCAGCAACAAGGAGCTCATGCTCCTGCCGACCAGCGTCATCCGGGATGATTGTGTCACAACTAGCTACTCGTTGACATTGCCGCCGGCGTTGCCGCCGCCCACACGTCGCAAGATGCACAATGCCAGTGAGCTGGCGGAGCTCGCCGAAACCCTCGGATTCATATCCAGCCAAACCCAGACTCCAGCCAGTTCGAGCAATAGTCGCCATATGCCCGGCTTGGGCAATGTCTATCGCCGGCAGCGGCGGAAGCATTTCCTGCGCACCCGTTCACCCACTTTGTCGCCCATCCACGAGTCGGGTCTGTCGAATCCGACGTCGCCGCAGCCGCTGCGTCATGGACTGGCTGTCAGTGCGAGTTCGGTGGCCAGTAGCTCCAACAATGCCAAGTGCTCGCCGGATGTGGCGCGCTCCTCAGCCAGCCTGGTGCAGAACCTATGCGGCATCGCTGGCGAGGCACTCCGGAAAACCGCCTCAAGTAGTTCGTTACAAAGCATTAGCTCCAATTCAAGCAGCACATAGGAAGTAGGTAGAGGAGTGAGAGATTAAGAGAAAGGATTGTGGACAGTTCCTTGTATTGGTTTCTGCTTAGTCCATAGGTTAGTCATAGAGTTGTCAGCCACCCCAAGAAAGTCCTATTTCAGTTTCAGTTGAAAGCGAGCTTTTTTTCAAATAATATGTTTTTAAAAAATGCTGGAATTGTGGATATTCTCAGTGTTAAATATTTCTATATAATTCAATTTCTTTCTTTAACGTCCATAGGTTAGTCATAGAGTTGTCAACACCTCAAAGAAAAAACCCACCCCAAAAAAGTCCTATTTCAGTTTAAGTTGAAAGCGAGCGATTCAAAACTTTGTAATTATTTTCTTTATATAATATGTTTATAAGAAATGCTGACAAAAAGTTAGAATTGAGCCTTTGTCAATATACTTTGTGGATATTCTCAGTGCTAAATATTTCTATAAATGAATAATACAATTTCTTTTTTTAACGTTTGAATCATTTTGAAAAATACATTTTCTTTCTTTTGTCTAAAGAAATTTAAATTTGCTTAGTTACTTTATCTTCAATCCCTTTTTATGCCCTGCTTCCTTTTTTGTCTCGAAAAATCCTCAAGTAAGTGTTCCCTGAATATCCTTGAAAAGAGATTTATAGTAATGCGAATGTTTTTCATTCTCAATTTGTCTTTCACACACACTTACTTGCTTTCTATTCAATGCACATACATATGCGTGATTTGCACATTAACCCTGCTCCCTCCACTTCCCCTCTGCCACTCAAACCCCTAACTTAGTTGTTGTATCTGTTGGATGGCTTCGTTCATTCGCGTTAAATATGCAACAGCATGACATGTACATACAATTGCTGATGGGTTAGGGGAAGGGAAGGATGGGGCAAGGGAGTGGGTTAGTTGTCAAGTGGGAAGCAATGCAATGCAGTTGTACTTGGGAGAGCTCTCCGCTCTCTCCCTCCTTGCCCTCACCCTCTATAGACCTGTTATTGATTTTCATGTTCAAAAAGTTTTAAGCGTGGGCGTTCGGTTAGTTGATTGCGTATTGTATTCTAGCTACAGTATCTGTATCTGTATCTGTATCTCTCGATGTGACTTTGTAGCAAACACACATGCTGAAGTTGCAAGAAGATGCGGGGCATGCACGTGTAAGGCTCTGCTGCACATTTGCCAAATTGTTATACAAATGTTTTTCATTCGAATTTCAATTGTTGCCAACAATGCGGCATGGGGATAAAAGAAAATTGCGTAATAACGAACATAGAATATGTAGAGGTTAAAAGTTTAAAACCTTATTTAGTAGTTGTTGGGGGAAAAAGTTGCGCATTAAATATGCCTAGAGAACTGAATTATTAATGTTACTGAGTACTTAATGCGACAGCAGCAAATGGAAATGCGTCAAAAGGCAAAAATTGTGATTGAGTCAGGACTGACACATGGATGATACATGCTCCCCTCTCCCACTTCTGACACTTACATTTAGCAGACAGCCAACGAGGAAACACTTCCAATTGCAACGGCTCAAAGTCGACAGTTCATGTTATTTGCTCTGACAGGCAGAAATGAAGGCAGCAGAAAGCTGAAAGCAAAGCAATAAGAAAGTTCTAATCAGTGAGGTGTACGATAAATTTTATAGTGGATTAGTTTTTGGCATTGTTCTGATTATTCGTAAACATATTATAACTGGGATTTTCTTCTTTCATTTTATAAGCTTCAGTCACGAACCGTTGAATGTGCGTTTAAATGTTGGGGAAATTCCAAAACGATTATAGTATTGCTTAACAACACGACACAAACATGTTCTTATAACTATACAACACTTAAAAATTCTATATTTAACTCCACAAACAATTGTGTTCACAAATGACAAGTTAATTAAAGTTTCAAGCTGGGCCACGCGTCAGGTCACTAAAACATTCTCGCACCCAAACACACACACACACATGACTATATGGTTGCTATATATAGTTGCAATGCTGTTGTGCTTGCCACATATGTTATTTGTGACCTCCTCCTAACCTCACACTCCCCTTTATGCTCCCATTTCCCATCCCATTCCCAGGCCAGCTCACTCTAATTCTGTCTGCCAACTAACTGACATGCATTTCATTTCATTTCATTCGTTGACTAAAATAACTAAAATAACAAAAATACTAACGTGAGTTCTTTGACTCGACATGTCCTGGATCTGGTCCTTTTCTTGGCCGCTCTTGTCTCTTGTTGGGGAGTTAAATGTCGAGCACATGTTTTTCAAAAGCTGAGCAGCAGCTTTCTCTCTTACTACTCATTTCCGGTCGATGTACGAGAAAAAAAGTGTTGCATACTTTTCAACAGCGCACTGTAGTTGGTTATCTGAAGGCTGTTTGTGCGTGTGTGTGTCTAAGGTGTGCTGTGTGTGTGCTTGTGTGCGTGGTGTAAAATGTTTAATTTGATGGCTCTTGGCATTAACAATTTATAGCTGCAGCTGCTGTCATTTAAACATTCACTTGCTTCATTCAATTTTACTTGCTGTCAAGAGGTGTTGAATCTGTATATGTGTGTGAGTGTGTGTGTGGTTTTTGTTAAAAGTTTCTTAACTCTGTTTTTCAAGTAGCTATATTAAGAGCAGCTTTTAAAGTCCCACATTTTGAAGAATGAATAAACCTTCTTAATCGCATTTAAAGTTTTTCCACTTAAGGCATGACTAAAACATTTGTGTGAGAAATAAATAGAAAATGATTCAACTTATTTGGAAAACTTTTCCTTCTTGCAGCTCTTCTCCAGCTATTCTTTTTCTACCAAGCAATTAAAATAAACCATTAGCATTGTACGTTGTAAATGTTTAACTTTCAACCTTTACATTGCCAAAAACACATTTATTAAAGTCTTCACTCTGAACACACATGTGTAAAAATTGCAATGGACGCTCTCCGGGCACGTTGAAAACCTTGAAAAGTGCCAAGGTTTTTCCGGGTGTTTTTCTTTTTTTTTTGTTTCGCCCTTCAGCGACAGTTGACAGCCAACATGATTTTTCTCGGTTTTTTTCTGTGAATTGTGGCTGGAAAATACAATTTTAGTTTTCTTTTTTTTTTTGTTGCTTTTTTTTGACTTTAATTGCATGTCCATGTCATGTGGCAGGGCTATTAAGGCCCGCAGCGCGCCTCCAATTCGATGGAACCTTTTGGTTACGCCCCGACGCCTAGCAACGCCCTCGATTTTTGACTTGATTCGATGTCCTCTCGTTAAAGTTTGTTTATCAGCGACAAGCTTCACCCCTACTCCCCACCCACCCATAGCAACTAGTACTTGTTGTTGTTGTTGTTGTCATGACCACTTGTTGTTGTTGTTGTTGTTGCAGCCGCATCAATTATAAATTCAACATTATTTTCGGACACGCAACAAGCGCACAGACAACAAATTTGCATAAGTCGCGCGGGTTTGAGGAACGGCGGGGTATTTTTTTTTGGGTGTAGAGTCCCTTGTTACTTTTAGTGATGGGCAAGTGAGGGATTTATAATTATCGTTAATCAAATTTACCGATTAGTCAAAGGAAGAACCAATATTGGAGATATAGTGAAAACAATATCTTTCCTATTATTGTTATAAAATTTATCAATTAGTCGAATAGTAAAAAGGCCTTAGAGCTTTACTAGAGATACCGTGAGCCCTTGTCAGGTTTGTGATTTCATAGTTATTAATGATAAGATTATCGATAAACCTGCAGTTACCAAAAAAAATGGAAGACACTAGTTTGTAGGATCGAAGAGACGAAAAGATATGACTAAATCAAGTCAGCTGAATATATATATTTTTTGGGATTGAAACTGTACTTATGTCTGTTACATACATGTTTAGTCGTGTCACGAGTCACGACACGAGCTCAGCTCCACTCACATTGCACACACAATTGAATAAAGTTCATTCTGGCAGGCTATCCCAAAAAAAAAGGATGAACAGGCAGGCAACGAGGCAAAGCCTGTCGGCTGTCTGCCTGTTTTTCAAAGGTGCGCCATCCAACAAAATTTCCATTACCTGAAAGGGAGGATGCGAAAAGAAGAGTGAGGGGTTGCTTATAGTAGTGCTTGAATAATGATTGATTTCCTTGGAAATGGGTGCCGCTTTCACCAGTCCTGCTCCAGACAGGAGCAGACAGACAGACAGGCAAGGACCTGATTGACTGGCCTAACACGACCACGCCCAGGGCAACACTGTCTACCTCTACGCCTCTTTAAATAACTGGTTGTCATTAGCAATAGCCATTTTGGGCGGTAACTATAACCAAGTAACGGGATATGTGAAGCTTTGTACCCCTTTCTACTACACTTGCCGAAAAAATGAGTTGAATATGAATTAAACCTGTGTTAATGTTAAACTAAACCTCGTCAAAATCTTTAATAGAGGTTTGAAATCCCCTTACAAATCTCCTTTAATATTTAAGTGGTTTGCAGCCCTGGTCTGTTTAAACTGTTTAAGCAACAACATTTCATCTCAAAAGTTTTGGTTAGTTTTCCATCCTAAGAAGTGCGTTTAATATTTTTTCTATTAACTTCCCGGTGTAGTATATCTTGGCCTCTCATTGCCCCTTATTGTCATTGTTTGTGGCTCGTTTTGTCTTTTTCTTCTTGCTCTTCTAGTCACTTGGGGGAGTCACCTGGGGGAGTCACCTGGCAGGAAACGTGCCACGACAATTTCTACCTTGCATCGCTGCTTCTCTTCCCTCCTCTTTTCATTTCTCGCTTCTTTTTTTTTTTTGGTTGGTTCAACGAACCTTTTGCCTTTGTTCCACTGTTCCTGTGTGTGTGTGTGGAGCCCAGCCAGTTGGAACAACACACATCCGTACATTCAGTTTGTTTTATACAACCAGGCTGCTTTGCCTCTTCAGCATTTAATATGGTTTTCAATTTGGTTAATGACTTTTCAGATAGGCTGCGCATTCAAAACTGAAACTGAAACTGCTGGCTACTATGGGGAAGTAGTTTTTTTTTTATGAGTTCAGCTTTAGAGGGGAAAACCAAATAATACACCAAGTGTATGAGACTGGAAAGAGAAAGGGATAAATAGACGAGGGAATAAGAAAGATAAAACAAATATTTACATTAATTAAAAATTGCAGCATAATTTAATTCAATGTTAATTATGCATGCACACAGAAAAGCAAACATAAAAAAATATATTTTGATAAAATGTGCAGCAAAAAAAAAAAAACCTACTTATACATATAAATAAAATAAAGTTAATTAAATTAAAGGCATCCAATAAATAAAACGACAACCATTTCCAGTCCAAAAGCTGTGCAAAATAATAAACGATAAATAAATAAAAATACAATTTAAATTGAGGCTAATTAGATTTGTAGCATAAGCGTATTTATTGTAACGCTTTTGTATAAATAATGTATTAATCAAATAGTATTTAATCAATATATAATAATGTTGATTTTTTTTTGTTTTTGGTATTTTTTGTCCTGCTATTTTATGTGTATTATTAAGTGTCAAATGTCCAAAGAGAAGAACGCTCGTGAGAGCTACAAATAAATGAAAATCTTAGCCAAATCTTTAAAAAAACAAACACAATTGAATGCAATCATTGCCCGCCAGATGGCGTTTTCTACAATTTGCAACTGAGTGCCAACAACAACAACAACAATAAAGCTCTACTGGGTATGGCATTTAAAATATTTATCAGCACTGCTCCAGCTACAGGCTCGTGTGTGTGTGTGTGTGTGTTGACAGTTTCATTGATGGCAGCTCAGCAGGGAAGCTTTACGAACCATTTGTGGCGGCCATCATGAGGCTAGCTTCAAAAAAGGGGTTGGGGAGGAGGCCCAACAGGCGGTCGGTCTGACCAGAGGACGCAAAGGATTTGTGTGTTTGCCAAAAGGATTGTGGCCTCGATTAACGACTAAACTCAAACATTTTAAACACTGAAATACAGTTGCGACAGAAATTGCCTGCTACACACTTTAAACACTTTAAAAAAGGTAACAAAAAAAGGTTTAAACAAACTAAAACTAACACAAAAACTATTGATTGCCGTATAGCTTATCCAGCTAAGCTTCTAATAATTGGTTAATCAATAATAATACTATAAATATGCGTTGCACACAAATCGTATCGTCATGGTTTATTGACATTACATTAATGTCCACTAATTCTACGTCAAATATTATGACAAACATTAAGTATACGCATACATACATACATATACATATATCGTCATCGTTTGGGGCTGCCTTTAACTTTCCACTTATGTATTATTTATGCAAATACTTGCGTAAATTAACAAAGTAAATTGTTGTTGGCATTTTATATTTCCTGTTTTCTTCGTTCTTTTTATTTTATTTTTTCTTGTTGCTTTGCGATGTCTTGTGTTTGTTCTGGCAAAACAAATCACACAAATGTGACAGCACACACACACACACGCACACACACTTTAACATTTGGTGCTTAAAGCCACGGCAGTTGGCAATAAAACGTCGAGGATTTATGGGTACGTGTCATTTGGCTCGTTTGTCCCTCGAGCGACGCATGAACACACATAAGTATGCAGCATTGTGTGTACAACCTGTACACAAAAAAACACACACACACACACGCCAACAAACTCACACACACATGCATTGCCAAATAACAAATAAACAAATCCAACAGCTAAAGTTCTCCCATTCATTCAACGTTCACTTCAACAGGCTTAAAACCATGTGTGAGCAACGCCTTTTTGTGCCGATTTCTAAACGAAAGAGTAGAATAGTATTAAAGCTTATTAGCTAGCTCTTTTATTAGATTTATTGGTGAGAACGTTTACATAACTTATTCGCAGTTTAATTGTGGAGATTAAATCATTATTCAAAGTGCATTTCTTTACTTAATTGGTTTAGTTTTGACAAAGTTATTGAAAATTAAATTCTTGATGAAAGTCTTCAAGTAGTTTAGGAAACATGCGATTTGAAGCTTTAAAAATATACCTATTGAAACTAGTATACTTCTCATTGCAGTGTATTTTCCAATTCGGTTAGCTATTAGGTCAGCATTCCTGCTCGTTTTTTTTCTTCTTTCTATGCAATCAGCGCAAGAAATGCAGCAACAAAATGCGCATTGAGTTGTGCTCAAAAGAACTTCCAACACCTTTGAAGCACTTGGCTCGCACTTCACATGAGAGTTTCTCTTATTTCTTTCCCCTCTCTAGTTATCTCTTTCACACTCTATTTTAGTATGTGTTGGTCTGTCTGTTTCGTTTTATGGCTTGTAGTCAATCAGTGGATTTCACGTTCAATTTGCTTGTTGCCCTCATCTGGCGTCGTTGTCTGACGCTTCTCCATGCGAGAGTACAAATATAATTAAGTGGCAGGATAACACGGCAGCCAGACACACACACACACACACACACAGAGGCACACACACACACATGTGTGCTTCTGTGTATATGAGGGTTTGATGCTGTTCCTGGCAGTTGCTTTATTAACGCTTCGTCCCTCCGTCTTCCTCCTCTTTTTCATGCATGTCTCAAGTTCTGCGCAGAGCTTGACTTTTTTCGTAGTGTTGGGTAGTTAAGCTATGAGAAGTATAGACAAGCGATTTCTAGCAAGAAATTGGATTAGGACTAATGCGTTACACTTTGTATCAATATATAAAAATGTTGATAAACAATTAAATAAGAGATATTTTTATATTTAAAATAATATTCATATTTGCACTTACCCCTTGATAATTTATGTATAACATGGTGAATAGTTGGACAAATATTGGTTTGTCATTCACATATAGGAATTATTGTATTGAGTGATTTAAGAAGGCACAAAAAATATTTTATATGTAATAACAATAACACACGCACGCTAAAACTCCTACATTATGTGTAAACACGTCACTAAATTTTAAAAATCAGCCGAGCTTACTTGAATTTTTGAGAATCGAGGAGGAGAGTAGTGTCTTAATAGTCGTTAATTTAAAACTAACGTTTGGTTAAAAACGTACCGTAACGTAAACGTAACGTAACGTAAACGTAATGTAGCATAAACGTTAACGTAACGCAAACGTAATGTAAACGTAATGTAACGTAAACTATTATTAATACACTGCTCTAAGCTTATCTAGGTTCTCGATACAAAATAATGAAAATCTGTGAAAATTTCATCGAAATCGGTTGAGAAAACACAAGAGATATCGAAGCTTGAAGTTTAGTCACAGATGCATACATACAAATATATACAATTACTATACGCGTTATGTACAGGGTTCAGGGTATCTCCCAGTCGGGGAATCTCGACTAGAGCCTTCTTACTTGTTTTCATGTAATTTTGTTGCCTGCTGCTGGGGTCTTAGGTAAGGGGAAAGGGTGGTAGCTGGTGGCTGAGCTGACAGGCCAACAAGCATCATTAGTCCTAATGAGCTGTGTAATAAAATTCCATCAAAAGTGTGTGTGCAAACAAACTTCGACGCCGCCAACTACCCCATCAAAAAAATAATTAATAAACCAATTTTAATTGGTGGCAGAAATTGGAGAAGCGAGGCTAACGAGAGGGGCACAAGAGGCTAAACTGCAGCAATGATTACTTAACAGCCAATCAATAAAAGTTGATTGCAAGCCTCTCAGAGACCTGCCCCACACTCTAAAGTCTGACTAAGATCCCAGGATGAGCTGGTGCATTGAGAGGCTGTGGGGAGAAGGGAGGAGCGACCCCCTGCTGGCAGTTTGGGAGCGACGCCAAATTGTCCCGCAACGAACTTTTGTTGCTCGTCTTTTGTCCTTGAGCCTTGTGGAGCACAATGCGGTCTTTTATTGTATGGTTTATTGCGTCAGCAGGCGCTTGCAGCTATTGTATAAGTGTGAGTGTGTTTGTCAGGTTGTGAAGCCATTTGCCAGCTGGCAGAACGCCCTGACTTTGACCTCGTTGCATAACATAACAAAAGATGGCAACAACAACAACATCATTCCTAAAAACTGCGCAACTGACAACTGCATTTGACAATACTTCCATCCCACCTGTCTCTGGCAGCTGTCAGGTGCTTCACTTAAGCTCATTAACCAACACTTGTCGGATAAAAGGGTTACCGTTTCTTTTAAAAGTCTTTACGAGTTGAGTTCCGTTATGCGTCAATTACACAAAACGGATGTTGATGGTTTTAACCTAGTTTACTTTACCCATTACCTTCTTAGTATCAACTTTAAAGCTACAATTGTGTCATCCACACAACCTGTTAATGAACATAAACAATAACCAATAATAAGTAGTTAGAGTGGAAATGAAAATTCCATTGATATCGATAGCCTAGCTGGAAAGCACTTAATCCACTTTGGGTGTGCTCTTTAATAGGTTAAACGCAATTTCCACCTGTTTGTGTTCGTGTGTGTTTGTAAAAGTAAGTGCAATACAATGAATTAATGGGACCTTTTTTAGTTTTTACTTTTCTTTTGTGGTAGCACGCAAGAGAGGTTCACCACACTTCTGGCACGCCAACGTCAGGGGAATTGTATACACCCCTTCCTCACCACTTCCGTAAGCACTTGAAATGTCATTGCGTTATGCAGGCATTGTACAACAACAATAACAACAAAGAAATAGTTTTCTTCTTCATACGCTCGTTGCATTTTGTTATTGCTTTTCATTGCTGTGGGCTGAAAACAGTTCTTTTTTTTTCCTCTTTTACTTTTCCTTTGCCACTTGGCGTATGCGTAATATCAAAGCCACATATATGTAAATATATGTATTTATGTTTGTTTCCTCTCGTGTCTGTGTGTGTTTGCAGGCCAGAAATGAGGTCATATTTTGGCGCCGGCATCGCCATCTTTTTGAAGGGTCGAGAAAAAAAAAACAGCAGATACCCAAAAACACAGTTTCTCGACAATAAAAACAGCATAGTCACAAATTGCGGGCAATTGTGGATAGCATTTTGGTCTGGTAAGGGACAATAAGTTTAAGTGTTCTTTTCATATCGAAAAAATCGCACCAGGACCAGTTCAAATGCCAAGTGCTTCTTATGTAGTATTTTATTTGGCTGGAAAAAGGATTTACCGCCTCGTTGAATGCAGTTGAGTTAATTCCCATTTTTCTTTGCGCATTGGCGAATCATTTTTATGGAGTCTCTTTCGCTGCTTTTGAGTGCCTTTAACATCTGGGGCGTGGTTTGGCTTCAGCAGCTTCAGAATTTGCTGACTGGACAGTCTTTTAGCTAAAATAACTAATATTTACTTACTGGCTATTAAATACCCTTTAAGTTGTAATTCATAGCGTTTATATAAGACCAAAAACTGTAGGGTAAACACTAGTCGAGCACTCAATTTTCTTTCTTTTTTGTTTAATTTTTATATTATCTCGCTTCTTTGTTCTATACACTTTCATTCAGTTGTAAATCAAGGGTTATATGTACATTAAGTTCAAACTCCAGACTTAACACACGATTTTTTCATTTTGGTATTTTATGATGATTGAAAAATTGATTCAGTGCGCCGTGCCCAACCCTGGTTTCGTTTAGTATATTTTCTTTATGAGTCTAACAAGTGCTGGCTGAAGGTGGTGAACATTAAATAAGCAGCAGCATTGGCTCGCTACGATTAGCCAGTGAAATCATTTTTAAAATTGGAAAAATGGACGCGTGCCATAGTAAATTACTTGGCTTTAGAGAGGAGAAGGAGAAAAGGGAGGCTGGTTTTTATATAGCGTGCTACGTGCCGATTGCTACACTTGGAAAAAAACAGTGCACAAATTAATTTATAAAATATTTAATGACAGTAAAAAATACATATTGATTGCCCTTATATACACATACATATATATCGTTTAAAAACGTTCTCGCTATTTGCGCTTGCTCTTAACCGCCTTGGCCCTTACTCGCTGTTGCTTCTCGTCGCTTACGGCCCTATAGGTGCCATGTAGCTTGTCAAGCCAGCCCATAACGCCATAGTTGTAATTGAACCTGAGTTAAAAGCAGAGATTTTTTTTTGTTAATACTTGTACTTGAATACAAATCTCTCTCCACTTACTTGGCATGATGATAGTCGTGGAATCGCACTGATCCAGCGGACCACGGAAAACTGTAGCCCGTATGATCGCTCATCGAGTTGATGACGGCCAACGAGATCATAGCCCAGGCAACAGTCACATGGGAGCCCAGTAAAGACATGGACAAGATCACGGGCATTAAATTGGCCAGCACATGCTCAATGGGATGTGCATACAGAGTGATGGCTGCAACGGGAGCTGTCCACTCGTGATGCTTCTTGTGCACGTACTTGTAGATGGACTTGTGGTGCAACAGGCGGTGCACATAGTAGAACATGATCTCCTCCAGCACCACAAATGCAACCATGTCTCGCACAACGCGTCCAAAGCTTGGCAGTTCACGTATGTTGTGACTATTGTAGTGTTTTAGAACCAGTTCAAAGAGCAGCCAGCTTGTTGCAAAGTTCACCACAGTCAGGTTGAAAAGAACCACCTTAATGGCACGCCACAATTTCGCTAGATCCACTGGCTCATTCTGACCCGGCTGTATTTTGTATTTGCGCAGGAACTTCGGTCGATTTGTGATGTCCATGAGCGTAAAGATTGCCGCATAGAGCCAGTAAATGACAAAGACGACCAAAGTGGTGCCAAACACCCACAAACGTGTCGGATCATCCCCAATAATATCTAGGAACGCCAGCCAACGCTCCTGAAGCAGATCGCCTGTGTAGCGCCAGCGTACAGCGAAACTGGAAAGAATTGTGTTTGCTTCCATGGCAAAATCTCAACTGGCAGTCAAAAGCCGCTTCAATTATATTCGATTAACCCATGATCCGCTACAATTAGAGGGTACATTTATTTGTATCAGCAGCTGGTGACGATAAAAAAAAAAAATAAATAAAAGCTCTAGTTAATTTTTACAATACAAAAGTTTATTATTACTTATTTGAACTTTTATTTATTTATTTAAGTCTCGTAATTGTTGTTTACAGTTACAGGTAGTTGAGCCTGGCTGATTAGCGTAATGTTTTAGTTTTTTATTGAAACGCTTATCATATTGTCGTAGTCCATTTATAGAAGATTAACTGCTACTAGGCATAGATTAAGTTTATTTTTGGTTAGCGCTAGTACAACAATTTCTTGTGCACAAAGTTCAAATCGCCACAAATCTTTTTGCACTCGAGTGTGTGTTGTATTTTTAATATTTATTATTACTATCTCTGTTTATATTTTTTGATTAAATTACTTGTGTAGCAAATTTTTCTCGCAGTGTTGACGTTATAAAAATTCAACAACAATTCCAGCGTCGCATGCAATGAGCTTAAGTGTGAGCGAACATTAAACGAAAGAGAGGGAAAGAGCATCAATTGCTCCATGGATGACTGGACGGGCTGGGTGCAGTCCAGTGTAGTCAATTTGTTATCTATCTAGTGCTTGGAGTGAAAGCTTAAAAAGCAAAGCTTGGCACGCTCTTCACTATTTGATATTGATTCGTCTTAATTAGTGCGGAAATTATTAATTATCTTTATGCTGTCTGCGCTCAAATAGATGTGTTTGTACAGACTCTCTGACGAGATCTGAAATCGAAAGCCAACACTTAAAAAGTTCTTGTTCATTACAAGTACAGTTTGTCTGTGGCGACTTTATCTGCGGTCTTCTAATTACTTAACAGCTAGAGTGCATTTCACAGACATTTGCTTTTTTGGTCACTTTGTGGCTGCAGAACAATTAAAATTGGTTGAATACTCTATAGAAGAGTTCAATGAAGTGGATACTAAACTGTTTTTGAAGCAACTGATAGTTGTATTGGATATACATATAAAGCAAGATAAAATTCTTATAAATAAGCTTACGTGAGAGCTTTTATATGATCGTAAGAGGAAAGCTTCTGTGCTCTTCTTCATGCCATCTGCCAATCAGATCGCGTTAATATTAAAGAGAGCAAAGTAGCAGTTACCTACAGTTTTAAAGCAACTGACAGTTTTGAGGCTATTATAAAATAAATAAATTTCCCTGACAGTGAAAGAGCATTCAAGTTAAAGGAAACACCCGAAAAAAAACTTAATCCTACGACTGCTCCTTTGAAAACATTGTTTTAAAAGTTTCTTCTTCCTCCTGCAATTGTGTTTGCTTGCATTCGCTCTCTCCCTCTGTCTGTCCCTTTCTGACAATGTCTGTCGTTCGGGTAAAAGTTTTTAATTGCAAAATGCCCATTTGTGCAGCACAGAAAATGCCGTCTGCGTTGCCTGCAGCAAGTAGCTGCTGTTGCCTCGATGTAAAGTTGCTTGTAATTCGTATATTTGGGGGTGCATAATTATGACAGAGGCCCCAACATCTGTCATCTGGCTTTTACAACACAATGCCACGCCACCCCAACAAATGTTGTTTTCTTATGCAATTTACAGTTTCGCCCCAGAAAAAAAACTTTTCACTACATTTGCACAACTTTAATTACTCGTTCGCAAAATAAATGCCTTGCATTGTCAGCTGAAATTTATATAAATAACAACTTTTTCACTCGCGTCAAGTAAATAAGAAGTTGCAGTGGCACGTCATGGAGTACAGTTACTAGAAATAGCAGAAATGGCGAAGCGAGCCATTGATAAAATTGCATGCCATTTCCGGTCAGTAAACTTTCAATGCAACAACTTTTTTCATCATACTACATTTTGTGTGTGATTTATTTTCAGAAGAGTGAGACAGAAAAAACCCATTGCCGGCATTTTACAACTATTTTTAAACCATTTAAAACGAACTTTACCGTCATGCCTAGTGATGGATATCCAAAAGGCACACAAATTGAAAAGTAAGAAGAAGAAAGAAAAAAAGTAACAAAATGTTCGTTAAGCTGCGTAGCTTTCAATTGCATGCAACTAGACTTGAGTAACTCAATTAGCGCGTCATTGTTGCAAGCTGCAAGTTAGCAACTGATTTTAAGCGCATTTTTTACGCTAGCTCGAAAGCGAAACCAGCGTGCTGGAAAGTGAAATGGGCGCCACTACACACATAAAAACACATAACATACATACCTACATACATGTAAACGTGTAATTGGAGCAAGCTGAAAGTAAAACCTCTAATTCGTCAGAAAAATGGAAGAACCCACCCACCTATGTAAATTTAGTTTAGCTTTGCGCTTTGTTTAACTGCTGCCGCACCCAGTTTGTTTTTACTTTTTACTTTTCGCTAATGTGTCGCTAATTAGCTGGTCCTCCAGGTGGGCTTTTACAGAAAATAAAGAACGATTCCCAAGCGGTTGACAAACTTTACACAATTTGAAAACAGCATTGCGCCAGGCCGTTAAATGTCAAGGGGCCGGGCCATACAGAATTCACAGAACTTTGTGTGAATGACAAAAAGCATGAGTATATGTGCAGGCTGATTACTCATGCGATCGATACCAATTATCGATGCTTGATGAATTTTAAAATGTCAAAGCGAATTTGCAGCGAATGTGGGGAAAAAAAGTTTTAAGTTGACAAACTTTATCACAGCTATCTGGTTTTTTACAGCAATGTCTGTTTAATTATGCATTCGGCTGTAGATTTATACTGGTAATAACAGATTTATGTTTCTATTATGTGCTCTAACAATCTTTTGCTTTTCTAAATGCAATTGCAGCAGCCAGAAATGGTGAACGAAACTCGGGAGGCCCGCAAAAAACTGGACGGCTATGCCTTTTATAGAGAAGTTCTCGGATCACCTCGATATGTGGTTGCACCCATGGTAGATCAAAGTGAGTTGGCCTGGCGCATGTTGTGCCGTCGTTATGGCGCTCAACTCTGCTACTCGCCCATGTATCATGCAAATTTGTTTGCCACCGATGTGAAATATCGCAAGGATGCACTGCAAACATGTCCCGAGGATCGCCCATTGATTATCCAGTTTTGTGGCAATGATCCGCAACAGATATTGGAGGCGGCATTGGCAGCACAGGACTATTGCGATGCGGTGGACATCAATCTAGGCTGTCCACAGGCGATTGCAAAGCGCGGACATTATGGAGCCTTTCTGCAAGATGAATGGGAGCTGCTTTCTCAAATAGGTGTGTTTCTAAAAAAAAATAAAATGTACTTTAAATAATGAAAAATTATTGTTACATTTAGTGAAAACACTTCATGAAAAGCTTTCGGTGCCGGTCACATGTAAAATTCGTCGTTTCGAGGATCGCGAAAAGACAATTAAGTACGCTAAAATGCTGGAAGCTGCCGGCTGCCAATTGCTCACCGTTCATGGACGAACACGAGAGCAGAAAGGACCACTTACTGGTATTGCCGATTGGAGCTACATTAAGGATGTGAGAGAGCATATCAAAATACCCATGTTTGCCAATGGCAATATATTAGGACTGGAGGATATACATCGGTGTCTGGATGAGACTGGTGTCGATGGTGTCATGACCGCCGAAGGAAATCTACATAATCCTGCACTATTTCAAGGCATTGCCCCGCCTGTCTGGCAAATGGCCAACGAGTACTTGGAATTCGTTGATCGGTATCCCTGTCCCACATCCTATATACGCGGTCATCTCTTCAAGCTGTTCCATCATATGTAAGTCTGCACCATTGCCAACTGTTTCCTCAAAGTTTTTGGTCTTTTCTTTTAAAACATATGTTCTGGCATTGCAGAATGAATATACGTGGGAATTGCGAGTTGCGGGAACAACTGGCGACAGCAAATCAATTGCAACAGTTCCACAGTGTTGTGGCCATAGTCCAGACCAAGTACGAGCCATATCAAAATGGAGAAGTTGCCTACGAGCCAGAGGAAATGGAGCTGAATGTCAGTGAGCTACCAATGTTGCAGCCCTGGTTGTGCCAGCCATATATCCGCGCCTCGCCTGAGTCACATCGCCAGAAGATCGCTGAGAAGCAACGCGAAGCAATCGATCCAAATCGCACCAAGCGACAGTACTTTGACAATGCAGGCAATGAGATATCCCGCAAGCGTATGAAGAAGCTGCGTCGTCGTCAGCGGCGTCCGTCTAAAACCGATGCACAAATTCAGCTGCGCCACGAGCGGCATTTGGAATATTGCGAGCAATGCGCCAATCCGTTGGGTTCCAAGTGTGAATTTCGGCTGTGCCGCATCTGTTGTCGGGACAAGTGCTATGCAGAGGACTCCGATTGCCCGGGACATGGCATACTCATTAAGTCGCGTCGTGCCAAGGCCAAAAAGTTTGAGGAGCATTCCAGGCAAGAAAATAACAATGATGCCGTTTTACCACCGACGACAATAGAAAATGTTTCTTAATTACTGACGGACTTGTGTTGTCGAATTTAGGAAATTAATAAATTTATTGTTGTTCCTATGCCATTCTGTGCAAATAAAATACAAAAATATTAAACAAAACACACAAGTTTCCAACATATGCGGTCCTTCGATTCTTATGTCTATCGATAGGGTTCGTAAAAATATCGGTTCGTTGCGTGAACGTAAACAAGTTCCGTTCATCATAAATAGCAAAGTGAGGAATTGTTCATTATTGATCTTAAAATCTTAAAAATATATGACATAAACTAAACGTGCATTTCAAAATATATTAAACTACATAAATAGAACAAATAAAAAATTCAAACACTTAATATTTTTGTTTGAATGTGAATCAAAATATTTCGTCTATGTGGCAACCACGTCTTAATGCCAATGCAATGATGTTAGTATGGTGTCTATAGCACAAACGGTAAGAGTTGGTCTGCGTTAAAATATTATAATAAAATAGAAAATACTTACATGCTTATTTATAATAGCGATGCAATAATACTCTCCAGCTGGTCAATGATTAATACGCATATTACATATGGAAAAACCAAATTCTATAAGTGGCGTCATTGGAGAAGTTGGCTTGGAATCAAATAACCCAATTTATCGATAAAAACAAAATAATAATAACAACAATGGATGAAAACAAGAGTTACAGATGCAATGAACCTGGTTGCGGTAAAGCTTTTTGGTACAAGGCAGCATTAAAGCGTCATATGAACACACACAAGGAGATCGACCCCGATGAACCGACATTTTCCTTTGCTTGCATTGAATGTCCTAAAGTGTTTGGCAAAATCGAGACACTTCGTCGCCATGTCAAGTAAGAGAACAATGCCAATTACAGATTATATACAATTATTAATTTCCTTCATTTGATAGAACCACACATGGCGTTGTTCAAGTATTTTCCTGTGAATACGAGGGCTGCAATCAAATGTTCCAGCGCAAGGATAATCTGACAAGACACGCAGCCTCACATGCGGACAACAAACATTGCTGCGATATCTGTGGCAAGTCGTTTGCCAGAAAAGACGCCTTGACAAGACATAGACAGTAAGTTTTTTTTTCATAGATATTGAATATTTATTACATTTATTCTCTATTATAGAATTCATACAAAGCAAATTAAAGCTGATTTTGAGGTTCATGAAGCACAAACAACCTCGAATTCTGCAGCTGTGCAAATGCATCGAAGATCTGTGGGTGCCCAAGTATGATATACTTTATATACCCACGAGAGAAATCAGGCGGAAAAACTCGATTCCAGGTTGGCTATCCACCCGGAGTAGAACCACAATTATTTATTCCAAGTTGCAGTATATGGAATCATTAGAAAATTATGTGGAAGAACGGCATAACTGACATACATACAAAATATCTAACAAGATATTCATACTAGCTAAACATATGGATTTACATAGATATAAGATATGAAAGAAAGCAGAATTCTATTATATGTTCAAATTTGAAGTTCAGTTTATTTATAATATTTTTGTAAATTTTGACTGAAATTCTGTACGTTTAGTAGTACCAGCTTCATAAGAAAGATTTTAAAATTGTGTTAAAGGTAAAAGCTATTTAAATGATTTAATAATCAAGTATTACAACAAATATTGCAGTTTTTATATTGGTTTGTTTCTATCGAAATGCTAAGACAAAAAACATATGGTCAACAGAGTTGCAACAAGACGATATTAAATCGATTTATTCAACACAACAACACTGGCCGCACACACGTTTTGCGGCTGCAACTCAAAACAAATATGGAACAAACAAAAGGCTTCTACGACTTTTGCATACCACATAACAAGGATGACAAAGTGCTGCGGCCAATATTGGAGGAGCTGGTTGAGCTGGGGTATAAAACTGTAGCAATTGACCAGAGTTTCGATCACAGCAAAAAGGAAGCTGGCAAACGAGGCTCTGAAATGTTTCCAGAGCCTTATGGCATTGAACATTTGCGAAAGGAATTTGCCGAAAAGTTGAAGATATTGCAGCGCATAACGATTTTATATGTGGACACAAATGTGACTCACGCAATGGTAATGCAGTAAGTCTGTAACTAGTTGAAAATGGACAAACCAACTTAACACATAAACAAATTTTTAGAGCTGTTCACTGAATCTGCGCAAGTTTAATCTTATTGCCGGGCAGCCAAAAACCGATGCAGCACTCACGGTAAGTGAATTTGCGGATTTGATTTGAATTCCTAACTGATGCTATGGCTTATCTTTAACAGCACTGCTGCACAACATTCAATGGCGATATTATTACATTTGATCCAGTTGCCGGCTCCCGTTTGCTCGTTAATCGCAAAGCTTATCTGATTGCGGTGCGAAGAGGAATGTTCTTTGAAATCAAATACGCGCCGGCGATTGCAGACTCAAACAATCGCAAGGATATGATAAAAGTAGCGCAAAATTATTGCACCAAAGGAAAGTCAAAGAATATCATATTCAGTAGCGGCGCTGCTCATGAATTCCAAGTGCGTGGACCCTACGATGTTGCAAATCTGTAAGTCAATTGAAGTGTTCACTTAGTACGCAATTTTATTGGTTATGTTTACTTATGCACATAAAACGTATTTTTCCTTTTTATGTTTGCAGTGCATATATTTTTGGTCTATCTGAAGATCAGGGGAAAAATGCCATCGATCGCTTCTGTCGCCAACTGTTTCTGCGAGCTGAATCACGGCGTTTGGGCAAAACGATTATGTTTGTTAAAGGCAAAGGGCCAATTGTATTTTCTGATAGTTCAGACGACAGCCAAAGTGATGATGAAATGGATGCAATAATCACAGAAACAGTAAATGAAGAGGAAGACCTAAATGAAAGCGGTCATGCCAGCAAAAGACTAAAACTCGCTTAAAATTCTAACGACCATAAGCTCATTTATCGATTAATTTGCAAAGTATCTGTGAGATAAAATAAACATCGATTGGTTTTTTACCGCAACACAAGTTGATTATTGTTTATTACAAATATGATTTTGTTTGTACTTGTTTTATAAAATATGATGTTTAATAAACATTTTTCTTGTACATCTAATGTTTAAATTTGTTATTGCATAGCGCGTATCATTTGTACTCTTTCTGGTGCATAACAGTTACTAGTTACTTTAAAAATACATTCGGCAAGTAACTGGAAAGTATATATCGGTCATCACTAATCGCTGTTAAACAAAATGGAGGTCTTTGATGTGGTGCGTACATGTCTGACAAAGTGCTGCTAAAAAATTTGCGTAAAACGGTAAAAATAAATGGTTTAATTAATTAAAAATAACAACAAAATACAAATAAAGTTGCCGGCAACAATATGCGCTAAAATCCAAACGGGTATTGAGCGTATTTTAAATGTTATATGATTTTCCAAAACGACAACCGAAAACCAGACAATCGAAGAACGAAAAAATGTGAAAGAAGTAGAGAGCGAGAGTACAAGACGACGGCGACAACGACAACCAAACGACGAGAAAAACGGCAAAAGAAATATGTATTTCGCGAGACGACGACCGCAGCGGCAGCAGCAGCCGCTGCAGTCAACGTTCAATTGTTTTTTCCGAATTATGGCCAAGTGCATGTGTACAAATGTATGTGTGTGAATGTGTTAATTATTAATTGGAATACCTAGATTAAAAAAAAAAAATTAAAAATTTACAAATTGAAGTTACCAAACTGCGCGAAGACTCAATGCGAAAGCAAAAATCCCTCATTTCTGCCTGCGCCTTTTAACATTTTCGTTACCTTTTGTATAATTAAAAATGGACCTCGCTGTCTGTGCGACTGTGTGAGTTCTGTGCATTTGCCACTGTATATACAAATGTGTATGGCTGTGTGTGTGTGTGTGTCGGCGATGCTCGATTTTCGCTTGATAATGATGTTTGATTATAATAATGACTTTTAGTCTTTATCTGTGTGTAAGTAAGTGAGTGTCGGCTACGTTTTCGCTTGCTGCTTC
Source organism: Scaptomyza hsui (assembly GCA_018152825.1). NCBI lineage: Eukaryota > Metazoa > Arthropoda > Insecta > Diptera > Drosophilidae > Scaptomyza > Scaptomyza hsui. Next base: position 1,799,983 of record JAECXO010000280.1, read on the forward strand.
GGCGGCTGTATAATTTGTGGGGGTGGTGGAATTGGAAGTTTATTTAAATTTCAATTATTTTTTCTTTTTTTGTTTTCTGCTTTTTGACTTTTGCATAAATAAAGAAAGAAAATTAGTTGCCGCAGCAGCAGAGAGCATCGGTGGCAGCGCCCCTACAATAATTTTTTGATCGTTTTCGGTTATTTGGGGTTTTTGCATGTGCGTGTATGTGTGCTTTTGAGTGCAATAAAAAATGTCTTAAATTTGCTGGTTGTAATTATTCGCCGAGGCGAGTTCGCCATTTATATTTTCATTTCTTTGTGCCCACTTCTTTCTACATTTGTGTGTCTTTAGTTGTTGTTGTTGTTGTCTCTGTTGTGATTGGCGTGTGTCCCGCGCGTTGATTTTGCAATGTTCAAAAAAGTTTTCGCTGGCAGCATACAACATTTTGTGTATGTATTGGTCTCTCGCTGCAGCGTTGCCACACTCGCATGCAGATTGCACACACCTGTGCAAATGTGCTGCGGCTGCTGCTGCTGCTGCGAAAAACAAGCAGGCACCAAAATGCGTCGACGTCGTCGCATTTAGTTCGGGACTGCTGCTCGCCCCCGCCTTGCACATCCATTTGCATGCTGTCGTTGTTGCTGTGCTCGTCTTAGGCTCTATTCAAATTTCGAGCTAGGTGTAATGAGTGAAGCTGTGCTCAAATATTTTCGTGTGTATGTGTGTGTGTGTGTGAGTATATTTACTGATTTACGCGTTTGCAGAGTCCAAGCGCCAGCAGACAACATCTGCATGCAACGGTATCCATTTACCGCAAACGTGTATATGTGTGTGCGTGTGTGTGTGTGTTTGTTTCTGTTCCGGCAATGACGGTGCACAAGTTTAGTTATTGTAGCGTACTCCTACTACAGTGATTACTCAAATACCAGAAAGCTTCAAACTAAATAGTTTTAATTGGCAAATAGTGTTATGATAATTTCGGTCAAATTTTTTTTGTGATGCTTTGTTTGCAGGAACTAAAAATGCTACGATTCCCAGGAGTTAAAGTAAATAATATAATAAACGTCTTTTATAAACTAAGGTTTAAAGTGAAAAACAATTAACAACTCATATTGTTGATCGTTTTTGTTATCGAGAGATTACTGTATAGTGCTGCTGCTTGCATTGTCTTTTCTTCTTGTGCCATTTGATTTGTCTCGTCTCTGTCGCGCTGCCTGTCATCTGTCTACCTCCTTTGCACACACACACATGTACTAGTACACGTTTTTCTAGCCGGGGCACTCGCTGTTCGGTGTTAGCTCTCTCTCTCTCTCACACTACGCGCAATTGATGAGAGCGTAAATTTTCATGCGCTCGTCGTCGCACCCGCTGCTGGTGCTGCTACATCTGCTGCTGTTGTCGTTGATGGCGCCGAGAGCAGCAGTCGCAGTCTCGTCGTCTGTGGCGGCTGTAACATTTTTTTTTTTTTTTCAATTTTGTTTCCATGACTTCTTTTTAGCTGCTTCTGCATGTGCCCCCACTTCCATGGCTGGTTTTCCTTTTCCAATTACACAAACGTTTTCACGTCTGCTTCAACATTTTTTTCCAGCAATATCTATCGATTTCTTTGTGAGCCCCAATGTACATACATATATCATGTTTAATTGTAATTATCGCGCGAATGTGTGTCTGTGTGTATGTGTGTGAGTGAGCTATTTGCTCAAGTCGCAGCAGCAGCAGCAACTGAAAGAAGAAGAAGAAGCAGCAGCTTCAGTCATTGCGCTTTTGTAGTTTTCACTGGTGTGCTGTCGTTATGTCTTCCTCTTCTTCATTTGCCTCATAGGCATTTTAGTTGATGTGTTGTTATTGCAACTGTATGCTACAATTATTAATTCGCATGTGTTGCTCTGTGTATCTACACTCGAATTAGCATTGTAGTTGTTGTCGTTGCCATTCGCATTCTCGCCCCGTCCGTCATTGTTCGTCATCATTCACATTTCAAAGTTGTTCGATGTCGTCGTCGCTGTCGCAAAAGGCAAATGGCGCTGCATACATAACTATCGATAGGTTCGCCGCACTCATGTCAATCGGGCAAAACACAAAAAACAAAGTCAGAACCGAATGCATAATCACAAAAGTATTCAATTGTACAACTACAACAAAAGTCCAATGGATTAGCAGCAAAGAGAGGTGAGTTCGAACAGCCAATATTTACAAACATACACACATACATATATGTATGTACTTAGTCGATACCTCAGCATGAGTACATTTTTATTGTATTATAATATATTTTTTAGTTAATTAAGTTGGGTGCGGTAATGAAATATCAAATGCGAATGCCAACGCTTTGCAAAAGCGAAACGTGAAATTTCGAGAAATTTACAACAATGGCAAGGCAGAAAATGCTTTTTAGAAATAATTATGTATCTTTAACCAAAAGCAGATACACACACACACACACACAAGCGCACAAGGCGGCCGCTGCCAGCAGTCAGTCATTCAGCAGGCAAATAAAAATGAACGAGCAGAGTCGCACACACATACACAAACACACATACATGCATATGAATTGAGCGAAAAACGAACCCGCACACATACAAAGCTGAAATAATTTCAATCAACTCTTTTGGTTGGGCAGCCGACAAAAGTGTGTACCAACAAAAATAAAGTAAAAAGAAAAGAAAGAAAAAATAAAAAAAAATCGTCACACGCGCCCCCAAACAACGTGTCGTCCCCTGAACAACAACATTAGCATGCGACGCCTGCATCTGAGAGAGAGAGGAAGAGCATGAAAGAAGAGAGTGGGAGTGAGAAGGAATGTGGGTAGAGGGCAGGCCAGGCATTTGGATTTTGGGTTTTTGTTTGTGTGTTTGTGGAGCTGCGGCGAAAAATTAAGGCACAGTGGCCACTAGCTGAAAGTTTCAGCAACTAAAAGAACTTTTCATATAAAATGAGAAGCAAATAAATATTTATTCAGTGCCCATAGACAAATAAACAAATATGTTTTTTGTTGTTATTTTTTTTTTTTTTTTTTTTTACAAATTTTCAATTGTGGGAGACCACTGTTATAAAACCACAAACGCGCTTTTATGTGACGTGCAAATGAGAACGACAACGACGACGGCTACAAAAGCAAAACAGCACAAAATATTAAAAAAAAAAAAATGAAGCAAACAATTCATCGAAGCACAAGCACAGCAAGAGCGCAGCGACACACAAACATACACATTCAAACAAACACACCGACACTCATGCATGACCGGTCGTCGTTCGCGAGAGCCAAACGGCAAATGGGGAGAGCGCGCGAATGTATGGATGAAAAACAGCAACAACAACAGGAACAGCAGCAGAGGCAGCGGCGATCCAAAGCCAAACCATATCATCCATCCAAAACCGAATCAAAACCGACCAAACAACAAGCAAAAACATGTGAACGACGACGACCCCAACGCACCAACACACACACACATACGCACACGCAGGCAAAAACAAACACAAGCAGCCCATGCCCATGACAGATACTCACACATACACACAGTCGCGCGTACTTAAACGATATGCGAATAAAATAGCAACAACAACAAGAGCAAACATACCAACAGGGCAACTATGCGGCGAATTTGCACGAATCATGCGAATCTCCAACACACACACACACACACACAAACACATTTACGTACATACACATGCATACTTAATACGTGTTTTGTACTTGTCGCCGTCGTCGTCTTCGTCATCATCATCATCATCATCATCTTCGCTGTCCATTCTCGCCATCATGGCTGCTGCCTTGCCTTGCTTTGCTACACACGCTTTTGTTGTATCTACGCGACGCGCGTTCGTTACATTTAAAAACGGTCGCAGGCCTTTTCTTTGATTTCGCTTTTCTCCCTGCATCGAGATAAGTACAAACGTACATGTATGTATGTGCACATACTTATTTATACTTACGTACGTACATACACTCTGCCGAACTACATTCTCCATCCCACACCCTTTACTTTTCATTCTATCAACTAACTGAACTTAACCTAAAACAACAACAACAATAGTAAAATAATTTTCTGCCAGCTCCCAAAAGTAATCGTTTCGTCTATTGTGCCATGTTTTTCGTTCAGTTCAGTTCATTCGCATTTTTGTTTTGACTGCTCTTGTCAACTGGCCGTCTCTTTTCGACGCTCTTTCTATACGAAAGCCGCCGCTGACGTTCAGTCTCCGTCGCCGTCGACATCACCTCCCAACATTTTTGCCGGCCATCTGTCTAACATGACGCTGGCGCCTCAGTTGGCGTCGCTGCCGCTCGCTCAGTCTCTGCCGCCAAAGGCCGGCACACGTTGTTGCTATTGCTCCAATCCAACCCACTACGCCGCACCTCCTCGCACGCCTCTTGGCCTCTCTATCGGCTGTGTGGCAGCACGTGATATACTTGCTTTGCTTTTGTAATTTCGCTTTTGGTTGTCTCTTTAGCGCACGCTATGCTTTTGTCAGACGTTTTTGTTGTTGTCTTTTTTTTCACTTGTTGGGCTGTTTTTTCTTTTCCTTCTTTGTTGTCTTCTTTTTACTCGCCGATGCCGCTCTCTGACAGCCGGCAGCGCTCAATGCTCTCTCGCTCTCGTTTTGCTCGCTCTCGTTCGTGCTCTCTTTTTTCGTCTTTCTCTCTCTCTCTCTCGGTCGTTTCGTTGCGCGCTCACAGCGGCTGTTTGCAAGTTTGTTTCACCTCTGATGTGAGTGTGTGCGTGTTTGTTGTTGTTATTGCACACACAATGGCACTATCCGGTTTAGGTCCAGGTGCAAATTTTATACAACAGTTTAACTCGATAATCGGGTCAGGCTATGACCATTTGTTCTACACGTTTTTTTTGTTTTGTCACATTATTTTGGCAATTCTAGCGGGAAACATGGCGTCGATTTTGTTAGTGTTCTATTACTGTCGGCTTTTACTGCCCTTCGTGAAGTGAACTGCAAACGTCAGCGGCAAAATTCAGTGTTGCCACCCAATTTGTTGGGGGTCCCAGGCACGTCATTAAATGCACCGTTACACATTCAAAAGCTACGACGTGTTGTAATTTATGTTGCCGTATTACAACTCTTTGGCTCATCCGAAAAACAGCAAAAAAAAATAAACGAACTTAAAACGTTGTGTGGCTCTGGCTGTCGCTGTTATTTTACCTATTTTATTACCATTTTTTATGTGTGTGCGCGGCGCAGCACCCATCATCTGCCTCTTTGGCTGGCTGGCTGCTTGTCTTACAAAAACCAACTGTACTTTTTTTTTTTTATATTTTAGTTACTGTTAGTGCCCGGCGTACACACACGCCAAAAGCCACTTGACTACTTGACTTGATTGCCATTAGAGAGCAATGTATGTATGTGCACAAATACATGTGTAGACGCGCATTTCTTTTATTCTACTATTCTGCTGCTGCTGCTGCTTTGAGTGACACCAGAACACCAACAACAGCACACATTCCAGTCTCATTCCATTCCGTTCCTCCCATTATTTATTATGGGTCAAATGTTGGTTACATTTCAAAAAAATACCGAAAGACGCTAGCAAAAAGCAAAGCTCAAATGTCTACAAACAACTATTTTTGTTGTTACTTTTTGGACAAGGTGAATGAACTTTTTGTTGTTCGCCGTTTGCCCCATTGTTGGTGTCTTGCAAAATATGTAATCATATTCCTCTTTTATTGTTGGCAGTTAATGTTGAGGTTGACTTGCTCTTAGCTGTTGCTCTTAAAGTTTCTTTTATGAGCTTTGCTGTTGTTGCTAATTGTGATTGCATGTGCTATTGTTATCGATAAACATAAAAAAAAGCACGAGAACATTTGACAATCGCGCTATTTAAGAAGGTGCTGTTTCTGCTGGCAAGCACTTACATACATAGCGAAAAAAATTTAGCTGTTGGGCAACACTCGCAACTGAACTGTTTTTACGGCCCATTAAATTGTTGTCGCACAATATAGAAGAAAAAAGAAGAGAGACAAATCCAAAGCTAACAACAACAACAACAACAACAACACGCCAATCGCGGCAGCGACGTCGTTGTCGGGTCAGCAGCAGCAGAGGCGGCGACGGCAGCAGCAATAGCCACATTATTATTGCTTTTGTTGTTGTTGTTTTTGTTGTTGCCAGCCAAGTTGGACACACAGAAATTTGCTTGTCTATTATCACCTTTAATCGATTTTTCGCTTATTTAAAACAAAAGTACAGTTGCGCACACATAGTACATACAAACAAACCATATAATTTCACAATTTTTTCAGATGCTTGTGTCGTTGCTGTTGTTGTTGTTGTTGTTTTACATATTACTATTGCTTTTAGTTTATTGTTTTTGCAATTACTTGACGGCGACGATGGCGACGCCAAAAAAACGAAGCAAAAGCAGAAGAGAAGAAAAAAAAAGTAACGTAAACTCAATGACATGTAGCTGTGATACATACAAATAAATATACATACATATCTACATATACATATCTATCTATCTATCTGCTAGATACAAACACACACACACACACACATACCTAGACTAATAATGGAAAAAAAGCTGAAACTAAATAAATAAATAGCTGAAATTGCAAAAGCAAAATGTAATTGATTACGGACAACAACAACAACACATAACAATAACGACGACTGCCTAAATGATTGCCCAATGAGAGCGAGCGTGAAGAAGGCAATTGAGGGGTGATGTGACGAGGAGGGGGTATGCATTAGTCGCTAGTAGGAGGAGGAAACGGGAGCGTGAGGCAAAGCCTAAGCTCGCTTAGCGCTCATGTCATGCACTCCACATAGATTTTGAGATGTGTCTGTGTGTGTAGGTTGTGTTTTTGTGTGAGTTAGTGTTGCCACTGTGGTTGAAGCCTGCCTGCCTGCCTAACTGTCTGGCAGCAAGCAAAATATGTGCGCACATATTTATAACAGTACACATAGCGCAAATTTTCGTGTGTGTTTGTATGTACATATGTATGTATGTGTGTGACTTACTAACTGCATATCTTGTATGTACTATTCCAACCAATGTAGTTTTGTCTTAGAGTTGAGCGCGTGTCGTGACACGAAAAGTATAACACATGGAGAAATAACAATCAGCAAGCTAAAAATTTATAAAAATAATGCTTCTATGATTAGTTTATTACTTTGTGTTAAATAAGTTTCTCACGTGCCCATCTCTAGTTTGTGTGTCTTTCTCTTCTCTACTTTGGCTACACTTTCCATTTACAAAAACACTCACACAAACACACACATTTGTACAGATGTCCCGCACCTTTGGCTGCTGTTTGCAACATTTGCATATCTTTTGGGCATTACGGCTTACCCATACCCAATCCCACCCCACTTCCCCCCCTCCTACCACAGAAAAACAACAACCGTGCCCAACCGAAACCACCCGCATCACTGTTGAATTATTTTTTGTACGTTTTGTGTTGTTCGTTTTTTTTTTTTTATACTTGCGCTGCTTCTCTGCTGCTACTTTAGATTTTTGGGCTAAAACCTTTGCAGACAATGCGAAAAATCGATAGAGTTGCCATTGTTTTTTCTCACTGCAAAGAGATGTCACCAACACCAACAAAAAAACAACACTCAATACAATGCTTAAGAAAATTCACGACAGCCTCCGCCTTCAAGAAAAAGGGGTTCACACCCAAGGCTCTTATGGCAATGCCAAAGAAAACGACCAGTCTTAATCCATGCCACATTAATTGGCTACACTTTCCTTTATGCCCCCTTTTTCCAACACTTTCCGGCTCAAATTTGAAGCTTTTGTTTGGTTACGTATACATTTTTGGGGGATGGTTTAACGGTATTTGGGTACAGCCTAACTGAAAAGCTTTGACAATTTCAAAGATTTTAACATCTTATCAACACAAACAACACTAACCAACAAACTAAACTCAAGTTCTAACAATGTTTTGTGTGTGTGTGTTTCAAATATCTGTGTGTGTAGTTTTAGTTACGGACAACACTCAAATGTTTAGGGGGTCAAACTGTACGTTATATGTGCTATTGAAGAAATCCATAAGCGTATAGCTTTTCCCCTTAAAAGTTGATGTGACTGCAGCCTAATAATCCTTAGTGTTAATATTTATGTGTATATAAATAGTGAAAAAGTAGATAAATAGTGTTTTAATAACCAAAAAGTGATCGCGAATCAAGATAAATAAATGTTAAATCAAAGTGTTAATAACTTAAAATTATAAATCTAAAAATATGTAAAATAAAAATATAAACTAGACTACTTTAATATATTTTTAATTTAGTCTGTAGATTAAAAGTTAAACCAATAAACTAATTATTCCTTTTTTCATTCTTATCTTTACAGAATCGACGTTTAAAATACGCTCAATATAACACAAAATTTACCGTTTTACGCAAAAAAATGATTATTTTTTAATTTAATATTTTTATAATAACTCATTTTCAAATATTGTTTACAGCTGTGAGCAAATGTTTCACTGCGAATATGTCAAAGGTCGGCCATGAAACAGTGTGCAAAAAAACATATACAACAACAATCACAAATACAACAAAAAGGACAAACACGAATGTGTATACACTATAAAATAAAAGAAAAGATAATAAAGCACATGAGCTGTAATTAAGTTTAGTTAGTTAGAAAACAAACTTGGAAATAAAAAGAAAGATAATTTTTAAAAATACCAACGCCAAAAAAAAAAAAAAAAAAACGCGTAAATATCCTAGATTTTTGCAAGCATTTGCGCCGTGGTTAAATGAGTGAACCTGCGAGTAGACGACCGTAACAATCCACACAACGTGGTGAGCGTCAACGCCTCCCAACAATCCAACCCTCCCCCCTACCATTCCCCCCCTCACTCACACACACACACTTTTGACAACGGCCACGCGCAGAGAGCAGCATCAAAATTAATCCAATCGACAACGAAACGTGAAGGATAAACGCAGCAGCGTCGCGTCCATCGACGCGTAACGGACATTTCTGTGTGCGCTGCGTTTCAAAAATCTGATGGATGGAAATGCACAAAATATGTTTCACGGCAATCATCAAGGGTGAGTTTTTATTCTTTTCTTCTTTTCTTTTTATGACTTTTGGGTGCTAAGTAGTGTTGTGTCGTTAGCGAACGAACGAACTAAAAAGAACTAAGAAAGTGAACGAACTGAATAAGTTCATCTTCATCGTTCTTTTCTTTTCAGTTCTTGTTCTTTGTACGTTAAGTAGTCTCCTTTTGTGTCTTAAATATTTTTAATTACAAACTACAAATACAAATTAATTTATAAAGTTGTTCATTTATAATTGGGGCATATAATTCCGAATAAAAACAAACGATGAACAAAAATGATCAAATTAGGGAACAAAATCGAACGAACAAAATGAACGACCTAGTTCACTAATTGAACGATGTTTACCCAACACTAGTGCTAAGTGTTATTTTCCACTTTGTTAATTTTGGGGGTAGATTGATAGATTTCTCTGTTTGTATTATTCGGTAATTGTAATCCAAATGTCTCCCTTTATATTCTCTCTCCATGGTTACAGAGATCCCTATTACCGTTATGATGCGGCCGCAGCAGCAGCAGCCGTTGCAGCGGCAAATCCACGTGCGATGGGCCCACCGGGCGGCTATCCGCCGCGCCATCGGGCCCCGCATCCGCTACAGCAGCAGCCACAATATCCATCGTACCAGCCAACGGCGGAGAATCTGTACGGGCTGGGGGCCACCGATCAGCATGCGGCCATGAGCGTTGGCATGGGTGATCTAAGTGGCTGGGGTGCAGCACCCTCGGTGCCCGGACAGGCAGCGGCTTATCCCGGCGCCGGGCTGAGTGCCTACGGGCATCCACAGGCGGTGGCGCCACCGACGCAGCAGCAGCGTCAGAGCAACGCCAGCGCCTATCGCCAGCACATGCCCGCCTACGGACAGCAGGAGCAGCAGAAACTGGTGCCGTACGGAGCACAGCAGAACATGATGGGTGCACTGGGCGCCACCGGGTACGGCAGCTTGGCGCCGCAGCAGCAGCAGCAGCCACCCACGCCACAGCAGCAGCAGCAGGTGCAGCAGCAACAGCAGCAAGTGCAGCAGCAGCAGCAACAACAACAGCAGCAACAGAGTCAGCAGCAGGCTCGATTGCCGCAACATTATCCGCAGGCTCCGGGCCAGCATCCATTGTATCCGGGCGCACCAGCGCAGGCGGCACAACCAGCAGCAGTGCCGCAAGCGTATGCGCACAGTCCCTACGGCAGTCCCATGCAACATCAGCCCGGGCGAGGAGCACCCCAACATGTGGGCTACGGGCATGCGGCCTTGGATCAGGCCAGTGCCTATGGCCAGCATGTTGTGCCTGGGGCAGCGCCACCCACGCACCATCTAACTGCGCAGCAGCAGCAGGCTGCGCACTTGGCCAGTGCACAGCAGCAGCAGCAACAGCTGCAGACTCAGCAGCAGCAGCAACAGGCGCAACAGCAACAACAGCAGCAGCAGCAACCGAATCATGTTAGCCTCATGCAACAGCAGCAGTTGCCGGGCGCCGTGTTGCCGCCGCCGCACATGGGCATGCCGCCCAGCTATGGCAGCCACCACCAGCAACAACAGCAGCAGCAGGCACAACAACAGCAACAGCAGCAGCAACAACAACAGCAGCAGCAGCAACAACAACAGCAGAGCGCACCACCTTACATGTCCAGCAGCAAGCATCAGGCGGCCGCTCAGCTCAACTCATCGCCACAATATCGTGCCGCGTTTCCACAGCTCTCGCCACAGATGTCACCGCGTCCGCCCACCATGTCGCCGCATCCCCAAATGTCGCCACGCCCCGTCGGCGTCTCGCCTGCCAAGCCGCCAGCACAACAGCAGCAGCAGCAAGTGCAACAGCAGCAGCAACAGGTGCAGCAACAACAGCAGCAGCAGCAGGTCAACTCACCCAGTCAGCACAGCATACAGGGCATGGTGGGATTGCCTTCGCCACGCCCACAGCCGGCCAGCGTGTCGGCGGCAAGTGTGGGCGGCAGCAGTGGCAAGGTGCCACCAACAGCTGTTGGCGGTGTTGTTGGTGTGCCGCCCGTAAACACGCTGCAAGCACTCGAACAAATGGTAATGCCCAGCCAGGCGCATGGCCTGCCGCCCATGGATTATCCGTCATCCTATCGCAGCGCTGCTGTGATGGGACCACGCATGCCCGCCTCACCCTCCCCGCAGCATCATCAGCAATGGGGTGCGCCGGCGCACATGGCTGCCATGCAACAGCAGCAGCAGGCGCCACAACAGCAGCCACCAACACCCCAGCAGCAGCAGCAACAACAACAGCAGCAGCAGCAGCAACAACAGGCACAACAGCAGGCGGCAGCTCAACAGCAGCAGCAGCAGCAACAACAACAACAGCAGCAACAGGCTCAACAAGCGGCAGCAGCAGCGGCAGCAGCACAGCAGCAGGCGCAAGCCAATGCTCTGCTGCAACAGCAGCAACAGGCGGCCCAGGCCGCCCAAGCAGCAGCAGCAGCTGCAGCGGCCGCAGCACAACACCAGCAACATCAGCTCATGTACGGACAGAGCATGGGACAGCAGGTTCCGGTGCCTGTGCCCGTTTCCGTGCCCGTTCCGGTGCCCACACAGCAGCCACAACAAGCTCCGCCCGCCGCACAGCAGCAACAGCAGCCGGTGCAGGCGATACCACCAGCAGCACCTGTGCAACAGCAGCAGCAACATCAACAGCAACAACAACAGCAGCAGCAGACAACAACAACAGCAGCAGCAACAACAGCAACAGGCACAACAACAACTGAATGAGCAACTGCAGCATTCCATTAATGATATTGTGGGTGGCAGTCAGCAATCGCAGCTAAATGTCTCGCCACTGCATCAGCAAACGTTGCCCAGCATGCATCATTTGCAACACCAGCAACAGCAACCAAGTCTAGAGGCAAGCGCAGCTCAAGCCACACAACAGCCGCAACATCAGCAATTGCAGCAACACTTGTCGCCCATACACCAGCAACAGTCGCCGCATCAGCAGCAGCAATCACATTTGCCCAGCTATGCGCAGCAGCAGAGCAGCAACCAACAGCAACAACAACAACAGCAGCAGCAACAACATCAACAATTTGATGCATTTGCCAACATCCTGGCTGACACACAACAACAGCAACAACAACAGGCAGCTGCAGCAACACCAGTCGCAGTTGCAACACAGCAAATAATGTCGCCAGCGCACGTCAGTTCGCCCATACCCCAACTACAACAGCAACATCAACAACAACAACAACAGCAGCAGCAAGTACAGCAACAATTGCAACAACAGCCAGCAACACCAACACCACCAACATCGTCACATCATTTGAGCAGCATACTCAATGAGACAGCAAACTCAAATGATTCCTCAACACTGGCAGTTGCCGCCAACGATAGCAACAACAGCAGCAGCAACAGCAGCACCAACAGCATTGTCAACAATCAGCCCACCTCTGTGCACGACAGCAACTCACAGAGCAGCATCAACAGCAACTCGGCCAACCAGCAGCCATCGATGCTCTCCTCCATGGAGGCAGTGGCCAACAATATGCTCAGCAGCAATTCGGACTCACATTCCACACACGCCACCTCGCATCATGTGAGCAATGTGGATGTCAATCTGTTTGACAACAACTCGATGAGTTCCACAAGTGCTGCAGCCGTGGCAGCTGCCTCAAATGCCGCATCCGCTGCAGCAGCGCTGCTCGACAGCAATTCACAGTCCTCCAATGCGGAGTTTGACAAGAGTGTGTGTGAGGCGACGGAGCAGGCATCGAGTGCTGGCAGCACTGGCGATTTGTGTGCCCAGCTGGCGCAGGACGAGAACAGCTGTGTGTCCAAGACGCATACGGACACGCTGAGTGATACAACGCTGCCGGCACAGGATGAGCAGCAGCAGGATTCGTGTCACACCAAGACGCAGCCCTTGAATACAGAAGATATGCTTGCCGAGCAGACGCAACAGACGCTCTCCGAACTGGCAGCGGAGGAGACGAAATCCGCTGAGGAAATCTGCGAGGAGAAGACGCAGCTGGACACGAGTTTAACCATGCCACCACAGACGCCTCTCACCCTGGGCATGCCACTGCCACCGCATCCCTTGGCTGGCTATGATGCCGCCGCCGCAGCGGGTGGCACGGGAGCACCACAAGTGCCGCAAGTGGCGCCACCCTCACACATGCCGCCCATGTTGCCACCGTATCCGGGCGCCGCAGCCGGCATGTATCCACCCTATCCCATGCTGCATCAGCAGGAGATTGCCGCACTGCAGCAGCAAATCCAGGAGCTCTATTGCATGCCGCCCGGCCACGAGCTGCAGCACCAGGAGAAGCTCATGCGCCTCCAGGAGCGCCTCAATCTGCTCCAGCAACACGAGCTGGCCGAACAGTGTGCCGGTGGACCACAGTGTCTGCTCTACCAGAGCATGCCACCGCTACCCTACGGCGCCGCCGCCCTCCACAACCAAATGGTCGAGAGTCCACAGGTGTCCAGCACAACGGGACGTGGTCGGGGCAAGGGCGCCAACAAGCCGCGTAAGCCGCGTGCCAAGAAGGGCGACAAGGCGGCCGCAATACAGCAACAACAGCAGCAGTCGCAGCATCAGGAACTGATGGACATCAGTGGAAATGTTGTGGTCGCCGCAGCCAGTGCGAGTAGCAGTAGCAGTGTCATACCCACCACCCAGTTGCCCGTCTCGGAGGATTGTGTGACGCAAGGAGCGGGCGATACCAGCGTTGTGGGCATGCTGGAGTACAGTGAGGGCATGGGTGATCTGTCGCAGGATGTGCATTCGGCCAATGAGCTGGACACCTCCACGGATGGTAGCGGCAAGAAGAAGAAGCCGCGCAAGCCACGCACACCCAAGGATCCCAATAAGCCGCCACGTGATCGCACGCCCAAGGTGAAGAAGCAGCGTGATCCCAATGATCCCAACTCTACGGAGACCCCATTAGCAGCACGTAAACGCGGCAGCGTCAGTAAGCGCCGCAAGCAGTACGGCGACGATGCAGAGCAGACGGGCGAGGGCAGTGAACAGGAGGATAATAAACCTCTGGTGCCCAAGGCTGGAGGCGATGGCGAAGCCGAAACCTCAGCTGGCGGCAGCGGTGGCGTTGATGGTGAATCACCCGACTACGATGACATACCCGTCTCGAAGATACCACGCGGCTCCAACGAAGAGGACAAGGATGTCGAAGCTGGCGATGAAACGGTCGATTCAGTGCCCGACTCCGCAGGCGATGCTGCCACAACGCCCAGCAGTCGACGAGATCGCAAGCGTTCCACAGCGCGTTCCAGTCGTCGGAATGCCTCGAATGAGGAGGGAGGAAGTGCGCGTCGCAATCGTGGCTCGCTGAGCGCCAAGGCGCTCAAGAAGCGACGCAATCGTGGTCGCATTGTGCCCGAATCGGATGGTGAGGATGATACCATGGATCGTACGCCTCCACCATCGCCGCCACCAGACTCGGAGCTCGACTCGAATAAGCGACGTTCGTCGCGCAATACACAACGCAAGAAGTACATTGATGATGTGATGCTCAGGTTCTCGGACGATGAGAATTCCTTGCTTGTGGCATCGCCCGTCAAAAAGGAAAAGAAGTCCTCCAGCTCGGCGAATGCGGCGAACTCGAATGCCGGCAGCGATGTGGAGAAGACGGAACCGCAGTCTGGAGCTGAAGGTGAAGCAGGCAGCTCGGCGGGTGAGGAAAAACCAGCGCTGGCCACAGACGATACGAATAGTCAACTGGAGGCCAGCTCCAGCACATCCGCAGCAGCCGTGGAGAAGGCTGACAGACAGAGTGCTAGTGAGGCCGCAGCAGCCGCAGCCGCTGCAGCAGCAGCGATGTCCTCGAAACCCAACTATGTGTACATCAATACGGGTGATGAGGATAGCATGGTGGTTCAATTGGTCCTCGCCCTGCGAATGGGCAAACGTGAACTTATACCCGAAGCACCCAAGGTGAAGACGCCCGTGCCAAAGGCAGAGAAAGAGCCTGAGGCGGAAGGCGGAAGCGGAAGCAGAAACAGAAACAGAGTCAAAAACAGAAACAGATGCGGAGAAGTCGGCTGAGACCTCAGATAAAACTGAAGACAAGGAAGAGAAAGCTAAAGATGAGGAAGACAAAGCAAAGGTGGATGAAACCAAGGAGGAGCTTGAGCTAAAATCCGAAGAGAAGAAAGCAGACGAAGAGGAGAAAATGGAAGTTGATGAAAAAGTCGAATCACCCAAATCGGAGGTAACTGAAAAATCAGCTGAAGGAACTTCCGAAAAGGAAGAGACAGACATCAAAATGGACACCGACGAATCCACTGACAAAGCGGTAGAAGAAACAACCAAATCGGACAAGCAAGAAAGTGAAGAAGACGATGAGGAAGATGAAGAAGCAGAGGCCAAGACTGATGAGGAGAAAGCAAAGCCAGCTGAGCCAAAGAAAGAAGAGGAAATCACAGAGAGTAAAGAAAATGAAGCCGAGAGAGAAAAGGAAACAGCGGATAAAATGGATGTAGATGAAGCCGCAGAAAAGGATGAAGAGGCAACGGAAAAGGAGAAGGAGAAGGTTAAAACCGAAACAGAAGCCGAGTCCACTGATGAAACTAAGGCAGAAAAGAAGGAGCCAGAGAACGATGAAGACAAAGAGAAGACCGCAACAACAGAGTCAACTGAGAAAAAGGAAGATGACACTGAATCAACAGAGGACGACAAGTCAAAGGATGGCGAGTCCAAGGAAGACAAACCCGAACCCGTCTTCATCGATGTCGAGGAATACTTTGTCAAGTATCGCAATTTCAGTTATCTGCACTGCGAATGGCGCACCGAAGAGGAACTGCTCAAGGGTGATCGTCGTGTTGCCGCCAAAATCCGTCGCTTCCAGCAGAAGCAAGCACAACAGATCAATATCTTTGAGAATATCGAAGAGGAGCCCTTCAATCCTGACTTTGTTGAAGTGGATCGTGTGCTGGATATGTCTGTGCACACAGATGAGAATAGCGGGGAGACAACCAAACATTATTTGGTCAAGTGGAAGTCGCTGCCCTATGAGGATTGCACCTGGGAGCTGGAGGAGGATGTTGACAATGATAAGATTGAGCAATATTTGCTCTTCAATAAGACACCACTACGCTGTGAGTGGAAGAGTCGCAAGCGTCCGCATCCCGAGCTGTGGAAGAAACTGGAGAAGACTCCAATCTACAAGGCGGGCAACAGCCTCAGACCCTATCAGCTGGAGGGTCTCAACTGGTTAAAGTTCTCCTGGTACAATTCACACAATTGCATACTGGCTGATGAAATGGGTCTGGGCAAGACCATTCAGAGCTTGACCTTTGTGCACTCGGTCTATGAGTATGGCATCAGAGGACCATTTCTAGTGATTGCACCACTCTCGACCATACCGAATTGGCAGCGTGAATTCGAAGGCTGGACCGACATGAATGTGGTGGTTTATCATGGCTCGGTGACCAGCAAACAAATGATTCAGGACTATGAGTTCTACTACAAGACAGATAGCGGCAAGGTGCTCAAGGAGCCCATCAAGTTTAATGTGTTGATTACCACATTTGAAATGATTGTCACCGATTACATGGATCTGAAACAATTCAATTGGCGTCTTTGTGTCATCGATGAGGCACATCGTCTGAAGAATCGCAATTGCAAGCTGTTGGAGGGTTTGCGTCAACTGAATCTGGAGCATCGTGTCCTGCTCTCGGGTACACCACTGCAAAACAACATAAGCGAGCTGTTCTCACTGTTGAATTTCCTGGAGCCAAGTCAGTTCTCCTCGCAGGAGGAATTCATGTCTGAATTTGGCAGTCTCCGCACTGAGGAGGAAGTCAACAAGTTGCAGGTGCTGCTCAAACCCATGATGTTGCGTCGTCTTAAGGACGATGTGGAGAAATCTCTGGCGCCCAAAGAGGAGACCATCATTGAGGTGGAGCTGACGAATATACAAAAGAAATATTATCGCGGCATACTGGAGCAAAACTTTAGTTTCCTTAAGAAGGGAACTACCTCTGCGAATATACCCAATCTAATGAATACCATGATGGAGTTGCGCAAATGTTGCATCCATCCTTATCTGCTCAATGGTGCCGAGGAGCAAATACAATATGACTTTAAGGCACAACATGGCGAGGATCCCGAATCCTATTACAAGAACCTTATACTCTCGGCTGGCAAAATGGTTTTGATTGACAAACTATTGCCAAAACTCAAAGCAAACGGACATCGTGTGCTGATCTTCAGCCAGATGGTGCGCTGTCTGGATATCCTTGAGGATTATCTGGTCTATCGCAAGTATCCGTTTGAGCGCATCGATGGACGCATTCGTGGCAATCTGCGACAGGAGGCCATCGATCGTTATTCCAAGCCGGGCTCCGATCGTTTTGTCTTTCTGCTCTGCACCAAGGCCGGTGGCTTGGGCATTAATCTCACAGCGGCCGATACCGTCATTATCTACGACTCTGACTGGAATCCACAGAACGATCTGCAGGCACAGGCACGCTGTCATCGTATTGGTCAGCGCAAGATGGTCAAGATCTATCGTCTGCTCTGTCGCAACACCTACGAGCGCGAGATGTTTGACAAGGCGTCCATGAAACTGGGCCTGGACAAGGCTGTGCTGCAGTCGATGAACACGCATGGCTCCAAGGATGGCAACAACAAGCAGTTGTCCAAGAAGGAAATTGAAGATCTACTCAAAAAGGGCGCCTATGGTGCCGTCATGGACGATGACAATGCCGGCGATAAGTTCTGTGAAGAAGATATCGACTCGATTCTAAAGAGACGTACTCAGGTCATTACCATGGAGTCGGAGAAGGGTTCAACCTTCTCGAAAGCCTCGTTTGCCGCTTCGGGCAATCGCTCTGACATTACCATCGATGATCCCGACTTTTGGACCAAGTGGGCCAAACGTGTGGACATTGATCCCGATGCATGTGAACGTGATGAGACCGAGGATCTGGTGCTCTCCGAGCCCAGGAGACGTACACAAATTAAACGCTATGGTCACGAGGATGTCATGGAGATCAACTCGGAGGACTCGTCGAATGAGAACAGTGATGAGGAGGGCGGCATAGGTAAGATTTTCTGAAAATGAGTTAAAATTTCCACTGATACTAATTGATTACTTTCCCACCAGGTCTTCGATCACGTCGTCGCAAGGAGAAACGTGAACGGGATCGCGCACGTGAGAAGAAGGGACACGATGAGTATATACCCCGGGAGCGGGATGCTTTGGCCGCATTGGGCTTAGAGGAAATACAGTATGGCAACTGGGCCAAGTCAGAGTGCTTCAAGGTGGAGAAGGGTCTGCTGTCTTTCGGGTAAGTTGCAACAAGAACCCAAGTCACAAATTTTATTGAAATTAGTCCTCACGATAACGGCAACGACGCATCACATTGTTCAGTTTCATGTTCAGTATATAGATCTTGCGCTGTAACATTTTCTCCTCTTTCTCGAAATACAGAGCCTCCTCTTTCTTCTCGATGTATTCCGTTACACTTGGCGCTTCGTACTCCTCGAGCTGGGCACGCAATTCACCAAGGATGACATGATCCTTTTCATTGTTTTGCTGCACGGTGGCCACCTCCTTCTCCAGTTTGGTTATGGTGCGTGTAATCTCCTCGGTGCGATTGATTACATTACGCATTTCCGTCTCCAAGTTCATCATGGCCTGCTTCTCCTCGGTCATCGCTAGCGATGTCTTGCCCGTAACGCCCTTCAAGCCGGCCATGTGTGTATTCTTCTCCTCCAGCTCGTTGGTCAACTCGGTGCGTTTAATGATCAACTTCTCAAAGTCCACCGCCGTCAAGATGCCGCTGAGATCCGCCTTGGTAATGAGATCCGCACGATGCTGCTGGCACGTCTCCTGCAGCGAGACAATCGTCAGACGCATCGTGCCCAACAGAGCTCGGGCGCATTTAAACCAATTGGCCGTAAATTTACGTAGCTTGCGTTCAATCTGACGCTCGGTGGCACTTTCCAGGAACGCTGCATCGTTCTCATCGCGCAGAAAGTGCAGCATAAAGTTTTTCTCAGTCTCGATGGTCTCCTCGCTGCGGAAATGCAGTTCCTCAATCTTGGCACGCAGCTGTTTAACCTCAACCATTGCTGAAAATTAAGTTTGCCTACGATTTTTGAATAAGAATTGAGAAATTTATGTTTCTTACCATTTCGCTCGATGTCAATCACACGTTTCTCAACCTCGGATGCCGCCTTTTCGGCCAACTCGGCTTTGGCCTTATAGTTAAGCTTGTGTTCCACCTGTTTGCGTCGCTCACCCGCCGTGCTCAATGCGCCCTGATAAATGGACATGGATATGGAGCGCTTGGAGCTGGAATGTCGACTCGATTGCATAAAGCCGTCATGTGGTGATGTCCGTTTATTCTGTATACGCTTCTGAATTGAGGTGCGTCTCTGACGCAGTCCAATCAATAGCTTAGGATCGTTCTTCTCCAGAAAATCAACCATTATATAATTCTCCAATTTGAATGTGGCCAACTCCTTTTGCACCGTTTCAATAGCTCGCCACATTTCCAGGGCATCCAAACTGCTCAAATGACTTGTACGCTCATCGTTTGTCATTTGGGTGAAGTCATCTAAAAGGAACTTGTATGTTATAGATGCTAAATCAAATTCGGGCTGGTCCTCAACAGCTGCTGCTGGTTGTTGTGAATGCAAATTATTCCTCGAAACGGATGCTCCGAAGTCCATGCTTTTATTTGAGGCGCTAAACAAGCTTCTCGACACGTTCATTTTGCTGGAGTTACACAAACAAATATATAATTATTTCAGTAGTTTCAAGGATCTTTATCTACGATCTCTTTAAATAATGAATTTAGCGTGTTTTTTAATATGTATGTGAAATATTAAGCGTGTGTTTTGGTTAAGCTTAAAGACAAGTTACCATATGCCAACTTTGATTTAACATTCCTTTTTTTCTTTTACAGCTGGGGACGCTGGTCGGAACTTTTGGAATTGGGTTCGTTTAAGCGCGGCTGGCGTGATATTGATGTGGAGGACTGTGCACGAATAATTGTAAGTCCAATTTTATAAATGATTCCATATTCCTATATAGATAATTATGTTTTATGATGACCAACCATGCTAATATTGAGAAAACTTTAGGTTTTCGCTGAGTAAGAACAAAACTTCTCAACTGGCTGAAACAATAGTTACTTTAATTTATTCGCTATTCTTTAACTTGTCAAAAGCCTAACGCATATTTATTCTTTCCACTTCAACAGCTACTGTACTGCCTGCAAGTGTACAAGGGTGACGAGAAGATCAAGACATTCATATGGGATCTGATAACGCCAACAGAGGACGGCGAGGTGCAGAAAATCAGCAGGGATCATAGTGGCCTACACAATTTGGTGCCACGAGGTAGGAATTCCAAAGGTATGGTACAAGATACATTCACGCACTCCAACTGCTGCACGGACGTAGAAAAAAAGAACGAGCTGCCTCGAACTACATAGAAATTACTTTTTATTGTATAAAGTAAACAACAATCACAAATTACTCTGGGCTGGACTACCTTTAACCCCTACCTTATTACTATATATAGTAAACCAATATAAATATACTTTCACACCCAATCACTTAAGAACTTCAAGTAAATGTCAACCTTTGAGCCGCAGCTGTTAACTACTATTTGTAACTTGGGTTTCTGTGTGTTCTGCAACTTCAAAAAACTGTCTGTTCAATGTCAATGTGTAACTCTACTTAAGCTCTCTCTATATAAATAACAATTAGCAACTGACTTGACTCGACCGAGACTCGACGAACGCCAAAACCAACTGGTAAATAATGAAAAGAAAAAGTGTGTGTATGTTTTGTTGCCATGCAATTGTATGCCTTTTATTATAACCATTTATGATTTATACATATCTTTACATATATATATTTAACAATCATTCATATGTGCATATTATTTAACGTTAATAAAATTAATTGAAAACTCTCGTTACTAACCAACGAGTGAACTTGCTAGTTCACTTTAGCTTTCCATCTAGCTCAAATCATTATTTATTTCCCACTTTTCGTAGCTAACACACAAATATACTTTTAAAATACGCTACTAAAACCATTTGAACCAAGTAGTTAACTCATGCATCATTATCAAACACAAACATTGAGCTCGTCTCGGCCAGAACGGCTCAATGCTAGCGTTAGAATAAAAAACTAAATATGCGAAGTTTTTTCAAAACATTTTACAGGACGCAATGGGGGTAAATCGAACAAGGAGATGACGCCTGCGCCTGGAACTGCCTCGGGCAGCAATAGTGGGAACACAACACCTGCACACAAGTCGGAGTGCGATAAGGATGGCGGCGGTATTAGTGCCAGTGCTGTGGCTGCTGCCGTTGCACCACCACCTGCACCACCCACCAGCATACATGATCCGAATCATTGGAGCAAGAAGGATAAATATGATGCGGATGCATATCTGGAGGGCGCCTACAAGAAGCATCTGGGCAGACACGCGAATAAGTGAGTCGTGTGGAATCGAATTTGAATTAACTAACTGAGTGCCCCGGTGCCCGGGTATTCTTATCCAAACTTTTGCTAACAAACTCCTATCTCTCTTTCTCTGCTCTTCTCCAACGTTTTATTTTACGTTTGTTTGATTAACTTTTTTGATTTTAACAGGGTTTTGCTGCGCGTTCGGATGCTCTATTATATACAGCACGAGGTCATTGGAGATTTAGTGCAGCAGATCAAGGATAATACGCCCATCAGGTAGGCGTCTTAACAGCATCCAAAATCACATTATCATATCATGATTGTTGTCGTTGATTGATTGACTGATTGTTGTTGCGCTCTTTGATGAGTGCCAATTTATACTATTTATAATTTTTAATTTTTTTTATTATTATAATTATGATTTTTAATTATTTATTTTGTTATGCCATGTTTTACAGTCGTTCATTATCTTATCTTATCTTATCAGTATTATCTCTAACTAATAATGCCAATTTGTTTATAACTTTATATGCTATTTAAACATAAAACTCTCTTTATCAAGCTCAGATGTAATATTTCTGCATTGAATTTAGCGGATTTATTACTTGTAAGCTTTTTTATTATGCTTATTTGTGAGTTATTTCCCTTACTCGCTGTTCTATCTCTCTCGTTACTAACTTTGCTCTCGTTACTAACTGTCTAAAAGTTCAATCTATCTCTTTGTATATTTCTCGCTGAGTGTTTCGATCAGATAACCCGTTCTTAAACGTTTTTTCTATGCCAGTTTTAACACATTTTATACATATTCCTTACTCGTTTACCTTTTAACCCCTAAGAAAAACAAAACCAAAAAATGTTGCTCAATTTTTATTCTCTCGCTGTATTTTGTTTTGCACTTGAACCTATTTGACGAATATTCTAATTGCTAATTTGAATACGAATATAAATATATATATATGTATGTGTATATATACATTCACTTGACAACTTTTGGAAAAACCACAACAACAACAACTACTACTGATACTACAACAACTCAACTCAACTACAACAATTGAAGCAGTACGAAAGCAAAGCAACTACTAGCACCCAA
Source organism: Scaptomyza hsui (assembly GCA_018152825.1). Classification (NCBI taxonomy): domain Eukaryota; kingdom Metazoa; phylum Arthropoda; class Insecta; order Diptera; family Drosophilidae; genus Scaptomyza; species Scaptomyza hsui. The sequence continues at coordinate 1,822,484 of JAECXO010000280.1, forward strand.
TCTGGAAAGGTAATATCTATGCACACATCTCGCTATCTCGCTCTCGCTCGCTCGCTCGCCTGTTCGCACGCACGCACGATCGCCCAAAAAAACAAAAACAAATACTCCTCCGATCACCATTTGCCCCATCCGAAGCGAATCAGGCGAATAGGGAAATCGAATTTGAAATTTTCATGCCTCATCGATCGTTCAACGAAATATGTTCTATTCAAAAACATATTTACAAGTTATATGCACAGAAAAAATTCTATATACAATATATATGATTTTCGATATTCCAAATTCCAAATTATCAATATATATCTCAAATATGGCAAACTGAAATCTTCCAATTAACAAATTTCAACAAAAAGAAAAACCTTCTTGAGTTGCATTATTTTTGTAGTTTTGCAATAAAAAAACAAAGTCTGTTTCTGTTTTTAATCTGTAGCACAAATTGGCAATTAACAACAAATAACACAAGTTTTATGATTTGTTTTTTTTTTATTTCGAATATTTTTTATGCTTTTTCTTATAGTTTTTTAATTTGATTTAATTTTGACTTACAACAAAGAAAACAATGCATAAAATTTGTTGAAAATAATTTAATTTTCATTGACATGTTTTGTACTAAAAAAAAAAAACTCATTCAATTCTTCTTTTCCCCTCCTCATCCAAATATCTTTCTCTCTCTATATGAATATATATATATCTATGTGTCTGTGTGTGTATATATATCTATATCAACTCATGTAGCGAGCTCCCAATTCGCCCGCCGCCAACGCCCGATCAAGTGCCATCCTCATGGTGGAATCCCATTTGTTGTGATAAGAGTCTATTGGTTGGAACCTACAAGCATGGCTGTGAAATGTATCGTCAAATGCGCGCCGATCCAAATCTGTGCTTTGTCACACATGTGGGCGCCGGTGCCGGTGACGATTTGGCCGTCACGAATTTGCCAATGTAAGTTGTTCAAAAAAAAAAAAAAAAAATTTAAATACATACCCCCCTCCCTACTTAGCTTTACATTACCCTACCATATCCCTACATCTAAAATGCCTAGTTAGGGACTCCATTCTTTGCCATTTCATAATACCACACATAAGCCACAAGTACTAACTAACGAGACCAGTCGCTGGCCATAAGTGGAAAAAAAAAAGGGAAAGTGCTTACAACTAGTAATAAAATGTACTGAAAGAATTAAGGGAACATCAATTATTGATTTTAGTGTGACCACATTTAATACTTATCCTACCAAAAAAAAAGAAGAAGAAAAAAAGTAACGAGTTAAGTTCGTTACTAACCTGTTAAATTCTCATTTAATTGCTATTCACAGAATTGAGGACGATGCAAATTCAAAGCATGATGACGGCGATGAGGTGGACGATGATGCCACCACAAACACCAAAGACTCGGATTCCACCAAGCTAACGGCCGGCGATAATAAGGACTCGCTCGATCCGGAGCGTCCCAGTTCGTCGGGTAAGAGCGATAAGGCCGAAACTAATAATAAAAGCAGCGGAATCAATTCTACTACTACTACTACTACTAAAACCAACGAGCAAACCGTCAACTCCTCCTCCTCGGTCGAGGGCAATGGCAGCGACGTCGACGCAGACGCCACGGCAGCAGCGCCAGCTGGCGGCGAAAAGCCAAACGAATCGGCAAAAACAAAAACAAAAACAAATGATATTGATAATGAATGCGAAATGGCAACAGAAAATTCAAAAGACAAAGATATTGATACTGAAAAGGCGCCAGCCAGCGAGACAGGGGCTGATGAGGACACCATCAAGGTCTCCGCCGCTGCCGATGCCGACTCAAGCGACTCCAGAGCGGCGGATAAGTCGGCAGCAGCAGAAGATGATGATGGTGTCTCGACAGCAGCAACTGTTGCGTCTGGTTCGCCCAATGCATTGGACACTGATAAAATGGATGTGGCCGATGAGGTTGAAGCCCAGGCCACTGACAATAAAGAGATTGGCAACGATGCCGCTGCGTCAGCCGCTGGCGAAGCCGATGATGCCGCTACCATTGCTCCGTCCGAGATCGGTTCAGAATCATGCACCACTAACGCAACCACCACCACCACCACCACAAACATCACCACTACTACCACAACCACCACCACCACTATAACCACCATTACCAATCCATCATCCACAACAACAACAACTACAACAACGACTGCAGCGACCCCTCCTGGGTTGGGGGAGTCAGCGGTTCAGAACTGCGAAAATGCTAACTCCAACTCAAATTTAGGCTTGGACGAGGAGGAGAGTGTCGCCGGCAGCTATCCGCCCACATTGGCCGCTGTCGAGGATGCCACAATGTGGCCCTCCATGCAGGATCTCAATACGCGTTTACGTCGCGTCATCACAGCCTATCAGCGCAACTACAAGAAGGAGGAGCTCAAGCAACAACAAAAGGCCAAGGTAAGTTCTCGAATCTAACCTTCAATGTGAAAGTGTTGCCACTGTTTAAAATCTTAGAGATGCCCATGTGTTCCGCTAGATGCCGCTCTGTGTAATTCGCCTCTTAATGTATTGATCAATCGGTTTATCGATTATGATGATCTCTTTTACTTTTTTTTTATTAACTTTTTCAATTTGTTTTGTCCTTATTGTTTTGTATTTTGAAAATAACACCAAAGATAAGAAATAATTCAAAATTCGTAGTATTCAGAGTATTCAAAGTATGTAGTTTTGTTGCTTAGCTGTTGGTCGTAGTTAACGTAATGTAACACGTAGTAGAAAAATTGTAGAAAACAATACCGAAAGAACGTAAACGAGAACGGACTTTGAAAAAACGAAACGAAACCAAAACCAACAGCTGATTCAACAAAACTACCTGCAAGGACCCATTTATTGTCTCTCTCCTCCAAGATGAATCACTCATTTCACTTTTATTCAACACTCAGATTGTTCTCACTTCAAATCCAACCTCCTACTCTCTCTCTCTCTCCGTCCCCCCCAACAGCTACAGGCTCTGGTCTCGTCGACGCCACCGCTATCGGTGCCCACCACACCCACCCTGCAGTCCATGCAAATGCAGATGCAGGGCGCCGGCGCCGGTGGCAATTCCACAGCCGGCAGCAATGTTGTCGGTGGCTCCGTTAGCCAGTTGCAACAACAACTCGACTCGAGCAATCGCAGTCTGCAGGCGCTGATGCAATCTCAAGGTGCAAGCACTTCAGCTGCAGCCGCTGCTGCTGCCGCTGCCGCCGCCGCTGGTGGCAACTCTGGCTCGGGCTCGTCGCTGCAGCACGGAATGGGTCAGCATCAGCAACAGTCGCAACAACAACAACAGCAGCAGCAGCAACAACAACAAGTCGGTGGATCCACAGTACCGGCGATGCCCACTGCGGCTGATATAAGCCTGATGCTGAGCATTCTCAACACGACCGATGTCAGCCAATTGGCCAACTTGGATATCAACAAACTAGCCATGTATTTGGTTAGTATGAACAATGTACGTGCAAAGCCAATTTATATAATTCTATACATTAAACAAAAACACGAAAAGAAAAAAAAACATAACCCCTAAACTTACCCCTCTCAAATAATCGTCTACATCAGTTCTTACCACACACCCTTAGCCTCGAAAAGGGGGCGTTAATAGACCATGACCAACCCACCCACTCAACGTCATTGTCCCCCTCACCATTACACACACTGACAATAACTTACCAAACACACACACACATACATTAACACATACTTACATCTGCCACAAACATTGCATTGATCTAACCCCTTTTATTATTGAGTACTACACATTGCATACTAACACAAGCATGATCTTAACTTGATATATACAAAATTTTAGTTGTTAACGTTACACCATTTATTTACATATTAACACACATTGATTATATCGATTTTATAACAGGTATCCAAAAACTACATATATTAATACTATTGTCAGCTTAGTGACATAATTGTTGACTTTTAAATATGAACAATACTTTACTATCTAATCTTTGGCTAAGTGAACCAAACATAGAAATTTTACAATTTCTCTTTGCTTATTAACCGCAATTTGCCTTTTACGTTTCGATACGTATCTCTGTGTATATCGATAAAAACCCCTTTTTCGCTGCATTCAAATAAGCGAATTACAAAGTGGAGTGAGAATAATGTGTGTGAAAAGTCGACAAAGAGAAAGAGTAAATCTGGCAAGGCAGCAGCGCAAGCAAGCAGAGCAGCGGTGAAAAAAATGACGAAATAAAATAAAATAAGTTACACCCACCGTGTGCCGAATCGAGTGGGGGGGGGGGAGGTGGTGGTGGTAGCTGTCGCTGATTTTTGTCAACTACACACGGGCGAGTGTATAACTGTCTCAGTGCATATGTATTGGTGTATTGGGTGAATGGGTGTACTTCCGAATGTTCAAACAAAAGCAACGGCACGACAACAACGGGGCAATAGCGATGACAAAACGAGACGCAAGACAACAAACCCAAAGAGCGAAAGAGCAGAGCAGCGACACAACACGGCGAAAATTCAAATACAAATACGAATGCAAAATACAAAATACACTTATGCTTAATTTATGCAAAATAAAAGAAATACACATAGAGCAGCATATACACACTGAGTGAGAGCATAGCGGCGGGCAAACGTTGATGATGCTCCGACTTCGAGTCGAATTTGAAGCTAGCCCGAAATGTGGTGCACACGAGATGTTCGGGCGCGAATGAGCAGCCAAACGAGCAAACGAGAAAATGTCAAACCACTTTGCACACTCACAGCAACAACAACAACAACAACAACACAAGCAGCAGCCGCCCCAAAAATGTAGTTGTTGTTGTTGTAGTTAGCGTTGCCACCTTCAAGACGAGGCGCAAACAGTGAAGCCGCCGCAGACATGTTGGCCAACAAGCTGAACTGCTCTTGGGTCAAATTATGAGATTCGACTTGGAGATGGAGTCAATTGTATGTGTGTGTGTATGTGTGTAAGTGTATACAACCTGACGCGCATATTACTGTAGAAACAGCAACAACAACTGCGCTAGCGACGTCGACGCCATTATCAAAAGGCAAGGCAAACGCCAGCGCCATCAATCAAACCAACAACAACAGCACCAATGAAGGCAGCGTCGATGTCCGTTAGAGCTGCCAACTTTTAAGCAGAGAATATAGCTAGTTTTGGCTGAAAAGTTTATTTAGTTGAGGATTTTTGCTGTTTAAAATCTGAAACAAAAACCTCTCTTCACCTTTTTTATAACATTTCAAAACTATTAAGCCGTAACTTGTTGTATTTCGCACACCTGCAAAAGTATAAAAAAAAAAACTTAAATCGCTGCTGTTTACTGATACCCGCTAATTTTCTCGCAGCCAAAAAAAGGCTAAACTGGCAGCACTGATGCCATCAGCAGCAGCAAGAAGAGCAAGCAAAATGGTCACACAGCCAAAGCCGCATTATGTCGAGTTGTTGTTTTTGTTGTTGTATTGACGAAGTAAAGTTCTTCTTTGGTGACGATGATTGTTGCCGCGGCGGCGTTGGCGGGCGACGCTGGTCTCTGACTCTGACTGTTGGATATTGGTATCGGTATCGGGTGGTTATTGTTGTTGCTGCTATGTTGGCTGTACTTGTACTTGTGCGCCTCTCTCCTGTGTGTGTGTGTATTAGTTTTTCATGAGTGTACGCCTGTGTCAGTGTGTGTGTGTGTGTAATTTTACATTTTCTGGATTTATCCAATGTTTAATTTTTTGCTTCATGCCCACCCAAAATGCCAAAGCCAAGCAGCCGTTGACGTCGCGTCACATTGCTCTCAGGGCACGCTTGTATTTGTATCCGTGTCGTCGCTCTCACGGGGCAAATTATTGAGCGAGCAACGTTGGCGAGTATGTGACTTGGATGTGGTGACCTGTTCCGCTCCTTCTGCTGCTGCTGCTTGTTCTTCTTTTAGCCCGCGGCGCGTCAATAAAGCCAAAGCCTAATTGTGCTCATTTGAGCTCATCGCTGTTGTTGTTGTTGTTGCTGCTGCTGCTGCTGCTGCTGTTGCTATCTGCTCCTTTTGCTGCACTGCTTTTCGTGTTCTGGTTTCTCCACTTGCAGCAGCAGCAGCAGCTTAAGAGATACTTTTTAGTTGTTGCTGCCTTCCTTTTTGCATTTTGTTTGCAACGTGTATTTAGAACACAAGCATAGAATATGCCTCCATATGTGTGCGATTATGCATGCACACAAACATATTTACGTACTCTCTCATGTGTGTGTGTGTGTGTTTGTGTGTGTCTGTGAATGTTTGCCATTCTTTTGTACACCATCTTTCTCAGACTGGGGATTTGCTTGGATGCTCACCTCGCACTGACCGCTATTCGATTTATTATTTTTATTAGCATTTTGTTGGTGTGCGCTGAGCACAGTGGTGCAATTGTCATTATTCATGCATGTCGCAACATTTTTCGCCAGTTGTTTGACCACTATGCGCGTGCGTCTCACGTGTTGCTGGTGCAACATAATGCAGCTGGTGCTGTTGCAGCCGCGACGGCGCATTCGTTTCACACCTGTCAGCCATAAATAATTTAAAATATTTTCCTTAAAAACCTGCCCAGTGTGCAATGGTCTGGTCAGTTTATCAATACAGATACATACTTAATGTACGTATGTTTGTGCAGCTGTATTGGGATACTTATGTACGTGTCTGAAACTGAAATGAGCCTCTGTTGTTGTCTACCTGCCTTTTGATTTAGTTTTGCGTTACGCTTTAGTCAAATTTACGACCACACATGCATAGAAAAATCGTCACACGGTTACACACATTTTCACCCATACACGCAATCTTAACCTCTCACGTGCAATTGCATTGGCTCTCTCGCTCACCGGCCGATCATTTTTTCCACTAGTCTGAGCGTGTATGTCTGTCTGTATTTTAGTCATATGCATTTGCAGAAGATGTGTCGCTGTCGCCGTCGATTGGCAGCTTGTTTTGTGCTGCTGCTGCTGCTGTTTGTGGTGGTGGTGGGATTGGGATTGTGTTGGATGTGTATCTATATCTTACAGATTGATTAATAATCTCGTTTTTGTACTCAACGAAACTCTTGCTGCTGCTGCTGATGCTGCGACTGCGACTACGTGCTTATCGCACTTTAGTGCAGTTTCTATCTTTCGCATTATTTGCCCAACAATCTTTGTGAATAATATATTTGTATGCAAATTAGTTGGGGCGATATATGACAAAGGTCGGATTAGTTAAACAAGTGCATTAGTTCTATAACAATAGTAAATAACTAAAGTTATTTTATACAAAAGTCAAATTACTAGAGATGGGCTTGTTGAATTTGTAAATTTCACTTACATAGGTGAAATATATTCAAACATAACAGAATTATTATCAAACATATTAATTATATTTAATTAAATAGTTAAGATAGTTGCGTGACACGATAGACAACACGACATTCTTACATCTCTAGAGCGCACAAATTTTTTACCTGAATTTAATCCATTTCTCATGGCTAGCCCGAGCAGCGCATGGCTGGCTATTATTTTATTTTATCCCTTTTATGCTGTGTGTCCTTTGCGCCAACATCAGTCGCAGCCGTCGCAGTTGCTGCTTCTGCTTTGCTGCTGCTGCTTCTTGTCGTCAACAGTTTTTGTGGTACATTTGTTTCATTGCTTGGCTTTTTTGCCGTGTATGTCATGTGTCCCCCTTTCCCCATCCCCCCGCCCATCAGACTCCTCGCTCACGTGTGTGAGTGAATATATGAGCACTGCGTGCGTATGTGTGTGACAGGCTCTGCCTGAGCCCATTGCCTTTTGCTTACATTACACAGTTGACACAATGTGTGCTGCCTCCTCATTCTTCTTCAACTCGTCCATCTAGTGCACAACACACAGACACAGACAAACAGAATAAATGTATGTACGCTCTTATTCGCTCTCGCTGGCGGCGCACTCTCGCGTTCAATGCGCTCTCTCTCAGTGTTTGGTTGGGCCACTGCTGCAAGTGACGCTTTGCTTGCCTTGCCTTGCCTTGCCTTTGCCTTTGAGTTTGAGTTTGAGTTTGAGTGTGCCTTTGCCGCGCTCATTCACCTCAGAGGACAGGCTGTGACTGCCTTTCTGCCTGCCCATCTCATTCATATTCACATTCACCCAAAACGGCGTTTGGCTTAATCTCACGATTGTTTGGTTTCGTTTGGTTTGGTTTTTCTGCTCTGGCTCTGGCTTTGGCTTTGGCTTTGGCTCTGCTCTGCTCTGCTCCCTCGCTCAATAGTAGTTGCTTGCTGTTGTTGGTTTGACTAGCGACCTCTCCCCCGTTCTGTTTCGTTGCCGTTGCCGTTGTCGTCGCTGTCGCAGTTGCTGGCTGATTCGCATTCGATTTTAGCTGCTAGTGCCGCTGCCGCCGTCGCTGCTTCCGTGCGCGTATGCGTCCCCGTTGTGGTCTCTGTCTCTGTGTGTGTGTGTGTGTGTGTGTGTGTGAGGAGTGTTTCTTGTATTTAGTCCGCAATGCGCTCGCTCATTATTTGTTTGAGCGCCGCGGTGTAAAGTTGTAAAAAGTCCAAGTGCTTGAGCAGCAAACGCATCCATATCCAAACATCGTTGTTGTCGTCGTTGTCGTGTCGGGGTTTTCGTATCGGTGTCTCCCTCTCACTCACCCGCTCTATGAATGTGTCTACGAGTGTTTTGTGTGTGTGTGTGTTCGTGTGTGTGTGTAAATAGAAGAAATAATAATAATCAAACGAATGGAAAAATGTAATTGCTGAAGCAAAAGTAGACGACTAGACGAGTCGAATACGAGTGTGAGCGGCGAGTGCAGACATCGCTTGACGAAACAACAGCAACAACAACAACAACAACAACAGCAACCAACCAACGTGCAAATAGCAAATGTGTCGCCGCAATGAATGATAATTAGTGCTTAATTAAAATCAATAATGTCGAAATCGAAATCCATTTCAATATTTGTGATATAGCATATATGTACATATACGTACATATTTTGTAATAGTGTAATTGTAAATGTAATTGCAATTGCATTTGGAAATTGAGTTTTTTCTTATGAGCATGAGTGTTTGAGTGCCTAAAATTGCCTAATACAAAATGGAGGTTATTAAACCCATGGATTTTAGTAGCTTCTCAGCGTTCTGTGAGCATCTAAATAAATCAACATCATCAGTCGCCGTATCAACTACAACAACAACAACACCAGCAACAACAGTCCCCACTTTAAACAATGGCATTTATTTGGAGGTAAAACTACAACAACAATAACAATACAATAATAACAACAACAACAACACACAATGACAATGACAATTTATTGTATCAAGTTTGCAAAAAAAAAGAACTTAATTAAAATGAAGGCAAACGGCAAAATATGCGACGAAAGCGCTGCTTTGCTGTCCCATCGAATTAAAATGTGAATGCAAAGAATGCGTGCAGAAAACGTAAAAAGCGAAAGAAGAACAAGAAGCAAAAGCAGCGCACAAGTAATAAAAGTAACATCCCAAGCAACTTAAAAAAAACCAATCCAAAAGCAGCAGCAGCAGTAAGCAAAGCAAGCAAGCAAGTCGAGGCAGCCGCAAAGTTAAAACGAAATACAAAACAATAAATTTATGCCTATAGATTTCACATGTACGAGCGTTGCCACTTACACGGCATGTGTAACTCACTCACTCTCTTGCTGCTCATATACACTTACACAGATACAGATACAGATGCAAACAAACAAACACACACGGTAACCAGTTGGTTTGTCTCAGTGTTTGTGTGAGCGCGCTCATTTAAATTCGTTTTTCCGCCTGTCTTCTATCTACCCCCATTTCCATTTCCATTTCGCCGCAAGTCAAGCCGCTGTTGCTGCTTGCTGCTTGCTTTGCTACTTACTAATAATCATAATCAATCGCTCGCACTTGTATCGTGCAAATGCACGAACGAACGAACACAACAGGGCGAAGGCGGACCTCGAAGGCAGCCCAGCCATACGGTCGCGTGTGCGCAAGCGAGATGGTGCAAGATAGAAATGGGTGAGAGCAGCAAGTAGGAGAGGTCGGCGGTTCGTTCAGTCTCCTCTTTATCTTGTTCGCTGCTATGTCGTTTGTTTTTGTTTGCCCCCTTTTTTTCGGGGGATATTGTCGTTGCTTGCTTGGCTGCTTGAAATTTGTATAGCAAAAAGCCGTTAGCTTGCATATAAACAGAGAAATACACAACGCAGTGCTGCCAACTTGCGCCAATTGGCATCCTTGAAGCCAGACTTGCCAACATGACGCTGAGAGCAGGAACACCCTCCCTCCCTTCCTCCCCCCCTCCAGTCGTTCACCCATAAGCACTTGACTGCAAGAGCCGTTCTGCAGTTTTGTTGTTGTTTTGATTTGCATTCATACACACATGCATAGATATTGTACATATAAATAGGTACATGTAAATGTACTTACTTTAGTGTGCTTTATTTGCAACCACCTGGCAACGCTGTCTTAGGAGTTAACGTTGCCGTCGCCCCTTTTATTTATGGTTGGAAGGGGTGGGGGCGGGGGAGGCATTATTATTATTATCATAACTAACTACAACACTAGAGTTTTTTTTTTTGTTTTTGGATAGGGGAAGGGTGGGGGAGGACCACACACGAATTGTATATGCCTGCTTCGTTTCGTTTGCAGAGAGCTTCATTTTGGCAGCGTTTTGTGTGTGTGTGTGTGTGAGTGAGTGTGGCGTTAGCTGTGCAATTGGTCTCGCAGGATTCATTTGTTTGTCTCCCGGCTGCCGCCTTTTGTCGCCCGTCTTCCGTCCTCCCTCCTCCTCCTCCGTCTTGTGTGCTCAATTGTCGCTATGCCATTTGCCCTCTGCACTCGGTCGTTATTAGGGGTGTAAAATGGATTTTTTACTTTTATTATTATGATTTTATTGTATTTCCAGTTTCAGTTTGCTTCGTATTTAGTCGTCGTCGTCGTCGTCGACTTTGTCGTTATCGTCATCGTCCATTGTCTCTCATTTTGCCCCTTTGCTTTGCGCTCGCCATTCGCATTTTGTACTTTTCGCACATTTTTTGTGTAATTTGGAAAGGCTCTGTTCTGTTCTGTTCTGGTCTGGTCCCCGTTACCGAACCGACCAACCCCCTACAACCACCAAAGAGCACCAGCACCCACCCTTGATGCATCCATACCGTTATGTTGTTGATTATCCATGATGATGTAGAGTATGAAGGTGTATGAAGGTTTGTGCATTATGAGGGGATTGCTTTTAATTTTATTTTTTTCAAATTGTGTAAATATTCGTAATGAATTTGCGCTGCATTTCGTTCTTGCTCTTTATTGGTAATCAAATTACTTGGCTGTATATGAGTATATATTTATTTTATGTCTGTGTGTGTGTGTATTGCTGACAGCTTGAGCTGCGTAGTAGAGTTGTACGAGTGTGTTATCTTATCTTCTTGCAGCCTTTTGGTATGCCATGAATGGGTAACGCTTGTAAAGTAGCTAAGATTATACTTCCAAGTCTGATGATGCCGTTTTAATCTACCAACACACTCAAGTTGAGTCATCAAACTAATAAGAAAAATATATAAATGAAGTTGCAAAAAGTTGATCAACTAAAAACTCACATCTTTAACCTACTAATTTAATCATCAAAATGCCTTAAAACCACACTAATTAAGTTTTATTATTTTATGATAAACCATTGAAACTTTATTAATATCTTATCTGGGTTTTTGCAGAAAATGGAGCGCCAGGGCAAAATGGAGCTGGCGGCCAAAGAGCGGGAATCGCAACGTTTGCAGCTGATACCCAAAAAATGGAACCGGCGCGAGGAATACGAATTCCTGCGCGTCCTCACCGGCTACGGTGTCGACATGCAGCTGACCACGCCCATGGGCGGCAATGCCAGCACTGGAAGCCACACACCCGACTGGATTAAGTTCAAACAGATGGCGCATCTGGAGCGCAAGAGCGACGAGACCCTAACCGACTACTACAAAGTCTTTGTGGCCATGTGCCGTCGCCAGGCGGGCCTCAAGCTCAGCGAGAGCGAGCGTGGCCTCGAAGGCATCATCGAGGAGGTGGAGAAGGAGCATGCAAAGCTCATCCTAGACAGACTCGAACTGCTTGCCAAGCTGCGTGAAGTGTCGCGCAATCCACAGCTGGAGGAGCGACTCAAGTTGTGCGCCATGAATGCGGATACGCCCGACTGGTGGGAGCCGGGACGACATGACAAGGAACTGATCACTGCTGTGCTCAAGCATGGTCTCTATCGCTCCGAGACCTTCATCTTCAACGATCCCAACTTCAGTTTTGGTGAGTCGGAGAAGCGTTTCATTCGAGAGCTCGAGGCTCAAATACAGCGCACCATCAAACTGGAGGCCTTCAATGCTGAGAAGGCTGCGGCAGCAGAGAAAGCTGCAGCGGCTGAGAAAGCAGCTCTCGCCGAAAAGGTGGCAGCGGCCGAGAAGGCTGCGGCAGCCGCAGCTGTGAAGAATGAGGTCATCGATCTGGATGACGAGCTGCTCACCAAGGAGAGTGTCATCAAGAAGGAGACGCCTGTGAAAGCCGAAGTCAAGTCAGAGACGGCAGGCTCGGAGCCAACCGAGACGACAGAAGGCGACAAGGTCGAGGACAAGGCAGCAGAGGATGCGGAAGCTGTCGAAAAGATGGACAAGGAGCCGGCACTGCCCAGTGAAAGCACAGAAGACTCCGCCGCGGTTGAAAAGGAAGCAGAAGCAGATGCCGCAGAGATCAAGTCCAAGGACAGTGAAGAGAAAATGGATGTGGATGAGCCCATTGCAGAGAATGGCAATGAGAAGGAAGCCGCCACAGAAGCAGAAGCAGCCGCAACCGAAAGTGAGAAGAAGCCAGCGGAAAGTGAAGCTGAAAAGAGCGTTGAAAAGCCGGAGGAAGATGAGAAAATGGAAAGCGAGGAAAGCAGCGAAAAAGCAACAGCTGAAAAGAAAGACAAAGAAGTATCGGAAGACAAGTCTGAGAAAACAGAAACCGAGAAAGCAAGCGATGAAGTTAAAGAAACACCAGAGAAGGAATCAGAGGCAACAGTTGATGAAAAGGAAGTTGAGCCCAAAAAGTCGGATTCAGCAGAAGTCGAGACAAAAGCAGATGACACCGAAAGCAGCACAGAAGCTAAAACTGCCGCAGTAGCAAGCAGAGGCGGCCGAGTCAAAGGTCAGTGAGAAGGCGCCGCAGGCCGAGCAAGAGATCCTAGATCTGGTGGCCGGACCCACAGATCCCGACGATGACGAAGTGATGAAGGAGAAGGAGAAGGCCGTCGAGGAGGAATGCAAAAAGCAGGCAGCCGAGCTGAAAGCACGCTTTCCCGATCTCGAGGTCATACAGCCGGCAACGGTTAAGCAGCAAAAGCTGGAGAAGCCCAAGCTGGAGATGTGCATGATTCGTTGGTTCAAGGACTTTGCCCTCGAGCGTCGCATCGCCCACATCGTGGTCTGTGTGGAGACGAGCAAGTGGCCCGTGGACAAGAACTACAGCGCCTTTGCGGGTCTCAAGGGCACCACCGACCTGAACATTGCTCTCCACGAATCCATACCACACCTGAACAGCATTGAGCGGCGTTCCACAACGCCCGATGTCATTACCATCACCACGGATCAGGGCGTCACCAAGCACCTGCAGGCATCCCAAATGCAACAGGTGGCCAGCAATGCCAGCAATGCAATCTCAAACTCATCCGCAGCTGCCTCCATGCAGCAGCAGCCAGCGACAAAGACGCCGGCGACAGCGGCAACCTCCCTGCCAGGTCTGGATGCCAACAGCATCAATGCTGCAGTTGCTGCGGCCGTTGCAGCCGCAGCCAGCGGTGGCAATGCCACCTCCTTATCAGCCCTGCTGCCCGGCATGTCCCTGAGTGCAGCCACAGCGGGAGCAAGTGCAGCCGCCAGTGCGGCGGGCTTGAATGTGCCCAGTGCCGGCGGCGTTGGCTCCAATGTGGGCAAGAAACGCAAACGTCACATTGCCATCGATGTGGAGACGGAGAGAGCCAAGCTCCATGCCCTGCTCAACAGCTCGTCAAGTAGGTTTAACTTGGAATATTACAAATCGGATTTGTTAACTAACTACTATTTCTTTCTCCTTAAACAGTGGCACCCAAGGACTGGGAGAGTGAGATTGCCAACATGGAGGCTTTGACCGGTACAGGATCAAGACGTGGCGGCTCTGGAGCGGCTTCGGCAGCTGCATTGAGTGGCATGCAACCGCCGCCAGCGCATCAACATGCCTCGCTCTCGCGCCAGTCTTCCGGCCAGTTTAATAAGCCCGCCGTGCCAGCTCTTAAAACGCCGCCGCCCTCAATGGGTGCACCCATGGATTTGTCTTCCAGGTGCGTAGCCATAATCCTTTTCCACTTACCTATACTAACTCTCATTGTGATTTTTATGCACAGCAGCCTGCCCAAAATGAATATGACTGAAATGCTCAAGTCGGCGTCCAGTGCCGGCGCCATTGATTTAAGCGAGGTGCAGGACTTCTCCATGCCCTCGAAGAAGTCCAGCGTGCATGCGGCGTTGAGCTCCGCGTTCCCCTCCATGGGCAGCAAGAGTAAACTAGACGATACACTCAACAAGCTAATGAAAAAGAACAATTGCGTAAGTTTAGAAAAACTAAACAACAAAGAAAACTCTTTTTAATTACTAAATCTCTTTTGGCAGACCATTGAGGAGCCTGTGATTGGCAAGGAGAAGAAACGCAAGAAGCTGGATGAGATTGTGCTGGGACTGTCGGCTGCCAAGGAGCAAAAGACCTTCCCAGATCCATCGTTGCCCTCCTCAAAGAAACCACAAATACCGCCCAGTGTGTCGGTGACGCCCGCCAATCTTCAGGCGCCCAGTCAACAGCAATCGAATCAGAAGCCATTTACCATCACTGTCACGACAGTGCCCGGAAGTGAGTTTGAGTCTCTGCGCTTTCATTTCTACTAACCCCAAAAGCCGAGCCAAGCTTTTACCCAACCACATTAACAAAATGCTAAACAAGAAACGTTTTCTTCTCCCTCTTTCTTTCATATGTGCGCAGAGTCGTCGAAGAGCGGCGGCCAAGGCAGCAACGCAAGCGGCGCCGGCAGCAGCTCATCGGGCAGCGGTCTAAGCGCTCTACAAAACATGGCCATGGGCGGTCTGTCCAGCAAGGACAGCCTCAATGCACTGCTCGCCCAGACCATGGCCACCGATCCGCAATCGTTCCTCAAGCAGCAACAGAAGATGATGCAGTTCCTGCCGCCGGCACAGCGCAAGGCGTACGAGAACATGCTGGCCGAGATGGAGCAGGCCATGAAACTCAGCTCCAAGTACAACTCCTCCCACGACGTCAAGGTAAACAAGTGGCTCTCAGACATGACCAGCCCCCTCGGCGATCAGCTAAGCATTGATTATGTGGGTGCCGGCGGCGGCGGTGGTGGCGGTGGCAACTCTGGCAACAGCAACAGTCGTCGTGGCAACCGCCAGCAGAGCAGCAGCTCCAGTGCACAGCAGCAGCAACAGCAGCAGCAAGCTGCAAATGCAGCACAATTGCAAAAGCAACAACAGCAACAACAGCAGCAACAACAACAGCAGCAACAACAACAACAGCAACAGCAGCAGCAACAGCAACAACAGCAGCAGCAACAATCGATGGCTGGACCACAAGGTCTAACTGGAGAGGAGCCAGTGCCAGTGATCAACAAGCAGACGGGCAAGCGTCTGGGCGGCAACAAGGCGCCACAACTGAAGCGACTGATGCAGTGGTGAGTAAAAGATGACCTAAAGATTATACCACATTTATGTAACACGTAACACTTTCTGTGCACAGGCTCACCGAGAATCCCAACTATGAGGTGGATCCCAAGTGGCTGGAGCAGATGCAGAATCCAATGTCAGCGCCATCGCCCAAGCCCAGTGTCAGCGCCATGGTGGATACAAGCAGCGGCTATGGCAGCAAATCGCATGGCGGACGACCCTCGTCCAACTCCAGCAACACATCCTCGAGCAGTCACACGCAGCAGCAGCCAAGCTCAGCACAGTCGCCAGCCGGCAACTCCGGTTCGGCAAAGAAGTCATCGAGGCAGTCACAATCGGCTGCCGCCTTGGATCAGGCAGCATTGCAGTTTGGCTCGCTGGCTGGCCTCAGTCCCAGTTTGCTGGCCAGTCTGCCCGGCTTGGGTGCATTCGATCCGAAGAATCCGCTGGCTGCCTTCGATCCCAAGAATCCGTTGCTCTCGATGCCGTTTGGTGGCATGCCCGGCATGGGCAATATTCCCGGCCTGGGCAATCTCAACAATATGAATCTGTTTGCCAGTCTGGCGGGCATGGGCGGTCTGGGTAATCTCGCTGGCATGGATGCCCAGTCGCTGGCTGCGCTCATGGCTGCTGCGGGTCCAACGCTCGGCGGCCTAACGGGCAGCTCGGGCGTGGGCACCGGCAAGAGCCAGTCGCAGTCCGGCGGCGGTGGCAACTCCTCCAGCTCTGCCTCCTCCTCGGCGGCCAGCAAGAAGAAGCAGCAACAGCAGCAGCAACAACAACAACAACAACAACAGCAACAGCAGCAACAACAACAAAACGAAGCCGCACAGTTGGCCGCAGTGGCTGCAGCTGCCGCCGTGAACAGCAGCGGCGGTGGAGGATCATCCAGTGGCAAGAATTCCAATGCTTCCGCCTCACAGTTGGCGGCTGGTTTTCCATTCCTCTTTCCCAATCCCTCGCTGCTGTATCCGCCCATGGGCCTGGGCGGCCTAAATCCATACTCGCTGGGCAGCAGTGGACTCGGCTCCGCCTACGATCAGCTGGCGCAGCAGTATAATCTGCTCAATGGCGTTGCCACATCCTCGGCAGCGGTGACCGGCTCCACCCAATCCTCCAAGTCGCATCAGTCGCAGTCCAGCAAGTCGAGCAATTCACGCAACGCCTCCAACTCGGCCGCCAATCTAATGAACGCCATGGCCAGCATGAGCGCCGGCACCGTGACCACACCCTCCACCAGTTCCAGCAGCCGCAGCCGCCAGAGCAGCAGTCAACGCAACTCGTCCGCCTCCGTGACGCCCAGTGCCGCCGACATGGCTCAACTCTCCAGCCTCCTGATGCCGGGTGCAGATCCGCACCTGCTCGAGTCCCTCAGTCGCATGAGCAGCATGGACCTGGCGCAGGCCACACGCCTCATGAGCTCCCTGGGCATGCCGCCGCTACCAACGACAAACAGCTCCAACAGCACCAGCAGCAGCAGCAGCTCCAGTGCGGCGAGCAAGCGTGCCGCGGCAGCTGCCGCTGCGGCTGCGGCCAATGAAGCATCCGCCAAGGAGCAACAGAAGTGGTTCGAGAGCATTGCACGCGGCGCTCTGCCCACGGATCTGGCAGCGTTGCAGGCCTTCTCGCAGGGCAAGATGCCCAGCTCAACGTCGTCCAGCTCCAACTCCAACTCGCAGAGCAACTCCGCCAACAGCAAGAGCTCCAAGTCGGCGGCTGCTGTCGCCGCCGCTGCAGCTGCAGCAGCTGCTGCACAGTTGCCCCAGATACCGGGCATGTCCAGTGACTTCTCGCAGGCGCTGCTCGCCGAGATGGCCGCCCAGGCCATGGCTGCGGCGGGTGGCTCACTGCCACTGAGTGGACCGGGTTCGCTGGCCAGTTTGGCTGGACTCACGGGCGGCTCGTCCTCATCGGGGGGCGGCGGCGGTGGGAATAGCAGCAGCGGCAGCAGCTCGGCCGCAAAGCGTCAGCGTGAACAGGATTTGTTCAAGCAGCAAATGGATTTCTATACCAAGTCACTGGGCCTGGGATCGGGCATCTCGCTGATACCCACCTCATCTGCCGGCGGCAGCAGCAGCAACAGCAGTCTCAATGCAGCCGCTGCCTATGCAGCCGCTCTAGATGCCGAGCATCTGCAACAACAACAGCAGCAGCAGCAGCAGCAGCAGCAACAACAACAACAACAACAACACAAATCAAAGCGAGCACGCACCGAGATGCATCCCACCAAGGATGAGCTGGCAGCAGCGGCATTGGCCGTGGGATTGCCACTGAATCTGGGCGCCAGCATGAGCAGCATTGAGAAGAGTCTGCGGGGCGTGAGCAGCTCCAACAGCAACAACTCGACGCCGGCGCCAACAAGCACACCCGAGCAGGACAAGGTGACGCTGACGCCACTGAATTCGGGCGCCTCGAATGCGGCGCTTGCCGCCAATCTGCCCTCACAGACGACCATCACAATTGCGCCGCCCATCAGCAGCGGCGCCAGCACCAGCAGCGAACGTTCCGAGCGCAGTGAATCGCGCATCTCGTTGACCATCACGAATGCGGCGGATGCGGCCAAGTTGCCGCCACCGTACGAGGAGGCCGATGAGCTCATCATACAGCCCATACTCAAGAAGCCGGCGGCGCCGGGCAGCAGTCATAGCGGCAGCGTCGAGGATCTGGATGCCAGCGGCGGTGGCAACAACAATAATTCGGTTGCCAATCTAAGTGGATCGAGTAGCAGCAGTTCCTCGGCGGCGGCTGCTGCTGCTGCAGCTGCTGCGGCAGCAGCCGAGGAGAATCGACGCTCCTCCAATCGCCTAAAGCGTCCACGTTCGGGCAACGAGGGCGTCACTGGCAGTGGCAGTGGAGGGGGAGCTGGTGCTGCATCAGCTTCAGCTGCAGAACAGCCGCCGGAAAAGCGACGAGAGTTGCGATCGACGCGACACACACGACAATCGGCAGATGCGGCTACGCTAAATCTGTCGGCGGGTAGCGAGTCTGAAGATCGGAATGAATGAGTAAAGCCATGCTCCTCCTAGCCGGACGAAGGCGCTCCAGTGGGCGCCAGAACCAGACAAGGCACCAACAACAACAGCAACAATAAAAATATGAATAACGATAAAGATAAAGATAACCAAAAGCAAAATAAAATAACTAAGAAGAAGAAGAAGGCGGCCACACAAGAAACCGGCAGGCAAACCAGAAATGCAAAGAAAAACAAAATAGAAGTTGAGACAAAAGCACCGAAAACGATCTCCAAGCAGCGTAATGTAACGAGTACGCCAGCTAGTTCAACAACAACCAGAACGAGAGCGAAAACAACAACAACAACAACGACGCTGACGAGATCCAGAAGAACGTGTGCGAATAGAAATAGTAGATCCCCTAAGCTTAAAGTTGTGTAAAGTATAAGAAAATACAAAAAACATTATATATATATATATTTGAATATATATATATATATGTATGTTATGCATATATTCGATATGCATCTATAGCGGTTAGAAGGAGCAAGTGATGGATTACTCAGGATACTGCTGCTGCACCAGACAGCTGGCTCTGTGATTCTCAACTCGTTGCACTTCTCTGCGTACAACGGCAGCGAGAGTTATGCTGCAAAATTAAACACTCGCTGCTGTTGTGTGCTTAGATGGACAACTCGTTGGAGTTATAGTGCCGATGCTGCCTGGCCATGTATTCTCAATCCTCTGCTGATGATAAGGCAATCGTTACAACTGCTCCCGCGTCCCCTCGACTCCCTCGAGCACTGCTGCAACTTATGCGAGAGGTGGGTGGGTTTGGGACGAGGGTGCTGTTTGTGCGGTTTATGATACGATTAACGAGTATATTATTAAAAAAGCGCTTATAATTTAATTGTAACAAACAGGAACGAGGCAGCTGCCTCCTCCTAAACACAGATTGAATAACGGTTTAAATTATTGCAAATTATTATTGATAACTCTGAGATAAGAAAAACAAAAAAAACACAGAAAGTTTATACAGCAAAAAACTAACTTAAAAATAGCAGATGCCTACAAAAAAACCACAACAACAACAACAGTTCGATTCATACACACACACACTACACACACCTATTATTATGTATACACACACATAGATGTCTAGGATTAATTGGGTTCAATGCTGTCGTCCTTCACAAGAGTTAATCTTAATCACAAAACGAAACGAAACAAAAACAACCTGTACATATTTTTAATATCTTTAAATGGCTCTCGTGTCACTTAATGTCGTTTTATAGATCACATCAGATCGGATTCCTCCCCCGCATCATCATATATACAATTCTCCTCTGTGTTTTTTTTAATGAGTTTCTAAATATGTATTTTTAATGATTATTATGTGTGTATGTGAGATCCTGTATTCCTTCTGTTTGTTTTATTCCCGCACTTGGTCGTCCTGCCTATGTTATAATTGAGTACTCGATATGTCCTATATTATTATATACGAATTATACAAATATTGACATTGTCGTCAAATCGCTTTTAATTTTAAATTTTAATTATGTAATTAGTAAACAATTTCTATTGCATAAGTTTTAATTTGTATTTTGTATGTTTTTAAAAGTGAATTGAAACCAACCAACCAATAACAATCAACAAAAAAATCTGCAAACAAAATTAAAAAAACAAAACAAAACATAAAAACAACAACAGTGATTGTTTATTAATAAATCCAATTTTTTTAATTTATATATGTATTGTACATGTAATTGGCAACTGGCCCTCCCTCCCATCCCCCTATAACTATAAACAATTCAAATGGAAATCCTAATTTGTTTGCACTTCAATCCATTTAACTACAACAGAAATAATTAATAATAAACAAAGAAAACAAAAATAAAAAAAAAAACACAAAAACAGTTGCACCAACAGACAAGAGCAAATAACAATTTAAATTAGAGATGCTAAGTATAAATCTTAATTAAAGTATAATAATTACAACACAACTACAGCAACAACAACAAGATAAATATATGAAAAATAAATTTCCAAAATTACAACAAACAATGTTTTTACTTATTGCCCTTTACAGACTTTATTCACCGCTAAAAGAAACAACAAACGAGCTCAAAAAGAGCTGAGCTATATTCTGAGCTAAAATCGCAGTTGAGCCGCTCTCAAACGTTCTTTGCATTGAGCGCATTGAACGTGCGCTCTCTCGCTCAACTGAACGAGTGAAAATAAATGCTGTAGTATTCAGCTGCTATTTCTGTTCGCCTGGTACTTGCAGTCGCAAAACAGGTGTCTCTTGGAGCAAACTCAATGAAATCGAAAAAAAAAATACTGCAGCTGTGAATGCAGGTACCAGCAGTATTTTACAAGCAACATCCAAATTGGTCAGACATCAGCACCATTGCTTGCGTTTTTTAGTCAAAACTTCGCCATTTTCTTAAGGATTTTGGCAGGACATGTATTTTTGAGATCGTTGAATTCATGTTTATCGATTTGCATTTAAAAATTTTCACAATTCGCCAAACAAATTTTTTGAAATTTTTTAAGGGGGTAGGTCAGTAAAAATTGGTAGAAATCGGAAAATCACTTGTATTTCGGCCATTTTAAGGACTATCTAGATGTACTTTGGACCACAGATAGTCCTTTGGCAGCCAATTCGAATAAAGCAATAAAAAGGTCAAAGGTCCTTAAGACAGCGAAGATATGAGGACTTTTTTAAAAACAGAAAAATGATTCTAAATCGGCCATATCCTTACGGATCCTGGCGAGTCCTGTTGCAAACATTAAGTTTCGATTAGGGCTACAAACTGACCAAAGGACAGCCAAATTGTCCTTGTAGTTTCTGAGAAAACAGCGACTTTGTGATTTGGACCCATTGCCATGCGGCCTGAGGTAAATTTTTTCCAAGTATTGGATTCTTAGATAACCATATAATTTGTTAATGCCGTTTGATAGAGTTGGTGCTTGTGATCCTAACGCACTAAATCCTTTGAAAATCTGCAAGGATTTGGCCGAGCTAGAACTGTTTTAGTATTCAATTAGTTGTGCTATTTGTGTGCCCCACAAGTATGCATTAATTTTGTTTGCCTTACACAAATTAAGCTTTAATATTGCTTGGGTTTTTAGTCATAACTTCACCATTTTCTTAAGGATTTTGGCAGGACATGTATTTTTGAGATCGTTTATTCATGTTTATCGATTTGCATTTAAAAATTTCCAGGATTTGCCAAAAAAACATATATCAGCACCAATTTGATTGTTGGTGGTTAAAAAATACTGCTGGTACCTGCATTCACAGCTTCTGCAGTATTTTTTTTAGTTTTCATTGAGTTTTTGCTCCAAGAGGCACCTGTTCTCTGACTGCAAGTACCAGGCGAACAGAAATCAGCAGCAAGTACCGGACGATTTTCATATTAAATCGAGACCTAATTAAAGTATTGCATACTTTTAGGGTGAAATTAAATGTTGCAATATTTAAAATTTGAGAAAAACCCCTAGAAATTAAAACTAAGAAGCATCGCACTGGCTACACATTTGATTGAATGTACGGCATACTCTTAGGAGCTCAAATATATTGACTTTTGAGCCCATGTGACCACGCCAACGTCAACAACGCTAGAACAAACGTTTTATGTTCGTGTAAGGCGTTAAGCTCGTTTTAAGAGTTGCGTTAAGCTCGTTTAAATAAACTTTTGAGAACGAAAAAAGTTGTTCTTGCCTTTAAATCAGAACAAAAAAAGTGCAAATAATTGGAAAAAAAGCGTAAAATTTCTTAATAATTTATTTATTCAGTATTTTCTTTAAATATATCATAAATTTTATTGAGTTCAATGGATTCTTCAATTATTGGGATTAAAAAACCGATTGCGCCAATTTTGTATTTAAATTTGCGAGCATTCACTGTATATGCTTTTATATTTTCACAGTAATTGAGTTTAACTTAATTAGAGACAACTTAGGCTGCTTTTAGCATTGCGATAAATAAAGAATTTCCAATAGATAAATTGACATACACAAAATTCTAATTTCGTTGCTGATGTATCGTTGAAATCGTAGTTGCGACTGCTTAGCCAATTGAGGGGGATAGGGAGGAAGGAAAAAGAACCTACAATAAATACAAAAAGTACAAATATGTATAATATACAATATATAAATCTGTGCATCAGCATTTAAAGCACTTCAACAGTGGCACCCTCTTTTGACATTTAGGTGCCACCAGCTCGATATAGTAAACTTTGAGTCTTAAAGGCTAAAGCTAGTTAATTTGCGCATATTGTTGTTGTATTTGGCATTGTTCCCGGCTTAGCACTACATGTGGTGTAGAAATAGGGATCTCTCATATGCCTCTTCCAGCAGCTCCTGATTGCGACGCTTCTCCTCCGGCGTCAATTCACGCAACTCATCAAAGGCATCATCTGAATTGACAGTTTCATCGTCCTCGCTGCCATTGCGTTCCTCGCCAGCTGCGGGTGGCAGCAAAGGTTGGCCAATAATGTGACGTATATCATTGGGCAGTGCTTCGGATGCCTTTAGCTGAAGATAGATGGCTTCAGCGGTTTCCAGTGTGCGTTTTAAATCGATGGTGCCGGTAAGTTCGTTAACATGCTTAAGGATCTCGGTGAATTCGTAACTTCTATCGATAATCACACTGGTCTCCTGGTCCAGTATGGCCACAGAGACGAGCAGGTGAAAGTTGGCACAGGGCAAACGCGTCCACAAGCACTCCCAGAGCTTGAGCACATCGTCGTTGTCAAGCTCCCGCTTGTACCACACGAGCAGCCAACGAAAACAGAAATACATGTTGTCCGAATCGTTACTGCACATGTAGTTAAACAACGGCGCATTGGCCACCTCGAGCAGGCGTCGCAGCTGGGCAAACTGGGTCTTCATGCCAGCCTGATCCATGTCAAAGTTGCTGAGCACCATGTCCATGAAGCCGACGAAACACCAAAACGCATCAACCTCATTCACTTGAATTTCCAGTATGGGCGCCAGCAGATCGGACATTCCCTGAACATAACCCAGATCAAAGTTGTACATCACATAGGTCATAAGTATGCCCTGCAGCAGTGCCAGATTCGGATTTTCTTCGCCGGCATAAAACTCCTGTGAACGATCCGTGCGCTTCACATCCTTCTCAATTTGACATTTTCGATCTCGATAGCCGCTAAAATTTGATTCCTGCGTATTTGTCATTGATAGCCATTGTGCCTTCATCTTGTAATATTCCAGCGACTTTTGCTGGCGCCTCTCAATGCGCTCCTGTTCCGTATCAGACCATTGATTATAGTTCAGCAAATATTTCCACACCTCCTGACGCAGACTCGGCTCAATGCCGCCACGAAAGATGATCTCTTTGACGCGTAAGCTATCCGAGATGCGCCCGTCAGTCGTTTGGAATTCGTTCCACTGCATTTGGTTTAGTGGTTGGCCTGCAAAAACAACCATGACAAATTAAATACAATCCACATCATTTAGCTTTCATTTACATACCTCGATGCACACTTTGTCGCGCTGGCAAATTGTTTACTATTTTTTCATCCTGGGCATTGAGGTTCTCCAACTCGCTGTCCGCTGGTGATTTGTCAGCGCTCTCGCCACGACTCTGACTGTTTGAGGAGCAGGCGCTATTAGTGCTGTCACTTAGCTTAATAAACTGATAGTTGTCGGGCGAGGTTTGGCGATCGCCATGAATAAGAGAACTGGGACGCGATTTAGGTGAGCGATGCAACGGCTGAACATAGTCCGGTATGGTGCCCAGAAATCCAACAATCTTATTGGGCAGCCAGCTCTCCCGTGGCAAGTGACTGGCCTTGATCTCACCAATGTCCAGCTCGGCAAATGTTTTTTTCAGCTTTTGATTTTCCGTATTCAATAT
The DNA here is from genome assembly GCA_018152825.1 of Scaptomyza hsui. Classification (NCBI taxonomy): domain Eukaryota; kingdom Metazoa; phylum Arthropoda; class Insecta; order Diptera; family Drosophilidae; genus Scaptomyza; species Scaptomyza hsui. Next base: position 1,846,971 of record JAECXO010000280.1, read on the forward strand.
GGCATACTCCTCGCTGCCATTGCGACTCGTTTCGGAGTTCTCAATGAAATGCTGTTGGCGCATGGAGCGCACAAAAAGATCAGCATTGCCATGCTGAAAAAAGAACTCACAGTGGACGCCGTTGTCCGGCTTACGCAGGAATCTTAAAGTCTGTCCACGATGCCGCACCTCAACTGAAGCCAAATCATCCATCAAGACCCGCATTATTCGAGCTCTTGCTGACGCTGCAATTCCATTGCTGCCCAGCTCCGTGGGTTTTGTGTTAAAGGCATTGCACTCGGATGAGGTGCGTGTCCGTCCCGATATTCTATCCACCAGCGCCCAGTCGCCCTGATCCTGACTGTCGTCTGCTATCATAATGCTATCATTTGGCTGCCACTCCAGGTAGAGGCGACGCCGTGGCAAGCTGTACTCCACCAGGGACAAGGAGCCGCTTGTGTTCAATTCCGAAATATGTTCTGCATTCGCCTTTTTCAGCAAGACTCCATCATGCGTGCAAAGCACCTGAAACAGTGCAATTACGATTATAATGGGGGTTAGACAAAATGAGTCAGTGTCGAATTTGTGAACAAAGACTTTGCAAGCGTCAACATTTAACTTACATTACCAGTTCCCTGGGGTAAATCAGACTCGGGCACGTTGACGCCCACTTGGGATTCGGTCAGCACGCCTAGCTGTATTTGCTGGCAGCGCTCATAGCGCACCGATGTGTTCATAGCGATCAGCCGTATACTTTTTCCAAATAGACCAATAAGATTTTCAGCGAATTATTACGTTCTAGATATAAACAATTGAATTTTTACCGCAAATTTGGTGTGTACACACTGCAAATGCAGCGCTGCCAATCTGTTTGAACCATTGCCGATGTTTTATTTTAATAGAGCAATAAAAAACTCTTTGGCAACTCTAGAGCCTTGGGAAATTATTTGCATACAATTTTGAAACAACACAAAATATAAATAGCTTTAAGTAAATGTTAAAATCACGCTGTAGATGATTAAATATATTGTATGCAATAAAAAAAATCATGTGGAATATTATCGCCGTACAATGCAAAGTATACCTAGTATGTGCAAGTGCAAACGTTTTCATATGCTAACGGCCTAATCCAAATAATTAATTATACTTTTCAAATTGTTCTAAAATGTTGACTTACCTGCTGCATTTATACTTTCATTAGCCATTTAAATGATGCTCTTTGGCAGCTTAGTGTGCAAGTGTAAAACATTTGGAAATGACTTGCAAGTTGCAACACAATTTAAATTTAATCACAACCATGGCCACCGGCGACCAATTGATCGAGAGCAAAAGTAGAATTTTTGCACTCTACACACGCGGGCATATGACACTCGAACGTTGACGATCTTAGATCATTTTTGGCTTTGAGGTAGCGTATGCCGGAACACGAAAGTTCAGTGAATCTCTTCAAAATTGGCTTGGTATATACGTATGTACGACCAAATATTTTCACGAGTTTTGTAAATAGACTAGAAGTGACCCATTCGTGTGATAAGTGCGAGTTTTCTATTTTCCGAAGTGCCGTTTGCCGAACGACAATCGCAGCGCCGCGGAAAATGGTTCGAAAACATTTTTGGCAGTTTTGAAAATTGGACGAGCGTTCAGTTTGCCGTTTGCGACTTCAACGATCGAAACGTTTATCTCGTCGCGTTGCTATAACAAGAAATAAATAGAATAAAAAAACATATTCAGAAAACTGAAATTGAATATTTACAGGTGGGTGAATTTATCCATGGTGAGCAATGCCGCTGACCAACTGTGCCCCAGTTCTTCTTTAAAGGTTGGCAAACATTTCACCTAAATTTGCCATTGGAAGCATTTAAAGGTCTTTCAGGCAAATAGATTATTTTTTAAAAAACAAGTCTATTGTTCTTGTGTGTTATGCTCTGATTATATAATATGCTGTTAGCACAAACACTTAAAAAAGTAGGGTGTCAACACGAGTTAAATATGCTGTACTAAATATCAACAGTAAATGCACCTTTTAAGGGTCACAAAAGATGTGCGTACTTGAAAATTAGCTGAGAAGCGTAAACAGTTTTTGTAGACAGATTGTTATGCATATAAATAAGTATACATAAGCTGATATATGTACAGATTGGCATACTTTATTGGAAAAACATGGCCACCAAAATTTTATCAATGAAATTGAGAAATATGTATGTATTGTGACCTAATAAATTTAAAATCGTTTTGGAATTAGCATGCCAACTATTTAATTGACATTTAAACTTGACGCCCTTTTCACTATAAGTTTGTTGTTCTCATTGATCGTGTGATATTTAACGCCAATTCTCCCTCTCTTTGAATCACATTCTCCCTTTCTCTCTCTGCGACAGTGTTTTTATTTGATTTAAAAACAACGGCAATAGAGCAAAAAACATGAACAATTTTTTTCGGCGATCGTTGGACAGAAATAGCGCCACCCACCCAAAAAGTTTTAAAAACTGAATTTGTATTTGCTTTTACAGCGCATTTCGGGTCGTCGATTGGCTTAATTAGAATGAGTAACATTCTGGGGGTTGCACACGATTTGAGCATTTATCTCAAGTATTTATATTATCTGCTTTTCACAGTGCTGAGCCATGGAGAAATCGTGTCGACCCAAACGTAATCGTCGCCATAGCAGGTGAGTTAAAAGACGAACGTGAAAACAAAATGCTAAAACATTAATTTTAGACGTGCTTGGCCACCGGAGGATGATCTACAACTGGCTCGTGCTACGAAGCGACTATTTACGCCGGACATCAAGCGTATGCTTAAGGATTGGCTGATACGACGACGTGAGAATCCATATCCCAGCAGGGAGGAGAAGAAGCAACTGGCCGGAGAGACGGGACTGACGTATACACAGATCTGTAATTGGTTTGCCAACTGGCGACGCAAGTTAAAAAACTCGGAGCGTGAGAAGGCGAAAAAGTCATGGGGTCATCTAATTAAGAACTATAATCACAACGCTCGCGGGAATGTGGAGCAGTTTAGTATCTCTTCGGAGGACAGCATTTGGGAGGAGGAATTGCGTGGACCATGCACAGCTGAGGGTGATGAGGACGATGCCGAAGATGACGACGAGCTGTCTAGTGGCAGTAGCAATGGTCACAACGCCTCCTCCTGCTCTGCTCCTTACAAGCCCAATTTCTATGTAGAATCACCGACACAGCCAGATCGCAGCCAGGGCTCTCGTGTGCCCATGTTGCCCACTGTGCCAATCGGCAAGGCCAAGTACAAACATCAAATGATGGAAAAATACCTGCGCGATAGCAATGCACTGGATGACAACATGACGACGTCGGTTGCAATTGAGAACAATGGCACCCAGTTGAACAAGTGGTTGGAAAGCGCCGCCAGATTTACGCCGGACAGGCACAACTATCACATTGAGTGGAATATGAGCAGGTAAGCGCATCTAGATTCTAGACTGTCTTCATGTTTCTTACCTTCAAAATGTTCTTACTTCTTCAGACACAAATGCGTGGGTCAGGAAAGACCAGTGCAGAGTCAATTGTTGTTTACCAGCGATGCTACAGCTGTGGCACGTGGCGAGCGATGGCTGTTGCATCACAAGGATGAGCTGGATGCTGCCGAAGCGCTGGCTAATTTGGCTTTTAACTGCAGACAGCGCTGGCATCAAATGGCGACCACGATCAGCTCCTAGGCTTTGACACGGACATGGCCACTGACGCCATCATTCCAGGCCGTTTGGAAAAGTGCAATCTAGTTTTATATAGAGCCAGTTTAATTTGGTAATTTAAGTGTGAAAGACAAATTGAATATATTATATTATACTTTTTGCTGTTATTGTTGTAGTGAACGGTCGGCAATCGGAACTTTAGTAATCATTAACCATGGTTCCAATTTTGAGCGTTCACTGATTTATTTTTTTATTTACAAGTTACGTTTCTTTGGCATCCGTTGCCGCATCACCTTTGGCATGGACATCCAACACCCTGACCAGATTGCACTGATGCGCCTGCAGCTGCTGTACCACAGTACCTGCTGCCATGTTCAGTGTCTGCACAAGCTGTGCCTGGGCCGTTTGCAGGCCGGGCATTTGGGCAAAGTTCATCAGCTCGTTGCGACTTAACAGCGTATTTTCTACAATGCCACCGAGAAGCACCATTTGCGGCACTTTGCGGGTGAGGCGCAACAAAGCACCCACACGCTGTTGATCCGGCGAGAAGACGATGCAATGATTGGACTGGAAGAGCGGCATAATGGCTTCGTACTGTGTGCCGGCAACAGCTTGTGCAATGATCTTTCTACCGTAGGATTTTAGATGCATATTCTGCTTGTGCAGCTGAACGCGCACGCGAAATATTTCATCGGCGGTTATAGAGTTCAAATGAAAGATGGCCACCAGTCGTGAGTGATCCAACCAGTTGCGCACCTCGCGAGCTATTATTGCATTGTAGGGATTTTCCAGCTGTGCCGCCGTGCGTTGCGCTCGCGACTGAAAGCAGGTGAGTGCCTTGGGTGGCTCCGGATATTTGGGTTGTGTGACTGCAATGACACGCGCGCGCTCATAATGTGGTTCCTTGGGTCGCTGTATGTTGATTTTGCCGCGATATCGCAACAACTGAAGCAGTGGTGTCCTCGCCGACGTAAGTGGCAGGCCTATAAGAAGCCAGCAGCGGTGACAGGTAAATAATTTAGTACATTGTGTAACCATCAAGCAGCTGTTGTTTGCTGACAATTTCTTGTACATTAAACGTGATTGCAGCACGAGTGCCTACCTTTCTGTATTAGATTTGACATGACTGCAGTTTGTTAACGCTTTATCAGAACTATTTCTCTTAACTTTTATTAATTAATCACAATTATAATAATGAAAATCAACACAGCGACCGTATGCAGTGTTGACTATTTCGATAGTAAAATGTGTATATCGATAGCATAAAATGTGCGCAAATCAGCTGTTGGCAACTGTTAGCGCTATGACCGCTGTTATTACTTAGCATCCACAACACCCACATTACGTTTTGGCGGCACAAAACAGCGTTTGCGTTTTTAACCCTTATAAATTGCTTTTATCTTTGCCTTTCCACTTTGAACGAGAATATCCTTCCTCTCAATGCAATGCTAAGCATTTAATAATTTTTCTTATGAACTGCACAAATATCAAGAAAACTTTCACGCATAATCCATAGGTATAGAATTTATTTAATTACAGGTATAACATTAACATCTATATATATTTATATATATATTTGTGTTTTTGTGTGTTTATATATATAAGTTGCATTTCGCTAATGGGTTTTCTTTTTATCTGTGGGCTGATAACGGTCTATCGTACAACCAACAACTATTGTGAATATTCTGGGAGACGTTTAGAGTAGAGAAAAAGGGTTTGAAAATAAATAAAACAAATCGTGTAACAGAAAAAGTTTATTGAATTTGTTTATTAATTCACTTAGAAATAAGTGTAATTTTATCGGTTTCTTCATCAATTAACTTAAAAATAACTAAAAATGTCTTAAAACAATAGCGTTTCATCTGTTCTTGTTGTGTTACTGACAAAAATGTTATTACTTGCGATTTACTTCTGATCATTTTTCATATCTCGTATCTTTATCGTGTTATATAATGTACAGTTTTAGTTTTAAAACATACAACTAAATACGCGCTAAACACTAATTAAACTGTATTTACATGTACATGAATTATTGATTTAGACGCTAAATAATTTAAATATTTTACAATTGTTTTTTGCTTTTTCGTCACATAATTTACAAGTGGGCGTGAAAACATTTAAGTTTAAGGAGTGTACAGAGGGGTTTTTTATCATTTTTTTTTTTTTTAAATATATATATTTGTATATTTGTGTATTGTGTATTGGGTGTCTGTATATGTATAGATGTGTGTTTCGTTTTATAGTCAGCATTGGGGCTTAAAATATATGTTTGCATGTATATATAATATATATAAATACGCACACTACGACTACTGCCCTAGCATTTAACAAAGTTTCGCGCACAAGAACTAAAACATTTAAATTATAGCAATGGAAAACACCGTCTTTGCTTGAACTTATTCCGTGTACAGTGTTTTTGTGGCAGTGATGGTGTTGTTTTTGTTGTTATTGTAGTTGCTGTTTGATCTGATCAAGCAAAACACAGGTGAAAAAGAATAAAATAGAGAACTTGGACACAATGGCAACAGCCAAAAATGCCAAGCAACGTAGAGAACGTTGAGAGGATTTTTGGTAGCCAAGTTGTGTCCTGAAAAGGGAAATGGTCTATAAGCATCGAATAACTAAGAAGTGCTTGTCTCTAAACTTTAAAATATTTGGCTTAACATATTTGTTTATAATAATTAAATAGATATTTAATAATTGTAATTTATATGTATGTGTATGCGTGTATATATGTATGTATGTATGTTTTATGTGTTCATGTATATATGTAGGAAAAAAGCCTCTGGGCGCATCTTTAAACCTAATTGTGCTTAAACAGCAGTTGTTGGCGTCAGGTGGCGCTCAATGGCGTTCTTCGGGTCCATGCAACACAGGACACAAAGTTGGATCGTGCACCACATGAAGCCGAGGAACAAACTTGAAAAATTAGAGAATAGTTGTAGCGAAACTCTATAGGATCTGTTAAACTACGTACTTAATTAAAGCGTCGAAACTTTGTAAAATGCGAGCAGTAACTGGGCATTATGCGCATGTGTATCTTTTGTGTTTGTGTGTGTGAAGTTATTCACCAATCAAAAACTTAAACGTGTTGTTTAGTTACTCTTTTTGTTTTTTCTTTTGTTTTCGTATTTTTTTTAAGAGGATAGTAGGTATATATGTATGCTTGTATGTATGTAGGTAGTAGTATGTAGTACAGTAAACAGTTAAGCTTTTTCTTTAAGCATTTTTCATTCACATTCGTTCTTTCGATTTGTTTTGTTTTCTTTCATTATCCTTTTCATTTTAAATTAAGCAAAAAAATAAAAACTTTCTTGAGATCAAACTTAACGATACCTTTGCAAGCTTTCAAAAAGTTGGTAATTTTAAATTATGTATTATGTATATTTAAAGAAAAAATATAAAACGAATCGAATATGTTTGTTGTGGTTTTCAGGGGTCTGTTTACGTTTTGTTTTGTTTTGTTTTACGGATTTACATTGGATCATGTGATAGTTGCCATCAAACATTTGATCATTTAACTGTATGAGTTTGGCCTCAAATATGTTTTACACTCCCTTTTCTTTCATTCTTTTGCATCTATTTATATATTCAATAAAGTTTGCATTTTTACTTTCATCTTCTTTACTTTTTAGTTTTTTTCTTTTTAGGTTTTCTTTTGTTTTTGCTTCCTTAAACTTTGTTGTGTTGTTTAATTGCTATTTAAAATTACTTAAAATACTAGAAGAGCGTAACTTGTTTTTGTTTGTTGTAGTTGGTAGTTCTTGTTGTTGAATTATTGGTTGGTTTTCTTTACTTTACATGTGGTTGATTCAGTTGTTGTTGTATTGTTCTGGCTGGTAGTTGAAGAGGACATTGCCGGTTGTTGTATCAATTTCTAAATCCGATGGAAGCCACACGTCCTGCTAGACGGTGGCTATGACAATCAATAGATGCGCCAACTCGGCGACACGGTTCTTGAGATCGGGCGCAGCTCGCTCCAGATTCTCGTTGGCGAAATCACAAGCAGGGAATATGTGCACAACATAGGCAGCCTGTTCGCTACCGGGCACAGGTATATTCACAATGCCAGCAGCCATCTTCTGCTGCAGATAGGTGATGAAGCCCGTTTGTAGGTTACGCGAATGCTGCAACACATCCGCATGATCGCGTCCACAAGGCAGAGCTAGCAGCATGCAGTGCTCCTTGTCCACCTGGTTAGCGTAAAATTCATTGGTTATTTAGATTTCTTAGATTATGTTTTAAAGGTTTTAGTACACACCTGCATCTTTTTGGCCACGCCCTCCAGCTGCGTCTGCTCGAGACGCATACGCTGTGCGATACGCAACAGTGGCGTAGTGTTCTCCGCCAGGCTGGGCAGCGAGGCACGCGCCACATTCGGATTGCCATGCACAAAGTGCATTTGTACGGCTGCCTGATCCGTTTTCAGCGCTAGCAGACCCTGCCACATGACTGGGTAGCGTTGCAACAGCGTGACGAGTGAATCGCCTGGTGGTGGTGCCATTGCTGGCGGTGGCGGTGCTGGTTGTTGTCCGGGCAGCTCCATGCCGCCATGCAGCACTGGGGCCGACAGATGATCTTGCTGTTGCTTGGCTGTTAGTTAAAAGAAAAACGATGAGTCATGAACATGCTGCATGTTGTTGTTCAAAGTATAAGTAAATACGTACCAACAGCTGCCGCCATAGAAAGCCGTTCGTTTTCACGTTCACGTTCGCGTTGCTCCAACAGCTTGGCCTGGCTGGGATGCAGAGAGACGGACACAGAAGCGCCGCCACTGATGTACGGACTGCCAGCGGTGACAGACGGTGGTGGTGGCACCACAACACTAATTGACGCCGCTGCTCGATGCGCCGGCGGTGGCTCCAGCTGTATGCCACCGCTCTCATAGTAGCCGCCACGCATCTCATTGAACAGAGTGTGCGGAATGCGCGCATTGTGCACATACACCTGAGCCATCTGCGGTGAGTCTGTAATGGGAAATAAGGCAAGTAAATTTAGGTTGCAAATGAAATTCAAAATTAATGCTCTGCTTACCCGCTGCGGTGCGATCCTGTGGACTCTGCAGGCTGTGCGGCACAGCAATGGTGCGTGGTGGTCCACTACCCGGGCGACGCAGCTCCAGTGGTGGACTGTTGCTGATCATGTTGTCGTCGTAGTCACCGCTGCGCATCATGTGATGCTGGTACAGCATAGCAGCCACTCCACGATACGTGGGATCATTCTGCAAATACAATGTGGAGTAGAGAGAAGAATATTAGAATATGCATTCTTGAAGAATTGTGTCAATGTTAGATATTGTTAGTATCGAGGGACTTGGGTTACGCTACTTCAAAGTTCCGCATGTAAAACTTGTGCATTACCGGTGTTATGGGCGATGCCTGCTGATGGGCGGGCGGTGGGCTCTGTGTGCAACGACCGCTCACATAGGCGCCCAGGTCATGCTGCGTCCATTTTTGAGTGGGGTTAGCAAGTTAAAGGTTAGTCAGTTAGTTGGCTCTTTAGCAAGCAATCTTATTGTAGTTTTAGTATTTGGTATTAGGGTTCTTGTTTGATGACTTACCATGCTGGCATCGAATGGTGGCACACCGGGCATGCCCGGCGGCAAGACCAACGGCGAGACGCGCGGCTGTCCCTGCGGACTGATGTTTGGTATGGCGGTGCGCATAACTGTAACAAATTGGAGATTTAGTCGCGAGTTGTCAACGGCAAAGTGTTCAAGGAACTTACCTGCAGCTGGATTGGTTTGTTGCTGTCCGGGTTTCATGGGCGGCGGACTGCCAATACTGCCGGGCATCATTTGACTCACCGCCTGCAGATTGTGCACCACTGGATTGGGCTTACCCGGTGGCGGTGATGGCGTCAACTGATGCTGCTGTGCCTGCAGATGCACCGCCGGCTTTGACTGCAGCAACATGCCCGGATGATGTGTGGGCAACAGCAGATTGTGTGGTGCCAACTGCACCGGTGGTGAACTCTTCTGTTGCTGTCCTGGTGGCTTATACAGCTGCTGTTGCACCAACGGTTGTTGCTGCTGCTGTTGTGCCACAGTTGCCTGTTGCGCATAGCCAAAGTTTTGCTTGCTTAACTGCTGTTGTTGTTGCTGTTGTTGTTGATGCTGTTGTGGCAAGACAGACGCCTTCGAGCTAACCACATGCAATATTTGTGGATGTGGTGCTGTTGCTGCAGCATTCGCCTGCTTAATGACCAACGTCTGTTGCTGCTGCTGCTGTTGTTGTTGTTGTTGCAGTGGTGCTGGATTAGGTTGCTGTTGCTGCTGTTGTTGTGCGGATGTTATGCGCGGAGAGTGTGGCGAATGCGCTGCTGGCGGTGGAATATTCACCAGTAGATGCTGTTGCTGTGGTGTTGGCGGCTGTTGTCCCAGCAGATGACGAGCCATGTTTGGCTGCAACAGCTGTGGATTGCCAGCAGCATCGGTGACCAACATTTGGCCAGCATGCGGAGGCGGTGGTGTTTGGTTTTGTTGTTTGTTTGGCGTCAACTGTTGCTGCTGTTGTTGTTGTTGTTGCTGCTGTAGCGCCTGCTGTTGTAGGTTCTTCTCGCGATTGAGCACATGCGCCTTGAGTGGTTGCGGTGGACGCACTGTGCTATGCTGCGCATGCTGCAAGACAGTTGTAAGCACCACGGGCTGTTTGTTGGGCAACTGTTGCATCTGCTGTTGCGACAACTGTTGCTGCTGCTGCTGTTGCTGCTGCTGTTGCTGCTGCGTCGCATTGCTCTTGACCAGCACGCTGAGAGGTTGTTTGTTATCGTGCACTTGCAACTGCACCGGTTTGCTCAATGTTGTTATGGGTGTGGCAGGTGCAATGACTGTGTTATTTATTTGCAACTGTTGCTGTTGTTGCTGCATATGCTGCTGCTGCTGTTGTTGTTGCTGCTGCTGCTGTTGGTGCAGTGTTGCATCGTTGCTGCTGTTGGCAGGCGCCGCTGCATTCGCGGCCGGCAAATTACCTTCCTTGCCCTGCGGCATTCCGGCCGTAATGATGCCCGTAACCGGATCAATCAATGCCTTACTTACTGCATCCGCAGCACCGCCCGTAATCTTTTGTGTTGCTGCTGGAGCAGCTGTCTGATGCATTGGCGGCATGGATGAGTTGATGGCCTGATACGATTCGATTTCCGCGGCAGCAATTGCCTTCTTCTTGGGATGCTGTGGCGTCGGCTTGGACACAACAACAGGTGGTGCTGGCGGCAGCGGTTCGACAACTGTCGGCTGCGGTGGTGTTGGTGTTTCCTTTACTTCTGGCAGCTTTTGTTGCTGCTGCTCTACAACGACTGCAGCTGCTGCTGGTGTTGTTGCCACTGTTGTTGTTGCTGCTGCTGGTGTAGTCGGTGCATCCTCCTGCATGACAGCCGGCAAGTCGGCAATTGTCTTGCGCTCCTTGGAGCGTCTTGGCCTGCCAACGGCATTGGTCGCTTGTGTTGCATCTGTTTTCTTGGCCTGTGCATTGCGTCCAGAGCGACGCGGTGGCGTCTCTGCGCCCTTGGGCAACTGTTGCTGCTGCTGTTGTTGTTGTTGCTGTTGTTGGAGCTGCTGCTGCAATTGTTGCTGCAGCTGTTGCGTGTTTGTATTGCGCACGACATCTTCTATGATGTCATCCACAGTGCTGCGGTCTTCCTTCTCCTGCAGACGCCGTGACTTGCGCGTACTTGTTGATTCACAGCTGTCCGAGTTGTGGTCCAGCGGAGGCTGCGATTGTTGTTGTTGCTGGGGCTCTATTGGTTGTGCCTCGAGTTCGCTGCTGTGCTTCAGCTTGTTGATGGTCAGAATGAGGCGAGGACGCGTTTCCTCAGCAGCAGCAGCTGCTGCAACAATTGGTGTTGCTACTGCTACTGCTGGTGTTGCTGTGATTGTTGTTGCCTTTACCTGCGGCTCTGCATCGCATGCATCATCATTGAACTCGTAAATGTCCTGACTGGAGCCGCTGGCCTGGGTCAAAGCCTGATTGCGCGCCTTCTTTTCCGCAGCTGTGGGCACAGGAACAGGCGTAACTGTGGCCGTAATCTCTTTCGGCTGCGACTGTTGCTGCTGTTGTTGCTGTTGTGCCAGCAGCTGCTGTTGTTGTGCCAGCTGTTGCAGCAGCAAATTACGCGGTGGCCTGCCCTTGCGTCCACGTGTCACAGGCGCCGTTGCCGGCTTGCGCAAACGTGTATGGACACCATTATCGCCAGGTGAGAGCAACAGACTGGCCTCATTGGGATTTGGAGGCAGACTGGAGACGGCAGCAGCCTGCTTGGCCTTGGCTCCTCGAGGTTGCCGGCCACGTTTGGCAGTGCCACCACGTCCGCTGGGCGGTCGACCTAGTTTCAGGGTCTTGATGCTCAACTGACGCGTCTCAGTTTCATCCTCGGTATCGTGATCATTGTTGGCAGCAATTGTTTGCTGCTGCTGCTGTTGCTGGTGGCTCTGTGAGCAACGTTTGCCTTGTTGTCTCCTCAACTGGCAGTGACGGCAACTGCTGCTGCTGTTGTTGTTGTTGTGTTGCTGCGCGCTTGTTTTGATTGTCTTCTTTGGCTGCTGCAGCTGTTGCTGGATCGAGTTTCTTGATAACACTATCAATGTTGACCTCCTTGGCCGACCAGTAATCACTGTCCACCTCCTTCGAGTCCTGCTCGATGAGCTCATCCTGCTTGGGCTGCGATATCTTGATCACATTCTCCTCCGTCAGCAATGAGGATGATCCCGCAACAACTCCTGCTGCCTTGCTGGCTTGAGGTGATCCTGCCACGTTCATCGTGGGCGTTGGAGTGCGTATTACCGACACACTTTCGGATGTCTTGGGTGGCAACACTGGTGAGGATGACGATGTTGTGTCCACCACAGACGCTGTCTCCTTCGGCTGTGTATAATGTATGGATGTGGTTGCTGTTGGTGCAGGCACAATCTGTTGCTGCACAATGATCTTTTGTGCTGGTGGTGCGCTCTGTATAACATTCAGCGTTTGTTGTTGCTGCTGTTGTTGTGGTTGTTGTGTTGGCGCACGCACCAGTACTGCCGATGGATGTTGCTGCTGCTGCTGTGCTTGCGGACTGTGCTGCGAGCTATGTGAACTTCCAGTGGGACTCAATTGTTGCTGCTGCTGCAAATTGCGCTGCAGTTGCTGCTGCTGTTGCTGTCCAAACATGGGCGGCGGCGGCGTCAAATGACTAAGCGGCTGTTGCTGTGCTGTTTGCAACTGTTGCTGCAACTTTTGTATGTGCAGTTGCTGCTGTTGTTGATGCTGATGCATTTGCTGCTGATGTTGCTGTTGTAGCTGCTGCTGATGTTGCTGCTGCTGTTGAGCTTGATACTGTTGACGCGCCTGATGATGCTGTTGCTGCTGCTGTTGATGGTGTTGCTGCTGTTGTTGTTGCTGCTGCTGCGTGGGAAGTGAATGATGCAGACCAGGCGACAACGGCGGATGTTGCATTTGCTGCTGCATTTGTTGCTGCATGTGTTGCTGCTGCTGCTGTTGTTGTTGCTGCTGCTGCTGCGGCGGCTTGCGATTCAACATTTGTTGATGCACATGCATATACTTTTGCAACTGCTGCTGATGCTGTTGTTGTTGCGCATTCATCTTCGACAACATTTGTGGCGAGAGCTGCTGTTGTTGCTGCTGCTGCTGCTGATGTTGCTGCTGTGCATTCACATGCAGATTTTTGTGCGGCGGCAGACTGCCCATTGGTGGTGAGTTGGTCAGCTGGCTTTGTATTGCCTGCTGCGGCTGCACAGTGACAACCTTGCTAATGATTGTCGGATGATGCGACACCGGCAATGGTGGCATCTTCTGCAATGGCATCGGCAACGGCAGCAATTGTGAAGCTGTTGGTGCAGCAGCAACTGCAGCCGATTGCAGCTCAATGACAGACTTTGGTTGTTGTTGTTGCTGCTGCGACTGTTGCTGTCGCGGCAGATAGCTGTTGGGTGTGTTGGGCAACTTGACGCTGGTTGTTGGCGATGTTGTTGTTGTTGCAGCAGGCACAACATTGGCTCGCGATGTTGGACTCATGTTCAGATTGCTGCTGCCAGTTGGCGAATGCAACAGTTGTTGCTGTTGCGGCCTAGCAGCCGCTGGACTCAACTGACGATTGGGCGTACCACCGCGTCCGGGGGACAGCAGCGGACTGTGCGGAGATGGTGCACGCATGCCCATCATAAAGGCGCCAGGTGCAGCCGAATGTTGTTGCTGCTGCTGCTGCTGTTGTTGTGGTGACAATATCAGGTGTGGCACAACAAAATGTGGAGCCTGCTCTGGTATGGAAATTGTGGGCGGCTGCATTATCAAGGATGGAGTGCGTTGCAACTGTTGCTGTTGTGTTGTTGCTGGCGTCTGTTTGGGCGTAGAAGCCTGCGGCATTGTTTTCAGTGTTGCCGTCGGACTGCCAAACGACAGCGATCCAGAGCTGCTGCTGCAGCTGCTGCTGTTGGTTGAATTCGAGCAATTGGCCATAACATTCGACAAATCCAAATTGATGACTGGTGTGGCAGGTCGTGTGGCAGCTGCTGCAACAGTTGGCGTCGGCGCTGGCAACACAGTTTGCACTGGCTGCACCAGCGGCTGTTGCAGCTTGCTAATGGTGGGCGGCTCAATTTTGTGCACCTGCTGCTGCTGAGGCCGAGCAGAGACATTGCAGTTGTTGTTGTTAATGGCCAGGGCAGCAGCAACAGTTGGTGGCATGGGCAACAGCAGCGGCATCTTGGTTATCACTGATGGCTGCTGCGCAGCTGCTGCTGCTGCTGATGTTGTGGGCGACTTTCTGATCTTGAGTTCAGGTGATTTGTCGCACGAACTGTTGCTGTTGCTACTGTTGCTGTTGTCCTGCTGCTCCTGCTGTTGTGTGGGCGTCTCGTCGATCTTCAAGGTGGGTCCACTGCTGTCTGCCTCGTCTGCGTTCTCCTCGGTGTCCGTATCGATTTGCAGATCCCGTTCGGATTGCGGCGTATCCGCCTTGATGTCCATATCCTCACGCAAACTTAACACAGCCTTGTTGACCTCCTCCGCGTCGAGGACCACACCCACAGAGACCACAGCCGGCTCTGGTTCGGGTTCCACTTCGGGTTCCGTCTCCGCCTCTGGTTCCGGTTCGGGCTCATTGACACTGACTTCTTCCTGAACTGCCGCTTCAATGGCCTTGGCCGCCAGGGCTGCTTCCTCATCCGGCTCGGCAACCACAACTTCCGTGACTGTCGCTGTCATGTCATCCATGCCGTCCAGCGAGTAATCCGCTGTGGAGGAGGTGCCAAAGCTTTCGATAAGGAGCGCGGAAACGGCACTCTCTGTCTCCTCCTGCGAGATGGTCACTCGAGATTTGCTGTCCTCCTTGAGGACGCCAGGTGGTGATGCCACCGGAATCTTTGGCTCGTCGGCAAGCGCATCCAGCAACGCAGTATTGAAGTCGGCGGATATGGATTGAACAGCCGACTCGCTAATCTTATCATCGAGCTGTCCATCAAAGCCCGGTATGAAGATCTCCTTCTTCTTGGCCAGGGCAGCGCTCGTGGGCGAGGAGTTCATCTCGGCGGCCGCCTTGGGCTCTGCAACAGCGGCAGCGGCTGCAGCTGTGGAGGAGGTGGGCGTGGTCACCAGTGGTGCAGCACCACTGCTCACAGGCGTCTCCGCTGACTGTGTGGACAGCATGGAACTGTTGCTCTGACTAATGGTGGGCGTCTTCGGTATGGGACTGATCAGGCGAGGCTTCTCACGTGCCGGGGACAGGCGATTGTTGCTGCTGCTGCTGCTTGTGGCGGATTTGGGTAAAGGCACCGCCGGCATGGGCGGCTCCTCGTCATCATCGTCGCCCAGGAGACAGGGCAAACTGGGCGATGGTTTGCAGAGCGGCGAATTGCGCTTGGATTCCCTCTCCAGCTGCTCATCGGCATGCTTGGAGGCTGCCTGGACATTGATGGTCAGGGAGCCGGCAAGAGGAGCAGCTGCTGTTGATGTCTCACGACGCATCTGCAACTGTTGCTGCTTGTCATGCTTGTCGTGCTTATCATGTTTATCGTGCTTCTCCTGCTTCTCTTGCTTCTCCTCCTTGGAGCGCTTCTTCTTCTTCTTCTTGTCCTTGCTCTTGTGCGCCGCAGATGATTCCTTCTCGCTGGACACTTGCACTCTTTGCTGGTGCCGCTCAATGGGATGGTTGTCCTCGTTGTCCGAGAATCGGAATACATCGGTCATGTCGCTGCGATAGGTGGTGGCAGTCGAGGGTGTGGCTTCCTCCGGCAGCTTATTGCTACTCTCAAAGTCATCCATTAGCTGCGCCTCCAGCGCACGACCCGCCTCATCCATATCGACGCTGTTGTCGTCATCCAACTTGCTGCTGCTGGCAACTTGTTGCTGTTGTTGTTGCTGCTGCTGCTGTTGCTCGCGTGCTGATTTCTCGCGTCGTTTCTTCTCGCGCTTCTCCTTGCGATGACGCTCACGCTCGCTGCGCTCCAGCTCCAAATCTTCCTGCTGTTGCTGCTGCTGCTGTGGCGTCTCCTTGTTGCTGTTGAGATTGAGACTGAGCGGCGTCTCCTGTTTGTAGGTTTGCAGTGCTGCGGAGACCATTGGTCCTGTGGTGGACAGCTGCACTTTGGTCGTGTCTGGGTGTTCATCGGTTAGCTGTGCTTCCTCCTCTTCCTCCTCCTCGTCGGAGATGATGCCAAAGATGTCCTCCATTTTGTCCTCGCTGCGCTTCGAGGAGGCGGATTCGCGTGCCGTTGGCGTTGCCAGGATGTTGGGCGAGGTGTAGAGGCGTGCGGAGGTGTCCAAGCTCTTGGATTTCTTCGATTTCTTAAGCCTATGTCGTTCCTCCTTCGACAGTTTTTCGCTGTTCAACTGCGGCGGATGCGGATGCGACTGCTCCATGGAGCCAACACTGGGATGCGTTTCGCTCATGTTGCGCAGCTTCTCGCGCTTCTTCTCCTTGCGCTCCTTGTGCTTGCGCCGCTCGCTGGACGCGGATGCTGCAATCGGCGAGGTCACATCCAAGGTGGGTACAGCTGCCGTTGTGATAACACCATGCTCCGTTTTGAGATCATCGAAGCTATCGAACTTGTTGTTGTTCGTCTTGCAGTCGGGGACGGCATCAAAGATGCTGCTGGCAGAAGCGGCAACGGAATCAGCCGAAGATTTGATACGCTTCTTGCTCTTCTTGTGCTTCTTGCGCGTCTCGGGTGAGTAATCCTTAAGCTTGGCCGCTGCCGTTGCCGTCGCATCGCTCACATAGTCCGTAAAACTGGAGTTGAAATACTCGTTCAAGGAGTATTCCTTCTTGAACTCGGTTTTCACCAGCTTGCGATCTTCGTTGGAGGAGTGCGAATTGTGTCGCGACTTGGGCATCAGCTCGTTCTCGGACAGCTGTTCCTGCTTTATTTCCGGCTCCTGTTTGACAATCTCTGCTGGAGTGGCTGGCGTGGCTGGCGGCGCTGGTTGCGATTGTGACTCCGAGTCGGAGGCAATGCGCGTCGAGAGGCAATTACGTTTGGCCGAATGGCTGAGAACTGTGCGTCGTATCTCATCCTCGGAGCTATCGTCGCCATCGCATAATCTACGCAAGTTCTGTTGCATTTGCTGGCGCATGCGACTGGCATTGAGGGCTGCCTCCTCGGCATCAGCGTCCGAGTCGGAGAAGATGCGGCTGTGTGACAGCTTGCGATGATAGCCATCGCCATCGTCATCGTCGTCATCATCATCGCTGCTGCTGAGACCGCCATGGTGGCGGAAGCTGCTGCTGCCACTGCTGCGATGATGATGCATGCGATCCTCGAACTCCGTATCGCTGTCGCCATCGTAGCTGATCGAGCGCTTCTTCTTGGCACGCGACTGCTTGAGCTGCGAGAACTTGGCCTTGATTTTCTTCTCCTCCGCCTGACGCTGCATGTTCTTGCAGCTGCGCGCCTTCACCTTGTCGTACATGGAGACGTTGGGGCAGTCGTCTGGTATATCGAATATGGAATGCTTCTTGGAGAGATCATCGGTGTCATCCGAGTCCGCCGAACTGAGCATCATTTTGCGCGTCAATGATGTGGCACTCTTGTTCGAGGCATTGCAATCATCGGAGCCACGTGACGACTTCCGATCCATGCTGCGACGATGATGGTGATGACGATGGTGTTGATGATGCTGTTGTTGTTGTTGTTGCTGGTGTTGCACTTGTACTTGTTGTTGTTGCGGCTTGCTGCTGGTGCTGCTGCTCATCTCACCCGCCGAGCTGCCCGCTGCCGAGATGCGTCTGTGTCGATTGTGTGTGGGTTCCTCATCCGTATTGGTGGACTCGGCAATCGAGTGTCGCTTCTTGTCGCGATGATGATGATGATCACGTTTGCTCTTGTGCCGCGACGAGGACGAGGAGCTGCCATGATGATGATGATGATCACGATCACGTTGCGACTTATGCGGCGTTGGATGCTGCTGCTTTTGTTGTTGGGTTGACTGCATCGATTGCGATTGCGGCTGCTGTTGTTCCTCCTCGCTGGTGTTAAGCGTCGTCGTTGTCGTCGCTGTCGTCGTCGTCGTCGTGTGCTTGGCGGTGTCCGTTTCATTGGTGTGATTGTGGCGTTCACTGCTTGCGGATTTGCTGCTGCCGTGATGCTTGTCGCGACGATGATGCTTGGAACTGGAGCTGCTGCTGTGCGACTTGGAGGCGGAGCTGGTTTTCTCCTCCTTGCAGCCCGTGCTGCTGCTGCTGCTCTTGTGCTCCTTGGAGTCGCGACGCTCGCCAACACGCTGCTGCTGATGATGATGGTGGTGATTGCTTTGGCTTTGATTAGGATTTGGATTGGGATTGGGATTACTGCCACTGCTGCTCTCCATGCGTATACGCTTCACATAATCCTCGTGATTTTGTGTCCCATGACCACCGCCAGCACTGTGATTGCTTTCCTGGGAGCTGAGACGTCGCTTATTATGATGATGACGTCCAATCGGTCCCGGAGAATTGCGTGAGGATTTGCGTGAGCGATTCTTGCTGCTGCTGCTCTCGGAGGTGGCAACAGTTGTTGCTGCTGCTGCTGCTGTTGTTGGCGTTGATGTCGGTGCAGTTGCTCCCGCTACGGTTGTCGCTGCCATATCCAAGGAGTTCTCCTTGTTGTTCTCACTGGGCGTAACTGCAGCAACGGCGGCGGAATTGTGGGCATAGAAACTGCTTGCCTCGGAGCTGGCATCGGATTTGTTCTTGTGATAGGCAGACATGTCACGCATGCGCGCCATTCGTGCCTCCTGTTCCCGTTGCTCCTTCTCCCGCTGCTCCTTCTCACGCTGTTCCTTCTCTCGCTGCTCCTTTTCACGCTGCTCTTTCTCCCGCTTCTCTTTCTCTTCACGCTCCTTTTGCTCACGCTCTTCCTTGGCCTTGCGTTCACGCTCTCGCTCCCGTTCTCGTTCCCGCTCTCTTTCCTTCTCCTTTTCCTTCTCCTCTTTGGCCTTGCGTTCCTTCTCCTCGCGATCGTGTTGCTTGCGCTCCTTATCGCGCTTCTCCTGTCGCTCCTTGTGCTGCGACTTCTCCTTCTCGCGCTCCTTTTCCTGCTTTTCGGGCTTCTCCGCAGGCGCATCCGACTCACTCGTCTCATCCTCCACCTTGGGCGTTGTCGCCGATTTGGAGGAATGCTGTGAGCTTGACGAATTCTTACGCTTATCAGAGCTGGAGGTGGAGGTTGAGGCTGAGGTTGAAGCTGAGGTGGAGCTGGAGGTGGTTGATGCGGAGGAGGAGGAACTCTTTTTCGATTTCTTATCCGAATCGGAGCGATTATTGTGCTTGCTGTGGCCATGCGAGGATTTATCGGCGCTGCTGCTGCTGCTCTTCTTGGATGTGGAGGAGGAACTGGTTGAACTTTTGTGGTGGTGACCCTTGGAGGATTCCACTTCAGCCAGCGTGTTGTTTGGCGTCGGCTTTGGTACGTGTGTGGCTGTTGTTGTTGTTGTTGTGGTTGCTGTTGTTGCTGTTGAGGAACTGTTACCGTTGGAGGATGAGCTGCTGCTGCTGGTGGTGGTAGTGTGTTGTTGTTGTGGTTGTTGTGCCCACATTATTGCTGCCTGGCACCGAATTGGACTTTTGCAGCACAGATCGCGTCTCATTGGAAGCAGCGGGCACGCTGAGACTTTTGCTAAGCTGTTGCTGATGGCTGCTGCTGCTGCTCGTGCTGCTGCTGGTGGTGGTTTTAGTATTATTTTTGGGCAGCTCGGGTGGCGGTGGTGGTGCCGGCTGCACGGCAGGCGGTGGTGCTGCTGTATTTGGCAATGGCGGGTGACTTGGAAACGGATATTGCAGACCCTTGCTGGCAGCAGCTGTTGCTGTTGCAGCGGCCGTAGCTGTTGTTGTTGCTGCTGTTGTTGTGGCAGCTGTTGTTGCTGCTGCTGCTGCTGCTACTGTTGCTGTTGCCGTTGTTGTTGCTGCTGTTGCTGTCGCTGTTGTTGTCGCATTTCCGCTCAGGCAGGGCTGCTTGCCCACAGAGGGCGAGGGCGATGGACTGTTGTAGGGCGACATGGAGGCCTGCGGCGAGTTCATCGGCGACAAGCTGCTCAAGCGTTGCAACAAGCCACCAGCTGTTTTACAGGTGCTGCTGCTGCTGCTGGTGGTGTTGGTCGTGCAGTTGGCAATGATGGGTGTTGTCTTGGTCGCCGCCAGATTGGGCAACGCTGGCGAGGTGTTGCCACTGCATAAACCACCGTGCCGCGCCAAGCCGGACGTGCCACTGCCCGTAGTGAAATCTGTGGACGCTGGCTCATACCATTGATTCTTTTTGAGCCGCTGAAAGTCATCGTCGAACACCGATTTCTTGGCCAGCAGCGATTTGACAATGTCCGAGGGCTGCAGCTCATCAATGTCCAGGAACTTGTGACGCGAACTGCTCGTGGTGCTGGACACAGTGCCGCTGGAGCTGTTGCTATTCCCAGAGCCGCCAAGATGCGACGACGAGCTCAGCCCGCCCAGATTTGTGGTGTGCATGGAGAGCTGCCAGGACGGTGTATTTGGCTGGCTGCCACTGCTGTGACCATGACCATGACCATGACCATGACTGTGACTGTGGCCATGGCTGGCATTCGGGTTGTTGTTGTTGTTGTTGGTACTGCTGCCACCGGACCAGCGTTCATAGTTCTCCTCAAAGTTGCGCAGTCGCTCATCCAAGGTTGGACTGCCGCCCGCTTGTCCACTGGCCACATCGGAATCGCTCGAGTTGGAGCTTAGTGAGCGTGGACGCGGCGGACTGGACATGAGACCAGACGATGAGGATTGCTGCTGCTGCTGATGGAGCAACTGTTGCTGCTGCTGCTGTTGATGGTGATGCTGTTGTTGTTGGTGGTACTGCTGCTGCTGCTGTTGCTGCTGGTGATGATGATGATTGGAGCGCCAGTAGCGCGAGGAGGGACTGGGCAGAAACGATAAACTGGATGTCGATGAGCAGCCGCTGGACGACAATGCCGCAGCACTAAGACTAGAGTTGTTGCCACTATTTGTTGTTGTTGTTGATTGATGTTGAATTCAATTGCTGCATATTGCTGCTGCTGCCGCTGCCCGAATACCGCTGCTGCTGCTGAAAGAAGAGCACACCAAACTTGGGCAGTGGCATCCACATAACATCACGCACACGCTCCCTGGCCCGCTCCCTGGGCGGCGGCAGACGACGCGGCTCGGTGGGCAGAATCTCCGGACGCTCATCGCACAGCGGCGTGCCTGGACGCGAGCCATCGGCGCTCTCGCCGCCGCTGGCCTCGTGCGAGTGATGGGAATGTAGCTGATGGCCGCGTCCACGCGACGCATGATGATGGTAGTCATCGTTGGGCGAGGGCGCCGACAGCGACGACGTCAACAAGGAGCCACCGCTGCTCGAAACGTTGGCAGCAACACCGGAGCTGGAGGCGGATTGCTGTTGCAGCTGCGTTTGATTGAGCTGCAAGGAGGAGCCGGTGGTTGTGACACGCCTTCGCTTTGCTGCCAGCGATGCATTCATGAGGTGATGCTGATCCATGCTGCTGGCACCGACCAGGCCATGACGAAATGCCGACGAATTGGACAGGGCCGAGAGGGCGCCCACATCAATCGATGGCCGGCGGCAGCTAAGCATCATGCCGTGGTGTTGTTGCGCAGGAGGCGGAGGCGGTGGTGCAACCGCTGAAAATTTACCCGGCTCGGAGACGCGTCGTATTTCGCTTTTGCGATTCAGCGGATCGTGTATGACATCACAGTTGGACAGCGGACTGGGCTTGTTGCTACTACTATGCTCGCTGTTCTGCTCCAGCAGCTGCGATTGCTGGAAACCATCAAATTTAGTTACAATTCTAATGAAAAAAAATGTTAAAGAAAACTTACCGCACTGGCATTGGAATGATGAGGATGAGGATGGTGATGGTAATCCATTTTGATGCGCTTGCGCGGACTGACCAAGCCCTCATCACCACTGGACGGGCATTCCTCAAGTTGTTCTAACAATGGGAAACGTTGATTGTGCACATGATGGCGCAAATCTACATTTGTCTTACCACAACGTCGCCGATTGTTGTTGTTGTTCATCATCTCGGGCGGCTCACTTGGCGTTCCACTATTGACGGCTGGACCAAGGCGTGCAATGACCGGCGAATCGCAGCGTATCACTGCCGCATCCTCGTCCGGCGTATGACTCTCCTCAATGTGGCGAAAGTCAACGGTGTGCCGCGCACTTCGCACCATGCGTAGACGCGCCTGTGCCATCGCTGCCGGCGACATGGGCATCGATCCACTCTGACCACCCACGGCGGAGGGCAACGTTGTTGTCGGTGTTGCTCCTCCTGCTCCGCTGCAACTGTTGCTATTACTGGGCGCTGGCATTGCATTGCTAGCCGAGATGTTGCTGGTGCTGGTGCTGGAGCTGCTGTTTCCACTAGTACCTCCAGGTGTGTTGCCGCCGCCTGGCGAGCTTATCTCGCTCGAGCCGGGTCGACTGAAGGAGGAGGCACGCGATCGTGATTGCGTTGAATCGAAGCGATTAAAGCGTGTGGAGGCGGCGCCTAAAAGAAGTAAAAGCAGCAAGTTAAAGTTTGTCTAAATTCTTCTCTCTTTTAATCTTTACTTACCCGCAGCACTTGGTTGCTGTGGTTGCGGAGGCTGTTGCGGGGGCTGTTGTGGTGTCTGTTGCTGCGTTGGTTGCTGCTGCGGCTGCGTTGTTGGTGGCTGTTGGGACTGCTGGGACTGCTTCTCCTGCTTTTCGTAGAACGCATCCTGGCATTCGCGCGATGCAAAGTCCACCTGCAGCTTGCGTCCACGCATGATTGTGCCACGCATATCCTTGACAGCAGCTTGGGCATTCTGCACCTGATCGTACAGCACGAGAGCCAATTGTCGCGTCCGATCAATGCTGACCTTGGTGACGGCGCCGAAGCGTGTGAACTGTGACTGCAGAAAGGACTCGGAGACCTTCTCGCCGCAGCCATCGATCCACACACAATTCGTTGGCATGGACTTGCCAAAGCCGAGCTTAATGCGATTGCTGCCCAAGTGCTCGCCATCCATTTTACGCATGGCCTTCACCACAGACACAATATCCGAATACTGACAAAAGGCGTAGGCATTCAAACCCTGCTTCTTGATGTCGATCTCGATGATCTCGCCGAAACTCTCGAAATGCACACGCAACTCACTGGCCGTTATATCCTTCTCCAGGTTGCCAATGAATAGCGTGCGTGTCGATTTCGGATGATACTCATCGAGTTCGGCCTCGTAGGGGCGAAACTCATTGTCCTCGACATCGTAGCCCTGATAGGGTTCGACCTCAATTTTACAGCCAAAGAAATGTTTATCGTGTGAGACCTCGAGCGCCTTTTCCACATCGTCTGGTTTCTTAAAGCAAACGAGTGCATAACGCTCCGAATTCTGTCCCACAACCTTCACCCACGTGACCTTGCCGTGCTTTTTGTACTCGTGAAAGAGACCATCCTTGAGGGATGTGTCCGAGGAACGTGCGGGCAGGTTGCGTACGCGTATCGCAAGCGGACGATTATCTTCGGAATGCACCACCGGATTAGCGGCCAGACACGAGCTGCTGCTGCTGCTCGAACTGCTGCTGCTGCTGCTCGATGAACCACCGCCGCCGCCGCCTGCATTGCCACTGGGATTTGAAGAAGTGCCTAAAGATGGTCAAAATAATTGATTAGCTTATTTGTTCGAGAGGTTTAAGTTACTTTTGCACTCACTGTTTGCTGTGACGCGTGAGCTGCGCGATGTGGCACCACCACTAGCACCAGCACCACTAGCACCACCAACACCGCCGGCATCGGCACAATTGCCCGCTACGGGGCTGGACGCGTGCGAATGCGACGATGAATGCGATGAGGCCGATGATGAGCTATGGGAACTACTGTAACTGCTCGGTGATCGCGAATGCGAGCGACTCGACGATGTGGTGCTGCGTCCATGTAAATGATGACGCGGCGCACGACCGCTGCTGTTATCCACTGCGGCAGCGAGAGCAGCGGCCACATTTAAAATGTCGCTGCTGCCAACAGTTGCAGGTGTTGCTGTTGTTGCTGCTGTTGTTGCTATTGGCATCGTTGGAGTGGCCGTGTTTATTGTATTATTTAAACTATTACTACTAAAACTATTGTTTGTGATTGTACTTGTCGTCGTCGTCGTCGCCGTCGTGGTCGTCGTTGGCGACTCCGAACCGCAGCGTGACGTTGTCAATGCCGTTTTGAGCAGCTTATTTAATTTGCTACTACTACTACTACTACTGTTGTTGCTGTTGTTGTTGTTGTGGTGTTGCAGGTGTTGTGGTTGTTTACGTGTTGTTGCCGCCTCATCCGCCGCGCTGCCCGCATACGCAACGCTGCGGTGCATGGCGGTTGTTGTTGTTGCCGCCGCTGCTGTTGCCGCTGCAGCTATCGTGTGCGTGTGGGCGGGTGATGAGTACGAGGCGGATGTGTTGTTGCTGCTGCTGCTGTTGGTGTTGTTGTAGTGATGATGTGTGTGCGGATGATGCGGATGCGCATGATGATTGATCGGTGAGCTCATTATGCTGCCAGCTGCTGAGACGCCGGCATTGCCACTGCCACCAGGACTTTTTAGATGCGCTGTCGTCGCAGCAGCAGCTTCGTACCATGACTGCGGTACGCGTGTGTTTTGGCTAATGATGTTATTGTTGTTGCTGCGATCACCCAACGCTTGTGGTGCAGTTGCTGCACCACCACCCCCGCCTCCGCCTCCTCCTGCACCCGCGCCACCCACGCCTGCTGCAGCTGTTGCTGCTCCTGTTGTTGCTGCTGCTGTCGTCGTTGTTGCTGTTGTTGTTGCTGCTGCTGCTGCTGTCGTCGTCGTGTTGCTGCTGCTGCTGCTTGTAGCTGACGCACCAACTGCTGCTGCTGCTGCTGCAACTGCGGCTGAACCATTCCTATACAATCGATCTCGAGCGCGCGATCTATCGCTGCTGCTAAAATTGCTGTTGTTGTTTGTGTGGTTGTTGCTGTTGTGGTTGGTTGTGGCTGCTGTTGCTGATGCTGCTGTGTTGTTGTTGCTGGCGTGATAGATGAGGCGGCTGCGATCGTAGTAGTTCCTTTCGAAGCTGTTTGTCGGTGGTTCTTCTGTAGACCTGCAATAACAAGGAAAATAAATATAAATAAGTAAAACAGTTGACAACTTGTGTAAATTGTTATTGTTTTTCTTTGGTTTATAGTACAGCAATCGCTTTTTAGTTCAAATTCTTATCTACTTGCGATCACTGTACTTTATTACTATATATGTATGTATGCATTTGGCAGCCCCCCGCCCACCCACCTCCGCATAATAGTTTTTACACAAAAAACCTTGTCAGTTTGCTGGCACAGCTGTTGGTGAAGGAGGTGGAGCAAAAGAAGTGGGGTATCCGGTTGAGGATCGGCTTTTGCTTAGCGCCAAAGGGGCGCCTTTTGTTTCCTAACATGAGATTGAAATAATTTCTGTTATATGACTTTATTCAAAACACACACACAATCACGACAGGAAAGAAAAATTTCACCGGCAAATCAACAAAAAAAAAACTCGCGAAACGGCGCCAAATTGAACGTCTGTCGACGTCGTCGTCGTCTGTTTACGCGGCAGAACTTGGCGAGTGTTTAAAGTTTTTTTTTTTTTGCAAACACACACACACACGTATTTACAAAGCGCACACACACACACTTAAACGAGAGCCGGTGCCGGTAGAGCGATAAAGAGATTGCCTGGAAAACAACCGGTTTTCCTTGCTTGCAAATTATTATTTTATGTATTTTGCGGCACAAAAATATTTATTATATCTCTTTTGGCTTTTATTTTCTACAGTTTCGTTGCCGTTCGTTTTGCCGCTTCTTACTAATTGCTCTTCTGCTTTCATGCCGACATTCGCGTAACCAAACACGAGCAGCGGCCGCAATATAGTGCTGCCAGATCGCTAAACGTTTGCAGAGCGATCGCGGGGTTGCCAAGCTGTGCGCATCTGTAAAATGTTATTAACAGCGCTGTTTGAGCAACTACATTTGAAATAAATGTTGTTGGTAAAATAATGATTTATTAAGCATTATAGTGCACTATATCAATCAATCCAAACAACTTACTGCGAGGTTTTCTATGCGGTTCTTAAGTAAGTATGCTGTAAGTAACAGTGCAAACCACTGTTCATGCTGTTCACGCTGTTATTATTGGGGATGACACAAAACGTTTGATTGTTGTTCACATGGCAAAAAAAATATATATTTAACGACGCATTTCCCAGGTAGATAAAAATGGGTATGTTGTCGCTACCTGAGTGAAAAATCAACCCTGCAATAAATTAACACGCGACGCAAAAAGGCACAGCGACACCCAATGACAGGCCTATTTTCCTTTTCTCACAAGGGAAAACAACAGGCGCGACCTTAGCTAAAGTTATCCATTGTTTCCCTTTTGAAAACGGCGAAAACGTTTCCAAACTACGCCAAATACAAACGAGCTGTGGCAAAGGGCACTGTATTAGAAATAGAAATAGCTCAAATAGACGTTTATGTAAATTTGTATGTATAAGGGACCGCCTTTATGGCTTTAACGATCGATTCGCAATGATAGCGTTTAATAACAGACGACTGCCTTGTGACGCTGTTGCCTAATCTGTGCAAGGGCAACCAACTGCTTGAAAGATACGATCGCTGCGAACAGTGCATACATACATACATACGTACATCTGTATCAGAGTAATGTAATTAGGAGTGTAATGCATCAAATTTCTGCGTTAACATAACATTTCTTTAATGCAACCTAAGGTTTTTGCAGCCCTCGACCTTTCCAACAGAAAATTGACTATTAACAAGAAGATTTACAAGAATTATGTTCGTTAGAGCATAAAAGGTAATTATTCCAGCAGTTCTATTTGAGCAGAAGCTCATACAAAAAACATAAATACAGGGTTGCCCTTTTCGATTTACCCAGTATGGTAACGCCTATAAATTTTTCAGAGTTTTCTAGATCGCTTACTGTCACATACCACGTACGTTGAAGCGTCAGTCCAAGCAAAGTTTTTTCATGGAACAATACACGCCACGCCAGCGCTCTAAAGATAGTTGAAATTTACATTCAACAGAACAAGTCAATTGTGAAAACTCAACGTGCTTTAAATAAAATTAAAAAATGTGAGAAGTGCGCCTTCTAAGAACACCATTAAGCGTTTATACGAAAAATTTTCGACTGGTGAGGCTCTTTCTACATCCGAAGAGGCCAAATAAAAGTCGACCAAGGCGATCGGACGAGAATATCGCTGCCGATACGAGCCAGTGTTGAGAGGTCCCCAAGAACATCCCAAAAACGCCGTTCTCAGCAGTTGGGCATGGCTCGGTCCACTCTAAAACGGATTATTCGCGTTGATTTGCATTTGTTCCCGTATTCAAAATTCAATTGACGCAAAGATTGTTGCTTGTGGACAAGCCTTTCGTCGATTGGAATGGGCCCAAAGAGTCATCAGTAAAAATGGCCGGAAGATGACGAGCAATTTTGGCAACAAAAATTATGACATGTCCGATGAAGCCCATTTCACATTGAATGGGACCGTAAATAAGCAAAATTGCCGTATTTACGCCACTGAAAATCCTCAGGAGATTCAAGAAGTGCCTCTTCATGGCGAAAAAGTCACAGTTTGGTGCGGCGTTAGTGCGAAAACGGTCATATGGGCTGTTTTTCTTCCCAAATGAAACATGGCCATGCTGTTACCATCAACCAGGAGCGTTATCGCGACATGATGACCAATTTTGATGATGCCAATTATTCGTCGAAAGCGTATGAGGCAGTTCTGGTTTCAACAAGACGGCGCTCAACCGCACACAAGTAGCATAACAATCGATTTTTCTGAAGAAATTGTTTCCTTGGCGTCTGATGTCGAAAAGTGGTGATTTGGACTGGCCACCGCGTTCGCCCGATTTGACGCCGCCTGACTTCTTCTTGTGGGGATATTTGAAGTCAAAGGTTTACGTTAACAAGCCAAGGACCGTAGAAGAGCTCAAGGACAACATTCGTGAAGAAATAGCCGCTATTCCGGCCGAAATGTTGGCGAAAACGATGGAAAATGCTGCAAAAAGGGCACAATACACCATCAACGCCAGAGGCGGCCATTTGAGAGATATCATATTCAAAAATTGATGTAAACAAATCTACTTGGAACAAATTAAATGATTAAGATTGCCAACCGCCAAATTTTTATTTTTGTTGTTTGTTTTTTTAAAAAAACTTTGGGTCCGTCGAATATGGGCAACCCTGTACATTTTTTTCATTTAAGCAGTATTAATTCCTGTAAATTTTTCATTTTCTAGCGATTACAGTACACATACACACACATACGTTGATCCCAACAAAGTTGGTTTTGATGAATTGAAGCCCGCCCATACTTTGTCAGTCGTTTCTAAAGATTTTTAAAGCCGCATTAAGCGCTTTAAGCGTCAGGGCACAGAGCAAACCATATACATAAATACAATACATAAAGCCAAAGCACTTAAAATATGGCCATGTAGCACATTCACATGCTTATACATATACATACATACATACATAGCTCGATATGTAAGGTAGCTGCAGTTTCCAGATATTGCTGGAAATAGTGTTGCTGTTGTTGTTGTTCTTGCTGCCTGCAGTGGGAGTTGCAGGCGAATGACTCAGGGCAGCGCTGCGTGTATATAACACAAAAACATGTATATATGTATGTATATGTTAGAGGATATATATATATGCTCATGAGCAATTGCATTCAAAGAGCGACTTGATGTTGTTGTTGTTGTTGGTGCTGCCTTTGCCCGGCATGCGCAGTGAGGCGGGCGAAAAATCAATTCAGCTAAAAGTGCGCCCGGTTAGGGAAGTGCAGGGCAACAAGGGCCACAACAAAAACAATGACAACATTTGTTGCGCCAACTGCGAGAGCAGCCAGCAGAAAACGGAGCAAAGTAATGCCGACCCAAGAGTTGAGATGCATAGTGGAAAAAAATAGAGAGTTTAACATGCGGGAATATGTACATATAATGTTATCGATAGAAACAACATCTGTTATTCAACATAGTTAAACGCTTAGGAAACCTCATATATGATTTTGCCTCTCTCTCTCTATTTATATCGTATTCGTACCACTGTGCAAGCCGAGACTTACTGTCAGTCAGGTGGGTGGGTGGGTTGGTTGTGTTTTTGATAATGGCCAGAGCTGTAAATTGCATTACTGCGACTCCCAGTATGTGAATGGTGTGTTCTTGTGTATGTGTGTAGCTTTATGTAATACATATAAAAGAGAGAGAGAGGGACGATGATGTCGCCCCCAAAGTTTTCGCCTGGGCCTGGGCTAAAAGTTTTTGCACAGCCAGGCAGCGAACGTCCTTGTTTGAGGTTATTTCTGTGTATTCCTTGGATATATACAATATATATATATATATAAATGAGCATATAAAGCTGACTGACTGATACATAAGTATATACATGTGTGTGTGTGTGTGTTTGTTGTTGTTGTTGTTGTGCGCAACTTTTTGCAAGTTGAAATTCCTGAAATCCCTTTTAGCCTTTTCATTCAATCATTGCCGCTGCTGCTGCTGCTGAGGGGCGGAGGGTCGGAGAGGGGGATAACCCAAAATGCGGGGGCTTTGGACTTGCGACTGCTGCAAGTCAAAGTAATTTGAGGACTCTGCCACAGCCCGTTGGGCGTGAAATTTATCAACATCAGAGCGAGAGCCCGAACAGCAGCAGCAGCAGCCGCTTGTGGCAAGTTGAAGGACACGGGAATGACAGCTCGAACTGGGAAAACCAGATAAGGAACACAGCAAAAAAAAACAAAGAAAAATGGTAGGATAATGAGCGAGCATTGCAAGGATCAAGTTTTCAGCAAGCCAAAAAAAAAAAGCCAGAGTCAAACATAAAGTAGAGATGAGTTAGAAAACGAAGGAATAATTAAAACTAGGAAATGTCTAGCAAATATTGTAGAAAATTTAAAGAAAGCGACCTACGTTAGATATCTGATGGAAAAAAACAGAGCAATATGGCAAAATAGTAAAAAAGTTAAAATATAACCATACAAACGATTTATCTAAGGGAGACTAGAACTTCAGGTTTAAAGTATGTAAAAGTTCTTAAAAAGTATATTGTGGAATAATGAGAAAACTAATTATTAAGAATTTAGCTTTTAACAAAAAATTATTATTCTTGTAAAATATAAAGGTTTAATCATTTGTAAAGGAAAAAATTAAACAGCTTCTCCTGTTTTTCATAAACCTTTTCTGAGCTACATAAAAAAAAACCTGTAACTGCCAAAAACTACGTAGGACAGAAAATCAAATTAATCTTATCAAAAATGCCACAAAAAACAAAAAACAGAAAACTTTATCAAATGGCAGAAAAAGCCTGAAGCTACTGACAAATTTAAGTTACAAGCCAAACCCAATGATTAATGCGAAAAATGTATTTCAGGAGGATATCCTCCTGGGACAGCAAAAAACACACACACACACACACACATACACACATACCAAATATATGTGAGTTGCATTTTAAATGGAATTTCTACAAAAATTCACTTTACATAATGCTATGCGCATTTAAAGTAATTCTGTCGCTGTCGCTGTCGCCGTCGACTGCGCAGCTACAGCGAGGCTTTAACAGTACAAAAAAAAATTACATAAACCAGAATTGTGGGTGGGATGCAGCAGCGAGCCCTGGGCGCCATGCAAATAATGCACAAGCATCGATGCTCTCTCTCTCTCGCTCGCTCGCTCTCTTTCGTGCTCTCTTTGTGTTTGTTGTTCTGGTTAAGTTAAGCGGGGCGACCTCAATTAAAGTGCTGCGGCTGCAGTCAAGAGATCTGCGTATGCAGATGTTCAGGGGGGAGGGGGTTGGGCTGACTGCTGAGCAAAGTCAGAGGGCAAAGTTGAATAAAAGTTGAAGCCACGACGACGTCAAAAATATAAATAAAAATATATATTTACAAACAAGCAAAAAAAAAATATAAAAAAAAAATGACGCAGCGCTTGCCTGACAAGTGACGCAACCGGAAGCAGATGAGGACACGCAAGGAGCAGGGTCTGGGGTGGGTTAGGGTGGTGTTGCGGGGTGTGTCCAGGGGCGTAAAGGCGGCTGTCAGCCTAAGCCTGGGCCCGGCTTCCTATTGAATGAAAGGCGGCTACAGGAAACACAATTCTCTTGTTCTTGGTTTTCATTGCGCATGCGCGCTCCATAAAATGTTATTGTATTATATAAAAGGTGTACATAAGGCATATATGTACATATATGTACATAACATAGGCTGTTTTTGAGCCACCCACAGCCGCAGGGCAAGCAAACAACAACAGAGCGCAGCAGCAAGCATAAATTGCAGGAGAGAGAGAGAGAGAGAGAGAGAGAGAGAGAGAGAACAAAAATAGACAAGCAAAATTACTAAAAATTTTGGCGACAACTTCCCCTGTGTCCGCCGCACACGCTGCAGAAAATGCTGCTGCTGAAAATGAGGTCGTGGAAATGGAAAATGAAAGCAGTTCGAGAGACAACGACAACGACGACGCCTCCCCTTCCCTTCCCACCCTTCCCTGCCCGCCTATAGCCGGCAAAAATGAAGTCCACGTAGTCCTCTATTCTGCAGCATGTGCAAAATCTAATGAAGCTGCTGGACAACAACAACAATAACAGCCAGACATTTATTATTGTTGTTGTTGCATTTACATTTTGTGTATCATATATGTATGCAGCCTGGGAGTGGCTTTAAAATACAGATACAGATACAGATAAACACAGATACACATACAGACAAAGATGCGTTGAGGACAATAGCAAACATTTTCATTGCCTACATTTCAGCGTTGGTGTTTTGTGTGTGTGTGTGTGTGTGTGTGTAACAAAATATTAACTGCAGAACAAAAGAAAACACAGGCAAAAGAGGCCACTCCCAATGCACGAAGAGATATGTACATAAATAAATATACATAAATACATAAGTGAATATATGCAGAGATAATACTATATTGTTAAAATATTATGTTTAAAGTGAGTTTGAAAATTTAATCAAAAATCAAGCAATGCTGAATATTTATGGGGTTTTAAAGGGTTTTTTTTTTAAAATAATATTTAGACTGAAAACTCGTCATTTAAACATAGAAGAAAACTGGGAAACAGTCTATGCGAAAAAATCATCTAGCTAGCATTTCAAATCTGAAGTTTTAGGAAAAAGATTAGGAACAAGTAATATTTTTAAGCTAAGTAAAAAAAAAAAAAATGCTTAAGAGAAGAAATAGATAATAAGTTTTCAAATATTGCACTATGGTCCAAAAGCCGTTTTTTTAAACGTAAATTCTAAAAATCATAATCGTGATTTATGCAAAAAACACATTTTATTCCAATTGAAAATATTCCAATGAACTTAGAAATGAACTTCTTTTTTTTTCAAAAAATTTGATTCACAAAGCTATTGTTAGAAATTTCCTAATGTTTTAAGTTTAAGGAAAAACAAATTAGTTCCCCAACCTCTTTAAAAATTTCCATTGAACAAATCATTAAAAAACTCATAACAATGATTAAGTATGCGTTTTTCAATAACAACAGCTGCATCGAGTTAAAAAATGAATAATAGAATAGTGTAATTTAAAGTTAATTTCATACACTAATCCACTCGATAATTGGCCAGGACATGCACATATGCAGCTGTCCACTTTTCCCAGGACACAACTGACGTAAAACTGAGAGGAGGGGAAAAAAATAGAAAAATACTAAATGCCAAATGTCATCAAACTGAAAATGCAACGAGAACTGAAACTGAAAATGCATGGGTTCTAAACCATGGCAAGAAGAAGAAGAAGAAGAATTGAGGACACATTCATTTGAGCCATTTGAAGTTGTTGCATTATTCAGTTAGCCATTTAAACTCATTGGCTGAACGAGCGCACAACATTTAAAATGTGAATTCAATTGGGCGCATTTAACAAAATTGATGCACAAACTGGGGTTTACATCTACATGCTACACTTGCTACACTTGCCACACACGCCGTAAATCAAGTGAAAACTGACAGACGGTCAAATGCAATTACACACACACACACACATCCACACACACACACACACACACAGGTGCATAATCAGGTTTGGCACAAGCGCGCAAAATGTTGACAATTTAATTAGAATTGATTTTCCGTTCGATATTTTCCAGGGAAATGCACAATAAAGGGAGCAAGGGGTGAGGGGAAGTTGTTGAGGCATATATGTATATGTGCAACTGTTATGTAATTACACACACACACACACACACATGTGTGTGTTCATCATTTAATTGCTTGACGACAACATTTTACAGTTTGCAATTCAAGCAGAACCTTTTTTCCCCTTCTCTCTCCTCTCTCTCTCTCTCGCTCACTCTTCCCAATTTAATGAGCTATATCTGCTATATATATATCAGCTATCTCTTTTTCTTGCTCTGCCTTTACAACCTCCCCCCCCCCCACCCCCCTTGCAACCGCAGGGCAATGAAGCATTTCCACATGAAGATTGATTATGGCCCGAAGTTTTTAATGCGTTTTGCCATTTATTTCAATGCATCGACTGGAAAAAGGAAAGAAAAAGGATACGCTGCTGCATGCCACGCCCAATTGCTGCAGATACTTTCATGCGGGAGAGAAAGAGACAGAGATGGGCTGTACATGGACAACGGACGAAAGAAGAGATAGGAAGGAGAGAGAGAGAGAGAGAGAGAGAGAGAGAGAGAGAGAGAGGAGAGTGCATATTAACATGATATATGCATTGCATTTTATGAGCATAGGAGATAGTATAAACATAGATGGAGGAGTGTGAGGGGACATCATCATCATCATCATTATCATCATCATCATCATCATCATCATCATCATCATCATCATCATCGATATATGGTACAGTGAACACTTTGATTACACGCTGCTGCTGCTGCAGCATCCAAAAAGGATATTAAATCGAATGGCATACAATTTCATTATATACATATATGCGTATTTTGTGGCAGGGAGTCGAGGAAGGAGTAAGGAATATAATGGTTGGCATTGATGGCTCGATATCCTTCTCATTTACTTGTTAGTAGCAATGAAGAAAATAGAAAACATCTATAGTTTTTTTGGACGCACTTTTCATAAAAACTTCTCTTTCAGTTAATGTTGAGAAAATATAATTAACGAGTTAGGATCTATAAAAAAAACCCTAAAAACCACTTACAAAATATTCAAGTGTCTCTATTAAAGTAATTAAAATTATTAAAGCAATTTAATTCGAATATTTAACAAGACTTTTTTACATTCCTTTTAAAAATACAAACTTTTCTAACTTTATATTATATTCCAACTCTAATTTAACTTTTTGATGAAAATGTCTGGAGAAAAAGCTGCAAATGATTTATGTATAAATCATGACAATGACAAGAAAATACGTTTCTGAAACTCATTCCCCAAAAACTATATACACATATGTAAAAGTTTGCTGACCAAAAGAGAGAAAACTAAATCTACCCAAGATTGCATAAAAAAAAGAAGGATGGAGTTCAAAGGGTGTAAAATGTTGAGAATTGGTTTGGGTATAAAAAAGTGTAAATTGTGCACTCGCTGCTGTGGCAGAAACCACAACATTGTGGCAAGCACTCACTGGGCTTTCCAAAACCCAAAAACTTAACACAAAACTGCCCCAGAGGCAAAAGAAGCTGCCAAAAAATCCAAAAAACCAAGAAATATGAAGTAAAATATTTGGACGTGTGTGTGTGTATTTTTAGGGCAACACACACACACACATACACACTCACACACACACATGCAACGTATATTTGTGGCCATTACTCAATGCCCCAGCAGTCATAAAAGTTTAAAATGCATTTTTACGACACCAGGCAGCAGCAACATGGGGCAAGTGCCTCCTTGCAGCAGCTCCAAACTTATTGCCGCCCATTTGCATTTTAGGGCGTGGCACTTGTCAAACATTTATTCCGTGTTCAATTTCTTGCAGTTAATTAAATGCGACATTGTTTTTGTTTTCCCTTACATTTTTTGTTGATTTTATTTATTATTGTTTGTTAAAACAAATATGAACAAGCGCAAGTTTTTTCCAATAAAGAAATACAAATATAGCGCATACGCCACATGTGCCCTTTACAACGATCTGTGACTATACATATATATATATCGTAACTAGCACACAGAAAAAAAAACACAGCTGTCCATTCACATGTCCATTAGTTGGGCATCATTTAAATTGACATTTTCGCTCGTTTTGCAGAATTTTTTTCTTTTGCAAATCTATAAATTCCCAGCAGTTGCAGTTGGACTACAAAATTCAATATGCAATGCACTGCGAGAAGCACGAAGAGAGGAAAACAATTTACAAGAATTATTCCTAATATTTCACTTTTAAAAAATCAATTCCATATCAAATTAGTTTTATGAAAGTTTGTTGAATTAAAGTTAAAATAAATTAATTTTCTATGCTAGCTTTTAAAATTACATATTTAAGATTTCTCTCTGTGTACTCTTGACATTTTGCAGATGAATGCAATTTTCACAAATGCTGCCACATTAGTTTCTTCGTTGTTGTTGTTAAATTTGTAATGTGACTAACGTTTTTGTTGTTGTTGTTGTTGTTGCTGCTGCTGTCTTAATTAGGTTCAGGCCTGGCCAATATTACATAAAAGTGCAGTTTTCCCCTCCCTCCCGCTCTACCCTTTTACCATCACACCTTGTGAAATATTTGCGCATATTTCTTAAGCAAATGGGGCAACAACAACAACAACAACAACAACTATACAGTTAGCTTAGTTAAGACCTCAACCCACAGTTATTTTTGCTGCTTTTACCTCCAGACGATGGATGTCGTTTTCCACCCATCAACGCCCCCCCGTCTGTCTGTCTGTCTGTCTGTCTGACTGTGCCACCAACACACAGCACACAATACAACACAATTGTTGATTTGTTAATGTTGTTGCTTGTTGTTGCTAGTTGGTTGGCGCATAAATATTTTTGTTGCACTATTCGCGCTTGTCAATTATTCACAAAATATTTGTTCACATTCGCCACAGTCAGTCAGTCAGTTAGTCATTCAGTCAGTCAGTCAGTCATTCATTCACTTGGTTAGTTAGTAAGTTCGTTAGTAAGTTTCGCCCAATGTTTCCTCACATTCAGTCAATAGACACTTTAAGTAATGTCTGGGCAGAGGGGAGAGGGAGGGGTGTGGGGTGGGTGGGTGGGTGGTTGGTTGGTCAGTCTGCAAATTTGCATACGCATTTACTTTGCTGCTGCTGTTGCACATTGCGTAAAGTGCCACGCTGCACTTTAGTAGTTGGTAGCTAGCCTAAAAATGGTGCTAAAGCCATAGTTGACAGGCCACAAAAGGAGAGGGGAGGAGAGGAGAAGAGGTGTGTGTGTGTGGGGTAAACTGCAGTTAAGTGTTTGTGTGTGATTTTCAATCAGTTACAAAATCCAACACGAAGGGTTTGAGTTTGTGTTTTAAAAAAACATTTTATTCATATATGAAATGTTTTTGTAAGAAAAAATACCTAACTTATATCAAGGAAAAAAAAAGGGGAAATAAAACTTGAAAAAAAGTTGAGAAACACTTCGGAAAAGTGTTTTCCCTGATAGATTTCAGTTCGAAAAATTATCGAAATATATTTTTGCACCTTAAACTTTTTCAAAACTAAAATTTACATATTCTTATCAAACCTTGCCTTGAACAAGTAAGAAGGTTCTAGTCTAGTTTACCCGACTAGGAAATACCCTAAACAGTGTAATTAACGCAGTTACAGTCATTTCAATCTTCGATGAAATTTTCACAAATTTTCATTATTTTGTATCAAGCTTCTGAAACGTGTTTCACATTTTCGATATTCGAGATTTTAATGATATCGATCACGTGTGTATATCGGAAACGGAATTAGTTATCGAAAAACGGAAACAAACTTTTACTGCCTAGGTTACAAAAATTCTTATGTGTGAGTGACAAATAAATAATTGTGCAATAATTCTCTTTTTTTATACATAAATGGACAAGTGGAAATATAATTATTATTTTGTATATACAAATATCTCTTGTTTATAAGCTCTCCATTTAAATACACTCGTTTCTTGCACTTTTAATAAAAAAAAACAAACATTTTTTGAATTCTTTTCAAACATAGCTATGTCCATCTGTCTGACCGTCTGTCTGTCTGTTGATATGCAATCCCTTAGTTTAAGATATATATACACTGATGTCAACTTTTGGGGACGAAGAAAAGCTGTTTTTGGCTTTATTTTAGACCAAAAAAAAGCGGAAAAAATTGGGGAAAAAGCGAAAAAAAAGGGCTGATGGTTTTTTAATCATTTACTCAATATCTTCGTCAAAAATATCATAAATTTCATTAAAATCAATGGATTCTTCATTTATGTAAGAATTCATAGCAGTGTTGTCAACTTTTGATGACGATGAAAAGTTGTTCTTAGCTTTAAATGAGAAGCAAAACAAGAACAAATAATTGGAAAAAAAGCGTAAAAAAAGCTGACGGTTTTTTTTTTTTTTAAATAATTTCTTCAGTATTTTCTTTAAATATATCATAAATATTATTGAGTTCAATGTATTCTTCATTTATTGGGATTTACGAACCCATTGTACCAATTTTGTATTTAGATTTTTGGGAATTTAAAAATTGGCACTTTTAAACGAATAAGATTTAGCAAAAAAAATGTACGGGTTCAATATAATAAATAATAAGCAAAACTTCGACCCACCCGTTTGTTTTGATTTATGATTTCTTTAAACATCGCCCCATATTAAAAACGATAAATAACGATGCAGTGCGTATAAATTTGGTATAAAAAAAATGCAGAAAAAGCTGATCCTTCAAAAAAAAAAGCCAGATTTCCCGCTTCCCGCAATTTGCAATTTTTTCAAGCAATTCGGTTTGCAAAAAAGCCAGATTTGACGGAAAAAGCTGATTTGACGTCATTAATTATATAGCTGCCATACAAATAAATTTGATATGAAAGAGGGCTTTCCAGGTGTATATCAGTTTTGGACGACCGAAAAATGCTTCCTAACTTGTTAAATGTAGTACTTTACTACAGAAAACACCAGATATTTGGTCAATCTGTCAATCATCTCCAGCCAGCCAGTTAGTTAAGTAGCATCCACAACAACAGAAACATTGAACATTGAACGCGAACTGAAATAAAAAAACACTGACAGCTGCTCGTCAGTCGAAGATTTGAAGAATGTGGGCGGAGAGGAGAGGAGAGGGGTAAAGAGAATTGAACGTTAAAAATTCAATTGGATTTGGTTTGGCCCACACAAAAAACGAGTTAAGATCTTCAAGGTAACATATACATACATACAGCAATTTATGAACACAAACAAATCATTTGTTAACGTATCCAATATGATTATGTTGTTTGATATGTTTATGTCGGGCTACTGTTGTTTGTTGTTGTGCCTATTGTTGGGTAACAACTTTTATTGTTTGTAGTTTTCAAAATACATTTTGACACTGAACTCAACGGAAATATTGTTATTAATAATCTCTATTTGATTGTGTAATGGTTTATTGTTCAGTGAAGAATTAAGTTAATAAATTACTTTGGTTTGTCAGGAAAGATTTGATTTATGTTTTATTGCTGCTTCAAGATATATTTCTTTATTATGATTCTTGTTTGATTATTTTTTAAAAAAGTTTAATAAACCTGAGACCTAAATCAATAGTTTTTTAGATTTCTTGAATGTTTTTTTCGATAACTATTTTTTGGTATTACTTAAATTCGAAGATACGAGTCTAACTAGAAAAGAGATAAATTTGATCTGAACAACTAACAATTTAAAGAATTTAACAGGATTTTATACGTTTCATGGTTTCATTTATCTCAGTTAAAACTTCTCGACAATTCTTCAGACAATTTGATATTGGACTTCTTTTAATTACACATCAACTTCATTTGGTAGCTTTAGTTGTTTAATTACTACACGCAATCCATCAACACACACACACACACACACTCTCGAGTTGACATTTCGTTTGTCTAAAGAGAACTGGAAAATGCAGGCTGCAGTCTCGAAAAAAAAACAAACTAACTTTAATTAATGAGCAAATGAGTGGAAGCAGATGTGAGAGAAAGACAGGCGTATATAATTAATGCGACATTATTAATCATGTGGACCGAAAAACTGAACGAACAATGGATGAAATATAACAGTTATATGTACAGTTATAGGTAAAATGTCAGACTTGACGCCTGAATTAACAATTGAGCAACGTTGTGAGAGAGAAAAAATGTCAACTGTGACTTTCTGATTGAGCTAATAAACTGGGCGTGGCCCCTAGGGAAGGCGCTTGCTTCGTTAGCTGCCAATTGGGCAGGACCAAGAAGGCAAAGCCCCGAGAAGCAGAAAATCAACGTGGAAAATCAGGAAAAACCAAATGCCACGCAAATTGGCTTCGACAGGATGTGCACTGATTGGGCTCGAGACTGAATGTCACCAGGGAAATGCAGTGGCTTAAATTGCTCAGGTGTTACCACACACACACTTCACACACACACACACACACAAACCTACACACATCCTGTCCAATGGGGCGCATGATTAATGCGGCCTTCGTGTACCAAAAAAAAAAAGAAGCATTCGACAGCATTTCCTGGCTAAGCTTTAAAGCTGCCACAAACACACACACACACACACACACACACACACACACACACACACATACACACACACACACACAACACACACACACACACAAAGTACAAACAACAACTGATTAAAGCTTAGTGCATAATATCGTTCAGTTCTTTTTTAATACCATTTTAATTGGAATTTTAAGCGCACAGCTTAAAAAATGCATTTAAAATATTCCGAATTGATTGATAGCAATGAGAAATATTGGAAAAGTTTTTTCGTTTTTGGTTTTTGTGGTAAATTATGAATGTAAAAATGTAGTACTAATTAGCTTTTTAAAAGAGATTACTTTTAGTTCAAACAAAATTTAAAATGCACAAACTTATTTCTATTTACCTAGAATGGTTTTTTGAGAGATTATTTTTAATACTCAAAGTTCGTGGAATAGATTAGCATATGGATTTTTCCTCAGAAACGTCAAACACAGCAAAAAAAAAAAAATTAAAGCCATGAAAGTTTGTTGTTTTACCATATATGTATAGGGAATCGATTAAATTTAACTAGAATTGACAAACATTGCATTTATTTATAAACAATTTTGAAATATTCAAAGGCAAAGTCGATAAAGTGCCAAATTTCTGTTTTTTTTTTTTTTGCACGATTTTTTATGATAAATGTTCGTAATGAGAGACATAATGCATTGACATTTGGGCGGCAGAGGTGGGCGTGGCATTAACATTTTTAATGCAAATCTTTGGTTAATGTCACCATCTATCTTCCTACAAAATTTTGTGACTCTTAGCTCAAAAACTGTAAGAGATAAATTAGTTTCCGAACTTGATTAAACTTAAATAAAAAAAAAAAACTACTAAATATTTTTGAATGAAACCAAAACCAATATAAACATACATTATTGCTTAACATTTTAAAATTTTTCGCAATAAAATATTCTTTTAGGTTTCGCTAAAATCGGTGTTTGAACTGTTCGGCTTGAAAGCGATTTATATTTTTGTCATGGTTTTTTTTTAAGTATCTCGAAAACGAACACTCGCCCAAAAATGTATTTGTACAAAAAATAAAGTGCTTATCATAAGCAATAAGTTTCGCCTTATGTCAAAATAAAAATTTTGTCGGTAAATTGTTTTTTTTTTCACTTTGAATGCGTATTCAATGTTTCAAAACTAGGAACGAAATGTATGAAAAATGGTATAGATTCTATATAAACTGTATCTGGTGAAAAATTAGAAACTTCTGAGGTCAAAAGTTAAGTTTGTA
This sequence comes from Scaptomyza hsui, assembly GCA_018152825.1. NCBI lineage: Eukaryota > Metazoa > Arthropoda > Insecta > Diptera > Drosophilidae > Scaptomyza > Scaptomyza hsui. The sequence goes on from JAECXO010000280.1 coordinate 1,887,909, forward strand.
AGCAACTGATTTAAGTCTCTTGACCTAAGTATCTATAAGAAAGTACTTAAACACAACGAGACTTTTTTTTGCATATTTTTCCTTACCCTTTCTTTCAGTCTAACAGACGACTAACTCTTTTTATAGGTTTTCTCTAGCCATAAATACTATTTCAAACGTTATTCAATACTTATTTGTATACCTCTAACCTCTAGAAACTAGTTTCTTGCACATTTTCGCATTCTATGCTTGAGGTTTCAGTGCTTCTCACATTTCTAGCACATTTTTTACTCTAGTTACTTTTTTCCCACCCACCTCAACTATATATATGTATGAATACAATTACTTAATGGAAAAAGAGAAATAACATTTGTTATTTGTTCTCAACTTACATCACAAAAGTTCAATTCGAATTTCAATTCTGCCGCAGTTTCGTTTCGGTTTTTTTTTTCTTTTTTGTATTTTTATCTGTTTTAACTTTTTTTTTTTTTTGTTGCTGTTGTTGTTATCTCTTGCTCAGTTTTTTTTTTCGTGTGTTTAAAACTTTTTAATTATATTTCAATATTTTTTTTGCAATCACTTTTAGTTGAATTTTTGCAATGTTTTATTTTTCAACACTTGCCACGTTTTTTTTTTCTTTTATTAATTAGATTTTGTTGTTGTTGTAAAACGTTTTTTTCTTGGGCTTTCTCATTTGAATTCTGCTCCTATTTTTTTTGTAAAGGGCGAAGCAGAAACTTTTTTTTGGTTGTATTTTTATGCCATGGATATTGTTGCTGTTGCAGTTGCTGCAATTGTTGCTGGCGTGTCTGTTGCTGCTGCTGCTGCTGCTGTTGTTTTTGTTGTTGTTGTTTGCGGCAATTGTTGCTGTTGTTGTAGCTCCAGTTGCAGTTGTTGTTGTAGCTGCTGCTGCTGCTGTTGCTTGTGGCGGCTTTTGTTGTTGCTGTGCATTTGTTGCTCCATTTTTAACAAACTTTATTTTTATTTTGCACCTAGCACCTGCAAAAGATACACACAAGACTTTTTGTGAGTGAGACAGCAAATGCAGCGTGGCATGGGGGCAGGGAGGGAGATGGGGGGCAGGTTTGGTAAATAGATATATTGACCTCTGCTTTGTGGAGCCGTTAGAGTTTAAAACAAAAGACAGCAATAAAATAAACTAGTATATGAAAAAAAAAAATCAGAAAAAAACAAGAAATGAAAGAGAGAGAAAAAAGTCTATTGACCCAGACGGCAAAAAACGGCATTTTATGTGTTGCCCCCCGGAGGCAAAACAATCAAAAGATATCAAATACACACATATACACCCATGTGTGTATAGAGTTTCAACCTCAACTAAAAAAAAGGCATTGGCTAATTTATTGTCTTATGCTAATTCAGAGCAAACACAAAAGCGAAGAGATCTCTCGAACTAAAAAAAATAAAGCTAATAACAAAATTTGTTTGATCAGTTTTATGACAGGGGCGTCGTCGTCGTTAATGTTGACTCTTTTTTGAGTTTGTATTTGATTTCCTCATTACTAAATAACCAGTTTACTGGACAATATTATAGCGTTGATCGATCGATCTTTTTTAGTGCTTTTCGTTGTTGTTGTTGTTCAGTTTAACTGGGTCACAGTTTTTGACACTTATTTTTAGTGATTAACGCTTAACTGGCCATCAACTTATGGTGCGCACTGTGTGCGAACAACAACAACAAACAACAACAACAGCTGATCGCAGCAAAGTGCAATAAAAGTCAATAAATTGAGCTCAATTGAATGCAATTGAAAGAACAGTAAGTGCAAGCGAGACAGCAAGAGAGCGCACAAAGTACTGTTAGAGTGACTTTTTGAGGGGAGAGAGGGAGAGGAACTAAGAAATCGCTGCAATGTTGCACAAATAGAATCATTTTAATGTCTTGAAGCACAACTTTGTTGCTGATTTGTTTGTCAGCTGTTGTTATAAGATCTTTCATTGGGTGTATCTTAATTAGGAACTGAGTTGTGGGGAACTTTTCCAAAGATCTTCATTCGAGATATTTTTTATGTCGTTAGCTAGGTTAAAGTTTATAATAATGTCAAAATAAGCGCTATTTCTTTTTTTATCAATACCTTAGGAAATATTTTATTATTATTCATAATAAGATATTTCTTTCTAGAAATGCGCTTTGTAAAACTACTTCTAATAGTCCTCAGAATCGAACTTAAATTTTCTAGACGCAAAAAAGAAAAAAATCAAGGTCTTAACCCTGAAATCGTAGCCAAAAAAATTTTGTTGTGAAGAAAATGTTTTTTTTTTTTTTTTTTAAATCTGAGCCAAGAGACATTTAAAAAATAAAAAGAAAAAAAATTGTTTGTTTTTTTCATTTGTATACCAATTGACAAATGGGCCCAAATTAAAAAAAAAAAACAGACAAAATGCTTTGTGTTAATAGTTAAAGAATAAACCGCTTTAAAATTCTAGCACGTGCATGAAGAGCATTAAATTGTCGATCAGTAGCTAGGCGCTATTTTTTCGCACATATATTTTATGGTTTTTACTATCTGCCGGGAACTTTTGTCTCTGCGGTTTTGTCGTTAGCTGCTTATTCATCTTATTTGAGTGTGAATAGGCATATGTACATATATATATATTTCTATATGTATATGTACATTTTGGACTTTATTTGATTTGATTTGCTCATCGCCTTTTGTCTAATTTGAAAAGTCAGCAGAGAATAGAAAAATGTCAAACGAAAAAAAAAAAAAAAAATTGGCTTGTCACAAAGGTCAACTTGATTAGCGGCGACTGTCAGAAGACGCTTGTGTGGATTGACTAATTAAACGCACTGTAACTCTTGGTGACATACATACGGACTTACACATTTACAGTTATATTTTGTATATTTTATGGCTGCCTCAATAATCCAGGACTTGAGGCAGGCATAGAGTTTCCTTTCGGATTGTATACACACCTGCAAAGAAAAAGAAAAAACAAATACATAATTAATATACAAAATTCTGCTTTCACATTTGACATTTATAAATATGTATTGTATGTATGGATAAATGTTTAATGAGCTTGCGTGTGTTGGGACATTTGCATATGAATGAATGAAAAGAAGAAGAAGAAAAAACCACTCACAATCAGCACAGCACCTTCTATTCACCCCACCCACCCTGTGTGCCCCACCCCAAACAAATGGCAGACACCTTTTGTCTATTTGCAAAGTGCAAAAGTTCATAATGTTAAAAACGTTGCCAAGAAATGGCAAAAATAAAATAAAAGAAACACTTGAAACAGACTAAAATAAATTATATTTGCTTGTTTGTTATGTTTGGGGTACAGCAAAAAAAAAAAAGAAGAAAGAAATACAACAGGAGAAAGAAGCTGTTAATTAACATTAAAGCTTGCAATTACTCTGTTAAACAAATTTAACAGGAGATTTTAAGATTTTGCTGTTAACATTTATAAGTACTCCCAGGAATGTATTCAGACAACGAAAAATGCAATTTGACAAATGAAAGGTTTATTTGTGCTTGGAAATGACCAAAAAAAAAAACAAAAAAAAAAAAGAAAAGAAAAAAAAATATCTCAAATGCGTCTGAGACGTAGCTAAAGCCGGCAACAACTTTAATGATGATGACGCAGATTTTACTTTGCCAAAAAAACAAAATAAAATAAACTAATACACGCACACAATCAAAGACTCTCACATGTCTGTGATTATATAAATAAAACTTGAGCACGGGGAGGAGGGAGAGAGAGAGGGGGGGAAAACGCAGTCCAAGTGTGATATGTTTGCCATGGCCAGACAATGACGAAGAGGAAGAGGAAGAAGAAGACAACGACGACGACGATGACTTCCATGACAATCGCCCGGCATTCACTTCAATAGCCTCCCCGTCCCCCACAACCACATCTCTGTTCCCCTTTCTATTCCTATCTCTTTCTCGCTCTATCTGTGTTGTCAGTTTCTCCACTTTGTTGTTATTGTTGCTGTTGTGGTTGCTGTTGAGCAGCGCTGTAATCTTTTTTTTATGCGCTTTAATTTGTTTTCTTTGCGATTCCATTTTCTTGTTGTTTGCCAAAAGTTTATTGATCTCTCTCTTTCTGCAACAGTGTTAAGGCAAACAGAGAGGGGAGAAGGGGTAGGGTAGAATATGTCGGTATGTATGTATGTATGTGTTGTTGTTTCGCATGCGGCAACAACTTTCGCATTTTCTTTGTATAAAATTTACGACCAATACAAGAAATCATGTCAAATATATTCCAAGGGCAATGCCAAAAATATGCCGCAACCAAAAAAAAAAAAAATAATACACACAAATAAAAAAAGAATTTCACGCAATTCGGGTTTTAGAGGAATGCGGGGGTGGGGAGTGATAAGGTAGGGTAGCTGCCGCCAGTGAAAGATTGCATATGGCAGCAGCACAAATCATAAATAGACAATTTAAGCACAGTTCCGAAAATTTATGACAGCGTAAACAAATGAAACGAAAATCTTTTCAAACAGCTGTTGTTGTCCATTAAGAAAATAAAAAATAAAATAAAATCCATTTAAAAATACAAATTGAAACACAAATGGGAAAAAATCTACACAAGACAGGTGGAAAGTTCTGTAATAATATGACCCAGAAAGCAGAAAAAGTAATTATTATTAAAAACAGTAAACAAAATGCGACAAATATGCAAATGAAGAAGTTTGTCTGAGAGGAGAAATCTTTAAGAAACTAAAACAAGTATGAAAACTTTGAACGGGAAGTTTGGAACTAAAAGATATCCTCTATTTATAAAGTCTGCTAGATATTTATTTGGCTATAAATTCAATTTTAATCACAACGAAATTGATTTACAAATTTTCCACAACAATATCATTTGCATTTTGAAAATATTTGCAATATAATTAATAAATGTATACACTTACATTTTTAATGGGTAACAATTTACCAAAACATTTAAAAATTTAAATGCAAACTTTTCTGATCGCAGTCGCAGTCAACGTCGCAGTCGACGTCGCGGCCATCAGCTGCTGCATTAGTCAGCAAGAAATGGCTTTAAAAAAAAAAAATAAAGCATAAAAAGAGAGCGGCGGCAGCGACGGCCACCACCGGCCGCCCCAAAAAGAAACTTGCAAGAAACCAAACAAAGTCATTGACACCAAAAAACCACAATAAAAGCAACAACACATCGACAGAAACAAATGAAGATGAAGTGAGAGCAGGCCACAACAACAATAACAAACTTCAAGAGCGATGCAAATGATTTCAAAGTTATATGCCATCTCGCTTGCACACACTCAACTCGCATGGTCTCCAAATATCAATTTCCTCCGCATAGAATTGCAGCGCAATGTGCAATTAGGTAAAGCGCCACCTGTCGTTGCAGTCAACAACTGTTGTTGTTGTTGTTCTTATTACTGCGGGCAAACTTCGTGACAAGTTGAAAAAGTTTTTCTTTTATTTTTTGCAATAATAGTTGAAACTTGTTAACTGCGCGCACATTTTGTTTCGTTGAACTTTTTGGCTAGCCACGCCCACATTACGTGCGCCCCCCCTATCCACTTTGCACAAATTGCAAGCACATTAAATATTCAATGTTGTTGTGGTTGCATTGGCATTTGCCTTTTGTTGTTGACAAAATTGCCGCCTTTTGGCTTTTTGGCGTAAAGAAGAAAGCAGCACAACTGCAACTGCAAACAACAACAACAACAATAGAAAAGCTGGCTCCATAATTTGGCACAGCGCAACATTACTTTGATACGCTTTTTGTTAGGGTGTTCACAAGAGTTTTCTTAAGTTTGTCATGCACTTTGTCGTCATGAATGGGGAAAAGAGAAAGAACTTTCGTTAAGATGAGTTTCGTTCAAGTTAACATTAAGCTTGATTACCGATCATGCTGAAGTAATCGATAAATACTCAAAGTGAACTGTTTGACAGAATTGCCAGACAGAAAAAATATATTAACAAATTATTATAAAAAGCCGACTAAAATAAAGCGATAGTGTGTGCAAAATTCATCATTCTCTTGTTTTTAAAGAAAAAACATTGTTCAAGTTAAATAAATTGTTATTTATGTTTGTTTTGGGCTGCTTTTTGCTTATGCAATTTGCGAGTGTGTGTGTGTGTGTGTGTGTGTGTGTGTGCGGCATGCAGCGCCATGTCGCGTGCAGCCAAAGCTAAGCAACAACAACAACAACAACTTTTTTTGCTTGCCTTGTACAACAATACAAGTATAGGTGAAATTGGGTTTAGTGTTCAATTTAACACCCACGTTCTAGTTTCAGTTTGTTGGCCCCATCAAAAAACAGCAACCGGCAACAACAACAACAACAACATACATACAAAAAAAGCGCAATTATTTTTGCTGCTTCGTTGTGTTTGGTTGCAACAACAATTGCAGCAGCAGCAGCAGCAGCAACCATTGCAATCATGTTTAATTATGCATTCCACATTGGATTCGTTCTTTTCTGTTCTTCACCGTTATGAACAACAACAACAACAACAACAGAAGCGACAACGCCCCCATAAAAAAAAAAACAACAACAACAACAGCTGACAATGAAAATGTTTTTTTTTAATCTCTTTTTTTTAGTGTTTTTCATTAATTGATTGATAAACCAATTTTGGGCATATGTCGCAGACAACAACAACAACAACAACAACAATTTCCCTTCATTTCCGTCTTAAGATATTTATTTTTGAAAAGTCATTGAAGCATTTCAAGAGCCCACGTCATTAAAAATTAACATAAATATATGTTGCACAGATTGCTTTTATAGATATATGTATATATAATGGACGACTTTCAGACCCCAGACATGCATAATTAACAACAATTCTCAGGTGGGTTGGGCTTCAAAACGGAGGCTCTTGTTGTTGTTGTTGTTGTTGTTGTTGTTGTTGTAATGTGCATGCAGCAGATTCCGAAAGAAAAACACTTAAAAAAAAAAAAAAAAAAGACGTCGAGACGTTGAAGCTTTGCGTGGGCCCAACCCAAAAACACACTTGAACGGTTTAAGATTGAAATGACTTTAGGGTCAGGTCAACGCCTCTTTTATTTGCATATTATTATTGTTAACATTATTATTATTATTTTTTTGTTGTTGCTACTTGGTGATTTTGATTTATTCATACATAGATAAAAGAAGTTGTAGCATTTAAATCAATTTTAAAATATTTTTTTTAATTTAAAATTATAAAATGACTTTTTTTCTAAAGAGCCAAAGAAAATTAAAATAAATAAAAATCAAACAAAAATTCATTTTTTTAGAAATTTTCTCGTTATTGTTATTGTAATTTCCATTGTCATTATTTTACCTTTTAGGTTGATTTATATTATAAATAAAATTTGTCCAATATTTCAAAGTAAAGAAGGTTGATTAATATTATATCTAAATTAACAACTTTTATCTAAACACAGCTTTTATTTAATTTTATTTTTTAAACATGCGTTTCTAAAGAGTATCTAAGCTTCACAATTATTCTTTCTTTAGTTTTCTACATTGTGTTGTTCTTTTTTTTTGTTTTGTTTTTTATTGAAATCCGTTGGCTGATTTCGCGCTTCTCCGTTGAGCGCACAATTAGTTCAATGCTCATCTCTTCGTTGTTGTTGTTGTTGTTGTTGTTGGCCTCAGTCATAACAATTTGCAACACACACACACACACACACACACATAAATACATTTATCATATTTATAATATCTTTTATACGAGTCATGATGATAATTATTATTATTGAACAATAAAAATAACAATATATTTTCCTCTTCTTTTTTTTTTTTTTTTGTAGGCGGGTGCAACGCACTCAAAATGTCCAACTGTGTGCGTATGTGTGTGTGTTTGTGGCACGCTTGTCTAGCGAGGGATAACGGTAGAGAGAGAGAGAGAGGGGGGGGAGGAGGCTGCTCCTCAATGGGTGAAAGCGACCAAAATAAACAACAGAAGAAGAAAAAAAAGAAACAAAATAAACACTCGACTGCAATTAAGTTGAAGTTTGCCTACTGCAATTTCATTTAGCGCCAACAACAACAACTGAACACTATGATCAACAGTTAAGAGGGGAAGGAGAGGGGGAGGGGGGTGTGGGGGAAGCCACTGTGATTAGCCAAGTTGAATAGGTCACTGTAGTTTTCATTGTAACCAAGTTAACAAAAACAACAAAATTAGACAGTTTAAACTTGAAAATTGCAAGTTAAATGGTGAAATTTTAAAAGAAAATCGAAAAACTTCTTGTTGGTTTTTTTTTTAAACAAACTGATTAAATGACTGATTGTTTGATTGGTAAATTAACTACGATCTTAGGGCTAGAAAGTTTATTCTATTTTTATTTAATTTTATTTTACATTTTTAAAAACTAATTAATTTTTTATAAAAATAATACAATTTAGTAAATTATAATAACAAATAATTAAGCACATTTATAATTCCTAAAAAGTTCCGAATTTTATAACAATTTTTTTTCAAAATAAATTTAAAAATTTAATTTAAATAATTTATAATTTCAATAAAAGAAATTCGATTTATTTTCCCTCGCAAAAATTACTACCAAAAAATATCCAAAATCTTAATTGAATTTTGACAAATTGAAGCAGAATAAGGAATCAATTTAATGTTGGAAAAAACAGAGAATAAAAAATGAAAACATGACAACAAAATGGAGCAAAGATTTATGTGGGAATGGCAAAAGAGCTTCTTCTTGGCTTCTTCGCTTCTTGGCCATTGATTGCCCTTTTTGGCCAAGCCGAAAGACAACAACAACAACAATCAATTGAATAAGTCATAAGTTATTCAGTTGTTGTTGTTGTTGCTCCTATTCGCATTGAAACCGGTTTGTTTGTTGTTGTTGATGATGACAACGTTGCAACAATCATTGTTGCAGCAGGTGGCAAGCAGCAAGCTGGGCAATGGCCGTAGTGAGTTTTGTTTTAGCCATGAGGGAGTTTTTCAGTTGATGAGTTGCCAACCGGTTATGTAAATTGGTAGCACAGAACACAACATACATATATATTTTGTGGCATGCATTTTAAATATGTACTGAAAGGAAGGATTTTTTTTTTTTGGCAAAGCGGAAATGCCAAGCAGAAAAAAAATAAAAATAAAATTGAAAGAGGGGCAGCAATCAACAACAATTAAATTTGATTAAAGCAAATAAAAATAAGTATTGTATATAGAGGAAATTAAAGTGTTTTTCTGCCCTCAAAAAATTTGAAAGGGTCGCCTCTGATAAAAACTGACGGTGCATAAATTATGCTCGTGCAACATGCGGCACTTAAGAGAAGGAACTCAGACCTCAGACTCTCCTAAGTAGGTAGACAACAACAGCAAGAACCTTGGGAACACTCAAAAAAAAAACAACATATATATATAAAGATGATTCGAGTTGTTGTTGTTGTTGACTCTCAAGTGGAACTGCCAAAGAAATTCATAAAAAGACAACAACAACGTTGAGAAATGCTCAAGGTTAAACTTATGTGGCCTGAAAAATGGGCAGAGGATCTGCTTAAAGAGGATCTCTACCAAGAAAGCAACAAGAAGGTATATTATCATTTTAAACTAAAGATTTGAATACACTTAAATGACAAAATCAGTAAGGGCTTCAACTAGAATTTCTTTAAAATATATCAAATCTGAATTATTCTAGTTAAGTCTATTTCTTAGATTTTTATTTAGTACAAGAAAGAAAAGTTGGAAATTAAAGAAAATTAAATAATTAAATAAAATGTAGGTAGATGAAAATTAAATAAAAATAAAAAAATTAGGATTATTCTTGGTTCCTAGTTAAATATAAAAACATAAAAAAAGGCATTTCTTTTTTAAACAATTCTTAGTTTCATTTAATTTTTTAATCGATTTCCCTTGAGTTTTTCTTATAGAAGTTTTTCTTCTTAATAATTTTTAAAGTATTATTTCGGAAATACTTACGTATCTTTTTCTATCTTTACCCTAAAGCATTTCTCATTCCTTTCGAACTGTTTGAAGTTAAACTATGAAAATTCGTCTACTTCACACATTTTACTTTTATGATGACAAATTTAGAATACCCCCACCAAAGGCAAGGGTATTAAAAAAAAAAAAAGAAAACCTTGAAGAACTACGCTTCCTTGAAGAAGCTGTATGTTGTTTTGTTGTTGTTGTTGTTTGTTGTTGTTGTTGTTGTTTCTTGTTGTTGTGAGTAAGCAGATCAGTGCGCTGTTTCTGGTGCTACAAATTTAATGAGGCTCTGAGAGACCGAAACACACAAAAACAACTTTACTACGACGACAAGGCATAAATGTCGCTTAAGCGCGGCAAACGGGTTTTTTTTTCTGCTTCTTCTTCTTCTTCTTCTTTTTCTTCTGTTGCTGAACAACAACAATAAAAGAGTCTGGGAGTCGCTTTAGTTGTTGTTGCTGTTGCTGTTTAAGAGTTGGCAGCTCCTACGTGTGAGCGTTTTTTTTTTGTTGTTTTTTGTATATTTTTTTCTTCTTTTTTTTTACTTTTAGAGACCGGTTTCTTTATTTATCATTTTGTTGTTGTTGTTGCTCAGAAGGCAACTCTATAACTTGAATAACATTTTCATGTTGCTGCCTGCACAACAGGTACATTTGTTGTTGTTGTTGTTGTTGTTGTTGTTTGTTGTTGTACATTATATATGTATGTATGCATATGTATTAGTATGTGGGGGTCTCTCTGTCTGTCTCTCTGTCTTTGAAGTCTTCTACTATAGCTGTTGTTGTTGTTGTTTGTGTCTTTCTGTCTGCCTTGGTCGTTTCTTGGTCTATCTCCCTCTCTCTTACTCTTGGGTTCTTTCTTTGTGTGTGTTGGTAGAAAGCCAAAAGAATAATTCAGGCAAAACAGCATTTGAGAATTTGCTTTGTCATGTGCCTCAGCGCGACTGTTTGTTCTCATACTTCTTTACATATATACTATATATATCGCCTTATATATATATATATATATACAACACACACTCTTTTATGTGTTATATATATGTATCTTTCATATAAGGTTATGATGCGCATAATGCTTGTTTGTTATGCTGATTTGTGCCTTTTATGAACACACAGACAAGAGAGAACACACAAAGCTGCCTTTGTATACCCTGTAATACACCCCTCCTCACACCCCTCTTTTAACCTTTGGCTTCATAAAGAAAGGGCTTGTGCTTAACTTATGCTAATATAAGCTTAAAGAAATAAACAACAAGTTCATATACTTTGTTGCTAAGAAAAAAACAAAAATGGTTTTTTGTTTCAAATTCTGGTTTCAAGTTAAAAAAAAAAAAAAATTTTAATAAAGTTAGACAAAGATATCTAATTAATCTTCAAAAATTGTTTAATCATTGAGCTTTTATTAAAAAAAAAATATATATATCTACCTGATTTATGTAAGATTTTTGTCAATAAAAATTCTAAAATAATAGGTTTCATAAACAGAGTCCTTAAAAAATCCGTAAAATTTTAAAAACCTTTCAAAAATATAAAAAAAAGGATTTCTTGAACAAAAAAAATAAAGTAAACTAAAAAAAATAACTAAAAAATATCTTAAAGAAAAAAAGTTATTTTTTATTATGGTTTTTCTTTGTAAAAATATCATAGATGTTGAAATAATTTCACTTGCTTTATTTCATTAAACAAATAACATTAATTAAAGAATAATGCCTCACTTGGTACCAAAGAAATCAAAGGTCAGAGAAAAATGCCTAAAAGCCTCTACTGATTGGGTTATAATGGAGAAAGAACTGAGAACGCCTGCCATTACTTAATTAGTGGCGATAATTTGATTAATTACCATGAATAGAATGCGGCGCATTCTCTCTGTTCAATTAAAGTATGAACCCAAAAAAAAAAGTATCTTCAATTCTAGAAATAGCTAGCGAAAACAAAATTGAGCTGGTACTAGGCACCAACAGTTACCAGTTTCCAGCCAAAATTGGGGGAAAAACAGAACGAGATAAATGGCAAAAACACACAAAACAAAAAAAAAGAAACAAACAAAAATAGAATGTAGAATGGACTAAAAAGCGGTTTAAGCAAAAGTTTAAATATTAACTTGAGCTCGAGTTGTTTTTTTGGGCAATGCTTTCACTTGGAACGAGTTGGATAGTTTATCGATAGACTGAAAGCTAGTTAATAACTAATTAAATGGACAGTTTTTATTTAAGGTTATATGAAATATAAATGTGGCTTAGAAAAGCGAGTTAAGACAATAAATAAGATACTAAAACTTTAATGTTTCTTAGGAATGATAAAAATCGATAACCGATAGCAACAAAAGGTTGCTTCTTCATCTATAAACATTTTATAAAGATGGGAAATATATTGTTAAGGAAAATATTATATTCTCATTATAAAAGCTACAAATCAGCTTTTAATTTAAATACCCAAGATTTTATAAATAAACCTTTAATAGCTTCTATAGCAAAAAAAAATAAAACTATAACCCACATACAAATATTTCTATGCACCATAATAATAAATAGGGGCTGGTTTTCCAGCCCGTATTACAAATTCTAAACATAAGAGCAAAGATTAATTTTTTAGATGAGTCAAACTCGAAACAGATTAACAATCTCAAGTTCTCTCAATCTCTTGTCCCACATTCTTATAGTTTTATCGCCCTCTTTGTCTTGCAGTTAGTTAAATGCCTGACAACCAACTGTCAACTGAATGAAACTGCTTTAAAAGTTACTTGGGAGTATAATATACTATATAGAATCACATTTCTGTCTGATATGCAAGCATATGCCGCAGTGAATCCGCATGCCTACCCTTCAAAGATAGTAGTCGAGGGGAGGAGGGGAGGCAAGGAACAGATACTGTTATCTTATCGCCAAAAAGAACGCTTTAGTGTGTGTGTGTGTGTGTATCTGTATATAGGGTATCACATTTTGACTAAGTCAATGTGTAATCAAATAAAATGTGAGACGACGAAGAGGAGGAGGAGGGATAGCGGGAGGGGTACTGTAATCATTCGAATTGTATTGGATTTGGAACGTGGTCTGTGTGATAAGATAACAATGGTGAATAATAAAAATAAAAATATTAGGACAATAGATTTCATTTTAAGGCCGTCTCTAAAAAAAAAAAAAAAGGGCAACGAAATGGGAAATTTTAAAGCGTACATTTTTCGAAAATCCTATATACAGTAAATATATATTGTTATCTGGCCAGATGTGAATATGTCTGTTTGTTTGTCTGCGGCATAAGGCGCAGTTAGCAATCATCAATACCAGTTAGTCATAATATTATTGACTGCTTATCAGACATTCTGGCCGCTTTGTTTTTGTCGTTTTATAAGGTTGTTTTACCCTGGAAATGTTTTGAATGTGGTAAAAAAAATTCGCCTGAAAGAAGAAAAAACTGAAATAAAGATAATAATCTTCGTTTTAAATTCTCATTCCAATTTTCGAAAGAAAGAAGAAAAACAGAAAAAATATAATAATCTTCAGTTTCATAAATTCTCATTTTTATTTTTGATGAAAAGTTCTTAGCTTTATTATATTATTATATATTAAGAATTATTATTATATGTTAAGAATCATTCAGAAAATGAAGATCTTCAATTATTTGGAATTAAATTTGTTGGGAATTAAATTTCAAATATAGTTAAAAATATTTTATTTTTCTAAACAAATGTTTTTCTTCTAAAATAAACATATTTTAAACGATAGTCAAACTCCTTAGATTATTAACTGAGATTTTCTGAATTTTCCTGTTCCCTGAACATTTACTTTATTCTAGGGCATCTTCAAGTCGAATACTCTTAACTAAAACTACGCTCATTACGCTCTTTATATGACTACGATTTATGGGCTTGAGAATTCCAAGCACTGCGCTGCAACAAAATGTTACGTGTTCTGTGCTATACGTAATTAGACAACAAAGTGAACAGAAAAACAACAATAATAGAGACAGAGAGATAAAAACATATGCAAGAGTCTATGTCTATAATAAAGCTGATAGCGGCGTCCACGTGGAAAGGAAAATACACTACAAAAATGTGATATCTGGCCTACTCAGCAACAACAATAACAATAACATTAATGAGCGTACTCGAACCACCCTCAATATAGTATATATAGAGATATCTGTTTTCGGACCATATGCCCAACATTTGGCTAATATTAATGGTAAGAGAAGCGTTTACCATTGACGTCAACAAAGATATCTGGCAACAAGAATGAAAAAAAACAAAAAACAAAATTCAATACGGCAAATGAAAAATCGTAAATATAGATAGACCCCCTATGAGGGGGAGAGAGAGACGCTCCCCCCCGCACAAAAGGCAAACAAAATCAATAAATACAACAACATATACAAAGATGCACAAAGACAAACGCGGTGTGGAACGTATGGGAATGAAACAGAATGAAATGAATGAAACGTTTAGAAAATGTACATATGTATATATAACAAAGGTATATATATATGTATATATATAGCGGTACCTGATTTGGGTTAATGAGCGTTTCAATTATTCAATCACTTTTCAATACATATTGAATCAATACTTTTTACTGTATATTTTCTGTTAACTTATCAAGGCACATGAGGAACGAATGGAAAACACTTTAAACGATATCAGATGTACTATATCTATAAGCAATGATTAGCAAAATTTAAACCATAAACAAACAAGTTCTTAACTAAGTAAAGTTTAGTGAAAGTTTCTTAAAGAAATTATCAAAAAAATGCAAAAAAAAATCAATGTTATCAAAGAAACAAGCTCTTAAGAACCCAAGGTCAGTTAAAATATTGAAAAGAAACTTAGAACAAACGTAGGGCATGATAACAGTGTTGTAAAATTATATTCTACACAATTTTCTTGATATTTCGAAAAATCGAAAGAGACAAATCGATTAATCGATTATTGAAAGACTAGAAAAAATAGAAGAAACACAAAGAAAACCTTCTCTTTTCACTCTATTCGTAAATGGTTTTCTATTCCAATATGTAGTAGATTTATTTAGGTAAAAGACAGACAAGATTAAACCTGTCGAAAACGTAATGTAATCAATAAAATGTTACCTTTTGAAAAGTTGATGTCAGAGATGTTTATGTTTAGTCTAGTTTTAGTATTTTTTGGCAACCTAAAGAAATCATTTTCAAGTTGCATTCTGTGGCGAAATAATAAAAACGAATGCAACGGATGTTTAAGAACAAGAAGAAAGAAAGGAAGGGAAGGAAGGGAAGGAAGGGAAGCTGCATCATATTTTTGCCTTTTTGGCAACCGAAAAACAGTATTGAAAATTATTGTAAAATTCGGATGGGCCATTGCAAAAGTCATGAATTATGATGGCACACATGGCCAAAAAGATTTCAGTTTCAGAAACGAAAATAAATAAAAGATACAAAAATGTGTGTACTAGTTTTCTAGTTATTTACCCAGTTCAATATAAAATGGATTTTTATTTCTTTGGCCGCATTACGAAACGTACCTGTAAAGAGAGAGAGAAATAGTTGATTAATAATACTATATAAAATGGTTTTGAAGCCCTAATGAGCTAACTTGAAAGTTTTCCAGACTTTGAACAGGTATTAATCATCAGCATGACATATTATAGTGTATAGTTTTTTTTTTTTTTACAATATTACAATGTATGACAACAACAATGAGTTTTGCTTGTTTTGTCATAATATACAAAAGGTTTGAGAGCCGAAGAAATGCTTTATCTTCACGCAACATTTGACAACAGAACACTTCCCCTCAGAACACAACCCTAAAATCAGCAAAAAAAAAAAAAAAAAAAAAAATGAATGCTTGTGCATTGTCTTTTAACAAGATATATTTTATATATACACTATGTATGCTTGTTAGGGGCAAGCCTTTCAAGCGTCTCGCTTGCGGTTGCAAGATACTAAGTGTGTATGTGTGTGTGTGCAAAGGCAAACCGCGAGGGACAAGGTTGCAAAAATGAAAAAAATATCAAATTTCCAAAGCCAGGCAGGATGAACTAATAAAAAAGGAATACATATATATACATACATATATAGTATGAAGAGGCTCAAATACATATATATAGGGGTTATGTGTATATAATACGTTGCGCATACGCCACGTCGACACACACACTCGCACACACACACACACACACACACACACGGCAAACAATTAAGCGACCTCATTTGCGGAGAGCAAAACCACATGCAACCATAACAACAACAACAACAACAACAACAACAACAACTTGGGAGACATTTAGACGCTTTGAGTGACAGCTGCACTTAAAGAGCAAAAAAAAAAAAAAATAAAATAAAGCAAAGAAAAAAAAACCAAATCGAGTTAAAAGGCAATACAAAAAGGAAAAAAAAAACAAGCAAAATAACAGTTATGTTTGTGAAGTAGCAGAAAATTGAATACTCTTAAAGAACTAATTTAAGCTCTAATGTTAGAAAATACAGAATATGTCAAACATAAATTCTCATAAATAAAAAATATTTATATGATTTAGTTCTAAGCTTTTTTTGATGAAAAAGTTGTTAAAAAAAATCCACAAAAAATTATAAACTTTGTTCAGATGATAGAAGAATGTATAAAGCAGACTTAAGGAACTTAAGAAATCATAGCTTAAAATTTTCAAATTAAGAAGTTTCTTCAAAAAAGTTTTTTTTGACACACACTTTTGTTGAAATTATGGTTTAAAAAAAAGTTATTTCTAAAGAAAACAAGCTATTTATAAAAGTATTTACTGGACAAGAAGAATCCCAAAAAATATTGCATCTTAATTATGGAGTGTTCCTTGACTTCCTTTGACTAGAAGAAAATTTTTCTAATCAAGAAAATACCTCAACATAGCTTACTAAATGTCTGCCTCATTTCTTGACTTAACTAAAATACCCCGACTGCATGTTAGAGTATTACAAAAAAATTGCAATGAAGATGGAGGCGAACGACGTCGCGTCGTTGACAGTTCACGAACTCAACACACACACAACACACACACAACAACAACAACAACTGAGCTGAGCTCATTCTTGAGATACAGATACAGCAGCAAAGATACGCGATACGGCGTTTGGCCAGCTGCAACAACAGCAACAATGAGAAACTAGTTGCAACTAGTGCAACAACAACAACAACTGCGAACTCGTTTGCCGGGAAAGGCGTTGCCACAAAAGCAGAAAATGCTGCACAGTGGGTGTACGTGCAACAAACTGTGGCAAGCAGCAAGCACTGTTTTGTGTGGGTGAGAGAGTTGCTGCTGTGAGAAAGAATGCTAGAAAAAAGCGGCCATTAAAGCCGACTGCAGCTGTTGCTGCCTGCAAACAAGAGTTGTAAATAGTATCTGATAGATACTTTTTTTGATCGCCCGCATAAGCTGCACAAAGCTCATTAAATTGATTGACTGCTGCGAGGCTGTTTTATGAGGCAACTGCCTCAGATTTCAGATAATGTATGCTGAAGAAATCATTTTCAAAGAAATTCATTTCAAGAATTGCATTTTTTCACTTGAAATTCGATCGCCACGAAAGTGAATTAATTTCTGTTGAAATGAAAATCATGATTTTAAAATAATTATAAAAAACCCAAGAAAAACATACAAATTATCATTAAAATATTTTTAAAAATATTATTTATACAACCAATTTTGTCACTTCATCATATTTAAACAATTTAATTGACTTAATGGCGTTATAAAAAATATTATTACTAACAAAAATGGCAAACATTTGTCAGACAATTATATAATTATTATTTATATGATTTTTGGCCATGCAAAAAAAAAAATGCAAAGTGCATGCAAATTGTTAAGGGTTGGGGGCAAAAGGCGTCTAGACAGGCGCCAACAACAACAACAACAAAGAGAAGAAAAAAGAAACATACGGAAAATATATAAAAATGTGCTCAACACATTTATGGATATGTGTGTGGAGTTGTTGTTGTTGTTGTTGTTTACGAGGTTGTCGTGGAGACAATTTCCGGGTGTCTAAATCGGTCGAGACGCGTCAGTTTCGTTCAGTTTCAGTTTCAGCTTTTGCCCACCCACAGTTAATAGGATTTTGTTGTTGTTGTTGTTGTTGTTTGTTGCACAGAGTATATGAATCATTTGCTCATTTAACGGCAATTAGGCGTAAGTCAAAATGGCACTAAAAATACATTTAAAACGCTTGTCGAGAACAACAACAAGAAGAAGAAGAAAAGATAGAACAGGGCAAAAATATGCATAAAATGTTGAACTCCATTTGCATAACTTAACCTAGGTATTTGTATTTAATGTATTCGTAGGGCGCATAAATCAAGGAAATCAAAAAAAAAAAAAGGGGTTGCAAAACAACAAATACACCGATGAGAAATATGGTTAAAAGCAACAACAACAAGAACGAAACGAAAAAAAAGATTACGTTTCATTCATTGAATGCAAATGCTGTGAGAAAAAAAGAGGCAAAAGTGGGGAAGAGAGAAATATACATATGCAAATGTTTTATATAGGATTACTATGCACATACTACATACATATGTATGTGTGTACTACTATTTGTATTTGTATTATGCACACAGCTGCTGCTCTGCCCTTGTCAAGAGTCTGGCCACGTTTATTCTCATGCCTTCAAATAAAAATCCCTCCTCTTAACTCCCTTCGCCTTTTTAGCGCGGATTTCCGTTGTGGCATGTTAAAAATGTTGCGGCAGACATAAAAAAAAAAAATAAACAGCCAGCTCAAAAGAAGTTTGAATAAAAAGCACATTTGAATGTCAAGATTTTTGCATGTGCAAGTTTAAAGGCAGCTTTAAAAGGATGCACACAGAGAGAACTAGAAAGAGAGAGAGAGAGCGCGAAACAGTTAGAGCTCAAGGTCTACAAAAAGTCAGCGGCGCTTTGTCTCCACCATTCATCATCATTATCATTATCTAAAAGCTCATCATCATTTTGGTACATGCACATATTCAGATATTGTGATTCATGCGCCACAGGAAGCCGCAACAGACAAACAAAAAAAAAACAGAAAACAAAAAAACAGTTGAAAAGTGCACTCATTGCATATGCATGTGATTTGTGTGTGTGCTGATATTGTATCTTTTGCTGGACACTTTTTTTCTTTCTTTTTTTTTTTTTGCATCATTATAAAGACTAGTCAGCGGCATTGTTCTGTTTTCTGTTGTTCATGAAAGCGAAAGGCTTTATATGCACAAAAAGCCCTCTTCCACTCTCTTTAGTCTATGAACTCTCCCATTCTCTCTGTGTTGTTGAACTGGACTATAGACTCTCCAAAGCGCAAGATGATTGCCAGACAAAGCAGCGGGATCAGAGAGAGAAAGAGAGAGTGCACTGAGAGCGCAGTTGACATGTTAATATGCTGAGTCAGCTGCAATCACCTGATACAGTATTAGAGATGTCACAAAGAAGAATTAGCGTGAAACTAGCTAAAATTTAGCTAGTCTCCAGAATAAGATATTGGAAATGGCTAAAAACTGAACGGCTTTAAATATACTAAGAGCATCATTTTGATGATAGAAAACTGCAGACTCAATTTGACGCCATGGGTCAGACAACGAGCATCCTGTCCAAAAGAGATACAGATAGACAGTAGAAGAGGGGGGCAGGAACTGTGCCTACTGGCCCGCAACGATTGCCCAACCAACAACAAAAAAAACAACAACAACACAAGTGCTGTGGCTTAAAAAGCACGAGTTGCGGCCACATTTGGCATTTTGATGGCGCTTTGGCCCCCAAAGCGCCTTTTGCACAATATTCAATATTCGAAAGCGTGCATATGTGTGTGTGTGTGTATGTGGGTGGGTGTATAAGTGTGTGCCCCCAAAAAAAAGAAGTAGCAACTTAAAGAGTGCATTGAACTCAACTTAACGACGACGAGAGTGCATGAAAAGGTAAAGAGAGAGAGAGAGAGAGAGAGTTGGGTGGGGGTGAGGGCAATGCGGGTGCCGGTCATAGTACGCCCTCAACTAATCAAAACCAATTAGCAATAGGGCGCGAAAGAGAGGCAATGAATGTACAAACAATATATTGTATATTATATATATATGTATGATGTTCAGTTAGATGATGACGCGAACAAACGAACAAATAATGTTCACGTACAATGTTGCCAAAGGGCACGTGATCTGACTTCACAATTGTCAACTGTGTATGTGTGTGTGTTTGTAGAGAAATTGTCATTGGGACAAGCTAGTTTTATTTTTATACGCTGTATATAAAAAAATATTTTTATGTCCAGTAATAATAATTGTGGGGGATTTTTTTTCTGAATTAATAAAACAATAATTGATATAGGTACGAATCAGAAAAAATGAAATAAAAGAATTTAATTTAATTTTCCAGAAATAAATATTGATAATTAATAAAATCAGCTTTAACTATTCTCATATTGCCTGTTCTAAAACATTCTGAAAACCATTACATAAACTCTATGTCCATAAACAATTACAGACTCTGATTGTCTATCGAAGTTGTTGATTGCAACGGAAGTCCGGCAGGGTATGCTGAGAGGAGCGGGGGGGAGAGTTTGACAGCAGTCATGGCAAATTTCAAAATGAAAATGAAAAAAAAAATCAGACAATAATTACTTAAATTATTGTCAATTATTGCAATTGCAGTTACGGGGGCGTCACAATAGATATATACGTGTTTTTTTTCACAACAACTATAAAATATTGATTAGTTTAATAGTCGGATAAAAGCAATTTGTTAGAGTATGTGTCATTTATTATTACAATTCCAAATAAGAATCTAAAGGGAAAACTCATTAACCCTTTATTAAACTATTTTTATCCATTATAGTGTATTTACTTAGTCGCACACTTTTATTTTCCGCCCATTGATTGTTGCAATTTTGTTGCTCAACGTAAATTTTAATAATTGAACACAATATTTATAATAACAATACTTAAAAGCCAGACTGACGTGTGTTTTTTTTTTTGTATACGCTTTACGTAACAGTTTTTTATTATTATAATTTACGAATTTATTTATACACACACACGAGCTCTCCATTCTTTATTTAATGTGTGTGCACTTGTCAGCTGTTTTATTTTTGAGAACCCTACTTTAAAAAGATGGTTGGGGAAGCGTGAAAAAAAATTAATTTTTAATTATTATTCTTAATTGCAAGCGTTAATTGCAAATGTGGAAAGAAACAACAACTGCAATGAAACATGAAAATTAATTGCACGCATCGAAAAATACATTGTAAAAAAAACATACAAAGCTGGAATAAATTGAGTGAGTGGGAGAAAGAGAGAAAGAAGTAGAACGAGTAAGAGGGAAGTTGTGGGAAATATCCATATATAACAAAATGAGGTGTAAAAACCCAGAACCTATTTACACAAAAATTCTTTTACAAAATAGAATCGCCAAAAACCCAAAATCTACGTTAAAAATAAACAGAACTATTTAAAATATAATCAAAATAAAAAAAAAATCCTTAAAGATTAGATTCATATTTTAACAATATTATAAACCTAAAAATATTCTGGCAACTCTAAAACGTTCTAGTCTCTAAAAACAGCTACCGTTATATACATTTCCCGTTTATCTTACATCTCATACATTTTCTGCTGACATTTTCCCTCCAGTAGTTGGTTTTCTCTTTTGCTCTTCAGCTAAACTATGCCAACAACAACAACAACAACAACAAACAGCCGCAACGGCAACTTGACATTTGGCGAATACTTGGCCCCGAAACAAATTCTGTCTTGCTTTGATCTCTCCACTTGAGAGCGTTTGTTTCGCATGGGTCAAAAAAAAAACACTGAAAAACATCAAAATAAATAACACAAAAAACGAAAAACAAAAATAATGAAAGAAAAACAAAATTCACTGAGGGTCTGTTCAGGCTAATCTGGCTAAAAGCTAAAAGCAGCAGCGGCAGCAGCAGACGCCATTGACAAGATTTACTTGTACAGCTATTTATTTATTTATTATCACGAGGAGCCGCCATTAAGCGGCTGCTTCCTGAACAGAAGGAAGTTAAGGGGGAGGAAATGGTGCTCTCTGCTCATAAAGCAAAAGCCCAATTGATTAAAGTAACAACAGAAGCAGCGTGCGCAAAGGAGCAAAAGAGAGAGAGATACAAAATTGCTGGCCAGGCTGAGCCAGGCGGACTTTGTATTATGACTGTGTGTGTGTGTGTGTGCGTGTGCATGACTCATTTGCAATTAAGCGACAAAAGGCAGTCAAGCAGCAGCAGCGAAACTCACTCACGCACACACACACATGTAAGGCAGCATTCAAGTGCCGCAAAAATGCCAGCATAAAAATAAAGTAAGCGCTGCTGCGCCAAAAGAAGAAAACCTACAAAAGCAGCAGCAGCTGAAGGCAGCGACCACAAAAACCAAAACAGCGCCAGCGCTAAAAAACAGAGAGAGAGAGAGCGCGAGCAAGCGATTTGTTTGTGTGCGTGCCTGCAAAATTCAAATTGGCTCAGGCGAGCGTCGACGCTGACGTCGACGTCGACATCGGCTGATGTTTACACAACGTGCGGCGAATTTGCAACAACAACAACGAAGACGACAGCGCTGCTGCTTTGTATTTTTCTTATGCCGCTTGATATTTTTGCGTTTTCTTATTTCTGTATTTGTTTCTTCTTTTTTTTTTGCTCCGTTGTCGACTCTAATTGAAAACAAGCAAAGACGAACCGAGTGTGTGTTTGTGCAAAATAAAATGAAACAGAAAAAACAAGCAGCGTCTACAGCTGGCGCTGCCCGCTGCTGCTGCTGCTGCTAGCTGCGGTTAGATGCGAAATTGTATAGCAAAGCGTTGCCAGCGTTGCCAAACTTCAAGCAGCACATTTTGTCGCTGTAGCTTTGCAGCAGAAGCAGCAGCAGCAGCAGCAGAGACAACTAATGGTTGTTGTAGTTTCAGTGCTGACTATATATGTATTTGTCTGTCTGGCCTGTGCATTTGCCTTGTACGTACGTATGTATGTATGTGTGTATGTATATACACGTTTATCTTTTATATGTGGCCATATCTTTGAAGCCATACATAGTGCGTTAATTTACAGGACATACAAAGTCTTCATCCATGGCTAATTTATGCCTACATATTTTAAAGACAACTTTGTAAAGATGTTTTGTATGTGTGTGTGTGTGTGTATGTATGCACCTGATCGATGCTTAATGATAGCGACAAGAAAACAAGAAACCGGTTCAGCATTGTTAACTGGTTTCATCGGTAACAGGTAATAACACATCAGAGCCCAGCTCTTTTGGTCATAATAATCGATTTGTTGCTGCCTTTGGTCACTCTTTCTCTCCCTCTCCCTCTCTATCTCTCGCGGTCTTTGTCTTCGTGATAATCTTTTGTCTCTGCTTCTTAGCACCTTTTGTCAACGTGTGTGTGAAATGTGGCAACGTTGCGCAAAAAAACACACACAAAAACGTCCCTATCATCCCTACTTCTCACTCACTCACACACTCACTCACTTTAGACAGCCTCAAGTCGAGTGTGAAATTATTTGGGAAATTTTCTAATTTCCCATACAGAAATTGAGTTATCGCATCGTTGCCAGACAACAAAAACAACGGGAAAAAAAAGCAACGAACGATGCCGTTGCTGTCACGTTCCCTCTCCTTCTATACTATGTATGGGCATATGGAATTACGAAACAAACCAAAAGCAACAACAGCAGCAAATAACAATGGCAAAATGTGCAATGCAAAACAGGCACAGACGTGTGTGTGAGCGAGAGAGAGACATGCTAAAACAATAACAATGCAAATAATAATCAAATAATTGCACGACTTGCAAAACAAAAAGCTGTACTCAAAACGTACAAATACAACAACAACCGCTACGAGGCGTTCCTGAACGTATTCATAGATACGAAAACACACACACACACACACAGAGACAAAAAAAAATTCAATTTGCAAAAGTCGGAAATATTTTTGCGCATTTTTTGCTGCTGCTCTTTTTTTTTAGTTGCTTATCAGCTGTACGCGAATTTGACCGCGACAAGGAATAACAACAATAACAATAACAATGGAACAACAAAGTTATGGCCTTAACTTGGAAACAAAATAAATAAAAACGTTGGATGAGTAAGCCTCAAAGTCTTTCTCCCAGGGGTTGAAATAGCACTACAAACAAAAAAAAAAAACAACAACAATAAACAAGTCATGTGTCGTGAGTAACCCATTTGTAATAATATAATTAAGAGCGTGTGCATAAATAAACAAACAAACAAACGTTATAAATGACTGTGCTTACAGTTATATATTTATACATTTTATAAAAATCCAAAGCTTCTTATAAAAAAGTCTTTTATAGAATTTAGCAAGCACTTACGAACCTAACCTATCACAATTTATTGATCGATGAATTGAAGAATGTAAAGAATTAGGAGAAAATATTTTTTTTTCATGTAATGAATCTTTGAAAAATAATATCGAACAAATTTGTTAAGTTGAACCAACAATGTTTTAAAAAAAAAAAAAAGTACCTACAAAATAATAATCAAATAATAATAATAATAAACTAATAATAATAATAATAATAATGTTAATAGTAATAATAATAGTATTAATAATTAAAGAATTATTGAATAATGCCAACTAAAGAATTATAAGATTGTTATGACTAGCGCACTAAATTATAAGTTCTTAAACAAATAAATTAAATTAAATACTATTAAATGACTCAGCATAAAGGCAACCCTATACAAAAAAAATCATTCTAAAAATTAGAAAAAAAAACTATTCCTAACCTCAAGAAAATGTATTGTTATTGATCTTGTTTTTCTTTTTCTCTTTATGTAACTTGGGGCAAGAGGAAGAAGGGCTGGGTGTAAGAAGATAACAAGAGTTTTTAATTTTTGTAATTTGTCGTCGGCTGTCTCGTCTCGAAAATAGCTTGGTTTTTTTCCTTTTGCCTACTAAATAGGCACAATGTATCGTTCTATATGTAAGTATAATAAAAATGAAAAGGTATATATGTATTCTGAGTACAATTACAATTTTTCTATGACTGTTCTCTATTAGATTCTATTCTATTCAGAGTTTCGGTTCTCTATCTAATCTACATTTGTTTTTTTTTGTTTTTTTTTTTTTTGGCTTGCCCCACTGAAAACAGCGAACGTTGTCAATGCCAAAAAGAAACCAAAAACAACAACTATGTGTGTGTGTGTGTAAAAGTTTTCAACAATAGCAACAACAAATAAACATAGAAAATGTAACATGACATTGAAACAAGTCAAATGCTTTGAAATAACGAAAAAAAATCGGATACTCTCAGTATTTGTTTGTAACAATTTTTTAGTTTTGCCACGAAACAAAAGTTTAGGGGGAAGCACACAAAGAAGAAGAGAATAAAAATACATTAATCAATAAATAAGTCAAAGAATAAGCTTTCAAACTTGTATTGTTAAAATAAAAGCAAAAAAATCGGATGAAAGAACTTTTTAGAAAAAAAGTTAAACAATGTAAAAATTAAATAAACATTGCCAGAAAATACTTACAAATTGCGTAAACTTTAGAATGTGCTTAAAAATATCATCTGAAATCCCAAAAAAAAAATTACTCTCACTCTAAAGTTGAATCCACATGTATTACTTAACTTCCTAAACTTGTTCTCGACTTCCTCAGGAACATAGATTAGATAATCTAATTATATGGCGCCACGTAAAAAAAAAAAACGTTTAAAAAACTAGTTGACTGGGTCTCTAATTAAACACAGAGAGAGAACTGAAATAATAACCAGTTTGGGAGAACTGAGACACCAAAAAGGAACACGCAATTTTAATATATGGCTATAAAAATAGAAAAAAAAAAACATGGCTATAACAATAAAAGTCTACGAACCAAAAACCAAAACTAGACGTCATTGATCTTTCACTAGATAAAACTTGAATGCAAAACGAGATAAAAGTTAAAAGAAGAAAATAAGTTAAGATTTTTTCACATTTGTTTTTGAGGTATTTTTATAGTTTCAATTAAAATTTGGCAATTATACATTTTTGTCTAGTGTAAACAATAATTCTGCGGCCAAAACACAGATGAAGCAAAAATTCACAGCTGGAAATGTATCCCGCAGATACAAAGATACAGATACACAGCTGGCTAAATAACTAAGCGTGTAGTGAAGTTGTTTTGGGTGCGTAATTTATCTATGCACATTTTGGCCAGAAACTATTTTTTGTTGTTTTTTGTTGTTGTTGTCGACACATTTCTCGTATTCGGTGCGGTTCATTGTCAATGTCAAAAAGCTGTTGACTGGTTTTCTGTTTTCTGTTTTTTTCGTGGTTTTATTTTTTTTATGATGTTGTTTTTGAGCTAGTTTTTTTTTTTTTTGACGATTGTCTTGTAATTAACCAACAACAATTGTTGTTGTCGGTTGTTGTTGTTGCTGTTTCTGCGGTTGTTGTTTCTGCTGACATTGATGCGGGTTTAATGCACCGAGCTCTCTTCTGGGCCGTTTTAATGACTTTGGGCCAAGCAGCAAAACATTTGGTTACAACAAAAAATGTGTGTTGTTGTTGTGTTTTGAGAAGAGAGCCGGCTAATGAAGCAATTAGCCGTCGACATTTGCACCCAAAAGAAAAATACAAAAAAAAACCCAACCAAAAATAACAGAAAAACAATTAAAAAGACTATTTAAGAGGTTAGTGTTTTTAGACTAAGAAATGCCCTGGGATTTTTAGACTAAAAATAATTTTTGCTTTATATTTTTTAATTTAATTTAAGAGGTTATTGATGATTTTTTTTCAAACTCTAGAAACCCATTTCAAAAGTCAATTTTTAAAAGTTTCCAGGGTATCAGATAGGAAAATAAATAAAAAGGTTTTTAAGAGTTTTTTTTTTTTTTTCAAGTATTTTTTCCACTCAGAAATAATTTCTGAAGTATTTTTTTTTTTTTTCTCAATAATTAGCTCTGTTTTTTACCTTTAATATTTTTTTATATTTAATTTTAGAGGTTATTGATGATTTCTCTTTCTTTTGCCACACAACTCTATGAAAACCCATTTCAAAATCAATTCTCAAAGGTTACAGGGTATCATATAGGAAAAATAAATAAAGCACATATAAATATACAAAAAAAAAAAAAAAAAAAATCAAACGAAAAAACAACAATAGAAACGACCACAAGAAACTTGTTTGGCCAAGAGAACATACAACCAACACACACACATGAATAAAAGGCAGACAGAGGCACAACACAAACACACACACACACACACAGTTCTATTCTTTTTTGGGGGGAGGGGAGGGCCCAGAAAACAAAAAATTGTGTGTGCACGAAATTACGTAATAACGCAAAATAGACGTCGACAGCAGAAACGACGACGACGACGACGACCGTGCCACATGTCCGTGTCTCTAGTGTCCACAACAACAACAACAACACCTCTTTCTTCTCTCTCTCTTTTTTTTTACTGTACACGTCCGCTGCTGTTGGCCAAGAAGAAGGGGGTGGAGGGGGGAAGATGCGACAACGACGACGACGACAAGTCAAGGTAAAAAAGTTACGCGTTTTTAGGCATGGGCCACTTGAGAAGAATCACAAAAGTATCTCAACTGAGGCTAAGCTGCATCTTTTCTTCTTTTCTCTGTGGCATGAAGTAGAAGACGTTTCACAGATCTGGCAACTCTCTTCTGGCCAGTGGGCGCAACTACTTTGCATACGGGGGGGGAGGGGAGAAGAGCTTGGTGTCAACCGTTAGTTGACATTTTTCGTTTTTTTTAGGGCCTACGCAGCAGCATTGAGATACATTTAAAGCAGATACATTTATCTAGCCATTTCTACGTATGGAAAATTCCAGGTAGCTGTGAAATGCATACGCAGGAAATTAAGTTTTCCACAGAAATAACAAAGAGAAACTCTTTTCTTTAAAATTATAAAAGTTTATGGAAGCTAATAGATTTTTAAGTAGTTTATCTAGAGTTTTTTTCAGATATATCTGAAGAGATATTTGTTCTTTGTTAAAAACAGAATTTTTACGGTTTTTTTTTAGATTATTTTATCAACCTCCTAAGTTTTCCACAGAAATATCAAAGAGAAACTCTTTTCTCTTCAAATTATAAAAGTTTCTTGAAGCTAAAGATTTTTTGGTAGTTTATCTAGAGTTTTTTCAGATATTTCTGAAGACTTATTTGTTCTTTGTTAAAAACTATTTTTAAGGTTTTTTAGTTATTTACTCAAAAGTAGTAGAAATCTTTATTTTTTCAACCACCTGAGAGTTTTTCTCGACGATAAGTTAGAACTTAATATTTTTTCTTTCACATTAATCCAGAAAACTTTAAGTTTCTCTACTTTCTAAAACCAGAAATATTTGAGCATTAATTTGATAGGCATTTTACATATTCATAGAATTATTTTTCCACCAGAAAACTTTCCACCTAACAACAGCTTTTAAGCAGTTCCATAAATATTACCGAAAAAATCGATTGCTTATATTTAAAAAAAAAAACAAATTTCTTTTCTATTCAAAAACTTACCTTTTTAATGTATCGCGCAGTTTTTGATTATTATTATTATTATTGTTGTTGTTGTTATTGCTGCTGCTACTATCCACGGCGATTTGTTGTTGTTGCTGCTGCGTAGTTTCGGCTAATTTTCCAAAACAAATGTTACGGCTGCTGTCGCGTACCATGTTTCGGGACAACAATCACGATCTATGGAGGCGCATAATTTTAAATGGGCGCGCTCCTCCCATTGAATGAAATATCCCGTTGAGATTTAACTCTTTTGCTTTTTCTTTTTCTTTTTCTTTTTTTTGCTCGTTGTTCACTCGCACATTTTCGAGATACTTTTATTTCGCACTAGATCTCTCTCTTTGATTTCTTTTAATTTTTCTCAATTGATTGCTGCATTTTTTATCTTTTTTGTTGCATCTTTACACAAACACACACAGAGGCGAATTTGCTTCTCTTTTTTATTATGGGCTGTAAATAGATTTTTTTTAAAGAGGGGGGCGGGGTTGAGGACGTAAGGGTTGGATTAGCATATTATCTGATGATGGAGTGCAATTGCTTTATGAAGAAGACACTTTACTGCACTTTAGACACTTTTCTTTTATTTACTTATTTAGTTTAGTTGAATTGAATTGAGTGAGACGAACAACACAAAGCTTATGCCAATTTATGTTAATTTAGCACTAAAAATACACATAAAAATGTTTTAATTTAATTCAACTAGAGAGCAATTTAAATTTATTGAAATCAACAACAAGCACTGTATATAAATATATGTATGTACACATTGTATCTATGAGATACCCAAGAAGATCTTTGCGCTCAATTTAAAAAGGCAAGGCGCTGCTGCTTCTTCTTATTCTTCTTCTTCTACTGCTGGACACAGGGGCTGCACATAATATGTATATAGTATGTATATACATAGTATAATCGCGTGTATTCTTTGTACATAAGTAATAGAGGGCCTGGGTCTGCTGTTGCAGCGCATTTCCTCAACAACAACAACGACTATAAGGTGGAAAATGCGAGCAGCGCAGTCGACAGCACGTTATTATAATCCAGTCAACGTTTACAACAAAGCAGGCAGCCGGACCGGGACCGGGACCAAAAGAACCCAACAACAACATCTCGCCATCAATCCACGAACCGGCCAAATACAAGAAGAAGAAGAGAGAGAGAGAGAGAAAAAAAAAAGAAATCCAGTCAAAGAGCTGAAGCTGAAGCTGAAGTCGGGCCAAGCCAAGCGGGGCGCATGTTAAAAATTCCAAAAAGCAGGCAACATGGAAATACAAGAACAACAATTCATGCCTGCTGCTTGCTGCCTGAAGTTTGGCAACGTCGCAAGCCGCTGCTCTTGCTATCTCGCACCTATCTCTGTCTTGTGCACGCTGTGTAGCGTGAAATGAAGTTTGGCAACGTTGTGTTTGCTTATAATTGACGTTTGCACTGAACTGCTGCGCTGCTGCTGCTGCTGCTGCCCGCTGTCTGACGTGGTTGTTATAGCTACTCATCACACACATACACACATACAAACATACAACACCGCACAAAGTGGGGTGTCTGTTGAGTGAGCGAGATAGAGCGACAGGTTTTAATGGCTCGTTGTTGCTGCTTCAGCGCACATACATACATGGCATTTGTATGTGTATGTGTGTGTGTGTTATGTACTTTTATGTACATAAAGAATTTATAGCTGGTACTTTTTGTGCTGTGCTGTGCTGCTGCCTCTGCCTGGGCAAGGCATGGAAAAACGAGTATTTGCTTCGAGTTTGTTATTGCCGTTTGTCATTGTTGTTGTTGTTGTTGCTGCTGCTGTGTATTTATAAATGGTTATGTAGTCATGTGCATGTGTGTTTGTATGTGTGTGTGTGTGTCTGTTTTAGTTGAGAGGGGTGCTTTGGGAACGCGCGTTGTTATTTCACGTTTTTTCTGTTTTTTCTTTTCAGCCTGCCTAAAATGTAGTTTTGTCGCTATTGCTATTGCTACGTTTTTTTGGGGGCCCTTTTTTTTGTATGTGTGTTTGGGGCGCAGCAGGAAATCACAACTACATACACGCATAGCTGAAGCCCATAAAAATACTAAAACCTATGTGTATGTATGTGTGTAACGCGCAGACGCTAGCGGGCGTTAAATGCTTTTTCTCTCGCTTACACGCGCACACACAGCGCTATCGCTCTTGCATTCGCACCCACACTAACCAAAAGTGGGAGAGGAGAGCTTAATGCGGCAGCCATTGCTGTGCTGCTGCCGTCGTCGTCGTTGACGCTGTCGTTTTTGGGGGGGGCTGCCAATCGATCGTGAAAGTTTTTTGTGGTGGCGCTGCCTGCCTGTTTGCCTGCCTGGCTGTACTAAAATGTTGCTGCTGCGCATCAGTCGCTTTGTATGACTGCTGGGGTGCGGTTGAAAAACGCTTGAATTACATTTTTCTGTTTTTGCTTCTTTTTTCCGCCTCTGTCGACGTGTGCAAAAATCTAATTTGAAAACTTACACTAAACTAAATACAAATTCTGTTCAATTATTTTGTGCGTCTTGCGTTCGTCTGTCTTCCTCACTCTTTCTCTATGCAGCAGTCCTTTTGCGTTTTTTTCTACTCTATGTTGGCGGCCATTTTGTTGGGATCGTATTTGGATTAAATATTACAGCAAAACTGCGACATTTATGGCTTAAACGCTGTGACCATTTATAGATAGCAGCATATTGCAAAAAAAAAAAAAAAAAAAGAGGCGGCTTTGGCTAGAATACGAATTCATTAATATGCCAGCAGCTGCTAGAGCTAAAACAGCAGCAGCAGCAGAAGAAACCAAACCAGTTTTCAGCTTCTTCTTCTTCTTGCTTCTTTTGTAGTCAGCGAACTATGCAGTCATTTTTGTAGCGCTGCTACGTGACCACACACACACACACACACACACACAGACAGGCACACAAACGTACGTCGTGCGACGACCGCATTTGCAATAAAGCTTCATGAGCGGTCAGGGGGTTGAAGTAGGGGAAACAGGGATGCCACCACACGCCGCGACAACAACAGCTATGAAAACTTTGTAGTTTTTGTCCGTACAACGTAGTTTCTAGCAGCTCTCATACACACGCACACATACAGGCGCAAGCGCACGCACACGAAACGGGTTAAATAAGAAAAAAAAAAAAACAAACACGTCTTTTACTGCAGCCGGCAGCTCGCTCGCACGCACAGCTCATTCATTGGGTCTCTCGCTTGCACGCGCGCGTTCTCGTTTCGTGCAGCTGAATCGATTTTTCAACGAGCGACAAACGACGTCGACAACGACAACGCGACACGACAATTTCTCTCCATGCACAAAGCGCCATCTCGCTCGCATCAATACAATACGAATATGCTGCGCGCTCGCTCACACCGCTTTATTTGCGTTGTTTCGAACAAACACGCACACACATATGCACACATACAGACAAGTTGTACATGGCAGCGCCATGTTACTTTTCGTTGTTGTTTTTGTGCTGCCAACTCTCGTTGAGGGGGAGCTGTCAGCCTGGATTTTTGCTACACAAATTTCAACGACGCTGTCGACGTCGCTGCTGTAGCCGATGCTTGCGTCGCGTCGCGTCGCGTCGCTCTGCTGCTGCCTCGTTATTTTTCAGCCCGTTGCACGTCATCCGTTCGCCTTATGTGCTTTGAATTTCTGATGAAATTCTTTGCTTTCGAGTTAATTGCTGTTGCTGTAGCTCTGCTGCCGACTGCGACGTTGGCAGCAAGAGCAACGGCAGCGCCCCCAGCCCCAAAAACTGGAGCTGCCTCTTCGCCTCTATCTGAATCGTTGTGCCATTTTTCTTTGTGCTGCGCAGCTTTGTAGATCGGCTCGACATAAAATCAACGAATCGAGTCCTGGGCGTATACACACACACACACACACACATACATATATATTTTTGTACATATTTATATATTGGTGTTTTTTTCATTAAGTACAAATAATTGGCATAAGCTTTGTGCGTTCGCTTTAAATTTACTTTTTACTTCACTTTATACACTAAATTATTTTCGTTATGTTTTTTTTTTGTTTTTATATTTTACATATTCTTTTATAAACACTGCAACACTTTCTTCAAGCTGCCAATTCACCACAAATTTTATGGATTTTTTTTTATATGGCACTTTTTAGTAGTTGTTGTTTTAAAACTCTTCCAGTTGCTGATGATTTGTTTCCTTACCATTTGCGTTGAGAGCTGCAACGAAAACAGAAAAAATTTAAGTTTAGAAATATGTTGCGGAAAAGGAAATAATTTACTTTTTAGCTTTTTATTGAAATCTACTTGAAAAAATATTTTATGGCATATTTTGTTAGACAAACAAAATATATTTTATTTTAAACTTATTAGGTGGAGAAAATTTTTTTTCAGAATTTTTGAAAAAAAAACATGATTTTAACTACTTTTTCAGATTTTTTGAATTCACAAAAATAAATATTTTTTTTGAAAAATCTGATTGTTACATATTTTAAGAACCTTTGTAAAATTTTATAAAATGTATCAAAATTTTGAAACTGAAATTTAGAATACTTACACCATTGAAGAAGCGAAGGCGTTCAGTTGCGATCGTAGCTTATTTCCAAACCGTTTTGGACTGCATTCGAAATTTTGGCATATTATTTTTTCGAAAAACCTCCAAAGCAACGATTCCCGGTTAAGTTCGATTCGATCGCGAGCCGGAGTCAAAAATTTGATTTCTTCCTTATTTATTTCACTTGGAATTTTGCTGCAAAATTTGTATTATATATATTTTTAGTGAATTGAATTCAGCATCAAAAAACCAACATCACAAATCAAATTTTTTATTTATTTCAAATTTAGCGCAAAAAACAATAAAAAACTTGCTTTTCAATTTGTATTATAATTATTTTCTTTTTGAATTAGATTGCATTTGAAATACTTTTTTGGCTTTTCAATTTGCTTCTGCTGCTTTTACGTATTGTTTTTGTTTGTGTTTGATTGTATTTTTTACATTTTGTATTTACATTTGTTGTATTTGCATTTGCATTTGTATTTGTGTAATTAATGCGTTTTCCACATAAACACAATCGCCCACACACGCACACATTCACACACATCCATACACGTACGCAACACACACTCACACATATACGCGCGCGTTCGCTCCGACACCGCGACACTCTCACATATGCATTTATACAATTTGCATAAATAGAAGAGCCAGAGCCGTTTGCATGAAACCGCGGACGTTGTGAGATGAAGGGGAACTACTGCAGGGGGGGTGTTTTAATTTCCGTAACTTTATGCTTAATAAATATTTACTTTTATTTTGTTATTTTGCGTGTGTTCGGCTTCTTAAATATTATCAATTTATACTTGTAATTTAATTCAGTTTAATAACATATTTGCCGCGCGCACAGCGACAACGAACCGACCACGACAAAAATTCAACTGAAACTGAAAGAAATAGCGAGTTGCCAGATTTGAATCGTGGCGGCGGGCATTTTTAAAAATGTGGCAGCACTCCAACTTTTTAAGGGGTAAGAATTTGGTATTTTTTCTTAAGACAAAAGTTGGCAGCTCTGTTCTAGTGCTGCACAACTCGAAAAGCGGTTGATGTATTTGACGTAAGCCTTTTTAAATAAATTTTGCTGCCAATTTCTGTATAATATTTATGTGTTGTCCATAATGATTACCAGTGATTTATGCATGTTAAAAATATTTTTAATTAAATTGACATCATCAGTTAAAGATAAATAAATGCCTTATTGAATACACTATAAAACTAAGACTTTATGTTGCCACAATAATATTTTAATTGCAATCTCAAATTAGAGAGAAAATTAAATTATAAAAAAAAGTATTATATTGCAACCAACTAGGGATCTGGCTTAAGGCATACTATTTATTTGTTTTTTTGACAAATTTATGTGCCGCAGTACGTTTTAAAATTTGGGCAAATGCTTAGCAACACTTGTAAATTAATTTATAGCACATTTAGTGCTGCCAACTTAGCGAAACACACGATTAGCTGTCGGGTTGGCAGTAAACAAATAGAACACAGGAAAACACTTACGATTATTATTAATATTTATGGGATGCCATTTGACGCACCGCAGACAGGATGAGCAATCTAAAACAGGACTTGGACGAGTATTTACTACTACAAAGCGATCAAAAGAAGAACTTCAATGTGAAGCTGCCACATCTTAAGGTCCCCGGACTGACGAACATCTTTTCGCGCACAACCGAACAGCCCGAGGCAAACAGTTGGTTAAAGGAAACACAGGACACATGCTGTCCCAAACTGGTAGGTTACCACGTAACCGCAATTCGCATATTGACCTAAACTGCCCATCTAATATTTCATGTTCTTTTTTGCAGTCTCGACTGCAACGCATTGTTGGCTTTGTTGCCTGTTTGGGAATGGGATGTCTCTGCATGACGCTGTCGACGCTTTACATTCCGGTGCTGTTGCTAAAGCCAAAGTTTGCCTTGCTTTTCACACTGGGCAGCCTGTTCTTCATACTGAGCTTCTGCTTCCTGGTCGGCTTTCAGGCGTTCTTCAAGCAAATCTTCTCCAAGCCACGTCTGCTTACGTCCATCTCATACAGTGCCTGTCTAACGCTGACGCTTTACTTTGCTCTTGTGGCCAAGAGCACGGCTTTTACGGTTCTATTTGCCGTAGGCCAAATAATCACATTACTATTCATGCTGCTGGGCATGGTGCCGGGTGGGGCGACGGGCCTCAAGTTCTTTGGCCAGCTGTTTAAGAGCAGCGTCTCCGGATCCTCGAGTGCGCTGCCCGTCTAACATATTTTCTCACAATTTATACAAACAAAATTATTTATTAATCGTTAAAATAATGCAAAAATAAAACATACATTTGTGATAAAGTCATAGTTTATTTCCACTTAACACTATTATTTTTTCTCAATCCTCAATCTCGCCCAGGTACAAAGTCTTATCGCTGGAGGCGGAGAGTATCAGAGGCTCACGTGGACTAAAATCAACGTCATTGACGCTGCCATTGTGGCCAGGCAATTTGTACAGAATGCGTCTGGTGTTCACATCCCAAATGTAGACATGTCGATCGGCCGAACCAGAGCTAATCTTATCGCCACCCGGCGACCAGGCGCAACGCAACAGATTCTTCTCAAAGTTATGCTGATGTCCCTGGAAGACTTTGACGCAACGCTCGCCGGGCGCATAGGGACGCACATCCCACACCCTAAGCGTATTATCCATGGCATTGGTGAGCACGAAATCACCTTCAGGCGAGAGTGACATGCCTGTAATGGTGTCCGTGTGTCCACGTAAATGATGCAACACCTGCTGCTTGCGTATGTCCCAGATCTTGAGCTCATTGTCAATGCCGCCAGTAATAACTTGTTCGCTGGTGTCGCCAAAGCAAACGGATGTCAACTGATATTGCGACTCGAGGACATGGGCTGCCTGCTTTTTTCGTACATCCCAGATGCGTATGGTGCGATCATCGCTGCCGGAGCACAACATTTGTTGTCCTCGCCGCGAGCCCTGCACACTGTTCACAAAGTTCGTGTGGCCCTTGAGACGACGCACCCGTTGTCCCGTCACAATGTCCCAAATGGCCAGCGTTTTGTCCGTGGAGCAGGTAAAAATGTGCGAGCCATCTGGCGTAAAATGTGCCTCCATTACGGCGCCAGTGTGGCCGGACATGGCCATTATGTTCTCACACTCCCCGTACACCTTCCAGATATCTAAAAGATAGGAAATTTAGTCAGCTGTCTTGTACAATCATTGTTTTTACCATACACAATTGTCTATCGAAGCCGGAGGAGAGCAGCATCTCGCCCTCCGGATGGAATTCTGTGGTGAATATTTCGCCCTCATGTCCCTCCAGCTGCATAATCGGCGCTTCCAAATTTGAAGTACGTCGCACGCCCTGCAAACGGTGTAAAGTTAAGTCATTGAAAAAAAATTCCCCCTCAACTTCATAAAATGCAGTCTTTCATTCTGCTTCTTCTTGTTCCATCACAAGCGCTATGGTTTCACTTGCTTACCGATTCTAGCAGCGCCTTATCCCGATTTGTGTATGCTATAAGTTCGCTTTTGCTTCGCTTTGGCTCCTGGGCGAGCACCATACTGGTATTGGGACGTTTTGTGCCCATTTTTATTCTTAAAAATTGTAATAAACGTATGCGAGCAGATTTTCAGCCGCAAAAACAAACGCTAGTGCTGCCAACTCGCTTAAGACACGGACATGGTATGGTAAAATGAAATTACCCAACACTTAACGATAAACAATAAAAATATATTATTTTTGTAAATATTTTATTTAAAACATATTTGGGCTATACATAAGCTACACGTTCACGATTGCAAGCACCTTAATAAGCATCTACACGTGGTGGTTCTGCAAACAGATCCTCACGCTTGCGTTCGCCAGCCAACCACTGCCTGTAGCGTTCATTTCGCATGGCCTAAGGATATATAAAAAAGCGGAATTAACACTCAAGCATTAATATGCATATTTAAGTTTCAACTAACGTGGAAGCGTTTAAGCTGCTTTTGCTGACCCACGCACTCCTGAAAGTCACCAATGAGATCGGCGCACATCTTCTTGCCGCGTTCCAGACCATAGGCCTCAAAGCAGTCCATCATTTTCATTTCGAAATTGCCGCATTTGTCGTAGGTCTGATGATTGATCAGGCAACCGGTCAAATCCGTGAGAGGCAGGCGCAGGAAGGGCGTCAGCGACATTTTATTGACAGCTGCTGAAAATAATAGATTTTACTATTTGTGTTTTCCAATTGGAGCCTGCGTTCTATGACGTAACAATAACAATGGTTTTAGCTGGTTTTCTGAGTCCACTAATGTGACTTCCAGTTGTTAGGGATGTACTTTAAACCGAGCTTGGCGGAACAACACTTTTATAAACACCTGAAACTTACCTTTATATCCAATCAAAAGAAAAATTAGAATATTTGACAATAGACCGAACAGCCGTAACTGCAACTGGTCACACTGAAGGCGGAGCTATCGACTTTTCGGGATAGTTGTCATCGACAAACAGTGTTGCTAAATAAGTTTGAAAGTGTAAATGAAGCAAAATTAAAGTTAAATAACAATATACGCCTGCTTCAATGACTTGCCATTAAAAAATAAGTTTTATTATATGACGTGCTTGCCATCCATACATGACACCTGTTCATTATAAAATCGGCGGACCGCCTCACTCCCGCAAAAAAAAGCCAGTGCTGCTAAACTTGTTTTTGGTTGCACGTTTTGTTTACATTTGCAGGCTTTTATTTTTAGTCGCTTTAAGTTCTTGTTAATAAGTTAACTATTGAATTAATATGAAAAACCAGGAACTAATTGATTACTTAGAGGAATGTGGCGTCTGTCGCGTGTGCCAGCTGCGCTATTTAAAAGCACGCGGCAACGAATATCGCGATATGCAGCAAACATTCAAACGCGTGGGCAAAAATTTAAATCAATTTCACACTTCATCCACATTACAAAAGTTGCCTCTCAATTCTAGCTGGATGTTAAAGTGCCTGATATCAGTATCGTAGCTGAGGATACAACAGATGAGCAGCCATTGAAGAAACCACGTCTGAGCATTTGTTCCATATGCTTGGGTCTCTTTTCGGAGCATTTCCAAAGTCAACTGATTCAAGGAATTCTCGATTCCAATTTTGCCAAATATGACAGTGAGGGCATTGTCCTGGCCTTCAGTATGCCCTTGACGCTACAGTTGCGCCAGCTATCCATGTGGTTTGCACTGCAGCGCAAATTCGGACGTTCATCCGTGGATGATTACTCTGCACCCGATGTGCCTTTAAAGGAGGCAGTAAAACTGATCCTCCATCCTATTGTGTGCGCCAAGCTCGGCAGGGAATATGATGCAACTGGACTGATAATTAATATTGATCTGCGACACTGCGCAGAGGCTGAGGATGTGGCGAAACTGTCTGAACTCCATCGTGCTGCATTTCCCGCTCAAAATAAAAAACGTGTGGAAATTTCTCGTGGTTTGCTAGAGAAACAGTATCAACCGTCTCGCATCAAAGCTGATCTCTTCGAAAAATATTTGCCCATACCGCCACCCGCTGTAACGGAACCTTTGCAGCTACAATCCATTGACCTTCTGGGTCCAATAGTTTGTGTAGCTGGACGCTATCGCAAGCTGAATCGGGAGCTGTCGCATACGCCTTGGGTGCTGGACGGACAGCGGATTATGGAGGATAGCATTGAGGAGATTATTGTGCGCCATGTCGCCGCCCATTTCTGTGAGACGCCGGAGAAGATTACCTTCATGTCGAGTGGTCGCGAGGATGTCGATGTGCGTTGTCTGGGCAAGGGACGTCCCTTTGTGCTGGAAATACCCAACGCCAAGAGAAGTAGTATGAGCCGTGAGCAGGCGCTGGAAATGGAGCAGGCTGTTGATAAGACCGGCAAGGTATCCATACATAATCTTCAGGTGGTGCCGCGCGAGGAACTAACATACATTAAAACGGGCGAGGAGCAAAAGCGAAAATATTATCGAGCTCTTTGTGTGCTCAAGGAGCCGGCCACATTGGATATTCTGCAAAAGTTGCAAATCTCCGAGAGCTTCGATATACAACAGAAGACGCCCATTCGGGTGCTTCATCGCCGACCCCTACACACCCGACCCCGCACCATATTCAGTGTGAAAACACGCGTTCAACGTGATAATCTTCGAGTACTGGTCATCGATGTGGTCAGCCAGGCGGGCACATACATCAAGGAACTGGTCCATGGCGAATTTGGACGCACCACACCTTCCATATCTTCCATGATTGGGAAACCAATTGATATAGTAGCTTTAGATGTTGTTGGCATTGATTTGAATTGGCCAGCTGATGTAAATAATGCAGAAGCGGAAACTATAAACGAATAAACAACTGTTTTGTTTTGAATATCGAGAGGTTTTTTAACTCTTTAATCTTCAATGGGATAACATACTAGCGTAAGTTTTCATTTCATTTCATTTATTGCATCTGTTTGTTATAATATTATTTGCTACTAATATACTATTTCTTTAGAGTTCAGGTCTATTGACCTTTTCTGCTATGTTCTAGCGTAATTTTTAAATCAAAAATGATTTAAAACTTTATATTAAGTGCCGTTAAATATTTATTGATACCAAACCTTGTTAGTTGTGACGTCATGCGCGTGCTCATTGCGCGCGCACTTTATACCATGACCTATGCATAGTTGCGCGCGCCAGCAAGTGGACAGCTCCACACATTCTTATCAGCTGAGAGGCACTTGCAAGTCGCATACCGATTTGTTTAGTTGCGTTATTTTAAGTTTTCAGTAAACGTTGTTAGCGTTTACTTAATAGAACAACGAATTGTTGCGTGTGCAGAAACAGTTTTCCTCTGCAGTCTTTATGTAGTGAATTGAAGCGCTGCATTGCACATCTGCTGCTGCAAATGGTCGTGAAAATACAAAAAACGCAGCATCGTCCCCAATTTGTAAATTATGAATTGAAACGTGCACAAAAAGTGAAAGTGAGTGTATTGCAGCATTTGCACAGTGCATCAATATAAACACACAAACACACTGACTGCAATAATATACGCCCGCACTTGTAACTTATTTCCCTTTGAGTACGCCTCTTGACTTGCCCGCCTAACAGTATTAGTGTGTGTGTGTGTGTGTGTTGTGTTTGTATCTCTATCTGTCTGTGAGTACGCCCCGCCGACCTTCAGGCAACCTTCACTGGCTTAATGCTGCGCTGCTGACTGTGTGCAACACGTTGGGGCCAACGACGACATCAAAACAGGGCGCCTTCTACGCCTCACGTGTGTGTAATCAATAGAATCAGCAGTAGCAGCAGACAAAAGACTGTCGGACAGCAGACGCGAAATAAACAAACCCAAAAAGCAGAGCCCGCCAAATTAGTGTTGGTAACGTGTCGTGCTTTCTTGCGTGATCGTGTTGTTTCACCAATTAATGCTTGTTATATAAAAATATCGTGTCGTGTTTTCAGCCAGTGCTTCGTGCTCCTTCCATCTCACACACATCTCTAAAACCGATTGCACAGCCCGCGCAAAACCCAATCTCTCGCTATCACTCTCTTTCGCTCATACTTCCTCTCTGTGGCCGCGCGCCCCCTGCTTCTTACCCACACTCTGGCCGGCTGCTAAGTAACAACAATCAACAAATTCTCCCAGCAAGCAAATTTTTTGTCATACGTACAAATATGTATTTTTCAGCTGCATCCAAAGAAAACGCATCGAGCATTCAGCACTCATTTCGCTCTGGGTTAACTCGCTCGCCACAGTTCAATTCAGTTGAGCTTGAAACGCTTAGCGAAAAAGATTTGCTTGCTCGCGCGATAAAAACAAAATACTCAGACAATATATAGAAAATTTCTAAAAGTGTCGACAGTGTCCAAAACGCGTCGCGCCTAATTTAAAAGTCTACAACGACTTTATCATTATCATACGCGTTGACCCAGTGCCTTTCAGTCTCTCTGTCTGTGTGATAAAACGGACTGATAACACAGACGTATGCAAAGTTTCTAATTCAGTTGATAAGTTATAAATTTTGTGTTTTGTTTTGCATTTAATTAACCCAGTATTTCAT
The DNA here is from genome assembly GCA_018152825.1 of Scaptomyza hsui. Taxonomy (NCBI): domain Eukaryota; kingdom Metazoa; phylum Arthropoda; class Insecta; order Diptera; family Drosophilidae; genus Scaptomyza; species Scaptomyza hsui. The sequence continues at coordinate 1,928,770 of JAECXO010000280.1, forward strand.
CAGGGCGGGTTTGTGCGTATCATGCTTACGTCATTTAAAGCTGCTCTCAATGATAATAATCAACTGAAATGAATGCATCTAATTTCAATCTTACAGATACACACACAAAACAACAACAACAACAACAACAACTACAGCTGCTTAGCTAAAAGTTCAACGAATTGCAAGAATATTAATATAATCGGAATTATTTGGCACGTTCCTGTGTGTGAATGACCGTTGAACGTGTCACTAACTGAGCGATATATATTCAACAAATCAAACAACAACAACGATATAGGTATATATATATATTGTGATCATGAATGACCGTGAAATGAGCTGCAATTCGGGTGGACAATTTATGGATCGTGGACGGATGAATCAGAATGGCGTTGTCCAGCCTTTACTCACTGGTATTTTAACTTAAGATTTCTTATTGATATGACCGCAATGCATTACAAACTTACACGTAAAATGATTAGGTTTCTTTTGTGTTTTTTAAAAACTAACCTTTCCTAACCTCTAAATACTTTAATCTCTAAAAACTCATAGAAACTATAGAACAATTATTACAGTATGTTAAATATGTGTTCTGTCTGACTTAAAAATTCCTTTAAGGTAAATCACATCCAAACTCCTGTTTGACATTTTCACTTCTGTTACATTTTTAGGTTTTATCTATTTTGGTCCACACGCCAGCAAATACAGACATATATGTAAATAGATGATCTTTGAGTGTTTTTTTTTTATTATGTACAAATTTAGATAAGAATTTGCATTGAGTTTGTGTGTCTGTGTTTTGTTTGAGGCCCTATAATTATGCACACAACGTGAACTTTGATCGTATCTTATCGCTCGAGTTCAGTTTGTTGTCCATATAATGATTAAGCACACATTGTAGTATCATTCACATAACACATTATTTGTTTTTTTGGCTAATCGGCAGGTAGTAATATTTTAATCTCTTTTATTTAACTAACCGCAGATTTGTATCAAATAACCATGGCCTATGCCTACTGGAAGTCGGGCAAGACAGACGATCAGGCGGTCTTTGACCTCTTCTTTCGCAACAATCCATTCCATGGTGAATTTACCATATTTGCTGGTCTGGAGGAGTGCCTCAAGTTTCTGGATAGCTTTCATTACTCGCAAAGCGGTGAGTTTCTTTTAAGTAAACTTGTTTTTGTATCTGTTATTAAGCAACCTTGTTTTTCATTACAGATATTGAATACTTGAAGCAAACATTACCCGAGGGCATTGAGAGTGAATTCTTTGAGTATTTGGCCGATTTGACAGCTCATGATGTTACACTATATGCCATCGATGAGGGCACTGTTGCATTTCCACGGTCAGTTGGGCTTTAAAATGGGAGCTATAGTTGTTGTCAGTTATTGGATAAATACAGAAAAACAGGAAGAACAGTTTATATCAATATATTATATACGATGAGCTGTTTTTCAATTGTTGATCTCTTAAGTAATTACTTTGTACCTCTTTGTACCTAAAAATCTATACTAAATACTCGAAATCTAAGAGTCTAAAGTCTTTCCAAAGCTTTTGTATATTGTAGTTTGATTAAAAACTTAGACTATTGAACTCTTGGTATTGGTATATATAAACTTTTAAACTGTAAAGTGTTTGATTATCTTACTAATCTTTCTCTTTCTGTTTTCTCTACCAACAAACAGTGTACCCATCATAAAGCTTGAAGGTCCTTTGATAATTGTACAGCTGCTGGAGACGACTTTGCTCACACTCGTCAACTATGCCAGGTGAGAGTGTGTTAAGACATATAATCATCGTTAAATATAGTACTAAGTAAACAACTTTATTGTTTCAGCTTAATGGCGACAAATGCGGCGCGTTATCGCATGGTGGCTGGCAAACATGTGAAACTCTTGGAGTTTGGGCTGCGTCGTGCCCAAGGACCAGATGGCGGACTATCCGCATCAAAGTATTCCTACACAGGTATGGCAGAGCGGCTGACAACTAAGGTCAAATGTGTGAGATATGGTGTGGGAATCTTGTTTTCGGCATTGCCAAATTGCATGCAGCTGGCTCGTAATCAATTAAAAAACGGAGCGCAAAAAACACGCCGTGAAAATAGCGTGAAATAAAAATGGCTTCGCATTGATCGATGCAGTGGGAAACACATACATATATTATTATTGTAGTTACTAATGGTAGTCGTCAATTTCATATTGTTTGTGTTTGCTTCTGTTTTTTTTTCGTTCTCTTCCTTTTTTTTTTTTTTTTTTTTTTGATTTTTATGATGTGCTTGCATGCAAAGCACGTGTCACTGTCACTCGATGTGGCTCCTGCCTTGTTACGCCAACTACACAGGCCCCACCACCCACCCACCACCCTCTACCCTTTACCTCCAGCTCCTCTGTAAAGTTCAAGAACTCTCCTTTTTTGGTATGTGTTAAAAGTGGGCGGCACACGCAATAGCACCCAAAAAAAAAAAAAAAACTGAACAAAAACTTTTTGCCGCCTGCTTCACATGTGTGGGTCGTCATCATCGTCGTCATTGGTACCCGGCGCCAACTGGCACCCATTTTCAATTGGCGCTCACACATCGTAACTTTGGTTACCCTTCCGCTGCCTACGCCAAAAAAAAAAAAGTAAAGAAGAATGTCTGCTTAAACTTTGTAATGCGTTTAATTATATATAGTATGTATGTAGGATCCGTTTAGTTTCTGGCTCTTTCTTTTCTCGATTCTCAATCGATATGGTCGCGTGCCGCGTGACTCACGGCGTCCAACTGGCTTCCAAGGTCTAAAAGCTTCCAATGTTGTTTTTGATGGGCAGCCATGACACAGTGGTGTCGTCATATCATAATTAAAATGGTGGAAAGTGTAATTTTAGTAAATCAAGAATTTTTAAGCATAGAACTATTGTTTTTTTTTTAGCGATATGGAAAGTTGTAGTATTGGGTAATGTTAAAAAACAAATCCTTTAACTGTAGGTTAGCAAAACTTTAACACAACTGCTTAACATAAAATTAATACAATTTTTCCACTTCTAGGCGGCTTTGATGGCACCTCCAACGTTTTGGCTGGCAAGCTGTTTAATATACCCGTTAAGGGCACTCATGCTCATGCTTACATTACCAGCTTTAGCAGTATTGGTGAGCTGAAGACGCGTCTCCTAAAACACAAGCAATCGGGTGAGTAGAAAATCGAATAGAAAATCAAAGAAACAGTTTAAATATATGCAAAATTTCAGGTGTCATGGAGGATCTGTTGGAGCATGCCATACGTCATCGTCAAATGTTGTCGCATGTCTTGGATGTGTCGACGGAGGAGTCGAGTGAGGGTGAATTGGCAGCCATGGTGTCGTATGCCATTGCATTTCCGGATGGCTTTATGGCCCTTGTCGATACGTACGATGTTAAGAGGTATTTCGCTTTTAGGCAGATTCTCTCGGAACGGTTCTTAAGTTTATTAATCCAGTATTCAGTATTCAGTTGAGCTTTTGCGTTTTGTTTTTTTGTGAGTTTTGTTTACATCTTTCAAGCAGCACTATTTAACTCAACGAGTTGACCTACAGCTACGTCTCGTCTCCCCTTTACCCTGTCTAGATTTTGAGTTGTGTTTGTTTTGTGTGTAATCTAATTATAACAAGTATTCCCCAACAGCCGAGAAACAGAACAAGTCACACAAGTCTCACTCGTACAAACTGATATCAAATCAAGATCTAGTCAGCTAACAAATGGCAACTGCAGCAGCAGTAACTGCAACAACGCTCCCCCAACGCCACCCGCCACACCAGGCACAAATGGTCAGCTCAATGGACACAAGATCAGTAATGGCCATAGTACCAATGAGCATTTAAGCCACACAAATGGTGATCAGCTCAAAGAGCCAACGTTAACCGAAACAACTGCAACAACAACTTTACCTACAACTCCAACTTCTACAACAATCAGCAATTCAACGTCCAATGGGGCGGCGTACCTACCAAAATATGTCGAGAAGTCATTCAGGTAAAAAACACCTCGAATTTTCAACGGGGACAAATGATAACTTTTAAACTCAAAACCCTTTTAAAAACTCATTGTCATTTCTTTTCCTTTGTTTCGTTTTCGTTTTGTCTTACTAAACTTTTAGTTGTATCCTTCACATGTTTTGTTTTTGGGCGCCAGCATGAGTGCCCCTAGCCTAAATCCTCACATACATATATCTTCATCTCATTTGCGCTGTAACCAAAATTGCTGCTAAATTCAAAATTCTATGCATATACATACTATGTATGTAACATTCTAACAATGTATGTATGTATGTATGTGCTTCATATATTGGTCCAAGTCCAGGCTTACGGTATTTGCTAACTCATTTGGCCTGCTCAATATACAAAACAGGTGATGTGTCTTTAAAAAGTATTATATTATTTCTTTTTCAAATATTTTTCTTACTATCTTTTTTTTTGGTGCCCAGCATTTACTTATTAAATAGTATAAACAGGATCTACAAATAAAATAATAACAGCTTTCTAACATTATAAAATTCGAAAATATTAAACCTTTACTTAAAAAAAAAAAGTTTTAACAAAATATTAAGCAGTAACTAAACAACTTTTAACATAAATACATATTTTTGTAAAACTTTTTTAAAGTAAATGCCGGGCCTCTATTTTTTTCCATCTGTCTTTACCTATTAAAGCTTTCAATATTTACTTACCAAGTGATTAATTTACATTTTCATTTTCTTTAAATTTTCTCATTTGTTTCTTTTAACCTTATCATTTCATTTCAAATTTTTGGTTTAATCTACGTGTAATTTGAAATTCAATCAGAGAATTGTTTAATTGACCCCTTTAAAAATATATGAGGAAAATTACCCCATCTAACATAGTAAAAATGACTTCCCGGCACTATTTTGGCAGAGGTATGTAAAACACGTCTTAAAAATACACAAAACAATTATTCAAAAAACACTCATAAAACTTACACTGAAATCCAATGAAACTTTTAACAAATGTTGCGAAATGAGAAATGAGTTTGCGATGATGAAGAAAAAAACATATACTGAATCACCCTAATGTTACCATACATCTACTACATACTTAATATATGTATATATGTCTGCTAATTTATTTTTATTATTACAATTTTCAAAACATTTTCCCTATTACTTTTGTCTTGTTTTCCCTTTTCTCCATGTGACAAAATGTTGTTGTTTATTTTTCCAATTCCCTTTTTGGTTAGTTATTTAATTGTGCGTTTTTTGTATACAATATTATACATATATATTTATATACATATTTACAAACGTCCGAGAGAGCACACTGCATGGCTTTCAGTAATTGAAGCTTGAGTTGTGTCTCCAAAAAAAACAAACGAAATTTTTAACAAAAAAAAAATACTTAGTTATAGAGTACACCTGGCAAATGCAATACTCTATACAAAACTACTTTTTATGCACTCTGCACAATGTCCAAAACTTGGCCACGCCCAATTAAAACACCGCCCTCTTTTTGATGTGCTTAGTTGCGAAAAAAAAGAAAAATGAAATTAACCCAAAACCAAACAGCACTTTTTTAGAGCTTTAATTGCACACTTGTTTTAAATGCACGCTCACTTTGTTTTCTTTCTTTTCTCTTCTCTTTCTCTGGCTTTCTTTAGGAGCGGACTGCTTAACTTTAGCGCCGTGGCTTTGGCCTTAAACGATCTGGGCTATCATGCTCTGGGCATACGCATTGACTCCGGCGACTTGGCCTATTTATCCTGTTTGGCCAGGGAGGCCTTTGAGAAGGTGGCGGAACGTTTCAAGGTGCCGTGGTTCAACAAGCTAACCATTGTCGCCTCCAACGATATCAACGAAGATACCATACTCAGCCTGAACGAGCAGGGACACAAGATCGACTGCTTTGGCATTGGCACTCATTTGGGTAAGTTACCAGGAAAACCCTTAAAAAAACATATTTCTAAAACTATCTTCTTAACCACAGTTACTTGCCAACGTCAGCCAGCTTTGGGCTGTGTCTACAAACTGGTCGAGATCAATGGACAGGCGCGCATTAAGCTAAGTCAGGATGTGGAGAAGGTGACGATGCCGGGCAATAAGAATGCCTATAGGCTATATAGTGCCGATGGCCATGCATTAATTGATTTGCTGCAAAAGGATTCGGAGCATCCGCCAGCTGTGGGCCAGAAGGTCTTGTGTCGCCATCCCTTCCAGGAGTCCAAGCGCGCCTATGTCATTCCCTCGCACGTTGAATCGCTGTACAAGATCTACTGGAAATCGGGCAAGATTTGTCAGATGCTGCCAACGCTGGAGCAGGTGCGCGAGAAGGTGCAAATCTCGCTGAAGACGCTGCGTAATGATCACAAGCGCACACTCAACCCAACGCCATATAAGGTTAATAATTCCTTTCAATTGATACTCTATCTTTTATTAATCTTAAATCCCCTTTTTGCTCAGGTTGCTGTCAGCGATAATCTGTACAACTTCATTCATGATCTGTGGCTGCAGAATGCTCCAATTGGTGAACTCTCATGATCTATATAAGCAGCCTGTTTTGGCCAACAACAATTAATTCCGCAATTCTTTTACGCCCAATGTTGTTTATATTTTCTTTTTGATCTAATCGCAAATTGTGCGATTTTAGTCATTTGCTGGTCATATGCATTATAAACTAATTGGAACAGGCTGACATTTCCAAGCTATAAAATAATAGAAATCTTCGTAGCGTGACATTTAAAACTATATATACATATGTTGTTGGGCGCAATTGCATATGTACTAAATTTAAAAATCAAATATATATGTAGCTGATACATAGTAAATGTTTACTTAACTATATTCTATACATATACGCACATCATGTTCAGGAATGTGTCACGTGCCTTAACACACAAAAATATATCGTAAACTGTAACCAAATACTTAAGTGGAAAGTGGACGAAAAGAGCTGGATGTATTTAATAATTATAGTCGTTAAGTGTTGTATGTTGCTAACAAAAAGAAACACAAAAAAAACCAAAACAAAGAAAAAGAGACAACTTTAAACACAAAATCAAAAACAAACAAAAACCAATGCGTTTTAAAGTACAAATAATGTTTTGCTTAATAGTACAGTTGCATGTATAGCCGGCACACATTGATGCACACACACTTAAATATGTTTTACAAATTATAAATGCTTAATGTATGTGTCATAAATAATAATCAAGTGTAAATACGTTCAATATTCTAAATGTAAGCCAGAAAGCAGTACACCTAAACACAAAACACTCACTCCCACACTAAAACACGTTTATTAAATGAGCGCTTCAAAAAACCAGTTAAATGTGTGTATTTATTTCAATGGTTAAAATTTTAAAAACAGTCAACAGAATTAATTAAATAATGTGTAAGAGCTGCAACCATATTTGAATTGCCCCATGAACCGCGCAATTATACTTTTTTGATCTGGTCACATGGCTTTATATACCTCAGTCAAGTTGGCAGGCCTCAAACAGCTGTGACAGCGTTACTCCACCTTCAATGAAAAATATCGCTGAAAGTTGATTTAGCTAACATATTCAACGCACTAATTGCGTAAAAGTATAAATATGTGTACAAAAATTGACGAATCCTGCATAAAAGTAGAGGAGGATCATGAGGCAGACCCAGCAACGATTGATTTCATACCAGGATACGTTCGCGAAAGGCAGTTGGAGCTGATGCACAAAACAAAAACACCAGTGGGGTGAGTATTTATTATCTCTTTAATTCTGAATGTTGTCATATTTAAATACGTAATGATATTACTATATTACTCAAACAGGCCACAAATTGTTAAGCCGTCATCCACCCAGTGTCCCTCCTGTCCGCGACATTTTAACACAAGCTATGAACTCCAAATACACAAACAAATACACACGAAGCAGTTACCTTACAAGTGCAGATACTGTCCGATGAGCTTTGCGTATAAATGCAGCTACACAACACACATGTATGGACACAATCGAGGATTGCTGAAGCCATGTCTTTTATGTAAAGAAATCTGCAAGTGTACAAAAACTAAAAGCAACAAGCCAGCACAGTGTCCGCAGTGTCCTCGCGTCTTTGCTAATAACCTCGAACTAAATATACATATGCGGATTCATGTCGAACAGCTAGCCTACAAGTGTCCCTACTGCCCACTTAGCTTTGCCCACAAAAATAACAGTATCTCGCACATTTTAGAGCATACAAAAGAATACCCTTACAAATGCAATTATTGCACTAATTCGTATACGTGCACAAGCTACCTAACCCAACACATGCACGACAGCCACAATGTGAAACCAAAATCAAATAATGAAAACGACGACAGTAAGCAGATGGAAACTTTATATTCACGTAATGTCAGAATGGTGCAGCAATTACCTCACTTGTGCATCTATTGTATGGAAACATTTAGCTATAAAATAGAGCTGTTTAAACACGTGCGTGATGAACATCCTAAAGACTTCAGGATCAACTATAATTAACCATATGGACAACAAGCACAAATGCATTTATTGCCCGGAACAGTATAGGTATCGAAGTTCCTTGTTTAAACACGTGGAAGAGAAACACTCTCAGCTCATAAGACGTTCTGCATGTTACAAATGCAATTATTGTCCGGCCAAATTTAAGAATCGAAGTCAGTTTTTTAGACATGTGCGTTGTAAGCACGCTCTGCGCCCAAGATATATAACAACTGACAAGGAAGAAAAGGAGCATACAAAAGTTACTGCAAGTAACAATAATGGCGATAAGCAGCTATTGAAACACATGCATGACAATTATCCTGCATATGACAGTAGGGTCAATGAGGAGGGGGAAGAAGTGGAGGTACTATGCGAACCTTTTTCAATCGAAGAGATTGAGGAGGTTGAGGACATTGTGGATATAACCAAAGACGATTATCCTGCAGACAGAAGCGTTCAAAAGGAGGAGGACGAGGAAATGGAGGTACTATGCGAACCTTTTTCAATTGCGGAAATTGAGGAGGTTGAGGACATTGTGGATATAACCAAAGACGATTATCCTGCAGACAGAAGCGTTCAAGAGGAGGAGGACGAGAAAGTGGAGGTACTATGCGAACCTTTTTCAATTGCGGAAATTGAGGAGGTTGAGGACATTGTGGATATAACCAAAGACGATTATCCTGCAGACAGAAGCGTTCAAGAGGAGGAGGACGAGAAAGTGGAGGTACTATGCGAACCTTTTTCAATTGCGGAGATTGAGGAGGTTGAGGACATTGTGGATATAACCAAAGACAATTATCCTGCAGACAGAAGCGTTCAAAAGGAGGAGGACGAGGAAATGGAGGTACTATGCGAACCTTTTTCAATTGCGGAGATTGAGGAGGTTGAGGACATTGTGGATATAACCAAAGACGATTATCCTGCAGACAGAAGCGTTCAAGAGGAGGAGGATGAGGAAGTGGAGATACTATGCGAACTTTTTTCAATTGGGGAGATTGAGGAGGTTGAAGACATTGTGGATATAACCAAAGACGATTATCCTGCAGACAGAAGCGTTCAAGAGGAGGAGGATGAGGAAGTGGAGGAACTATGCGAACCTATTTTAATTGAGGACATTGAGGACACAACCAAAGCCGATCCGTTTAATGAGGGTTCCACCAGTTTCACCGCAGAGAAATCGCACTCCCCTAAGAAGGTCAGTGCCTTAATAGAGTTTCTTCAAGAAGATGATGTTACTTGTGACAAGTCAGTCGAGCTAGCACCGGATGAGAGCAAACCGAAAAAAGCTCCAAAGACTAAGCAAAAAACGTAAGTTAATAATATTATATTCCGGTGTCACAAAAATAAATAATTCCTGTTCTTTGCCACAGGAAAACCCCTTTGACACGGCTGTATAAATGTAATTATTGTACCAAGAACTTCACCCAACTGAAAAATCTTAAAAAACACATGAGCTCGCACTCAGATAAACGTGAGATTAGACGTTCATATAAGTATTCAATGCACGCGATCTTTTAGACAAAGAAAGTTGAGAGCTTGAACTACCAACTGAATTAGTATCTTAAATATTTATACGAATTCTCTTAAACTTAAAACAAAAAGTGTTCAAATTTGAAATCATCCTTTTTTTTATAAATAACTTATAAGCATTAAATAATTTCCATTAAAATATATAAACTGGAGTTACATCAACGAACAATTTAATATTAATTTTAAAACCACATAGTTTCGCGCTACCCCGTTGCTTCTTCGCTTTTGTTTTGCCATTCACAGCAAACGTCAAGCCAGCTGACTGTTAAAATTTGACTCGAGTTGGCAGTCCGTAATTAGGGAGTCTTGTTGAGTCAGTGAAGTGCTTGTTGTTTATTGAGTTTTTACAGCTGTGCTTTCGGCCAGTAAAGAAGATTTGCTCAACCAAACAAAATTTGCATAAATTTGCAATCGCTACAACCAACAGAATTGAGTAGCGACACATTTTTCGGCAGCACTACGACGTTAACAACATATTTTGGTGCAGCTGCGCGCAGACAAGTCTCATTACAGTGGCTTAAACTAGCGGTAGGTGAGCGGCGTAGTGGAGAGAGGGTAACAGAAATAACCAAACACACAAACACAAACAAATACAATTTTTCATCTTTAGCATGCATTGATTTTTAACACTTTCTTTTGCAGTTTATATAATTTAAGAAAAGAAAATGGAGCAAAAGCAAAATGAGGACACTGTGGACTCCGGAGTGCGCAAGGATTTTATGCTGGATCGTTTAAACAAACGTAATAAGGATCGTCAAAACTATTTGGATGTCAAGCTGGAGCAACGTACCAAGGAAAGCGTACAAAACGAAGGTGTCGACTTTTTCGCAACATCATTTAATCAACGCGCCTATGATATTGAAGAGCGCATCAATGCATTGGACAGCGGAGATGCACCCTTACCTGATCTCGCCAAGCACTTCGGCGATATAACGTTGGGCATTCAGGAGCTGCAGCGTTATCTGACCTCCTCGACCATGTTTTTGTCCGATTTCAAAATCAAATCCTGTCAGAATGTGCTGAATGCGCTGACCAACGCCACAGATGAGGCACGTCAACGTTTGATGCCCAAAAAGAAGTTTGGCTTCAGTGGCAAAAAGTCGGCAGTTAAACAGAAACTTCCTCTGGCCCTATCCAAGCTGGACGGACCGGAGAAGACACCAAAGACCATATTCACCTGGACCATAGCCAATCAAAGGAATCAGCATATTGTGCTGCGTGCCGAAGAGGTGAATGGCTTGGATATAACCATATCCAATGTGCACAAATGCCTTGTGGAGCTGCAGGGTCATCCTGGCTCGGTGCAGGTCTCCAATGCCAGTCAGTGTACGTTCCTTTGTGGCCCAGTGGCGCGCTCCTTCTTTGCCGAGCAGCTGGAAAAGTGCACCATTGCCATTGCCTGTCAGCAGCTGCGTTTGCATTCCTCCCAAGCAACCCGAATCTATTTGCATGTCACGTGTCGTGCTATCATTGAGGATTGTCGTCAAATCGAGATTGATGTCTACAACTATGATTATGCACAGCTGGAGTCGGACTATGAGCAGTCCGGTTTGAATAAATCCCAAAATAACTACACAGATATTGCCGATTTCAATTGGCTATCACCGGATGTCCACTCACCCAACTGGACCCTGCTCAAGGATCATGCGGCGCCCAATTGGAGCGCTGTGCGTCGTGATTTCCTCAGCAGCAGCAGCCCCGAAAGTAACGATATTCCCGTTCCAACTGTCGTCAAGGATGCTACGATAATATAGTATTGGCATCAACGGAGGTGGTTTCCCGTACTCCTCCTTGTATTACTACTTCTGCTATTACTCGTCTATGCCTTTCCACTGGGCTCAATGCTCATGGAGCTGTCCAGCAATCTAATGTGCACTGTGTAAATAACTCATAAGTCTACTAGCCTCAAATAAATAATCCAAGTAAACGTTGATATCTACTCTCCCTATATCCATCCATGTGACTTGCTCAGCGGGAGGTGAACTTTGTGGCTTTTGGTGCCTCTTTCCCCTCCAACATTCACCCCCAAAAACTAGTCTGTCGCAATTTCGGACATTGGGCCTAATCAGTGGTTGGCCAAAATGGCTATCTGGCGACTGTCACACAAATTACAGTTACAGGCGAAGACGACTCATGCAAGTTTCATGTTGGTCAAAATTGGTCTAGCCCCATTACTGGGCATATATTAGATACCCTACATGACAGATACATTCATTTTTTGTTGAAGCTTGTCAGAAGCAACAAACTCTATAATATTTGCATTAAAAAGGGTATTAAGTCGTCGACCTGCTGCGTTTGTACACATGTTGACAATTTGTATGTTATTTTCGTTGTTACTGTCAACAGCGTAGCCGGACTGTCAAAATAATTAACGAATTCGAGTTACATGACAAGTATGAGAAGAGCTTGGTGGGAAGGGGTGGGGACGCTGGGTGGCTATCGTATTAGAGGGGTAATTGAACTGCAAATTACACAACAAAAGTGAGGTTATGTAATAAGCTGTCAGTGCTACAACAGTTGTCACATTACAACCATGTCCAGTGAGTACACAAACATACATATTTTTTTTTTTTGGCAATCTAAAAGAAAGACAGAAAGAAGAGAGCAAGAACACAGAGTTAAGCAGCTGTTAAAGCTCTTGTGGTTGCGGTTAAAGCTTAAGACAAAACACATCTGAAACCACTGATTAAAAGGCTGCTGCACTGAAGATTGCTGGTTGATATTACCAGCAATGACACCAACTCGAGCATCGACAAAAAACAACATACAGAATTTCCATTTTCCATTTGCAGTCGCCTTGTCATTAAGTGTTTGCATGTGTGGGTGTGTGTGTGTATCGAGCTGCCAACTGAGTTGTAGATAAAAAGAAGTGTAAAAGTGGAAAGGGGAAATGACAACGTGGCAAACGAAGTGATCAGGTGTCTAATTTCCGTTTATTCAAATTATCCCCGATAAACTATCAAATTTAATTGCTTTAACACTTAGCCGTGGTTCGTAATGTTTCGCACTTACACACACATGTGTGCTAAGCAGGTTTGTCCGCACATTTGCATAGCTCACAATTATGTTTCTCATTATCGCAGATAATATTCGCAGCATTTGAGATAAGGAAACCGACTGCTGACCAGCACATGCATTAATATTAACGTTTGTATCTGTCTGTGTGTGTGTGTGTGTGTGTTATTCTTGGAAGCAGCCATTCATCTTACTGTTCATTCACCCACATCTATTCGCACACAAATTACATTAAGCTAAGCTTTAACGGTTTCAATTACTGTACAACTGCCCCGTTAGCTCCCCACACCACCGCTTGTTTAACGCTCTTGTGTACAGATTTTATGGTTGAGCGCAATGATAGACAATATATGCATGCATGTATGTATGTATGTGTAGAGATAGCTGATATTTATGTAGGTATGTTTGTGTGCACAGACTTAGTGCATTGTTCATTCAAAATACCAAACATTTAAGATTGTAATTGTACGACAATATTGCCAGATATTTATTACAATTATTTTTGTTCTGTGATAATATTGATTATTTGTGCGCTTTAAAAACTTTCGACACATTGATAGCCAAATAACAAAAAATATCAACAACAACAATAACAAACAGCAAGTGTTGATTAATTAAGCGAATTACACAATCATGCAGTGCAATTAAAATGTCAGCGCTGCCGCCCAATTGGCGATGGCCGATGCTCCATGAATTTTTTTCGGTCATGTAACGCCTTTTGCTCCTGTCCGATATTGCTGCTCCAAATTGCTCTGTTATTGTCGCTGGGTGTATGTGTGTGTGTCTGTGTGTATGTGTGCGCAGCTCAAATTGTAATTAATGATGCACGACAGACGTCGGAGCCTGGGCTTTCAACCGCAGTCGGATCCGCCCAGCAGCTACTGAAATCTCAGTGGCTGAGCTTCCGAGCTTTTGTTACAGACTCATGGGAGGGACAGGGGAAAGGCGGCCAGTTGGCGAGGAAGTTACAGTGTTGTTGTTGTTCTGTTTGTTTGCTTTAATCATCGACGCGTCGCGCGTTTAAAAAGCAAAAGCGAAAACCGTTATTCCGCGGCTTGTGCGTTTCGCGTAAATAAATGAAAAGTTCGTTTAATTCTCGGCAATTCTTTATGGTGCAGGCGAAGGAGGCGCAGGAGGACATGCAGGGTGTATGCTGGTGGATATCGTTTACTTTGGAAATGAAAAATTATGATTACATCAACAATAATCGAAATGCGCTTGTAAGCTACGCGCTCTCCTTGGCTCCGTCTCAGTCTCTGCCCGTTCTTGGATACTCGTTTACTTTTTTCGTTCACTTTTATATACCCTGCACCAATTAAAAATGTGTAAAATGGGGTAGAGTGCTTTTGACGAGTGGAAGGAGATGTTTACCAAACACAAGTAAGTGCATTTTCAAATAAATTCCCTGTGTATTTACGTAAAATGTATATAGGTTCCCAAAGAAAGAAATCTAAGCTAAGCTTCTAAAGTTAATTTTAAAGGCCATTTTCAAGTCGATCATTTACTAAAACAGCAGCATTGCCATTTTACTTGTATTTTTGCTCTTCCGCTGCTATCTTTTTGCATGAACGCTTTGTTGTTGTTCCCGCTGATGCCGAAGCTGCCTTGGCGTTTTCGTTTTGCTTTGCTTGTTTTTGGCAATTTTTCTTCGTTGCTTTCGTTTGGTTCGCGCTGCTGACTTGCAATGCTTTTCATGCGTGCAATGGAGTTGGACTGAAGAGCAGCAGCAGCAGTTGGAAGGCTGGAAGGGTGGGAGCGAGTTTGTTTGTGTGGTGAGTATGAGGGCAAGAGTTGGAGCGTAATGTAAACGTTCAATATTTGTGCTCAATGCAAAAACACACGCTGCAAAGGCAAAAGCGCCTTCCAAGATGCGTTCAGCCAAAAATATTGCAATGCAAAATCGAAAATACGCCAGACACAGAACACGCCTTATCTGCCGCCCTCTCTCTTACTCTCTCTCTCACTCTTACTGCTCTGTCATGCATAAATCAGCGTCGTCTGGAAGGACAATGCCAAGCAGACGACACAAAACACAACAATTTCTTTTTTTGCACATTTTTTTTTTGCTCTTTATAGTCTGTTCTGCATTGCGGCGCCCATCCTGCAGAGCCTTCCGTCTGCCGTTATCCGCCCCCGCCCCCGCCACCGCCACCGCCTACGTTCAGTGCATTTGGCATTATGCTTTGCGTATTGTCGCTTTATGAAGTCATCTTGGCGTAACGCGACCAAATTTATGACCATCTCACAACTTTATTCCTGTCGTCCCCGAAGATAGTATGCAGCGACAATTTGTGCGTTGTTGTTGTTGTTGTTATTGCCATGCCATCATTGCCAACATAAAACTCGACCAGAAAAATGCGCAAAAAAGCCAGATAAGCTGTACATAATCTCTTGCACAATTATGGGGTCAGTTGTTGTAGTTGTAAATGACTATAGTTATATTGAGTACACAACAATAACAAAAAAAGGAATGTGTCAATAATCTGTCTATGGATTACATGCAGCTGCGAAATTAATTGAAATTGGATGAATTGCCCAGATATTGCTTCGAGTACTCTATACAAATAAGAATTATTATTTGATTCAAATTGGCGAAAAAAATAGTAGCTTAAAAATTGAATTAAAATTGTAAGCGGAATCAATCTAAAAAGTAAGCTTTCAGAGCTCAGTTTAGTAATTACCCAGAGAGAGCTTTAAAACTAACGCTCTCACCTGAGCCAATTTACCGTTATGTTACAGTGGTACATTTGTCATTTTAAAGATGTGAAATTACTTCAACAGTTAGAGTTTTGGTGGATGGTGGTGCCACAAGGTCCTGTCTGCGTTTATGATGATCCAGCCACAAACAATGCGTTGCACAAACGGCGACCATTTTCATAGCATACTTTAGCGGGCAGTGAGGCGTTTTT
Source organism: Scaptomyza hsui (assembly GCA_018152825.1). NCBI lineage: Eukaryota > Metazoa > Arthropoda > Insecta > Diptera > Drosophilidae > Scaptomyza > Scaptomyza hsui. The sequence continues at coordinate 1,944,649 of JAECXO010000280.1, forward strand.
GAAGTACTTGCAGCAATTGTCAGGCCAATTACGTGCCGCAATTATGTCATATGAGCACATAAAAGCGAAGAGCTGTTTCCATAGACGAGGGGGTGAGGAGGGAGGGTGCGAGGGTCTGCCTTTTATGTACGAAACCTTTTGGCCATAAAACTCTTAGCTGGGGATTTAAGGCAAGGCCTCTTGATGCCATCAGTTGGCGGCATGAGATGCGTTTGCCTGACTGAGTTCGAAGAAGATAAGAGGAGGGGGTAGCGGCATAAAGCAAGTACTGCGAACTGGCCCCGAAAGTTATCAGCCTGTTAATTGCTTAACTTTTTCACTTCAACTTTTTTTTTTTTTTTTGTCGGGGCCAACGAAACAGCAGCAACAGAAACAGAAACCGAATCGTTGTCCATGAAAGGCGTCGAGGCTGTGCGAAGTGCAAGGAAGTTGAGGGGGGGCAGCGGGGAGTGCAAGTGAACCAGAAGATAAAAACCAAAGAGCGCAAAAAAGCAAGTAATTGTATTTTGGTGTGGAATGAACGAAGAGGTTATACCCTATATACAAGTAAAGTAGATAAAACGAAACGTTGCTTAAGAGTTTTTCGATAAGGAATAAGAAATCTTAAAAGCTCGAGGGTGACAACCGATATTTATCGATTAATTATTATCGAAGAAACTTAATGACTATATTTTATACATAACCAAACAACATAAAAACTTTCTTAGTCATTCTTAACGGTAACAGGGTATACACAAACAAAAAGAAGAAAAAAGAAATGAAAAAAATACACAAAAAAAAAACCGTTGGAAAAGAAACCATGCAAATATGCCTGGGTGCTAAAGAGTCAGAAAGGCCGTTCAGGGGAAACGGAGGGGGGGACAAACGGACGTACGGGTCATAAAGTGTTTGGTGTTTTATTTTTGTGCAACTTGTTCTTCTTCTTCTTCATCGTTTGCCCTTTCAAAATTTAAATGACAAATGGAGCCGACTGCTTGCAATTGTAAGGCGGCAAAGAAGAAGAAGAAGAAGAAGCTGGCGAAGGAGAAGAAGAAGAAAGCAAAGCTAACAGCTGCTTTTGACCCTTGCCGCTTGACATTCTCTGCTTATCGCACGGACATGTCATAACAAAAAGAGACAGCGACAGAGACAGAGAGAGAGAAAACGACAAAAAAAAAAAATAATATCGAGGAAGTTACGAAAAACTTTGCGCTCTAATCTTGACAGGCACCTAAGTAGACTGCCGCTGTAATTAAGGTCCTGGAAACAGACTGACAGCGTGGAAGACAAAAAGAGAGAGAACTTAAAAATCAATGCTGCACACTAAACTCTCATTACTCATATGAAATGTTACACATTCCCTTTCCCCCTCCTTAGGTTCAGGTAGCCGTTAGCCGATGGCAGCCATAAAAACCACATTAAAAGCATTTAAAAGTTGGCTAATCGGCAAACGGGGCTAACCGTTTGGCAAACTTTGGCTTAATGTTTTATGGCCTTAACCGCTTTGGTTCGCTGCGTTTACGTCTTTTTTTTTTTATTGGGTTCCCTCGCAAATTGATTAAAAGATCAATGATTATACGCCTTTTAATGGTTCATTGCGTTTAATTTAATTTTTAGTTACGGACAGCAGGCGATTTAACAGCTCATAATATTGAAAAATTCACTTTATTTCTTCTTTGAGTTTAGTGAAAATATTGAAGGAAGACAAATATTTATTGACCACTTAAAGCTTGTTAAAATTCTTTGTGTTGAAATATTTATAAATTGTGTACGAATAAATCATTGGGAAATCTGTAAATATAAATGTCAGAAAACATAAATTTGATCATTAATACGAATTAGCTTAATTTGAGATAAATGTCAGCTGCCGCCTCGCCCCCCCTCACAATTAAAGTGGACCTTAATGATTATAATGATGATGATTATAATGTTGTCTGATGATGATTTAACGGTTCATAGGTCGCTTAAGTCTGATTTCAACTGTCAAATGTCAAGTGCAGCTTCTTCACTCAACGTTGTTAATAAAAAAATCTCTCTCTCTCTATATAAGAGCAGGCAGACAGACAGTTCTCATACCCTTCCCCTTCCCCTTCTTCTTCTTTTTAGTCGACTTTGGGATTTTGCAAATACTTGAGTTCAACTTCTGCTGGCTGCTGGCTTCCACCGCAATGGGGCCATATACTTCATTTATAAATTACGCCAACATTAAATGTGCACAGATAGAAAGAAGCATTGAATGTTAGGTGAAGTAACTTGCCCCCTGCTTTTACCCCCCCCCGCCCTCGGGAGGCTCTCTTGCTCAATTGATGCGGCACATAAATCTTCAAGTATGTGAGTGGCTGCGTCGACCTGTTCCAGGCTCTGCTATTTATCATTTAAGTCCACCCGACAGAATCGTCAGTTTGTCAGTTTGTCAGTTTGTCAGTTCGTCAGTCAGTTAGTCACTAACTCAAATCATTCAGTCAGTTGAGCTATTGCAATTTTGTTACAATTTTTCTTTGAGCGCCGCTGGCCACTTCAACTTTTTATGCCTTGCGAGGGTTGCTTATAACTATAGTTAAATTAGAGTTTTATAGGCATAGCTTGCAAGTATTTTCTATTGAAAAGTTTACTTTTCTGTTCAAAAACAAACTTATATACAAATTTAACTAATATGGTTTCCATTTTAAAGTTAAGTAGAATAGGAAACGTTGCTTAAGCTTTAGTTAGAGCTCTGGCAAAAGCTTAACGAAACGTTTAACTATTTTAAACGTTTCGAGCGGAGATTTTTACACATACCGCAAGCATTTTTCTCTTACTTTCCCACTAATTCCACTAACTGCTTAATTGACTCTCTCTGTATCATGTTTATTTAGAGAAAGGATTGCGCAGATAAAGCCAGATGGGCATTTTGTGGGTGTACCTCCCTCCCTCTCTCTCCCCCCTCTGTGTTTCGCACCAGAACTCACACCTGGTCCTTGGGAGAGATGTTTTGTGATTTTAATGCCGATTGGCAGACAGTGCTGCATAATGCCCGAGGACAAGTATGAGTGAAAGAGAGAAAGACGAGGGGGGGGGGGGGTGTTGGAGCGTTATCCCTGGGCCCGGACTCGTAATGGACTTGGCACTTTGCAACTTAGCCATTGAAAATGTGTGTGTAAGTAGTTTAAATCGCATTCGCCAGGACTACACACAGCCTGACGATGCTTACACTTGAATAAATACCAGCAGGACGAAGAGCAGCAGCAGCAGCAGCAGCTGGAGCTAAAGCTGAAGCTTCGTCGTCCTCATCGTCGTCATTCCAATTGCAAATAAATAAGAATAAGAAAGCGCCAGCAAGGATGATGCCAGCGACAAGGACAACGTTGAACAAAGTTGCCCAAGGGGCGAGGGGGGTGGGAGGGGATTGGGATTGCTATACGGATGAGTTTTAAGTTTCTTCGTGTAATAAAATTGCATCATCCACAGGAGCGAGTGAGAGAGCGAGATAGATAGAGAGTTTCGCAAAAGTGCAAAAATGAAGTGCAGATGCTTATCAGCAACTATTCCCAGGAGCTGTTAGGGTGCAGGAGGGGGGGGGAGGGTGGGTGCGTATAACTTGCCTTGCACTGATTGAAGCGACACCTTCTTCTTCTTCATCTTCCTTCTCCTCTTCAACTTCTATTCAGCCAAAGCAGGTGTCAAAAAATGACAAATGCTGGCACATTTACACACTGCGAGATAGAGAGAGAGAGAGAGAGAGAGAGGGAGGGAGGGGGGACTGTGCTCATTACTTGTTGTCATGTTGCGATTACGTTGCCATCTTACGTTACGTTACGTAAGGTAGCAGCAAAAAGCAACGTAAGAAGAGTGTCTCATTATCAAGTGTCCTTAGTCTAGTCGGCAGATTGGTTGTCTTTAAGCAAATCTCTTTACTACACTACAAGTCTCCAAGGATATTTCCAATGTGTGTGTGTGTGTGTGTGTGCTTGTGATGTATGACTGTCATTTTTATGTGTGTGCGATAAGCTCGGCTAACAAGCAACGCGTTTACCAACTGACTTACTTACACTTGCCATATGAAAGCTCTCTCACTTTCTCACTCTCAATCTTCCTCCTCTCTCTTTTTTGTGCCTTCTGCTTCACTACTGTTGCTCGCCTCTTCTTTCATTCTCGGCACACTTTTAATCCACATACCAACATAGTCGCTTCAAGTTGTGCTAATGTATACATGTGTAGTTGTACAGTTTTAATACCCTGTTGGCTATGGAAAATATTTATTGGGGCTTCAGTTGAGCTTTTACTTTTATAATCAAGGAAAAATACGTCAAATATATTTTTAAATCATTTAAATATTTTTAATGTTAGAAACTTGAATATAAATATGTTATGTTAACTGTTCTTTCATATAGGGTATTTACCAGTCGCTTACATCTTGTCTACATTTGCTAAATTAAATTTCTGCCATGTAATATGTTATGCGAAGGCAGTCAGCGAGAGTTTTCCAATGGGTTTGTTTAACAATTGCTGCTTAATTAAAACGCTTTTGCATAAAATGCTGCCCTGCAAAATAAAAGCAAGAGGTTGCATGAATGAAGTATTGTATTGAAATTGGCTGCATGTTGTACAAAAAATTAAATTAAATTACTTACATTTGATTGCACTTCAGATAGTTTCAATAATTATAATTATAAAAAAAATGCTTTCCCTACCTTAGCTTATATATAAATGTAACTCACAGTTTTTCATGTCCTTTAGAGTATCCAATAGTCCATCTGGCTGAATGTCCAAGCAATGCACCTTTCCTGTTTCCTAGTTTTTGCTGTGTGTATGTGTGTGTGTGTTCGGAAAAAAACTTTGCCAAAGCAAAACTGTTGCTAAATGGTTTATGCACACATGAAAAATTAAAAAAAAAAAATCAGTTTATATGGAGAAAAGAAGAAACAAGTAAAAAAGCTATATACAACGAAGTGGTGGGAGGAGGGTCTGGGAGGTAAGTGGAATAAATGTAACATGTAATGATTGCAAAAGTTATAAAACGTAAATTAAGTTGAACGAATGAACGAATGAAGAGTTGGCAGCATGCAGTAAATATACCACCCTCCCCCCCCTCCACCCTCCGACCCCTCCACATACATATCCGCAAAGTAGGAGCCTCATGTTGTTTGCAATGTTGTTTTGCAACTTTGATGCAAGGAGGAGGACGAAGAGGAGCTGGAAAACTGTTTGCACAACTATGAAATTAACTGCTTATTAAGGCAGAGAGCGAGAGAGGAAGGAGGGGGGTGGTTCGGGATTTTGGGTCTTTGAGTAAAAGGCGACTACTTCAAGTCTCGTCAAGTGAAAGTTTTGCCAAATGGCATGGAAAATGTTTCAAGAGATTTCAAACAGAGTGAGCGAGAGAAAGAGAAAGAGACAGCAAGGGAGCGCGTAGGCATCATTAATTATTTTCCTCATTAGCGCTTTGCAATGTGTGTAAATGTAACTGTAACTATATAAGACAAAGACTTTTGCCACAGGCAGCAACAACAGCTATGTGTATGTGTGTGTGTGAGCCATGTGATCAAAATAAATCAAAGTTAATGCCGTTCCGACTATTATATACTGTTACCCAACCCATGAAAAGGGATAAAGCTATTTGCAAATTTAACTAATTGTACGTGACTTTTGTTTAGCTGTGCCACTAATTCATTTGATAACATATGACAAACACTTAGGGTGTGTAATTATGCCAGGAACCCTTTTCCTAAACGTTCTGCCCAAAAAAGTATGCTATGGAAATGCATAAATGTTGTTTGGAATTGAAAATTGAATGCGTTGTTGTATAATAGTTATTTGCTCAAGTTTTTCTTTAATAAAACTATTTTTTTAAGCTCTCCGTAAGCTTATTTTACCGCTTTTTCATAAAGAACCTAATATACCCGCTGTACAATATTGATAGGTGGCATAAAGAGCTATTAAAACTATTTGAATGCGCAACTGGAGTAGCGCGTGTCAAAATCAGCAAATGCTGCAAAAATTTGCTAAAAGATTGCGCTCACAAAAGGATACACATAAACATCTACCCCCCCTCCTACTGTTTACTTAAGTATCTATCAGCTAACGTGCAACGGCAACGGCAACATCAACATCAGCTTCCAAATTCAAACTTCAACTTCATCTGGCGTCGTTGTCACGTAGCAAGAGGGGCAAGTGCGGCAAGAGGGGAAGAGAGAGAGGAGAAAAGAAAAGTGCCGTTCAAAGTCAAATCTACACAATGGGTGGAAATGGCTTGAAATGTGTGCTTAAACATTTTATTTATCACGCAAAATGTTCGCAATGCTTGCCATCTATCTTATATACATACATTTACATATGTGAGTGTGTGTGAATAGCCAAAAAGCATATATACCCTGTAAAGTTGAGAAAGAGGTATGCAGTTAAAAGAATAACTTTAATAGAAAAAGTCTTTGATAGATTTAAGGTTAAAAAATGTTTCTAATTCTCAAAATAATATTTATAAATTAGGTTTAACTTATAGGATAATCTCTCGTCCATCAATTTAGGATTAAGTAGTGTGCCCTACGTGTTATTTTTTCTTTTTTGGTGCTAGTGCTCTGGTCGCCAAATGTGTATGCAGACAGCGCACATTGAAAGTTTTCAATGATTTCAAGTTGCATTTATCGCAATTGTCTGCATTTTTACAGTTTTTCGTGATATGCGCTGAGAATTGTTTTTTTGTTGTTGTTGTTGTGCCATTTGTTGTTTGCAGATTGTAATGGAAACTACTTTAAGCAAAGCCACACTTTAACTTTATGTAAATAAAATGCAAGAGATTTGTATTTAAGAATTTCTTTCAACACATGTTAGTATTTATTCCATATACAAATATATCTTTCTGGACTAAGCTTGTTTCAGTTCTAAAAGAGCTTTGAGGATATTCAATAGCTGTAAAGCTCAACAGCTGCTCCAATTTGTAGTCTCTATTGTTCAAGTTCTATGCCAGATAATATAAGCTCCTTAAATCTGCTTTCTCTCTTTTATTTTCTCTGGGGCAAATTGATTTACTTGCAGCTGCAATGTCAATGCAAAAATCTAAACGAAAATAAATTACAATAAAAGAGAGATTGCTCTGTTTGAGAAAAAGAGAGTGAAAGAGAGATTGACTAGAAGATGCCGAAAGGCAAAAAAAAATAATTTGGTGAATTTAAATATGCGATAACTTTTATCTTTCTTAATCGATCTTTATAAACTTTTGACTGATTATATATTTTATGTAAGTGTTTATTTTGTGAAAGCTTTTTGACCTTTGCACAACTTCTATATACCCTTTCTATCATTTTCAGTGACATTAGGTTATGCAATTCTAAGAATTCATAAAGTAAGTGCTTTTTTGGAAGCTAATCTCTGATACCCTTCAAAAGAGTATACTAAAAACACAGTAACTGGGCCAAGCGTAGCATTTGTGTGTGTGTGTGTGTGCCACATGAAAGGGCGCAACATTAAATCGGCTGCAGGCCAAAAAACACACCCGAGGCATTTGCAACATGTTGTGCGTGCCTTTTTAATTAACATAAAAATCTAATTTGCAGCACTTTTAAATCTGTGTGTGTGTCGCTCTGTGTGTGTGTGTGTGTGTGTGTGTGTGTGCTAGTGAGTGTTATGAAAACAGCTTAACCTTATGGCCAACGATGTGTGTCATAATATGTTGAATGTGCCACACTGTGCCTCTTGGCATTGGCTTTTCCACAAGGCCAAAAGCAACAACAAAAACAGGAAAAGCTTCAAACACCTGGCCAGGATGTCCACATACGTTGTCAGCTCTCCCCTCTCCCCTCTCCTCCCCTCTAACTTGCCTCTAGTTGTGGCACATTAGCGACATTTACACGTCGCAGCAATTTCAAACAGCAGACGACATCGTTTACCTTGATATCCTACCCTCCCCTCTTCCCCTCTGTCCCCCTTGGGCATGCAGTCAGTCATAATCATTTTCATTGTCAACATTTTGCCAACAAACATGCACATGAGAAAAACTCTCACAGTGAAAATGGCTAGAAATGTCTCTCCTTTTTTCCTTCTTGCTCATTAGACGCAATTAGTAGCCCAGGTATCTGTTGTTAACTGGGCTCAAATGGCTGGCGGCCTAGCTACTTGCGGCCATTTACTTAAATTAATTATTTACAGCAAATGCAAATTTGATTGCCTTTAAATTAAAAATGTTTAAATAACAACAGCGTTTTGGCCAAATGGCAAACAATGGCAACAAGCACTTGACGTTAACAAACATTTACCAAATGGCCAACACTCTGACGTCAACAAAAAAGAAGCGTAAAAAGCGTAAAAAAGAAAACTAGACAGCATAGGGGAAAACGAATTTAATATGCTTTTCCTCTCTCTCTCTTTCTCTCCTGCTCTTTAAAATTACGAAACTTTGATTAAAGTAAAAACGTTTATTTGTTTTGTGTTAGCCATAAAAATGTTGGTAAAGTAAATACAACTTTTAAAAGCAAATATACAATTACAGCAAGAAGATGATGAGAAAAAAACGTAAACAAAAATTACGTAAAATGCAAAAGCAACAGAAATTAAAGTAAAAATATTTGAAAGGAAAAAAATAAAAAAATTATATAAAAAGCGTAGAAAAGATGATTATAGAATGATGAACTTTTGATTGAATAATTTATGTATAATTTTTAGTATTCATTTATTATAGTTTCCCTTTACTCAATCATTTTTTTAGTGTATAAATCAGCTGAATATTCGAGCTATATTGAATAAGTCTGCGGCCTCGATTCAAATTTCATGCAAATTTTGTCATTTGCCACAAAATCTACGCACACACACTCAGAGAGTGTTGAAAGTGTGACAGCCACGCCTCTTTTGGGCTGGCTGCCACTTCAACTTGCATTTGCATTTAAATCTCATTAGTTTTTAATGGTTTTGGTTACGATTTTGTTCACTTTAATTTTTAAAAAATAATTATTTTTTTCGTTCGTTTGCGCAAATTTTGTTGTTGGTTTGTGTTTCTGGCCGTGTGGCAAGTGACAACTTTGCGCGATTTCCGCCGGAAACAGTGTGGCTGGCTACACACACACACACACACACACGCACAGTTCAGCAACCGCAAAACGCGTTTTAAATGTGTCACGACTCCTACCACCTTCCCCTGCCCAACAAGCTGCTGTCTGTGTGTTCATTTAATGAAATGCATATTAAACATATGTCTGAAACAAAAGCACAAAAATAGTTGCATACTTATTTGGGCGATGTTGCTGTTTTTCCACTTCGAGTTTTCGTTGTTGTCCATTTGTTGTGCCAAATGTTGTTTATAAACATTGTGCCATTTCAAAGTGTGTAAAATGGGTGTAGCAAAGTTTTTTTTTAAATGTATGTAAGAGTCAAAAGTTAAAACTGCTTAAACATATAAATTCATGATTTCGACTATTTATTCTGTTCTCATTTATAAATCCTTTTGTGCTTTAATTTAAATAAGCACAAGATGATTATTTTTATTTATCTTGTTGGAAATAATGTGAATATTAATTTGAAATCAATACAAACTTCCCAAGCCTTTCAATGCATTGATTGTTTATGAGCTTCATTTGCATGCGAGACTTTCCGACTTCCTTTTTCCCCCTCTCTCTCTCTCAGTCATTCGTGTGCTGACCCTTGTATATAGATTAATATCCTGTCATAATGTTCGACATCCTCTACATACATATATATGTCATTAATGGAGCTTGGTTCTCGCTGGCCATTTAAATTTTCAATTCGCATGCAATGACTTAATTGTTCATAATTTTGTTATCTGATTAACACAAATTCCGCTTAACGATAATGACTTTATGCAGTTTATGGGTAGCGCGTGCCGCCCCCTCCTCCCCCTGAACACAAAAGGACATGCATGCAACAAACGATGAGAAAACGGTGGAACAACCTCAACAGCTTATCCATTATCAGCCTGAACGTCACATTATACATATATCGGTATATATATATATATATATGGCCAGACTTGGCTCTCGAGAGGCCATTGCATTTTATCGCTGCGCCAACGCTGATTAAATATCAACGTAATTTATTATTCAAATTAAGTTTATCGTCCCAAAAACAAAGGCGAATACCAAATGCATTCAAAATGACAACACAAGGAAGGGGTAGGGTAAGGGGTCCATAATTTCTCGCTCTGTTTGTTTTATTGATGGTGTGTGTGCGTGTGTGAATGACATATCACTAACCCTAATGCATAAGTAAATTAGCTAAACACACACACACACACACACACACACCTTTCTGCATGCTATCAAAATTGCATTTGAAATTATAAATACAACAAGTACATTAAAATTAGTTAAAAATCTAAATTTTCTTTAAATGTATTCGAAAAGTTTAAACTCTTATTATTTATTTTTAAATGCATTAATGATTATATTTGTTAACGCCAAGTTTTTTATTGATTTATAACTTGTGCCCTTAAGGCAAACAAACTTGATTTAATATTCAATTATTAATTTATATGCTAACTACAGTTGTGTACAAAGCACATACCTCAACGCTTATGCAAAAGGTCCTTTTGTTCAGCCACGCCCCCTTTTTTTTCCATAACAAAAGAGTTGCCCCTTTGTGTTGTGGCAGCTTTGTGTGTGTGTGTGTGTGTGTGGCACGGTCGAAACGTGTTCAATAATTTTGTCAATAATTTTTGATCACGCCCCAAAAAAAAAAAAAGGAAGAAGGAAAAAAAATGACGCCTCCCCGGTTTAAGTTTCTGTTTTTTTTTTTTTTTGTCTTTCTTCCTTTTGACCACCCACAAAGCGAGTCATCAATGTGCCTGTGTTGGCCCATAAGTTTGGTTCAGGCCCAGTTTGCGTTTTTTTCGCCCCATGTTTACCATTTTTTTTTTTTTTTTTTTTGCTGTTGTCCCTAGCTTTAGGCACATTAAGTTCATTGTGTTTATGGCATAAATTTGCATGTTTTTCACGTAAATTTTTCAATTTGAATGGGCGAAGGCGCGTACTCGTTGAACCCACGTTAAAAAACACGGACTCGATGGACATAGAACATAGGTCCTTGCCCTATGTAAAGGGTCCTATGTAAAGGATAGAGTATCAACAATCAAAGAACTAGTTTTTTCATTTTGGAGTTTGAAGCTTAGCATTTTTTGAGATGGAATAAGAAAAAGTTAGGAATTATATTATTCTTCTCTTAAACTAGTGTTGGAAAATACCTTATAAAAGACTTTATTTCTTCGTTTTATAGAGTATTTTCATTCTGTGTTTTCTCTGTTTATGTCGTCTATACGTTTTTATTTATATTTATTGCTTGGGTGCCAAACATCAACGAGCCACACACACACACACATACACACACACACAATTTGCAGTTTTTTATATTTGGTTAACAATGTGCGGAGGAAAAGCTTCAGTTTTTATTGCTCTATGAGTGGGTTTTGACCACATGTCTGTGAAAGAGTGAGTGTGTGTGTGTGTGTGTGTAAGTGTCAAAGGCATGTGTTTAGCATGCCTCATTTGAGCACAAATACACCTGCAGCCATCAATTATGCAAAGAGCAGCTACGTTCCAGCCGAACTCTCCAAACTGGCCGTCAACGCCATAGCCATAGTCATAGCCATTGGGGCTAGTTCTAGCCTGGTTGGCAGGCAAAATTAATTTATTGGCCTTCTCACATACACACCAAATAACTGCAGTTTGCATAATCATGGCGCACACACACACACACACACACACACATTGAGCTGGACAGCTTATATAATATTTATTCAAACTGCAAGTTGGTTGGCAACACTTGCAGCTGAACTGCAGTCTGGAAGCCTTCTCTCCCACTTTCTCTCTCTCTCTCTCTCTCTGTTGTGGGATTCAAATTTGTTTTGCCTGCCAAGGGGAAAGCTGAACAATAAGCAAATGCAAAGAAGAGTGAAGAGTTTGGAAGAGTGAGTGGAAGTACATATATATATATATGTTTTTGTGCATTTAGATGTAGAGTAAATCAAGCAAGCAGAGCAGGTCAAATTAATATTAATATTGAGCAGGTGTACATATAAATATCATTATTGATAATTTTGTCAGAAACTGAGGAATAAGTCTCAATAATATTATATTTGCTGCCTTAAAATGTGAATATAATAAGCTTAGAGTTAAGTTGGAACATAAGTACATACAAACTTACGTAAACTTATGCGTTGTGTGAGTTAAATACTCTCCCACTAAAGCTGCCTTCAACTTTATGATAATATTAATTTATCTATGCATGCTTATATGTTTATGTTTACCTTTTCATAACAGCTTCCACTTTTGATGACGTAGACGCGTCGCGCACCGATCCTGCACAGTGCCACCTCACAGCACAACTGACACCACCCTGCAAGGAGCAGCCCTATTTATACCAAAAACTGATGCTTCTTCTTTCCATCGTTGAGACTTTCAGAGCCGCGCTCATGCACTTTCACTCAAGATCTTCTCCACTCAGCTTGCATGCTATTTTATCTCAATCACTTGCATGCTTTATTGCAGACATCGGTATTATAGTTTTGTTGTTTTGCCTAAAATTGTCGCAACATTCAGTTGGATCTCTGGAGTGCAAGTGCTGAGCGCAGCTCTGAGAGTCTCATCGATGTGAAGAAGAAGAAATACTTTTTGGTATAAATTAGGCTGCTCCTCACAGAGGGCGCCAGTTGTGGTTGAGTTCTGAGTTGACACGGTGTAAAATCGATGCGCGAAGCGTCTACGTGATCGAAATTGAAAGCTCGCAATAAAGCTTTTAAGCGATAATGAAAAGGTGCCGTACAACGTTTACTGCAAGCAATAACAAACAAAAAAGCATATGTATGTGTATGTATAATCATAATGCATTGTGACAAAAACTATTCTGACGTAACAAAAACTCGTTTCAAAGGTCGAACTAAAAATGGAATGCTAATTACAATTACGCCCACTATTAAATGTTGCCTAATTGTTAATTATAAACTTTGTCGTTTGTGGTTAGTGAAACTTATTGAACAACGCTCAGCTCATTAATTATGTGACCAGCGACGGGAAGCGCTTATAAAAGCCAAAGGATTGGACTCATTCAAGCAAATAAATTCAATAACTACTCTGTGCAAGATGTGGCCACGCTTTCTGAGCAGCTCATATTCCATGGAACGGCACTATTTTCTGGTGCCCAAGTTTGCACTAACTGCAATAGGTTTCTATCCAGAGCAGAAGCGCACTTTGCCCGTACGCGCTTGGAGCTTTTTGAACTTCGTCATTCTCACCTATGGCTGCTATGCGGAGGCAGCATATGGCATCAAACAGATACCCATTAATATTAGCGTTGCACTCGATGCACTTTGCCCGGTCGCCTCGAGCATTTTGTCGCTCATTAAAATACTGTCAATTTGGTGGTATCGTGATGAATTTAAATCGCTTATCGAACGCATCCGGACTCTGACGGAAGAGCAACACTCGGAACGAAAGTTGAACCACAAAAAGAGCTGCTACACACTCGCAACGAGGTTGACAACGTTGCTTTTGTTCGGTGGTTTCTCAACCAGCAGTTCGTATACAGTCCGACATATATTGGAAAATATTTTGAGATATTCGCAGGGCAAGGATTGGATTTATGAGACGCCGTTTAAAATGATGTGAGTAATATTTGATTATAAAGAGTATTCACTAGTCGCCTTATACGCTTCGACTTGTTAATCATTTGTCTTATCTCTCTTGTAGCTTTCCCGATGCACTGTTGCGTTTACCGTTATATCCATGGATTTATGCTTTGGTTCATTGGCATGGCTATATCACAGTTGCTTGCTTTGTTGGTGCTGATGGTTTCTTTCTCGGTTTCTGTTTCTATCTAACGGTGCTTTTACAATCACTACGTGACGATGTCGGCGATTTGTTAAACGTAAAGAGCATTGACCATGAACAGTCGCCACAAGAGGAGAAGCGAATTGTGCGTGAAATGGCAAAACTCATTGATCGTCATAATGAGATTGCCAATCTAACGGAACGTCTCTCAGGTGTTATGGTAGAAATTACTCTCGCACACTTTGTCACCTCAAGCGTTATAATAGGCACAAGTGCGGTGGATATGTTAATGGTGATTAACTAACTCGTGCTCTCTTTCAAATGATTCATCTTATATTTTTGTTTTATTGTTTCAGTTCTCCGGCCTTGGAATAATTGTTTATGTCGTCTACACCTTGGCGGCGACTTTGGAAATATTATTGTATTGTCTTGGCGGCACCTATATTATGGAAGCGGTGAGCCTTTTTTCTACTATTTTTTAAGCTTGATTACATTATATTTGTATTGAAACATATTGATGAAAATTTATTTATATTTGAATATTTGTCAATCTTCCCATATTTCTTTTCTGCCTTTTTGTCTGCGTTTAGTGCTCGGATTTGGCTAGAAGCACTTTTGCCAGTCAATGGTATGCTCATAGTGTTCGTGTGCAGAAGATGACTCTGCTCATGATGATCAGAGCTCAGCGTGTTCTTTTCATTAAGATACCTTTCTTTTCGCCATCTCTGGAAACTTTTACTTCGGTTGGTTAGGAATTCTTTACTCAAGTTCTTTTATTAAGATTTTATTAATTTCTTTGATAGATTCTGCGCTTTACGGGCTCGCTGATTGCGTTAGCTAAATCGTTTTTATAAGCTTTTGTATTAATGTGCTCTATGGCAAATATTTTTATACTAAGAACAATGCACCTGAAAATTTATAGATGTTTTAAAAATCGTCAAGAAACAATTAAAAGCAATTTGAAAAGTTTATCACAACTGTTGTTTACAATATAAAGCTTTTAACATTTTTCATCTCTTAGTCTTTTGATCTATAATTTCTATATATTAAATTCGCTTGCCTATATATTTTGTAACGATTAACGTGCAGTTATGGATGAGCGGATGGTAGTGTAACGGACAACGGAGTACGCGCTGGCTTCTACAGCTGTGGCTCCTCGGCTAAGTCGAAAGAAAGAACCGAGTGTTACTTTGCTCCAGTCGTATATTTTTATAATTAAATTCACTTACTATTTTTACCGGGACAGGGGCACACTGAATAAACTAAGATAGGTGAAATATCCATAATTCGGGAAATTGAGCTATTTATTTGTGTTCCTTTTTTTCAAACCTATTAAAAATTAAAAAAAAATAGTTTTTTTTTTAGGAAATATTCGGGATTGAGCTATGTATGTTTTTTTTAAACCTTTTAAATTAAAAAAAAAGTTTTTTTTTCGATATCGAAATTAATTTTTTTTTTTAAACCTTTTAAATTATTTTCATCGATAACTCGAGAAATATCCATAATTCGGGAAATTGAGCTATCAATTTGTGTTCCTTTTTTTCCAAACAAGTAAGAAGACTAGGAGATACCCCGAACCCTATACTTAACGCGTACAGTCATTGTCTGTATGCATCTGTGACCTAAACTTCAATCTTCGATATCTCTGGTGTTTCTCAACCGATTTCGATGAAATTTTCAGAAAAGTTATATCGTTACCCATTATTTCAATCCCTATTTTTACATTTTCCAAATTCGAGATTTTTTTGTAATCGATCACATGTGTATATCGGAAACCAGAATAGTTATCGATAATTTGAAACAAACTTGTTCCGCTCATGGTATAGGAGAACTTATATTCAAAATCTGAAGTCTCTAGCTCTTGTAGTCTCTGAGATCGACGCGTTCATACAGACGGACAGACGGACGGACAGACGGACATGGCTATATCGACTTCCTTTTGCCTGTTACATACTTTTGCACAAAACCATTATACCCCTTTTACCCATTTTATGGGTTAGGGGTATAAAAATAGTTAATTTTACATTTTCATCGATAACTCGAGAAATATCCATAATTCGGGAAATTGAGCTATGTATATATTTGTGTTCTTTTTTTTCAAACCTATTCAAATTAAAAAAAACAAGTAAAAACGTTGCAGTCGGACGCAACCGACTGCGGAATACTTTGATACCAGTAAAAGAACGGTTGATAAGGGCGGAATGCAGGGGCGAAGTGAGTTACCAAATTTGGTGACTTTAGCTCAAAAACTGTGGAAGATAATTTTTGTTTTAATTACCCTTTATTCGGCAGCAATTGTTATTTACAACAAGCCAAATGAAATTTAGGGTAGATATATTAAACCAACTGATAAACAAAATAGAAGATATCACATACCGCCAATTCTGATAAAGTACAAAAATAGAGCACATAATTAATCAGAACTGCGAACACAAACCAAATATAATTTTTAATTACCCAAATTGTCGGGAATTCGCAAGTAAATAATTTTGTAGGTTACGGCTTATAACTTCTGATGCGCTGCATACGGGAAAATGTATAATCGTAACCAAAGAAAATTTTCCAGTTAGTGGAAGAACAGTTTACTTCTTTGTATAGATCCAGTGGCACTTATAACTTCATTTTATTTGATTTATTGGACCAATTAAAGGTACCACGTTTCTTTTAATTTTTTTTTTTTTTCGGGTCAAGTAAAATCGCGCACAACTACTCCCTTGGAAGTCTTTTTGAGGAAAAACATGCGGTCAGAAGTTAGATGGCGAAAAGCGATAAAGTTGCACCAATCTATTTCATCTTTTTATTCGTTATTCACAGCCCTGTACCGGTTGACATTTTCATCACCCCTATACCAACTAACTGAAACAAATTAGCGATTAACCAAGCTTATTTTCATTTTTAAGAAACACAAAATAATATCAGTTGTGTTAATTGCAGAAAACTAAACGTAAATAAAAGCGGCATACAGTTTTACATACACTTAAGCAGATTGAAATCCTCATACTGGGTTATGGGGTTTGGTTTTATGTTACTTTTTCCACTTATGTGTTGTTAAGGTACTAATCATGACAGTACAGGTTCTACACTTAATAAATAATATATATAAAAAAAAAAAAAACTTAAGCAGAGGTTTGGATGTAAGGGTTGCCTACTTTTAGGGCTTGTCCCAAAACCAAACAAAGTCGACAAGCGGCATATTAAAAACTGAATAATTATTACAATTGAGCCCACTATTAAATATTGCCTAATTGCTGGTTATAAACTTTGTCGTTTGCGGTTAGTGAAACATATTGAACAACGCCCAGCTCATTAATTATGTGACCAGCGACTGGAAGCGCTTATAAAAGCCAAAGGATTGGACTCGTTCGAGCAAATAAATTCAATAACTACTCTGTGCAAAATGTGGCCACGGTTTTTAAGCAGCTCATATTCCATGGAACGGCATTATTTTCTGGTGCCCAAGTTTGCACTAACTCTAATAGGTTTCTATCCGGAACAGAAGCGCACTTTGCCTGTACGCGCTTGGAGCTTTTTGAACTTCTTCATTCTCACCTATGGCTGCTATGCGGAGGCAGCATATGGCATCAAGCAGATACCCATTAATATTGGCCTTGCACTCGATGCACTTTGCCCGGTCGCCTCGAGCATTTTGTCGCTCATTAAAATGCTGTCAATTTGGTGGTATCGTGATGAATTTAAATCGCTTATCGAACGCATCCGGACTCTGACGGAAGAGCAACACTCGGATCGAAAGTTGAACTATAAGAAGAGTTGCTACACACTCGCAACCAGGTTGACAACGTTGCTTTTGATCTGTGGTTTCTTAACCAGCTCCTCGTATACAGTGCGACATATATTGGAAAATATTTTGAGATATTCGCAGGGCA
Source organism: Scaptomyza hsui (assembly GCA_018152825.1). NCBI lineage: Eukaryota > Metazoa > Arthropoda > Insecta > Diptera > Drosophilidae > Scaptomyza > Scaptomyza hsui. The sequence continues at coordinate 1,962,254 of JAECXO010000280.1, forward strand.
AGGATTGGATTTATGAGACGCCGTTTAAAATGATGTGAGTAATATTTGATTATAAGCTAAACAGTATTTAAAGAGTATTCACTAGTCGCCTTATACGCTTCGACTTGTTAATCATTTGTCTTATCTCTCTTTGTAGCTTTCCCGATGCACTGTTGCGTTTACCGTTATATCCATGGATTTATGCTTTGGTTCATTGGCATGGTTATATCACAGTTGCTTGCTTTGTTGGTGCTGATGGTTTCTTTCTCGGTTTCTGTTTCTATCTAACGGTGCTTTTACAATCACTTCGTGACGATGTCGGCGATTTGTTAAACGTAAAGAGCATTGACCATGAACAGTCGCCACAAGAGGAGAAACGGATTGAGCGTGAAATGGAAAAAATCATTGATCGTCATAATGAGATTGCCAATCTAACGGAACGTCTCTCTGGTGTTATGGTAGAAATTACTCTCGCACACTTTGTCACCTCAAGCCTGATAATAGGCACAAGTGTGGTGGATATGCTAATGGTGAGTAACTAACTAATTGCTCTGAAACTCTCTTTCCAATCTAATCCAACAACAATCTTGTTTTATTGGTTCCAGTTCTCCGGTGTTGGAATAATCGTTTATGTCGTCTACACCTTGGCGGTGACTACGGAAATATCATTGTATTGTCTTGGCGGCACATATATTATGGAAGCGGTGAGTCTTTTTTCATACTATTTTTTAATGTTGATTATATTATATATGTTTAAAAACGTGTTTATGAATATTTATGTATGTTTCAAGTCTTGTCAATCTTCCCATATTTCTTTGCTGCATTTTTGTCTGCGTTTAGTGCTCGGATTTGGCTAGAAACACTTTTGCCAGTCAATGGTATGCTCATAATGTTCGTGTGCAGAAGATGACTCTGCTCATGATTATCAGAGCTCAACGAGTTCTATTTATTAAAATACCTTTCTTCTCGCCGTCTTTGGAGACTCTTACTTCGGTTGGTTATTCTTTACTCAAGTTCTTATTTTAAGATTTCATTTTTTTTTTTTTATAGATTCTGCGCTTTACGGGCTCGCTGATTGCATTAGCTAAATCGGTTATTTAATCCTTTGTATTTATGTGCTCTATGCAAATTAATAATTTTGCTATTAAGAACAAAGCACCTGAATATTTATTAATGTTTTAAAAAACGCAAGGAAGCAATTAGAAGAAATTTTAAATGTTTATCGAATATGTTATTATTAAAATATGGCTTTTAACATTTTTCATCTCGTAGTCTGTTCATCTGTAAATTATATATATATTTTATTCGCTTGCCTATATATTTTTACCTTTTGCAATTTTAATTTTCTCATGTTTCGTTAATTGCACTTGCACAATCCTTTTTCCATTACTTTCTGCTTGCACTTTGCTTGGCTTTCTTGCACATTTCTTTGTTCTTTTCGCGCACTGATCCCGTTTGACCTTCCCCTTGATGTTGTTGTTGTTCTTGACTGGAAGATTGTACTGTTAAATACAGCACTGGCAAATTGGTTTCTTTTTCACCGGAACTCATCATGGCAGGCACCTACTTCCCCTACACCCCGCCTCCCTTTGAAAGCACCCCTGCTTTACTGCTTACCTCTTTTAAGCGCATCGAACTGTGCATTTGTGTTGCATACTTTTCAGCTGCAGCTGGTGCAACTGCAACGTCTTGTTGTTGTTTTCCTTTTTCCACTTGCTGCTGCTGCTGCTGCTGCAGTTCATTTCCATGCAAACACACTCACACACACACACACACACATGTACACACCTTAATGACATCCGTTTCGGGACTTGTTTGTCCCTCTTCATATCCGTGTATGTTGCTGCACCTGTTGTTGTTTTTGTTGTTGATATCTCTGATTGCTGTTGGCCCCTCTTTAAGATAGCCGTACCCCATACATTTCTGCTTATCTTTGCTAGTGTTTTACTTCTTTCGCACTCTTTTTATATACTCTTGCAGAGCTTTTAAAAATACATTCTGTAAAATTTAAATTTTTCTTGGAATCGGCTTGGAGTAAGTAAGAAATTTTTGGTACACTCGATTGGCAAGAGTATTTAATATTCGGCTTGCCACATATATAAGTAGTACCATCTTCTTGTTAGCATTCATTGTTCAACATTTCTTTCTTGCTTAATGTTGTAGTCCTTGAAATCCTTTAGCGCCCACACGCATCATAAAACAGGCAGATAGAGACAATCTCCAGTACTCCCTTTGCACCCCTCCCCTACTCTCTTAATACTCTGTGCTCGCCGTCTTTATCATTTGTCTGTGTGCCTTTCTTTGTTTCGTTTGGCATTTGTTTGTTTATTTTTCGTTGGCGCCTCCTTTTGTCAAAAGTGCTTTTGCTTGTAATGTGTTCGACATTGGACCGCAAAAGCGGCTGGCCCGTCCCTCCTACTTACCCCCCAGCACTCTTGCCCCACTTGCTGCAGCCCTTTAGTTGTGTTTGGTTTCTGTTTCTGTTCATTTTACTTTCTTGTTGCTTGTTATTTTTATTTCGTTTCATTCAGTTCGAGCTCTTGGATGGCTTCTTCTGCTTCTTCTTCTAGTTTTTTTCATTTTTTATGTGCATTTATTTTGCCATTTTGTATGAACTCACACACACTCGCACACACACACACACACACACACTCCATACGCAATTTTTGCACTCAAGTTTACCTACTTTTTATGGTAAACATACCAAGGTTGCTTGTTTATTCTAGCAAAAATGTATTTAGGTGTGCTTAACTACATGTTTATATGTATGTGTGTGTGTGTGTGTGAGTTAGTGAGTGGTATAAAATAGGTTAGGGTTAACTCTAAAGCCATTGCTTTGGTGTGACAACATTAGACCCTAAATATAGAAAAGCACTCGATTAATGTTTGTTTATTCAGTATTTGAAGTCAGTTGTACAAATTTAATTCTGTATTTTTGTCAGTTAATCGAGAGATCTAAAGGAAACACACTTTCAGGTGTGAATAATTTAATGTTGTAAAAATAAAAATAAAGAGAGTTGCTCAAAAACATGCTTAAAATAAAATAAAATGCTTATAAATAAAGCTTCAGGTTGAGTATTTATTAATATTATATAAAAATATGCTATTTGCAATTACTTTAAGAATCTGCTTTCAATATTTTTAATAACAATGCCAGAAAATTCAATTCCCATTTGTCTAATTGTTAACTATAAATCATTTTATGTTTTCTGGTTTTAATGACTCAAAAAATATATAGCTATAAAAGTGCAGAAAGTTCCTAGCTTGAACCATCATAAAAACCAAAGAACCGTTCACAAAGAGCTGAATAAGCTTGCGTAACGTAAACGTAACGTAACGTAAACGCAGGGCTAAGGGAAAATAATTTTAAATGTCATTTTCAGCTACACACAGCTAATTAAATTTTTGCATTTTATGAGCACGAACTGAAAGACGGAGGGAGGGAGGGAGCGAGGGAGAAGCGTCCCAAGTGAAAGGTAAATAAAAACAGGAAGCAAGCGACGACGAATTAACGAAAACAAACACGAGCAGCTGTAAAAATGGCGAAACGAAATGAGAAAGGAGAGGAAGTAAGCAGCAGCAGCGAGGAACAAGTGGAAATGAAACGTTGCCAGCATGAGTGAAATTTTAAGCAGAGACTTTTGGCCAATTTTTGTGTCGCTGGTTGCCAAAAAGACACGTGCGTCGCGTAAATTGGTGAAGGGGCATGGCAAGTGGGTGGTGGGGGGAAGGGGTAGGAAAACGATCCATTAAAATTCCGTTGGGGCCATTGCAAAATAAATCCACTTGCAAGTGGTGCTAAAAAAAAGCACCAAAATAGAAACAAAAACTCAAAAAAAAAAGAAGTGAAAGAAGAAAACTCGTCATCGTCAGCGTTTTGGCGTCAAATGCCAATCGCATGTGATTCCTAGTTACCAAACAGCACCCTACCCCGCATACCCCTTCACCCCTCTAACAACGTTTTTGGCCTTGTGTGATATGCGAAATGGCAAACGAATGTATTTTTTTTTTTTTTATTCGTTGTTGTCTCTTTTTTCTGTGATGTTTTGGGCCTAAAAGTATGCATTGAAATTCAACACGCAGCGTGGGAGAAATGTTGACAGCATGTGTGAGTGTGTGTGTGTGTGTGTGTGTTAGAGAGATTGTCAGCTTGTGGGTGTTGGTATTTGCGTTTTTGGGGTGTGAGCTCTAAGAGCCGCTTAAAATTAGCGTAAGATCTTTGACTGTTTAAAGCGACACACGCACACACAACGATTCAGAGATTTAGAGATTCAGCCATGGCCCATGAATAACAAAAATGTCCAAATAATTGTCAAGCAATAGAACAAAAAACACAACGAAGATGTAAAAATATGGCTGAAGTTAACAATCATTTGATGTGACAGCAGCAGTTGAAGCTTTTATTTTTTTGCGTCATTTAAAGCTTAAATATAATTTGCTTTTTGATGTGAGTTGAGCTATTGAAGTTCCCAAAGTAAGCATTTAATCCTTTAAGTTAGATATTAAAGCCAGTTTTTAAATTTCTTGCATTATGCCTAAAGTCAAGTTTGTTTAGCTAATAATTTTTTTTTTTGCTGCTCTTATTATGTATACGCCTAGTTGGTGGAAGCTCATAGACTATGCGCAATTAGAGACAATAACAACAGCAACAGCTACTACTCAAGCGCCTACTCCACTTTCTTTCTCTCTCTCTCTGTTTGTATGTGTGTGTGTGTATTTCTTTCAGTGTGCTTGCCCGCTGGCACATAATCTGCATACAAATGCGTTGATTTGCCTAATCGACGCCTATTTGTACGGTCCAAAAACGCGCCGTCGAAACTTTTGCCTCATGTTTAGATGTGAAATTATCAAAACGGCAGCGCGGAGAGGGGTGCACAGATGGTGGGGGGAGGGGGGCGCAGCAGGGGTGCAGAGAAACGGAAAATAAGCCGGCGTTTAATTTTTGGAAGCGAGCGTGCAACACGCATTAAAATTAAAAGCTGGCAAACGACACGACTGAAAGACGAACGAACAAACGTCAGGACGTCAGAATAAAGGCGTTGCTGCCAACATGGAAGAAGTGTACGTGCTACACAGAATGTTTAGGGAGTGGGGAGCGGGGAGGGGGCAGAAGATGGAGGCGCATGTGGATTGTGTGTTCGACAATGTTTTGCATTTGCATGAAAATGTTTTGCATGACATTTTCATAACAGTTAAATACAGATGGCAATGCTGTAGTCAAAGATGCTCTGTAAACAGTTATATTAACTTTAAGTGCTGGCAATGCTGGAGTTGGAATTTCTTTGTTAACAGTTGTACTAACTTTAACAGCTGGCAATGCTTCAATTAGAGAAGCTAAGTATACAGCTGAAATATGAAACTCATCATACTCTCATAAAGAAAGGTATATACCCTAAGTCTTATTGTCACAGCCCCCCAAAAATCAATTGCCAAAAGTTGTAGCCGACTTTTATTCTATTCATTGTGTGTTTCTCCCCCTCAAGACTCTTCTCTAATGATATAGAAGCTGGCATTGCCATTGTCTTCGATATGTCTGTGGCACGTGCGTTTGTAGTTGATTCTTGAGCCACCCTAACCGTACCTCAGCAGTTACTATACAGTACACAAGAACAAGTATGCCTTTTGAATCCTTTTTTCCTTTCGTTAGTTTGAAATTCTTTTTACGCTGTCAGTTGTTCGATTGGTGCGCTCTTGGAAAAGCCGCGGCTCTTCAACGCAGTTTTCTGATAAACGACGCTTGGGGAACCATTTTCATTTGCTGCCCCCTAACATTTGCGCATTTCCGTTTCCGCTCCATCTCACACTCTCTGTCTCCTTCTCTCCTTCGCAGTCGCTGACTTCCGCTCTGAATTTGCTGCCATTGCTTCTCTGCTTTCTGCATTCTGCTCCTGTTGCTCGCCTTTGTCTCCTTTGGCGACGATTTGTTGCCTGTTGCCGTGCAAATTATAGCGGCGAGTCGAGGCGGTAATTACTATTTTATGTCAAGCGAGCGAGGGTTGCTCAACAGTTATTTCTTCTTATTTTTTGTTAATAATATTTTTTTTTATATATTTTTATTTATTTATTTTTATTTTATATGTTTTTATTCTTGTGTTAACAGGTCGCTAGAAACATTCGATTTTTTTTGTATATATTTGTTTTGTCAAGGATGAAAAAATTCAAGTATTTTTAGAACAACTTACAATTCATAAATAAATATTTCACCAAATCTTTTTGGCTCCAGGTGTTATCATTTATTTATTTATATTTTTTTTTTTTGTGTGTATTTTATTTTTTAACTTCAAATGTAAGATTGTTATAAAAGCTTATATAAAATAATGAATCATATAATTCACTTCTGCTAGTTTTCCTTTATTAAGCGTAACTTTCACTTTCGAAACTTTTTAAGCTTCCCATTCGCTTGAAATTGCTTTCAATTGAAACGCTTTCAATAGCAACTGCAGCTCATAAATTGATGGCATCAGCGGCAGAAGCAGCAGCAGCATCATTATCAGCATCAGCCACCACACATTCAATCTCTCTCTCTCTCTCTCTCTCTTTTCTCCCTCCTCTTTTGATATCTCTGCTTTATCATCTCTCAAATGCAGTACGCGCGTTAATCGAATTGAAGTTCTCTATCAAATGTTCCACAGCGAATTATGCAAACCTCTAGCTATATATTGGCTAAATATATTATGGTGCGGTGGTGGTTGGTGTGGGGGGTGGTAAAAATCATCGTTGGCAATTAAAAAGCTGCACATGGCATAATTTAGCGACACCTTTTGGCCAATGCATAAATCCCAGTTAGCTGCAGGATCCAAAAGGATGCCATCCTTGTTGCTGTTGCTGCGGTCACAGGTCAGTTAACTCAAATGGCTGAGGCGATAATTTGCAATTATGTGGGGCTAAAGCAACAACAACAACATTTATATATAAATTGCAGTCAGCAACAGGATGAAAGGACTGCAACTAGAGAGAAACTGGACTCCTGTCGCTATCCTTTCTCACATTTTGCCTTGCCCTCAGTGAGAGTGTGTGACTTTATCGTTTGGTTGCCTCGTTTGCGGCTTGTTGCCAGCCAACAAATTCTCTCTCTCTCTCTCTCTCTTGGTCTCGTCCTTGTTGGCCTGCCTTTAACCGGTTTTTTGGCCGTTCGCCGTCCGCCATTACGTTAAATATTTTATGAACCATTAAAAGTTTCGCAAATTTTATAGCCGCTTTGCATATAAACATGGCTCTCTCCCCACCCCACCCATTCAATACCCAAAAACGCTCATATGGAGTAGCTAACATCATACTCCACTCCTCCCCCCTTTGTTTTGTGCCCCTCTTGCCACTAAAGCTTGGAGCTGTGCGCCAGTATGTCACGACTTGTTCAAATGACTGGGCCATCACAGTGCAGTGCCAAAGGAGCTCATAAAACATCCTTGAAAAACACACACATGACACCACATATAGAGCCAAAATATTCACTGAGAGAAAAAATACTTATGTGGAAGGTACAAAAATCAAACTCAGAGAGAAAAGTTCAGTTCTTTAATACAAGAAATAATTTAAAAGCTGTAATTAAAATTTTATTGATGCCTTTAAAGATATTTTTCTGAGTGTAGCAAGTTAGTCAGACAACAAAGTGAAATGTCGCAAGTTTTTTGGCGAATTTGCCAAAAAATGAAAAGGCCTGGAAAGTAGTCGAAGTAACGGAAGCTGTCGATGGCATTGTAACGATGTCAAAGGCAATAAACGCTAACAATAACTAACAAAGCAACAATAAAAGCAAGAATAACAACAATGGTAATAATAATAACTACTGCAAAATATATATATTCGCATGTTTATGTAAAGTAAAGTAAATGTATGAATAAAGTCAAGTAGAAAACTAAAAGATTATTAGATTGAATCTGCTGGAATTTTAAAAACATTTTCATGCAAGTTTTTCCTCGAATTTTGTTGTTAGTGATAACACGCATTAAGCGCTTAAGTCGATTAGAAAACAACTTGAGCCCAAAGCTATAAAAGCATGCTAAGCATTTTATTATTTATGCAATTTAATGAATGCATGCATTTTTAATAAATGTATGTGTGTGCATAACTTTTCAACCCTCTGCGTTGTATGATCAACAGTTTGCTTGTGGAAAAAGCCACAAACTTGCGGCTATGTAAACACTTCAAATTTGCACAAAACATTTTACAGATTTGTGGGCATAACCAACAATAACAATAACAACAACAACATTGAACGCCGTTGGCAAAAGTTTTATGTGTAGACGCCTTCTAGTTGTTTGGCCAAAAGTTGTTTTTACCTTTTTTGGCCGAAACTCAGAAAGTTAAAGGGAGTGATGGGAAGGGGGGGATGCCGTCTAAAGGTGCAGTTGACTAACTAACTGTCTGTACACGAAAGGTGACTGGTTGACACATATGCATATAGTGTATAACAACAACAACAACAACTGCTTGCTACAAGGCCAACAGCATGCAGCAAACTTTAAAGCTGTGCCAAACTTTTAATTAACAAAATTAATGTTATGGCAACGTTGCCGCGCAAAAACGCATATATATCGTGTACTATATATATAAGTACACGTGTATATCTGCAATCAGGCAGCTTGCAGCTGGTAACTAAAAATATACTATATATCTCTCTCCACGTTCGTCGATGTTTATGCATGAGCGTAATTTTTTTTTCCTTTTCTTCTGCTTGTTTCTGTTGTTCTTGTTGCATTTTCGCTCATTAAAAACGCTAACGAAACAGCTACAGCTACAGTAATAATCAGAAAAGAATTACAGTTTTTACTTAAAGATGTTGTAGATAAAAAATACTAGCAAATTCTCACTTGAAGTAAGACTTATGGAGCAAATTAACGAAAATCTTGACAATACTTATGATATGTTAGTTAATATGCATGCGTTTAACAACAATTGCAACTGCAATCTGTAGTCCTGCAGCAGTTGCCGTCGTCGTCACATATTGCGTATGCGTATTTTTACTCATTTTTCGGTAGCTGCAGGTTGTAAGGGGGAGGAACGGATGGTAGGTTTGAGTTAGTTATAAGAACCCAATGCCAACAGCAATGTGCGTGAGTCGTCATTGCCATCGTCATCAGCATCGTCGTCGTTGCTCATTTATTTTTAGTTAAACAGCAATGTTGAAGTGAATAAAAATCGTTGCCTACATTTGTGCGCAACATTTAATGAGAAAATGTGACTGTGTGTGTGTGTGGTTTGCTTGGGCGAGTGTGTGGTTTTTATGACTTATGGGAAATGCTACCTGCTATAAATATAAATAAATAAGAATTATATTAATTAACATGGTGCAGAGCAGCTGGAGAAATATATATAATAAGCCACGAGCTATTTAATTATGGCTCAATAAATGGGTTTAAAAAGACTTAATAAGTGTTGTGTGTCAATCTTGTGAAGCAAGTCAACTTCTGCTTTAAATTTAAGAGATTTTCAGCATCGCTAGCTTAAAGAAAAAGAAGAGGAAAATGTCTTTAGCTGCTTTTCAGCTTGTTAATATTTGTTGGAAAATTTCAGTTGGCCGCAAGACAATGAAACTGAAATGAAAATGATAATTTCATTAAGCTGGCAGCATCATCAGTGGCTCACGTACTCCACACACATACATACATACACTTGGCCCACTTGAGTAATCGTACAAATATATATGTGTATATATGCGAATACAATTCTTTGCCCCAAAACTGATATGGTGCCGTCAATTTTACCTGCTCTACTTGACTGCATGTTATTGCAAATGCCTGGCCTGGCCTGGCTTGGCCTGAGCCACGCCCACTTAATGCGCATCATCAGCATCGGTGCTTCAGCTGGAAAAGGGGGCGTGGCATGCCATTGTAAATGTAAATGTAAAACTCGACGCATTAATTATGCAATGAGTGCTTGAGCTCTTATAAGCACCGAGAGTATCTCAACATTTATGTATATTAAATACTTTTAAATGGCTTTTTCCTTTCTCTACCTCTCTCTCTCTCTCTCTCTCTCTTTCTGTGCCATGATGGCTGCGATTACTGCAGTTGTTGGCTCTTAACTGGATAACAGTCAGTGTGTGTGTGTGAGAAAAGTGCAAAAAGCAGAGCAAGAGCTTGAGTATTAAGTTGAACTTTAAATGCCTCACAATCTGACTCGCTTGAAATAACTTATACGCGTATTAAGTATGCGTCATGTTGTTGTTTGGCGTATTTAACGCTCGTAATGTGTATTAAGTTATGATAATTGGGCCCTTTATTTGAGGAACTTTCTTCTTGTCTAGCACCTACTTATTAAATTCCTATTGCTTACATGTTGTTTACAATCGTTTTTGCTAGCTGTCCCTTACAGCTGTTGTCTTTTATACGTACTTGCTGCTCTGTCTCGACTGGCCGCAACAGCTGTCGCATTAACCGTCGGCCATTTTGTTCGTCTCTCCGCCATTGTCTGTGGCAATGGGCAATGGGCAATGGGCAGGCAAAATGGCGTATGTCTGCTTGTTATTAAAATACATAAATAATAAGCGGCATATCAGCAGCGGCTTTTGTTGCTGTTCAGCTTGTTATTGCCATTCTTGTTGTTGTATATTGTTATAGCCATGGCCAGGCACTTAAGCGGCCGCATCCGCATTCGCATCGCAGCAACCGCTAGCAGATCAGAGCAGCCGGCGCTTTTGAGTTGCTGCTGCTTTGGTCAGCTTACAGCAAGCCTCCGTTTTAAAGTCTGCCAAATTAGCAACAGTCCTATATATCATACTTTCTTTCTCTTTTTGCTATAAGTATGTAAATTCCGTCATGCTGATTGATCGCCTTAAGGCATTTAGCTTATTGGCTTGTTTAAAGATTAACGTTTCTTAAAGCTCTTACATTCGAACGCAATTTAAACTGAAAAAGTTTGCGTATTTTTATTTATTCTCTACTTATCTACCAAATGTACATATAATGACTTTTTTTATTTTAATTTTTACATACATATGCTGTTATGAATGCTGTAGGCTAGTACGCTGTACTATTTCCATGGTCAATGCTTTTTACTCGAATGCGTGTGTGTCCGCCAGGCAATAAAGTATATTTATTTTAATTTTTATAATTTGCTTTTTATATGTGTGCGTATATTTTTTATTTATACACTTTCTGTGAGCTTTACAAGCACGTTGAGAAGCTTAAGGGAATATGTACAGAAATGTTTTATTCACATTTTAAATATTTTGGCGTAAAACAATATGGTAAAGGGACTGAATATATAAAAATTTCGTTGATTTCTGAAATATGTTTTTCAGATTTTAATAAATACTTTGAACGTTTTAAAGTTTGTTTTTTTAGTTTTTTTTTTTTATATATTTTGTTTATTAAATCAATTTATACAGTTCTTTTGTTTCTATATTGTTCTTTATATATTTTTATCTACCAATTGGTTCCATACTTTTTTAAACACATTTTTATCAGTAAGAGTATTTAGGCTGTCGTTGCCCTTAAGTTCAAGCTTAACAATCTTGTTTTACTATGTTGCTGGCCAATTTTAAATATTTTTTACCACACTTGTGTTTATTGTTTGCCATTCCTTTGCACCCTCTGCCACCACCTTTTTTATTTGCCTTACATACATACATGCATATATACATATATATTTGCAACTGCTTTTTTTTGTCCGCATTGCTTTGTCCCTGGCGTATCCCTAGTGATGCTGGTGTGTGTTTTATAACTAGCATATTAAGCCAGCGATTTCAATGCGTAATGCTGGAAAATATGCTGCAGCACATGTTGCAATAAAACAACAGTCAAAACCAGGCAAATGAACGACTAGAAGATGCTGTGTAAAAAATTCTAAAAATATATTTTAGATGTTAAATCAAATGTTAAAGGTTTATAGAAAAAAAGTCAATGAGAATTATGAAGATAATTTTTATTTAAGAATTTTTTAATTAACCTACCCTTTTTTTAATCAACCCTGAATAAAATAGTATTTGTAAATATATAAATCGTTGAAGTGTAATGAAAGTGTACTGGTTTCTCTTATTTTCTTTTTTTTATGACCGTTGCTGTGGCTTGGTTTTTTTTTTTTTTCAGTTTTGTTGGTTGGCAAGCAAAAATCAATTGGGCTAGCAATTTAAAATGTAAAATATACATATAAAGTATAAATTGTGAAATGTTTTAAATGTAAAAGTGGCAAGAATTTTGCATTTTTTTTTTACGATGGCCTCGTTTCTGGGAAAAGGCGCGGCGTCAAGGTCGGAGGGAAAAGTGGAGGCAGCTAAACAGTTATAATGCTGACTGGGTCGTTTTTAGCACATAATCGACATGTCCATCAAATTTATGTGGACGGTTGTTGTAAACGTTGTAAGCAGCAGACATGGCCATAAAATGGCTTACCAACTAGGCAAAGAACTTAGAACTGTAAGTGGGAACGTCTCGACAATGTCCAAAAGGAAAGCGAAGAGAACCGAGAGAATCAGCAGAGGCCATAACATTTAAAGTCAAATTACGGCAAATGGTCGCAAAGTGTGTGATTTAAATGCACTTGTGCGACACTTTAAGACGCTCAATTGCTCGCTTTATTGTGCGGCCATAAAAAAGCGACAGGGCTGAGCGAGGGAGGCTGGGAGGGGTGCGTCATAGTGAATGCAGACTGTGGAGAAAAGCCGAGCAATTGTCGCCAGAGTCACGTTTGTCACATAAACTCAACGCTCGGCTGACGGCGGTCAAACGGAACAAGTGAAAAACTATTATTATTTGGCACCCGCCAACACCAACAACCAACACTTCAAATACCACCCGAAAAACCACCCAAAAACCACCCAAAAAACCACTCACATACACTCAACCACTCAGCTACCTACTCAAGTGAGTGTTTTTTAGCCCACTCTTCGTTTGCTTCTCTTTCATTTGGTGGAGTTCGTAAATCCATCAGTTTTATGTTATTTTTCTTTTCTTTTTTTTGGTTGCTGAAATTTTATGGGCAGCGCCTTGAAAGTTTTTGAAGGCGGATTGGGTTGGGTGGAGGTTAAGAATTCGACTCTGACAACGCTGCAGTTTCTTTCTTCTTTCTTTTTTGGCATCAGGACGAAAATCAACTCAGCACAAAAATTAATTTGATGTTTTCGCTGTCGTAATGGTTGTTTAATGGAAATCGTGCATTAAGATGGATTCAAAAACCAGGGTTGTTCTATTAAAACTTAGGGTTTGAGGAGTAAAACGTTAAATTAATGATACGATAATCCTGGTTTTATTAATATTTTAACTTATGGGTTTATTTCTTTACTAGAATCTTTGAATAGGGTGTTAGCGATGTGCATTTAACAATGAAAAACTATAGGTTGTAAATTTAGTTAAAAGTAGAAAATGTTTTGATTCGATAATTATCGATTGTAATCGTAAAAGGTGTTCATTTGGTAAATTGACATAGTGTTATTTAAACAGGAAAATAAAGCTCAATTTACAACTTTTTCTAATATTTTGAAATCCATAAGTAAGAAATCTCCAGTAAATACTGTAATATGTTAGCCAAATATTATCTATCTTTTTCATCGCCAAGCCAAAACCACATAACTTCAGCACAGTTGAATTTTGAATAGTAAATTACCGTTCGTGGTTTTATGAGCATTGAATTGACTCAAGTATTTTGTTTTAACACAGAGTTAAGTAGAATTAAAGGGAAGGGAGGCAGAGAGAGTGAAATTTGCTTGCACTTGTCGGGTAATTGCTGCCAAGTGGCAATAGCAAAAGCGGTTGACTGAAGTCGAAGGGAGAATGCCACTCGTCTTCTTCTCTGGTTGCCTGACTGTCACGCAGAGAGTCGGGAGCAGAGCAACTGAAGCAATCTGGATGGTTGTGGCCAGTGTGCCGCTTTCACTGGAGAGACGCAACCGCATTCATTTGCCAAATTAATGGCATTTCATTTGGGCGCTTCATTCATGCAAGGATGTCGTCATCATCATCCTCCTCCTTCTTCTTCTTCTAGTCGTCCTTGCTCATTGTGACGACGGGATGTCTGCGTGCGCCCGCCGAAATTTACGTGTCTGATGGCCGCTTGAGGCGGGGCAAGCAATTTGCATGCTGAAGTGGAGCCTAGAGAAGAACTGGGAGCTGGAGATGGGAGTTGAATTTGGAGTAGCATCAACTGTGGGCGTACAACGGCCACGCCTCCTTCAATGCTTGGCCCGAATGCCAGCTGGCGTTGAGCCATGACACTCCTAGCAGCTAGGAGTTGCAATAGGAGCCGTACACTAAGAAAAATTGATGACCTAAACGATGAAAAATGTTGGGTTATTTATTTTCTAGTTCTGAAACGAAGAGCTTTGTATGGTGCAGTAGTTTTTCTAATGATTCTTGAATGCTTTAAACAAGTTCTTAGCATAGTAAAGACTCAAAGATAATAAATAAGATTAAAGAATATTTGATATACTTTTAATACTTTTCTTCAAGTGTTTGAGCTGTAAAAGTAGCGTTGCAACGATTTGAGATTGTCGCGTACGTTTGGGTTAGTGCAATTGGGAGGGGATGCAGGATAAAGGATAAAGGATCGGATAGATTTCCAGGCGAGCGACTTGGCTGCCAGTTGTTTGTCAACGGCGACGATTATTCAAAAGTGCAACATGCAAATTTATTTGCTGCATAAAATGTTATGAGCTCGCATGAAAATGTCTGACAACAATTGTAAATGGCAGCCCAAGTTGTTGCCAAGCATTTTGGCCCAAAAATCCAGATAGAGTTGATGTAGAGTTGAGCGAGAAGTTGAGGGGGGTATATTAGTGTGTGTAGAGCAAGCCTTTCTGGGTCATTGAACAGCGGAGACTAAAAAATCATCTGAAAATGCCTTTTGACTTTAAAGAAGGGAAGTTTTTAAGTAGTTGAAATTGCAGCTGCAATTGCACTTAAAATGAAAACACAGACATCATAGAACAGTTAAGATTGCAGTTAAGACAGTTAGTGCAGTCAGCAGTTGGAAGTTGGCAATAAAAGAAGCAGCAATAAAGTCAAGTAAGCAGAAACGGCGTCAACAGCATAAAAGAAAGACAATATGAACTAAAACAGTTAAGCAGTTAAGAAGTTAAAAGTCAAAGAGTAAAAACATTTAAGATTCAAGATTGTTTCTTAATAATTTACTTATGATTTGACATTAATTGTTGCTTAAATTCATTCAGATTATTTCGTGTATTTTAAATTACAATTTGTATGAAAATGAGCGGATCTTTTATGGATCAAGGCAAAGCCTTTTCTGGGTTTCTGGGTTAATTGCATGTTGTGTTTGTTCTGTCGCACAACAAAACCGCCTTTTAATTATTGTATTTGTCACTTTCATTTACAAAAAAATCTATATACAGTGAGTTGACCAGAGAACCAACGGGTGAAAAAAAAGGAGAAAACCAGAAAAGCCGCCAGTGATTTGCACTTTTCCAGCTCATTAAAAACGTATAATTTGTTAAATATTTACGATGCTGTTAAATCTGGTGCGCCATCTAGCGTCCGTTCGCGGCTACATTTCACCTAATAAAATTACTGTCAATTAATGGCAACGGTAAAAATACCGTTAATATCCCCAACTTCCACCTCCAACCACAACGTGCCACATTTATTTGGATTATTATTTATTTTACGGCGCTCAGTGCAAAAGGCTTTGGGTAACACAGGGTAAAAGGGTCGCGCTTGCCAACCTGGCCAATAAATTATGTAAACGGCTTAAGCCGCCGGACATTTTAAAATGTTCGTTTCGTCCATGGGCATAAATCAGAGGCGTGACTTCATTTCTCGAATTATGCTGCGAGTGCATTAAACAGCACAATTAGATTTCTCCTGCAAGCCAAAAATTTGTTAATTGGCTTTGTGGCAATATATATACATGTACTCGGTTCCCTTTTCCTGATCCTACCTACATCAATCAAGCCAGAAAGTGCTGCAATATTTCTGTCACATTGTTTAATTACCGAATTCCTGGGCAATGCATCAACATCATAACTTTTGCGTGCCGCTCTCCCCCTCTCTTTCTCTCGTCTTCTCTCTTCACATGTGTTGAAGGAACTAGAAGTGGGATCTAAAATATTGCTACACTGAGAAAAAGAATATAGCTAGAACGGGGAGTACAATCTTAAAATACAAAATATTATGAAAGTTAATCAAAATCAGTATTTTATATAAAATATATTTTTTTTTTATTATGTTTTTCAAAATTTTTTTGCTAATTTAAGATTTTAAAATGAAATTTAAGCTCTCAATTACTTAAAAATCCACTTTTTAAGCATATTAATCAACTTTTATATATAAAGATATGTATATATTTTCTTCCAGTGCACTTGTACTTTCACTTTACCAACTTTACAGGGTGTGTGTGTGTGTGTGTAAGCTTGTAACTAACTAGCTGTTAGATTGGACATCGCGTGTGGCTTGGCTGACGTTTTTGGCCTCTAAATGAAAATCTGCTGCCACTTTGTCGCCCATTGTTTAATAATGAAATTAAATCGCCAGGCGCACACTTTCCTGGCACCACCTACCCTTCTTTACCCCGCGTCCCGCGGTTGACCCCTTGATCCTTGGTGTTGTTTTTGGTCCCTCCTCAGTTGTCAACGCGCTTGTTGACTTTTGACAAATGGCGCCTTCTTCAACAGCTTTTGGCTTTTGATTTACTGCGCCGACAATGCAATGAGCCACATTTTGTATTTATAGCGAGTACATTGCGAGTACTTTACTCGGCAGCTTATTGTTTGTATGAATAGGTAGAGAGGGGAAGAGGAGGAGTGTAATACATAACAAAACGACAATGAAAACTAAAAGTGAAAAGTGTTTTCAGGGCATTAGCTGAGCTTAAATGTCATGCAATTGTTAGGGGTCTTTAAGGAAAATGTTCACTTTTAAATGCAGGCTGCTAACGTGGCGTATGCGTGTTATTTGAGTTTGGAAATCTTCTTTGTCTGCGTTTTATAAAGACTTTGTTGCTTAAAAACATTTTATATTAATGTCCTTATTCTTTTCTATGTTAATTTTAGTTTTGCACCTAAATATAATTTATCTATTTAATTTTTTGAAACAAAGTTTGCATTGAATCTGTTTTAAAAATCTCTTTATAATCTTTTCTCTAATTTTAATAATTTAGCTATAATATGTATATTATTATGGCATTTAGAATATTGTATATAATTTAATATAAATACTTGTTCTATCAAAAATAATTATAATTAAAATTAACATTTGCCAAAACATGTTTTAATCTCACAATGCCAAAAGCAAAACTAGGTTATTATTTTTTTCTGTTGCTAGATGTTGTTGTTATCACAGATGATAATTTTGCGGGCTTGTTGATTTGGCAGCTAATTGCAAAGTTGCATTTTATACACGCTTGTATGTGTGTGTGTGCTGCACAAGTTATTTGTGTTTAATTTAATGTGTAAATTGCAGGATGCCAAATGGCCGCAGGAATCCCAAAAAAGGGCTGCAGGCCGCAGCAACATTTCTGATTGCTGCTGCTGCACTTGCAACTGCAACTGCTGCTGCTGTTGTTGTTGTTGTTGTTGTTGTTGTTGTGTCAAGTGCTTAAAGTGCGCCCAGAAGCAGTTGTTGTTGGATGGTTGGTTGTGCTCTGACATAAAATAACAATTACGCAATTAATTGCAGCATTTCAATAATATTTAATGAAGCGCAAACAGAATAAAATGACAACGGGACAAAGGACACGGGACGGAGGACAAGGACATGACAAATAATTACAAATGGCGCAACAAAATGTGACAAAAACACACACACAATATCAAAACGATATCGAAAATGGTTCGACAATAGAAAAATCATCATGAAAAACTAGTCAATGAAAAATGGCTTTTCACAAGTCCTTCTCTTCTCGCTATAAATCTCATCCACTTAATAGGCGACTGCATAATTTAACAGATAAACAAACAAACGATCCGGCAATTGCATATGACCAGCAAAACTAAACGAATGCATAGAGAGAGAAAGAAACACAAACAAACACACAAGTGGCTAACTGGGCCGAAAGCAAAAGCTAATTGCCAAATACTAAATTACCCATTCAGCAGTAAAAACATTCCAAGGGCCTCGTACAACGTGCCAAGCTGTAAAGCAAACAGGACCACAAGTTAGCCACCAGGACAACACTTAGCCAACAGAGAGAGAGAGAAAAGGAGAAAGAGAGAGAGAGAGAGAGAGAGTGGGACTGTTGAAAGCAGAAAAGAGAGATTGTGGTGTAAATGCTGGGCAAATATATTTCGAATTTTGCTGTCAATGCGGAAAAAAAATCGGGAAATGCCGATGCCAACCAAAAGAGCCTGGCCAAAAAGTAATGGAGGATGATGCACAGACAGAGAGAGGGGAGGTGAGGTGAATGGGACACCAAGTAGCTGTAGTATAAATGTGTGAAATGACTCCAAGGACTATCTGAGTGTGTGTGTGTATGTGTGTGTGACGCTGCAAAAACTAAATGCCAATATAAGTGAAAATAAAAACGCAAGAAAATTTTATAATACTCCATTCCTTTGAGTTATAACAAAAAATAAAATGACACGAGAAAACGCAAAAAGTAACATTAATAACTTCAAGACTTCAAGAAAGGAAAGAAATCATAGAAATTAAAAGTCTACAGATATATTAAATTAAGATACTTAGCTTTCCTTATTCTTCCCTTCCTTGCCTTGAAAAGTTCTCATTTTGAAAACAATTTTTTTTAAAATGTAAACAAGTTTACTATCGTTAGATACAAGTATTTTTGTTTGGCAACAACAACAAATTACCTGTAGCCTCATTTTTGCACACTATGAAAACAGCTTCAGCAACTTTTGCCATACATGAAAAAATATGATGTAGGTGGAAGGGGGGAGGGTGAAGAAGTAAGTGGAAAAGTAGTTTCAAGTGTAGTTTGAACGAAACATCATAAGCAATAGCTATTGCAATGGCGTCGGGCCATTACGGTCATTTCCTTTCAGCGGCTCAAGGATTCGACTATATCTCTAGATGAGTATGTGTGTAAGAGTGTGTGTGGGTGTTGTGTATTATGTGTTGGCTCTTTTCAGTTGCCATTGCCTGTGAACGGCTCGACGCTTCCGTTTGTCAACGAGTTACGGAAATGATGATAAAAAATGGCTAGCACAGCTGCTGCAGCTGCTCCTACTGCGACATGTATAGCAATGTGTGTGGGTGTGTGTGTAAGTACAGTAAGAAAATTGTGTGTTATGTAGGAAAGCCGTAAAAAAAAGTTTAAAGATGTTTTAAAAAGGTTGAATTAAAAAAAATTGTATTAATGATCCTAAGTTAATTTAAAAAATATTAAATATCCTAGCTTTTTTTTTGTGAACTGTTTAGCCTAAAAATATTAAATTATACATGTATAGACCTTACAAATATTATTTATTAATTTAATTTAATTTTTTAAAATATTTTCGATGATAATATTTAATTGGCAGAGTTCTTAAGTGATTATGATTTACAATTCCTTGGACACTCTTATTTTTTACTGTGTGCTAGTGTCACTTGTGTGTGTATGGGTGTGTGTGGGTGTGTGTGTGAGTTTGACTTAGTAGCTGGCGCTAGAGGCAAGGCTAAAATTTCATTGCACTCAGCTGCAGCGACTACTTAGCACAAGTGGCCCCCAAAGGCAGCCAGATGTGTGAGGCGAGGAGTGTGCAACGTGGCTTAAACTTGAAGAGAGTTAAGTAAAGCAGGGTGTTGAGAGGGCGGAGGGGGGTAGGGTGTAGGCTGTGTAGGGGTTAGCTAGCAGCAGATGTAGAAGTCACAGCTCAAGACAGCTGCTCATTTCCGCACGGGCCCCCAAGCTGGCAATGACATGACAGGAATCGCTTGTGGGGCCATGCAAGGGGGGAAGCTGTGCGGGGGGTTGTACTGTTAGCCATGGGTGTTGCTGCATAATAAGCAACTAAGACAGCTTAGAAGTTGTGGCCAAGTCGCCCGAACTGTTTGCACACAGTTAGCTTTTCCCAGAGTTTTGCCAGCCATGACAGGGCACTTTCAAATGCAGTAACCCCCCGCCTCACCTGCCCTCTACCTCACAAATACGACTGCCACAATAAATGTAAAGTGCTGCCAAGTGTTGGCTACACACACACACACACACACACACACACACACAAACACATTCCAACACCCACACAGAGCGAGACATACATGCATAGATTATTACCTGCCACTTGCCACTTGGCACCTGCTTTTTTCTTTTTCCATTTTCTTTTTTTTTTTCCTTTGCTGCTCCTACAACTTTGCACGAGTTTTTCACGATTTTCTGTGCAATTTTTTCTCCTTATTTTTTGTTGTTGTTGTTGCTTTTGGGGCAGCCCAAAAGCTGCCAACACATGTTGAAAAGTTTTCGCTTCGTTTTTGTGACATGAAAATGCTTTGAATCCATTCAACGAGACGGCCAACTCGAGACGCCTTCAAATTCAGTCAAAGAGAGGGGGGCAGTTAGGGGTGAGGTGGGCGTATTTTTAGCTGCTGGGTTGGGATGTTGAGTTAAATTAAATTTGGCAGCTGGCTGCCATTTTTGTTGTACTTGCAACAACATTGACTAATTGACATGTGTTGCATGTGCCGCATGTG
The DNA here is from genome assembly GCA_018152825.1 of Scaptomyza hsui. NCBI lineage: Eukaryota > Metazoa > Arthropoda > Insecta > Diptera > Drosophilidae > Scaptomyza > Scaptomyza hsui. Next base: position 1,982,743 of record JAECXO010000280.1, read on the forward strand.
TGTCCTGTTGCTGTCTCTAAATAAATCAACACAATGTGAGTGTGAAGAAGACAGAAGAATGTTGTAAGGGTCAATGGAAAGTACTTAAATGACCTTGTGCTTAAAAAAAGGGCTTAAAAGTGGGTGACAAATAGGGAACAATTGAAAATTAAACTTGCTTTAAAGAAAAAGTACTTTGAAATCATGACATGAAATTGAGAAAATTATGAAAGACTAGATTTTGTTTTACTTTATATAAAATTAGGTTTTACTGCACATTAATATGGTAATTAGTGGAAAACTCGAAACAGTTTTCCTCAATGATCTTTGAATTCAGTTATGGCTTCATTTCTAGTCACTTTATCTTTTTCAAGTATCTAAGAAATGGCGCTGTTAAGTTTTCAGCTATTAAAATGTTTGTGTTAAAGCATTTAAAGCATTTGCAACACTCACTCAATGCCGCTCGACTTGCAACACTCAAGAATCAACAGTCAGCCAGCACTGATGCAGGCTGCTTGCAAAGGCATTTGCCACTCAATGCAGAGGCAGGCAAACAGGCAAAGAGGTAAGGAGGCAAGGAGGCAAAGGGGCTGGCAGGCAGTCAAGTAAAGCACATGTGGAAAATCTAACAGAGATTTGGCTTTGAATGCCATGTTAATTACAGACACACATGTAAAGCTGTTCCAAGTATTGGAGACGAAGGATGTTTCTACTGCCGCTGAAGGAGCTGCAGTAAGCTGTGTGGCATTAGTCGGCCACGATGAGAATGCGACTGCAGCCAGGCAACACTTAAACACCCCTTGCCCCCCTTCCTTGGTGTGTGTGGCATTCAGTTCTGAGAACGGAGAACTGAGAACTGAGAACTGAGCCACTCGCAATAATGTTTATACGTTTTAAAACCACTACAGGATGCTGGTTCCTGGAAAAGCTCAAGTGAGCTTCTCCTCCACTCCAGCTCCTCTACACACAACATCAACAGTTATCAAAAGACAGCGACAGACAGTCAGACACTCAGTCACTCAGTCAGTTAGTCAGTTAGTCAATTTGTTTGTGTAGCATGCGAGCTGAGCTCTACGACAAAGGCAAATTGCTAGTTGAATTGTTGGAATCCTGCTTTTTAATCTCTTAACATAACTATAAAATGTTTAAATCCATCTGTTTGTTTGTTTATTTGTCGAGTAGTAGGAATGACTTTCCGGCATTTGTCAGTGTTCATCCCAGATTTATAAATGATTAAATCATCTTTGCTCACTTGATATTAATGCATAAAAATTAGTTAAATTCCGAGAAAGTCGCTTTGAAATTGTATCTTTAGACGTTACTGGTTCCATAAATCTTTAAGACGTAGGCTAATGAACTTATTTATTACCTGGTTCCAACGATATATAATTTTCTTGCCCCTCAAACTCTTTTTCAATATTATAAAAATACATTTTAGCTCGCTGAAACTTTTTTATTGTCAACATAAAATAATTAATTGATATATTCATATCACTTCCGTATTCAATTTTAATAGCTATATCCAGGCAAGTTAATAACAGTTCTCGCTTAAGCTTTGCCCATAATAATTATGTCATATTCAAGCACTTTGCCAACTACATAAAACTGATTTCCTAGAAAAAACTCCACCCAACATAGTTGTTCACCTGAGTTTTTGCCTCCAACCTTTAAGCGGTAAAAAACTTTCAATTGTGTGTGCGTATTTTATTTATGAGCCAAGCTTGACTTAATGATATACCCCAACCCCAACCCCCTTGTCAAACAATAGGATCCAGTTTCTGGTTTCACTTTCCCCCCTACTCCGAGTTGGCCAAGGATACAGGATAGTGCGGCTAAAAAGACAAAGCGAATTGTTAAGTCAAAGGCGTTGAGGGCACTTTATGAGCCGGTTGGCTTACTTGGGTTGGGTTGACTGTCTGCTTGGCTGCCTTGCTGCCTTGCTGCCTGGTTGGACGTTCGGGTTGGTCAGCCTGGGCAATCACTGTGCAAATCCCGGCCATTGAAATCAATAAAAGTTAACGGCCTGAGTCGATGAGGACACCCAGTCAACGAGAGAGAGAGAGAGAGAGATGGAAGACGAAGAGGACGCAGCCACGATTGATGTGCCATAAAAGTCGCAATTGAAGCGCACGCCTCCCGCTGTGGCAAGCAGACACCAGGCTCAGAATCAGAGCTGTAGCCTGTAACTGGACATGTGGACTTCGGACAGGAGATAACCACAGCAAAAAAGACAACAAAATGTATTCAAAGTGATCAACTGAAAGATGTCCTGTAAAGAGCTTAAAGATAGCTGTGGGATTAGTGTGCCTGTATTCTTCAAAACATGGTCTATCGATATTAATCGATAGTTTTTAAATCTCAAATAGATCAAAATATATCATCCATTCTTAATCTTTTCATACCCTCTTAACGCACTTTTAATGTTCTACAGGGTATGCTTGAGAAATGGGTTTTTGTGGGGTGGCCCCAAAGTGCGGAAGTGCGTCATCATAAAAGCTTTCACGGTGGCCGGCTGTTGCCGCTTTTGCCCCTTGTCGCTTATTGTGGCGCATAATTTATCAGTTAACTGCTTAATAGTTCCGTTATATTGAAAATTGTACAAAAAGGTCAATAAATTGTCCAACCAACTAATGGGGGGAAACAACCAAACAAACGAAATGAAACGAACAAGACATACAGAGTCCTAACACAGTCTCTAGACATATAACTTCTTCTTCGTCTTCTTCTCTTTCCGTGATTCCCTCGTTTCATCAACGTATTTGACTAATGGCCAACAAGGCAGCATTTTCCAACGGAACACGTTCGTTGCTTCTCCTGGTTCTTGGTGCCTTGTGGCCTGTCCAGGGCGTGACAAATTCACCTGCCAAAGTGAACTTCGCAACGCATCTCGTTTGCCGAGCCGTCAATATTTATGATTTTTGCCACCAGATGATGGCTTCCAACTTGCAGTGGGACTATTTTTTTTTATACGTAGGTCATAAAGGAAAAGTAGTGCATGAAGGTTTTCTTGAAACTATGAATATTAAATTTGCTTTTAAATTTTTCTAACAAGTTTAATGTTAATAGGTTATTTTTAGGATTAGAAACATTTAAAATGCCTTTGGGAACAGAGCATTTTCCATCCTTTACCATAAATTTTTATTTAGTTTCTCCTCAGTTCTTCACACCTTTGAAGCAAGAAAGAACGTGCAGATCCTTTCATTCTCTTGGGCTTCATCCAACAAAATGATATGTTGTGTAATATATGGAACATGCGACAAGTCAATTTTTTTTTCTTCTTCTTCTTCTTCTGGTGTTGTTGTGTTCGGTTCTGCTTCAAGTTTGTTATTATGGCAGTTGACGAAATTTATGAACTACACATCCGTTTTGCCGCCTTTCTGTTTACTTGGCTACAGGCTTCCGGCGGCTGGCTTCTGGCTTCTGGTTCCTGACTGGCGTTTCTGGTCGTCGCGCCATCATCAACAAGAGCCACATTTTGAGGTTAGGCCGAACGTGCTCCAAATGCCAAAAACGAAACTGGCATCGGCGCCCGTTGACACCTGTCCCTGTTAAGGTTGACTACACTACTGTTTAGTTTATTGCTCGCATCTTTAACCCTTGGTTGGGAAGAAAATGCGTTAAAGTTATGCTTTCAACTAGAAGTTCTTGGAAAAAAAATTATAAACGATCTTTATATATGGTATAAAATACTATTATTCAGTTAACTTTTTCATGACATATTTACTATTATTTTACCATCATCATCTGTGTGTCAAAATCTTTCACACTTGTTGGCCTAGGGGTTAAGAGCAGCGATTTTAGCTTGACAAGTTTTCTGGTTAGTTGGCCAAATCACGGCACACAACACTCCGGGTGTGTGTGTGATACAATGAACTTGAGCCGCCGTCATGGCAACAATTTGTATCTTCACACACAAAAGGCTCTAACGGCAACTCAAGGACGAAGGACTGCTTAGAGATTTTTTTTGTGCAGTATGTACACGTGTCTGTATTTATGTGTGTCTGCCCAGTTTTTGATTGCAAAGATTTACGACATAACAATTTATGGAATGACGAAATGATTTCCTGTGTTTTTACGACAAGATGGCAACGCTGGTTAGCTGTTGAAAGAGCTGTGTGTGTGTGAGATCGCCCACGCACGCGCTGCCCAACACGCCTTTGCAATATCATTTCAATCAATTTCAAGTCAAGGATTTTTCGCACTCGACCTCCATTCCCCCACCCCCTCGACCAGAGCCGTTGGCTTTGGAATAAAATTAAAACGTCAGCATGTGTGCCAGTTTCTGTGTGTGTGTGTGTGTGTGTGTGTGTGTGTGTTAGCTGTTGAGTTGCCATGCAGCTGCGATATAGTATACTATGTATGTGTATATAATGATATACACGCCACGTACATGCATCATCCCAGGGTCGTGACTAGTCCAGCAAACAGCACCTACACCCCCCCTCACTGCACCCCTCTGTGTGCACAAGCCGTCGCCAGCGGAAGTTCAATCGAATTTCAACGGAAATTGCCGACATTTCATGAGGTGTGAAATGATTTTATTACATCATTACGTGCAGAGGCGCCAAAAAAAAAAGAACGAAGCAGAGAGTGAAGAGTAGAGAAACCCCTTTAGGTAACTACGCCCCCCTCCTTGCCTCACAAATCACAGTTGCCACTGCCGTTCAGAAGCAGACCTTGCAACACCCGTTGCATGTCGACATTTAATTATGGCCACGTAACTGTCCGCCAAGTGCCCAACAGGGGGACACAAGGATGGGGGGGTGCTAAAGAGCTGCGGAATGGCTAAAAATACAGTGAATATTCTATAATAATAAAATACTTTGTTTTGCGGTTATACAATATACAAAAGAAGAATAAACTTCATAAATATATGAATGCGTAATTATTTGTCGACACTGTGTGCATATAAATTGCAATTATTGAATTGTTTATGCATAAAATTAGCGAATTAATATTAAACAAATATTGACCGAATATTTGAGTATAAATGTAGTTATAAAAAAAGAAAATTAAGTATTTTAATGCAATTTATATGCCCTTTAATAATATTTATAATCGTTTTGAGCACATGTTTAAGCTTTGTATAGATTTTTATAAGTTACGGGGTATCTTACATCCGCATACTCCTCGAAAATGTTATTTTTTCATTATTTTTGTTAAATTGTTTAATTTTGTGCACATTTCCAAATAAATACAAACTCATTTTGCCATTGATATCCAAGCTTATATTATGGTTTTGCAGTTCGGTGAAAATCCAATGAAAAACGAGAATTTTCTACTCATTTAACTGATATTTGGAGAACGCTTGTAAAATCACTTACATAGAACAACAACAAAGGTTAAACACATATGAATATATGAGCAGTTAGTCGGTGGAGTGTGGAGCGCACATGAATAAATATTCAATTCCATTCAAATGTGCTCTCGCTCTCAAAATGTTTTCATTTGGTGCTAAAATCAAACAATGTACAATGCTTTGTTTCAATAATTTTTCAATTTACTTTTTGGTTTAACCCTTTTGGCAAATATTGCTGGAATTCTTTGAATTTTTTTGATCATTCCTGATTGCAGTTTTTTCTTCTGATTTTTGTTATACATTTTTAGCATTTTTTTTAAATTTTGCAGTCTCAAGTTGAAGTCTCAACATTAAACATGTTCTTCTTAGTTAGCCACTACTGTGTTTTCTTTTATTGCACATTGCCCTTTTTGGCCAGCTGCGTTCGTCGCATTTTTCGTTGTTGTTTTTTGTTACGGGGGCACACTCAATCAAGTTGATTGGTTGCAGCCAAAATCAGTCGAGGTCCATGCGAATATTCCCTCTTCCTCTCCCCCTCTCTCGCCATCAGTATCTTGTGTGTGTGTGTGTGTGGCCCCCTGCCAGCATATAGCGGCTGCCACTTACCGTTAGCACTCAGCGGGCCTAGTAAACCTCATTTCTCAACATCTGACATTAATTTGGATTATACTGACTGATGTTGTTGTTGCTGTTGTTGTAGCTGTTGCTGACTGGCAACCGCAGACACTTTTGCAATTAGAGCGTAATTATTTAATAAACCAAATATGTTGTGTGTGTGTGTGTGTGTGAGTGAGTGTCGAAAAGTCAATGGAATGAATGAACTAGAGGGAGAAAGCAACCCACACATCGAAAATTATTGAACAGCCATCGAATGAAACTAAATGACAAAGCACCTGCCCGATAACTGAGCTCAAAATGACTGCCATTTGCATAACATTATACACATACATATCCACGTGTGTGTGTGTGTGTGTAAGTTTAGTGATGCATTGCCTTGTATTGGGTTAGTTAGTGAACGCGTTCGCGCTGTTTGCCTAATTAAATTCTGTAAATGTTGTACAGCGTGATGTGACGCTGTCAGGCAGCCAAATGGCGAATGATTATGCCAATGATGATGATGTGAATGACGTTGATGTTCAGGCTAATAAGTATGACGTTTATGCCATACACGACGGATACGGTTTTTGTCTTTAGCCAAACAACCGGCTATGACACACATGAATTGAAATGTTGAATTCCGAGCAATAGACAATAGTTCAAATGGCACAGAAAAGACATTATGACATTTGTGAGCAGTTGGGAGGGATATATATTTATAGCTTAACTCTTTTCTCAAGTTCACCCCCTATCTTCAGGCAATTTGAGCTCCCAGGCTTAAAAAGTACTCAAGTGTTGTGTATTCCTGTCTTACTTTTTGGTCAAATTGTTGAAGGTCGCGAAAGGCGTTGCATACTTTTAGGCAGCCGCAGAAACTTGTGGCTCACAGAGTCTCAGTTTCACGCAGTACTCACACACACTCAGTTTGTCAGTACTCGGGGTTCTCTTGTTCGCATGGGTCTCTCATGTACATAATTCAAGTTGTTGCACATGCCGCAAATGACACTCGAGCAGGCGACTCGTCCTGGTTTGTGCCAGCGTTAAGTGTCCTTGGCAGGCGCAACATGAAAGGCAAAAAGGCTTCTGAAATTAAATTAAAACGAAATACATGTGCAAAGTGCCACATGTACTTTTTTCTCTCTCTCTCTCTCTCTCTCGTGCTGTCTCTTTCTTTTCGTGCTGCCTGCTGAGTGCTTTAAGGGCGTGCAGCGTGCAGCGTTCAATCCATATGCATTGTAATTAAGCAATCAATGGCATAATTATTGCCATATCGAGAGTCACTCGATTTATTAACACCGCCCACAACGACGGCCAACAATGCAGCACGTGAGCTGACAATTTTACTGTAATTTAAATGCAAACGCAATAACAAAAGACCACAAAAGTGCGCCAGCAAAGAGGACAAAAGGACGCAGGACATTGCTTGGCGGCCAGACGTTTAACACGAATTCAAGTCGCGACATAAAGCGGCCAAAGAAAAGCAATCACAAGACCCAGGGGGGGCTGGTGGAAGTAAAAGTAACGTACACAGTAAAAAATATCAGTAAAAACAATGTTGGATAAAGAAATTAAAGCCTTAAACGGCTGAAGCTTTCTCTCAGTGCACTATTTAAGGCAGTACTTAAGTTAAAACCAAAAGTCAATGGCATAACAGAAAGTTAAATAGTCATTGACCGATTTGAAACAGAAGCCACACAAATGACAATTTACTTAAATGTTTTGAACTTGATAAACTTTTGTGTTATTCGAAACTTTATTTTTCTTTTAAATGACTCGTTTTATTTGATGGCAGTGACCTTAATTTTAGCCAGCTAATGTTGGCCATCAAAATAACTATGGAATATAACAAACAAAATACTTTTTAAGTACAAATAATTTTAATGTGACGATTATTGTCTAGAAAGTTTGAAAAGCTGAAATATAAAAGCGCTACGAACTTGATTTTCAGTTGAAAAACAAAGTTTTTTAAAATCTGTAGCGTAAAGATAAGAAAGAATATTTTAATGTAATGTTTTCGATAATTATATAGAACGTCAGCAGTTAACCTCATTCTTTATAGAAGTTACTAAGTGCTGCGATTGATTTTCGTCAAAAAAAAAGGGTTGCCAACCCTCCACACACCCGCTGCGGTTTTAACAGTTTCGAATCATTTTGGATGCCATAAAGACGGATAATAAAAAAAGAAAGGAGAAAGAAAATGAGAGTCAGCCACGCGTTGCAGCTTAGAGCCAAGGAGACCGAAGACCAGCATGAAGATGAAACATTCATTCAATTTGATGACAATTCCGCAGATGATTTGCCGGTTGCCTCAGCGCATTTGGCTTGGCATTTTTTAATATCGTATGACTTTGGCATTTTTTTTTTTCTGTTCTTTTCCGTTTATTCTATTTGGGTTATACAGCTCGTAAAAGTGGAACTGTGGCAGCTGAGCTCATCTCTTACATTGCTCATGTTGCTTTGATGTTGATGTTGTTGCTGTTGAACAATAACAATTTAAGCATTCCAACCCCTAAGATGCACTTATTGTGGTTGTTGTTGTGTCTAATCGCATAAATCGTCAAGAATGCGTAATAATCTAATCGTCATAATCGTTCTCGAACGCAAATCTCCGCAAGGGAATACTCTACTTATGTCATGTGTACATATTCTTTATTTCAAGCTGCATTTCTCCAGGGTCTTAGCGGGTTATTTGTTGGTCTGTTGTTGGTGGCTGCTTTCGTCTACTTATGAATTGTCTTCACTTAAATTTAATTGTGTTTTTTAAATGCTTTTGATGACATTTTTTGCTTTAAACTCTTCTCTGCTTGCACATGTTTCGTTCGGCTTTTATTTATTTGCGGCTTTTTGCTCTAGACTTTTAAGCACCAACTGGGGAAATCACTTGAATTGCTCAGCAAGGACTTTAAAACTGTGCCACATACATTTCTGTTTGGTTTTGGGTTGCTTTTGACATTTGTATCTTTCTTTCTCTCTCTGTGTGTGTGTTTTGACTTCAATTGAAAACAATCAAAATGCATTTCATTGAATTAAAATGATATAATCGCTTAGGAGGGAATTTATTTAGAGTTGTTTATTTATTACTTTTTAGTTTGTTCATGGCCATAAATTTCGTTTTAAATAGCTTATACAAAATATTTTCTTTGGCATTTGCACTCGTTTTCTTCTTTCTATCTGTCCAGCATGTTTTTGTCATTTTGGCGCTTACATGTGAAAAATAATTCTTCAACATTTTGCAATTAATTGCCAAAATTTTCGATTTGTACGATAATTGCAAATTTTTGGCATCGCTTTTAGGCACAGCTAAACGCGAAATCATGTTGTTGTGGTTCTTGTTGTAGTTGTAGTAAACAATCAAAGGACAACTATACTTTCCCCCTCCTCTTAACCAACCGTATCCACCCAACCACCGCCCACAGCTTGTGAATATAATGACATGGTTGCTATTTGAGTTGCATTGATTTGTTGACTTTGGGGCGCTCGCAGCTAAACGAAAACAAATGTACAAAAAGCATTCAACACACACACATACAAACATAGAGCTCTATTATGGTAACAAAAGGAGTTTTGCAAACGCGTTGATTTTGGGTTCATAATTAACGCAAAAGTTTTGGCAAATTGGCAAACAGAGACAAAATGATCAAATGATAAAATGACAAAATGAACACAGATACACAACAGACAGACAATTACCTTTGTTCAAGTGTGTGTGTGTGTGTGTGTGTGTGTGTTTGTGTGTACATGCCTGTGGCATTTTACATAGTGCATAAAGAGGGGAACGGGGATAAGGTAAAAGGTCTGTTGTGGTGTTTGCCTGGCGGTTATCGCGAGTTCAGCAATGTCCTGTATGCGGTTTTATTATTGCAATTGAGATGAAAAATAAATATTTCAATTACCGAGCAAACACACACATCGATAGAGATAGCATATGTCTGTGTGTGTGTGTGTGCTTGAAAGGGACAGAATGCTGCCCAAATAGACAAGAGGACAAATACGCAAAAATTCAATTAATATGCTAAAAGTAAATTGATATTTGCATTCATTGAATTCACATTATTCGCCATATATTACATAATGTTTGTAATATAGTACAATAGCTGCCACAAAAAGCACATGAATAAAATATATGTGTGTATGCTTCTACTAGTACATTCTATAAGCACACAATAACAACGGTAAATGCATAAAAACCAACGACAACAACAACAACAATTAGTACAACAAGTACTCTCTCATTTAAAACTGGTTGTGTCTGGCAATTGGCAATTTAAATTTATGCTTTCTGCACTTTTCTCTCACTGAGGGCAGCCGCAGCGCAGCGCATTTTAATCGAATTAAGCTAATTGCCATATGAAAATCGGCTAAAAGCAGCCGGAAAATACACACACACACTCTCACACACACATAGTATCAGCCAGGCCTTTGTCGAAAAAAAAAATAGCTCCCAACTGATTGAAAACTGATTGAAATTGGAATGCTAATGTTCATACTTACATATAAATTAAACTTGAATATTGAGTAATGTTGATGTTCCACAAATTGATTTCAACAGCATTTTTAGTCATAAACTTTAACATAAGCTTTAAACTTATAACCATTTTGTGAAACTTTACAAAAACACATCACAAAAGCTATATAATATTTCTGCTTTTCTTATTTCGTAGTTGTTAATAAATGCATTAAATAAAATATGTTAATGCAAATATTATTTTTTTTGTTGCAATGGCTTGAATTGTATTGCAAAGAATTCCAAGAATTTCAACGACAAAAGCGCGAGCTTAACGGGTTAATCATACACTCATTAAAAACGTTTAAAGGTAAACAAAACTTTAAGGAATTTATAACCATTGAAATGCGATTAAATTAAAAAAAAAAAACAGCTATATAAAACTTTAAATCTTATGTAAGCTAATTTGTAAATTACCAATTGTGTATCAAGAGTATTTAAATTTATGTTGAGTGTGTTATGTGTTAATTTTGCCTTACAGGATTTTTTTGTAAGAGATTTTTGACTAACATTTTTTGTAAAACCTTTTTGAAAGTATTTCATGGAACCACCTTACAATATATACACTCTCATCCTTGGCTGATCTGCTTAGGCCACGCTGAGCTATGCACAAACTATGCATGCATGTAAATACAGTTAAAAACCCAAGTTAAGACCCCTACTCTCCCTCCTCTTCACCCCATTGAAGGCAAATATTTTTGCAAATTACATTTGATGGTTGAATTCGAAAGATTGCCAACTGCTTGCTAGACTCTCTCTCTCTCTATTATATGGCCTTACTGTTAGTTTCACTACTCGGCCAGTTTTCAAGTAGACTTTTCGACTACAAAAATTTCTGTTGCCTCAAACTCTATTTGGCCGTTGCCAAGCAATTTGTTTGATTAATTTGAGAAGCAGCAGCAGCTTTGGGTTGGGGGCAGATTGGGAGTTGCACAAAGAGTCGACCTTCATTATGTAAATTGTATGCGAAATTTAAATAATCATCTGCAATTTAAATGCAGAGCAACACTTTCGAGAGCCCCTTTCCCCCCCTCTTTGGAAAAAGCCTCGACAATTAATCGTTGCGCCTGTGGAAATATGCCAAATGTTTGGCGCCTTATGCTCATTTTCTATTTTAAGTCCTGAGATAATATCATATTATACCCAAAAAAGAGAGAACTGGCATTAACTGCCAACGCATATTTGGTTGTATTTGTTGTGCGTGCTGCTGCTGCTGCCATAAATAATTATTCATATTTGTATAAAATACACACAGAATTTAATTAAAAATTGTTTCGCCCAACGAACAGACAGCAACCGAGAGGAAAACAGAAACAGACACTCAACTCGAGCAGTTGAAGGAAACCCTTGGCATGACTACTATGATTATAATTGTTGTTGTTGCTGGTGTTGTTGTTGCTGGTGTTGTTGTTGCTGTTACCCTACTGTATCTCTTTGTGTATAACCCGCCCTCAAGTTCTCGGTATATCTGTTTTGGTTTCTGTTCTCTCTCTTTGGTCCAGTGGCAGTCGCTATGCCACTTTTGGCTCATAATAAAATTAAAACGAAATGAAACGAAATGAAAAAGTAATAAAGTCCTTATGGAAAACGCCAACGATGCCAGAGTGCCACAAAATCCAGAAAGTTCGACAAAGCGAAAGAGAGCGAGAGAGAGAGAAATCTACAGGATGAATACAGGACTACTTGAGTACTATTCCTAGCTACCAGCCAGGGACACACCGAACCATGGTTCTAGCTTCATTTTGTATTGAATTGAGTGAGGTGTAAGGTAGGGGAGAGGAGTGGAAGAGCGTGTTGCTGCTTGTTGCTAACAACCCCTTCAACAATTTCAGTTCAAGCCACACACTCTAATCACTGATTGGCATCTTTGGGTATATGGATTCTTAGTATGATGATATCTTAAAAATTACCAAAAAAAATGAGCCTTATTTAACAAAGTTTGACGAAACAACTTAACAAAGCTTAACGAAACACGCCTTAACGTAACCTAGCTTAACGAAGCTTATTTAAACTTAGCTTAACGAAGCTTATTGAAACTTAGTTTAACGAAGCTTATCAAAGCTAGCTTAACAAAGCTTATCGAAACCTAGCTTGAACAAGCTTTACAAGGTTTAACGAAACTTAACAAGCCTTCTTGATACTTAACGACGCTCGCCGAAACTTAACGATATCTTGAAAACCTGATCTGATAGAGAGAAATTGATCACGGAGTTTGATTCAGCAAGTCCAAAAATATATAGAAAATATAGTGGGACCTCCAAATGACCAATCAAAAAATTAATCTTTTTGTACAGCTCTCAAATTATTTTTCCCAAACAAAAGAGCAAACAAAGTTCGTTAAAATCTTTCATAGCCCTCACTTAATTATGACTGGCATTGTTGTTGCCAGTTACTTTTGCTTGGCTTTGAGTTTTTTATGGAATGTTGAACACTTGTAAATGTGTTTTTCATTTCAGACACTGAAATTGAAATAGGTAAAGGCTATTGCAGCAGGGGGCGTGACAGCTTGAACATAATTAAGGCGGGCTGCAGCATCTATTGTTGGAAAAGGTAACTATGAAACCCAACTTGGATATATATATAGTATGTATCTGCCACCTATGCATATTTTAAGTTCTTTGTCAACGCAGACGGAACGCATACATTAAATCATTAGACAGACTGAACTGCCGCACACAGACAAGACTGGCTCAAATCAAACGGGGAAATCAAAACCCAAACAAGTAAATCAGCTGAAACCGAAGCGACGACGAAAGTGGTGGAGGAAGGGAGGGAGGAAGGGTGGCGGTTGCCGGGCATCCAAAATTGTTGCAATTACGGCCGCACTAAGCAAAGGACAATGACAGGCTGCCCCGGGAAATTCCATAAGCACAATGCCAAATGATGCCCCGGATTGGAAGCAAGGCTCGTGAGAGCGAGAGGTGGGCAGAGAGGGGCGGGTTGAAGGGTTTTTGCAACTAGTATTCAGGCAATGGCGGCTGTCAAAGGCAGCGGCTGAAAAGTGCCCGTTGTTGTTGTTATTGTTGTTGTCGCCAGTTCAGTTGCTGCGAACGGTAAGCGACGACGAGACATGATGTCGAAGGGAGGTTAGAGGGCAGAGGGGGCGGCAAATGAAGGCGTGGCACAACGTCCAGAGGGGTGCATACATTTACGAGATTTACGAGCTGTCGTCTCTTCACATATACATGTATAGGCTCAACCAGGGGTGTTGCAGGGGGGGAAACTAGAAGGGGGTAGGGGTGGGGGATATGACGCACAATGGCAAAATGTTGTCAACGCAATCAGCGACAGTTCTTCCATGAGACTATTTGGTTGTTGTTACTGTTAGCTTACTCCATAAACTCTTGGTAAAGAGGGTATGATAATTTTAAGAAATGTTTATATATCGATATTTATCGATAAGAGTAAATAACGGGCTGAAATTTCTTGAAATAGGAATGAAAATTGGTAAGAAAGTTTTTTAACTTTAGTTTGTCAATTACAATTCTAAAAACTAATCGATAAATATCGATAGCAATTTTATTTTCTATATCTTGGTACATGATATCTTTAGGTCGTTCTTTCTTCTCTTTATCACTCTTATTTGATATTGTTGTTGTTGCTAGTGGCAGCACAAGTGGGCAATACGCACAACGGTTTTCTGATAGAGAGAGAGAGAGGGGGGGGAATAAAAAGAGGCAGAATACTGAGCACTGAGCATGTAAATATGTATGCCTCTTTCACCCCTCCCGTCCTCCTTTTGGGAGCTCCCTTGGACGTGGTATGTTTCAAATTGAATTGTGCGAAACACGTGACCAAAGGGAGTAGGGTGGGTGGGGGAGAGTAGAGGGGTGTGGGAGGGTTTGACTGACTGACTGACTGGGTCTGCTGCCATGTCAATAAAGTCAAAATGAATGACAGGCTTACAAACAGCAGCAGCAGCCAGTTCACAAGTGGCATCATCTCGAACTCATCTCTCATACTTGCAACGTTTGCAACGCTTCATGATGAATGGCCCATATTAAAAAGTGTAACAAAATGTTTTATTTGAGGGTTGACCGAAGTAAAAATGTAATTTGCGTGAAATGTGATGTTGAAATGGGTGGTTTGGTTGGTTGGTGTGGGTGGTGTGGGTGGTGTGGTTGGTGTGGGTGGTGGCTTATTTATGTGTGTGTGTGGTTTAGTATGTGTGTGTGTGTGTGTGTTTGACAGGGTGTCTAATAACAAAGGCGTATCTAACTAGATTCTATCAAGAATATATCAATTATAGTCTTGAGATTACATTTTTATGGTAATTTGTGGAATTTAATAGAAGAATTTACTTTTAAGTGCTTTAAAAATATGTTCGTTAGAAGTTTTCTTTTATTTAATGCATTAGAGACTGCAATTTGAACTTAAGAATGTTTTTAATATCCATTAAAATTATTTTGAGACACGCACCGCCAATACACGCTGAGGAGGAACACAAGTCGTTTTGTATTTAGTATGTCATTGGCAAGTGCATCATATAGTGGCACAGAGAAGAGAGAGAGAGAGAACCGAGTCTAGTGGCCTGTGGCACAATCAATTCCCAAATCGCATTATGCTGCCAAAGACAGAGTCAGCTTTAGCTGCTGGCAAATTGCTGTTTGCTGCTGCTTGCGTTTGCCTGCGAACATTTTGTGTTCAGCATTTCGCATTTCGCATTTCGCATTTTATGTGCGTCAACCAACCATCAGCAAGAAGTCGAAGCCGAAGCCGAAGATGGAAGTCAGAGTCAGAGTCAGCAAGTGCATTGCGTGCCAAATGGTTTACGTGTCAGGAGGCGCCACAGACTTCTACTTTATGGCGTTGCCTTCTGCGCTGCTGGCAGCTCTTGCCAGAAACTCGCTTTTGTATTGTCCACATTTTAGATTGCAAGTTTTGCCTTAGAAGACTTTGTTGCTTCTCTCGGCATCGACTTTGTCATCGAAATTCTCGATTTTCAACAGTGTTGCTTAACAAATATGAGATTGTCTAGTGGGAAAGAGGTGGAGGGGTCGCAAGAGTCCCTTGGCATTATGGCTTGTATTTTGTATAATCAACAAGCGGCAATTTGCAGTCTGTCAGCGAAATTTTGCAGCATGCTTTTGGGGGCTAAAATAAATACACAAAGAATAAAAATAAAAAATAAAAAAAAATCAAAGAAATTTTGCATTTTATATAAAATCATCTATAAATATATTGTTGACTTGATTTTTCTGTAGTTTTAAGTTTGATTTAACTTTTTTCTGTGTACTGTTTTGTTTAACAAACTTTATTCAGTGTTTTTCTACTGCAAAACTTTATGCTCACTAAAAACAAGTTTTGTTGCAGTTTTTAATTGGCTTATGCTAGGTGTGAAATAAAGCTAAAACTTGTTTTGTTTACTAATTTGCTTTGAGCTATATATATTTTATGTACTCTTTTAACGTTTTTGCATTCATATTTTTGTCATTTTATTCAAGCACATTTCAAGAATGAAAATGAACTGAAAGTCACTTTAAGTTTATTGAAGTTCCTCAACTATGTTATCCAATACTGCTCAATCTTTTACTTAGCTCCTTCAACACTCTTTTGTAATAACAATCATTGAAATGCTTTATGATTTATCATTGTTTGCTTTATTCTGTTGTCGCTTTCACATTGTCAGTGCAGTTTTGCTTGTGCAATACCCAATTTATAATTCATTTGCAGTTACTTCGACAATTTCTATATCAATATCGTGCATATTTCATGAATTTCGTGGAATTTTCTGTGTGTGTGTGTGTGTGTGCAGCTTGCGCTCGCTCATAGCGCCACTGAATGCCATCATGAATAATGCAGCATTTTGTGGCAAATAGAATTTCGTCTCGTTCAACAGACAGTTTAACTAACCATTGGTATATATCTTGTTTCTTCCATAAAGTTTTATTATTATCGCAGGGAATTTATTGTTGAAAAAATAATATCAAGGAAATCTTTCACACTTTAATTACTAAGTAAATTATGAATGAAAATATTTATTCGATTTCTAGTTGGTTCACATAACTCAATCACCGTTCACTACTCACAAAAAACTTTCGAGTCAGATTGCAGTCAGTGAGTTTATTATACCGCCTTGCCTCCTCCCCTCTTCACTCTAATAATTGTATGCTAACTTTTCGCGTTATTCCACCCTGTTCCTGCTCCTTCTCCTGTTCAATTTCACCTGTCTCGCTAACAACTCAACTCAATACTCGCTGTAATTTCCACTGTTGGCCAAACACAAAGTTTGTCATGTGTTGCAATTTGCCGAAAGGGGAACCGATGACGACTCTGCCTACAATCCTGAGTGGTGGGCGGTGCGGGGAGGGGAGAGGAGAGGGGGGAGTGGGTTTTGAGCTCTTGGCCATGCATAATGCATGTGCTCGAAATTGTGGCCAAAAACCCGCAAATGCACTGACGACTGCCAAAAGGACGATCAAGGAGCTATGGATGGGGCTGGGAGGGTGGGGGAGGGGGAGGGGGAGGTATAGACTGGCACGAACGATGGCTGTCAACGCAACTTCGATGCCGAGACAATGTAACTCAAAAGTAGATACATTGTAACTTTACCAAAACCAGCAACAGCAACAACTGCAAATGGCCTCCAGTTGTGCAACATTGCGGGTGGCAAGGGGGCGCGGTTTGTTGTTGCAAGCTGCAATGACTGTGCGATTATGCCAATGGCAGCAGCGACGTCTAAAACAAACGATTTGTCACAGCACCAGCAACAGCAACAACAACAACAACACTGCAACAACAACAACAGCAACAATCGAATCGAGTCGAGTTTTATTGCCAGCGAAGGATATTTGCCTCAAACCGCAAACATTTGCCCAAAATGCGGGTGAAGTAGAGCAGGACAAGAAATTTGAGTGTGTGACAGAGAAAGAGAGAGGGTGGGCAAGGGGGCGTGAGCTGTGTACAACTGTTGTGTGTGTGTGTGTATGTTGCCTTCGATTTTCAACTTCAAATTCGGTAAAATAGCAATTAGAGTTGCACACAATAAGTTCAATTGAACGGAACAACTGACTCTTAAATTGTTGAGTACTAGTTCCAGGAGCTATTTCCTATTAAAGTAATTCAAGAAATCCTTTCTTAAGGAACCACCTTCGAGAAATGAACCAAAGAGTTCATCTCTGACAACAATTGCAGCAGTTCCAGCAGCATCTCATCGTGAACATGACACCGTCCACTAACCAGCCAGCTCTCTGGCTCCTCCTCCATCTCCTGCCTGCCTGCAGCAGCTACTGTTCCATCTCTCTACCTTTTATCCAGCAGCTACATTCGTTGTCCCAGCCAGCCAGCTGCAAGTGACAGTAATTGTTTTATTGACATTGATTGACACGGCACGGGGAGCCAGGGAGAAGGCTGTGAAACTGAAGGCAGCAGAAATTGGAGACAAGGCGTTTCGGGTTTTACGAGAGGTAGGAGGAGGGAGGAGGAGAAAAAGGAGGAGAACAAGTCAAGCCAAAGACAAACTGCAATGCCAATAGCAATACGTACGCCAATCCTTATACTACAACTACCAATCCCCAAATGTTTTTTCAGTTCAGCTCAAAAATGAGCAAAAGATTTCAATTTCATTTTGATAGATCGCCTTTTGCGTTTTGGCTTATTGGAAGACGGTTCTCAACATTATGCACTCAATGTTACCCTATATGGTATTGAATATTTATTTAAATATAATTTACAAACATATTTTAAAACAGTTTTAGGTTGTGTGAAATGTGTTTTTAGATGTTTTTTTATAGAAACTTTCTATTTAATAGATTTATCAACATTATTTTAAAGGTTTTCTGTTTGTTTTGATCAAAGGAGGATTTTTTTTATCAAAATTTGTCCTGCAAATTTAATATCAGGATACTTTATGTTCATGCATTGTTCATTTCACATTGCTTTCACTTACTGACTTTGTTCCGAAGAGGGGGCAAATCGAACTGAACCAGTCGGAGTGCTCCGGGTCTCCGACTTCCCCACACCCCCTCTCTGCCTCTCACTTCTCATTGTTTACCCTTGTAAGCTGCTGATTAAACCAAGCAAAGCTGAATGCAGGCTAAGCCCAGGCAGAGAAGAGAGAGATCCTGTGTTCCATTCGGGAGGAATACATCAAATGAATGCTTGCCTTGCTGGGTGTTGCACTACAATGAGAATTCTCCGCTGTTCATTGTACTAAAGACAATTGTTTGATTTTCGATATGTTTTTGTTGGACTGCTGCTGGACTTGCTGGAACATAATCATGATGATTTTGTTGTTGTTGGAAGGGTTTTTAGTGGGGAAGTGGAAGTCTTTGAGGAAGGAAGTTTGAGCATTTTGTGCTGTCGCTGCACTTTTCATTCATTTCATTCATTTTGCTGTTTGTCTTGCATTCTAGATTTGTTAGGGGAGTGGAGTGGGGGCGGGGCATGTGGCGGAAGTGAATGCGGATTAGTGCTTATGTAATGCACACATCAATCCAAAAATGCGGCAGCTGTAGAAATAGAAAGGAAAAACGGCATCAGTAGTCGAATTTCCACTTGCAGGTTTCTTCCGTTTTTCCTTCCCTTTTTTTTTTTTTGTTGCTGCTGCTCTTGTAATTGGTTCATATTAATTATGAAAGCGCTTTGGCAACGGAAAATTTATTTGGCTTATATTTCGATTTCGATTTGGGTCTGTTTCTTGCTGCCTGTCTCTCGAATTTTCGTTGCTCCCCCGAGCAACCGAATTGGAAATGAAATGCGATGCTTAATTAGTTTTGCGCTACTGAATCCAATCCCAATGATTATAATGATGACGCAGACAACAGACGATGACTTTTGCTTAGCTGCCCCCGCCCTCCAAAAACAACATTAGGGACTTATCACCCCACAGTAAGAGTGAGTAAGAGAGAGAGAGAGAGTGAGTGAGAGTGAGTGAGAACGAGCTTAGAGATAGATATCCAAGTCGTTACTTCTTGGTCGCTTGCTTAAGCGGGCTCTTATCACTTAAATTTAACGCAATTTCAATATTGTTGCTGCCGCTTCTTCTCTCTCTAACAAAGCATTTCAGTTTTGCCAGACGCTTTGTCAGCTTAAGCGATAAACAATTGTTTGTGTGTATGATAAGCGGGTTTTTAGCAAACTAATCTGTGTTCAATACAATAGATATTAAGGGTCGTAAATGTTTGCAGATGTGCTTAATATCTAAGGAAAAAAAATCATGTAAACAGAGGAAAGTTGGGCTGGAATATTTCAGTAAGAGTATTTACTAGTCTCTGCTTTTCTCCCTATCTTCCTCCCTTTCCTATAGCAACGCTATCTTGTTTATTGTTTACTTCTGCGAATTTCGCAAAGAACTTTAGTCACAGTTTAGCTCATGCAAAAGGCAGCCAAATACTTTCACACATATGACCAACAAAATACAAAAAAAAAAAAAACATTTCGAAACAAAAACAAAAATTCTAAAATCGCCGCAACGACAAGAACTTTTAGAGCTCTGATAACGTGCAACGGCAACAGGAAATGTCCAGTACAAAAACCAAAAAACGAGGCAAGAAGAATAGCAACAAGAACTGCAGGCAGACATACTATATAGAGAGTGTGTGTGTAGTGAATCAGGCCTGTGTGTGTAGAAGAAGAAAAACCTTGTCGAACGATAAAGTTGCCCCTTCAGCTTGCACCATAACTCCGGTGCATAAATCTTAAATGGTGTAGCCAAAGTAGAGAAAAGGGTTTTTTGGTTTAGGCAACTGCAGTTTTGCCTAGGTGACATCTTTGGTGACTGGTCGGTTAAGGGCGAAAGGGCGAAAGGGGGAGAGAGTGAAGAAATGTCCATGTCCAGATACCAGACAGGCCCTGCAGCACACGCACACACACACACACACACACACACACACTATGCTGCATAATAAATTGCAGCCATGGCGTTATAAATATTCCAACTGCCCACAAAGCACAAAACCCCCCCAACCTCCCAACCTCCTCCCCCCAAGTAAGACTGACGCAGCTCGTTGGCGTCTGCTGATAAGCATCTGGGCAACAATTTCGCACATGACCAATGCATGCAAGATTACAACTACAAAACTGAAATGCTGACACAGAACAAAAAAAACGAAAGCTACTAAAAATAGTGTAAGGAATATTATGGGAAATATTTTAATTGAATAGATCGAAGTTGGAATGCACTAAAGTTGAGATTTAAATAAGAAGATATATAAAGTAAGGTGTTCTCTCTCTCATTCTCTCTATACCTATTTTCAGAGATCCCTAGGGTTCCATATATCATTTCCCTAACAAGCCTTGTGTAATAACTTTTATGCTCGCTCATCTGCAGCTTGTGAAAAGCTTTACAAGTTTTGGCTCCTTTCTCTCACTTTCTCCACCCTCTCTCTCTCTCCCTTTCTCTTTTTCACTATGTTTCGCTCCAATTCTGTTGCGGTTTTTCGTTGCATACTTTCAGGTAGCAGGTAGCCAGCGAAACTAACTAAAAAGTGTTAAATGGAAAACAATAATAACACCACAAGCGCGAGTCCTGGGGGAGAGGAGGGTTACGTGGACACCCATATGGACAAGCCCATTAAGTTGTGTGTAACGGGTTTTTGGGGAGAGCTGGGGGCTCTCAGTGTACACAAAATATGCGAGGCGAGGACAATAAATTAATGCGATTTATTGCAGCGATAAGCGCGAATGAAACTGTAACTGTGAAATTGGGATTGCCGCAGAGGGTGGGGGGGAGAGGTGAGGCACACAGAAGGGTGCGTCTTGTGTTCGTGTGTTTGGTCTAGACCCAAAAAGATAACGATGGCATGCAAAAATGTCAACCTTTGGGTGGGTGTGTGTGTCTGTGTGTGTATTTTCGTCAAAGCAACTTGTACTAGACCACGCCCCCTTTCCACACACCCTGCCTGCAGATAAGCAGCTCTGTACTCCACATTTAATTAGGACTCCAATGCGCATTAAGAAAATGCCCCAAAAGCGTCTCAAAGCACGCTTTTCCCTCTTTTCCCTCTTCTTCTTTCCCCTTTGTGCCGCATTAAAATGCCATTTTAATTAAAAAACAAAAAATAAAAAAGTTTCGTCAAATGATGTGTGAGAAGTCGATAGAGCAGCGGGTGCTAAATCACAAAGCCAAACAGGATATACCAAAAAAAAAAACCAGCTATATTTAAGGTTAGGGTGGCAATTGCTGACAAGGGTGTAGGGGATTAAAAAAACGAGCAGCAGGAGTAAAAAACGAAATGAATTGCGCCGAAGGAAGTAAGTCGAAAATGCAAAACAAGAAAGCTAAAGCGCGCAAAACGCTTTTCTCGCAACGGGAAAATCTTTGTGAAAATTTGTTGAGCATGCAAACTACGATGCTGGTTCTGAATTTTCGGTCTAGCTTAGTTTGGTTTGGGTTTGGGTTTTGGGGGTGTGTTGTTGTTGTTGCTGGCCGACAATAATTGCATGAAATGCCCAAAAATTTTGTGCTGAGTGCCGCACAAAACGTTTACTTGCAGCAGTACAGGGGGTGGCAGGGCAGGGGCAGGGGCAGGGAAAGGGAAGGAGTGTGCAGGGTGTCTGGCCAGACGCTAAGCCGGCTGCTGTCGCAACGGCCAGCCACTAAATCACAACCAAAAGCCGCTGTTAAAACATGAGCCCAGCCCATTAATGGGTGGTTGAGAGTAAAACCAACCAAGCTGGTCGGATGGCGGGTGGCGGGTGGCGGGGGAGGGCAGTTGCCAGCTGGTGGTTGCAGTTAGCCACGTGCCACAGCAGCAGCAGCAGCAGGAAGTACAGGATACATTCGGCCCCCGAGAGCTATGACAACTGATATACCCAGTATCGAACTCATTCATTATACAATCTTAATCTGCATCTGATACTTAATCGATAGCGGCTTTTCACCAAAGTAAGGGTTTGAGATTAACTTGCAATTTTCTTACAGCTCAAGTACTTAATTTACAATCTTGATTTGATTCTTTCACATTTTATTTTAAAGTTTATTTAGTAATAAGTAATATTGGCTTTCTAAATGTTAAAAGGTTAGGTTATGTACACTTTTACATTCCACTTTCTCACTTTGTTTTTTATAGCTCTGACACATTGCGTATATCCACGCCCATTTCCTCAAATTGCACATCGTCTTCGTAACCGTTATCGTTATCGAGATCGCTGACTAACGGTGCACTCACATCGCTTCTTCCTCCGCGATTTCCACCCCTCGATAACGCTGCACTCTTGAGCTTGGCAAAGGTCTTTTGAAAACTCACAGCCTTCTCATTGCCTGTTCCATTTGGTCGCTTCCAACGATATATAACACTGGCCACAATCACGATCAGCATTATGGCCAGCATTAGGATCCACATGAAACGTGCAGGATTTGAGCCATTCTGCCTATCGATATCTCCCTTGATATCGTTCGGATGCACGGCCCAAGTAATGCGACTGCGATGTGGTTTTGGGGTAGGTGCTGGAAAATAATACAAAAAATAAACATGCATCAATGAAAGACTAGTGAATTTGCAGTGCCAAACTCACCAGTTATTTCATGCACTCTGGGTGTACTTGATGTTGAAGCCCTGGTACTTGTTGTTGCTTTTGTTGTGGTATTAGGTTTGATTGTTGTTGTACTCGCTGTTGTTGTTGTTGTTCTTGTAGTTGTTGTTGTTCTTCTTGTTGTTGTTCTTGCACGTGTTGTTGGTACCATCCAGCGAGTTGTTGTTGTACTGCGCCTGGTAGTCGTATTCGTAGTAGGAGTTGTTGTTGTTGTGTATCTCGTCGTTGTTGTTGGTGGTTCTCGCGTTGTTGTAGTCGTTGTGGTTGGCTTTGGTGTCGTTGTTGTTGTTGTTGTTGTTGTAGTGGTCGATGTTGTTGTCGTATTTGGTCTCTTGGGTGTTGTTGTTGTTGTTGTATCCTCCTCGGTTGTCTCCTCATACCGGGTAATGCACGTGCTCAAATAGTCCTGACAACAATTCTCCAAATCCACACACTGTTCATCACAGCCGCAGGCCTTGATCAGTTTGCCATCCGGGCGTTTCCAATCCGTTTTCGGTGCAGCCTCGCCACAACGCTGACTGCAGTTCATCAGGTCAAAAATGACCGGTTCCAAAGTCTCGCCCGCTGGCTGCTCTGTTGTGGTTGTGTGGCCCGCCCCGCCACACTCCTCGCCCGTCATCAAACGCACATCATCGATGGCAATATCACCGAAATGTGCGCTCGCATCCGTGGCTGTGAAAACCACCTGAAAATCATCTTGCATCTCATCGATGCTAAAAGTGTGCTCCAACCACTGACTGCCCCGATTGCCAGACGCTTGGAATTTAGTAGAGCTAAAGGAGGAGAGAGAGAGAGAGAGAGAGAGAAAGGTTTTATCTACATCCGCTTTGGTTTTCTCTCTCTCTCGTATACGTACTTCTTGCGATATTGCATCCACATTTGCTCCAAGCGCATCTGATGCGGCTTGACAGACACCACCAGATCCCCTACACCCGAACCGTACATAAAGTAATGGAACCTGAAGCAGCAGGCGGTCTTCAGACTCAACTCCCGTGGATAGATGGGTGAGAGGAAGTGATGAGCGCCAACGGCATACATTGTAGACTCCATGAGCATATAGTGTCCGCCGTAAACGCTCTGCAGCGTATGATCGTGTCGTGGACCCGTGCGATAGGAGAGATAGTGGCCCACGGTGGAAACACGACGCCAGGGTTGTAGCAGCGCCAGTTGAGGCACCCAGCCGCACAGATCTTCGCTCTCGAAGTCGCACTCATGACTCTGCGAGTGATTGCGATGCCGACAGACGCCAATGGTGCGATCCCAATTGTTGCCATTGCAATAGGCCAAAGCATTGCCAGCCACCACAAATTCATCCTTGCACATTAGAACTGCGGCCAGGCCACGTTGCATCTCGATTTCACCATTATCCGGATCCGGCGGCTGTGTGCAGCCCGACCCTGAGAGAGATGAATCACTTTTTAGATTGTATTTGTCATTGTTATTGTGGCGCCTGGTACTTACTGGCACAAAAGGGCCGCTCGCCATTTAGGCGTCCATTTAGACCGCAACTGAGCGTCGCTCTGCCCATCAGCGAGTAATTGTTGTGGCAGCGGAATCGAAGGAAACTACGTCGCTGCATTATGACGCCATTGGCCAGATCATCGGGCCTATTGCAACGCGCTTCCGCCGCATGCAGTTGCAGGCAGGAGAGTAGGAACAGAGCCAGAAAGGCGTGAGCTCGACAGTTGTGCCACATTCTGAATGCGAACTAAGACTGAAAGCAAAACTAATCGTTACGACTCTTCATTGTTTCATTTCTCTCTCACACACTCCGACTCGCCTCTTCCGATAAGACATGTTTCACTCAGCTTTAGCTCACTCATGAATTGAAAAGATATTTTGTTTCATAATATGCAGATTGGAATTTACCCACATATTGTATATTAATACACAATATAAGTCTCATACATTATTTTTTATTTAGAAGAAAGTCAGTTGAGTTGAGTCAAAGTTGAGTTTTTATTAATAAGCAGTCAGAAACACCACTTAATTAATAAGTGGTATTGATTCATTGATAACATATTTATTTGTACACAATATGGTTTTTATTTCCAACCCTAGTTTATTTCTGTTTATTTATTTGATTTTTTTTGTGGGTCTATTGATATCAGATGCAATTATGCGCATCTCCTGTAAGTGCAACTAAATGGCAGCAGCTTCTTCCTGTCGTCTTGAATTATAGCCATCTCCTGCTAAATAATTGCATTGCCCGGAGAAGCCGTTTTCCCTCACCAACCCCCCCGCTCTATCCTCCTGCATTGCTGTGATTTATGTTTACTTCCGTTTGGAGTCTCTCTCTCTCTCTTTTAACTATGCGCGCAATCATGACTGTCAAGCAACCCTCCCGGGTGTATCCATTCACCCGTCCCGGGCGTTCACTTTCCGCCGTGTTGAGATAATCAGTCAATATTGACAACTACTTATTGGCACTTCCGCCCGCGACACGCCTCACCCTTGGCGACACGTGACCAGAACAGCTCGTCCTGCCACAATACACTTGAAACAAAATTAATGAGGACGGGTTTTTAAAAATAATTACAGGATATATAAGTGTGTGGGTAGATAATTAAACTATAAACGAATATTAAATAGTAAGAGTTTCTTGTAGAAATTTCTTTAAAAGAAAGGTTTAACTTTTTAAATGTTTTATATGAGTTTTCACTTTATTCGGGTTTACTGCAATATTTTTTCCAAGTGTAACTACTGCTCCAACGCAAAGTTCCGCGCCACGTGGCAGTTGCAATACTGGGTTTGGGAGTTGGTTTGAAACTGTTCGTTTCGTTCATTTGCCACGCTTGCAATTCAAATTTTCATTCATAATTACAATCGCGATTGCGAGGGTTGCTTTGCCACTTTTTTGGGACAGCTTATCACCCTGCCCCGCAAATTTATGCAACGCTGGGCGTGTGTCTGCCCCACTCCCTTCTGGCGTCTGTTTAAACATTTGCTCATTATGATTATAACATTTATTGGCGCTGCTGCTGGTTTTCCAACTTCAATATTTGCGCTTCAAATTACGCCGCTGGGAAAAAAGGCGCGAGAGAGATCTTTGGCAATGGCCTCGCCTAAACTCTGATAACGGCTATCAACGAAATAAAAAATATATATAGTATAAATAAAGCCTGGAAACGCATGTGGCACGAGTTTCACACACCCTACAATGGTTGCACTTGCCTCGTGGTTGCCAGACGACCGGACTGGGATTAGCCACAAAAATGAACAGCTGCTGCCAGAATCCAAAACTTGCGACTCCAGGTCAAGTGTTGGCCTAATTGGCCGCGCTGTTACCATGGCCCAGTGCAAGTGGCAAACTTCCCTCAACAAATTGCACAGATATACATATATTTATTTTGACTAGTTGCCAGCTTTAAATTCCAGCTCCATTTGGTTACACGAATTTTATACTTTAAAATATTTTTCAAATGATTTTTGCCTTTGTTTTCTCCTTCCAGTTGAAACGTCTTTTCTAATTCACTTTTGTTAAGTATTTTATCTAAATGTTCTGTTGGCTGTCGAAAGTTTCTCCAACTTTTCAAGCCCAGGCAGTTAATTTCTGCAGACAAACACACGTCTTTTGGCCTGAATGCGATTAATGAATGAATGCGTTACAGTTGGCAAGCCCAAACCCAAAAACTTTTCGCTAACATACACATATGTAAGCTCACACACACACACACACACACACACACAGAAAGAGACAGATGCTAACAGACATATTGGCAGACAGGCAACTTCAAAGATTACACAGATAATTAATAAAATTAAACAGAAAAGCACTCAACGCTTGCCTCAAGCATGACCACACAACAGTACAGCCCCAGTTACACAGTCACAGTCACAGTTACCGAGTCACAGCATTCACAAATCACAGTGACAGGATGAGGTGTGATTTAAGAGTTAAAAAAGGCTAAAAAGTTCAAGTTCAAACTTTTCTTTCTCTTGATTTAAGAAAGAGTTTTGACTTCAAGTCTTAGCCAGTTTTCTTACCCAATCACAATCACAAATCGGCCAACAGATTTGTCGGTTAAATAGGCAACACTATTTGACTGGTTTTGGGCCACATTAGGCGACCGCAAGCGTTTGAGTCAAGGTTGCTTTTTGGTCTTTTGGTCTTTCGGTCAGCTTCGCTGGTCGCATTAATTACAAACCAATGGCCGCAAAACTTGCACAAAAGACGCGTTGAGTTCGAGAGGGGCGTATATATATGTGTGTGTGTGTGTGTGATCAAGTGTGATTACTGGTGTGTGTGTGTGTGTGTGAGGCAGTTATTTAGTTTCGCATAGGTAAATTACTTGCTCGTATCTTTAATTTGTGTTAATTTATGAAACTCATTATGTTTGCCTGTGTGTATGCCACGGGCTACGGGCCAAGTTGCAAGTTGTTGTGCGTGCCACAATCGTGCCGCAAACCGCAATGGAAATTCTGCGCCCACCCACTCAACCCACTCGACCCAGTGCTAACCACTCGTGGCTGGCTGATCTCTTCAAAAAAGTTGGCAAATGTTTGAGTCCGAAAGTTTTCGCGTTATTTCATTTAAAGTCCTCGAAAGTTGTTGCTAGCAACAATAACAACAGCAACAGCAACAACTTGCAATTGTTTTGGCCTGGCTTCACTTCGAGTTTTGTGGCACGACTAATGGTCCCTCCCTCCCTCTCTCTGCTGTTGCTCATTATGTTGGTGATTTTTAGCACGAGCCTCCGAGCTTGCGTCGCAATTCTACGAATTTGCACCTACACATAAATGTGGCATAAATCCAATTAGGCAGCACCGGCAGGCAGCACTTTAATTGACGTACCACACCACATCGTACTTCAGCCCTACGGTGTGTGTGTGTGTGTGTGAGTGGGCGTGGCACGTCTTATGAATGGCAGTAAATGAATTGCATATATAGGTACGCTTTTGTTTTTTTTTATTTTCACTCACTCGCTGACATTTGAATGAATGAATGAATGAATGAATGCTGATGCTGGTGCTGGGTCGACAGGTCAGCAGTTCAACAGATTTCATATATGTATGTATATGAATTCAAATATATCTATACATACATTTATAGTGGCCAGTGGCCTAGTTTGTCAACATATGTTATTCAGTGCAGCTGTTGCACTTTTGAATTGGCGTCACGTATTTTATTTACTCTTCTTCTGTTTTGAATATGCCAAAAAATACTCTAGGGGCAAATAGAGTATAGAGAGATTTTCGACAATAGTAAAGATACAAACCAGTTTAACACCTATTGATACTTTAAACAGAGTATCTGCCAGTCGATCATACTTAGCTGGGACTCACATACCTTTTCTTTGATTCGTTTTTTATGTTGAGCATTGCCTAAATTCTTGTGGCTGCATTGATTGCAAATGTAAATTGTGTGACTGAATTTGAATTAATATTTTAATTCATTTTCCTCTGTCTTTCATGTTTGACGTCATATTTATTCGGTTTATTTATTAAATTTAAAGCACTTGATGCAATGACAAAATTACTTAAATGTCAAGTATCTAGAGTAGAACTATTTATTAAGTATTTTAAATATGCGCTTCAAGTAAGAAGCTATCTAAGCTATGCAAAATCAGCCTCGCTTTGTTGAAACATGTGCTAAATGCCAATATGGCTTAGATAGGAAAATTCATTTGCCAGAGGTTAGACTTCTAAGTAGAAATTCTTTAGCAGTTAAGTAGACAAATATTTTTTTCTTTTTTAAATTTAAAAGCGAGACCTTAATTTAAACTTACCAGTTTGAATACTTACCATTCAATTCTAGTTGTGAGTTGTGTCAGCATAAAAGCATTTGTTCATTGATAATGAATAAACAATAAGCTGCTGCTGTCAGGTAAATAGTTTCTACTTCTCTACTGCCTGATTGGCATATTGTTTTTAACATGTGTGTTTCTGTCTTCCCAGCTTGAGGAGCCAAGTAAAGAGATGCTTAAATTGTGGCATTATTTACTAATGAAATGCCTTGAGCTTGAGCACACTACTTGCTATGCTTTTGTGACAGGGCAAGTCTGCAAGCTGTCGTAATTATGAATTCTTATTATTATTACCATTATTAAGCACCTGCCACTACCCAGCATTTAAGGTAACTAAGCAAATTGCTGTGCATTACTAATTAATGTGCTCGGAAGATATGAATGTGTCGCAATATAGTATGTAAGTAACTTAAATTGCGTACCTTAATAATAATAATAATAATCGATTTTATGCTAGCAGAAAGGACACTTGTCCTTGCACCTTACACTCGGCTGCTTGCTTCTGACAGCTTGTTGTTGTTGTTGTTGCTTATGCAAACTGCAGCGTTGTCAGCGACGGCTGCGCACGGCATTAAATTAAAATGTCAAGTGTCGTGTTACTTCCGGGCGCCGCCAGAGTTGCCAGTCCTGCTGCCAGCGCTGCCACTTTGCCGAGTCAAATTGCATGCAATAAATTTGGTGCCAATCAAATGAGAGCACTGCCACATTATGCAACCAGCAAGAGCTTCGTGTTGTTCTTGTTGCTGCTGACGGGCTTTTTTAATGCCACGAAACACTCAAAAAAACAAGAGAGAAATTATTTAAAAACAAAAAAGTCATCTAATTGAAAATCTGTAAAGCATACACATAAATTTGAGAAACTTATTCCCATCAGCCAAAAACGTTTTTGTCAAATAAAAATAACTTCTTTTTTGTTTTTTTTGGAAATATATTTTTAATGGATTTTTGTTTTGTTTGTTGAAACTAAAATATGTGTTTGTTTTTTGTATTACTTATTTACAAATAATAAGTAGATGTAGATGTATATGTTATGTTTGTTGTATATATATATTCATGTATCGCTTTAAAGTGTATAATTTATGTATAATAAAGATTCTTGTCGCAGTTGTTTGTTCTTTTAACGAGATATTTTCACTTGTGATGCAGTTTTTTTTTTTTTTTTCTGTAGAATTTTTATTATTTTCTTTATTTTTAGTTTTGTTGTGGCATTTGCTTTTAAACATGGTTTTTGCTTAATTAATTAGCTTACTAGTTAAATTCATGTTGAAATTGTTTAAAATTAACTACAATTTATATTTAAGTTTTTCGCTGCTGCTTATTTACTTTGTATATCAAGTAAATATATACAAATTACACATGTATTTACAATTAATTCTTAGCTACAAAAACTTTTTACTCTCTCTTTCATCATTCACTTTTGCATTTTGTGTGCCAACGTGTCAAAAAGTTGCAAAAACAAACAACATAAAAATTATCGAACAACACGCGATTAAAAACAGTTATAAAAAATGTAAACACTAATATTTTAATATATATTTAAAAATATATATTGATAACTTAGTCGTATGTTAATATTTTTTTTAGAAAACATAGCAAAAATTTTGAATTTCAACAGAAAGCTCACAGAACAAAACGAAATAAGTTTAAAAAATGTAATAATTTGAAATTAATTTAAAGTTGTCAAGCTACACAGTTGTTAAGTTTTTTTTCTATATAATTTTTGAATTATTTGTAATAATTTTTGTAAAGTTTTTGTTTCTTTTTATAATTTACTTAAAGCAACATTTTGTTTTCACTTTAGTTTATGTATATATATATTTTTTTTATTTTTCGTATTTTTTTTATTAAAAAATTTAAAATTATTCGTAAAGTAAATAAATTTAGTTGCTTTTTGTGGCAGGTCGTACTGTTTTTTTGTTTTTTCTTTTTGTATATAATATAATTAAATATTTAATTTGATTTTCTTTTTAACTAAGACGTTTTGGAAATGCTTTCGAAGCTGCAAAGCAGGCAACAGAAATTGTTTTATTTATGTAAATATTTCTTTTGCCTACTTATGAGCGCTCGAAAGTCAAAGTCAAACAATTCGCGGCCACATTTCTTAACGGATTAAATCTTATACGCTACGGTGAACGGTTTGCATTTGCCTTACGAAAAACACGTGTGAGATATATATATTTTTTTGTTTTTTGAAATTTGCTCATTTCAACATTTGATGCCTTAAAAGT
This sequence comes from Scaptomyza hsui, assembly GCA_018152825.1. Lineage (NCBI taxonomy): Eukaryota > Metazoa > Arthropoda > Insecta > Diptera > Drosophilidae > Scaptomyza > Scaptomyza hsui. The sequence continues at coordinate 2,013,571 of JAECXO010000280.1, forward strand.
TAAGTTATTTTCTTTTTGTTTTTTTTTTTTTTTTTTTGCGAATGCATGCGACTGGGACCTCATAGCATAGGTATTACTGTACTTAACTGCTCTATATATAAGTAAGTAGCTCGTATTTAACATTTAGTGCATGGTGTGTGTGTCTGTGGTTTGTGGGAGACTGTTGTGTGTTTGTGTGTTAGTGTCAACAAAGTGCTGCCACGACCTTAACTAGAGCGGTTGTTTTGTTTTTCTTCTTCTTGATAATGAGAGAGAACTCGATGCCTTAAATATCGTATCGTATTTATATCAATTCGTTGCCAATAAAACTCAACACACGTACCCTCAACTTATCGATATCATACTTGCTTATATAACAACAAAAATTACATATGTATATGTATATAGCAAAAAAAATTATATAAAATAAAATTCAAAATGGCCACTTCTCAAATTGAGTACAAAATATGAAAGAAAAACTTGAGATTTCGTTGTTGAATGTTGAATGGGAGTTTTCTTTTCTCTTGTATGATGATGTATGATGCATGATGAGCAGGTTGTATGTGTGTGGGTGTGTGTGGGTGTGTGTGGGTGTGTGTGTGTGTGTGTGAAAGTGTTGTAGAGTTAAGAGTGCCTGTTGTTTTACGGTTTTCGTTGACGACGACATTGCTTAGACAATAATTTCGCGTATGACACGACGATTTCGGGCATTCGGCGTTGTCGAATATTCACCCTCGAAACTGTCATCGTAGCTGAGGGACATATGCTGCTGTGGCGGCAGGACCTCGTCCTGTTCCATGTGCTCCATGTTGTAGGGATTGGGCAGACCGCTTACGTCGTGATATGGTGAATCTGTAAAACGGAAAATTAAGTTCAAAATTAGTTTTCAAACAACAACAAGCACGCACAAAACTTGAAAATCATGCGCAAACAATTAAAAACACGAACCAAAACAATCAAGAAAAAAAGACGAAAAAATAAAATGCTAATCAAAAACTGTTTTCTATTAAAATCAAACACACGATGAACTGAATTTGTGTGGAAGAGATGTGGGCAATGTGTGTGTTGTGTGTGTGTGTGTGTGTGAGGGCGTGTCTATGTGTTTTTAAGCAGAGAAAAATAAGCTGCAACAAGCACAAAATAAATGAAAGTATAAAATAAAAGGGCAAAGTATTTTATTTTTTTGGCAACTCAAAAATTCTTAACCATCATCATCATAGGCATCATTGCGCAAGGATTCTGATGGTTACTTTGTGTCCTTGGCTTGGCATTAACTTACTTCAGCCTGAGCGCTCCGTTAGAGCGTAACATCCTGAATGATGTCCGCTGTGCGTTGTTTTTGCATTAGATATATATATTTTTTAATATTTTGTGATATGTTGTGGGAGGTTACAAAGGCAAAGACATGTGTGTGTTGAATGTGTAAGAAGAGAGAGATAGAAAAAAGCCAGAAATGGTTAGCGAAATTCGTTCGATTTGCATAGCTTAAATTATTGTTGTCTAAAAAAGGCTGCTTACTGAATGCATGAGTGCTTACAGATACAAGTTGTGAGTATTTTTGGCCTAAAATGATCTCAAACACACACACAAACACAAGCATACTTCATAAATCACACAGATTGTCTATTAAAGACATAATGTAGGGTTTAAATGGCAGACATAAATTCTGGTTTTCGTGAAAAGAATAATTGACTTAAATTCTCATGTTCTCGCTCAATTCCGCTTTACTCCACAGCCTTTTAAAATTGTTTTTGCTGGCGTTGATTTTGCATAAGCAGCTTTTGCACTTTGACAATTTTTTTGTATTTGTCGTTTGTTGCTGTTGAATTGCAGCTTAAAATTGTCAGTTGGTTGCCTTTGTTGTTGTTTTTTTTACTAGTTGCGGATACAATTCTTTTAATTTGCCAGTTGACTGAGTCCTTGTGACAAACGTCGGCTTTTTGTCACTAACGAGCCGTGGTCGTTAAAAAATTAATTACAATTCGAGAAGTTGTTGCAAATTGCAATTGAATGTCAACATTGCAACATTGCAGCAAGCAGGCAACTGTTGTTCAGTTTCTGCCGCAGCTCAACATTAAATTTACTCTTCGTGCCCTCCAGGGAAAGAGTCTGTGTGCAGCTGCTCTGCCTGCAGGCTATTAACTATCCGCAGGATAAAGGATCGGCATCGGGATCAGGACAAGCGCAATCTGGCACATGTGTAAACAGCGCATTAATTTTGAATCACAGGCACAGCACAGCTCAGCGATGAATGATGAATGATGAAAACATCTTTGTCTACAAATTGTTGCATATTTAAGGGCGCCAGGCAGGCAGCTGTTTAAAATTCTTGCCACTGCAAAATGCAAATCCCATGAAGAAAGTGAAGGATTTGCGCGCCTTTGCATTGTGTGTTGCCAGCCAAATCGTTGGAAAATTTATTGGAATTTGAATTTCAAAATCGAAATCGCCGCATTCGAGAGAAAAATGTTTCTCGCTTTTTCTTTTCATTCTATTCTATTTTATGCTTTTGACTTTTTGGCCAAATACCAATGTTTTCCCCTTCTCTTTTGGCTAACACTCACATGGCTCGAATACAAAATATAAAACGGTAAATCCTTTTTAACAACTGCTCTTTAACATGCTTTTCCTCCCCTCTGTCTCTCTCTCTGGTTGCTTGTGCGGCGTGCGAAAATTTCTAAGCGCGTTTGTCGCCCATTCTACGGCTTTCGGCATCTGCATAAACTTGACCCAAAATAGAAGGCAACAAAAAGCTGCCGGGCCAAAGGAATTCTGCTGCCACAGCCAGCCAGAAAGCAGCAACCATAGCCAAAAAGTCAGAGGAAAAAGTGAATCCGCTTTTCGTTTCAATGTTTTTATTTTTCTTTTAGTCGTTTTTTCTTCTTTAGATTTTTCAACTCTTTTTTTAGGATTTCCTTCCTTTTTTTTCTTTTAGCTCAGTCTGTCTCTGTCGCTTTTTCTATCGTATTTTATGGCCAATACGTGAGCTGTGCGTATTATGCGCATAACTTTATGCATGCCACGCCCCCACACACACACACACACATTGAGGTGGGTTTTTAACTTATTTTTCTTTAGCTCTTTGGGTGTCCACTACACTTTTGCTATCTTTCAATTTGCACAGTGTTCTCTTCTCTCTCTGCAATCGAATCGACTTGGAACAACTTAATCGTTTTTGCGTTAAGCATACGCACTGTTGAACGGTTGTTTAATATACCCTGCAAACTAGGCGAGCATAGGGAGTAATAAGCTTATGTTTAAGTATGTTATAGATGGAAATTGAAACTTCCCTAAACACCTCTTCAAACTTCGCCTTCCTCACTTCAGTTTATGTACAGAATATGTTGTTGGTTCATCATTCACTCGTTTAAAGCATCCTTATTCTTACTTCCTGTATAAACAAATGTGTGTTATTTCTGCTCGTTTTTTGTTGTTGTTGTTTTCCTGTTAGCCCTTTCATGCAAATTTGTTGGCCCAAAGGGGCAGACTTGCTATGTTTCTATGTTGCTGTGTTGTTCTTGTTGTCCCTGTTTCTGTTGGGTGCTAAGCTCGTAATAACCCATTTTTTTTTCTACTCTTTTAGTTAGTAAATTTCACCAAAAACTGTCGAAAGTAAACAAATTGCAGTCGAGTTTATCCACAAAACAAACAAACACACACTCATACACATACCACACATAAAAAGTAAAAGCAAGCGCAGTCGCTTATCATTGTTGCCCCTTCGCCCCCCGCCCTCCGCTCCCCACCAACATGCTTACATGCTCTGCTTTTACATATTTTTTGCTGCTGCTGCTGCACAGCCTCACAAATCCACTTAGTGTGTGTTTAGTGCTTTTTTGCCTGCGCGTTGGAATCCTCTACTTTCTACTTTCTACTTTCTACTTGTTAAAGTCTCAACTCGACTCGCTTGCCGACTCATGATTTATGCGACTTGACTTGCACAGGGATAACCGTGTGAAGAATGTGAGGCAGGAGAAGATAGAAAGGGGGAATAGGTGGTGATTTTATGGCGCTTTGAATAAGTTGTGCGTCATTCAAATACAGCATTTATTGGCCTGGCCTAAAAGTGTAACTGCACTACTTGAAGCAGACTTTACAACTGTCGATTGAGTTTATGGGAAGTGTATTCTTTACTATCTAATATCATGTTTAAATGGGCCTTAACTAAGTAACTTTATGTTGAAGGATACAAAGTTTTGTTAAGCATAGTTCGATTTCTCTAGAAATAATCAACTAAAAAGTAAGCTTAAATTCCTATCCTTCTTATCCCTATTCAAAACCTATTGCTCTTGAGCACTTGAATGCAAAAATCTTGTTGTTTTTCTAGCTTTTATTACTGCATTTTTTCACAGCCACTTTCACAGAGTGTGTAAGTGTGTGTGGATGCTGTAATATAATCTGCAAGTGTGTTTTCATAGTAAAATCTCTGTATTATGCGTTCAAGTTAAGAACTCTTTTCTACTTATATGTTATCATGGCTAAGAGTGTTGGCTCACATCCAATCACTAGAATGAAAGATTTACAATGAAAATGATAACATAAATGATAGAAAAATATTAGTTTTTTTTATTTTTGATAATTAATCCTTTGTATAACTTTTATTTTTCCGCTGAATTTTCAATTGTTAACCCGTTTATCATATAGTTGTTTTTTTTTCCTCACTTTAAGCACTAAAAATACGCGTTGTCCTTTTAAAAATCATCATTCAACTCCACTCTTTATACTTTTTTTTTTTTTTTTATCTCTTTTTAACCCTTTTTAACTCTCTCTTTCTCTCTCCCACTTTCTCTGCTTCGCTGCTTTAATGATGAATTAAGCTTCATGTGCGAAAATGCGCCAGCAACTGACACAAAAGTCTGCATAATCAATCAGTTCTCAACCCCTGCCCCTCACCACCTAGAACCCTCTCCAAACCACAGAAAAGAAAAGGGAAAACCGAAAAAATGGTTTTCATTTTTATGTATGTTGCTTACGCAGCATTTGTTGCCCGCCCCCGCACACTTCCTTCCTTCCTTCCCTCTGGCTAACCTAAGAGTTACCCTATATTTGCCCCCTCTGTGTTGCAAGAGTAACATCTGCTTGTGCAGTGCCACAAAAGTCAGCACAGCTCAGCTGCAGCTTCAGCTTTGGCAAGTGTAAAAGCTTTTAAATATGTTGCCACACACAAACACACACACACACACACACACACATACATGTAGAGATAGTCACACACAGCTGTGCATAAGCTGACGCATCAATGTAATGAAGATGTATTTGCATATTGTAGCACTGTCAATGTCTGCAGCAGCAGCAACCACGACCCCCCTCATCTAACCCCCCATTACACACACCCACATTCCACCCATTTGAACTGTGTGTGTGTGTGTGCTTCAGTTTTTATTTTAGTTGCTTTGCTTTTGACAGCACTCGTGGGGCATATTTTAAATACACTTTCGTGGAGTATTATAGGTTCTAGTTCTTCAAAACGATAAAAAAATATCTCCAATGAATTATTTGAAAATATGCACCAGATTTTTATAAAACCTTCCCTCTAAAAATAATTTAATGATTTTTCTACATTTAAATATGACTCGTTTAACTAACACCTTTAAGAGTATCTGATATTCGGCGTTCTCTAAATAATAGTATATTTTCTGCTGTTGTTGTTGTTGCTACTGCATTTTATTGACATGCAATGCATGTGTTTTAGTAAGCGTGTGTGTGTGTGTGTGTGTATATTTATACATATGTATCTGTAAACAACTGGGAATGCTTCTTTGGCAGTTTGACATTTGTGAATTTTTTGTTGCTGTTATTATTATTATTATTATTGTTGTTGGTGTTGTTGTTGTTGTTGCTGGTTGCGCATTTCTTCTTAGTTTTTGGCGCACAACACAACACACAGTTTTTGCGTTTGACCGCCAAATGGGCGGCTGCTGGGGAGGGGGCGTGGTCAGTGTTTTGTTATGCAGCGGCAGTAGAAGCAGCAACCGCAAAATTTGTTGTAGTATTTGTGTTACGCTTTTGCATTTTATACACACGCACGACCGCACAACACACAAACACACACACACACACACACACACATACGCATCACAAATAACACAATTTCAAGCGTGGACGCAACAACAACAAACAATTCTGTATTTTGAGTTCTGTTCTGTTTCACGTCCTGCCGCCGCAACGAAGCTGGGCAATAAAAACCCGCAAAAAAAAAGTGGGCAGAATTTTTATATGTGTATTTTTTTTTCGGGTGTGCTCGCTCATAAACCGTAAAGATAACAAAAATACGGCACACACACAAACACACACACACGTGGCTTACACAAACACACGCACACACATGTATAGATATAAGCCACAGCATAGTTGTACCAGTAGCAACATTTGGCCAGAGCAACATCATCACGCATACGCCCCGTGGCCGTCTGATTGCAGTCAGTTTGTGCTTCGCTCTATTTGATACCCTATACTACATTAAAAATGTTTAGGGGAAAAAGGGGTGGCTTAATTTCAGATTTGTTTTGAGCAAACTGAAGCTCTAGTCCTAAATTATTTAAAGCAAATCTTTAAATTCATATTTCCCTTGTAGTAGTTTATTTATTTTTCTAACACTTTATAGGCCATCTGTTGGCTGGTCAGCACTTGTGATTTATTTACTTGCTTTTAGCCCCCTTTTTTTATTTTATTTAATATTTTAAAACACTTGCGGTGTTATTGGCATTACAAGAAACAGCAAAAACACACACACACACACACACACACACACGTACACAGAAGCAAGTAAAAACTGCCAAAGGGGCTTCTCACATTTGTTGTTGATGTTTTTTTTTTGCTTCGTTGAGCTTTAAGCAAAAGTTGCCAAAGACTTTAAGCCGAGTCAGACACACACACACACACACAAGGAGAGAGAGAGAGAGATGTGCAGCAGACGGAAAGGAACCTTAAGCAAGGAACCTATCGCAAAAGCCTATCGCACTGGCGCACTTGTGACATGTCCAAAGGGGGGATACAAACAAGGGGAGAGAAGGGTGCTTCGGTCAGACATTCATATATGTATGTATATAATTAGCATAAGGCTGTTCTGTTCTGTTCTGTTTGGGGTCGACGTTGCTGCTGATATCCAACTGCTTAACTTGTCATAACTGAAAGTCCGAGTCCAAACACACCAAACACACACACAAGTTTTGACAGGCGACCCTTAGCCATTTATTCCTACTCTATCCCCTACTCGGCACCCCTTTTTTCTGTTTGGTGGCCTTAAAGTTGTGAACTTTTGCAAAACAGTTGGTAGATATCCAGTCAGCCCCACGACCATGGTGCTTAATGTGTCATAAGTAGAAACGAACTCTCGCAGCGATGAAAGTTGTCAGATTTGTTTGATACTAGCATGGTAGTAGTCCCTAACTTCTTGTTTTTCTTCTTCATGTAGCTTACTTTGTTTTGACAGTTTTTGCATATTATAAAGGTTATGTATTCCCATCACTAAGCTCTGTTTGGCTTACGAGTTGATTTGTCTCTAGTTACCTCTAATCTAAACTAATGAAATTTTATTTTGTTTCCGAGAGAAGTTTTTGAGGTTAATCAAGGAACTTTAGTTCACTTTACTTAGTATATAAATATATATATTTCTTGCATTCAAACACAACTCCAGTTTTCAGTCCTTTCACATTTATCGATATTTATCGATAGTTCTCTTTCTCTCGGTTTCAACTTACCTAAATGCTGATCGACACGTTTCTTGGGCTTCTGTACTGATGCATAGGGATCACTGCAGTAATCCTGCCGGGACGGATTTTGACTATTACGCAAATTGTGATACTCATCGCCCACCTGGCTGGGCGTGGCCGTCAAATGGGGATACGGAGCATAATCATCCACAGCCCCATAGCCGCCGTGTGTAAGCGGATCATAGCCATAGGTGGGCTGCTGTTCCACATACTGATTATGTGGTGCTTGGACCAGAGTCTGTTGATTACCCACCGCTGCAGCGGACATTTTTACTTGCCACAGTGAGTCCTGTGAGTTGACGCTGCCGCCATTGTTCGAATTCGAATAATTGTTCTCCATGTAGCCCATGTTGACCCCTGAAAAAAGTCCAGAAAAAAAATATAAAAAATGAGTAATTGAAATGAGAAATAGTATGTTGTAGGGTAAAAAAAGAAGCTAAACTGAACTCGAACAAGTGTCGCATAAATCCGCGACAGCAACGCACATAATTCACATGTGGACACTTTTTTGGCTGACACATAGATATCTGGCGCCCTACTAACAAATCAAACAGAAAAAGCCCGCCGCTTAATAAATAATATGCAAACCAAGCTGGGAAAAAATTGCATAAAATGGAAAAAAGGTTTCGTCGTTTTTATAGCGTTCCATTGATTAGCACATAAAAATGACAGCAAACAAAAGAAGGGAGAAATGGAGAGCGAGAAAAATGATTTTATTAACTAGACACAATTAATAGTTGAGCACATAATGCATATATTGCGTATACGCCACTTAAAACCTACGCCAAGAATGTCATCATCGTAAATCTAACAAATCTATGTCGTCGAGTCCTTTCTCTCCTCGCACTTGACAACTTTCTTTCTTCTCTCTCGTAACTCAGTTGCCTTTTATGCTAGTGAAAGTTTTGTTGACAAATTTTTTTACGAGCTACGCGAAAAAAAGACTAAGAAATATCAAAGCAGCAGGAGCAGCTAAAGGGAAAGGGAGAGGAAAGAGAAATGATGGGTATGGGTTGTCACATTGTGTCCTTGTGGTGCTTGTTACGCGCCAGAACAAAGGCGTTGACAAGCAGTGCGCCTTGTTACAGGACTTGCCTTTTGCTCCTTTCATCCTGTGCTTCTGCTCGTTACTTGCTACTTGCCTTTCTTTCATTTCTGTTCTTTCTTTCTTTCTTCTTGTGCGTGCACGCCTTTGTTACTCGCATTTATTATTATTTTTATATCGTGATAAATCACTCATAAATATTAAACGCACGCTTGCCGAAAAAATAGGAGAACAAAAGTTTTTGAATTTTGAGTCGAAAAGCGTATAATTGGTGGTGTGTCTGAAGAACGCTTTCGCCAGCAAATCGCCAACTTAAGCTGGGAAAGATTTAAGCTTGTAGAAAAGCAGTATTAGATCTACAAGAGGTTTTTTTATTAAAGGAGATTCAACTACAATCTTTTACATATTTCTTAACAGCAACCATAATAACCTTTTCATTTATCCTATCTACCAACTTATTGTTGAAATTCAGTTGAAATTGATTTGTTAACATGCTTCGTGTTTGTTAGCGCTGTCGTGCTCTACAAATTTATGACAATATGCAAGCAATAGAGTGCTCAAACTCTGTTCCATTGCCAGCTGTTCCATATTCAACTGTTTTCTGTTTTTTTCTTATTTTTCCGCTAGATTGCGTGTCGTTTGTTTCGTCGTTTGTTCGTTCTTATGCGGGACATGGTGGGCGTGATAATTTTTATGATTAGCCATAAAACTAAAAACAGTAATAATATTAACTTCATTTTCATTTCCATTTCCCTGCCTTTCTTCTGTTTGAACGAGACCAGTCAACGTCTCTCTTCTCCTTTACATATTTCCAATTGTAATTTTATGCAATATTTTGTTCGTGGACGAAAAACTTGAAGAAACAAAAACAGTTACAGCAACAACTGAGCGACAACGGCATAAAAAGTAAAGAAAATAATAAACTTTTCAATTTGATAAGCATCAAATCTGTTCGAGCTCAACTTTTGATTGCGCAAGTTTTTGGTTATGTGAATGGTTGGAAGCAAATGGGCGGCTTTGGACCAACGTTACAAATACTATACACAAAATAATAACAAATTCCCAAAAATCTTTCGCTCGCTATACAGGAATTTTAATGCATTTCCATTGTTATAAAGGCGAAGGAGGGGAGTGGAGGAAAGAATTTGAGTTTTGCCTACTTTTTGTTGTTACGCGACGCGCAATTAAAGTTTTTGGAGCCAACCCCGCACAAAACTTTTCACATTGATTTGTGCAAATAACTGTTTCGGTGGCATAGTTTGCCCCAAAAGCACAAGCACGAACCATAAATAGGCGGGGAGGGTGGTAGGAGGTATGGTAGGCTTATTAATTTTGCACAGAGAAGCTGCTCAAGTGTCTTTTCGCTCAAAATTCTATGCACGTTAACGACTCTTTTGGCCAAGTGGCAAAGTTGCAAGCCATCAAACTCTCAAAAACTCTTGGCTCTAATTCACTCTCGGGGCGCAAAAAGTTTTCCAACCGGAAGCGCTTATAATTATGCAACATTTTTGTGCAGCAGCAACATCCACACAATAAAAACAGTTTCAAATGCCATTAACGGTTAACTAAACGGCAGGCAGCACAAACTTAGACTAAGCGAGGCAGCGGAGAGCAGCTTTTGAGTTGTCCAAAGTTGGTTGACTGGCACCTCAAGCGCACACGGTGTTAATGGTGCCACACGCGCCGCAACTAACCTCAACCGCAGCTTTAGGACACGCTTCTCCTTTCTCACTTTTGACGACCTTTGCTTTGGCTCCTTGTTGCACTTTTAATTAGCGTCGCGACGCACACAGCCTGCTCGGCAGCATTTGCTCCAAATGCGCTTAAATGTTAAATGGAAGGAAGGAAAGTTCAGGCTCCGGAGTTTTCTGCCTTTCATCCTGCTGCTAAAGTTCCTGTACTCCATGTTGTTGCCAGTTTCTGCGGCTGGCGGGCCTTTTTGTTATTGCCAGTGAAGTGAGAGCCTGGCCCAAAAAATGAGCTCTCCCAACAACAACAAGTCGTGGCTAAAGTTTTCAGGCAAAAACTGCATTTTTGTGTGTGTTTTTCGCTGCTGCTGCGCACAACTTTCGCTACTTGGTCCAGTCTTCAAGCTGCAGCAGTATACATAATATTAAGTATACGCCCACTATGCTACACATAGACATCGACATAACGAGGTCAAGTTGAGCCGAAAGTTTGGCATAGAATCTTTGCAACTTTTTCTCAGCGCGCACAAAAATTCATAATAAAAGATTATCAAATGCAGTTGTAATCAAGTTGGCTTTGGGCTTTAATATAAAAGTTGCCCCAAAAGAATAATAAACACTACAAGGAATTACTACAGCTTCAACTTTATAACGAAATATTTATGTTTTAAAAGTCAACTAGAAAGTGTAGCTTCTTTTAAAAGTTGTTCAAAGTTGAAGGTAGCCAGAAAACAATGGCTTCAAAAAAGGAATTTTTTTTAATGAAATTTTGATACATGAATTGAGATCTATGCCTGTCTTTTACACGTTTCAAGCTTGTTTACCCAGCTCATTAATAGTTTGTTTATTCGAACTTTGTCAGATTTGTTGACCAGTCCCTTTTCACATCAGGGTTAAGTTAAACAACCCAAAAAACGAGCGATTAAAAATGTAAATTAGATGATGAGAAATAAATACATTTTAAAAAGGGGACAAATCAATGCAACAGCAAATCCCAAGTTCTGGGAAACCAAAACAAGCGTTTTAAATTTCATAGCTTAAAGCAAAATGTGAAACAAACCAAGTGAAAGTTTGTTGTATATATTTGTTGTAACAACTCGAAATTTTTATGCTGAAACTGGTCAGCTGTAAAGGGAAGGGGGTTTTAGTTACGCCTACGGCTAGACAAGCAGCAAACAACAACGACAAACAACGACGACGACGACGATGTCTAGAGGACATGTACTCCCAAAAACCAAAAAAAAAAAAAAGAAGCTAAATAAATGCAAACAAATGTCGTTGTCGTCGGCCGAATCCTCTCCCTGCATACTAAAAAAGGCAGCCAAGCAAACAACACACAAAACAAACCAAGCCAACACAGAAAAAAAAAAAAAAACCAAATTGGGTTGTAGAAAAAATCTTTAGCGCGCTGAAAATTTATGCGCTAAATAAATAAAGCCATGAACTCTCGATGCTACAAATGTTGTCTGGGCTTGTTTGTGTTTGTCTATGTGTTAGTAGTAGTAGTAGTGTGTGTGAGTGTGTGCGTGTCTGCGTTTTGGTCTGGTTTAAAATGCAGCTATGGCCCACAAAGCAAACAGCCGCAAAAATAGTTTTGCAGCCATCCTCCCTTAAAACTGGAAACCACAGAAACGAGCCACGATTCGAACAACATTTTCTGCAGCAGCCTTTTAGGCGCGTTTTGAACATGTTTGTCTTGTAATTGTTGAGCTCGCTGCTGCTGCTGCTGTTGTTGTTAGTGGAGCCTTGGCCAGCTGACCGCACAATTCAATGACAAAGAATCTATGAGCTACATTTGCCGGCTTCTCGCACAAGTTGTTGTTATTTCTGTTGTTTCTGTTCGTGTTGTGTTTTGTTGTGTTTCGGGCTGAGCAACTAATTGGCTTTAAAATCTAAAAACACAGCTGCTGACATGGCACAGATTGCAGTTCATCGAAAACGACAACCGACAAACGATGACAATAATACTTATTATGTATATATGAAAGCCTTAACCCACATTTATAAACTGCAGCAGAGAAAATAAAAAAGTATAGGGCTTAAAATATATTAAGAGAAAAAGCTGTTCAAAGAGAGATTCTCAGAAAGCTAAACACATGCAGGTTTTATGCGGGTAAATTTGCAAGCAACGAAGAAGCAAAGAAAGGAAGCATTAGTACAGAAAACTTTAAAACAATTTCGTACAAAACTTAACCATTAAATTTTTAACTGAATCGATTATACAACACTAATTTCACCTCAAAAGCAAACACTTTGCAGCACTTAAAGTATTTAAAAGCACAAAAAAATGCCATTAATGCAATAACAATTAACAGTTAAGGCTGAACCAAAGCTTATGTATTTTTTTAAATATCCAAAAATAATTAAAACGTTCAAGGGGATTATTAAGAGGGAGAGAACATTTTTTGCCATTTGTGTACGATGGTGTGTGTGTGTGTGTGTGTGTGTGGGGTATTTGCAATTGGCCTGCAATTTGCTTGCCACTTACAACTTGCCTCAAACCTATGCAAATACTACCACGAACTTTTTCACAGGCAATGCCATTGTTTTTATTGTCGTCGCCGTCGTCGTCGTTTTCGTTTTCGTCGTTTTCGTTGGTTAACATGCAAAGTTCATTAGGTTTTTGGCCTATGCGACGATTGCGGCAATTTTCGGTTGAGCTCTTAACGAGTCCAAAGTGCACACAAGCGACGACAACAACAACAACAACACCAACAGCGGTAACAATGGCAAAGGGGAATACCAAAACACACACACAACAAAGCACATTAGGGCAAGAGGTAAAAGGAAAGGGAATGCAAAAGGGAGGGCAGGGAAGGCAGCTTCTTATACAGCAATTAGCGCTTACAATCAACAGCAACAGCAGCGAAAAATACCTGGAAATCTCTATTAGTAGTGTGTGTGTGTGTGTTGCACACACAGCTGTTGCAGCTGCTGCCTGTCTGCGCTTTTTATTATTCATGCCACCTTTGCCTTGCAACTTGCAGCAACCAGCCACTTTCACTAGCCAAATTAGCCGCTCGCGCATTTCTTTTAAAATGCAATTAAGTGCCAATGTTTGCTAGCAGGCAAGCACAAAAAAAAAGGAACGAGATTTTCATTCCTTTTCACTCTCTCTCTCTCTTACTTTTTTGGGTAGCACTTGAACAATTTTAATTGGCATTTGGCGAAGCACTTGAAACTCGGCAACTTTTCAATGAGAGCAGCAGCCCCCAAACACCACACACACACACACACACACACACACCCCGCACACTCTCAATACAATGGCTGCCATTTGCAGAACCAGAAACAGCCCCCTTCAAATCCCTGCCCGTCTTACCATTTGCTTACTATCAGAACTTTTGGCAAACATTGGGAAAATATTGCAATTAAATTTGTGTCCAGCAGCTTAAAATTCTATTGCCCTTCAGCCAACAACTCCCACACACACACACACACACACACACACACACACACACACATAAAAACAGGAATTTTTAATTTGCACGTCATTACAAAATACAAGCGATAAGAAAGAAAATGAAACAGCTTTCAGCTAAACTTGCGATTGTCGAAGAGTGAATACGCTTTAAAATTTCAATTGCTTAAAAGGCAGATGAAGAGGTTCACATAATTAGAATACCCTACCAAGGCAGAGGCTATAAAACAGCAGAGGAAATTCTCCAACCAATTTGTGCGCTCAACATGTTAAAGGTTAATACCTCTTATGGGGCACAACACCCCCCACCCCACGCCACCCCACTCCACACACAAAATAAGCCGCAGCATGACGACAACAAGGGTTTCGAGGGTGTGGTGGGGTAAGGTACAAACAAAGTGGAAAAAAAAGTAAACCAGAACAACAATTAATAATGAATTGTATTGCGTATTGTGTGAAACCGCAGAGGGGCTCGGACAAGGGGCAGTTGAAAGTGAATGAGAGAGAGATGGGAAGAGGGGGAGGTGGGTCCAGTTTTACGCATTCATTTTGTGCGCAATTTTCATTTGTTGAGCGAGGGGAGAGGGAGAGTTGGTGGCGTCACTTGTAACGACGACAAGGACGCATTGCTAGGATGAATGGACGTGAGCGTCAAGCAACAACAGCAACAACAACAACAACAACAACAACAACAACAACAGCAACAACAAAATGGCAAGTATATTACAAAAATGTTTTCAGCGAGAACGTAAAACGTTTAGGGCAAAAAATTGCTGTTTCAACAAATTTACAACGGAAGTTGAAGTGTTTTGGCTGTGTGCTCTATGTGTGTGTGTGTGTGTGTTTGGCAGGTGTGTGTTTGTGTGTGTGTGTGTTTTTGTGTGTGTTGCCCGCAGAGGCGCGTGATGAATGCGCATCGCCATCGATTTGCACTCAACTCCATTTTGCACTTTTCACATTTCATGGGCTACATAATTTGTGAGAGCCACCAAACCACCCCCCAACCACTCCCCCCCCTACCGCCACAACATGCCACTTGCCTATACCACACACACACAGCACACAGACTGCACGTCAGCATGGATTTCATTTTGTTTTCTGATGTGTTTTGCGGTGGACAATGAAAAATCACCCAAAACATTTTTGCCCCAAAGTATGTCCGAGTACAAGGGTCCGTCCGGAAGTATTTCGCACGCTTGCCAGTGGTTTAGGTTTAGGTTTAGGTTTTAGTTATCCCACCTCTCCTCCTCTCTCAGTTCAACTCTTTTTTGTGCTAGGAGTGTTTGCTGTGAAAGGGTATCGAGCATTTGTCAACGGTTTCGTTGATGAAGTTATGTGGAAAATTTGAACTTAATATTATAATTGTAAAAGTTGGAGAATTTGCATAGAAACTTTTTAGATACAACAAGTAAGAAGGCTCTGGTCGAGATTTCCCGACTAGGAGATACCCCGAACACAGATTTTCATTATTTTTATACCCCGAATCCAAAAAATGGGTTAAAAGGGGTATTAATGGTTTTGTGCAAAAGTATGTTACAGGCAGAAGGAAGCATCTCCGACCCTATAAAGTATATATATTCTTGATCAGCATCAACAGCCGAGTTGACATAGCCATGTTCGTCTGTCCGTATGTATGAACGCGTCGATCTCAGAGACTATAAGAGCTAGAGACTTCAGACTTTGCACATAAGCTCATCTTAGTCCTAGGCAGAACAAGTTTCCGATTTTCGTTAACTCTTTCCGTTTCCGACTACAAAATTTCTAAATTTTCAATGGGTACTTAATGGGTTAAGAAAAGTATTGTACCATTTAAACGGAATAAATGACCTTTCCATGATACTATACTTTAAATGAACTAAGTTCAAGTTATGGGTGGATTTAAATACAAGTTTTGTGTAAGTACTTATCAGAGTATAATTATACTATAGAGAAAGAAGAGTATTAACTGTTTGGCTATGGACAGCTCTCATCTCAAGGGTTATCCATCAATACTATGCTGCAATCTCTGCAATCTCTCCTCCGAACTTGCCATCGAACTGTCAGCAAAAGTTCTACGTTTGTATTGAACAATATGTGTGTACTTACATTCATTTCCTGGCAACGTGTGTCCTGTCAAACCGGGTATGCCGGTCACACCAACAACGCCGCCATTGCCGCCGACACCATTGAGGCTGCCAACGCCATTGCCGCCGTTCATGCCATTGCCTCCGATGCCAACAACACCGCCACCCAAACCACTGCCAATGTTAACGCCACCGATGCCAACGACACCGCTGCCCGGATGATAACTATAGCCATTTTGTGTGGCATAGAGTGCCGTCTTCTGGTCCTCCATGTTGAGGGCGAGGTCCATGGAGTGCTCGAGGGCCTTGTTGTCCAGACCGCTGGCGGGATAATATGGTGGCGGTGCTTGGTTCTGTTGGGCGGCAACAATCGATGGACGCACCGAGTCCATCTCATAGTCCTTGGCGGCGGCGCTCTTCTTCGACTGATTGCGCTTGCAGCGGCAGAACATGAGCAGGAGTCCGGCAAAGAGGGCGAATACAATGCACGACACGATTATCGCAATCAGTGTGGGCGTGGCCAAACTTGACTCCATGATAAAAGGGCGTCCAACTGCAAAGGGAGGAGAGGGAAGAAGAAGAAGAAGAGAATGTTGAATGAAATGAAGCTATGAAAAATGCAACGCCACTCAAGTGAATGGATGGGATGGATGGATGGATTGATGGTTGGTTGGTTGGTTGGTTGGATGCCCGACCAGGTTGCCTGCCTGCCTAGAAGGTCGATGGATGGATGAGTGATTGATTGATTGTCCCGGGCTATTCAAGTGGCGCAATTGCTCGTAATGGCTTTGCATATACATAATGGAAAATCAGTGCGTTCTTCTTCTTCTTCAGCATCATTATTATTCGTTGTGATGATCGCGTGAATAGCTCAACTGAACTGTGTGCAATGAATGAATGAGTAAGTACCCCGAGGACGAGAGGCCTTTTGACACATTTCAGCTAATAGTTATTTGTTTCAAACTCAATCACATTCAATAAATTCCCCACAATGTTACTTACTTTCCGCATCCGTGTAGTCGCCGCAATGTTCGCGATTGTTGCGCAGACAGAGTTTAACTCGCACCACCGGATTATTGTCGTCCTGTTCGACGGCGAGGTTGTTTAACGTTGCATCGTGGTCCTCGTCCTGGTCGTTGATGGTGTGACCCAAGGCACGTCCTCCGCCACTGCGACGCAGTGCATTCAAAGGATCGATGACCTTCTCCTTGTGTGTGGGTCCATTGCCGGACAGCTGCAGGTTCTCCAGTATATCCACGAGATCCCATGAAGCCATGGGTGTATCGGCATGCGACATGGTTTCCACAACTGCCACAAGATTGAGGCATGTGGCACCTACATCTATGCCCAAAGTACGTGTTTTCGGCTCGTAGGTGACTTGAAGGGGTGGAGGAATGCGACTGACTTTCGTTGTGGTTGTAATCTCGTTGGAGTAGGGAGAACCGTTCTTGGGATTCAGGGCCTTAACCTTGAAGGCATAGCTCTGATGCTGTTCCAGTGTGGTCACCTTGCAGGGTATATCCCTCTGACAATCCACCTCAACCCAATCGGAGTTGGCATTCGCGAGGGTTGCACAATCGGGTATGAGTTGTTCCTCTCGGGGCATTGGAACACGTCGATAGCTGACAAAGAACTTGGTCTTGCTCAGACCACCATCGAAACCAGGATCCCAACTGAGCGTTACATAATTGTGACCAACATCAACGGTACGTAGATTCGTAGGTTTCTCTGGCGGACCCTTCTGTTGCAGGCGTATGGGAGCGCGTATGGTATTCAAGGAGTTGACCACACGACATGTGTACTCTCCGTAGTCCGAATGTGTCAGGGAGTTGATGCGCAGTACCGAGGTATAGATATCATTGTTATCGGTTGTGGTGCTAATCTCGTAATGACCATCCGAGGACATTGTCAGAGGTGAGGGATTATTGCCAAACTGCCATTGGAATTCGGGTTTCGGATAGGCCTGAACCTTGCACACAACCTCAGCGGTTTCCCTTATGTCGAATGCAACCTTGTTGTACTGATGCAGGACAATCGGTTCGTGTTCAATGCGCAACTGCATCGATGAGTTGGCCGAGTTCACTTCGTTCTGGTAGAGACAGGTGTAGAGGCCACGATCTCCGGGCACAAGTTGATTGCCACCAGGTCTTGCCGTACCTCTGAACTTGAGCATGCTCTGCACAGTGACCATACCATTGGGACCCTGATCGGGGTTCGTTTTGACCTCGTAGAGGTTCAGTTCTGGTAGGATTTCAACACCATCCTTTAGCCATTTAATACTGGGTGCAGGTTTTCCCTTCGCACTACACGTGACCGCATAATCGTTGTCCGCCACACGACGAGTCATGTGCTGTTGCAGTTTGGCCAGGAATTGCGGAGGCTGATGGATCTCCAGCACAATGGTGGCCATCTTGCCAATACCCAACTCATTGACGGCATGACAATGGTATTTACCCTCATTTCCCAGATGTGCCTTGGGTATGGAGTACTGCGGGCCTTGAGCGAGTATCTTTTGCCGGCTGGAGAACTCTCCATCCATGTCGCGGAACCAACGATATTGTGGTACTGGCCAGCCCGGAGGATTTGCCGAGCAAGTGAGAGTTACACCATTGCCTACATGAACTACCGGCTTATTGGGTGTGATGTACGCCTGACCAGGACGATGCCTTACTAGCAATGCAACCGTGGAGTTTCCTACACGTTCACTACGCTCCTGACCCTGACTCTGCATGATGTTGACGGCCCGACAAATATAATTTCCAGCATGTTCCGCTCGCACCGAAGGCAATGTCAAGACATCACCATTATAGCGAAAATCTGGAGCACCCTCTTTCAGCCACTCAACTGTGACCGGTGCCGGATTCGCCGTGACATTACAGCGTATATTAACTGTCTCACCCTCTTCGGCCTCGCGGGTCTTGGACTCAATGACCACGGTGGGTGGATAGAGTATGTCGAGTATGAGCTCCTGTTCGCCGGCTTTGCCTAGTCCATTATCGGCACTGCACGTATATTTGCCCGCATCCTGCACGCTCACGCGGTGGATGGTGTGCACCAGGGAGGAGCTAATGAAGCTGCCGTTGCGTGTCCAACGGACATTCGGCACCTTCGGTTTTGCGTCCACATTACACTCCAATTTGGCAGTGCGGTCACGTTCGACGCGCAGCGGATTCTCCGGTCCAACCTCAACGCGGGCATAGTCTGCAAGAAAAAAGCAAAAAACGTGAAATTAGCAAAGGATATTTTTCTACCCATACTCTTCTTTTCTGCTACTCTGGCATAAATCACAGTTACGCCGGAGATGGCGACGTCGTCGTCGTCATCGTCTCCATATAATAATGAAAATTAATAAACACAAAGCATTTTTGGTACGCGCTCTCGTTGCCTAATCAGTGGCATCTAAAACTTGTAATTGAATTAGCTCTTAGCCTAGTTGAATGCGGCTGGGGGATTAGGGTGTCTTATTGGCCTGATTAGCCGCACAACAAATATTTGTCAATTATTAATTAAGCTAATCAAGTGTCTGGAAAGCATTGTACTTAGCCCAAAATTTCCCCCAAATCATTAGCCAAAGGATTTTAATAAGTCTGTAAGTCTAGCATTAATTGTTGAATAAATAACCTTAGATTATCGCTGGTCCTCTACAGAAATTATGGGCCTACTTACATTTGACCTTGCACGATACTGATTAAATGGAGAACATTAAAATTGCTTTTTATGGGCTCAATACGAAAAGTACTTTAATTCGGACAAAAACTTCTCTAATGACTTCAAATCCTTTAACTCGTTAGTTTCCTTCATTACTATAAGCCACAAATCTTGCAGAGACCCCTTTTGCAAGTGCTCTTAATGACTTTATATATTTGCAATTTGCAGACAATTTATAATTCTCCCTCCCCTTAATACCCCCCTCACAGTTGCATTCCTCAAAAAGTGCCATTCGTGTTAAATATCTGTGCACCTGCATTTAAGTGCAGCATTCATCCCTTTTTGGCATTAGTGGCTCGGCTCTTATGCACCGCAAATGCTGTAAAATTATGTGGTATAAGCCTCGCAACTCCATCTCCTCCCCCCTCCCGCTCACCACCTCTCTCCGCAACTATCCCTGTAACTTGTGATTTAACCTCACTTAGCTGGTACGCTTTGTAATTAACTGAGCCGGCTAAGTGTCGGCTGCCGGTTGCCTAATGACTGTCCATAAAGTCGCCAAGTTGTCGTCGCATTGACAGTCCGCAATCTCAAGAAAGTGGAGCACTAATGCCCCTCAACCCCCTCCCTCCTTCTCACAGCTCTGTGAAATTATAGTAAATTGCGTGATTCCTCCTGGCTTTCCACCTTTTGCCAGGTCTGCCCACAGCTGCAGGTATAGAGTTTAGGGTCGGGTTAGGGTTGAGCCGGATTGAATTGGATTGGGTTGGGTTTCAGTTCAGGTTTGGTTTAGTTGTTGGTTTTTCTGTTGTTTTTTTTTTTGCGTGTTTATGTGCGTGTAATTACATTTGATTGTCTACCTTTTCGCTCTACGCTCTCTGGAGAACCTCTTCGGAACCATTAAGAAATTGTTGCTGTTGTTGTTGTTTAGAAATTGAAGCGCGTTCTGCGTTTTTGCCTGCGGTAAATGGTGCGGGCCTTCGAAATTGGCTTAATTGTCACTTTGCGAACATGTTTTACACATTTGGGCCACTGCATTCCACACCAAAGAGCGCGCTCATGTTGTGCAAACATTACACCCAAACAGCAAATTAACCTAATATTGTAAAAGAGAACCCAAACCCAACCCAACCCAACCATGCGGTAGGTTTTTTTTTCTGTTCCTTCTTTCGTTCAACTGTTGATTACTTTAAAATGGGCAGCGAAAAATTGTTGCCTTCAATTATTTTGTAGCCACTTCGTGTTCATAAATAATGAACACAAAGCAATACGAACAAGTAAGCAAGAAAAAAAAAAAAAATGGAAAAACTGAAAACGAAAACAATTTTATGCGTGTTTTGCATATAAATTTCATGCTCTTTTCGGACCAAACCTTAAATTATGCGCACAAATAATTGAATTAGTTTTCACATTCAGGGTGTTCTATTTACAGAAAGTTGTACTAGAATTTCCCATTTGCCGTTAAATTGTGTTGCAAATAAATACATTTTTCCAATCAATTGAAAAAAAGGCCCCCTCAAGGCATTAAAGCGACTAGCGCTTAAAAGTCTGCTACATAATAAATGCTTATGGCAAATCTGTCGCTAACGCCCCATAGATGGCGCTGCGCCTTAAATTAACAGTTTTTAGTCATCGTTGTTGCATTATAAACAGTTTATGTCTAATCCGCGCACGTTTCTGCTCTGTACCGAAATGAAAATGAAATTTTAAAATTTTTCGCCTTCTTGGGCCCTTAACTCAATTTTCTACTCAGTTCTGGCCACTTAATACTAACGCAATTTACAAACTGAGCTGCCGTTGAAGCTGCTGCTAAGCAACAATTAGTTATTAGGCCAGTTATTTTGGGCGCGGGTTAGCGGGGGTCTAATTTCGTTATGGCCACGCGCAGCGCGTGGCACAAAACACAAAAGGCCAAGTGAAAAAGGGCAAGCGAGCAACGAGCGAACGGTTTAAGCCAGACGCAGCTTAACAAGGCCAGCAGCTTCACTTGATTTCTGGCAATTAATTTAATACACAGCCAGCCAAGCCAGGTTGACTAAGACCCGAAAAAGTGTGTAAATTGAAGTAAAGAGAGAGATGTTAAAAACAATGAAAAGTGCAATAAAAATTAGCGCTAATATTAATTTAAATTTCAATTAGAAAAGTGCAAAAATACGAAACGGGAACACTAAATGCATTAAAGTTTAAAACCTTGGCTTAATGTGTAGCCAAAAAACTAGGTTGTAGACAAAGAGAAGGGCGGAAGGGGTGAAGGGCTGCGTGGCACGCGCCACAGGCCACAAAATGCCAAAGTCAAAGCCAAGTTGAAAGCGGAATTGGCCAACAAACCAAAACCGGCAGCAGCAGCATCAAACTTAAACCAATCCTTGCGCACTTTTGGCCAACTAAGATAAATGATAAGGCAAAATGAGAAAGCGCACTTCTCTCTGCTTCTTCTTCTTCCTCTTCTCTAGTTGTAACTAATGAATGTGAAATTAAAAAGTGCTCCGAACTAAGCCGGAAACGTAACGGAAATACAATAAATTATAGAACCGCACAATCCAATATAAGCGTTAGCCACACACCTACTCCTCCTCCTCTAACCCTTAACCCTAAAACCCCGAAAAAAAAACAAATAAGATTTTCATTGAGTATAGAGATGGTATGAGTAACAGATACCCTGTAAATGTCATAAATATTGTTAGCCACGTCACAATTGGTTTAAAAGGTTTATCTGTCTAAATATAGTATAAGATTTCAATTGACATTGAACTATGAAGTTCATATGTATATTTATCGAACATTTAGGGTTAAAAAACGATCTGCTAACAAGAAATAAAATATATTCCAATCGACAGATCGTTGCTAATTGCCCTCTTCCTGCTTTTACTACAACAATTTTATGATATCCTCTTTTGAGTTTACCATTTTAATTAGTTATATAGGGTATGCTATAGAGATAAAGCCACTTGAGAAACTTCTAAGACACACTCACAACAGCTCGGAAAAGCAGCAGCAGCAGCAGCAGCAACTTGTACAATTAATGCTTTAATTCGTTTGCGTGGCAGCTGCGTCTTTTGACGTCGAAAATGTTATTGACCTGCTTTTGGCTTGTTGTGGTGGCTAGCAGCAGTTGTTGCCTGATGCCAGCCTGCCTCGTGCCTTAGCTTGTTTTGGTTAGTTCCTTAGTTGGGCTTGGAAGAGATATAGAGGGAAGACAGAGAGAGAGAGAGAGGGAGAGGGAGGAGGGCGGGCGATTCCTTTTGTATCATGACCAAAATCAGCATCGCATTCGCTCCTTTTGGGACTTTTACTTGTGGTTGTTGTTGTTGTTTTCATAGTTGGTATTGCCATGATTTTCATCATCAAACTAAATGTTTTTCTTGGCTTTCAACTTGTGTTCTGTTCAGTTCTGTTGGCCAGCTGCTGAAAGTCTTGTCTTTGCTTCCCCCTCCGCCCTCTTCTATACCCTATATGCTCTTTGGCTTTTGCTGTAACTTGTTAGTTTTCTTTAGTGCCCTCTACAAGTTCTGTTCAAGTTCTTCAATCCCCTTCCCCCTCTCTGCCCCTCTCACCCACTCAAGTTGTCGTCGTCGTTGAAGTCTTCTCACCGTTGGCAGCTTCATGTTCTTGTCTTGTTTTCCTATTAAGTCAAGAATTTTTATAGCATTTAGTTGGAAAAGCTTCAACATATTTTTTCTCTTCCCCCCTCTTCCCCTCCTCCTGACCATATCACTCTCTTATGGCCAGAGAGAGAGATATATATGTATGTACGCATAACTCGTGCCTGCTGTCAGCGTATTTGAGCTATGAGCTCTGGTGGTTTTTTGCTTTGGCTTTTTATTAGTTTCTTCCTAGTGGTTTTTCTTTCTTTCCTTCTTTCATCTGCCTCTGTTGGCTTTTGGCATGTCGAAAGTGGTTTACGAACCATACTCTTTCCCTCTCTTCCTCTAGTCTAGGCCTGCAGAACTGACCATGTGTTCCCCCCTGCCCCTTACCTCTTCAGGCTAACTAGTTACTAAATTGAGCGCATAAACTAAAACAACAACGAGGCAAAATTCTAAAAGTAGCCAGTTCATGTTAAAGGGAAACTGGTTGTGTTTTTTTTTTTTCTCTGTTTGCCAGCTCATAAATTACAGGAAGACAGATTCCTTCAGTCGACAAAGGCAAATAAACATTCTACGATAGTGTTTAGCAGGCACATTAACGCAAAAAAAACAACAGAAGTCAAGAAAAAGCTTAATGCTTAGAAGAACCTAATGGTACATAAAGCTAAAAACAAGTTGAGAATTATAGGGCTAAAAAACTAGCTAAGCAGCACTTTATTTCTATCTCTTAAAACAAATTAAGATTATTTTGCTCAATGAATATTTGTATTTAAAAGGCACTCAAGATACTATTTAAACTACAAAGCAAACTGCCTGCCAAATAAATAAAGCACCACAAAAAAAAAGAAGAGATATTTATCTGCGGCAATTTCATTTCAGTTTTAAACAGTTTTTAAAGTGCTTTTATGGCAAAGCACGCACAAAAAAAAATCGACATAGAAATAAAACTAAAACTAAAATAAAAGCCAGTTCAATTAGATTTGCACGGCGGCACACACACACACACACACACACATACATATGCAAATGAAATGTGGCCAAAGATTTAAAAAAAAAAAAGAGCAGTCAAAACTGATAAACGCCCAAAATGTTTATTGTACTACAAATTGTTATTAGCCACACACACATACATAGATACATAGATACACGGATACACAGCTATAGATACAGATACAGGCGACAATGGGCACAATGGTCATAAAATGAAATCAAAAAATTCTCTAGCCGGCCACACAGCAAATATTTGGCTAGAAATGATTTATGAAATGTTTTGCATATGAGGTTGTTTCTTTTTTGGTTGTTAGCCACATATGTGTGTGTGTGTGTGTGTGTGTGTGCGTATATTGATCAACTACACACTCGCCATATGTAAACAAATGGTACTTGTGTGTCTGTAAGATACAAATGAACAAATATAGTATGTGCGCTGCAAGTTTATTTTTATGGCACAATTTGCGGCCGAAATCAATGGAACAAAACTTTTCTACAAAACTAATTTTATGTGCTACACATTTTCATTTTTTTTTTTTTTTTTCTGCTTTCGGACATGTTAAAAGCATAAACAATTTACAAATTTCCTGAAAAAGCGAGAGGAGAGTGGGGAGTTCGTTGCAATCAAAGCTGCCCCAAATTAATTTAAAAAGAGGCAACAACACACACACACACGCGGAACAACAAAGCTGTTGTTGTTGTTGCCACGCTATTTAAACAACACAAATTTTTGTAAATTGTCTGGCTGGAATTTTAATGGTAAACAAAGAAAAAAAAAAAAGTGGGAGAAATAGATATAAAGGAAACTGAGTATGAGTAGGGCATCAACTTTGCCCATTTGGCAGAGGCTGCTTTAAATAGGCAGCCAAATTATTGACAAAGTTTTCTCTTCACACACACACATGGAATATTGTTGATGCTGGAGAATAGAAGTTGCCAAGCTGCCTAGAGGATACAAAAGGTACGGAGAGAAGAGAAGAGAACATGCAGGCCACAAACGATGTCATTAGTGTTGCCATTTGCTTTTGTTGCTCTCGTTGCTGTTGTTGGTACTATTTGTACAGGGCATGAAGCAAAAAACGAAAAAAAAAAAAAATAAAATAAAAGTAACAGCCCGTGCAGGGCGTAAAACTTTTGCTTTTATTTATTTACTTGCCCGCCAAAAAAAAAAAAAAAAACAGTAGAACAGAGAAAACAATTAAAGGCAAAGTCGAAGCGGCTGATGCCCTAAGCAGATGTTAAAGACTCACAGTAAGAACTTGGTCCGAACTAGTTGTGAATTATAAGAAAGTTGCGATGTTATATATATTTCTCTCTTTCAAGTACACAACTATTAGATTTGTTTAACATAAATGCAAACTCCATAATACAGCTATCAGCAAACAAGTTTGACAAAAAAATAGAATTATTATAAAAAGTAAAACGAAGTTAATCTAAATTCAATCTTTGGCAACAACGCTCATAACATATTCAGCATGCTTCTCGCGACCAAGTCTAGTCTCTACTAACACAAAAATGGGCCAAACGAATTTTGCCAAGCCTCAACTAGAAAAAAAAAATTGAAAACTCTGGCAACACGTAAAGCAAATTTTTGAATGGCGTAATTTTCCAGCGAAACGAGACGTGTAGATTTTGCGGCAGCTTCGGGGCACTTACGAGGGGGAGAGGGAGCTTAGGTCTAGGGTAAGGGCAGGAGCAGGGCACACACACACACAAACACACACACAGATGCTAGAAATAGCTGAAACGGTTGAAACAGTTCGGTTGAGTTGAGTTTCAGTTTTGAGCAATTGCAGCTAACAACAACAGCAAAATTGTTGATGTTTTGTTTAACTTTCGTGTGCGAAAGAGATGGGTATATATATAGCACAGAATTAGGCGCAAAACGGAATTACTTGCAGAAAATAAAACAAATAAAGCAAGTAAAAGTTTTTCAACGTGCACCCCAGAGAACAAGAGAGGGGAAAGAGAGAGGGAGCAGAGAATCAGATACGCTCTTTTCCATGCCTATTTCTATAATAAACTTAAATCGCGAACATTTTGCTTTTTATTTTAAGATTTTTTTACTTCTTGTTGTTTCGTGCGGACTTTGTCCTTTGTCTCGGTGCGTGGGCGTAGGATAAGAAGGGGGGCATGGTCACGACCAAAATACAGTAAGTGGCATTGTCTCTCTGGGCAACTGGCAACTGGCGGCGCGACAGCGTCCTTTGACCTAAATAATTAAATTCAGTGGAGGGGCAAGCGAAACGACAAAAAACCCAAACGAAGAACTTTGCTTTTAGCGCACAAGAAGCAGCAGCAGCAAAAGAAGAAGAAGTTGCGTTTGTCCTTGGAGTCCTTGAGCCAGCAGCCAAAGTTGTTGCCCCCCTCAGTTAGTGCAGCTGCTGCCTGCTTCCTTCTTGCTGCAGCAGTGCATTTCATTTAATTTAATGTTAAATTAATTTGCTCCATTGCAGCTTGAAAGCAGAAGCGGCAGCAACGACGAAAAACTAGAAGTCGCAGCAAGTGAAACAACCGAAGCACTTTATGCAGATTTCATTGCCTTTGTAAATATTTAGTTAATTTGTAGAGATTTTTACTCAACTACGCGCTCGAAAGTTTAGTTGCCAATTTAAACAGCAGCTGTTAAGAGCTTTAAGAGATGAATCGAACTAAAGGTTTTTTATAGTTATATATTCTATAGTCAAATAAGAAAGAAATACTTATAAGATATAAATAATTAAAAACAATTCGCTTTCAAACAAAAATCTCTGGCAGCTAAAGATTATTTCTAAGCAACTTGTCCAAAAAAAAAAATGAAAAACTTTTCAAATTATTTCGGGCACAGTAACTTTTTTAATTGAAACTTCGACAACAACAACTAGCAAAAGAGTGGCATATTTTCAACCTGTAACTTTTTCAAGTGCATTTATATTCATTTCAATGTTAAAATATACAGATAGAGAAAAAGAAATAACAAATTTTTGGGTTAGTTATCATTGCAGCTGAGTTTTGTGCTTTGGGGCACAAACTATTGCAACTTGGCAACAACAACAACAACAAGATCATCAAACCTGACGTCATCATGGTCAGTATCTGAATCATCATCGTCAAGCGTCATGTGTGGCAGAGCCTGGGGGCAACAATAAAAACACATCGCCAGGTTGCCCCGTTCGGTTGCTGCTTCTGGCCAATATTGCTGTTGTTGTTACTGCTGATGTTTTTGTTATGGCAGCAGTAGCTGTGTGGCAGTGGCAACAGCAACAGCAACAGCGGCAGCCCCCAGCGGCACTCAAGCAAAAGCTTTCCACACCCCACCCCCACAGAACAGCCCCTCCGCTGGATGCCCCAAGCGACGTCAGCTGCTGCTTTATAGTCTGTTGTTGTTATAGTTGTATAGTTGTAGTTGCTGTAAGTCAAGTAGAAGCTGTTGCAAATGTAAACAATGCAGCAACAACAACAACAAGCAAATGCCGCTCGCCAGCAGGCGAAATGTAAATACAATTTTTTTTAAATTAACTGCCAGCCAGCCACGTGGCGCTGTTACAACATACACCCCCCCTG
Organism: Scaptomyza hsui; assembly: GCA_018152825.1. Lineage (NCBI taxonomy): Eukaryota > Metazoa > Arthropoda > Insecta > Diptera > Drosophilidae > Scaptomyza > Scaptomyza hsui. Next base: position 2,041,247 of record JAECXO010000280.1, read on the forward strand.
CACCCCCTCTTACACACACACACACACACATATAGAGGATTGCTGTTGCAGCTGCAGGAAATGTATCTACATATGTAACCGTACAATATTCAAGATTGTTGTTCATATTGCTGCCAGGGAACCGAGTTCGAGTTCTCGTTTTCTCTTTTTCTACTTTTGCTGCTTTTATTGCTGTTGCTGCTGCTGCTGCTGTTTGGTTGGCATTTTAGCTTTTGTAACTTGTTCCATTTGTTCTGCACTCTTGCCGTAGTTTTCACTGCATTTTTTCCTCTTTTTTTTTTTTTGTTGGTTTGCTCTCGTCAATAGTTTTGCTTGCCTCTGTGTGATGCTGTTGCCTCGTTTCGTTCTGCAACATTTGCCGCCTTTTTATTTGCTTGCTCGCAGCATCGAGCCACTCGCATGAGTTGAGGACTATAGTGGCTCTCTATATAGCATAAAGCCAACGTGTACTTATGCGAAATGTGAAAATGTGAAAATGCGAAAAAGGCAAGCAACCAACCAGCTAGAATACTACTTTTACTTCGACTACTGCGACTACTGCCAATTGTCATACACTAGCAGCAAAGCATACTATATGTGATAACATAAGCTACTATATAGTAGAGTGGTTTGATTGAGTGGAGCAGAGGTTGGCAAGGAGCAATGGTTGTTGCAAAGGGAAAAATTGTTTCATTGTTACTTGAAAGTAAGAGAAGAAAACGTTCAACTATGCTTTGTTATTGTGAAAAGGTTTAAACTATATTAAAAAATAAATAAAAAATATTGCTCTTCTTACAGAGCATTCCAAAGTCGTTTACTTCTACTGCAGTGTATCTCATATCATTTTATACGCATTTTCTATTGGCCCTTTTACTGTCCATAAAGTCCAGTCCAATAGGAGGAAGGAGGTTAAAAGCAGTGCAGTTCATTTGTACAATGTACTACATGCAACATGTGTGCCGTAAAACTTTACAAAGCCAAAAATGCAGGCGAGTAAAGATATTTGTATTTTTTATACACTCTTTTCCGCGCTTTCCCGCTGCTTCTAGTACAATAAATTTATATGTTGCCGTTGATTTTATGGCTGTAAATATTTTTACGCTATTGCCCGCTGGCTAACAACAATGCCAGAAATGTACACAGAGAAATAGAGAGCGAAACATATTTGAAAAATTTGCATTTAATATTTGCGTTAATAAATATGTTGTTGAAAATGAGTTTTATAAATTGTTGTACAAGTTTTAATTAGCCGCGCACAGTTTCGAATGCAATTATAATTATGCAATTAACAGTAAAAGGCGTGGCACAAAAAAAAAAGTTAGTCAACCAAATAAATTATACATTTTTAATGCAAAACCGTTTTACATGAACCGAAAAAAAATAAAGTACATTAAACATTTATGGACGGAGCGGAGGTTTTAGTTCGGATAACTTGTCAGTTACATGAAGCGCACAAAAAAATAAATAGTAATAAAATAAAAGCGCATATAAAGTTTGCTTTTGTAAAAAACAAATAGTATAAAATACAAGAGCGTGAAATGAACAGCTAAAAAAAAAATAGCTCCGGCAAATCAACTTAAATAAATAGAAATGCGTGTAGAAATATACTAGAATCAAACAAAAATGTTTTTATCGGACTCAATTCCGTTTTGTTTGTTTATTGTTTATTTTACACACACACACACACACACATTTTTCCACTGAAATAACTTTTTTGGCAAGAGATTATGGTCGAGGCAACCACAAAGAACAGAACATTTTGTAAAAAGGCCAAGAAGAATTATGAATGTTATGGCTCATTGAATTGACATTTTATTAAACTAAACGCCTTTGATTGCATTTCTCTGTTACGTTAAACCACAAGTTTGTCATTTCTATAAAATTCTGTTGCAGACAATTTCAAATTGAATTGTTAAATGTTGATAGGATTTATGCTAAAGAATGTAAGCCAAGAACACTTTTGCGGATGTGTGTAGAAAACTGCAAATATTGCAAGTGGCATGCAACACAAAATCAATTTAGCAATATTTTTCGATTTTAGGTGTGAAAAGTTTGTTCGTTTTTAAATAAACTGAAGCAATTTGTTGTGTGTTCGTGTGTTGTTGTTGTTGTTATTTATTTTCATTTTGCTTCAATGCTGCAATTGGCCCTGAGGCAACAATTAATATGCAGGCATCATGTAGCAAATGTTGTGAAAACATTTAAAATACTCTCCGACAGCTTCAAATTGTTTTCTGTCATTTGATGCTGTTGTTGATTCTTTAAAATTTATTTAACACAAGTTCACATTAAATATTTAGATAGCAATCAGAGGCTTGCTAAATTTGCAAACCTTGACTGCAACAACTTCAATTGCAACTGCAACACTGCAACAAATGAAGTCAATGAAGCACGCAGCTCAATTAGAGCTTGGGATTTTTTTCGAGTCACGCGAATTTGCGGTCACTTCCCAACGCCCCCAAGTTGCACGTTCAATTTGCCAGCTGTGTAAAGTCCCCAACAAAACAAAAATCCTAAGGCTGCCGTTGCAACACGCTTTACATGTGGCACACACATAAATGTGCGCCATGGCGTCCAATGTGGCAGCAAATTTCTGTAAATAAAAGAACACTTTTCGGTGTGGCAAGCGGGCGGCTCTTGTGCAAATTTTTCGCTGCAGATTTTGTGCAAATTGCAACTGCAGGATATTGGCCCTGCCACACACATCTCACCCCACCACCACCCCCCTCAACACGCCCTGCCCGCTTTGCTAAAGTCAAACAAATGTGCAAAATTAGCATTTTGACATTTCAATTTTGAATATTATTGACATGTTTAAGCGGCAGGAAAGAGGGAATTTTTGGCTTTGGGAATTGGGAATATTCTTGGTTATTTGTGCAATTTGTAGCTGTTGCGATATCATTGATTCAACGAATTTACTTTAATTAGGCACAGGCTGCAAATGATGACCAAACTGGACGCACATCTATCTTTCTCTTTCTCTCTCTCTCTCTCTCTGTTTGTTTAGTTTATTGAAACAATGCCGAGTCATTGTGAGTGGCGCATGCAGCAACTAAAGCAGCATCATTGTTGTTGAGGCCAACGATAGAGAGAGAGAGAGAGAGAACGAGCAAACTGTTTACACTTTATTGACATCATCAGTAGCAACAATAGCAACATCATTATCATTCCATACTCATCGTTAGCATCATTCCAGAGTCAACAAACAATAGTTAAGAGAGAGCGACTAAAACGTAGGCCATGACTAACAATGCAAAGTTTGTCATTGGTTTTAGCTGCATGAAATTATATGCCACAGATAGAGAGAAGGGGAACTAAAACTATTTCAATTTGTATTATGCTTAGTTGCATTGTTTAGAAACTAAACTAAACTATAAACACAATTTTACTTCGAAATTTCATTACATTTAATCAATGCTTTAATTCATTTCATTTTATTTATAGTCCAATTATTACGCCAACTTCTTCTCTTTGCCAGGCCAACAACCTGAAAAGTTTCCTGTTTCCTCCTACTAAGAAAAGAAAAAATGTTATGTGATAACTTATCTAACTTTCTTTCACCCTCCAAATACCAAAACTTGCTCTCTTCAATTGAATTCATTAGGCTATACTAAATTTAGGCCTTGACCCTTGAATGCAATCTGATTCCTTGCGGCGTCAATCAAGCAAAGCATTCCTGTAATCGCACCTCCAAGTTAGGAACCCTGGGGGCGGTGTTCAGGGTTGCATTTTGAGGCATTGACCATGGTTAATGTATCTAATGTGTATAATTATTATATTTCAATTAATTTGCTTGGCACAAAAGACTTTCCCTTGTAACTTGGAACTGTTATCGACATTTCCATTTACCCTTGCCTCTGTCTCTGTTATTTGGGTGAATGGCTAATGACGAATGTCTTTGGCCAACATGCGAACCGCAATTTGACCCAAAAACTGACCTTAGCACGCAACACAGCCACAAACCCAAAATGTTTCCTTTCGTTCGAACACAGCCTGACAACAACAACAAGTGTGGGCGTTTCTTTTTCTCATTGGGGTTTTACAAGTTAAATCTTTAGAATGTGGCAGCAGCAACATGGAATGTTGAGACATACCAACGCCCCACCAATATAGAGTTTTCGTCTTGGTTTCGAGGCCCGAGGCCAATGCACGATTATGCGTAGCGGAAACGAGAAGGTTGAAGGCAGGAAAAGAAAAGCATCCTTTTGTTTCAGTCCGGGGTCTTAACTTGGGCTTGCCGTCTGTCTGCTCTTGGCTCACACAACAACATAATGTGGCCAAATGTGTAGCCAAACAATAAATGAAAATTGTGTGCAATTGTCGTGCCCTCAACCAAGCGAATGGCCAGGACGACGCCTCCCCCTTCTACCCTTGCGGAGCCTCTACGAAAAATCCCACTCTCAACTTAACTCCCAAAGTACTTTCACGATCCAAGTTGTTGTCATTGTTGTTGGTCTGATGCTCATTTTGTGTGTGTTAGCCAAGTTGGTTTTTTGTTTAAATATACCCAGCACTAATAGGTAATACGGGAAGAGGGATATGAGTTGAGGAAAAAAAAAGATCCTATCAGCTACTAAAGCAACTATTTCAATCCTCAAAGACAATCAGTTTGCTGGATATCTTTTAATGGGAAATATGGAACTATATCTGTTTCAAGTCTAGCTTCGAATGTTTCAATCGGTCTTCTTTTACTTTTTATACATGAAAAAAAAAGATCCTTAAGCAACTATTTCAAACCTCAACGACATTCAGGATATCTTCTTAGTCTCTCATTTAAGCATTTCCTTCGATGCTTTCATTGTTGTTGCTGTTGAGCAGCAAGTTTCACATTTTGAGTTGCTTGCGTGTGCGTCGTTATCCTTTTTATTTGAAGTTTGCTTAATGCCAAGTAAATAGTCGCCACACACACACACAACGTATAGGAAAAAAGGCAGATGTTAGCAGATAAAGGAAGAAAAGCATTGACATTGGGTTGGCTTGGGTTTTTCCGTTGCATTGTTTCAAACACCCCAAACCACAAATGGTACAACAACACATACATGTGTGTGTTGTGTGTGTAAGTAGGAGAGGTCTCTCTTGTGTCTTCCTGTTAACCCTGGGCTCATTTCATGGCTTGTTGCCGACTATTTTTGCCGTATTATTGGCGTTAAGTTGCCTGTTACCTATGAACCCAGCCAGCCAGAGGAACAGGAGAGAGAGAGGAGAGAGGAGAGGGAAGCTGGTCGCTGGGGCTCTTATCTGGTCGCATTATCATCATCATCTTCAATTTAATGCGTGGCAGACGACGACGGACGAGAGGACACTCGACAATTTCTTGTTTTTGCTGCTTGCTTTCATTTTTTTTTATTTTTTTTATTTTCTCCTGCTGCTGCTGCAGCGCTTTGTTTTTGCGGCTTCATGTGTCCTGGCAGTCACTTCCTGCCATTTGCCAGTTGTTGGTTTGTGTCTTTTTCTTCGTGTTCTTTCTCTTTTTTTTTTTGTTGTACTCTATGTAATGCCACTTTATATGCCGCAGTTGATGCCTTTAGAGGCTTTTGTGTTTACGCCATGTTAAGCCTTGGAATCCCTAATGCCAGAGGACATCGCCAAACCACTCACTGTCACTCTCCCCCCCACTACCCGCTCCTCTCTGCTCCCCCTCCTTTCTATTGGCACATGTGTATTGGCATTTGCTTCGTTGATTTTCCACAACATGCTGTGCCTATTTGCCTAGTTGGCCTGTCCTTCTGTCCTCCTCCTGCTCATCCTGGTGTTAAGGTTCAAACATAGCGCAAGGTCGTTTCAACCAACCGAAGCGGGCAACATTTACATTTACATTTCCATCTAACACAGAACACAGGGCCGGCTGCCATTTCTCCCTCTCCCTCTCCCTCTTCTTCTTCTCTGCCTCTGTCTCTCTATCCGGAACGTGCCCGGGTTGCCTTTTTATGCATGATCTCATCGCTGAATGGCACCAGAAGCAGGATGCGACAGAGCGTTCAATCTATAACACCCCCCCTAAACACCCGACCAAAACTCGTTTTTGGGGTTTCTTTAGGGGCAGACAAAAGTTAATTGCCTGACATTAAACTATGAAAATGATAGGCGCCACGACACATACACACATCTATATAGTATATATGCCCCCCCGCACACACATTGTCAATATTATTGTAAAATTTGTTGTGCGACTTAGGCACCTTGAGAAATCCCCCGCCACCCTCTCGCCCTCGAAAGCAGTGTCGGCTTAACATCAAATCGAAAGTCAAGACTAAATCCGCAATCCTTGCAACAATTCTCACCTGGAAAGCAGCTGTCTTGTCTGTTGTCAGGGAGGTTCAGGTTCAGGAGAGAGATCCGATTAGGCTCATCAAAACTCGCGCGAGGGCAGGACAATAAATTAGCGTAGCAGCTTAAATTCCCACTCTCCCTCTCTCTTCCATTCAATACCCGAAGGCAAGCACGCAAACTTCCTTCCTTCCTACCCCAAACCTAATTTCAGAGTTAAGTCCTTTTTGGAACCCCGCAGCAAAATAAACGTGAAGTAAGCTAGTCAAAAAGTCAAGGATTGCCTCTACTGTAAGCAATTGAATATTTACTCTGATTGCAGATATTGTACTTAACCAGCAGATAAAAAAGAAAGTAGCAAAAGTTAAGCCTAAGTTCGAAATATATTGAGTAAATCAAGGAGAGGAAATCTTATATTTAAACAATTGATTTGAAATTCGAAATCCGTTTCTAAACAACCTCAATAGATCCCTTCAAACAATTTATTTAATATTTCAAGCGGACATTTCATTATTTAGTGTTTATTGCCAGAGTCTTAAAAGCAGACGTTAAGAAAATTTATTGGCCGCACTTTTGCAATGACTTATTGAAGGCGATTAGACAAGGACGTGAAAGGACTCTGTCAGGACGCTGTGGTTGCTCTGCTGATGGAGGTAAGGCAGATTTTCTGAGGACCCCCACACTGATTAATTTGTAGGTGTCAATTGGAAAAGCCTGGCCTAAGTGAATTTTTATTGTTGGTCGTAAATCAGAAAATGTTGCCAAAAATTTGTTAAATGGAAAATCGAACGAAATGAATTTGGGGAACTAACAATTAAATGGTTGCTTGATTTAATTTGTGTCAGGGCAAATGGTTGGATAAATGTCTGTTGACTGAGCAAACATCAGAAGGGTTTTTCACTAGAAAAAGGAGCTCAGTGTGTGTGTGTGTGATTGTGTGTGTGTTTTTGCTTTTAGGCCCGCAGGCAGACAGAGAAAGAGAGACAGACCGCAAATGTTGAATGTCCTGAGCCTTTGCTTGGGTCGTCGTCCTCCTTCTGTTTTGCCTCGAGGGGAACAACAACAGGCAACTTTTGCTTTTGATCAACTTCTTCTACTCTCGACTCGGCTTGCTTAAAAACGCATTAACCTCATACAAAGCACATGACCGCAAGTGGAAAATCCCAATGGCCACAATCCGGACAACTGCCACATATCGGACATTGCTTCCCCTTACTCCTGCAATTACTTGTAACGCCCTTTTGCGGTTGCCTTTGAGAGAGGATTTCTTTTGCCGCCTTTAGGCTTAATGCTCTATAAAATTTGCTCTTATTTATCTGCTCTAGTTGACTTTCGTCCCATTCTTCTCTCGCCTCTTCAAATGCCAATTAATAAACATTACAAAATTACAAATCGTGTCGCGCGTTTACCTTGCGGTTTTGACTTATTGCAAAATATTTCTAATTAAACATTTGTGTTTGACAAACAAAATGACCTTTTTATATAAGTACGGCTTATAAATGCAAATCAGCTGACCAATTAAGTGGGCGTGGCAGGTGTGGGCATTGAAATTAAACCGCAGCTGAATATCATTTTTGTAAAATGCTGCCCCATTGAATTTATTCATTTATAAAACTCATATGCTTTAATTAGCTCAATCAATGTGTGTGTGTGTGTGTGGGTGTCGGAAAAGGGGCGCGTGTGGGCGTGGTCAGCACTCCAAAAACAGCAGGAAAAAAGCTAAAAAGAGTTATGCACGTTACGGCGTCTAATTAGCGACATTTATGCGACAGATTCCAGACATATGCTTTGGATATTGTTGTTTTTCTAGTTGTTGTTTGTAGAAAACTGTGGGCAAAACTTGTTGACAACATTATGTGTGAGTAAATGTTTGTTGCGTGTTGGCGTTTTTCTCTTCTATATGCCATAAGCATTTTTAAATCGTATTACAACGCTTTTTCAATCTCTTAATTGGAGGTTCATGGAGCGTAACACAATTGAACAAAAACCAGTTTGAGTGTTATTAATACTATACTTTATATGGCAGCAGCTCAATTAATTGCTTTGTGTTTAAATTTCAATTTTCATGGCATTTAAATTAGAACAAAGAACGAATTTAAGGTAATGTGTTAATATTAAATTTCAAAAGCTGCACAACAAAATATTACGTATTTATATCATTAATTGTGGCTCCTAATTTAACTATATTTCTTTCTACTTTTTAGAATATATTTTTCGCCTGATTGAAAGCTTTCAACTCCTAGTCAATGGATGCGTAATTAGTGAGTTAATCAATCAGGAGGCTTAACTTGACTGGTTTGGAACTAAAATGCCATGCAAACGCAATTAGCGTGGACACAAACCACAACCCAAACACCCCAACAGCAACAACAACAACAACAACAATACATACTGCTCTACACTGCAGTTGAAACGGAGTGTAGTTCTAGCTTCAGCTAACTACTAATTACCATGTTCGATGTTCTTGTGGTTTTGTATTTGAATTAATTACGCATTTGATGGTTGACCTCAAATGTTGCTACTAGTGTTGTTGTTGCTAGTGTTGCCTCTGACTGCAATTGCCGGGGCAATATTTCAGGTTTCTGGCTTTTATTTGGCTTTTGATTAGCTCTAATAGCCGCACGCTGCTAATGGCCAAAATGGGTGTAGTGTGTGTCCGCTTAGTGCAGCATTTAGCTGCCACTTGTTGCAACACAACGCTGTTGTTGCAGACACACGCTCACATAAATTTCTATTCTAATTACTTGCGTTGTCTGAGTCACGGAGCAGGTCAACAAAACGTCAACAGCAGCACCAAAAGCAGCAGCTTCAGCTTAATTTATGTGCTTTACACAAAAATACAGATAATACCAGTACAAGTATATATACATAGATATATTAGATGTTTGCCGCTCTGCTGTTGTTGTTGTTGTTGTTGTTCTCTGGCAATTTTAACAGCATTTTAACAAATGTGTCAGCATTTGTCGTTCACTTCGTTGCAAGCATAACAAATGAGTTAAGGGCGGGGGCAGGCAGGGGTAATAGGGTGCAATGTCAGTGGTCATGTCTGGTCACTTCATTATGCAGTTTCATGTATTTATTTAGTTGTTGCCCGACGAGGCATGCTAATTAGACGTTACCCAACATTGGCCACTGAGGTCAACTTATGTGACACGCCTACCGCCCCCGCCCCCGCCCCCTTTGAAAACTATAATGAAGGGGGACAACAAATGCAAGCTAGTTATATTTAGAAACAGACAATTGAGAAAACCGAGTTCAAGTTAGTTTGTAATAATGTCAAAGGCAATTTGTCAGCACAGAACAGAAAATAGTTTATGCTAATGAAAGTAATTGAAAAGTGGGCGGGAAATAGTTGGGGGAGATAAAAGGCCTATTAATGTACTTATAACAATATTTAAAGGGTATTCAATCGTTACTTACAGTTAACGTTTAAGGTAGTTATTGCTTCCAGGCGTTTGCCTTCGTTCATTGCACGATTTCTCACAACACACTTGTATTTGGCGCCATCGTCTTCGCGACGCGGTGTTATCGACAGGGTTGCATTTGTGGGTTGATCCTTGGTGCCGCCACGCAACACTGCTGCAGGCAGTGGAGAGTTAGAGCCCTCGCGATACCAGCTAAGGAAAGATTAGAGTTATGGTATATAGTATTTATTTATTTGGTAAGAATTCTTGAACTTACGTTATTGTTGGATCCGGTGAACCGCCAATGCTGCTGCAGGTCAGCTCCATGGGTTTATCCTCGGTGGCGATGGCAATGCTGCCGGGTGAGATGACTGGCGGGTGAGGGGGCGTTAAGACTGTCAGATTATGGAACTCCTGATGCACATCGGCGCCGGTGCCCTTGGCCTTGATGCGGCACTCGAAGCGTCCATTATCACGATTGTAGGAGACATTCTTAATCTGCAGATCGTAAATGCCGCGCTCCGGTTGAAAGTCGAGTCTGCAACAGGCAAAAAATGCACAAAATAAAGTTTAAAATAAATTACAATACAATAAATACTTTAAATGGATACTTCAACTTTTTATATGGCCCCCCACCAAGTGAATTTTTTTCTCATGCACAGCAATTTAATTTCGAAATTCAATTTATTTTATTTAAAAACTTTTTTGCCAATGCGCCCTGGGTGGGCAACCCCAACCCCACCCCTCCTTTCCCCTACACGGAGCCAAACACTAATTGTGCTAATATTGAGTTTTGCTTCCTGCTGCGGGTCCTGATGGATGCCAGGATGCCAGGATGCCTGATTTCCACTACTACTACCTGTCCCTGCAGGTGGTTCAACTTTAAACGATTCGCAATATAAATAAATAGCAAATGTTAATATTTGAACACAGAGAAAGAGGGAGAGAGAGTGGAAGAGAAAGGCCAGAGTGGGAGGTGTGACAGCAACATAAATAAAATCAACGTTCAATAAATGTTTGCATATTTTCCTAGACGATGACTTCGATTGACGATAACGATGACAACCGAGAGGAAGAGGGAGTGGAAGGGGAAGTGGGTTTTGCCAGACGTTAGCAACCGATTGGTAAACAAAAAGTCAACACTTTGTTGTTGTTAAGCTTCTTCCGTATTTTATTTTTTTGGGCAATTTAATTGCCAAGTCAGAAATTTAAGTCCGCATTTTAATTGTAAAATTGAATTTCTATATTTGACAAGCGCTTGAAATAAATCAATTTCAACAGCTAGCAGGAAGATAATCAATATACAAAATTAAATCAAGTTTTCAACGCCTAAAAGTAGATAAATGCAATTCAACCACTTTGCTCAAAGATGTTCAAAGGAATTTATTCAAAGAAATTTGCATAGTTTATTGTTGTTAAGTCATAATAAATAGCTTTGGGAATTATGTAAAATATCAGATATCATTTTAATCGAAAGTTTGTTTGAAATTGAATTTTTAAAAATAGTTTGAGCTTAAAAAATTGATGGCAGTTAAAAGTTTAAACCAATTTTTGCTATTCGCTAGCGTATATAAAATAAATTTTGATGTAACACTCTATTTTTTTATTTTTGCTATTTGTTACAGGAATTTATCACAATTTTCGCTGAACGCTGATTATTTGATTTTTGCTATATATACTTTTTTTTTGTTGTTGTTGGTTGTTGGTTGTCCTGGACGACAACTAAGAGTAGTGAAAATTGATGCGCAACTCGGGACTTTGGCTGTTGTCCACTTGGCTGGTCAATAAATGAATCGATGGATGGTTGGATGAGCCAGCGAAACTACGCAACAGAAGCAAAAGCAGTTTATTAAATTGGCCAACGAGACATGGATATACTCTTAGCCACCCTCCTCTCTCGCCCGCCCCTCCCCCTTGGTGACTGAAAGTTCATTTGTCAAATTGAATCGAAGGAGAGAAGTGAACATGCCAAGGCGTGACTGTCCATTTGAGAGGGACACACTTGACAAGAGCTCTGGACACACACACACACACACACACAACATCTCATTTTAGACGTCTAGACGCATTTTATGGCATTAATTGACAATTCACTCAATAGTCCTTACCCTTAAAAACCAACAGCTGTTAACTTTCCACACACACACACATTTTTCATTCTTCTCGTCGCGTTTTCTTGCTGCCACTAATTGCTGCAAGCCGCAAAAAAACCGCGTCAGCACAACGAGTTTAATTTGCTAGACAAACTGTTGTAGTACAGTAAAACCACAGCGCAAAAATTTAACTACAGCACACAAAATTTCTAAAAATAGCGCAGCAGACAACGTTGTTGACCCACAAAAAAAATGGGAGAAAAAAAATTATTATAGCCAAGGCAAATTGACTCAATTCTCTGCAGGCTCTTTCTTCCTCCTCTCTTCCTCTTCCTCTTTCTCTTTTTTTGTCTAGTTCATGTTTTTTTTCGCTCCTTCTCGCTCTGTATTATTATTTTTCTATTTGCCCGCAATGTCTCCAGCGGCTGCTGTAGCTGCTCATTTGCAGCCTGAGCTTGGGGACAGGACCAAAACAGGACAGAACTAAAAAAAACGGTGCAAATTATAAAAATTGCTGGCAAAGCGCAGTTCGCCACTCATCGCCCGCCACTAGGGATATAAACGGCAGAGGGGAGCGGAAGGGAGGGGTGGGTAGATACTTTATAGTGAATGCAGCACAGCAAACGGTTTCGCTTTAAGCATTAACAACAACAGCAACAACAACAAAAGGAGGAGCAAGCGCGCGTGTCGCACGTCCTTGAGCGCCAAAATGCTCTCCTGCGGGATTTGTCCCTCAATCCCCCCCCCTCCCTCCCTTCCTCTTGCTGACTGCAATTTTCAAGTATGCCACATTGCCAGGAGGCGTATTCTGGTCCTGATCCTGTTCCTCTGTCTGTGCACATTGTCGGTTTCCAATTCGTTGAAGGCGCATTCCAATGCAGATTCTCTTTATCAATCTCTAAATATCTGCGTCTCTCTCTCTCTCTCTCTCTCTCTCTTACTCTAAGCGTTAACCGTTAAACGGGCATTGCCGCAGCCAATTATTTGGCATTGGGACATTCCGGCACATGTTTTGGGGTTTCAACTTTCAACTTGTGCACAAAATGGGTGGTTCTCAAAGACGAAAAAGCCAGAATTGCGACAAGAAAGCTTGAAAATAAAGTTTATTAATGTCTGTATCCTAAATTTACCATTTCTCTTTTTGGCGTTTTCGAGGAGATTTCAAAAACTTGGCTGAGAATCAAGCGAATTCGACAGGCATGACTTGCATTCCTAAATGCTTTGGCGCTTAAAAATTGCTGTCTGCGTCTGCTCTGCCTCGTTAAATGAAATGTTTAACGATATATTAGCTGCAGGCTCTAGCTCCCTAGTTTGTTGCCCGCCCCTCCCCTGGGTCCTTTATTTTGTTTTTGGTGAGGAGTTTCGATGACCCCAAAAACACAAAATGAAATCGCGGCAGCCAAAAACAAGGCAAAAGAATGAGCAGTAATTTCACTTTTGCAGCGACAGAGATACAGATAAAGATACATAGATACCAGATACAGATACAGATATAGATTTAGTGGTAGATGGGGAATGCTTCTTTGTAAGCGCTTTCGGGCAACAAAATTGCAGTAAAAATGTATTTTACAATTTGACTGGGGAAACAGGAAAACAGCAGAGCCTTGTTCCTTGTGTTCCTGTTACAGCCAAGTTAGCTTTGCTTGCGCTTTTTTTTTTTTGTTCCATTTGTTATTTTGTGTTGATTTGCTTTTATTGCACACAAACACACACACACACACACACACACACTCAAAGTCGTACATATGTTGGACTGTGTTGGGCATTTCATTTGGCTTGGCGATGCATTTTGTGGCCTCGACTGGGCACTTAAAATTTATGCGTTGCCACATAAAGAAGCATGTGGCATGTAGCTAGTATGGCAAGGAACAGGCAGCAGGCAAACGAGTCAAACCGAGCGTAACATTAAAAACAGGGCCGAGGAGAACTGGCAACGAGAACTGCCCGGAAGCGGAAATCGTGGCACGAAGCAAATAAAAATACAATTGCAAATGGCAAATGGCAAACGAGAGAAAATGAAACATAAACACATACATACAGGAATACATGAGTGTGTTTGCCTCATAATTGTGTGAATGTTTAACACGCGTCGGCATTGACATTAAGGATTAAGTATTATGGTTTTGGCTTTGGCTTGGCCAAAGAACTTGATTTTAATTAACTTGCCATACATGCACATTTGAGACATATTTAATGAACTAGCAAATAACTATTATGGTTTTAGAATCTAGTTTACTCACCTATAGCCGGAACTCAATTGCACTTCCCCAATGGCAACGTTATCAAATTGCGCCGGATTTGAGATGGAGCGCGTCCAAAAGAATGAGAAATCATTTGCCTCGTACTTCTCGGTGAAGCGACACTTTAATATCAAATCCGCATTCTCACGTGTATCGATGGATTCATCGGCCAGAACCAACAGACAGCAGCTGCTCATCAGAGTTGTTATCACAACTGTAAATATAGAGAGAAACAAGAGAAAAATACAATTAAAAATATATTTCAACACAACTAGCTAGAGAAAGAAACTTATTGTGCAAGAGTAGAAGTTTAGGTAGTCTAAAAGTTGAGGTAAAACAAAAACTTTTGTTTATGATTTTCTGTTTCTCAACTGCTTAAAGTTAAAAACTGCTTCTGTTTGTCACAGAACTTTTGTTTACATTTTGTTTTAATATTTTATCAATTTATTTACTAGTTTTTGTTTTATTTTAAACTCAAGACTTATTTTTCTCCATTAAATTGCCCGCTAAATTTATTACGCATATTTGAAAGTTTTTATTTGATGTGAGAAATTGACAACTTTTCAATTTCAACCATAACATAAGAAGCTTTCCCTCCCTTCACTCCAATTTCACAGGTCTTGAAGCTGTTATTACCACCACAATATTTATTTAATTTTTAATAAACCATTATAGGTAAGCCTCAAACGCAGTCGCTCTCAACTTGTCAATGCCGTCAAGGTACAACAGCACGGAAAAATAAGTGAAATAAAAATAAACAATTTTCGGTGCAAGTTTCTTTTTTTACTTTTTATGGTGGTGTGACGGTTAAGCGCCACCCACAACACACAAAACACACCGTTGTCCTTCATATTAAAAAGAAAAAAATGTACGAAAAAATACGAGAAATCAAACGACAAAGTTCTCGGAAAGTCCTGTAGAACTTTGAGATAGACATATAGGTGCGTGTGTAGCTTTTAGGCTGTCGCGTTTTTCTTCGGTTCTTTCGCTTTTTTTGGGCATTACTTTTACTTTGCTGCGTAAATTTCGAGTAGAATTTATGGCCGCTTTATATTTGGCATCAAATATGCATGAGGCAGCGTTTAAGCCAGTTTCAAGTGGCAAGGCGGCAGTCGAGTCGAGTTGGGGCAATAAATTTGTGCATTTGCTGCCAAGGACTGTCGACGCCATGTGCTAAATTTAAAGATTGTTTCAATTGGGTGGCAGGCAGCAAACCTAGCAATGATCTTCGGTTAGGTCTTTCCCCCTTTTTTTTTTTCTTCGTGGGCACCAAATGCATTACGACCAATAATCGTTAAAATCCGCTGAGAAAGTTATGCAGTCATGAAAATCGCATTAAAATTAATTTGACAGTCGTCTGGCAGTCGTCTTAGGTTTTCGTAGGCCCGCTAAAAGGTGGCAACTCTGGCCAGCTTACGCATCAGTTCTCATTTTTGTGTGTGTGCTGCAACGAATTTATGTCAAAAGTTTTGTGTGCCACATAAAATTGTGAGCTTGTTGTTGCTTCTATTTTATTCTTTTTTTTTTTTTTTTTTTTGTCGGCCCATTCATTTGTTCTTACTGCCATTAAAGTTACTTTTTGGCGCTGGCCTCGTTGAGAGAGAGAAGCTTCGCGTTACGTCGCGGCGCGTTCCTTTGCCTTTCACATCGTCTGTCAACGCATTTTGTCTGCTCATTTCGCTTGACTGCCTCTTGCACTTGTCCCCGTCTCCCCCTCTCTCTCTCTCTGACTGTCCTGCTGTCCTCCATTTTGTGCAGTTGCGTTTCTAATTAAAACTTTGAAGTCGACAGCGATGGCGTCCAGGCGTCCGTCCGTCCCTTCATTTCGTTGCACTTAGGCAAATTGCCAGAATTACAACGTTAACGAATTTCGAGAGTGGCGATATATATATTTTTTTTTGTAAGGTTTGACATTTGCTGCGTTGCTTTACTGAGAAACTGTCGCGCACTTGTTTCTCATTATTTATAGCACGCTTCTTGGTAATTAATCGTTAACGGTCGTTCACTCGTTACTCGCTACTCGCTGCTTTACACTCGCTACCTTTCATTTTCTCGTTATGACTAATTTCATTCGCTACTTTGACATACTCGTCACTTGATACTCGTTAATATACGTCGTCCTGTGTACGTAGCCTAATGCATTTGATTGCTTAGCTGACTGATTACGCATACGCCATGTGTAATATTACACACATGCGTTGCGTGCACAAATATTTACACGGAAATATAATAGGAGCAACCAACACTCACGCACATACTACACACACACACACACATTCCACTGTTTGCGCATAAATTTCGCGGCTCAGTGCAGTTTGGCATGTAAATATTGGCATATGCAAAAATACAAGGAATATTCCCCGAATGCTATCAATTTCACATTAATTGACATGTGCATATAAAGCGATACAAAATGTCTGAATACAGCCGCACACCGATCTCCCCAGGGGGCTCAAAAGGCTCTAGGTGTATGGATCTATGGAGTTAAAGTGGAAGAGGAAAACTGGCATATCATAAAGAATGCAGGAAAAGCTGACGGCGTTGTTGTCGTCGACGTCTTTGGGGCGCCCGTTAAGTGCAGTTAATGAGCTGGCAAAACGGTAAAAGGGCCAACAGGCACTTGCAACTAATTAAATTATCATTACGCACTACGCATAAAACGGGCAAGGCGAAGAAAAATGTCTTATAATTGCTGGCTGTGAAATGCAAAAACAAAAAAACAGACAGGACAGGATAGGACAGAGATATGCTGACAAATGGTTTTGCTCCATTTGCAGGATGCAGAAATGAAAAATTCAATTTCCGGTTAAAAATGTTCAAAAAATTCTCCCATAACTAAACGCTAATGGCACGAACCGAAAGCAAGAAGAGTAAAAGGTTATTCCCCTTTGTACATAATAAACAAGCAGGAAGCATGAGGCATTAAGCTTTTTATGAGTTTACACAGGAATTTCTTTAGCTAAATTTGTTTAATGTTTAAAGCGTTTGTGCAGCTGAAATGAAAATCAATAATGCTAAGAAAAGAGTACTAGATTTTATTTTACTAAAAATTCATATTTTTAGAAATGTTTTCTTTTGTGTTTCCAAGTATCCAAGTTCAAACTCACAACTGAATTCAATTGAAGCCAAAGCCAAGCTTTCAAGTTCAGTATATCGATTCCATTGAATTTTGTGGCATACTTTTAGGTGCCATCATGACTCAAAAGAAATTCAAGCTGATATTCAAAAGAGTTTTGCTGCAACTGCATCATGCTTATTTTTCTTTTGCACTTTTCCATTCAAGAAATGAAAAATGGAAAACAGCTTTAAATGCATTTAAATGACATTATATGATACGAAACGAAACTAGCTTGTTTTTCCATAGAGAGAGTCTTGGTCTAATATCAACAAATTCCTATGTATCACTCCACATGAAATTAATGAACACATTGTGGACAAACACACACACACAGTAGGGTGTAAACTTCAATTTGCTCAATAGCATGGAAACATATATATATATGCATATTATATTGTGTGCAGAAAAGTCGGTCAACTATAGGAGACGGACATTGTCTAGCATTGAGCCATAGAGAGTGAGAGAACTGAGATTCTTCTTCCTTTCACACGTCTTCCATTGTTGGCATAGTTTGACACTGCTCAAACGCAATTATTACGTGAGAATTATATTAAAATGGAAACAATGCCACGCTGGGGGGTCGGTCAGGGTTGGAGAGGGGCAGAAGGGGAGAAGGGGCAGGGGTTGCAGAGGTGATTGTGTGTGCGGGAGTCTAACAAAATTGCAGCTGCCAGCAGCAAAAGCAGCTCCAAAAGTGGGCGTCTCTTTTACTTGTGCTGTGCTTGAAGAGACTGCAGTGTGTGTGAATTTATGGCTACACTGGGAGAAATATTCCTTACCTTTAAAAAACATATCTTTGAATTATGAAGTAAATTTCGTGCAAAAATATATGAATATTATACTAAAATTGGGGAAATTTTGTTTTTAAGTGTTTTTCTCCAAGTGTAAGCTGCAGAGAAAAGAGCAGAAGGCAACACAGCAGGGATTGCGGGAGGAAACTAAGCTCAGAAGGGGCAAGTAGTGTAGCTACAGGCACACCCACACACCTCACACACTTACACACTCACACACAACAAGAGAACAGAGGCAGAGTCGAGTGAATTTGCTCTTGTTAATTGCATGTTCTGCATATCACTTATAAATGCACCTACACACACACAAACACACACTCACGAAAACTCCCCACACACACACACACACTAATACTGAGGCAACTATTTTACACTTGCAAGTTTACACACACTCAAACTCGCAGCACAATCTCTCTCTGGTAAAAGTTTTTGCCATAATTGGATTTTCAAAGTTAATTACCAGCATTGAATTTGGCCGTAAAACGTAAGAACACACCAAACAGTTATGGTATGTGTGTGTGCGTGTGTGTGTGTGTGTGTGTATTTGAGCTGTGCTCGATTACATTGTAATTTGGCATAGATTTTTGCTTTTAATGGTCAAGTCTTATGCCATTGTCTATGATCCATCCATCTATGCGAACAAAAACCCCAATTGGAGTATCCTTGGCATGAGCTCCTGTCTATCCAACAATCTGTCTGTCTGTTTAAGTGAGTGTGTGTGAGAGTTATTTGCATGGATGCTAAAGATTACCAATTACAAATGCATTATTTCGAATATTTGCAAATATTATACATATACAGAATTTAGTGAATTGGGAAAACCTCTCCGAATTGTTTCTACACTTTTAACGAGTTTCTCTCTTCTAACAAGAGTTGGAGAGAGCTTGAAAAGTTTATAGATAAGTCCGCTTTAATGCTCTACACATTTGGCATGAAAATGCCAGAAAATACCCCTAGCAAATAGGAGCCAGCCAACACACCAACACACCACACACCACCACAGAGAAAACATGCACACACAAAATGGGATTATGTCTTATTATTTAGCCAGCGGCAAACAAATCTCTAAACTCTTCTCTTCTCCCTCTTTGGCTGGCAATGCACCAAAACTTTGTCTCCAGCTCTAATTCAAATCTGTTTGCTTTTTGTGTGTGTGTGTGTTATTTGGGGTGTCTTTAATGTCTTTATACATATATATATATATATATGTGTGTGTGTATAGATAAAATGGTAGCCAAATTGCAACTGCCTTTTGGCCAAACCGAGAGAGTCAGAATCTGAATCAGAGTCGATAAAAACTGCACTGCAATGGCGCGCACATAAAATGCAACATAATTTTCTTATGACTCACACAGAACACGACAAAAGGTAAGAGAGAGAGAGAGAGAGAAGAGAATTCTTTCGACGGGGGTGTAACAATGAATGTTATCTGTTTAAGCTCTGCTCGTTTATCCTGGCAAAGAGCAGCAGCCGTATTACCAAGGAGCAAAGCAAGCTGTCTGCCGAGGCAGCAAAAGTCAACGAAACGGAAGAAGATTGCAATTTAAAGGAGAGCCAAAGACAAGAAGGCAGTGTGGTGGGGGGCGGGGGGGAATGAGGGATTCTTAGGGTGCAGCAAACGGGTTCTTCTGTGTCTGCAGCAGCAGCAAAAATATTGATGGCCATGTTGTAAGATTCGTTTTGGCCAAAGTACAAAAAAGAAGCCAAGAAGCTAAAGGTGCGAGACCAACTTGAGAGAAAAGCAGGAGTAGAAGAAGGTAAGAAGAAGACATGAAGCATTTTAACCCATTAGGCGACAGTGTCAAAAATATGTATGAAATATACTTAAAAAATTTTAATGTATTGACAAATTACTTAATGGGAAGTGAGAAGAATTTATGAGAACAATTAAAGAGCTAAATTGGTAAGATAAAAAATCTTTAAGTGTTACAGAAATAATCACATATTTTTACCTTTTACAACATAAAGCAAGAAAAAAAACCTCAATTAGTTGCTTAACTTTTAAATCAAAAGTTTTGATTGAAACAACTTAAATATTACAAAAAATGGTTTTCGGTTTGTTAATTTCAGGCAAAAACTTTAAAACTTTAATTAATGCGGTAGAACAACAGAAGCAGCTGCTTTTCTCTGATTTTCAGCTGACAGAGGCAGAAGATGAAATTTCTCTCCTCACTCTCTCCTGCTCATGCAGCATTATCAAAACTATTTTGCAAGTGTAAACAAACAAAAGTTTTGCATCTGGGCGCAAAATTCGCTTGCATTCAACGGGTTAAAATGGCTTGCAGTTGGAGAGAGAAGAAGATCTTTTCTTATCTGTTTCTGGGTGTTGTTGTTTTTGGTTGGGGGTCTTTGGCATGAATGGTTTGGATACCGTTATTTCATTACCACTTTTGCATGACAATGCAGAAAAAACAGATGGCAAGGGGGAGCAGGGAGCAGGGAGCAGGAGGCGAAGACCCTCGTCGAACTGTGCAATGATGTGCATTGCTCTGGGGGGCCACCAACACCAACACACACTCAAGACTAGTGTTGTGTGTGTGTGTGTGTCGAGAGTCAAGAGTCGAGTCTTGAAAAACTTTTTGCAACATTACAGAGCAACAGCAGCCAGCGGTTTTTATGCAGCTTGCCGCCGCCGCCGCTGAAACGGGCCCAAATTGCTTTGGCAAAAGTGGAAAAACCGGTCGAAAAGTTGCAAGCAAGCCAAAGATACACACACACACACACACACACACACACATGTGATTTCAAGCACCCGAAAAACCCGCATGCTCCCATTTTCCCCTCTCGGTTGTTGATAGTGCGAATGTGTGCGGTTAACATGGCTTAAGAAACTTTTGTGGCAAAAGTTTTGTTTTTTTTTTTTTTTTTTTGCTTTTGCTTCTTTACTTTATGCTGTGCAACAACAGATAAGTTGCAACTTTCAAAACTTGCCCCCAAAAATGTTTTGCTGTTTTCTTTACATTTACGAATTGTTTTTGTTTGTTCTCCCTTCTTCTCGTTTTTTTTTTTTTTTTCTGTATATTGTGTGTCATGTTTACAAGACGCACAAAACTCAAGAAAAAAGAAACACAACAAATGCAATTTTGGTGCATTCTCAGTGCGAAAAAAAAAAATAATAAAGGCTAACACCACTTGTTGAGTGGTTCAGTGATGGTGTTGATGGCGGTGCTGTGAACCACGTAAACATAGATCGCTGAAAATTATCATAACTTAACAGCTATTTTTTTGAACTTTTTGTTTCAACTTTTTGTTTGGCAATTTTCGCATGCAGATAAGCCGCTCAATGGCGCAAACTCACATTCAACAAAAAAATAAATAAAGAAAAAAAAAATGGATTGTTTATGCAGTAATCAGGTCATTTCATATACCCTAAGTAGGTTTAAACAAAGGATTTTTTGAGGTTATTTAAACTTTATATGTTTTGTTTTGAATATTTAATAATTTAATAAATATTTCACAGCATTTTTTACACAATCCTTAAATATTTGTGGTACGAGTTTTATTATCAGTATATGAATAGACAAATTTTAAAAAAATTATTAAAGTTTGCAAAAATAAAAAAATATTAAAATGTACAAAAAAATAAATTTTCAAAAAATTTTTTTTTTTCATAATTTTTTTTTTTATTGAGCTTTAATACCAAAGGTATTTAATTTTACCCAAAAACTCTTTTTAATCAGTGTTTTTAAAACTTTTTCAACTGCCAACATTCAAAAATAAAATAAAGTTATTATTTTCTAGGCCATCTCAAAGTCTATCTCTTAACTCCACTCTCAATCATTTCGCGCATTTTTCCAGCTTTTTTCCCGTTTATCCCATTTGAGCGCTGAGCTGCTCCGGAATTCCAGTTGGTTGGGGGTGCACACACATGCACACTCGTGCACACATGCATGCTTATATGCTTGCAACCGCATCGCTCAGCCGCACAGCATCACCGTAGCACCACCGTAACCACCGCCAACCACCCAAAAACGATTCCCCAGCCGTCCAAAGTTTTGCACTCAACGGCGAGCCGCAAAAAAAAAAACAAAATGGGGGAAAAAAACCGAATGAGCTAAAAACGCAGCAGCAACAGAACTTTTTCAAACGCTTTGGCTGTTGACTTTTCACCGCTCTAGCCTCTCTCCCCTCCATGTATTTTCCTTTTTTTGGTCAGAAGACCTGCCTTAACTCATATGCCACGCCCTCGTTGCCACCTCTCTCCCCCTCTTTCTGTATCGCTTTATCAACAGTGCAAAAATTCAATTTCACTTTTGGCACGCAAAAAAAAAAAATAGAGAAGAAAACTTTTGACTTTTTGGCGCTTTACGTTTTTAGGGTGGACCAGCCACATCACTTATCATATTCCAATTGCCAGAACCACCCCAGCCCCCTGCCCCCCGCAACCCCTTCCGCACACAGGTGTCGTGAAAAACTTTTGCTGCAACTAAACTTTCGACTTTAAGACCGAGTAAAAATCGCGCCTTCTATAAAAAAAAAAAAAAAATTGCCACTTGACAAAATTAACCAAAAAATGGAAAAGTACTCGAAAGGGAATAGGAAGGAAGGGGAGGGGAGGGTAGGGGTGTGGGAGAGTTTATTACAATGTTGCTGCTGTGCAAATCCCCAAGTTGCATGTGGCGAAAAGAATAAGAAGAAGTGGAGACAAATATACTCAGTGAAAACACCCAAAGGCAATCTGTAAGATACAAAAGTATCTTTTTGCCAGCTGCGGCGACGCATTGGCATTGCTTGCCTCCCCCTCTCTAAAAGTAATGACCAAAGCACGAGCTACTGCAACAACAACAACAACAAGAACACCAAGAACAACAACAAATAAAACAAGTTTTGCTGTTGCTTTTTACGCCCGCTGGCCACTTGAGAGGAAATATCTGAGCATTTGAACATTTACGCTTCATCGATTGCCGACCAAAGAAGAAGAAGAAGCAGAAAAAGCAGAAGAAGTTCTACAACGCCAAGGAAATAACAGATAGAGGAGAAAAAACAACAACAAAACGCAAGTAACATATAGCTGGTAAAGTATCTGCCAGATAGAAACGAATGAAGGTAGTAGCAAACTTTGGCTTGGCCAAACAAATAAACCACAGCTCTGACCCCCTTTTACCCCTTCCACCCCCTCGTGACGAAAAAACTTTTGTTTGCCCAAGTGCAGCGAGCAAAGCGATAAAAAGCCACAGCACGAAACGTTGTTGAGCCACTGAACGAAGAAGAAGAAGAAAACTCGTTGACTTGACCAGGCCAAGTTTACTAAGAGGCAGGCAGGCAGGCAGCAGCTTTCAATGGCCCAAACACACTTCTATTTGTTGACAGCAGTTGCAGTTGAGTAAGTATTAAGTGTGGGATGCGGCAATGGCAATTTTCTCATTAGCAAACTGTGGCCAGACAGCTGAGAAAAAGAGTTTGACATGCGGCCAAAAGAAAAATATATAATAAAAAAACAAGCACTTAAGAAACTAGATTTTGTAATGGGCTTAACTAATTATTATTATATTTAACACATACTAAACTTGTTTTCTAGAAATTGTTTTTAATTACAAATATTTTATTGAATTTTGTCATTATTAATTAATGCAACAAAAATGCATTTTTGGCACCTCGAATTTTCCAGTGAATTTCAATTGAAGCTGTTGGCAATGGGCTAATTAAAATATATGCAACAACGATTTGATTGATAACAAACACACACGAAAAACATTGCGAAAAATACGGAGAAAAACGGAAAACTGAAAAGAGCGCTAGCAATTTTCCAAAAGGCCACTTCAGTTGGCAATTTTGCAATTTGTTTGAACACAAATAATTTGCAATACTCATCGCAGCGTCATTTGCTGTCGCTAACACTCAATAACACAACACCCAGCAACCTCCCCTCCCTGTCACTGTCTCTGTCCCTGCCCCTCGTCGCACAAACTTCATTTTTCATATGCTCAATGGGGCATGCTGTTAATTGGCAGCTAAAGTGATGAGCTTAAGGGGGGGGGAGAGAGAGAGAGAGGAGAGCTCAGCTCAGCTGAGCTGGAAGCCAGCAAATGAAGCAAATAGCAAACAGCAGAAAAGCAGCAAGCAGAAAGCAGCAAAGTAGAAGCAGAAAGCAGCAAAGTCAGTGAAGCTTAATGAGCGCTATAGTTATAGTAAGAGCGAGCGAATGACATTTATAATATTAAGTAACTAAATTGTTTAAGTCTTCTCTCCTCGACAAGTTGTTGA
Organism: Scaptomyza hsui; assembly: GCA_018152825.1. Lineage (NCBI taxonomy): Eukaryota > Metazoa > Arthropoda > Insecta > Diptera > Drosophilidae > Scaptomyza > Scaptomyza hsui. The sequence continues at coordinate 2,065,343 of JAECXO010000280.1, forward strand.
TTCTCGTTCGCATTGAATTAAGGCGAGAAATTCTTGGTAAATAATAATAATCAAGGATTTCAATTGTATTTATTGTCTAGCACAAAAGAAACTGAGAAATTTAAGTGAAGTTGAAAGCGTTCATATGAAAATGATTTACCAATAAATTAATTTAATTTATTAAGGCATTTATTTGAAACTCAATGCTATTAACAATTATTAAACTTAAATGACCATTGCCAGAAAAAAAGTTAATTTTTTGGATAATATTGTCAAAATTTAACTAATCAAATTCATTTGAACTTTTTTTTTTTTCGATCGTTCTGCATAAATGACAACAAAAATAATAATGATGAGCATCATAATAATTATTTATGCATTTATTATGTGCTTTACATTTGTTTGGCGTAGCGCATACATTTTTTTTTTTTTTTTTTTTTGGAGTAAAAAATGTTGTGCAAATAAATTATGGGCATAGCAATTTTTTTTATTTTTTGATAATTTATGCATGTAACAGACAAAAGAATTTTTTCTTTTCGTTTAATTAAAATGTTTGCTCCGAATTTTCGCAGCTGTTAATATACATTTTTACATATTTTTTTCTTCTGCCAGCCAAACGGTAAAATCAACAACAAAAGCGACAGAAAGACAGACAGACACATAAAATATATATATGTATGTATATATATATATAAAAAAAAAAAAGAGAAACAGCTTAGAAAACGCATGTCTCACGATTTTCGTAGCTTTCTTTTAATTTTTCTTTTTTGCGCATGTTAGACACAGGAGGAGTTTTCCACAACGTTTCTGGCTTGCTTTGTGCGGGTCTTTTCAAGCTTTTCTCTTTATGCCTTGACGGCCACAAAGGACACAGAAGCAAGGCAGCATCGTGTGCTAAGCAGCACAGGAAACAGGAAAAAGGAAAAATCACTGGCAATTTGCATAAGATACAATTGAGTGAGTGTCGTCGGCAATTTTTTTTTTGCTTTCCTTCCTTTCTTTATTTTGGGTTTGCCTCTTTTCATTTTCCTGTGCGCATTATTTTCCTTTTGTACGCTCGTGTAATGAATTATCATATTTCATGTGGCTTCCACACACACACACAAACACACACACAAACACACACACAAAACACACCAAATGTTTGCATTCAAATTTGTGACCCATCCAACAAAAATAAGTATTTGTATATAAGGGGGGGGAGAGGTGGCAACAATTGCGTCAAAACCGCAAAGAAATGAGTTACACAAACGAAATGCCGCAAAGTATGCAATGAAAAATAAAACGACAAGTGGTACAGCTGCAAAGGAGGAGAAGACTAAAGGTAGACGACTAAGAGATGCTTTATAGTAGTTGGTTTTGTGGTTAGAAATGAAATAATGATGGGAAAAAGAATGCTTTTAAAATGTTGAGTATATTTTTTAATTGATTTAGACTAGAAACTTTAGATTAGATACTTGAATCTGATACTTAGTTTTTATAACTCATTGTATTGGAATCTTGATACTTCTTAAACTTCTTAATGAATTATACATTTTAATACATAAATCTTGATAAAACGCTATAAAAATAAATATTTTATTAAATTAACAATTCATTTTAATTATTTTTATATTTCTTTTACTTAGATTTTTTCTTTAGCAAGATGCAATTTACATCAAATACTATAAAAGTCCTTAAAAAAAAGTACTCCCAAAAATCTCACTCAAATGAGTCTCGATTTGAGCTTGCAGGCTAAGCTCTCTTTTATACAAAAAAAAATATAATTTATGAAAAGAAAAAGTAAATCTAAAATAATGTAAAGCCGCGTTCAACAAAGTGAGATGAGTGTGAGAATAAAGCAGGAAAGAAACTCGTTGAGAAAAGAAGGAGTTTTGTTTGGGTGTGTTGGTTGTTGATTTGGGTCGTGGCAAGGACTTAGCAGCAAGCTTAGTTGTTGTTACTGTTACTGTTGTTATTATTATTGTCCAGCAGCTGCTGTGGAATCTTGGCAAGCAAAATGACAGTAAAAATATGTCAGGCAGCTATCGTCCAGCACTCAGTTTCCCCTTCCCTCCCCCTCCCCCCCCTGCCCACTATTTTCCCATGAAAAACTTTGACTACTGTCCATCTGTTTGTCTCTTGCACAACTCACATCTCTGTCTCTTTCGCTCTCTCCTCTATCTTTTACTCTTTTCTGTTTTGAAATATGCTTTTGCTGCAGCTTTTATAAACTGTGTGTCCATTGTTGTTGTTGTTGTTGTTGTTGTAAGCGCTTGTCGCTGAACATTTCATTCATTTGTTTTGCGGTTTTGTTCAGAGCTGCACTTTTCCTTTATCCACTTTTCCGTTTCCTTTTTGCCATTCGCTCGCTTTATATATTTTTCTTTTTTGTTGTAACGCGATTTTAATTTTTAGTGTTGCTGCCACGCCTCCCCACACACACACACACACGCCATGTTGCCCGCCTTCATGTTTTGTTAGCATTTTCATAAATTTTCACAGCTCTAAGCTCTCTGAGATCTCTGACTCTGACGACGACCACAAAGCGAAACATGCAAGCAAGCAAGGCAGCGTGGGTTACTCACATGTCATGGCTGGACTGGAGTACTCCCCCCCCCCGCCCTCTTCTCTCCCCCACCCACCTCAAGTTTGGAATTACACGCTTGTTACTCACTGCAATGTGTGGTTGTTGCCTCGTCGTGTTCACCTCGCGATTTCTGGGCTAACAATTGCACAGTCCCAACAAAAACACAGCTAAAAACCTCCATATGCGCTAACAAAGAACTCAGTAAGGGGGGTGGGTGAGGAAGGGGAGGGGAAGTTGTTGCAGTCACTCGTTTGCAGCCTTTCGATTTGCACAAAATTGCACAACAATTCGCCAGTTTGCCAGACGCAAAAAACAAAACTCTAGCCACTTTTAGTGGTGCCAAGGGGGGGAGCGGGGAAACGGAGGGGTTAGGGCGTGGCAATGTCTGGAGTATGCATAAAATTAGAGCTTTAAGAAACTGCGCCTAAAAGTAAATTAAAATGGTGCAGCTCAAAACTAAACTGATTGCAAACAATAAATATTCCCAAGCACGTAAAAATTGCGTATACGCAACGTTGCTCACTTTTTTGTCATACTTCCCCCTTCTCTCTCTCACTCTCCCTCGACAACGATTTTATGATGATTTTGAGTATTATTGCATTGCATAATTTTAAATGGCAAAACATTCTGTTTTCTGTCAGCTATGACGATTACACTTTTTATTGTTTTTTTTTTGTTTCAGCTTCTGTTTCGCTCTCTTTCCTCTTCTGACTTTTATATTATTGTATATGCATATTTTTTAATGCAAAATGCAAAAAATTACTTTCATTTTCTCCGGAATTGGTTTTTACAAGCAGCAAAAGCCAAGTTAAAAAACTTTCTGAGCCAAAAACAAGCAAATGGGCAAAAGAAAAGAAAAAAAAGTATTTTTTATATTTCAAGTGAAAAATGCAACAGTATCCTCTGCTTACTCCCTCCCCCCATTTATCCCTCTGCTGCATTACAGCGCTCAGTTGGGACTGTTCCACTCCCCACCCCCTCCCCTCCCCCTCCACGCTATTGTTGATCCTCTCTCCCTCTCGTGCAATATATATGCAATGCAAAAGTTTTTAATTTAGCGCCAACTTAGCGCTGAGACTTACAACGCAAAGCAACTGGAAGAGAAATGGCTCAAATGGGCGAGGGGGTGTGTAAGAGGGGTGGGGTGGGGGGTAACGCCCGTTATAGTTGTTGCTGAAATATGCTTTAAAAAATAATCAACTTGCTCAAATTGCAGTCCAGGGTCTGCTTTAGCCTGGCCCCTGTTGCTATTGCCTTGGCAAAAAACTAATTCCCCAGCTAGACCCCCACTTCCCCCGCCCCCCACCCATCATCTGGACCAAGGACTTTCTGGCCTGTGATGGACTAGGATGCAGTGATGCCGAAGAGAAGCAGCCGAGCGCATTTCATGCGTAAATCTGCCGCCCGGCCAGAAAATGGACAACGCCAACGGCTTAAGCCTCACGTCAAGACGACGACTTCGCCCCCTCCGCCTTAGACGAAGAGAGCTTAGGCTACGGCCAAAAGGCAGCAGCAGCAGCATTTGGATGTGCGAGTGGCAGCAACATGAAACACAGCAGCTTGCAACCCAGTGAAGCATTCACGCATTGGCTTTTGCATACTACTTAAAAGTGTAAAAAGTCCTAAACAAGGGTTTCAAGTTTAACAGAGGTCAAAAAGTTTATTTAAGAGTTGTTTTTCAAAGTTAATAAATTTAATTTATGGTTCAAAAGCTTTAAGAAAATTAATTACTTCGGTTAAATTAAAAATTTAAAATTAAGTTTAATTATTCGTTATTATTAAAATTACACCTAACAACTATAAGAAGTTGGTTTTTAATAGTTTAATAGATTTAATTTATTTTAGGATTAAAAAAAACTTTAAGAACAAATAATTACTCAAGTAGTTGAATTAAAAATTTATAAATATTTGCGTAGTTTAAAGTAATGCCATATAATTGTTATCTATGTATAACTAGTTACAGACTACCAGAAGAAACTTTTAAAGATATTCCTGACATTTGAAAAGTTATTCTTTTACTTTCTCTCTCTTTTCAACACTATATATCTATTTGACACACACTTCCTTTACAGTTCACACAGCTAACATAAATCGCTCAACACAATTCAAGTTGAGAGGTTTTTGTGATTCGGTTACACAGTTTAGCGCACCTTTAAACTTTAAACTAGTTCAACGCTGACGACTTTTCAACCGGACAACATGTGTGCAGGAGGCGGTGGAGAGGGAGGGAGGGAGGGGAGGGTGTGTTTTAGGTCAGCGGTTCGTGCAATGTCCAACGTGCTTTTGGGTATTTGTGAGGGTGCGGTGGGTGGGGAGGAGGTGCAGATGGAGAATTGCAACTTTTATTTTGTTAAATTTGTAAGCGACTCTTTCTCCCCTCTTTCCTCTCTCTCTCTCCTTCTCTCTCTCTCTGGTGATGTTGTTCTTGTGTCGTTGGTCATGTTTTTCTAGCCATCGCCTGTTTTAACTTGTTGTTGTTGTTGTTATTTAACCCTTGTCAAGTCGCGCAGTGGCCCCAAAAAAAAAAAAATAAATGTGGGTCACTTGACGCACAACAACAACAACAACAACAACAACAACAACAAGAACAAGAACAACAGGAGCTGTAAAATTTATTGTGCGTCGTTGTCGCCGGCAGTTTTTAGTTTTTGGTCAGAGAAGAGAGCTTTGGCTGCCAAAAAAGCTGGACAACAACAATGTTGATGTTGTCATGCATTTGCTCCAGTTTCATACCAAACCCCTCCCTCCTCCTGTTTTATAGAGTGTTCGGGTGTGTGTGTGTGTGGTGTTATGGGTTTATAGCGTTTGACAGTTTTTGGGGCTATTCCCCCTGAAAATTTCTATTTGGTTTTAATTTATTGAAGCACTTTTCAAAAAGCGCGACAATGTTTGACCGGGCTATATAGATAATATTAATAGCCTCAAGTGGCGGTGGCGATGGTCAAGAACAAAAAGGTGAGCATGCCCCTACCCTCCCTACCCACTATTTTAGGGACGATAGGCCCCTAAAAAAGCATTTGCGTGAAAGATGTCACGCCATAAACTTTGTTTATTGAACCATTAGGAAGCGCGATAGGAAACCGAAAATGAACCCAATAAAAAAAGCGGCTGACAAATGAGAAACGGAGCAGATGGTTAAAGTAGAAACTTAGCAATCTTTCTTTAAATTTCTTAATACTAAATAGTTTAAAAATTATTGTCACAATATGGCATTTTCGTATTACAGAAAATCAGCTTTGATTTTAGGATCATATTTATATCGAAGTTATTCCACGGCAAGTGTGATAATCTTTCATGGTTCTGGAGACACAGGCGATGGAATACGTGAATGGATAAGTGAATTACTGGGCAGAGATTTAAAAGGTTCTCACATCAGATACCTATATCCCACGGCACCAATGCAGGAGTATACACCATTGGATGGAGAGTTGTCCACAGTGTGGTTCGATCGCCATGCGTTGGATAAAGCTGATGGAGAAGAAAGTAAAGGCATTTCCAGGAGCTATGATATAGCCAATGGGTTAATCGGGGAGCAGGTGGATCGGGGCATACCCTTGAATCGCATTGTTGTGGGTGGTTTCTCCATGGGCGGCGCTTTGGCTTTGCACACTGGCTACCACTTGAACCAGAATTTGGCTGGCGTTTTTGCACACTCTTCGTTCCTCAAACGCAAATCGATTGTGTACGAAACGTTGCAAAGTAATGCAAATGGAACGTCGCTGCCCGAGGTTTGTATGTTTCACGGCACCGATGATGAAGTGGTTCGGTACGAATGGGGTCGAGAGACATTCGAAATGTTGCAGAAATTGGGCGTAACTGGCACATTTACGACCCTAAATAATACAGTACATGAGCTGCTGCAAAGTTCAATGTTGGATGTGGAGAGTTGGATACTAAAGAAGTTGCCCTAAATAAGGATTTACTGAGGGTGTGTGTTTGAGTGTGTGTTTATAAATAAAATAGTTGGTAGTAAGCAATAAAACATGGTTTCTTTTTTGTGTGTAACTTGAAGATAGTTGAAATATATAATTCGTTATTTTTTGATATTTTCCCTCTAAATTGAAATGAACTAGTTCTTTATATCAACAAGTTTGTCTCTCTTCTCTCCTAGCTTCATCCTCTTTGTCTAGCATCTCTCCTCCCTTTTACTTCCTGTATTTATACACTTCAGCACCTGTTTAAATAGCCAGGTTTGTTGCACACACAGCTAATTAAGTCAAGTTTATGCAAAAGGGCTTCATCTACTTCGCTCTACGCTTCATTTTCGCACGTTTGCCGTTTGCACCTGAACCAACCTTCCTTTCCCTCAACCCTTCCCTTCTCCACTTCTAATGCCTTTGTTTTCCCCACACACACACACACACACACACACATATAGAGTAGTCTACTCTGCCTGTTAATGTTAACTTCTGTTGCAATCCTTCCTTCTCTTCCACCACCTTTTTCTGAGCTTCCACAAATTGTGCAAATGTGCAAATGAGCAAGTTCTCTGATGAGCTGAATTGAGTTGGCATTACGCAGGGAGTTAGCTAGGGTTGCCACCCCTTCCCGCTGGTTCTTGCCACAATGACACTGATGGATTTGCCTGCTTGCTAATCAATATGAAATGAGGCTAAGGCAACAGTTGCAGCTAAACCTTAACCCCTCCTCATCATACTAATTCCTGTTGCACAAGCTCAACTCTACTTTTCCCACCTCCTCTTTTGGCTTTTTGCCGCTTTGACGCTTTTGGCCAGAATATACAGCTGAATGGGAAACCATTCACAGCCAACTTCTGGCCAGCAGCAGCAGTTTTTTTCCGTAAGTGTTGGTTAACGTGTATAGTTTTTTTTTATTTATTTTTTGCGCTTAACTTTTGTTTTATGAGAAAATATTGTACAAGTTTTTTAATTGCTTTTACGCTTAAAAAACACGCAAGTTGTGCCAGCTACATCTGTATCTGTGTGTGTGTTTGTGTGAGTGTTGAACAACAACTTTATTTCCATTTCGGCTGCATATTTGGCAACACTCAAACACCAAAAAAAAAAACATTCACACAGAGATAAAGCGTAAAACAACTCTATGTAGAGAAGTTAATTTTTACTTAAAGTTTTTAACCTATTTTGTTGTTTATTCTCTTTTTCAGGCTGTCTTAAGTCGTGTGATTTATGTTTGTGAATGGAATTTATGGGCAAGAAAAAGAAGAAGAAGAAGCATTCTATAAATATTCATAGGATTAAAACCGAAACAATTAACTTAATCGATTTGTGGGCGGCTCAGGCTGAACTTAATGGCAAAGTGGGCGTGGCTGGCCACATAACAAACGAGTCTCGATTGATGACTTCAAAATTATGTGTGAAACCTCAAAAACAAAAAAAAGAGCTAGAAACCAACAACAACAATATATTGAGAACATTTGCGAGAAGTTTTCAAATTAATTCGTGTCTTTAGGCAAACCGCAGACGAAACTTTTCTGAGGGGAAGGGGAAGGAAATTGGCATAAAATGCTTGAGAAATCTCTACGACAAAGAAGAAGCAACAATATATATATTTAAACAAAATGCAGAAATATAAGATAAAAGGAGAGAAATAAAGTTGTTATGTACTGTAAGATACTCTGTAAAAGATTTAATATTTATTCCATCAAAATTCGTCTAAATGTTCACCTCTTTTAAGTAATTTCTATATCAACGATTATTTCACACACTTCCCAATTAGCTGCTATGGCTATAGGGTATAATAAATTAACAAACAAAATAGTCGACAAGGCAATTAGCATACGTTCAGACAGATACATTTGTATCTGTATCTACGATCTCTCGTATGTGTGTGAGTGTGCAAGTGTATTTAATTTTAATTGAAATACATTTACATTTAAAGCCAACAATTATGCGCATTTCCCAGGCTGCCAAAAAAAAAAAAACCGACGAAAAAGAAGAGACAAAAAAACAATTTGTAAATGATGATGATAAAAGATAGCACAGAAAACGAAAATGTTGCCGAAAATCTACATAAATTTAAAATCCGACAATGGATAAAAAGATGCTTGTATGTGAAATAAAAAGGAATATATTCATTCCCTTTGGAATGCTTAGTTTATCTACAGTACAACTTGGTCAATGATGCACCAGCTGCTTCGGATTCAGTTTCCTGTAGGATTATATTCTGCCTAGGAGAAAGATGAGTTAAAATGTATTTTGTACCATGCTGTGTGCTGTGTGTGTGTGTAATCTCATAATCGATGCAATTTATATATGAAAATAGCTAAACAAATTGCATAACACACACATCTACACTCTTCTTCTTCCCCTCTCTTCCCTCCTCATCCTGCATATCTGTGTAATACAATCAAAAACTTTGTTAAGCGCATTATGCATGCGATAGCTAAGCAAAGATACAAAAGGGGGAGAGAGGAGTGTTTGGGGCGTCATCATCTTCTTCTTCTTCACACACACACACACAACCAATAATGGCAATGGCCTTTAGTCTGTGTGTGTGTGTGTGTTGGTCAGCTGCTCATTGTGCATGAAGTTTACATGAAATTTGTTTGAAATCGTTTTGCATCGCTTTGTTGCGCATTGTTGTTGCAACATAACACACACAACACACACATGTTGCAAAGTGTAACGAAAGATGCTTGAAATGTGAAATGGAAAGTGAGATTTGGAGGGCGTGGATGGATTGCTTGATTACATGATAAAACAATGCTCAGTGTGCGGAAAGAAAACTAAAAACTAAACACAAACATGTGTTTGAAGATTGCTTTAAGAGTTGAATAATTTGTATATGATATAATTATTATTAAAGAAAGGATTTTCAAATAATACAAACGCATAAATTTGAAACTAATATATAGCAAAAATTCTCTAATATATTTTCTAACCTTACATTTGCATTTATATTAAAAATAAAAAAAAAATCATTAAAAATTTAAATATGCAAAGCTTTTAAATTCTAAATCACAAACAAAAACGATTTCCTCAAAAAATCCTAAATAAATGAGGCCAAAATGCCGAAAAATGTTTGAAAGTTTTTTCCGTTTTGGGGTTCTCAGCAAATACAAAACTCAGTTTTATGTGCAAATATTTGCCAGCAAACATACGCAATAAAATTACTGCTGGCAAATTTCAAAATTTTGCGCATTCATTTCACGAATTAACTTTTTTCTGTGGTTTCTCCCTCTCCACCTCCCTCTCCCTTGAGAGCCTGCCACATTTAATTGTGCGTGCACAATTTTGCACACACAGACACACTAAACACACACAAAGTCAATTTAGTGTAAAATTTGAAGCGAATTTCATTTTTTTTTTTTTTTTTGTAACAGAAAGGCCAAGGACAAAAGGATAATAATTTAGCAGGGGAGACAAACTTTAAACATGTGTTTATCAACTCGAAAATGAGTTGACATCATTTTTGTTGCAAGTGACACACATAAAAAAAAAGTTATGTAACAGAAATTAAAAATGTTTACAAAAAAAAGTTTCTCGTACGAGAGACAAGACAAAAAAGCCGACCCACGAAAACAAATGAAAAATCGCAAGTAAAAAACAATTGGCAAGTAAACAAGTGGAAAAAATGTGCAGAAAAAAGTGCTTGATACGTAGAATGAAGAACCGCAGAATGTAAACAACATCGAATCAAAGTCGCGCACAAATTTGCTGAAACCCCAAAAAAATTAACAAGTTGTTAAGAGACTTAACTTAAAGATACCCTAAATAATAAAGCTTAAAGGTTGAAGAGATTTTTGTGAGAAAGTCAATTATTCAAGAACTCAAGTTCTGATAAAATTTTTTTTATTATTTTCAAGAAAAAAATAAATACCTAAACTGAGTATCATCGTACAAGGTACCAACAAATTGTTCAAGCGCAATTAAAAACGTAATAAAAAAAACGACACAAAAAAAACCAAAAAGAAATCTTCTTGATACTCTTTATTTTGTATACTTTTTTGTTTGTTTGTGAAACGTGCTGTGCATGCATCAAGCCAGTTGGGGGAGTGTGTGGAGAGGGGAGGGGAGGGGTGGGAGGTTGAAGCATGACCAGTTGCACACATGCACATGCAACAAATTGCAGGCTGGCACGTCCGCAAAAATGATAAACAGAATCTATTGCATACTTTGTGTTGCGCGACAAAAACAAAGAGATAGAGAGAAAGAACCAGAAGCAGAAGAAGAAGAAGAAGAACAGAAACAACATTGTTGATAAGGCGCAGGAGAAAAAGAAAAAAAATGTGTAGAGCGAAAAAGGCAGACAAAGTTAGATAGGTGAAATGGACGACGACATGCTGCAACTCCGGCTCCGTCTACGTCTCCGGCTGCTGCTGCCAGGGTTGTCATCATCAACAAAGTAATCATGCGTTCCCCGAGCTGAAACTTTTGCCCATCTGTGCCACAAGTTGTGCTCCTCTTCCTTCGCCTTGAATGTGTTCTTTTTTCTTCTTCTTTTTTTTGTGCGAACAAAATTTTATTATTAAAATGCAAAATTGAAAATGGCTGCGACGTGCAACTGCAACTGCAGGGGGGTGTAGGGGGTGGGTCGGTTGCGGGCGTGCCAAAGCGAATGCATGTGAGTGATGCGTGACAAGAAGAAGAAATGGTGGAAGTAAGAGGTGGGGAATAGTGGAAAATGGTGAACTTTAATATTAAATGCGTGGCAACTCTGGCAAAATGGCGCTCAAAAGCATGTGTGTTGGTGCCTTGGTTTTTGGCTTTGATTTAATTTGCAAGTTTCGCAACAAACTAGGCTCAAAGTAATAATAACAAAATTTGTTTAAGCCCAACACACACGCATTAAACTTACACACACACACTCACACAGTTGAGAGAGCATATTAAGTTCTTATAGTGCTTCAGCGATCTGGCATCACTGTCTAGACTCTGGAGGATAAACTGTTAAAGTTGCTTACCTGCAAAGACAAAAGAAAAAGAGAGAGAATGTGTAAGTAAATTAGTGTTGATAAGTTTATAATATTAAATAGCTTAAAGTATAAAATGGGAATATTTTATTAAATTTCAAGAACTTCCAAAGCTTAGCTTTAAGCAACTTCATACCAAATATCTTCTCACGGTACGGGAAACAAAATAAAGAAGTGTTTTACATTTGCATTTCATTAAAAGATTAGCCACTGTGTAATATATATATATATATATGTATGTACGAATGTATGTGAGCCACAAATAGAATGAAGCACTGACAAATAAAATGAAACGAGATGAGATGAAATGAAACGAGACACAGCGTAATGGGCAAGGACAAAGTAAGTAAGTAGTTCGCAGTGCGATGATAGCGAGTGTAAAATTTCATTTAATTACATATAAAATATACGCAAAGTGCTTAACAGCTAATGCGTAAAAGAGACAAAGAGACAGAGAGAGAGAGAGAGACATGTGTGTTGACATTGAACAGGAAGCTCAGATTTCACATTTCTCACATGCAGCTAGAGAAGAGAAAAAAAAACAAATTTCAGCCTCGAACAAAAATTGTAATGGGAGACAGGCCAAAGATGATGAAGACAAGGCGAACATGGAGCGAGAGAGGGGGGGGATTGCCTAATAATGACGTTTACATGAGAGACGAGCGAAGAGCAAACAGCAGCAGCAGCAGCAGCAAAAAGCGCAAGGGAAATATGAATATGCATGCAGATGAAATGAGAGAGACGACCAAGAAAAAAAAAAACAAACTCAACTCAAATGCAAGGCTGAAACAAAAGACAAAAGAAAAACGTAAAAGGAGATGCATGCAATATAATTCACACCCAGAGCGAAAAACCGAAGAAGAGAGGGGGAGAGTGAGAGAGGGAGACATAAACCACCTGAGGCTATGCAAATTTTTTTTTTGTTATTTTTTCTTTTTGCAAGCAATGCAAACGGACAGCGCTGACTTCCAAGACGGCGGCATTGTTGTCACAACTCGAGAGAGAAGCGGCGGTAAAAACACACAGAGAGAGAGAGAGTGCGAAAGGGAGAGACAAGCACACATGTCTGCGGGCGCACTTGTCAATGTGAAGGGTTCGATTAAATGCGGGTGCCAGAAAGGGAGAGAAGAAGAAGAAGTGCCTAGCGGCTGATTTTTTTGCATTGAAGCAGCAGCAGCAGCAGCAGCAGAAAAAGGCAGCCGCTGATGACAAAATGATAAGGGCCCGGAAATTTGCACAGAGAGCAAGATATGGGGAAAGAAAAATATAAATGTGTATGAGGAGAGAGGGAGAGTGGAGTAAACAAGTGTGTGCGGCATGCCAAAAGCAAATAACAATGAAAACAACACACAAGATTGGAGCAGCTGCAATGTCAGAGAGGAAGAAGAGGCAAATGAAGCTGAAATACAACTCTGGTAATCTGATAATCTTAAGCATAGAAGAAGAAGTAGAAGAAGCTGCATAAATATTGATGCAACAAATGATGCTGCGACGACGACGAAGAAGCTGAATTCCATTTCTAAAAAGTCGTTTTCACAATTAAAATGCCCAATTTCCGGTGCAGAACCCAACTAACTAGAAAACCGAATTCAATGAAACTGAACGAAAAAAAAATAAAAATAGGAAGCTAAATCAAAATCAAATTAAAATCGAGAGCACAAAGAAGCTAAAACGAAAAGATTTTTAAGGTAGCAAGCGAATTGATTGAGGTAAGTTAGCAAAAGAGGGAAGATAAAAAAAAAAAAATTAAGAGAGAAATAAAGAACTTACAATTGTAAAGGGTTTCGTAAGTACTTTTGTAATGATTACACTATTACTGAGATGAGATATTGCACGAAAAGCACATTTAAAAGCGGAAATAACAACTTGAAATAGAAATTAGAATGATTTTATCTCATAAAACATATTTCTAGAATATTTTACCCAATATTAAATGATTATTTAAAGGCTACTCAAGATTTTTTGGGGTTCCATGTCAATATTTGAATATTGCTCAATACAATTCTTCTTTTTTTTTTGTGCTCCATTTAAAAACTCTCGCTTTGGGGCTAATTTGCATAAAGGACGGACAAAAGGTTTTTTATGCCATTGATACGGCCAAAGGAATAATACGGACAATAAAAAAAAAGTATAAGAAGCAGAGAGAAAGACGAAACTTCTGAAACAGGACAAGGCATTAAAAGAGGCATGCGGCAAATATGTTTGCGGCATTGACGAGAGTTCCTGGAAGGGCGTGCCGCGAAATAAATAACGTACAACAAAAAAAGAAAGAAGAAGCAGAAACAGACGACGCGGACCACTTAAAGCTGTGGCATGAAGGAAACGGAGCAACAACAACAACGACAAGTATTTTAAACGGCAGATGTTTTGCGCGAGAAACTTAATTACACACTCCCAAACTCCGCTGAGATTGAAGGTTGAAGCTGATGATGATGAGGAAGCAAGAAGAAGAAGATGAAAAAAAAAACGAGATACATTTTTAAATGGTTTTAGCAGCTGCTGTTGCCGTTGTTGCCGTTGTTGCATACAGGTAAGAAAGCTGCTGCTGCTGCTGCTGTCGCTAAATGCAACTGCAACTTCAAGTTGTTTAAACGCCGGCGACAACAACAACAGCAACAACAACAATTTATGGCATCTGCTGGCATTTTGTTAGCTTCTTCTTTTAGTTGTTTTTTTTTGGTTAGCGGCGCTGTTGAACGTTTTTTAGGTCAACGAAATGCCAACAGAGAAAAAACGGAGAGAAACTGAGACACAGAAGATGATGCGAGCAAACATAAATAAGGCAAGAATAGCAGTGCGGGGGGTAGGGAAAGAGGGGAGTGCCGCATGTGGTAGGTGGAAGACAGGTAAACAAAGCTAAAGCGACGGCCATTTTTTACCACAACTATGCGGGGGGGGGAGGGGGTGCTGGCAGTGGGGGAGTGGAGCAGCAGCGATAAAGTCATTTGCATAGTTCTTTTGATAGCCACGAAAAAAAAAAAAAACACACAGCTACGAGATGAAGAAGAAGAAGCAGAAGAAGCAGCAGAACAAACAGCATCACACCTACTTCAACAAAGCTAAGCAAAGAAACAAAGAAAGAAAGAGATAGATATAGTAGAGAAGAGGTGGGTGCGAGGGAGAGGCAGCTAAAGATATAGAGATGAGGGCCTCTTCTCTACTGCGATAACCTTTCCAAATCAAATTAGAAATGTAAAAAAAAAAAATATATGTAAAACAAAAGACCAGCAGAAATGAAAAACAAAACAGAAAAAAAAAAACAGGCAAGAATTTATAAATACGGCAGTTAAGGCAACCATGAAAAAACATTGAAAAAACTTTCAAGATGAATTGGGCTAAAAGACAAAAAGGGATATGTTGAAAATTGGGCAACAAATTAAGCAAACAAACAGTTTGTAAAAAGACGCCATCTAGCGTTGAGAGGAAACAATGCAGCAATTTAAATATTTTTGTATATTGAAACAAGAAGGAAAATGGTTAAGGTCAATAAGAAACAAAAAGTTATTGAAAAATAAAATGAATTAAATAAAGGAGGAAATGGTAAGTAAAAAAAAATTTTTTAGCATTAACAATAAGCAAACAAACAGTTGGAAAAAGACGCCATCTAATGTCAAGAAGAAACAATTCCGCAATTTACATTTTTTGTAGAGGAAGGAAAAAAAGTTAAGCTCAATAAGGAACTAAAAAATTATTGAAAATAAAATAAAATAACTCAACGATTATACTAATAAAATGAGGAAAATAAATAAACACCAATTCTTTTAGTTAAGAATGTGGTTTAAATAAAAGCTTAAAAGTTTAAAAAAAAGGAAGAACAGAAAAAACAACCCAATTAAACTATTATTAGACAAACATAACACGCCATCTATTGCCAATTAATAAATTTAAGTTACAAATAACAACAACTTTTAATGTGATTTATTGACAGCGCCTGTGATGAAGGTAGTCCAAAAAAGCCAACTTCTCCTCAACTACTCCAATTTCGCTAATTGTTTGGGTTTCAAATAAATATTTTGTATTTATTTAATGTTTGCGTGTTTTTGTGTTGTTTATTTTTTAATCAAAGTCATTTGTTCGCTGTCCGTTCGCTTGTCAAAATTGCCTAACCACCAAACCAAAATTTTTTGTGTTATGTTTTGGGTCTCTGGGAAGAAAAAAAAAAGCAACAAGCAATCAACCTGCCAACATCTCTCAAGTCCCCTCCTTTTAAGCTATTGATTTGGCTGCCGTGTGCGTCTTGTAACAATTTTTTATGACGTTTCGTATTACGAAAAAAAAATGCAGACAACAAAAAAGCGAAAGAGACAAAACAGACAAATGGAATCAATACGATGCGAGATATGACATATTGAAATGTATGAGACGCATTCATATGGAGATGAATATTTTTGTTGTTGTTGTTGTTGCCTCGAACCGGTTTCTGTTTCTTTTTAAAGGTGATTATGAAATCGAAGGCATACTATTATAATAATATATACAGAAAAGCACCTGCGTTCAGGTGTTATGATTATTATTATCATTTCGTTCCAATGATCATTAAAAAAAACAGACCCAAAAAAGCTGCTTAAAGTTAATTAGTCATATTTAAGTCTGAGTTTTTTAGGTTATTTTTGTAGAAGCTCTAATGGGATTTGTGTAGAATTATGTAAATGTTGATAGGCATTTGATAGCCTGCGTCTTCGTCTAAGTCTCAAGCTAAAAGTTATGCTAATTACTTAAGAGCACAACAATTTTTATAATTTATGCCAAGAAGTTAAGCATCTTTCTACCTGCTCTGAGTTCTCTTCTTCGTATATATTGATTACAAATTGGAAAACAATGAGCAGGTTCTATTTATTTCTGTCCTTAATTTCCTTTCACTTACGTTTTATTTATATGGTGGCGCCCCCTGTTGTGCGGCAAGGTAAAGTCAAGTGTTTATCTCTGGCTATTTTCGCACCCTCAATCTCTCTCCATCTCTTTCTCTCTCGCTTTGCAAATCCTTGCGCTTCATTTGCGTTGATTTTCCTTTTTTCTTTCCGTTTTTCCTTTTCGCTTTGCATTTGTGCTCTAAATATTTCCTGGTTAGTCCTTGGCAAACAAGCTAGAGGCTAGAGTCGGTATCCCCTCTCCTCCCGCCCCCTCTCCTCTCTTCGTTTACCTTTTTGGTCCTTGCACCTGCGTCTGCTCTAATTTTGCGCTTCCTTTGCAGGCACAACCAGGCACACACACACACACACACACACCAGGACACAGAAAAACAGCCGCAGGCTCCTCCGCAATTTCCACGCGTGTCGCGTCCGCTTTCCCAGGCGCATCCTGCCACAGCCTTGCCTCTTGCCCCTTGCCCCCCGCCCCTCACCTCCTGTTGGTGGCGCTTACATTTAATAATTAAAACGCCACCGCAGCGTGCAAATTATTAAAGTGTCAACGCCGCAGTCGCCTTCTTTCCCCCTCCCTCCCGCAACTACTTGCAACAGCTGTCCACCTCCATCGTTTACCCTCCGCCTCCCCCCTCCCTGTGTCATTAGAGTGAAAAGCGTTTTGTTGTCCTTTGCTTAGCCGCAATTTTAACGCCTTTTAATTATTTTTGTTGCACTTTTCCTTCTTTTTTTCCCCCCCTTTCAGCCTTTCAGTTCTCCATTTAACAAATGAAAATGCCGAAAATCCTACTGTTTGAGGGGGTGAGGGGTAAAAGGCTTATACTTTATTCAGTCAGCACCTCCTGCGGTGCATTTGTGTGTGTGTGTGTGTGTGTGTGTGTGTCCAGTTTTATTTCCCTTTTGTTGTCCGCTGAAATTGTCATCAGCTGCAAACGCAACTTTTACAGAAGAGTTAATTTCACCGACTCCCCCCCCCTCTCCTATCTCCCTGTTAGTGTGTGGGTGTGGCATGCCCCAACTGATGTTTGCTTGTGGCACAAATTGCAGTTGGCACTTTGCATCGCCATGTCTATTTTATACCCTGTAGCTTTCGAGCTTAAGTTGTGCAAGATTTCACTTTGTGCACAATTCTGCACAAGTGTTAGTAGGAGGGAAATTTAGCTAATCAAGCTTAAGATATTCTTTTCTTTAATTTGTTTTAATAAATTTGCATTATTTTATATAGTATCTTTTGGTTTCTACAACTTTAAATGCGGTCATATTTTGTGCACATGAAAATGCACCTAATTTTCGTAACTTTTGTTGTATTATTTTCATGCACTTTCGACACAAACAGAGTGAATAACTTTTGTGCTAACTGCCTGCCACACACACACACACACACACACACACACACACACACACACACACACACACACACATGTTTCTCAGTACTCCCAATAGCAAAAGCAGTTGCCGTTTTCTTCTTTTTTAGAGCGTCAAAAAAAGTTTTTCTTTTCTTTTGTCAGGCAGCACTTCAGGTGCGCCACGCCCCCTTCCTTAACGCCCACCACGCAGCAGCAACATTGCAATAATTCTTATGACTTGACATGGTTTCCTTTTTGGCCGCCTCTTTCTCTTTTTCCTTTTTTTGTTATCATTCACATCTTTTACAGGTAGCAAAAACTTTTGTACATAACCAAATGTATCTTCTTTTTTTTGTATACAAGCAGCTGCTTCTTTTTTTCACATTAAATTTCAGTTGCCAATTTTAGTTTTTTCTTTAATTAAAAAAGCGCAGACGAAAGACAAACACAAAGAAGTAGAAAAAGATGTGAATTCTGCAGGTTGCTAATAAAATTAAATCAAATAAAAGAAACTCAACACCTTTTTTTTATTTTATTTTATTTTTTTGAGAGCAGCTGAAATTCTCAAGATTCGAATCAAGTCTCGTAAAAGCTGACTCATTAACAGCGTAAGCTTAACAGCGCATTAACAGAGCGCTGTTAAAAACTTTTCACATCTGACGTACTTTATTTCGTAATGACATCTTCATGTGTGATTCATCAAAGAAGACGGAAATGTTTGCTTGGCCTCAAAAAATCTCTCTCTCCCGCATTAAAAAACTTGTTGAAATTGAGTGTGACTAAGCTGGTCAAAAGACAAAAAATGCAGGCCAAAATAAAATATGGCACAACTTTAATTGCTTAAGAAATATATTTTTGTGTGTGGTTTTTGAGATTAGCAAGAATTTCACAATATTTTACAGTGTAAATTAAGTTCTTGAAAGAAACTAGCTTTAAGATAACCTATCAAAAATCACAGAAATAAATCAATAGCTTTCTTTAAACCATTTTCATATTCTTTAAAAAGTTTTCTTACTACATAAAACCAACAATATTTCTACGGAAATAAATCCAGCTATTTTCTTATTTTTTTTTACCAAAAATAACTCAATACCAAGAAATGGCAAAAGTTAAGTTTAGTTGTTAGTTATTGAATTCTTTTTGAGACTATATTGAAGACGATTTGATTGCTGCTGTTGCTGCAACTGTTGTTGTTGTTGTTGTTGTCACTCGATTTGTTGCAAGTTGCTGCTTCTGTGATAAACTCAAAAACTCAATTTTCGCATCGGATCTACAAATGCTTCTAAACGGGTTTCCCTCGAGTGCTTTTTGTGTTGTTGTTGTTGTTGTTATCTTTGTAATTGTGTTTGTGTGTCAAACTGTTGGCAGTTATGCGATTCACACACACACTAACACACACACACACACAGAGTACTGAATGCAACATAATGCAGTTGTTGCCACAGCCATGACCAGAGAAATTTTTTGAGGAGAAACGAACTTGAGTTTGAAGAAGGAAACGAAATTCTCCCACAAGTGTGTGTGTGTGTGTGTGTGTGTGTGTGTGTGTGTGTGTGTGTGTGTGTGTGTGTGTGTGTGTGTGTGTGTGTGTGTGTGTGTGTGTGTGTGTTTGGGGAGTTCATCGTTGTTGTCGTTCGTCTGCCTTGCGCCTAATGACATTTGTGCACAGGCAAGAGAAGGAAGAGGAGGAAGAGGAAGCAGTTGCAACATGTGAGTTGATAAACAACAACAACAACAACAACAACTGCAGAGTGAACAGAGAGTCAACAGATTTTTTCATTATGTTTTCTGCTCGGAGTGTGAAAAAGTGAGAAAACAGTTCAGAAAGCCTTTTCAATGTTAATCCAAAGCTGGCAACAACTATGACAACAACAATACATATTTGCATAAATGCATTAAAAACTAAAAAAAAAAGAAGTTGCAACACGCATCTTTACTTTGTGCAACAAAAGGGTGCATGCCCCACAGGCGTCTCCTTGTAAATTATCGAGTTTATCTGTGTGTGGCAAGAATGACAAGCAACAAAAAATATGGCAACAACAACAATATTGCAAAAAGGCTCATCAAAAATGCAGCATCCCCCCTCTCCCCCTCCCCTCACCAACCTCCCTTAACATATGATACCCTTGCTGCATGTGACATTTGTTTGTTTGTTGCCAGCCAACAACAACAACAACAACAACAACAGCAACAAATATTTGCAGCCAAATTGGCAAGAGCCCATTATTTGAGGGGAGAAGGGGGGGGGGGGGACTCGAAGCCCATTGGAAAACGCGACACGCATTCGAAAAATGCATTTATGAGTGGGAGGGGGAGGTGGGAGGGGGGGGCGTGGCAGATGCCTCTGTTACGCCTCTGCCATTTTGTATGAAATTGCGGTTGTGCAGCATGCAACCCAAAGGGAAAGAAAGAGAGAGAGAGAACCTTTTTTGGATCATTTTTCGCGTTCGCCATTTTGTGCAACGTCGAAAAATAGCCGCAAATATGTAAATTGCGCATATGTGAGTGTTTTGAGTGTGTTGGTGTGTGTGTGAGTGTGTGTGTGTGTGCGTTGACAAGGACAATTTTTCCATAATTATTATGATGATGCTTGGCGCGATGCGCGTTTTTGGCAAACATGCAACAGACAAAACAGAAAACGCGTTCCACAGATGAGAACCATTTTATGGCTGGGAGGGGTTTTTGTTGTTGTTGTTAGAAAATTGTGGCTAACACACAAGCCATAGGCCAATTGTTTATGGACGAGTTTTAAACACGAAAAGTGTTATAAAAAGGAACTAGTTCACAATTAAAGAACTAGTAAGAAACTTAAAACAGGTACAAACTGAACGTGCTTTATGAGAAATGAGAGAGAAATGATGAAATTTTAATATTCCTGCGTCTCGCTCTAACCGACGCATTAAGGGCTACCAGACTGACGCTTAATCAGTGGGCGAGGGAGAGAGAGAGAACTTATGCTGTTTGGTTGTTGGCTGCGGAACTGGAGCACTTAATGGCAAAAGTTCAGTTCGCTGTTGTTGCTGCTTTGGCAATTGGAATACTCTGAATATGCATAGAAAGAGTGAGGGGGAGGGGGAGGGGTAGGGGGGAATTGGAGTCAGTTGCATGCGGCGTCTGGTTTTGATTTGTGAAAGACGTCAAAGTGCGGAATGCAATGCGAATGCAGAGTGGACAAATGGACAAAGTGAAACGGACACACACACATACATACATACATAGTTGATAACTGTTTACCCTGAACGTCAAGAGAGTGGGAGTGGGAGTGGGAGAGAGATACAGTTAGAGAAGAGTTTGAAACCGGACAAACGTTGCGCTAATTATTGCGCATCATTGATTTTAGCGTAGAGCGCAGGAGAAAGAGTAACAGGAGCTATAAATAGGAACACGGGGGAGGAGGTGGGGGGGTGGGGTGACTACAGTTGCGAGCTTGAGCTATCAATGACAGCCTCTGTGCGTGTGTGTGTTGTTGTTGTTGTTGGTTTTTTATTCCTCTTTGCTGTGTTTCAATTTCGAAATACAAGCCATGTAAAGTGTGTAGCGAGGGTGCTGCAGGAGCGAGGGAGGGGGGGAGGCAGCTCATTCGTTTGTCATGAATGAAATGAGCTTTTCTCGTTGAGTCGCCGAGTTTTATGCACACACACAAACATACACAAACAAACAATTCACAGTTGCAAAACACATGCGAAAGCAAGAAAATAAAAAGTTATCAATAGCAAGGCGCAGATTGAATACTCTTTACAGAGATAAGATTTAGATATTGCCGTTGTGTTAGATAACAAGACTTGGCAAGGGATTAATAAATAAACGTTTAATCACGTACATATATTTAATACATACACTTATTTAAGCAACCTTTTAAATATCTTCTCCATCTTTCTTATTCAATCACTAAACTAGTATACCCCAAAGTAAGCAAGTGTACATACAAAAAAAAAAAGTTGAGCTCACACTCAAACAGTTACATATAATGAGATTTGTCCCCCATCCCCCCTCTGCTCCACACACCACCCGCAAAGCATCTCATGTTTACAGTTGATTAGGATTTTTAGCCAATTACAATTACAATTTGGAGCAAGAGGAAGAGCAACAGACAACAACAAAAGCAGCTGCTGCTTCTGTTTCAGTTTTCAACTGCTTAGCGGCGACTTTTAAAGCGACAAACGATTTTCACTTTCTCACTTTTAAAAGTAACTTTTTTATTTGGTATTTTGGTGTAATTGTTGAAGTTTGTGTTTAGTTGTTACTTAAAGCGCTTTTTGATGTTGGCCACATTTTTTTTTAGTTGTTGCACTTTCTATTTTACTTTCATGGGAGCGGGAGAGAAAAATATTGTAGACGATAAATCTAAAAAATTGTCACTCTAACTTCAAGAGTTATTAATTTGATTTCATAAGCCTCAAGCTTAAGTTTGTTCATTAGGAAAAGTAAAAGATACTAAAGTGAAAAACTGTTCAACTTACTTAAAGTGAAAGGCTTTCTTCTTTTTTTGTCAGATATGATGAGAGACTTACCTAAAATGAGAAAGAAATAAAAAATATTTAGTAATTAATTGATTTAAAGAGAGAAAATATTAAGAAATATATAATCATTAGTTAATTGCTCTGGGGAAGTAATTAAATTTTGAGGAAATCATTTGATTGAAATGTTTTTTTAACCCATCAATCAATCAATGATGAAACATTTTTAAATTACCCATTAATTAATTTCCAAATAATTTTGATGTGTAACTAATTTAATTACTTATTTTACAATGCTTCTTTTGTTTTTAAAGCATTGAATTTTGCCATTTTTTTGTGTTTTATGATTTTAAAAATTACTTTTAGAAGCAAACAATCTAAAAACTAATCAATTTTCAAAATTATAATTGAATTTTTGATGCTTTATTTTTGCTGTTGCTTTTAATTTACAGATCAAAGGAGTTTTTTTTTTTTTGTAAATAGTTCAAGTCACGTGTTGTTATTTTACACACACACACACACCTACACACACACTTGGTTCTTACAAAATTGAGCAATTTTTGCTTTCTCTCTACTTTAAATTCCTTGGCCTTAGAACAACAAAAGCACCTCTGAGAGTAACATTCCCTATCCCTACCCTCTCCCCCTCCTGCCACCCAGCCACCTCTATACACAAAAAAGCAATTTACCAGCAATTTTCCCAATCAAAAAACGTGAAGGCAACAAACAACAACAACAACAACAACAATAAACTCAGGGGGCGATAGAGCTTATAAATAGCCTTCTGACGGAAGCTGTGGCAAGCAGCAAGCAGCAGCAACAACTTGAGGCTGCAACAATGCAACAGCACCCCTCCCCCCCTCTTTATGTTGCAAGTGCCACCCGCTTTTGCGGCACATTCCTCAATCAATTTTGTTGGTTGCTTTTGCTCTGCTTCTTATTTACTTTGCATTAATTAAACATGCCCCGACACCTACCCCTCCCCTCCCCCCCCTTCCCACACCCCCTTCTACTCCTCTTCACTCTTGGCGTAGATTTTTCATTCGGCAGCAGAGGCAGCAACATCTGCAACAATCTTCGTTTTATATTTAAATGTCTGTCGGCAGACGCACGTGCAGCAGTTGCCACTACCCCCCCCCTCCCCACCCCTCTCTCTACCCTCCTTGAGCTCATCCGCATTCGTCTCTGTCAAGTGGTGCACATTGCACATCAGCTGTGACCCCCCCCTCTCCACCCCCTCTTCAACTACCCGCTTCAGTTGATGCCACAGTTTGTCATTGTAGCAATTTCAATGTTGCGCTTGTCAATTTCGCTCGAGGGGGGGGTGGGGGGGGAGTGTCCAACATTGCGACATCGACTAATGGCACACTCTACATCCAACTATCTATCTACTCTACCTTAGGCTATACACTATTCTCCTGACACTATCTCTCTCTCTTTTCCTCACTTTATTTTAATTTTACTTGAACCAAAAAAAAGAAGAAAATTGTCTGCCACTTAAAAAAGTTGTTGAGTTTTTCCCGCAGACGACTTTTCATCATCAGATTATTTTTTTTCTTTACGTAATTATCTGGGGGATTTTCAGTGCTTTACACCTGGACATATTTTGGGGATGGAGGGGTGAAGGGGAGGGGTAAGACACTTGTTGAAAGAGGAGGGGAGAAGAATTATGAAGAGGGCTTATTATGATTGTGTGAGATCTTGAGATGAGATGGCAGAAGGTAATTTGTTATAAGGTTAAGAAGAATACAAAATATGAAGTCTGCTTTTAGGGATTCGAAGGAAACTTTCAGTTTCTAGCAGTTAGGAGCAATTAAAAATATATTGATAGGAAAACTTTGATCATAATCCTGTTTAAACAAGTTGAAAAACCCTTTCAATTAAACCACCCAAAACATTTATGAAAGTTAGCATATTTGTAAATCTTTCTCAAAGAGAGAACTGCCTGCAACATTTACGCTGTATGTGGTCTTGCAACATTTTATTGTTGCCGCTGCTGCTGCTGCTGCTGTTGCAATCACAAAAGCGTTGACTGTGCGCTACGTGACTTTCAGCTTGATTTATGGCAACAGTGCAAAAGAATGGCATAAATACTAAATATATAAACTTTATACCAAATAACAATAATAAAGAGATGGAATGAAAGAAAAGAAAGAAAATCGCAACAACAACAAGAGCTTAACCCCACTGTGGCCCCGCCCCCGCCCACGTCTGTCGCGACACTTAAAAACTCATTAGCAACAGTCTCCTCCACCCCCTTCACCCACCCACCCACACAACCACAGAAAAAAAATACAAAAATAGTCAAGCTGCTTGCAACTTGTTGCGCGTCTTGTGTGTTGGTTGGACACAACAGCCACGCCCATAACGCCCAACTCGAAACAACCGCAAAACAGCTGCTCAACTGTTGGGCAACTCTACTGCCCCTCCCCCCCCTATTCTCCCCTTCTCCCTCCTCCTACGCTTGGCAGTTTGTCATGCTTGATCCAAAATCCACTTGTCAAATGCAGAAGAGACACAACAGCGAGGGAGGGGTGAAGGGGTAGGGGGGGTAGGGGAGGATGCCGCAAAATCGCCAGCGAAGCGTTCAAGTAGGAGACGCCACAACGCCAACCAGCCGTCAGTCAGTCATTCCGTCATTCATTCCGTCAACTGTTGTCGACTTATGAGTGTCACAACAAAACTATTTATTTTTGCTTCTCCCCTCTCCCCCTTCCCTCGCCACCCCTCCTTCAGTTTGCTCGCCGCACAACGCGACATTGAAAATTAAATTGTCAGTGGCAAGAACACAACGGGGCAAGGAATGAAAGAAAAACTCGCTAATGAAAAACTGCGGCACTTTGAAGTTTTAAGATCTTGTTGCAAGAGACGAGTTAATGAATTGCAAGGAATTAATGCGACGCTATAACTTCAAAATATACTTAAAAGTGTATTATTGAAACCTCAAAGATCAACCTCAAAATGTTACGAAAATTAAGAAAATTTATTAAAATATTTTTGGTTTGAAATAAAGTTATCTTTCTGGTTTTCTTTCTTAAATATAATATTTATTTTTGAAGCATGCAAAATTTATAATATTTATAATATATAATTTTATCAGCAAACTTTATGACCGATAAAAGAGTTTCGTTAAGATAATAAACATAAAATGGCCATAAGTTTCCGGGTTTGAAGTGCTTACAAAGACAAAGCGAAGCTAAAGATGGATATCAATGATTCAGAGCTTAAGAATATAAACAAAATGAATATTGAATGCAAGCTCATATAATTGTTTAAAGGCATAAAAAGCCGCAGAACAGAAAAAACCAACAATAATGCATAATATTATCATAGTTATAGTGAAAAAAATCTTTTAAACAGCAAAAGATTTTCTACAAAAACTCTTCCCCTTTTAACAGCACTTTTTATCTATTTAATCCTCCCTCTCTCCCCCTATCTTTCTCCTGCTTTTGTTGTTGTTGTTGCTTGTTAAGCAGGTGATAAAAATAGTTGTATTTAAAATGCAACAGGCAACAAAAAAACAACTCAGCTGCTTTATTTCACTATTTGACTTCACCTTTTCGGCTCTTGCAGCAGCTGTTGCAACAAATGGAGTTCTCTATCTGTGTTTACCTGTGTATGTGTGTGTGTGTGTGTGTTGGGTAATAAACCCAATTTCAGCTTTCTCTGGCGACTTCCAGGTTTTGAAATGGAGTTCATTTGAAATTTGTAACTACAGCCCGCAAATGAAGCGCATAAAAAAGGCGAGAGAAAAAGACACTTAAAGTGGAGCACCTTAAAAATAAAAAAAAAATGGTTGTTGTTATTGCCACATGATAATTAAGCAAGCAGGTGCGCGAGTGTGAGAGCGAGATAGCGATAGCGAGATAACAAGAGTCGTTGAAAGTCATCACTCAACAAGAGGCACACGCCTGTCCCTCCCTCCCTCCCCGCTACCCCTCCCTGAACTTAAATATTTACATAAAAAATATTTCAATTTCAATGTGCCACAAAGAAAAATCAACAAAACAAAAGAAACAACAACAATTTTTTACTATTGCTCTTAACAACAATAAAACATAATAAAAAACAAACTATGCCTGAGTGTTGTTGTTGTTGTTTTTATATTGTACATGTATTTTTTATGATTGCTGGCGCAAAGTGCGTGCAACAAAAGTTGCACAGCGAAAAATTGAAGAAATATATCAACGATGAATTAATTAGCAGTTTTTTACGATTTATCATGGGTTGTAAAAGTGCCGAAATGTTGCCAATCTTGCTGTTTTTTTTATAGAGTTGCCACTCTGGTATATTTTTTAACAACTTTACTTTAGTGCCAGATAGTTAATTTGTGAGGAAATGTTTTAGAGCATTTATTTCTAGAGATACTTTCTGGAAAAGGAAGTGGAAATAAATCACAAACAGAAAAAAGGTCAAATTTGTTATTAAATGTTAAACTTAAGTAAATTGAGTTTGTGTATTGTTATTTTTATTGCACTTTTGCTGTCTGTCGTCTGTGTGGCATAAATAAATAAATTAATGTTGTTTATTGTTGGCAAGAAAAGGCAAACCAGGTAAAACGATTCAAATTTATATGCTCTATCAAATATTCATGTAAACATGACAAACAAAAGTGCCGTCGAGCAACAATTGAGATACTTTAGTATCTGTGTGTGTAAAATTAATTAAAACGCATTTCATTTATGAAATTTAAAATGTCACATTTTTTATGATTATATATTAAAGTGCGTCTAGGCACATTAATAGTAAATGTTGTAATGCAAGCGAATAATAATTGATATTCATTAATATTTAATATGCTGCGTTGCACTTCTACTTAACACTAGATGGCGCCACACACAACGCCGCACTTTTTCATGGCTGCTTAATTAATTTGCCATTAAGTATGTGCAAAATTAATGAAATGATTTGTCGCACGAAATCGCAAAGTGACAGCCGCAAGCCAAATCCAATTCACAATGTGTTAATCAAGAGCCTTCTTCAGCCTGTGCGACCCTTTAACCGCAATCTCCTCCCCCTCCTGGCCAATCAAGCGTGGTAAAAACGCTAAAATACATTGATTTTGTGGCACCAAATGCCAAAATGCCCAAGAAGCACGCAAGCATTAAGAGGGGCGGAAAACTGTCCTTGACATATAGAAGAGCGAGGATTATGCTGGTTACCCAGTAAGGGGGCGAGTAAGGGAAAGTGAGATAATGACTATAGATACGAGCCATAGATGGATGGCTGCTTAGACAGATAGAAATCGGACCGAAAGCCAAAGCCCAAAACCAACGCACACAAAGGGAAGAGAGAGAGGGAGATACGGAATGAAGGGGAAGTGAAGACATATCGATGACTTGGAAGCAAGTTGGAAGGAGATTTCTCTACTCTAATCGCAATTGACATAATTACGCAAAGTAGTTTTGCGCGAGGGAGGATAAAGGTGCTTTCCAACACACACACACACACACACACATAGAAGTGTGTTGGGAAGAAAAGTAGAGCCAAAGTCAGGCAAAAGTCGGCGAAGAAAACGCGCAAAAGTTTTAAAACTTATTACCGCAAACGCCTTACAGTTAATACACTTAACAGTACGAGCCAAAAGCGAAGAGAGAAACCATAGAGAACCAAGGAGGAGAGCATAGAGAGGGGAAGGAGGAACGGGGGGGCAGGGAAGTGTGCCTAGTCGCGTCAAGACTTTAAGCAGCCGCTGGCAATGACTTTAAAATTTATTGCTCCAAACACATTTGGGGCAAAATGTTGAGCATATTATCCTATACTATAAAGCCACAAAAAAAAAAAACAGAGCGAGGTGAGCTTAAAGAGTTTTAAGCAGATTTTGACTATTTATAACAATTTTGCGTGTAATTTTTATTACTTTTTCAGTACTTGAAAACAATTCTCAAAGTTTATTTAATATCAAAATAATTTTCGTATGAAATTTATTTATTTTTTTTTTGTTTATTTGCACTTTGAAAATATTGTAGCTTTATTTAATTTAATTTGCAACTTTATGTCAATTATTTTGCTCTTGTATGGCAATTTAATTTTATTTTTGCTTTTACGAAATTTCATCATTGAAATGCACGTTAATTAATTCAAAGAAAACTATACAAAGTTGATTTTAATTATTTATTTTTTCCAGGACTTTCTCGTTGATAAATATATTTTAGTTATTCCTGGAAATGTTTGAAGACCCTCTCGTATTGGTATTCCAGGCGCGTGTTAGTCATTGTAAATAGAGGGAGAGAGTCCTTATCATTTAAAGGGGGGTAGTACCGGGTAGGGTTTAGGGTTGTCGCTTTTGGGCTAGGGCAGTGTGTAATGAAAATTACATGCGCCCCAAGGCCCGTTGAAAACTTCTAAGCAGCAGCAGCAGCAGTTTTTCCGAGCTCCCAACAAAATGTTTGTTCGGAGGAGCTACTAGAAGAAGAAGTAGAGGGTGGAGGGTGGAGGGGGAGTAGAGGAAGAACAGCTCGACAAAAGCGTAAACCTCACGACTGTTTGACTTGTGTTTGTTTGTCCTTGAATTTTCCTTTTTGAAAAGCAGACGCCACAGCAACCACTTCCTCTCCCCCCCCTCGACTTTCCCTCCCTCCCTCAAGTTTAACCATTCAGTTATTATTACAAGCACATTTTCATTGCCGTTCTGCGTGATTCGACGTGGAGCAGAAGCTTAAGGGGCGAGGGGGGGAGGGGTGGCGCCAACGCTGGAATTTTCTTCTCTTTGAGGCAGCCCAAATTGATTTTCCCTCTCAGCTCAGTTCCTTTTGGCTTTGGCTTTGACTTTGGCTTTGGGCTCAGTTGTCAATTGAATGATTGCGTTTTATTTGCTTTTACTTTTTTACAGTTTGCAGCAATCGCACACACACACAACAAAAAACCCACCCCCCAACCCCCTTCCTTTTTAGACAGCATCATTTGTCAGCGTGTTCGAAATTTGACAGGTGATTAGCGAGACAAACATTTTCAGCGCACTGCATTGACAGAGCGAGGGGAGGGGAGGGAGGGAGAGAGGGAGGAAAAGGAAGCGGGTTGAAATTTATTTAAAAAAAAAAGCGCTTCAAGGCTTAAAGGCAAAGTTAATATTTTCTGTGAATTTTTTTTTTTTTTGTTTATGAATTTCTATGGCACAGTTTTTGTTTATTTTTTTTTTATGAATATTTTTCCTTGGAATTTCCTGATTATAAATTTACTTTGAAGTGAAGCTTCTAAGGGTATTATTTTTAATATTACAAGTTTATTTTTAAAAGTAACTTTAGAACGTTTCTTTAACATTCTTTTTTTTCTACTACTTTCCTTACGAACTCTAAAACAGCCTTTTTTATTTTCCTCTATTGTTCCATCTTTTCTACACTAATTAAATGAGAATTTAGCTCATATATCATTTTCTAACTACCTTCAGTTTTTAATTTCCATAAGAAAATATAATTTGTATAAATTTGTTACGCAATTAATTGCATTCGTGCCGGAAGACAATTCCACTTCACCCCCCAATTTTACTCTTTCGCATCTATTTTCTTCTTTCTCTACTTTCCCACCCCCTCCGCTGAACCCCGCTGCCTCTGGCATTAAACCAACAAAATGAGCATTTAGCATTTCGGATTTGTAAAACGCACACAAAAAAAAAATATATATATATACGAAAAGGGAAAACAACAACAACCCTTGCCAGGCAAGGAAATCAGTGCACCTCCCCTCTCCCAGCTGCTTCCCTTGAAGCAAATGCAATCCGCAATTTTCGTCGTTTCGTTACTTTTGCTTGGTTTCTCAAGCATATCAATTCACTTTTGCACCCCTCGAGGGTTGTTGCAGTTTTCACTGCTGGGGTAAGGGGTGAGGTAAGGGGTTGGGTAATGGGGTGGTGTGCATTTAGCTGCCTGTTAGTCGTCTTCTTCTTGTTATTCTTCTCCAGTCGACTGACTGTCTGTCAGAGTTTTCTCCCTCTGTTGTAACGTTTTGTAAAATGTAAAACAAAAAATGAAAATTACACAAAATGAACTGTAAACCTTTTTGGCACGCATTGTCTGAGTGTTAAATCAAAAAAAGTTCCGCTAAAAATAAAGAGGGTTGCTTTACACACCCCCCCCCACCCAGGTAAAGTAACGCCCCCCATGATGAACAAAAGGAAGAAGAAATAAAATTTTACGCTATGCAAAACATTTTTCTAATCAAACATTCCATTTCCATTTGTTGTCCAGAAATAAAATCAGGTTGGGGGTGGTTCTTAGTAAGGGGTTGGGGGTGGGTGTGGAGGGGTTGGTTGCATGCTGAGAATATTGTTTTTTAGCTTTTGTCTCAAGTGTAAAAATTCATTTGCATTCACATTCGTCACTCTCGGATTGTCGCATACCGCAACCCCCCCGCCAACCCATCCCCTTACAACCCCCTTACTAGCATTCCATGCACCCTTGGGCAACCAGTAAACTTCTCTCTGATCCCGCTGGCAGTTTTTATGGTTTACTAATGCGCATTTAGTCGGAATCAATTGATGAGAAATACCTTAATAAATCACATTCAAACCAAAAAAAAAAAAACTACCCTCACAGCCACACCCCCAACCCCTAAACCCCCCGCAAGTGGTTTATAAAAATTCACTGGCACAAAGTGCACTTGAAACATTTTTTGATGTAATTGATTTCACTTTGCGCGCCAGCACAAAAATTAACAGACACCGCTTTTTTTAATGTTCGAATTCAAAGAGTGCTGCAAAAAAAAATTGTTAAATTTATGCGATTTTATATATTTCAGTTTTTAATCATTTCACTGGAATGCCTCTTTTTTCCCGCCCCTTTGTTGTTGTTGTTGTTGCTATCAACCATTGTTTGGCCGTTTGTATTATATAATATTTATTTTTATTTTTTTTTGATATTTTTTCACATGCAGCGAGAAAATGTTCATTTTATTGAGTTTCATTGAAGCGCATGAAATTGCAATAAAAGTCTATTCATGGAAAAAACGCATCTACCCCTCCTTCCCCTCCCTCCCTGCACTTGGTTGCACAGCAGCATTCCCTCTCCTTCCCATCCTTCAGCCCCTGCTCAAGTCAAAATTTGTTGAATTATGCATGGAAAATTTAAAGTCCAATATGCGTTTAATTAAAACTTTAAGCAGCAAATGCAAAAAGTGAAGACAATGCGGGGGAGAGTAGAGGGTAGAGGGGCAGGGGTTAAGCCTAGGCAATTTTTCAGTTTTTGATTAATATTCTTCTCTTTTTTTTTTGGCATCCACACAATTTGAGAGAGTTCAAATCGAGGGTTAAATTATTTAAGAACATTGAGAAATGTAAATTAATTATGATATATGTATGGATTATGTTTATGATCTTTTCAAATTGAAAAAGTTCAACGAGCAAGAGAATTAATGGGATAAAAAGAGGGTTTAAATGAAATTTGATGCACTCTTTATTATAAAGGAAAGAACGAACGATTTCAATCAATTAACAATTCTAACCAAGAACGAATCCTTCGAGTATCATAACAACTAATAACTGCTCATTGAGGTGCAATCTTTATTTCCCTTCCCCCAAAGTGTCTTCCAAATCAATGTCAAGCTCAAGCAAAAGTATTCCCAAATCACAATTTGGCCCAAAGAGAGTCAAGGGAGAGAAGAAAAACGCTTTCAGCTATGCAGCAAGGATTGCAGATAAAATAGAAGAGGGGGAAAAAAAAACAACTAGAAAACAGAAAACATCGCGACCTTAAAAACGTTTTTGACTAAATGAAGGCAGCTGAAGGATTTGGCCCAGATCTCAATCGTGACCAGAAAAAAAAAGACTCGAAACAGTGCCTGCCATAAATATCTGTAAAACAGAAAGAAACGAAACGAAAAAGAAGCTGAGTTGAGTGGAGAAAGAGAAGGAGAAGAACATGAAAAGCAATCAGTGTATTGACCACAACAATTTTGACATGTTGCGCATACAAATTAGAATGAAACTGAAGAAGCATAAAAAGGGGGGGAGCAGAGAGCGGGGGGTGTGAGAGAAGACGCAGCTGAAGTAGCCGAAAGGCAAGCAAGCCAATCCCCAAAGGGGCGCAAAACAGACAGCAGAAGCACAAGAGGAAGAAGAAGAAGAAAGAAGCCCAGCTGCAGAAAAGCAAAAAGGAAAAAAAAAAAACAACAACTGGCAAACAGAAGCCGCAAAAGCGACAAGCGATGAGCCACAAATACACATACATACAAACAATGAAATACACAATGGAGTGGGCAGAAAAAAAAAAAAAAAGAGTGCAGAAAGTGTTGACCAAAAAGGAGCACAGAAAAAAAAAAATTAAAGAAAGAAACGAAATGAAACTGAAACGAGCAAAAAATCCAAACACATAAAAATCAAGCTTTACAAAAAAAAAAGAGCGCAGACAATGGATACACTTTAATTAAAGTGTTTATGCGCTTTAGGGTGAGCCAAAATGTTAAATGCACTGATTGTTGCACCAAAGAAAAAAAAAAAACGTGCACAATTGGAAAAAAAAGCAAAAATTGTAACAAGAAATAGAAAATGATTTACCGAAACCTTAACTTACTTTTATATTCTATCTGAGTTTATAATAAAATGTTAAAAGTTTTATTTTTGTGTTACAAAACTATTAACAAAGTTGGAAGAAGCCTTTTTTATTAGATAAAAAAAATTCCCCCCGCTGTGAATCGATGAAAACTTTTAACTGAGATATCTTCTGACGTTCTCAATACGAAATGTTGCCAAATTGGCAAAGGTATATCACAAAAACATAAGTATTCAATCCCAATGCTAATGAGAAAGAGTCGTCAAGAGACAGAGAAGAAGCAGAAAAAAAAAAGAGTGGTCAAACAGTAGCCAAAAGCGTAAAACGGTAGCACAAAAAGCAATAAGAAGAAGCAGAAGAAGCATGGAAACATTCCAATACAAAAACGCAATTCAATCAAAATGTACAACGTGAAGTCAGCTACAGCAACGGTTAAGGTGTGACCAGAGAAGCGAAGAGTGTTAGAGAGGAGTGGTGGGGGGGGGGAGTGGGGGCAAACTGAATGCCTGCACGTTTCGCAAGCGTTTTTGCGGGCGTTTAAAAACGCGTTCCGCGTCACGAATGCAAATCGCCAAAGCAATAAAAACAAAACAACGGAAATCTAAAAGATAGAATGTAAGAAATAAAGAATAGTGTGTGCTAGATATGCAATTAAATAAAAAAGATAATGCACAAACATTAAAAAAGTTATGAATAAATATAAATGATTAAAATGAGTCACCAAAAAAAAACAAACAAAAGAGAAAAGCTTAAAACTAAAAACTAACAGAAACGTGCCTTCAAAACTCTCCAGCTGAATATAAGTTTTAGAAAAATATTGCCAACAAATGCAGAAAATTGTGAAAAATTTGAAACCAATGCCGAGGTCACTGCGAAAAAAGTTAAGTTGAAATGTTATTGAATTTTTATGGCCAAAAGTAACAGTAACCGAACAAAAGTTTGCAATTATTATTATTGTTGTTTGTCTCTCTGTTCTTATTGCACAATGTGCGCTTTTTTAGTTGTTGTTGTTGTTGTTGTTGTTTTTAGTGTGCGAGTCGTTTGTTTAAACAGCTGCCAGCCAACGAGTTGAAAGCAAAGCAGAAAAACACCAACAAAAAGATACAAAAGTAAAAAAAGGAACGTGCGCCTGATGTCGCATGCATAAACATAGATACAAATAACGGTATACAAATGTGGCACATAAATTCCATATGCCAAAAGCGCCAAAAAAAAAAAAAAAAAAAAAACTAAAGTGAGAACAGTGTGGAAGAGGAGGGGGAGAGAGGGGACAACTGGCTCAAAGTATTATCAGTCAAAAAAAAAAAAAAAAAGTTTCAAGCTAAATGCAATAAAAAAAAGCACACGCAAAGCAAATCTCAGGAGATTACGAAGAAAGGAGAGGACGGGGGGGAGGGGATGAGTGCTACTTCAAAGTGTAGGCGCCATCTGGCGGTTGAGTAGAGAAATCAAAACAAAAGTTTTATTGGTTCAGCACAAAATGGAAAATCGACAAATAAACTCTAAATATAGAACTTAATGGGAAAAATAAGAGAAACTCGATTAAAGAAAAAAAGTTCTCAAAATAATATTTCAAGACGTAATTTATTTTATTTTATTTAATGATTCAAAGGTGTAAAAATTAAATTTGTCTCATTATAAGCGTTTTTTTGAATACAAAATGTAGAAAAATATTTTTTTTTCCCAACTTCAGATAATTTGATATTGCATAACATTGAAAATGTTGTCAGAAGTAGCTTTAAAAAATATATATCAACATCCAAATGACTTTGATTGATGGTTTTGAGCTCTTTTTCACACACATTTCAAGTTTGTATGAATCCAAAAAATATATAAAGATAAGGATTATAGTTTATAGTTTAGTTTTTACCATATACTACCTACACACATTCTCTATTTGCATAACCCAATTTTGATTTACTATTTCGAATGCAAATTGTCAGAAAGAGAGAGATAGAACTTCAATTTTGCCCCTCAAAATAAAACCTAAAAAGAAAAACGGGGGAGGGGAGGAGGGGCAGAGGGAGGTTTTTGCAGCAGCAGCTGCTGCATTGCATTTTCCTGAATTGTTCTCGTTTTTCGTGGCATTTCCGCAGCGGAGGAAAATGTTGCTTTTGCACGTAAATTTTGGGCCAACAAACAAACAAAATATTTGTTTAATTTATTTTAATTTCAAAGTTGCAGCCGCTGCTGTTTTTACTAGTTTTTCCAAAAGTCATGGAAATACACAGAGGGGGGAAAAGTGAAAAACGTGCACTGCACGCGTTTATATATATATATATATTATGTATCTGGAAAAAAGGATGCGCCAACAACAAAAAAAAATAGAGAATGTTTTTTTTTCGGGTAAAACGAGCCACAATCATAATTCACGCGGGTGCGAAAGAGAGAGGGAGAGAGGGAGAGAGGGAGAGGTGCCAGGAAATGAAATGAATGTGAGGAAAACTCAAAGGAAAAGCAGGTAGACAACAACAAGAAGACGAAAAAAAACCCAACAGAGGGCATAAATAAAACCAAGCGACGACAAACGAAATATAAAAAAAAAACCCAAAGAAACGCAGAGAGGGAAGAAGTAGAGAGGTACAAGTAGTGTAAGAGGGAGGGAGAGAGAGGCGTCGTGTTCTTAAGTATCCTGTTTGTGTGTGTGCGCTGTGAAAACACGAAATTGAAAGACACTTAAAAATAATAATGCAACGCAAAGGCGGCACAAGAATGAGAATGAGCAGAATAAAGAGAAGTGCGAGAACAAGCGGAGATAAACTCAACGAAGGATACTATTTATTAACGAAGAGGACACAAAATATATTCATAATTTACAGGCACTTTTAAATACCATTTTACTATTGATACTCAAGATAAAAAGGAAGAAGAAGAAGAACACATTACGGTTCTTTATTCTATCAGCTTCTTTGCTTTGCTCTTTGCTTCTCCAAAGCTCTTCTCTAATGGCTTTTTAATTATTAGCACGGACGACAACAAAAGTGTCTTTTGCTGTTGTGTCATTGTTTATGATATTAAGTTTTATGATGAGGTATTATAAATTAGTTACGATGTGACAAAGATCAAAAATAAACTTTAAGCCAATCATAAAATTTGTATTTAACATAAATTGAAGTCATAATCGTTTTGAACTGATGAAAATTCAAATTAATTCTTGATTTATTAGTCATAAAAATGCTGACCATAAGTTTGGAATCATAAAGAAACTATTTCGTAAGGGCATACAAAAGTTCACATGCAAGTTCAAACATGTAAAACTTTGAGTTTAGCAGCCAGAAATCAAATACACATAATAATACCACCCGAGAGATCGTTTACCGTTAGAGTTCCGCAGAGAGTTCATTGATTTTGTGACTCGACTCGGGCGACAACAACACAAACTTGACGACTAGCTACAGTGTGGAGCGAGAGGGGGGTGGGGGGGGTGGCTAACGGAAGTGGGTTGACACAACTCACGCACATGTGTGTGTGTGTTCGTGTGTGATTTTGTTTGTGTGTGTTTGTGTCAGAGGTCCAATTAAAATGTCAAATCAAGACGTTTTATTTATTAAATGATTACACACTACAAAACATAAACATAAACAGCAGAGAGCGAGAAAGATGTAAACGCTATAAAAATCAAACAATTTTGTGCGTGGGCAAAAAGACAAAATGTTTAATCGGGAATGGTGAAATTTTGTCAAGTGTCAAACTAAATGTTGTTAAGTATTTGGGGAATTGCCTTGTTAACAAATTGAAGAAGTGTGAGAGTGTGTGTGTGTTGATTGACTGATTGATTGACCAATTGAACTGAACAGAAAAAGAAGTTTTGTGGTCCAAGCGCAAAAAAAAAAAGTTTTATTTGCAGTCAAAATGATCAAAAAGTACATTGACACGCACAGAGTGCGCAAAATAGAGAGAGAAGAGAACTTAACGACCTAAAACCAACGGTAAAAACTGTCAATGAACGACAAAACTCCAAAGAACAACAACAACAGCTAAAAACTTGACTTAACGTAACGTGACGACAGCAACAACAAGAATGGGGAAGAGCTAGACGCAGACAACAACAGGTGCAAGCAGGAAGCTGCAGAGAGGGGGAGAGAGACTGGAAGGAGAGTGGGGGTAACTGGAAGATTGGCTGCCTGAAAAGCTGTCATAAACAAAAAACTTGTGTGCGCCAAAGTGGCAGAAAAATAAAGGCAAATAAAAGAGACCAAGTTCAAATTGAATACTGAGGCTTAGATGAAAATTTTGCAGCATGCTCAAGTCAAGTGAGTTAAATTTGGATAATGGCGAGTGCAGATAAAATCGATAAGATAACACAATGGCAAGATAATGATCATTAAAAGGCAACATTGCCTGATAAATTATTCATATTTCTCTGTTATGATTTATGCAGCAAGTTAAGTTCTGCATGAAAATCACAATAATTCCATTTTTCAATAATACAAAACTCGTTTGCATCAGCAAATTTCTTTCACAGACATTTTAACATAAATATGATATTAATATTCTGCAGTCGCGTCATAAATTATGAGAGAATTGCTTGTTATACAAACGACTGGAATGGAATGTGTGTTTAGCTATTTGATCTTTTAGCAAAGATAAGCTGGTATAACACTTGGCTATGCAAATTAATCTCTCTCTCTTTTTGCTTAACATTTGACTCTCATTTGTGCAATGTGCAGTTGCTGTGCTCTTCACACCTGATTGACTTACCGATCAAAAATATGTTCCATAAGCTGTGCGTTCTGCCGTTGTTGCTGTTTCTTCTGCTGCTCCTTCTCGCACTTGATGCGGTTGCGCGTTGTTGTTGTTGTTGTCGTAGTTTTCATCTTGTCGTTTTATTGTTGTTTACTTTTGCTGCTACACACTATTATTACTATCGTCGCTGCAGTTGACGTTTGTCTCGGCACAAAAAAACTTTTGTTCACTTCGCTCTCTTTTCTGCGAATTGTTACGGTAAAAGTTTGGATGCTGCTACTCCCCCTCCAACTCTAGCAGCCTGCGTCACAGCAGCGCCACATAGCGGCCAAAAATTGTTTTGTTTGTTGGGTGTTTTTTTTTTTTGATTTTCGAAAATAACGTAACGAAAGAGTTAGGCCAAACGAAAACAACAACACAAAACTCAAAATTCAATATGGCGTCACTTTGGTTTGTTGGCCCTTATGCTGCTTCTGGCCAGGTCTTAAACCTCAAGCATTTTCTTTGCCTTGCTTTTGCTTTTGCTTGTTGCCTGCACTTCACACATACACACACGCATACATTTACGCGCGCAACGCACACTTTTTCACTGTTATAATCGGCCGTTTGCTTTGCTCTTGCGCTATGCTGCGGCCTCTTGTCGTTGTTGTTGTTGTTAATCAGAAATCACTAATGTTGTTGTTGTTGTTGCTCTTGCATGCAGGCGACGACAAAAAAGACGCTTGAAAGGTTTCCAAGAAGCAAACACTTACACACATACACTAATACACACAGGCACGCACGTATAAGACCTTTTTTTTCGTTAAGCGACGCGCGCTGCTTCTTATTCTGCTTGTGCAGTTGTTGTTGTTGTTGTTGTCTGGAAACCTGTTTGACAGGTAAAAGAGAGCCGCTCTTGCAGGCGCAAAGCCGTCGTCGTCGACGTTGAGATCAAGTAAAACTAATGATGCCAAAGCCGGCGTCGACGTTGATGACGCAGCTGCGACGGCGACTGAGGCGTACACTAATATTGTTGTTGTTGTTGTTGTTGCTGCTGCTGGCGTTTCTTGGGTTTGGTTTCGTTTAGTTTGCTTGCGTTAATTGTTTTGCTTTGTTAAATTTGCTTTCGTTGTTGTTGTTTGTTATTGCAATTTTGCTTATTTTGCAAAACGAATTTGCTATGGCTTTTATAATAATTACACTTTATTTGTATTTCTTGTATACTTCCAGCGTATGCGAACGGTAAACAAAACGAAACGACGCGACGCAAAAATCGTGCTTGTATTGTTGCTGTTTGCAGCTGTGAACGGCGAGCGAGACCGCGACACGTCCGTTCGTATCGGCAAACGAAAAGAGAATGCAGACTGCTAACGAAAACGAAACGAGCTGCGCACGAATGTTAACAGCATGTTAAGAGCTCAAATCTGTACACAAAGTGGCTCTCTTTTATAATTTACAGCAGCTGTCAATGTTAACAAAACCGACTCTCTTAAAACAAAACTTGTTTTGTAAGCCAGATTTTAAGCAGCAACAGGCAAAATATTAGCGAGATCGGTGTGGCTATAAGGAAAATGCAATTAAATATATTAAATGATTATAAATATTAAATTTAAGGCTAACTTTTTAAACCGTTCTTTATAAATATTGCTGCTTAATATAAGAATTAAACTTTACTTTTAATTATAATAAAATATATATTTATATTTCAGTTTAAGCCACGAATAAAATTATTTGAAATTAATGTTAACGTGCATTTTAACTGCCGCTGTTAATAATATTTGTGTTGCCTGCTTTTTTGCCGAAGCCGAAAAACAGCAAAAGAGCGCCGAGAGAGCGCAAACTGTTAACAGCTTAACGAAGCATATGAACTTAACGAAACCCACTTAACATTGGGCGCGCTCTTAACCTGCACTAACAACAGCCTGTTAAAAGACATAGCAACACGTAGCGTTTTGCGCGCGTTTTCCTAGCGTTTCCCAAAAACTTGTTTTGCTGCTGGGCCAACAACAAGTTATTTTGATGAGGAAAATCGACTTGATGGAAAAACCAGTTGGTTAACTTGTCTGCTCGGCTTGACTTGTCTTGTCTGAAGTTGAGTTGCTGGCAGCGGCAGCAGCAGAAACGTTAACTACGATCAAATCCAAGCAGTCCGCAGCAGGGGCAATGTCTTAGACAGAGATGGCATGAGATAGCATTCAAGTTTCGTTCAGTTTTACCGATCGCTCTCTTGACGAGCTCCACTTTTAACCAGTTTCGCGTGTCTCCATTGCTGTTGTTGTTGTTGTTGTTGGTTGGTTTGGTTTTTTTTTCTTCGTCTTATGTTGATTGCTTGCATGTCTCTGCTTCTTCTTGAGTTGTTTTTTTTTAACGTTCTTTGGCTGTCGCCAGAGTTCATGTTTGCTTAAGCTGCCGTTGAAGTCGTCTCCCCCGCCCCCCAACCATTGCTTTGCCGAAGAGCTCTTTAACCAGTTTGAAAACTTGTTCGTGCGCCGACAGAAAGCTAAAAACTATGAAACTCAACTAAAAGCACTCGCTTTGCATGACAAATCGCAAATGAAGAGAGGGAAAAGCAGAAATTGAATATCAAACTTTGTAAATATTCATTTTACGCACATTTTTTGATTTGTTGTTGATTGAATTTTTTTTGTTGGTTGATTAAATGCCCAAAGGCGACGCACATGAATTATGAGTAAGACAGAAAGAGACGGGAAAGATTTTCTAGTTCTTTTTTAAACCTTCAGATGGCGCTTACAATACCTTTTCCCTACACCCCTACACCCCTCCACCCAGCAAGGCCAACTAAATCGAAACACGCAACTCTCTTGTAATTATCTTTAGCAGCTACCTTGCTTCCCCCCTCTAACCATTCTCCCCCTCTCGAACATCTTGTTGTTGTTTGTGTAATTGCTTTAATTTTACAGTTTCACGCATAAATTTTGAAGTCGCACAATTTTTGACCCCATGAATATTAATAGCGAAAATTCTGTTTTGGCTTCTGCTGAGAAAATTGCCTACTTTTTCTTCATCTTCTTCTTCCTCTCGTACTTCTTAGCTGTAGATTTAATAAGAATAAGAAGACAGACAAAAATTACTTAAATTATAATAATAAAAATAATTATTTAAATTAGCATTATGTTTATCTGAAAGGGTATTGATCCCCTTTTCTCTTCCCCCCTCTTAAGTTCTTATTTTGTTTTGCGCATTGATTTCGTTTTGGGAATTTTGCAAAATTTTTGATTAATTAATTCCCTTGAGTATTTTTTTTTTTTGAATATTTTCTTTGAACTTGTAATTGGATTATGATTAATCAAAGTTGTCTGTTAACCAAAATGCAAAATTATTTTAAATTAGTCAAGGTTAGAAACTTGATTGAATAAATAAGTAAATAAAGATAAATTGCACAGACTGTGGAACGTTTAAGGATAAGGGAAAGAAGTAGGAATGGAAAAAGGATAAAAACTTTTTACTATTTAAACCTATTTTTCTCATTTTCTTACTTTGTATCTTAAGTATTTTTTTAACTGTTCCCCGCTTGCCCTTTTTCCCTCTGTACACTTGTATCATTTTCGTTAAAGCTTAAACCTTTCAAGGTTCTCGTTTTTTAATGCTTCTTTAACTCATCAAAAAAGTCAATCAAGTGAAAAGTGTAGAAAGCCAAAGGCCAAAGTCAAAAGAAGTCAGTTCAGTTCAGTTCGGTTCGGTTCAGTGAACAAATATTGAAAATTGGATTTACGTATCGGATTTCCATTGATTTTCTCCCCCTCAACTTGAAACTTTAAATCAAACTGATCCAAAGTCAAATGAGTTTTTGATCTACAAGTTTGGAGAAGGGGGAAAAGCAAACAAACCAAAATTAGAAAAAGAAGAAAAAGAAGAAGATGAGTTGAAATTAAAGTATATTCCGTGATCGCATGATCTTGTGCCCTTTTTTTATTGTTGTTGTTGTTTGTTTGTTTGTTTGGACTCGAGGGCTTGAATTACACATAGATTAAGCCAACATAACAATAAAGTCAGGCGGGAGAGGGGAGAGAGAGAGGGAGAGTGAGAGTAGGAGTATACAGGTAGAAGAACAATGAAAAACTGAAGAAATGAAGTGGAACATTAATACAAGAGGGGAGAGAAACAAGAGAGGAAAACAGAAACCGCAGTCGAGTTAAAAAATAAAAAAAAAAAAAGAGTTGAGAGCTGCAGGTGTGCAGGCAGCAGGGAAAGAAAGAGGTAAGGGGAGAGGGAAAAGAAGAAGAGACAGACGAAAGCGCAACCAACAATCAACATAACATTGCAGTTGGCCTGTCAGTCAAGTCAAGTTAACTCTTAGCCAAGTTCGCCATATGGCCAAAAGAGATACATACATTTATAGATCCTCACTCAACGACAAACTTAGTCAGCAGAGTTGCCATTATATAGAAATATTTATATGTACATATATGAAAAGGAATCGCAACTTGAAGCTTTAAACGATTTTAGACACTAAGCAACAAGGTTCAAATAAAAAAATCTAAAAGACTTCCACAAAGTTAAGAGAAAAAATATATTAAAGAATTTTTAAAAATAAGTTTAAAAGCAGAAAGATCCTTAGAAATTATCATAAAATAAATTAAATATCTTAGATAAGTTTGGTTTTTTGTACTTTAATAAAAAAAAAATATCAATTGCATTTTAAGAAAAATTATTTTTGTAATTAAAAATGAATACTAAGAAACGATCTTTTTCACATGGTATACAATATTTATTTAAAGAAATTTTAACATATTAATAGAGGAATTAGCAAATTTCAATATTAACCCTCCGTTTTCCGCATATTTCGATAACCGAAGTATAGAAAAATTTCCTTATATCTATCCTTGTATTTGAAGAAAACAAATATTTAGGAAAAGTTAGAAAATTTCAGTTGATTGGCTCAATTGGAAGTGTATGTTAAAATTTAGGTTGAAAATGAAATGGGTCTGGCTGGACCCATGCGGTAAACGGAGGGTAAAATAAGAATATATAATTTTTTATGAGTTTTCCAATATTTATACTTATTATTTATTTTTTTTTCAATATTTTTTTTAATTTGTTTAACTCTGTTCAATATTCTTGAGAATATAAAGCACTTCTAAGTCCCAGAGATTGTACTTGAAAATCTACTTTTTCATCACTAATATCAAGTACATACTTGATCCAATATCAATCCACAAGTATTAAGTACATATATAAATGCAATTCGTGCTGTTCAGTGTTTTATTTTCTTTCTGTTTTTTATCCATACAATGTACAAAGTACTTAAACTGACCAATGTCTGCGCAGAGTTTGCTGCGTTGTCGTTTTATACCATATGCATGTGTGTGTGTGTGTGTGTGTGTTGAATGTTGTGCGTTGAATGTTGAATGTTGCGAGTGTTGCCTTTTGGTCGTGTCTTTGTCGTCGTCTGCTGTTGGCCAAGTTAATTATAGGTTGAGGTTTACGAACCCGCCAGCCAACTCAGCTCAGTTAACCAACTCAGACCAGCTGCAGACTCTTCTTCTCTTGCGAAAAAGGAGTTGCTTGCAACATGCAACTGTGCAACAGTCGAGGCAGGGATGCAATTGCTAAATTGCAGGCTCTATGAAAATTGGAACAGCCTGCGGTTTCGATTTTAAAAAAACACA
This sequence comes from Scaptomyza hsui, assembly GCA_018152825.1. NCBI lineage: Eukaryota > Metazoa > Arthropoda > Insecta > Diptera > Drosophilidae > Scaptomyza > Scaptomyza hsui. The sequence goes on from JAECXO010000280.1 coordinate 2,108,225, forward strand.
GAGAGCAAAAGAAATAAAAAAGAAAACGTAACTCACGCATTTGCCACATGCTGTTGTTGTTGTTGTTGTTGCCTGTGATTAAAAAAAGAAGAAGAAGAAAAACTCTTCTTTTTTCAAACTCACGCAACACTTGAGGGCTGGGCATCTTTTAATGTGTGCACCGAGAGAAAAATATCAAGAAACTTAATAGAAAATATTTAGTAAATTCCTTAATTGAAAATCTTAAAAACCATTGAAGAAATGCAATAATAATAATTTCTGAGAAATCTTTTATAATTTTAAGTTTAAGAGTTTTACTTTATTTTCAGACAACATTTTTGATTATTATCATATTAAATCTAGAAATGCTAGCTAAAAATTCGTAAGTCTTGTATAGAAAGTTCTTAAATAGATATTTCATTTCTTGGAACTCACTTTCTGTCAGTGTTTTTCTTTGTATTTAATATGAAAGAGAGTCGAAGATTTGTGCCCCGTAGTGCTCTGGATTTTGAGCCATTAGCCAGCCAGCGCCTTCGCTCACGACACGATTACGACGTAATTTTCCATTTTCCTATTTTTTCTTCTTCTTTCTGCTTCTACTTCTACTTCTCTGGTTCTTTGTGGCCTTATGGGTAACTGCTGGCCATAAGGAACTCAATGGGAATTAAAATGTTTGTGTGTTCTGCCTACAACAACAACAACAAAAACAATTCAAGACACTTGAGACCGCCCAAAGTGCAGGAGGGGGGGAAGTAAGCACTCTAAGGGGGTTTTTTCTGATATCTCAAAAGTTCTTTTGTGCGTTTCTGGTCTCTAATTTAATTTCCAATTGCACATAATCCGTTTTTTTATTTTTCTTTCGAGTATTTGTCATAAAATTTGATGCGTAAATAAAAGATGAAAAATAATACAAACATATATGAACTCAGAATTTGTTCTTATCTTAAGTGGGTGACTAGTAGATATCCTGAGAAATTTATCTTAAATGAACTTTTATACAAAATTTCATAGCTGTAGTTTTATATACTCTGAGTTCCTTGAGATCAGTTGAAGATTGAATCAACTTTTGTTAATAAAATTACTCATAAAAGCTAGTAGAAACAGTTACTGCTTTCCTAAGCAAATACTACCCCATATTAACACATCTACAGGGTATATACACATAGTATAAAGTGAAATGAAATGAAATAAATTGTTGAAGAGAAATGCTTGTAATTGCCCAGAGGGCTTAAAGAACTGTATACGACACCTACTCTAACAGCAACAACAACAACAACAATAACAACAACATCTTGTTGTTTGATTTCATGTTTCATTATTGTTGGCCACAGCAAAAACATACAAAAAAACACAAAAACATATACAAATAATAATAAAATTGTTTGTCAGTGGCAGTTATACAGTTAGCTGAACATTGGAAATAAACTTCAAATGACAATTTGTATAGACTGGCTGCGGTTTGTAACAACACACATCATCCCCACACTTCTTTTCAAAGATTTCTAAAGAAAAATACATCAGAATAAAAGCAACAATTTAGCCAACAGCAAATGTAAAAAGTTGGGGATCAAATTGTTTTCCTTTCTTTTTTTTTCTAGGAAAAAAAAATATATATTTTATTTTTTAGCTAGGTATTTTACTTCAATGTTGAAGAAGTGATTATTTTTCTTAGTTTTTTTATTCCAAATATTATTTAAGTTCCAAAAATATTCTTTTAAAATAATTTTCATATTTTTCATAAGCTATAAATTCTCCATTTGTATTTTTTTCCAGAATAATCTTTGTATTTTAAGACAACTCTCTAACAAAGTACATAATTGACTAGAAATTATTTATATTTAAGTTGAAGTACACTTAAAATGCAGCTTGTTATGTTCTGCTTTTAGTTTCCGCCAACTATTTTAAGAAATTATTTTTAACGTCTTTTTTCCTTGCTTTGTAATTCGATTAAATAATGGTTTATTCAAAGAGTTGCGCCAAAGGGGCAAGTTTTAAAGTAAAGTACCCCTAACCCTTTTCCCTTCTACTCTCTTCCCCCTTTGGCAACTTGCCTCTTTTGATGCATCGACGCTCAGCAGCAACAGCAACATTTCAAAGTTAATCCATTAGGATGCATTGCATTTTTAATTTGACATTTACAACACACAAATTTGCTTCGCTTCAACAGAAGCAACAAGAACAAAAGCAACAAGAATTGATTTAAAACTTCTTTTTGTTGAGTTCGAATAGACCACTTGTCATTTGGGGTTTGTTTTTCCCCCAACTTCTGCCCCCAAAATAGTTTAAATATTAAATTAGCGAGTTCGCAATGATTTTCCAACAACAAAGGCCAATAGGGGATTCATGCATTGTCTACTCGCCGCTAGATGGCGCAATTTGCATCCACAATCCACAATTGCTGAATTATTCATGCGACATTTTGAGGTTTGGCAATCGAAGCGTTCACATTTTGATTGAGTTCAAATAATAATAGCTAAAAACAAAGAAAATTTTGAATAGCAAAATAAAGTTCTTCAGTTTTCACAACCTTCAGTTATTAAAGTATTTAAAAAAAAATTGGATATCCCTCATTAAGTGTACTTAAAAGTGTTCCCAAAGGGGGCGACGAGTTAGCCACAACAGTTTAAGCTAAGTACATGGCCAAGAACAAAGTAAGTTAACAGCCCCCCCTATTTTTAGTTCCCTAAGTCTGAACATTTTGATGGCCATGCATTATAACCAATAAAAAAAAGTTTCCACAGAAAGCGTTTAAGGTTCAACGCCCAAGTCTCAAGTTTCACATGTATGTAAATTGTTTGCTGTGTGTGTGTGTGTGTGGGTGCTAGTTGGCCAATTGTTGTTGGCCTTGTGCAAATTGGCAGGCGTTTTCAGCTGTGTTTGCTGCTAATTGCGGGCCCAAAACCGCCGGAAAAGCCAAGGAAAGCCAAAGCCAAGCCCAACACCCACACACACACACACACACACACACATACACACGCCAAAGTCCACAATTAGCCAAATGTAAGGAAGCCAAAACGTTAACAACGCTTAAAATTGGCCAGATTCTTTTCGCAGCTACCATATTGGCAAGAGAGAGCAACAATTATGGCCAACAAGCACATTTTCCTAATTGCCAACAGGAAGGCGCAAAGGTGTTAAAGGTCAGGCAGGGGGGCAACAATGGGTTAACAGGCCGAGAGAGATCCAGCGCACGTTAAGAGAGAGAAATTAATAATTTTCGGTGGTTTAATTTGGACATTTTACGTGTGCGAAATACTAACAAAATAAACGGCAACAGCAACATCCTTGGAAAAGAAAGAGAAACCAAAAACCATCGTGGAAAATGCTCACAAAATATGTGAATGAACGTGCGAGAGTTGTGAAAGTGCTAGACTAGAAGATGCCCTCTAAAAGTTAAAGGGTTTTTTTTTTAATTTAACAATATTTTATAGCCAGAAACGGAATTTAAAATTTTCTTCTTTTTTTAAAACTGTAAGGTCATGGCATAATTCTTTCTTTTTTTTTAATAATTTTTAACTTTTTTCTTTCTACCCTTAAAGATCCTCTAAGAATTCGAAAAAATCTTTATTTCTTCCATAGAAATGGTCTGCTTAATTTACTGAGTGCCATATTTGTCAGCTTTTGAAAGCTGTAGTAAATTCAACAGAGGACTTATTTATTCACCTCAATAAAAAAATCCTAACCTTAAAAGTAAAATTTGTATACTAACTTCTCGTCTCCGATCCACACAATACCAATTTTTAATATCTACAGGATATATCTATAAAGATTCAAGTGAAATGGAAATGGAAATGCGAAAATGTGAAAATGCTGAACTCTGCAGTTTAGTAATGCGCGCTTGTATGTGTGTGTGTGTGTGTGTGTGTGTGTGTGTGTGTCGGAAATTGAGGAAATGCCAATGCGAACCACTCGAACTATGCACATGGACTGCATAATTGGATCTCAGGCAACTATTGCCACCCACTTCCCTCAGCCCTTAGATAGTCAAGGGAGGGGAACAAAGAATGGGGAATTTGCTAGGGAAAACTGCAACTGGCGCTCAATTAGAACGAGTGGCAAACTGATTGAATCGTCACAAGGCAACAGTAGCATCAACCCCTCCCCCTCTCCCCTTCCCCCACACACACACACACACACTATATCTCTGGCAACAGCTTCAACACATTAGTCAAAGTTCTGGCCAAAAGCGTCTAATTTTTGTGCAAACTTCTGCTCTTGCCGCTGCTTTGCTGCATTGTTGTTGTTGCTGTTGTTGTTGCTGTTGCAGTGCGCCTCAATGAATTGTTGCAAGAACTAGAAGAGTTGACTACATCCTGTTTCAAGCTAACGGCTATCGGCTCTAACCGGATCCAAATCTTCTCCTACCACCAAACACATACAACTCTCTTCTTTTTGTTTGCCTCTTCTTTCTCCCAATACAGAATCCTTCTGTGTGCCGAAATCGCTTTTCAACATAGCTGCAAGTTTGTGTATGAAGCGGGTACTTTAGCTATTCAATGGCATTAAAAAAAAATGAAATTTAAAAATAAATTACAAAACCCTATTTTGATGGAATTTTATCTGATTTTTGAAGAATTCTTTCCAAATAAATTTCAAAAAAATTTCTTTTCTACCACAAACGATCTCATATTGTAGCAAAGTCTTAACACCCCACCCATACCCTTCCGTTAGAGTATTCCCACTTCGTATAAACTTCAACTTCAACTGCATTCTGAGCAAATTGTTTCTCGACTTGTTCACATTTGTCTGCGGCCAATACAATTTTTGGCACGCCTAAGCCAAATTAATTAACTGCTGAACACACAGCCAACGATTCCAATGGCCAAGAGGGGCAGAGGGGGGGAGACATAAGAAGGTATAAGCAGCCAGGCAGCAATGGCAATGAGCATTTACCGTTATAAGCCTTGACTCGAATCGAAACGAGCCAAAAACGCAGCTGAAAAATCGTCGTCAATTTCAAGTTTTGCAGCTCACGAGAGAAGATGCCGGCTAAAAGTGTGCATGTGTGTGCGTGTGTGTGTGTGTGTGTGTGTTAATGTGTGTGTGAGTGTATGCAGGACTTGTTTTTGGCCAGTGGCAAACATTTTGGTTGACTGCAGCAACTGCAACGAAATGCGCCGTTATGTGACCTCATATGTGGACAAAGCCACCTAAAGAGTGTGAGAGGGGGAGAGGGGGAGTGCAAGGGGGCAAGGGGAGTCTGTCTGGTATTGATACCTCAAGAGTTTTTGGGGGCTAAGAGCTGAGAGCTGAGCCAAATTGGCCAGACGCGATACCGATCGTCGTCGTCGCAAATTGAGCAACTTTTCTGGTTAGCGTGAAAGTGGGCAAAAACAACAAAAACAACGAACACGAGCCTCCAAAAAGGAGGGAGGGGGGAGCATAGCCAGACAGAGGTGAGAGGGGTGGGGGGAACGTGAGGTAGGGTGTGGCTCTGGGCTTTAAACAGTGGCAGCTTCTGTCGCAATCGGCAGCTGCAACAAAACACTTTTGTGAGTTTAGAGTTTTTGGGGCTAAAAAGGGGAACTTGGATAAGGGTTTGGGTATTGGGAAACAAATGAGGCAAAGTTGAAAGAGGTTAAGAAAGAATGATCTTAGATTAGGTAATATAAATCGAGTTAAATCTGTAAGTACTTATCTTAAATGTAAGTTAAAACTATTAAAATAGAATTTAAAGACTGTTTATTAAAAAAAAATATTTGTATTTTATTATGACACTGCTCTCCTCCTCGATTCTCAAAAATTCTAGTAAGCTCAGCCGATTTTGATGCAATTTAGTGACATAATTACATAACGCGCAAGTGCGAGTGTAAGTATAAGTAAATGTTTTAGCATGCGTGTGTTATTGTTATTAAATGTACGCTATTTATTGTACACACACTTGGTTTTGTGTCTACTAAAATTACTCAATAGAAAAATTCTTATGCGGGAATGACACATAAATATGTCTCCAACAATTCTCTTCGTTATATATAAATAGACAAGGGGTTAGTGGAGTTATTATTATTATATAAATTTTGTTATGCACTTTTAATAAAATTAAACAGTTTTTAACGCATAGAAGGAAGCGTCTCCGATCCCATAAAGTATATATATTCTTGATCAACATCGCAAGCTGAGTTGATAAAAATAAATAAATAAAATCTCTCATCATTAACAGTGTCTTCCCCCTAGGCAAAATATATAACTTCACACAAACATTGTGTGTGAGAAAAAACACCTTGTTTTAGCCAACTCCATTAAAGACTTCTCAAGGTTTCCCCTCGTTGTGAGGGAGTGCGAGGGAAAACTTTGCAAGTGTGTCTGCAATTAATTGGCCTTCAGCAGAAATCAACCCTGTATTAAGTGTTTGTTATTATTTTTAGAAGCGCCTAGAGTTGCCAGATCCAAATGTTTATACACCTGGTGACCCCTTTTCCCGTTTTCCCCTTCTGTGTTGTTGTTGATGGAAAATTTGATTTTGTTTATTGTTGTTGCCAAATCTCAGGGCGCCAATTGCCAGAGAGGGGGAGGGTTAAAGGTTATGAGGGTGACTCAATTCCCTCCCCCCTCTGGGTAGCAGCTGTTATTGTTTGGTTAACAGGTTGTTTTTTTTTTTTGTCTTCAAGCTCAAAGTGATGATGACGACAATTGTCCTTCTTCTCTACCTGAACCCTCGAGCGTTTCATGCTTCACCCTCGGAAAAATCTCCCCCTCCCGCCCCCTTTAGGGCTAGCCAAGAAGTTCAGCGAAGCAAAGCCGTCGTCCAGCTCAACAAGTTTCCCTTCTCGACCCCCTTTCTCCTAATGCTTATACAGCTGTTGCTATTGTTTTACCAGAGGCGTTGTTGATGAGGGCCAGGCGGGGGTGGGAGGGGGGTAGTCATATGTGTGTGTGTGTGTGTGTGTGTGTGTGTGTTGAAGTGTTGAGGGTTGAACGCTCGTCGACTGTGGGAATTTCTCAATTGCTGGATGGTTAATAATTGCTATTGTTGGCTTCTTCACCTCCGGCTCCGGTTCCGACTAAAGAAGGGGCAAGAGGGGGGGAGGGGGAGGTTGCGGGGGTGTCTGCGCAATTGTGCGTAACTTGTTATATGCTGTTTGTGTGTGTGCGACTTCATTTGCGGCTATATTGTAAATAAGCAGAGCGGCATGCAACATGCAGCATGTAGCAAAGTGGCAAAGTGCATTTTGAATTTTGAGTCAAGCTGTAAATTGTGACTTGAGACACGTCTCACGTCTCCGCCTTCAAATTTTACAGCTATGAATACTCTGACTTTAAATGGATGTTGTTACACCTTAACTCCCCTCCCCTTCCCCCTTTCGAGCCCAATACTTTGATTAATTGCTGTCTGCGGTTGCATGCCTCGTGTATAACCAAACAAACTTCGAGAGCTACCTGAACGCTATGACGATGATGATGATGATGAGCCCTAGAGAGAGAAAAGTCACTTAAAGCTGGCGCCACACAGCTGCTACACATTGCGGCAACTTCAATGGGGCAGAGTGCTTGTTGCCACAAGCTTAAACCAACTGTTTTAGTTGCCTAAAAGGGTCAAAAAGGGGCAGTCGATTGATCCAGCGCATTGTTTAATTAGAAACCTGTAATCTGATCTTTAGGCTGTAACCAATTGCAATTATAAATCCATTTGCATTAGGGTGTGAAATATTTTATTTTTGGAATTTTTTACTTTCATATTTTAGATAATCAAAAGCTTTTGAATAATTTTGTTAACATTTTAAAAATACTACATAACTATTTAATGATTAAACATTTTTTAAAACATTGAAGAATGTCACTTTAAATAAACAAATATTTGACATGCTCCTCGGAGATTTTTGGCATTTTAAATTTGTATCTGTTTTGTGTGATTGAATTCGTGTGATTTGGCATTAAAAATGCAAAGCCGGAAGTGTGTAGTAAAACAAAGGTTAATAAATGATGAATAAATATATAAAATCAAATAAAACCAAAAATATAATTTTAAAATTATACAAATTGTCCAAATTGTTAGCTTTCTCTGTTAAAGAGTAATAAATAACTTCCCTAAAATTATTTTTTTTTAATATGGCTTAAATTTACAACCTATCTTCAAGATAATAAGTAAGCTTTATAAGGATATATTTACAGAGAAATTTTTCATTTATGAGAAAACTTATGTGAACACTAAAAATCAGATAAAAATACTCCGATATAAGATGGAAAATCTAAGTCTAGTGTAATCGGTTAGATCTCTAAAATTCTGATTGTGTTGTCATTAAAAAACCATCAAGTAGCGCATTTCGTTCTTTCTTTTTTTGGGAAGGGCAACAAGTGCTAGAGAAGAGTTTCCCAAAACCAGGCTCAGAGGCTAATAAACACACACATATACACGCAATTGCCATTAGCAAACAAATGAGAGACGCCCTTTTCCTCTTCCCCCTTTTGTCTTGGTTGTCTTGGCCCCTAACAGCAACAACAACATCTTCCACTTATAGCAAACGACAAACTTCCTTTTGATAATAACACACAAGTGTAACCGAGTGAGTAAAAGAGATAGAGATAGGAAGAGCGAAAGAGAGAGGGAGATGAGCTATGCAATGGCAGCTCATAATTATCAGCATGATAGCAAAAATTTGTAGACCAATAATTATTTTCCCACTATTTTCTTTTTTTTTTCGTTTTTGTTTTTGTTTTTGCTACGAGCCTGAGAGGTCGACGAGGCAGGAACTCGATGCCATACAATATAATTAATAACATGAAAAATACATAATGAAATTATTATCTTACCGTAATGTGAAATGATTATCGCGTGTGTGTGTGTGTGTGTGTGTGTGTATGACGTAGTGTGTGAAGAAAAGACAATGGAAGAGTTTTTTCAACTTGAACTCGAGCGACTTTAACGCGCATCGAAATGCCATTTGTTGATGGATAAAGAGCGGGAGGGTTGTCTTGTAATTGTTAGGGATAGGTCAGTGCCACTTGCCCCTGCCCCCTACCCCCTGCCTCTTGTGTCTTGTCCGCTCTTGTCTTATATGCAAAGCGTTGGCGTCTGCTTTATTCCGGGCTCAGTCGACGGAGCGGAACGAGTGACGACAACGACGATGACGATGACTTTGAAACGGTTTCCAGTTGCCTCAAGTTGCCGCAGTTGCCGCAGTTGCTTTAGTTGCCACAGCTGGTGGTTGCAATAACCAAATGCCTGCGTTCGCAGCTGCACTAGAACAAAAATATAACGTAGTATTAGAAAAGTCGATAAACTAAGCTTGACTTGAGAAAAGGTGAGAAATAAAGTAAAGTAAACTTAACTCTAGAATCAGAATGTTTATTTTAATAATTTGTCAACAATATTGTCACAGTTTTAGTATATTAATGTTCCAGTTTTAGCTTTTTTATTTGTATTATTATTTTTATTTATTTATATTTTTTTATGTAAATTTTATTTATTAATCAAAATATGGGAATATTTAAATATTTCCTATTTGTTTCTCCAAGTGTACTAAGCCATCTCCTATGTCATGTCTATACGGTTCAGTTCGGTTTGGTTAGGGGTTCAGGGGTTCGGTTTGGTCGCTCAGGTGGGCAGTTTTCAATTTTGTGATGACTGGGCTGAGCGCCTCGCAGTTATGTCAGAGGTTGGTTTCTTCTACTTCTTCTTCTGCACCCAAGCGGAAGTTGATTTATTTCTCTCTGCCGCCGCCGGTGAGAGAATTTTTATTCCACAAAAGTGTTGCATTGTTTCTACACCTACACCAACAACAGAAAAGTGATAAAGAAAATGAAGCAGAGGACAAGAAAAAGGTAAGAAAAGTTAAAGAAACCAGTTGGTTACTTCTTTCTTTCTTACTATATAGTATATATTTAACATAATTTGAGGCCTTCAGAGTCGTAAAGAAAATTGTTCAAGCAGAACTTTTTTTTTTGTTCTTCACGTTTTACGTTTTGGGACTCGTAAAAATTAAGAAATATTTGTAATAATTAGCTTCTTTGCCCTCTCAACCTTCCTCTGGCTTTCGTTTTGGATGTTTTATTGGGCGTCGTTGCTTTGGCAATTTTAATTTTACATTTTAATTTCAATTTCATTTCCAGTAGCCGTGTGCACAAAAGGTCGCCTAGCAAAAAAAAAAAAAAATAATAAAAGAAGGAAACCGCAAAAAGGTAGTTGAACAAGTCAAGAATTTATTAAAAACTAAAATATATATTTCCAAACGTTTTTCCTTTGTCATTTAGCTGCAAATTCTGCGTATTCTGGCAATGGCAATCAAATTACAAAAGAAAAATGCTTGCTTGACTTGCGTTTATCCTGTTTTGGAGTTCCAGGAAGGATTCTGGATACAGTAAAGCCTTTTTGTGGAATTTTAATTGTTTGATTTACCTTCTGACACCCCATTCTTCATCACTTACAGGGTATTAAAAATCGAAACAGCAACCAACAAAATAAAAACTTGAACTTGCAATTGGTTAAAATTTGTTGATTGGGCTAAGGGAAATGCTGCCAAAGCTAGCGCAACACTTGAAGCGACTTTCCCTTAACCTCCCCTCCAACACCCCCTTCTCCACCACCCACCTGAGTACTGCCAGCATCCAGCATTGCACATTGCTTGGCATTCGGAAATTCATTTAGAGCTCTTGTTGTTGTTATTGCTGCTGGTTTTCTTTCTAGTTTTTTATTTCATTGCTCCATTATACTTTAGCATTTCCCTTCGCTCGCTTTTTTTTTTTATAAGCATTTTTCAATCGCATTTCGATGCGCATTTTCATTTGGGGTCAAGAAAAATCCATTAGCAGTCAGTGGAAGTTAAATAGAATCCATTAGCTGTTGCCGGCGAAGTTGTTGCCTTTCTTTCTATTCGTTATTATTGCTCTTGTTGCTGTTGTTGTTGTTGTTGTTATTGTGTAGGTGGTTCATATTGTTGTTGCTGTTGTTGCTCGTGCTGTTCCAGCAAATTGTAATAAAGATTGTGCCAGCCTTGTGGGGCAGCCCTGGCAAAAGTAAAAGGCGTAGAGAGCAACCAGTTGGCCAGGCTAACAACAACGAAAAAGTGAAAGAAACGCGCTCAATGCTCACGCAATATCCCAACAATCCACACTTCTCTTTCATTTTTGGTACCTACATTTGAAGTGGGTTTTGGCAATTAAACTTGGTCAGAACAGCAAAAATCCCAATTTTTATTGCCCTCAACTAAATCTGGCTTAAAATCTCAGTTTAATCTTTTACTATTTTATATTTGTAACTAACTTTTGTTCTTTTTCGTTTTTTTTTTTTTGGTGTAGATTAAAGTTTTAGCCCTGGGCTTGCAAGTGTTTTGCATTTTAGTTGAGCGCTCAAAAGTATGTTGTGAAATTTGCTTTATAAAGGGAAATTTTGTTCGACTTTAATATAAATTCTAAATCTAGAAAAACTTCACCACGTATAGTTTAAACAATATGCACATATCTTAAGCCATATCTAGGCCAAGTGAAATGATTTTGCTGCAGGAAAAAAAATGCACAGAAAGAAAGCTAACGCGTTTAAATCACTTTGCAAGTGTATCAAAGTTTCGCTTAAGTGTACTTTATCAATGTGTTAGGCTGGCCGGAAGCGACTGTCTGGCTGTTGGTAAGACTACAGCTCCAGGAACCAGCTACCGCCTGCCTTATGCCTTCTGGCCCCGCCCCCCCCCCTCCTACTCCTTTCAACTTGTGCCACACAGCCCCAAAGCCGCAAGCTGGCAGTCCTTTATGTTTTGCCACTGACATCATGACATGCAGTTTGCAAGTGCTTTTGCTAAAGAAAATCTATTAACCTCCAGTGACATGTAACAACTACAACTCTCGCTCGCACACACACACACACATACACACACACGCACTCACAACTAATGTGACACAATGCATATTTATGGGCTGTCGATGTTTTGGGGGGAAGCACAGTTTCGAACCGTGCGTTCTCTAGCTAGCTACGTATGTGTCTTGGCTATATTTGCAGCATAAATCAAAAAGAAAGAAAATATTAATCACTGCGCATAAAAGTATGCAATGGCTTTCTTTGCACTACGCTTAAAATCAGCTTGAAGCTAGCGCTTTTTTTTTTTATCTCTCTCCGGGCCCCCAAAATGGGCGCAAAATTATTGGCAAACAATGAAAAGTGAGCGTGCAGCGACAACAGAAAGAAAAAAGTCCTTTAATGGAGTTTCGCTTTTTTTGTGTGTGTGTGTGCTTGGACTCGGCAATTGTAACAGGCTTCAAAATATGCACACTCACTGGCCCCAGCTGTCAAGCACAATAGTGGGACGTAGGGGCAGGGACAGGGAGCGGGAGAGGGAGAGGGGGTGCTGTGTTGAGTGCCTCCCTCCTGTGTGGAGCGCATTTAACGCATTGTCCTTTTAGCCATATTGATGATGATGCCAAATGACACCAAATGGCAATGGCAACACCGTGGCTGGCAGCAAGGATTTTTGCTATCACTTGCATGACTCCAGCTGCTGCTCCCTCCCTACCTCCCTCCGTTCCGCTCACTTCCCCTTCCCTTGCTCCTTGTCCTTGCGTGCTGTTGTTGTCACAGTTGTTACATGTTATGTTGCCATTATTTCGTGGATTTTTGGCTGCTTTAGCATTTCACTTTGATAGTCCTGCGAGCGAGGAGCGTGAGGGACTCGACTTAGACCAACATACAAAAAAAAAGAATGAAAAGACAAGTGTAAGAGCGGGAGTTGAGTAGAACAGACTATAAGATACTCTGTGCTTAGTGTAAAAGTCACTTAATATATCGGGAAAATAGGTGAAGATTAGGAAGGAGATTGATTTGATTAATTTTGAATCTTAACACTTAATATTTTTGAAAAGAATACTCCCTTTGCTTTTCCCCTATTTTTTTTTTTTTTTTTTTTGGGGAAAACAGTGTATTTGAAAAAGAATAGAAATGCCACAGCATCAACATAGTTTGTTGTCCCGTTGTTCTGCTCACTTTTTTGCGCTTCTTTTTCTTTGCTACTTCTTCTCCTTCCATTGCTAGCTGGTAGCTTTTGCTTTATCTGCTGACAGTCATAAGTTTTGCTTTGCTTTCCATTTTTATTTCATTTATAAGCGCCCCCGCCAATCTCTATGCGCGTTATCCTTCTGCCACTTCAACCCCACACTCCCCCCACTCCCCTCGTAACTCATCAGCGCCCATATGTTGGCTGTTGCTTTGGTTGCCTTGGCTTACGGTCTTCACTACTGTTAGTTGTTGTCGTTGTTGTTGTTGTTGTTGTTGTCCGTCGTTGTGCCAGCTAAATTTATTTTTATTTGCTACATTTTGCTATGCTTCCCTCACTTCTCTCCCTCTCCCTCTCCCTCTCGTCTCTCTTGTTGACTTCTTGGGGCATTTATTGTTGCTTTCCTGTTGCTGTTTCCGTTTGTTGTAAATTTTAGTGGATTATCCTGCTCTCGGCATTTGCCATCTAGTTGCTGGCTGCCGCTTTGCTCGTTTTGAGTGAATTTATTCAAACTTCACTAAACACAATCAATTTACGAATTATTATTATGCCTTATCCTCCATCGCTTCTACTCTCTATCGCCCCCCTCCTGCCCCTTATCCCATCGTTTCTCAAGTTGTCGTCGCCATTTGTTGCCTACTTTTGTGCTGCGTCCTTTTTTCCATCTTTTTCTTGGCATTTATTGCATTTGTTACGCTTCAGCCGAGCCGAGCCGGAGACGCAAGTCCGGCCTCTGAGCACTTTACGCTCATGATCTGCCTACCCCCTTCACTCCCCCACCCCCCCTCCCCACTCCTGTTGTCGGTTCGGCCTCATTTGCCGTGCGCTTTTAGCTCTTCATGTTTATGATTTCCATTTGGCTTTTTTGTATTGTGGACGACGGCTTTCGTCATACTTATACATATGTGTGGGGGGCGTGGCCCGAAATTGTGGGCGTCGGGCGGTTCACTGTAATTACCACTTAAATCGTGACACGCCCCCCACGACCGTCTACCGCCCCTCTGTTAACCGCACACGCGTACACACACAAAAACAATGGGCAAAGTGTAATCATAATAAATAATAAATAAATTTTATTGTTTAATGGATTGCAGTTACATTTTCTCCTCAATGTTGTTGTCCTCGTTGTCGTCGCCGCCTTTGTTGTTCTTTGTTTTTATTGTAGTACTTGTTGTAGTTGTTTGTGTTGTTGTTGTTGTCATTGTCGTCGCCATTGGCATTAGTCACACTTTATTTATGAATTATGATACACTTTAGGCCCTGCAAATGGGTTAAATGGCCATATGCGCTAAGTGAAGTCTTAGGAAACGCTTGAAACAACGAGATTTGGAAAGTAATAAGTGAGAAGAGTATATATCTCCCAGATTTTTTTGCGGATTGTTGAAAACTACTTATTTCTGAAACTAAAAAATACTGGAGCGAAATGGAATTGAAACATTTTTTTTTTTTTTTAATACAGCCCTTATACATATTGGAACAGAATGGAACTGAAACATGTAAAGAAAAACGAGCTGTGAGATGTCATGGAATTGAAACACTTTAATTCGCATTGTACAACATCAAAAGAGTAGAGTATCTCACTCGTCGCATTCACAAAAAATAGTTTAACATATTAATGAATTTATATCTATGCATGTGTATGTGTATAAGTAAAATTATGAGTGTGTATGGGAGTGTTTGAGTGTAAAGAGAGTCTCAGTTTTATTGTTTCAGCAGAAGGGCCAAATTTGAGTAATAATGATTTATTGCCTATTAGCAGTTAATTAGACTTAAAAGGCGGTCGTTCAAAAGGCTTAGCCCCGTGGCTAATGAAAAACTAAGCGTCACATCCCGAAGAAAACCCATCGAAAATGCTCAACTTCAATGTAATTGGGAGCTGTGCTTTGAACTCGTTTCGTGCCATTAGGAAAAGCGAAAGCTCCTCAAGCGAAAAGTGCAATTAGGCCAAGAACAAGGAACAGCATTCGAGTTTACCAATTTCACAAAGCCCTGGCCAATTAAACTAATGCCTGCTCGAAATGTGCAAGCAAATTTGCAGAGGTTCAGAACACAAACACACACACACACACACACACACACACAAAGAACACATTCACGAGAGAATTCTGTACAATATTTGCAATGGAATCATATCGAGAGAAATTAATACATCATCAAATAGAAGTAAGCCCCCAAAGTTCCAGACGGTCACCATAAATAAATAATGCCTATTTATGTTTATTACACTCATAGCTGCTGGCGTTTTCTCCACATTTCCATCCTATACACTGTAAGTAATTACATACCTACTTACTTATGTATGCATGATTGGAAGTTACATGAAAATTGTTTATTTACTGTTCTTTTGAGGAAGTTTTGATTAGGATGACAAATAAACTATTGCAGTAATGAACTTTATCCTATATGAAACTGATTCCTTAACCCTTGTTTCTTACTTTTTGTATTGGCTTGTTTTAAATTGTAAATCTTGCTTTGAAAAATCCTATCAGCATTGATAAACTTATAACAATTGTAAGCTTTTACCCTTTTAAGTTCCCCTCTTTTTGTTGCAGTGCATAGGCATTGATATCCCAATTTAGCTACAGCTGCTCCCGGCACTCTGTTCAAATGTGGATCCCAGTTAGGCCTCACAATTGGATTAGCATTTCGCATTGTTGTAGGAGTCGACTTCGAGTTCACAACCCTACAACATAGCAAGCAGTCAGAAGAGGGAAGCTTCCCTTTTTTTTAACAGAGTTGTCATTGTTTTTTATGCCTCATATTGATATAGTTGCCGTCGATAAAAGTGAGATGGAGGGTTAGCACACACTAGTGTGTGTATAGGTTGTGAGAAAGAAGGGGAAGAAGGATGGAAATGGGGGGGTTAAAGTGTCATGTTGGCTAAATGTTTGGCAAATCCTTGACGCGTCACAGGCAGTTGAAGTTTACGATAAATGCCTGGGGAAGCTCAACGGTAGTTTGAGCCTTCCATAATGCGCTCTAAATATTTCAAGCTTTCCGCTTTTAGCATTTTCGGCAGTCGTTCGAGATTTTCGCTTGCCGCTTCGAACGAAACTTCCGTTTAAAAATAAACTTATGGCTGGTTTTATTCAGTCAGCCAACAAGCCAAAGAGTCTGTCAGGTAGCTAGTCAAGCTTGGCATTAAAAGGATAACGGCAGCATGGGCATATTTCAATTCCGGCAAATTGACAAACAGGGATATTAAATGTGTGCTTTGGGTGATTTAGTTTGACTAAGGAATGCTCTTTATTAAAGCTTTTAGCCATAATACATATTTTCAGAAGCTTAATTTGTGTTTTTGATTGTTCTCGTCTATAGATTTCTAACGATTTTATGGAATATTTAGGAGCTAAGATAATTTAATGTTATTAGATATAGTTTATGATGCTTTTATATTGTTAAACATATAGACATGGATGCTTTACCATAACAGACATAAATAAATAAAGCTCATTATACGAAATGATGTCAATTTTAAAGTCTGGCATTCAGCTGCCGCAGCCAAACACAATTTTCTCGCTACACCCTCGTGCACCCCGGCAAGCTAAAACAAATACGCACTGTTGCCCTCGCAGCAGCCACAGGCAGCATTGTACCGTTAACAGCAGTCCTATTTAGGGGCTGCATCCAATGGAGCCAATGGAACCCATGGGAGCCAATGGGGCCAGGGCAAATGGGCAACGCTACAGCGTCGCTGCTCTAATTGACTTTGCGCGCATAATACCGTTTTTGGCCAGGTTTAAGCGTCATCATATTACTTAACATGCCAACACACACACACACACACACACACACACCAGCCAGAGAACACAATCGCACACCTACACACCTCAAACATCAAGCATGTAATTGGAATCGCTGCTGTTGAGCGTGTATAGCGATCCAATTGCCAAGAACTTTTAGATACACTAACTAATGGAAGTTGTTGGAAATTTAAGTTATGAGTGTTTCCAGTATCAAAGATTTCAAGCTAGTAAAATTATTAAAAATTTGAGAACTGTCTAAAAGTCTTTGTAAAACTATGAAAAATATTTTGGCAAGTTGTCTTACAATAAATTTGAGAAATATTTTCAATATATAAATCAATTCTTATTCCTTCTAAAGTTCTTTCTGTAGTAGAAAATGGTTATCACATTATGGATATCATTTTCTCTTACTCATCAAAAATCACAAGTTAAAAAGCTAACTAATATCATTTATGACATTTAGAACGTTAAGTTCACTTGCACACAAATAAAACTTAATGTCATTTGCTTCAAATTGTTTTAAGTTGTGTTGTTAGAGCATTTAAGCATGAACTTTATTTCATTGTTTTTGCTTTTTGCTGTTTAGTTTTTCAATTCAATTAAATGCGTTCCACATTTTCGACTCAATTGTTGTAAACACAACCAACGACAGAGCGAGAGAGAAAGACAGAGAGAGAGGGAGAAAGAGAGAATCAGTTTGCTGCGTATTTTTATAGCATACACTTTTGGCCTGGTTGGCAGTTAAGTAGCCAAAGGGCTGCATTCAGTTTTCCTATTGCCTGCCTTTTTTTTTTAACTGTTGTTGTTGTTTAGTTTGTTTTTAGTTGTTTTTGTTGTTGTTGCTGGCTGGAGTTTGGTTTTTGGGTGAAGTGGATGGGCAAAACTTTGTTAACTGTCGACCGCCGACGCAGCCGCCACTCGACTCACTCGGTTGACAATATTTGCGCAGCATTTTTGTTGTTGCAGCTGCTTGTTGGCTTGGCAATTGAATTTAAGTGGCTGCAACAACCAGCAGCAGCAGCAACAAAGTCAATGACACAAAACTCCGCATTTCACATTCGCATTCGCTTTTTGGCCACTTTGTGGGCAGCATCAACAACAACTAAATATGCTGCATAGTTTCTTTATTTTTCTGTGTGTGTGTGTGTGTTTTATTTTTCCACATGTAGCATCATCATCAATTTTCATTGTAACGCGATTAGGGCTCCTCCGGAACTTGGCCAAAGCAAACCGGATTCGTGCCTAACATCATTTTGACCTACAGCTTCCAAAATAAATCCACCCACCCACCAACCCCCCCCTGCCGCACATATTTCTGGGACTCCCGCGAGCATTTATAAATGATGAGAGCGCGCGTTTTGCAACCAGCTAACTTGCCTCACCTCACCCTCCCCCGTCCCTGGCTGCAGTTCAGCATCTGTTTTATGTTGTCGGCGTATCATTTTTCTATGGCCATGTGTAATTTATGCCCCATTTACTGTTTGTTGTTCGTGTTGTTGCCACTATTGCCACTGTTGATTGTTGCTTTCATATTTTTATGATACCCTGTAACCATTGACAATTAGTTAAATGGGCATAATTAAATTTAAGAAGTGTATATGAAAGTATATACATCAGCTCTCAACGAAACTTAACAAATCCTAACGAGACCCAGAAAAAATTGACGAATCTTAACGAAACTTGTTGAGTTTTAACGAAAAGGACTTAACGAATCTTAAAGAAGCTTACGAAACTTCACAAAGCGATTTAAAACTTAATGAAACTTTTCTGTTTTAACGACAATTTGCATCACTAAACGAATCCTAACAAAACTTAACGCATCTTGCCGAAACTTAACAAAACTTAACGATGCTTAACACGAAGCTTAACGACGCTTGACGAAACGTACCTAATTTTAACAAAACTATTATCTTTTCCGCTACTTTCAGCACATGTAAAAAATCTAGTAAATTTTTTAAAAGCTTTTTTTAAAGCATACCTTATAAAACTAAAAAAAAAATGGTATACAAAAACTGTTTAATTATTTTTCAACGCAATTCTAATATCAGTTAAAATTCCAGAATATCTAATAGTCAGGCACTTAAAGTTTTCTTTCTTTTTCTTTGTACATATTCTATACATATAAATATTTTCTATACTTATTGTGCGGCCATTTTTGCCTATAATCTTTTGGGCAGCTCGGCTCCATTGTTTGGCCATTTTCATTCAGCTGATAGACAGACACATGCTTCTTTGATTTATGAATGCAAACGAGCCAAGTAACAACAAATACAACAAACAACAGACATCAAACAACAACAGCAACAACAACTTGTTTAGTCAGCCTGGCAACTCTCTTTATTTTTGTTCCTGTTTCTGGCCTCACGCAGCGCTTTTTTGTATGTGGCAATTAGCCTAAAAGTATGCTTTACCTTAAATTTCATTAGCAGCAGCAACATCGAACCAAACGATGCGAAAAATAACCTTTTGTGACCACTTAAATGCTCTTTCAACTTTAGTTGTAGTATGATATTAAGGTTAGTTTAGTATAAATAGAATTCACTAAAAAGAGAGTGGCTAAAATAAGTAAAATATTTCGTTGGCATTTATGAAAAATTTTAGAAAAATATTTTCTCAGAACAGAATGTGTAAAATGAGTAGAATTATTCGAAGAAATCTAAATTATATAAAAAACTAAAAATATTTTTACCTTAAATAACTTTTTTTATTTTCACTGCTTTGTAAATATTTATAATTGCTTTTTATTAAAGACACAAAAAAAAACTCTTGATAGAAAATTCTCTTGGACTTAAGCGCTGTTCTTTTGTCCACTTTTAGTTTAAACCTAATGCCATTCTAATTGAGCTATTAATAGAAATTACCTACACACACATTCTTTTACAATTTGTTGCTGCACCTCGTCTGCAACTAAATCAGTTAACAGCTTAACAGAGAATGGAGTGTGAATTGAATCGAAAAACACAGAAAGGAAGATGGAGAAGAATTCAAGTGAAATTTTTCGCTTTTGCCGCAGCTTCTAATGAAGCAATTTTCGTTAAAAGCTGTTACCCACACACACACACACAGTCCCACACCCCCTCTCCCGCTACTCTCTCTGAAAAATTACGGCGCGTGTTTGTTTCAAAGCTCAAATTGCAGCAGGCATTCAGCGACTTCGAATGTGAGAGAGAGTGAACGAAATTGCAGCTGACTGAGAAGAGTTTTTGGCTTTTGCAATTATCCACGAAAGTGTAACCACACCGCCCCTTGTACCCCGTCTTCAACCCCCTCTCAATCCCACTCTTTGCAATGCTTTCAGCACTTTTCTTGGCAGGCTACGTGCGAATTTATTGATAGCGATATATTTTTCGGCACTAAGCTCTCAGTTTGAGGCGCGCGGCTAAGTGCATTTTACATTTCCGGTCAATGGCGCTAACCTCACGGAGCTCAGCTGCTTAACCTCAACCAGTAACACCCCCCCCCCCTCTCCCTCTCCCGCTCGTTCTTGCAACAGTTTCTTATTATGTTCGCTTTGGTTTTCATTTGCTTTTCATTTGCCATTACTTGTTAGCGATTTGCGTCACGCTCTCCAGCTTTCTCTCTCTTTCTTTCTTTTGAGTCCTTTAGCGAACATTGGTATTATAGCATTGCCCCCTCCTCTCTTCTCCCCCCGCTGCGTACGTGTCCTGGCGCCTGGCTTAAGGGTTAGCGTTCGCTTCTATTTTGGGGCCAAGTGTCGACACTTTTTGCCACTTTTTTTTTTGTAATTTTTATTGCCTCTGAACTCTACACTCCAACTCTCTCGCTATCTCACTCTTGCATTCTTACTCATTTGTAAATGGCGCACATAAATTTATTTGTTTGTTACAACAATGAGTGGTGGCAACCCTAACCCTAACTCTTTACTATGATGCGTGTCTCGTTTCACATATTTTGACAATTTCATTGTCTTTTGTTTTATTTTTTTTTTACTCTCGGGTTTTTTCTTTCAAATGATAATTTTTTTTTTTTTTTTTTTGGCTCTTCATGTAAAGAGTGTCACGTTCTTTCACATATAATGTGGGTGAGGGGTTGGGGTTGGGAGGTGTTGTTCACTTTCCAAAATGCTTTTATGCTCAAATAACAAGCCATAAACATTTTCGCGCTGTTTGCACGCGTTTTAAAACGCGCAAAATCACACAAAACAAAACAGAAAAAAAGCACAAACAAATAAAAAATGATAAAAATTTTATTGCGCACGCAAAACAAATGAACTAAATGGCTTTAGAGCATTAGAAGGAACACACACTTAGACACATGTGCATATTGGTTGTATGGGCGTGGCACTTTGCGCCCATCATCTAGCACACAAATTGCTTTGTATTTTGTATATATTTTGATTGCCGCCTCTTCAGCTCTTTTATGCGTTGCCCTTTGTCTTCTTTATTTCGCATTGTATAACATTTGATTAGTTGACACTTTTTATGCCCAAAGTACTCCAAAGTGATTGTATAACAAGCCCTTTCACTTTCGTGCCGTGTCACTCTATTAGATAGCTTCACAAATTGGTTGGCAAATATAACAATTTTTTGCTGATTTGTTTAAATTTTTGTGCACCTGTCACAAAATGTTGTGTTTGTTTCCATTTTCTCTGATTTTTTGTATTTTTTTTTTGGTTTAATTGTTCGAAATGTAAATGAATTTTATTCAATAAGCTACCAATTTAACCCACTAAGGAATAATAATGGGCAGAAAATAACATTGTAAGTATTAAAACTATTCAAAATTTACATTTAAGGCATTTTAGATTATTATTCAATTTAAATTTCTCCGAAATATCCTTAATACATAACTTTCGATTCAATTGATATTATTTTCATTTACATATTTCACCAGCTTATAGTTAATAATTAAATTTAACCATTTGTTTATTAAAGTTTCTATTTCAAGCCATATTAAATACATTTATGATGAAAATGTTGTCAATTCCCAATGAAATTTGCCAATCATTAACTAACGGGTTAAACTCTCTTTGGCTCACATTTGAATGGCCAACCAGCCAGGCTAGCAGGCAAAGACGTTTTGGCCAGCTTTTCCTCTCTATAAATTAAATATATATGTCCTCAGCTGGATATGTCTACACACATACACACACACACACCCAAGCACACACACACACACACACATACACATTTCCTTATGCGACACCCATTTTGTATACGAAAATTTCTAAATGGAATTTAATTTCCGGATTAGTATAGACATTTCATGCATTTTGGGGCTAAACTAAACTATGGGCACAGCTTCGTTTTTGGCTCTTACTCTCTGGCTCTAACTCTGACTACAATTTCTCGGTCTCAGCCGTTCGCTTTGCCTCCATGCCTCAATGGACAATTACAACAACAAAAACTTGTACTACAACAATAACAGCAGCAGCATTATGAGTATTGAGTTTTGTTTTGGGCGTGGTCCACACAGGTCCAGGATACCAAAATTTGCTCAACTTTTGCGGCTTTTGTCCGTTTTTAATATACTTTGTTTAAGGTGTTTAGATTTTTGAAGTTAAGGCAGATGTATTGAAATACATTTTTAATTTATATAGTTTTTAAAGCGTATTAATTTTTTTTTTATAAATTTGTTTTCTTTTCAACCTTTACATTTATTTTAGTAATTGCTAGGTTAAGGAATGAAATATTGCTTGGCAGATAAGTTTATAAGCAACTCTCTATATTTTTATTGGAAAGTGCATTTAATCTTCGACTAGAACTTTGCTGCTTCTTGCTGTTGTTTAAAAATTTGCCTGTTTGCCAAAATTGTGTGTACGTATTTTGTTGTAAATTTTGTTATCCACAACAAAATCAAAATGCAAACACAAACTTGAAGGAGAAGAAGGATACAGATGAGGAGAAGTAGAGCTGCTTTGATTGAGACATGACAGTTTTTTCTCTTTCTCCCTAACTCTCAATCTTTCAGATTTGTGTTCACATCGAGTTATTAATGTAATTTGGTTTGCCAACAGACAATGTCGATAATGATGATGATGAAAATCAAAATCATAATGATGATGGTGTGTATAGTGAATGAGATTTGTTCTTGATATTGTTGACAACATTTCTCTCTCTTTCCTTTTAGTGGCTGTCGTTTAGGGTTAGAACTAAATTTTTTAATAGAGTGAAAATTACCGGAAACACAATTAAAACTAGGGCTTGCCATGAAAAGGCTGCCAAAGCTGTGCACACAGCTAAGAAAAAAAGTAAGAGAAGAAAAAAGGGAAGAATGGTTCATAAAAGCAAATGAAATACGGCATTGGGCTCACAGCAGGTGGCAGGCAGTTGTGGAAAGCTGCACAAATCCCGGACAAAGGAGCGTATAAAAACAAAAGAAATGCAAAGCTGAAAAGGCACCACACACACACACTCTCATACACGTCCATACACACACATATGCCAACTTCTCTCAAATCATCCAGAAAATGGAGCGATTCCTAAGGGTTTAAAGGGACATTTGGTTGTTGTTGTTGTTGGGGCAGGTTAAGAATTTTAACGTTCTGTTGTTGTTGTTGTTGTTGGCTGTGGCATGCCTTTCATTTGACGGCGGAAGCACCTTGTTTTCGGCGACCTCAAACACCCTTTCTTGCGCTTTTTTTTTTTTTTACCAAGCACTCGCGGTTTGTGGTGTTCTTTGTGTAATTGTGTAAAACATAATAAGTTCATTGTTTTAAAAACAACAGGTTTAAAAACAGGCTGTCTGATGAGGCGAGAAATTGCAAGAGTGAGAGAGAGAAAGAGAAAAAGAAATTAAGCAAAGAAGTGAAATGTGAAAAATTGGCAAAAATATGGATAAATCAGGTAAAATGAATGAAAAGGTTGTTAAAGAATAAGCTAAATATCAAAGGCATACATTTAAAAGGGTGTAATAAGCTGTTATCCAACACTAGAGATGGGTTTTTCCAAGCCAAGTTGACTCTTTTCAACACTGCAGCTTATACTCAAATAAGAAACCGTTTCACAGACATAACAAAATAATTTTTTTCCAACACTGTTGGCAATTACTAAGAAATCAAGCTTCACTTACCAACACTAACTCTTCTGAACACTTATTAGCAATTTAATCCACCTTCACTAAAGTCTAGCCAACAGGCTCAACTTTTAAACGTATGTATAAGACAAACAAACAAAGTTAAAGCCATCTTTAGCCTCTGACTTGCCACGTTAGCCGTAAGATAAGTTATGTATGTGTGTATGTGTGTGTGTGTGTGTTGTTGTCGGCGTGTTAGCTGCTTTGTTAAATAATGAATGAACGAATGACCGACGGCTGGAATGAGTGAATGAAACAAACGTGCAAGACGCCCCAAGTGCAAGACCTGCACCAAGGAGCAGGAGAAGAAGAAGAAGACGCAACTGAAATAGGGGCAAGTTTAACATGAATTATTATGTGCGGAAAAGTTTCAGTGAAGTCAGGGCGGCCAGTGTTGTGTAGTCTGGACAGCACCACCAAGGCTTTTGTCAGAGGGTTGTCTACACACACACACACACACACACACATAGAAGGTCCGCAAAATGTTCCGGTTGGTCTGGTCCAACTGGGCTCGTGGAACTGGAACTGCGAAGCGGTTTGTTTTCCTTTTTGTTCCCTTTCTTTATTTTATTTTATGCTGTTGTTGTTGTTTGTATTTTTTCTTGTATCTGTTACATACAATTTGTTTTAATTGCGCAAAGTAGTTGGCAACACTATTAGTGTAGCCAATTAATTTTCATTTAACAAGCAGCCCGCAGGATTCACGTTCTCTATCTCCCTCTCTCTTTCTCAACTTGTTGTTGTGTTCACCCTATTGTTTTTGTTGCTGTTGTTTTGTGCGCTTTGTTGAGACATTTAAAACACTTGGATAACGGTGCTTGCTGCTGCTGCTGCTGCTGTTCCTGACTTTCACATTTATCATTGATTAAACAGTTTTGTATTTTTCATGATTAAAATACTTAAATGCCGCTCATATTTATGCAAAAATAATGAGGCTTTCATTTTGAAATGGGAGTTTTCAGTAATGTTCATTAAGATTAAGGTAAATTTTTAAATATTTCTATCAATAGGAATTTTTCTTGATTTTTTTTTTTGAACATATGTAAAATATTTGAACTTTCACAAAGAAGAATGTTTAAAATCAGTCTTGATACACAATTTTATTTACGAAATTCAATACATAAAGTACTTATTATAATTGAAATATTTTTAAAGCAAACAACACAATAATATTTTGTTAAAAAGAAATCTTTGTTTTATTTCTAACTAATCATGTTCTTTAAATGTTTTGTATTTATTGGATCGGTGCCTTTTCACTATATGCAGGAGGTAAAGTTGAAGAATATTGTGGTGGTGGTTGTTGTTGCTGCTGTTGTTGTTGTTGTTGTTGCTGCTGTTGCCGCTGCTGTTGTTGCGGCTGTTGGTGTTGCTGATAACAAATGTTGTTGGCTGATTGTACTGCTGTCACGTATTGCACTTGTTGTTGTCGTTGCTGTTGTCGTTGTTGTTGTCGTTGTTGTTGTCGTGTTGCACGCACCACTTGCCGTGGCACTGTTACATATTGTGTGGTACCCGAAACAATAACTGGATTATTTGCTGTGGCTGGCACCAAAATCACATTGCGACTCAGCATTCTGCACTCTCGACATGGACCCCATATCCAGCCGAGCATCTCACCGACCAATCCTTGGCGACAATTGCATCTCACATTGACCACTTGCACCTGAGCCATATTAAAGGTATTTTCCTTGTTTGTCGTTCGTTTCGCTACTGAACGAAAAATGTGCTTCAAATGTTTCATTTATAGACCGAAATGCTTGGCCAACTTGTTCTTATCAGTTTTGGAGGTAATCCTTTATGTCTGTTAGCGATATATATGTATGTATATATATACACCATGAACTTGTGTCGTGATTCATTGCCAAGAACTAGATAAGGCACATTTATCGTAAATAGTGCCTTGAGGGGGGTTCTTGGTAAAAAAAACAACTAAATTTTCGATAGTTAAAGATCAATAACTAAATTTCACAAGTTTTTTTAAAAAATTATTAAAAAAATTTTAGAAGGTCAATATTTTCTATTGAATTTTTTTAGAAGTCAAAAATTATTTTTTAAATTTTATACACACTGGAAATTTTAAGAATTCTATTTTGATAATTTTTTAATTTTTTAATTAGAAGTATTATATTTTAACCTGGAAGCTTTCTAAAAAAAAAACTAAAAAAAAAAATGTCTGCTAGTAGGAAACAATATTTCGATAAAGGTTATACTTTCCTGAAATTGAATTTATTTTTTTCAGACTTATTTTATATTCTTTTGTTAATAAAAAATATTTTAATAAAATTTTGTTTTTTAGCTCTTATAAGTATTATTTGTGCAAGTCAATAAATAGTCAAAAGATATTCGTTCTTAGAATAACAAACTTTTTTTATTTATCAAAACTCATCTTAAAAATTAACTTAAAAGTATTCAAAATACTCGTATGTACTTAGTCTCATTGCAAAGAAATCATTATTATATTTCTTAGGAATATGAGATAATAATTAAATGCATTCACTTTAAAAACACCTTAAGACATTCAATTTTAGTTTATGGTGAGTACTTGGGAGGAAGTGTCGAGGGACACGCCTCCTTTGATGCCTGCCAATCGACTGCTGTTTGAACTTGTGCCACAGGTCCCACTTGTTGTGGTGCAACAACCACTTGTCGCACGGGCATCGCTTGTCTTCTGGCGGTGGTGGTGGTGGTGGTGGTGGTTGTTGATACCACAACTGGCGACACTTGCCGACGGTTGTTAACTGTAATAGCTGCTGCTGCACCCGAAGTGGGCACCACAACCACATTGCGTTCCATCATGCGCCTGCAGCGACGACAGGGACGACCCCAGGCCCAGGGACGAACCACATAGAGGAGTCCACGGCGATGATAGCATTCGCACTGAATGTTTACCTGTTGCACCACAGTCATTGTTGTTCTTGATGTTTGTCGTTGGTATTCCTTGCTGTTCGTTGGATATGCTGATACTAAGTGTTTGCCTCGCCTTGAATGTTGCATTTATAGTCGGCACGAATAGTTGTTATCAGTATTTATCATAATCCCTCACTTTTGTTATCGTTAACTTCACACTTGCTGTGATTCATTGCACCAAAGTTGATAAGACCTCGTTAAGAAGCGTTTAAGAGGGGAAGTCATGTGGCGATTGGTATCTCTAAGATATTGATTTGCAAACTCTTGTAAGATGTTTGCACAAAAATATTATGAACATCTCTTGTTACTTTGTGGAGCTAAAGGGCATAAAATCTCTTAGGGGAAAGAGGTTCAATAAAACTTAAAGATACTTGTTATTGTTTTCGACTTCACATCTGATAAGTTTCAATTGCTCATTGAACGACTGCCGATGAGCAGTTGATATATATTGGAAGTGAAGATTGAAACAACAACTAGCTTATTTTCTTCTTTTCTTCAACTTACATTTTGTCAAAGGTTCAATGTGAAAATTCTAAAATAAGATGAAAATTCAATTTTCTAGATACAAACTTGTCAAACGTAAACAACTTTTCAAAAACAAGTTCAAGTAAACCTAAACAATATTCGTTAAAAGTTGAAATCACAATTATCCCTCGAATTTTATATATTTAGGCACAACTCTTTAAAAAGTAAACCATTTTTTTATGATAAGATAGTCCCAATAACTTATAGCAAGTTTGTAGGTGGAAATACAGATTGTTTGTCCCAATTATGACATTAGAAAATACATTTTCTAGTTTAAAGTTTTTTTTAAGTAAATGAAAGCTCATTAAAACTAATCAGCAACAACCTCATTTTGTTTCATACGATAATAAGATAATAAGTATAATTATTTTTATTTCTTAAACAGATGAAAATAGTTTCTTTTAATGCATTGTTATAGAGTCCTATCCTTGGTTGACGATCACCGTTTCACTGTAGGTGGGCGGGGCGGGGTAGACCACTTGTGTTTGTTGCACTGGCACCGCTTGAGTGGTAGTTGTTGTTGTAGATAGCACAATTGGCGACTCTTGGCGACAGTTGTTAACGGTTACGGCTGTTGCCGGACCCGAAGTGGGCACCACAACCACATTGCGATCCATCATGCGCCTGCAGCGACGACAGGGACGACCCCAGACCCAGGGACGAACCACATAGAGGAGTCCACGGCGATGATAGCATTCGCACTGAATGTTGACCTGTTGCACCACAGTCATTGTTGTTCTTGATGTTTGTCGTTGGTATTCCTTGCTGTTCGTTGGATATGCTGATACTAAGTGTTTGCCTCGCCTTGAATGTTGCATTTATAGTCGGCACGAATAGTTGTTATCAGTATTTATCATAATCCCTCAGTTATGTTATCGTTAACTTCACACTTGCTGTGATTCATTGCACCAAAGTTGATAAGACCTCGTTAAGAAGCGTTTAAGAGGGGAAGTCATGTGGCGATTGGTATCTCTAAGATATTGATTTGCAAACTCTTGACAAACGTTTGTAAGATGTTTGCACAAAAAGATTATGAGCATCTCTTGTTACTTTGTGGAGTTAAAGGGCATAAAATCTCTTAATGGAAAGAGGTTCAATAAAACTTAAAGATACTTGTTATTGTTTTCGACTTCACATCTGATAAGTTTCAATTGCTCATTGAACGACTGCCGATGAGCAGTTGATATATATTGGAAGTGAAGATTGAAACAACAACTAGCTTATTTTCTTCTTTTCTTCAACTTACATTTTGTCAAAGGTTAAATGTGAAAATTCTCAAATAAGATGAAAATTCAATTTTCTAGATACAAACTTGTCAAACGTAAACAACTTTTCAAAAACAAGTTCAAGTAAACCTAAACAATATTCGTTAAAAGTTGAAATCACAATTATCCCTCGAATTTTATATATTTAGGCACAACTCTTTAAAAAGTAAACCTTTTTTTATGATAAGATAGTCCCAATAACAAATAGCAAGTTTGTAGGTGGAAATACAGAATGTTTGTCCCAATTATGACATTAGAAAATACATTTTCTAGTTTAAAAAGTTATATTTTTTTTTAAGTTAAGGAAACTCATTAAAATTAATCACACAACATATTTTGTTTCATACGATAGAAAGTATAATTATTTTTATTTCTTAAACAGATGAAAATAGTTTCTTTTAATGCATTGTTATAGAGTCCTATCCTTGGTTGACGATCACCGTTTCACTGTAGGTGGGCGGGGCGGGGTAGACCACTTGTGTGTGTTGCACTGGCACCGCTTGAGTGGTAGTTGTTGTTGTAGACAGCACAACTGGCGACTCCTGGCGACAGTTGTTAACGGTTACGGCTGTTGCCGGACCCGAAGTGGGCACCACAACCACATTGCGATCCATCATGCGCCTGCAGCGACGACAGGGACGACCCCAGACCCAGGGACGACCCCAGACCCAGGGACGAACCACATAGAGGAGTCCACGGCGATGATAGCATTCGCATTGAATGTTGACCTGTTGAACTTGCTGAATTTCGGCCATATCGTTTAGTTGTAATTCTTTCTGTTTGTCGTTCGTTTCGTTACTGACTTAAAAACAAACTCAAATGTAGCATTTATAACGTAAAATGTTTGCCAGTCGTCAGTTATCAGTTTATTCTGATCCTTGACATATCTTATCGATGAAATAGGGCCTTAATGATAGATCAATTCAAACTGTTGCTGTGATTCATGTGAGTGGCGTAGAAGAGTTGCAAAAATGTTTAACAGGGGTCAGTTTGTGCCAATTGTGACTCATTTTATGTTAATCTGTTAATCGATTTCTTTTCGACCATCGCCAAAATGACTCTTGTTGAAAGTCAATGACATGTTCAATTGCTTATATAATTGTGGAAACGAGTACTTGTCTATAAATTAATTATTGTTAAGCTTACTGATAAGTTCTTTTGGTTCCCATGTACTTGAATGTGTTTATCGTTGTTGTTCTAAGTAGCGAGGTTATTCTAATTAGATGGTATTAGATAATTTTTTTGCATACTTCTTCAATTGTTTTGTTTTGATAAAAATCATTAAAAATTTTCCATAAACTATAATAAATTATATAATAAAAATTGATTTGAATTGCTTAACTTTCACTCATACTAAACATAAGTGTTGCATAACTAAACTAAAAATATAAAGAAAACTGTAAAAAACCATGCCGTAAAAAGATTTTTTCTCGAAATTAAAAAGTTTTTTTCTTGATATTAAAAACTTTTTTAATCAGTATTTGTATTCGATCGTTTTGTAAACAAAATTAATTATTTTATTTTTAAAAAATACATAGTCTTGTGTAAAAATTTTCATTTTGTTTTTAATAGGTTAAATTTGAAAGCAGTCTGAAGCCTTTGGAAGTTACTAGGTACTTCTAATTTTTGTTGTTCAAAATAGCTTTTAGTTTTTTATAGATAGTCAAATAAATTCAATATGACCATTAAAAATGCCACATATTGATTCAAAATCATTAAGGCTGTGCGATGTTCTAGAAACAATATCAACATTAATTGCCCATTCAAATAGCTTCTGAAATAACAACTAACTTTCATTAACCCATTAAAAATAATTAACAAAATAAAATGCTTAACGCTGATGCATTGAAACAGCTGTAAATAGATTTTAATGACCATTTCGATTAGTGTTAAGCTTTAATAAAAAAAAAAGAGGATAATATAATCGACTGGACAAACATGATATAAAAGCCAGTCAAATGTTTAAAAATAGTTGACAACATTTACTACAAGAGGTTTTCATTTCATATTTATGCGAATGACAAATAACAAATAAATATTTTATTAATTTTTTTGTGTGTGTTTTGCAGTTAATATAATTTCAATTAAAAATTAAATGTTATTTATTGTTAAAGCTGTTGTTGTTCTAGTTTGTTGAAGGAACATATGAAATGATTTTTCAATTGACTGCCACGCCCATCTGTATTCACCACCTGGGCCTCTGTTGCTCAACAATGATGACTTCCTCACGGGGCGGACGTCTGCCGCCAATGTTGAACTCGATGAGTGGTCGACTTGGTCGCATCACATCCACCTCGACGATGGGACGTGGTGGCTGGTAGACAGAAGCTGGTGTAACCACCTCAACCACTTCCGGCCGGTACGAGGGATAACGTGGGCCAACATCAATCTCCACGCAGGGACGTGGAATGCGTGGTGGACAAATGTCTACCTCCACAATGGGACGTCCACCACCATGATGGTGATGATGATGATGGCGTTCTTCCTCGTAGTATGGCATCCTTTCTGTATTCCTTAGGTCTCGTTGTAGCGCCTTTTATAAGTTTTGTTCTTGACGCTGCTTTCGCTGAACGTTAACTGAATTTCTTTTGCAATTGCTTGACATATTTAAGCGGACAGTTTTCTGCCATTTTGGCCAGGTCGGTACTTTTTTGTACAGGGGGCTTAGTTCACTATCTTGTCAGGTGGTTTTAGGTGTCTTCGATAAACATTTGATAAACAATTTTCCAGTAAAGGGGCGCCGAGCGGCAGAGAAACATGCTAAATGCGTTGTCTGTTATTGCATCAAGCTTAGAAATTGTTAAGTGAATCATAAAATGCGAAAATCCCAAAAAAAAATAATATGTAAGAACATAAATAAACTTTCAAACAAATTCAGATTTTTCTATTAGTTTTGCCATTTAAAATTAAAGTCTATGTCATCGATAAAAATGAATAAACAATTTCTAATAGATAGAGTGTCCAGGATATACAACAAAAATCGTTTGTCAACAATAAAATTAGATTTGGACTTAAAAATAAATGGCGTTGTAGAATTCAACATGAACAAAAAAAGATAAGATATTGATAGATCAGTGGCAACAACAATAAAATTATTTTGTATCTACAATAAACAGATAGTGCAAATATTTTTTAATAACAAAAATATTTGTGTATGAGGAACAAGTTTTTTTTTAACAACTTTGAAAAAAAAGAAGAATTTCTTAATCAAGATCATAAGATGTCTTTATTGTATCTTCAGAGTTTTAATTTTCCAAACTTACTTAAAATAAGTCAAGTATTGGCAACAGCAATAAAATAAGCAACAAATTGTTGAGGTATGCAACTTATAAATACATTTTATTTATAGTACAAAAAGATTTCATAATAATTCACAGTTTTACACCTGATTTTAGAGTTGTTAGCGGGCGAGGGTAATCAGTTTTCTAATACCTTGGATAGGGGGGATTGGTGTATGCTTGTTGTTGATACTGTTGTTGATACTGATAACCCTGTTGTTGTTGATAATACCCCGCAGTGCCCATGGTCATGCCACCTGCAGCATATGGTGGAGGTTGTGGCATCATCACTTGACCAGCAGTTACAGCTGGCACAGCCTGCATATAGTTTGGAGCCTGGTTTACTACGATGACTTCGGGCCGAGCAACCGGCGGCGTATAATATGAGCCACCCCAGCCGGGGAAAACATCAATCTCGATATCTGCAAATAAATATTGTATCATATCTGTATCTACAAGCATATATCTCATTCGTTAAGCTTACTTGGGCGATGATGGTGATGATGATGGCCATAGCAATAGGAATTTTCATAGTACCGCATGACTCTCTTCTCGCTCGTTTCGGCTGTGCTGTCTGGAGCACAACACTTTGTCTACTACGCTATATCGTTGCCAAAATGTTTCGCTTCAGCTAATAAACTAACCAGCTACACAGGCTGCCTTCCAGTGGAGTGCAGGCCCATCAATCAGAGCACTGAGCTTATTGGCATTCGCATTTCCAGTGCGAAAGATAAGCGCTTCCCAAAAAAAGAACCAAACCAAAACACACACACAGGTGGTTAGTCATCTTGACTGGCCAACAATTGAAAACTGATAGCACTCTAAGCGATAAAAAGCGAGGGGGTTGACCAAAAAATGTTCATGGAAATGACTTGACAATATTAATACATTTGTATAAAAATGTTGAAATAAATTTTTAATCTGAAATTTCATGAATTAAACAATATTTTGAAGGGTGTCAACATTTTTTTTTTTCTAAATATCAGAATTAAAAATTTTAAAAAATATGTTTAATATGTTGGAAAAAATTGTTTAAGCTGAAAAATCATAATTTTAATTATATTTTAAAGGTTTTGTTATTAATTTCTAATTTGCCAACTTTTTCTATATCTTCTTACTGAAATTAATATTAAATTCTTAACCTTAGACTGTTTGACACTTAAAATATTTTTAAAACGAAATTCTGTTTTGAGGAAATCACAGAAAAATTAATGAAACAGCCCTCGCTTTCCATAATTTTTTTTTAGATAATCATATAGACAGAGTTTATGATTTCCCTGCATAAGATCAATACCTCAATAGTTATTGATTAATGCTAATAATAATCGCAAAACATTACACATAATCCACAGCTGGCCTAATGAGCTTATCGCCTCTAAATACCAATCGATAACAGCCTATCAAAAAGATAAGAAACTCTTGATAAGAACGTAACCCACAGCAAAATAAACACACATTGATAAGTTATGATACATAGTATATATAATTTTATTTCCAAACTTTTCTACATGTCTACAAAAATTCCAATTAAAAATGATCCTTAAGCCTTAACCCTTCCTAGTAGCTTGGAGGATTGTGATAGTGTCCATCTGAAGGCGGTGGCTGGTAGTAGGCTGGTGGTGGTTGTTGTGGCTGCTGCTGCACAACAACAACTTGTGCTGGTCGTGGTGGTGGCGGTTGCTGCTGTACAACCACAACGGGTGCGGGACGCGGTGGTGCCTGCACCACAACAACATTGGAATGATGATGGCGACGAGGCCAACGTGGTGCAATCTGCACATTAATAATAGGTCCACGACGTGGTGGTCCTCCGCAGCGATCTCCGGGCGCCATTTTGTTAAACTTTCTTCTATGTATCTGATAGCTCTTTTGATAAAACACGTCCAAACGCGTTCAGTTATTGTTCTTTACTGAACCAAAAGCTGAGTAAAAGCCACAGCGTAACACAATTTGTTAGCAAATTCCAGAAAAAAAGCTTTCAATTTATTGCATATCAATATTACTCATACGCATTGCGATAAGTTTTGGGCAATAAAACCACACAGAGAGATAGAGAAAGAGAGAGCGAGAGTATATTTATGGTTCCTTATTGGAAATATATGAACGTATCTTTAACTTTTCGTATGTATGACGATCGATGTTTGGATTGATTTTATTTAACGTTCAACTTTGACTCATTTTCATGGGCTTCCCTCTCTTTTAACTAACTTAGACCCTATGAATGACTCATTTGGCAAAAGTTAAGAGTATTTAAATCTTTTTGCCCCATTAAAACTACACTTGACTTATTATAAGGACAATTTTGAAGCGTTGCATGATAATGACAAATATTTACAAATCAATTAAAAATCTATTCAACAGAGAGTCAAGAAAATTATGACAAAAGTAAATTAAATTTGAGACAAGAGGATTCTCAGGAGTTTTCTTAATTACCAAAGATGTACAAGCATATAAATAAATGAATACATATTGAGTACATTGTTAACATGCGTTGAGTTGTTTTTTGGCATTTGCTAATTGAGTTGTTGTTATTTCACTTGTTTGGGCTGTCAAGTGTGCGGTAAGTGGGCGGAGGGGGAAACGTTGCATTTGCAGCACTTGAGTGTCACTTTGATCAAAGCGAAAAGTGTTAAGGGCAGGGAGGAGGAGGAGGCTCTGACAGGCAGGCAGGCAGGCAGGCAACAGAAGTTAAACATGCACAAAGCAATAGCGAGCAAGTTGCAAAGTTTTTTAACTTTGCCAGAAAGTAGGAAATGAATGAAGAGAGGGAGGGGAAGAAAGATTTTGCAAAAGACGGCGGCTTATGCGGCATAACTCGTACATATTACAAAATGTGTTACGAGAATTCGAGGCAAACTGTTCTGTTTCTCATCATCATCAGCAGGATACAGAGCGGCGGGAAGTTGGGTAAGAGGAGGGGTGTGTAGGAAAAGGCAGGGAGTTTGACAGCGCGTAGCCAATGTAATGATGCCCCGTTCCAGTTCCTACACGCTTCTCTACTTTCTATGCCTTCGCATGGCTTTTTTTGCTCTATACCTATTAAAAATTGTTTGAAAGAAAGGGTAAAGTAATGGGAAACTTCTTTCGTCTCTTAAGATTAATGAAAATAAAGTCAGTTTAACCACAATCTTCTCTATGTCAAACCTTAAAATCTATAGAAGCTTGCTAGCAGCTTAAATAAATCAAAAATTTGTTTATCGATAAATATCGATTTTAAAATCTTGCCATTAAGCAATAACTGATGGCTGTAAAATGTAGCCAAATTCTTCTCTCTCCAAGTCTTTCAAAGCTTACTAGCTGAAATTAGTAAAGTAACTTTGTTTATCGATATATATCGACTTTTAAATGTTGCCTTTAGTAGCATGTACTGGTGGCTCAGGATCTATAAAAGTTTACAAGCTGAAATTGATCAAGTAAATATGTTTATCGATAAATATCGATTTTTAAATCCTGCTTAAAGCAACTCTTAAAAAACACAAGTATATAGTTGCAGAGTATCTTTAAGTCAGCCACATTCTCAACTTCAGTTCCCCCTTATTTTTATGCGCATGCATATTTTAGGGAATGAATTGCAAGCCTTGGCAAGATAAAGCGTCAGCGTCTCAGAGTCATGTGGAGCAGCGAATCGATAACTGTCAAAATATAAGCCGGCGAGCAACACGCAAGACAGCCAGCAGAGGGTGAAGAGGGTGAGGAGGGGAATCAAAAGTCGCGAGGCGGCACACAATTTAAATATTTATGGAGCTGCGCAAGTGGCGCCTTCAGCACACGGCATAACCAAAAAACCGTAACCGTAAAAACCCCAAACCCGAAAAACCGGGTAACTGCAACAGCAGCAGCACAAGGAGCACAAGGAGCAGGAACAGGAGCTGCAGTTATGTGAAACCACTGATGGAAGATGGTTGCTGAAGTGAAGTGAGAGGGGAGGTGAGGTGAGGTGAGCAGTCTCAGCGGGATATGGGGAAGCCAGGCATTGGCAGCGCTAGAAAACGCATTTCCTGCACATGTCATGACATGAAGGCGTCGACTCAAATGCAACTACAAAGTGAGGAATATGGGAGGGGAAGGGGGGGCGCAACGCTTGAAAGAAGCCACAGCAAACTGCACGTCTGGTTTTCATTTTATTATTTACATTTTTTATGGGTTTTTTTTTCCTTTTGGTACAATTTTCAAAACAGTCGCACAGTTTGAGAGCAACTGTGTGATTTATTGATGCACATTAAAGTGTGACAGTTTGAGAGCAAATGGTGAATAGATCTTTCCCTCTCCCCTCGAACTTCCCACTCTTGTTCTTTCTGGCAATTTCCGTCTTTCATTTTGCTGATGACGCTTTATAATTGGTTTTCGTTTATTGTGACAAACACACGAGTTGAGCCAAATTACAATTTACGCACGCATGTCAAGTTTTTAGTCCAGTTGTGCGCTGGCCTAATGAACCAAAAGGAGGCATGGCCTAAAAATGAAGTTGTTGATTTGCGGCTAGGGAGAGAGGGGAGAGAAATGTCAAAACGTCAGCAAATATTTTGTAACTCTGTTGTGTAACACACACACTCTCACACACACACATCTTCCCTAACACACTTCACCTTCCATTATTCAGCCAAGTGTAAAAGTGGCTCAAACACCTCACCCCTCCCCCCACTTCACCCCTCCTAACACTCTGCTAACCTCAGCGGGGCGGCGTTCACTCGAGTGTGCAATTAGGTGAAAATAAATGGTTTAACAAACGCCTCGAAGTATGCAATCATTTAAATTTCACTTCATTTGTCCTTTTCATGATTTCACCCCGCCTCCTTCGTCTCTCTCCTACTTTTCTTACTGAAAGTCCACCCCTCGATGCGTAGTTCCGCATTCCTAGACACCAAATTACAGAACCAAACAAAATTATTTTGATTTATATGCAAGGCGAGGACTTTCTTTCCGTCCATCCCCCTCTTGTCCAACGAGCCGCACCTGCTGACAGCGTTTTCTTCGTCTTCCTCTGAGCTTGTTTTTTCTTTATTTGTTACTCTTTAATAGGGTATGACAGTAAAGTCATGACATGTGACTCTTTAAAAATATTTTTATTACTTTTTGTGCCTGGTAAAAAAATTTTATGTGACGAAATATTTGTTTTCTGGAAATTTGAACTATAACGTTTTAACGTTTTTGGGAGCTAAAAGTATTTAGAAATTCTAGCTCCAGCTTCAATTTGTTCATGAAATAATTTAATTTTAATATATTTTATAGCTATTTTTATATCTTACAACTACCCTTTTTAAGTTCAAATAGTTTACTAAATACATTTGTATTTAGTTTAAAATTCAAAAATTTTAGTATCAAGATTTTTCTTAACAGCACAAGAGCATTAAAAATTCGTCATAGCTTTGACTTTCTTAATTTTTTTTTAGCTTTTGTTGCTTGTCGTCGACTGTCAATAGATTTGGCCCAACTAAATGCTTTGATTCGTCCTGGACACTTCGCTTTCCCCCCTCCTTATCTTCCCCTCTGCATTTTAACTGCTGCCGCCTACGCCTGCCCTTTGCCTGTCAACAAAACGCGCCGAAAACGAATTTGAAATGCAAATTTAATTTGAGACGCGACGGTGGCTTTCCCTGCCTTACCCCCACTTGTCCCTCCTGTCCAGAACGTCTTCAACTTCAACTTGAGCTTGAGCTTGGCTCTCTCTTTCTCTCTCTGTCCTCGGTCCTTTTTCCTTACATTAATTGCCCACATTCCTGTGTCCTGGAGATATATTCAAGTCCTCGTGCGCGTTTTGCCTGTTAATTTTTCGCCAAATCAGCAACAACTTTTCTGGTTTTCCATTCGTGTTTTCGATTTGTGCCGTGTGCATAAAATTTTACGCTGACTACCTCGAAAAAGTAACTGTTTGTGCAGAAGTGGGTGGTGGAGAGGAGGGTGGGGTTGGGTGCTGGTATGCTGAGTGTTTCTGGCTTGATTGAAATGTTGGCAACTATTGCGAAAACTACTCGCAAGTTTATTGGCAAATTGATGAAGTACTTGTTGTGTGTGTGCGCCAAAGGCTGAAAACAATTTCTAGTCTCAGCTTAGAACCTAACCATTGCATTTACCCCCTTCACCTACCCTCCTCGTAATGCTTCTTGCGAGGTTATATTGCGTTGCATGCCGCCTGCAATTTGGCGGCGCTGATATGCAAATTAAGTTGTTGCGCTAAACGACGTGCCGGGAAACAGGTTCCACCCCCCTTAATACCCCCTGACGTTACCTAACCCCAGCTCATTTGTATTACAATTCGTCACAAACTGTGCTAATGTTTGTGTGTGTGTGTGTGTGTGTGTGTGTGTGTGCGACTGTGATTGTGTTCGAGCTTTGAAAAGTTTATGCGCTCTCTCGAATATGCACTTAAATTTCATATATGCGAGAGTTGCAACGAAAACTTATCGATTGGCAAAGTTATGCCTTTACACATTCAACAAGAAATACCAAATATAGAAATTCTCGAAATAGTTTGTAAGTAAGTAGTTTCAGAAAGTAAAGTCATTAAGAATCTGCTAAAAAAAAATATTTTTAAATTTATCTTAGTGATTATTTTCCCATATTTCTGCTTTCACTCCATGCAAAGTCTAATTTTTCAACCAACTTCAAACTGTAATAATTGAAATTTGAAAGACTTTTCATATGCGCCTCTTGCTTGTTGGCATGATTTGTTGCATGTGGCACTGTGCGATTCTCGTGGCAAGATTTATGGGCCTGGCAAGTTGCGCGCCTGCATAAATTGCCTCGTAATCTGAGCCCATGCAAAGGAGAGCGGAGGAGAAGTGAAAAGCGTGCACTTCATTAGCTCAATAATTCCTCAATAAATTATGCAAAACGATTGACAACAACAAAAAAGGCAATAGCACAAAAACGAGTTGTTTTTCACAGTTTTCCATTTTGCCAATTCGCCCAAATGGCAATTTCCAAACATTTTCTGTGTGCGTGTGTTTGTGTCAAAGAACGTTGCGGAAATGCCGCGAAATTGTTGCGCTGTCAACGAGGCGTATGCGTAATGTTGAAAGGATCCCGTCCGTACCCCGAAAAATCAGTTTAGAAACATTACAAATCACCCAAATCAAAATGAAAATCGAAATTGCAAAAGCACAATTTCGCCCAAATTCGAAATGCATAATAAAATTATGAGAAGAGGCCGTCCCAACAAAAACAAAAGCCCAATTGAAATGCGAGAGAGGCAAGGATGGAAAGGGCGGAAAGGGGGTGCGACCTTGTCAAATTATATGCTGAGCTGGCGCTTAACGGCAACGGAAATGCGCATTATGAGATTTGGCTTTGACCCGTTGTTGCCCAACTGAACAAAAAAAAAAATCTCCGGAATTGTATTTTATGGAGGATGATGAAAAATGTTAGTTAAAATCACCATGCAGAGCGAAAGAGATATCGAGAGTCTGGTCAATTGTCGTGGAGCGTTTGGAGAGCTGCAATTTTAATTAAAATTTATTGATTTACAGCTGAATAAATGCACATCGCAACAAATGCAATTCCAAATTGCATCAATGTCGTCGCCATGCAACATTTCGAACATTCATTTTTAGCGACCCAAACAATAACATTCAACTCTTTCCCCCCCCTGTGCTCTGTTGATACCTTTTGATTCGCGTTGAATCTAAATGGTACGGTGATTTCATGACGCTCGACAAATTCGATAATCGAGTGTGTGGCTTAGAAATCACAGCGCGAGTTGGTTTAAATATTATTTGGGAATACATTGTTACAGTTTGACAGGCTGTGGAATAAAAAATAAAATGTACAACATTGAAAAGAACCATTAAAAAGTGTTTTCGATTTTTTCAACTTATAAATACTACTCCATAATTTATCATCCATAACATATCATTGAACTTTAAACTTGCACGTGCTATCCTACGAT
This sequence comes from Scaptomyza hsui, assembly GCA_018152825.1. Lineage (NCBI taxonomy): Eukaryota > Metazoa > Arthropoda > Insecta > Diptera > Drosophilidae > Scaptomyza > Scaptomyza hsui. Next base: position 2,147,759 of record JAECXO010000280.1, read on the forward strand.
TTTTTTTTACTTTTTAAGTAAAGTTTTCACATGCCATTTCTTTTTTGTGCAGTTCTTTTGCATCGAAATAATATCAAATAATATATTTTTTTATAAGATATTTGATATTTAATTAATCGTTTTACAATTTATTTTTATTTCATTACGTTGAAATGTCTGGCGTATGAAATGTTGATTTAATTAATGACAGCTTGTAAGGTGCATCTTTCAATTAAATGCACATTTAAACCCAAACTGCAAGCTCTATATATGTATATGTATCTGTTGCTTTTTTTTTTACACCCCACGGCTTATTTAAGTTTTTTGTTTGAACAACAGCTTGACATACAAATTTAAAATATATTCATAATTTTTTAGCTAAATATTTATTTATCCTTTTTTTTTGCTGTGGTTTTATTTTTTAAACAGTTGAGCTTTATATTGTTTGCAAATAATTAGTTTATTTGGCTTGTTATAGATTAAATTTCATTAAAATAAGTTTAGAATTACTCTTCGCAAACATTTTTAATTTGACATTCTATTTATTTATATAGAAAAACACATTTGAGCTTCCTGCATTTAGCATATTCTTCACTCCCCTCTCTCTTCACCCTCAACTTTTTTGTTTTCTACTCAATCTCAGCTTTTGGTTTTAATAATGCATTTCCGCTTTTAATTAAAGTTTTAGTTGTTGAATTAAAAAAAAGTTGTTTTACAAAAGTTACTTTTTGGGTTGCTTTTACGATTTGCTTGGCTTCCCTTACTCTGCCCCTCCATCCCCCCAATCCCTTGCTTCAATGTCATTAACAGGTGAAAGTTTTCTACCCACACACACACACTAATACAGGCGCATCATTATGTGTAGCTTAGCAACAAGCAGACGAACAATTGTAATTGCGGTTCATTTGACAGTTTTCATTTAGTTTTTAGTTTTTCCGTTTCGTTTTTTTTTCTTCTGCTGTTGCTGTTTTGTTTTGTTGCATTGTCTTGAACTGACAGTTGGAGGGGGTGGCGGAGGCTTGTTGCCAGGATGTTGCCACTGCTGCTGTTCTATTATTAACGGTAACAAAGTGTTAAGAAGTGCATTAAGCCAAATGTTAACTGCCACAGTCCAAAAAAGTTAAAAACTACACAAAACTTGCGGCCGTAAATCAGCGCAGAGAAAAGAAAGGAAACCAAGAAGGGGTTGAGGAGGGTTGCAGTTGTTAACATCTGGCGTTGATTTTAAAGGCTTCGCTTGGGGAGAGATTCGCGGCTTAATTACAATAAAATATTTAAAGCTCTCAACTTTGTTCTTAACCAGCTGTTTATGTGCCAAAAAAACATTGCTTTTTACGACCTGGCACACACACACACACACTCACACGTGTCGAAATGTAATTTGATAGTTATGGCTGCAATACACACATATGTACACCCTTCCACCCCTACCTCCCCCCTTGACAGTATGTGTATAAGAAGCCGCGAAGCATTGTCAAAGTTTTCAAACCAAGTCGCATGAATATTTAGTTGCGTAATGCGCCACTCACCCCACTTCCCCTCACCCACCACCCACCACCCACTTTTCTTTATTAACCAGCCCCCCCCCCCCCCCACGCTTTATCTTTAATTTGTGCGTCAAGCTTAACAAAACAAAAGCGCAAAAAGAAAAGAAAATGCTAATTTTATTGACATCGCCCATCCAAAAACATATATACATACATTTATTCCAAAGAAGCAAACGCGGAAATTGAAGAAAGGTAAAGCGGCTTTGCGGTGCTTTTGGGTGTGTGTATGTGTGTGTGTGAGAGGTTTGTTGGTTAGGGGGTGGTGTCAATTTACGGTAGCTGGCTGGCAAAGTCATTAACACATTTGCGACCCAGTTATAGAATTGTATATATATATACATTTATATATATACGAACACAGCCACGCCCACATCCGGTGCCTAATTAACACGTTTTGAATTGTGAATTTTGAAATGCGGCAACAACAACAAGAACAACAACGACAGCAATAACAATGTTAGGGGAAACAACTGTGAGTGAAGGGAATGCGCAAGGGGCGGGGGCGTGAGGATGGGTGGGAGTCAATGTTATGCAAAAAGGATTTAGTGTTAAGTAAAACAACAGAGGAAAACAAATGTCTTGATTGTTGTAGAGAATTTTAAATACTCTAACAATGTTTTGAGGAAAAATGCTAAATTTAAAATTAAATTAAAAAAATATATTAAAAAAATTTAATAAAAAAAATATACTTTTCTAACATAAATGGAAAAAACTTAATAAAAAATATATATATTTTTAACGCATTATTAAAAAAAAAAATATTTTCTTCATAAAATATTAAAAAAGAATCAATCATTTATAAATATGTCTAATACAAAGAATAATATTCTTATAGTACTGTGAAAAACCTTTTAAAGTCGTCTAAACTTCTAAATATTTTTTTTTCCATATTCCCAAGTTCACAACCAAGGCTCAGACAAAATATTTAATATCGAGCTGTCACAGGTTGTATTTTCTATGTAAATTAACCAGCTGCCTTTTAAATGATAAAGCCTCGTAATGATAAAAATCTGTTAATATCCTTTGCCACAAGGGTAGAGCAACAATCTGTTACCGTATTGATTCCTGATGTTGAAGCTCCTCAAGGACCTTTTTCTGCGCGTTTCTTACTACTATTCTCGCTGTGTGTGTGTGTGTGTGTGAAAGAGAGGGGCGCAACCTTGAAGGTGTCAAAATAACATATTTTGCTTTATGATGGGGCGGAGAGAGGGGCGTGGCAGAGTTGTTAGGCACCAAATGAAATTAAAACGCGCATAAATTATATGCTCAAGTCGAATAAGAAGAAGAAGTTGTAAATCGTTGAATATATTAAGACATTTTTGGTGGGCCTGTTAATTTCTTGACATCAAGTTTTGCGCATACATTTAATAGGGGGGCGGCAGGGTGTAAAGAGGTGGAGAGGGGAGGGGGGGGGAGGGGTGACGACTGCATAATTGCTCAATAGTGCGTCGCATTTTGTTTAAGCAATTAAGTAAGATTGTGGAAAGCGAAATTTTAGCAGTGATTTATGTGTGAGAGTGTTTGTTAGTGTGTGTTTGTGTGGATGTGTCTTGTGTGTGTGTGTGTGTTGTAGATACGCCCCAACTTTGTTAGTGTGTGTGTGTGTTTGTGTTGCATGTCATTTGATTAACTAAAGTTGTTGCATGTAGTTTCTGCTGCTGCTTCTGCTGCTTCTGTTGCAATTCGCAACAATTTTAATTTCATGCCAAAATGCCACGCCTTAAGCCGCCCCCTATCCCCCACTTCCCCGCCATCCGCAACCACTTACGTGCGTGCATTTAATGCCAAGCAGCTGCTGTCAAGCCTGCATTGTCCTTGTGCAAATTAATTAAAAATTGTTGAAACCGCTAGACGAGTTGAGTGGGTGGATCGAGTGGTGAAGGGGTTGAGGGGTGTGGCACGGTGTGGTTCGGTGTTGCACATAAAAATCCCAGCAACAAAAAAATATTATTTACATCACTCGAGTTGACAGCTGAGGATTTGTATTTTATGTTTTTTACATGCTGTTGCCAATTTAAAGAGCGTAAAGAAGGGTATAATGATTACATAACGTATACTTAATAAATAGTGATTAATCGAACCTGTAGAAAAATGCTTTGAGCAGAGATTTTTTATATTGGCAAAGTATTTTTATCATATCCAAGATTTTGAAGTTGTAAATATTGTATATTAAGTCGCTAAATTAACTAAATCAATAATATCGATATTTATCGATTGTTGGTCTTTCCCTTGATAAGAGTAATCAAATAAAATATTACACTTATCGAGAGTAATTTAACGGTTATTTTTGAAGACGTTCTAGTTCTAGGGTATTTCCTATTCATAAACACACATCTCAAACACTTATATCTGGTTTGTTTTTGTGTATATCTCATAGGCACTGCGTCTTGCTGGCTAAAGTTTAAGCAGTTGACAAAAAAAAAAAAAACAAAAAAAAAAAAACTGTGTTGGATAGGTTATTTTTTATTTTACAGCTCTCGCTCGTCATCAAAGTTCAAACTGCCTGTCGTTATATTTTCCTCCAACCTTCAACCCCCCTCAACTGCTTAGCCTTTTTATATAAATCGAAAAAAGTTTTGTATCTCAACCCGTTTGGTGTCGTTGGTGCTCCGGCTTTTAGCTGCCGTGTATATTTTATGGCTAGTTGTAATGCCAAGTGTCTGAAACTGAGGCGCAGTGAAAGTATCTTTCTCTCGCTCTCCACTCCAAAGTGGCCAAAGTCATGAGTTTGTCAGTTGTAACGGGCTAACCTGTGTGAGGGTTAGGTAGGTAGAGGGGGGGAGAAGTGGGTTGTTGGGCAAATAAAAAGCCATTGCATCGAGGAGGACACTGAACAGCTTCCAACTACAGTGAGCAATAAGTAAGATTTTCTAGGAATTTTTTAGATTAAAAAATGCGACAAAAGGATGACTTAAGTAATAAATTTCTTAAACAGAAATTTATTTGGAATTATGATGAGATTAAGTTCTTGAAGACCTTGGTCTCGTTGTGAGAACTCTTAGCCAAACTCAACCCAAATTCGTTTTCAAGTGTGTTTACTGTAACACAAAACACACCGCACAAGTTGCTAGCTAGGTTTTTTGTTTTATGACAACTCAATTTCGAAATATACTTAAGTTTGTCAGCAGCAATCGCTTTATCCACAACAATCCACCCTCCTCCCACTCCCACTTCCTCAAACACCCACAAAACTCACACCTTGCAACTCAACTCTCCGGCACCTAGAGCAATCCATGACCTGATCTATAACCAGGCCGAGTTGTTGTTGTTGTTGTTGTTGCCTTGTGTCGTACACAAAACGCATAAATTTATGTCAAAGACTCGACGAAAAAAACAAATTTATTTGGACTTTTTAACAACTTTTGTGAATGTGCAGTTGCTGTAACCCAAGCTGTATCTGTATCTGTAACTGTGACTGTATATTTGTATCTTTATGTGTTGTGTTTTGTGTGTTTGCTGCCTGACTAAAACTTGCCACACAGTTTGCAAATATTTTTTATGTGCATATTCCAATGGGGTTGGGGTTTGGGGGTCAACTTGGCGCACACATGTTTCTGACGGATGCTTTTTGTGATGGGAGTAAAACCTTCAAAAAGCTTGCATAAGCTGTTCTCTCTTTTTGACCACTTTTGTTGATTGCGGCCAAAGCCAAGAAGAAAATTGCGACCTAAGCTAAGCTTACTACAATGTTAAAACTCAAAGTGCGTAAGACATTTTCTTACTCATTCCCAAAAAACGGCTATAGAGCCATTCTAGTTAAGTGGCAATTGCTGTAAGTGGGGAAGAAGCGAGTTAAGACGAGCTAAAAACGACAGCTGGTCACAACTGTTGCGCCTTTGTTGACAACCAAAGTCCAAAAAGATGAACAAGTCGCAACATGTTGCGAACAGAGAGCGGAACGAAATGGTAGCTGAAACGTTCACGAGCTCTCTTTAATTAAACGATTCGGCAAGACAGGTAAATGCACGAAACGAGGTTGCAAGATTTCTGAGCTGCTTTCGTCTTCTATCGTGACCCACAAAATGCAAACAAACCATAAAAGTAGGCAACATATGAGTGGCATAAGGAGTAGCTACAAAGACAGCTGCAAAGATTTGTTTTTTTTTGGAAGTTTGATTTACAAATTTGTCTTAAATAAAAAAAAATGTTTTTCAGAAAAAAGAGTAATGTAAAAATTGTATCACTGATTTGACAAGGCAAACAAATCTGAAAGATATTTATCTTTAGGTCTTTTCATAAAAAAAAATATTTATAAAAAAAATCTTCCTAATTTTTAACAAACTTAAGAACGTAAATCTTATCTCATTATAAGATATCTTCCCACCAGCACTAACCTATCACAATTGGCAACATTTGAGAGCGCAACAATGTTGCCAAGCGTGTTGCGCTCTCTTTGTTGCTAACAAAGCGCAGGCGCCAAGGCTGCACTATGAGTTCGTTAGCTCGCTTCGTGTTGTGCACGAGTGCAGCCGATGACAATCCTGCGTTCGTCGTTCGTGCGTTTATGCTGCGGCTTCGTTTTTAAAGCTATAACAAAACTCAAATTGTGTTAGTTGGTAAGAAGCATTCGGCGTCAACGGGCGGCAAAACGGATGCATAAGCCGAAGAGTTCTTTAAGCTCCTAGAGTCGTCAAACGTCGTCGTCGTTAATTGTCGCAAAACGCGCGTCTTTCACGTGTGTGTGTTGAGTGTATTTCTAGTTTCGCGTGTGTGTAGGTGTGCGTTAGTGTCCTTTTTGAAGCTAATGAAAAGCCGTGTTGCCTACTTGCAGGCGGGCTGACTGGATTGCTAGCTAGCGGTTAGCGCAGTTGCTCATGTGCGTTGTAATTATGCAAATTGCTTTTTGGGGCTTGAGAGTCGTCTGCAGATTCTCACTGACAAATGGACAGAATAAGAGTGTGTGTGTGTGTGTGTGTGTGTGCGTGTGTGGAAAGCAGCTGCAAATGTGGCACTCAAGTGCAACTGTTAGGCCGACCTTGTCGACGACATGCCGCATGCATATTCATGCCGGCAACAGCTATCCAACAGCAACAGCAACAACAGCAGCATAAATAGAAAGTGGGCCAAATTGCAGGCAACCAACATTTTTAGCTCAATTCTTAGAGCTAAAGTTTTGCTCCAGTTAGCCGTTTTTTTTTATTTGTTACCTGGGCGCTGTGCCAGGATTTGTCGCTTCGTCGTCGTCCTTCCCGTCGCCTTGTCTCATTTGTCAAATCCTTATAATTTCTTGTGAATTTCTTTTATTCTTTTCTCTTCCTTTCATTGCTGTTGTCGCTGTCGCAACTTGTTGTCCTTGGCAGCAGTGGCAGCAGCAACAGTCGCCAAAAAATGTTTATAAAAGCGCAAATAAATTCATTTTTATTATTCTGCTCTGACAGCTGATTTTGCGTCTGTCTTACAGCATCCTATATAGCACATAATGTGGCAATATCATTGCGTTTTTTATGTGCTCCCTTTGCATTGTTTTCGGCTACCTGAATGCGACAACGTTGACCTACTCCACATTGTTACATTCCATGCTGCATACTTTTTGGCGCGCTTAGAAAATGAAGAAAATTGTTTGTGCTAGAATTTGAAGTATTTTTTTCAGAAGATTTATTTGTGTAAATGCGATTTTATCTACAATTGCCAAACTTTTTTCGAGTTGTTGAAAAGTATACATAAAGTTAAGCAAAAAGTGTTTTAAAAAATTAATAGCAAAACTAACTATGCCAAAATCAGAGAAGCCTACAAATACTTTAAATACAACTTTCGAAAAATGCGATAAAATTGTACTTATAATTCAACAAAAATAATTCTAAGTAGATAAACATTTATATTATGCGTACAAAAATTTAGTTTTCATGACTAAAAAAACGGAACAAAAATATTTTGCTTAGTCATTTTTGTGTAATCAATTTATGGACAGAATAATTTTTTGTTGCCTCAACAACAAGTTTTGTATTTGCTAGAATAAATAAGAAAACTCAGTAATAAACATCAGAAACTTTGGGTTATTTCATTTGGTATTAATTTCGCAATTTGGCAAACTTTAAGGCCACAGAAAAAGGCAAGCACAATCGGCTTTAGGTTTTTAAGCCCTAACTTTTGTTATGAGTATTGTTTGCCGACGCTGCAATATATACAACAAAATATTTTCTTGTGAAATATTATGAAAAAAGAGGATTTCAACATTAAACAAAAAAAATTGTAATTGTGTCTATGAAAAGTTTTTGATCTTTTTTTTTAATATGATTTTGAAATTGTCAAGACAATAATCCATGAAATTTAGAGTGTTCGCAAGAGTATTAAATTAATTTTTATTTTAAATTTTTTTGCTGAGATTTTTTACTCTGATTTAATTTTTAATGTACAAAAGGGGCCAAGTGTTAGTTGACGACTAAATTGTATATTTTTTAACTGTTACTTTGGCCTATTGTAGTCCAAATGCTGCTCTAATTGTAGTTGAGGCCAAAAGGTTTGGCTTACCTAGTCTGGCAGACCATGGCTAATAAGTTCACAGCACGCAAGCAATTTTAGAGCTAGCTAGCTCACACACACACATACTCATACAGAGGTGAAAGGGAGGGAGGAGAAGGAGGATACATGCCTGTAAACATGAATAAGACATTAGGCAGCAGTTTACATGTGTTGGAGAGTCAGAATCCTGCACACTGAGTGAAAGATATATTAACATATGTGTGTGTGTATGCAGACACAAATAATGATTATTAACAAAATATGTTAATTTTATGTCTAGGCGTATCTGGAATTGTATATCACAGTATTACTTATGTGCCTGCACAGAGAGAGAGCTCAGAGCTCTGAAATTGGTATATCTAAGGCTTTAAATATTCATTTGTGGGTGTACTCTTTGAGTTAATAAGTGTCCTTATTGCATACCTTTGGCACGTCACATTTTAATCAATTTAATTGAAACAATTTAATTATAGAACACCCCCAGCACAGACCAAAAGCTACTTAAAGCTCAAACACACTCGAAGTGCAAAAGAGTGGTTAACAGTGTAATGAAAATAAAATGAAAATGAATAAAGAATGTTTTCAAACCATGCATCGAATTGCATTTGTGCTGCAACATTGAAATGCCATTTGCCAGTGCTTGTAAAACTGTGAGCCAAGTCGGATTAATAAATTGCGTAAATATCAATTGAAAACAGTCTGCACATAGCAGCCGCACAAAAACAAAAACAACAAAAATAACTAAAGAAGTAAAACAACAAACAGCCGCAGCAGAAAAACCCAGAACAACAACAGCAACAACAACAAAGAGCAAGCATGACAACCATAAAGCTGCTCATTATCGGTAAGTTTTATCTCACAATTAAAACAGCAGCAGCCGCTGGAATCACAGCAACAACTACAAAAGAATAGCACCCACAACAACAACTACTATGTACAAAAGCAGCTGCTGCTGCGGCAGATTTCTGCAATTTTATTGTTGTCTGTTGCACACACAACAACTTGTGGCCCTGAAGCTCTTACTTTGTTGTAAAAACATATATGTATAAGCATTTTAATTTTGTAATAAGAGTTTTACATGCTGAACTTTTCGATAGTTGGAATACAAAATTTCAGATAAAGTATCTCAACTAAATAGTTTATAAGCTCTTTGCAAAAGTGGTCAAAATATATCAACCTAAGCTAAAGTATTTACTAAACTAAAATTAAGCTTTACTACACATACCAATAACCAGCTTCGGCTAACAAGTTTTAAGTCTGCAATTTTTATTATTAGTGTCAGACTTCCCATAAGAACTAAACTGTCAGCAAAAAAATGTCTTTGACGTGATTATTTAATGGCTAGAAGCTAGAAAATTGTGAAATGCCAAACTCAAGCACGCAAAGTTAAGCTTATGAAAGTGGCCAAATTTGTTCTCATTTAATTAAAAAATATATATTATTGTCAAACTGTATCAAACTCTGACATTTTTTTGCTTATCTCACAAACAACAGCTTTTGACAAAAGAGCAAATTATGTTTGAAAAGAATTAGATGTGGACGAATACAAAACTAAGTTCTCAAAACAAAATTTAAAAAACAGTTTTTTTTTCCTTAATAAAATAATAGAAGAAAATAAATTTTAACATTTTTAGCTATGCATAAATTTTAAAAAAATTATTCTACTTGCCAATTGCTACAAACCAATTTCAATTTGTGTTTGTGATTTTAAATGAATTAGTTTTTGTTGGATTAAAAATATCTTTGATATTCTTTCTCAATTCTTACTCTTGCAATCTTGTTTGTATTTTTAACGATTGTTAAGTTTAAACATCTTTGGCCAGTGTTTAAAGCCATTGTTAGCCGACAGATTGCACTTGAGTGTGTGCTCTTCCTGCTTCGTCTTCTTGCTTTGGGGTTTTCATTTTATGCGCGCTTTGGGAAATTTCACAATGCCATCGAGTCGTCGGTGGGCGTGGCACAGGCGAAGTGGCATGTCGTGGATTCAGTCAGTGTGGTTATAGCCAAAACTCCCCAAACTCCTCGAGTCTTATGTTTATGCGTGTGTTTTGGCTGCGTTCCGGGCAGAACCATAAACAAGACATGTCGTCCACTCGACAACGATGCCACTCATCATCACCGACCTCATTGCCAGTTCCCCAGCTCCCGAATCCCCCACTCCGCGACTCCAGCCATTTTCCATCATCTTCAGCCGAAAACTCAACGCCGCAAAATTTGTTAACAATTCATTTCCGCGCTTTGGGCTTCATAAATTGCTTTTATTAGCAAAAGGCACAACAACGACAAAAAACTGGAATATAAACCAACTTTTTCCTTTTTTTTTTTTTTTTTTTTCTTTTTTTGGTTGGTAATAATACACTTGAACTTTTTGCATAGCAAATAAAAAGCGTTAAAATGCGTGCGAGAGTAAGAGGGAAGAGGTGTTTATGTTGTGGCGGGGTATGGGCAAGGTCAAAAAAAGGAGCAATTGTGGGCAGAAGAGGGTGGAGAGAGAGGGGGCGGAGGCGTTGGTCATGAGCTGTCTGAAAATCAAATTAAAACAGACGCCAGTTGGTGGCGCCCTGTTTTGCCCTCGAGCCAGTGACAAGTTGTGAAGTGGGACGTGAACCAGGACAACGAACCGAACCAGGACGTAAACTCGGACGTGAACATGAACATTGGACAGAGTTGGACTTTTACTTCACTCTCCCTCTCCCTCTCTCTCCTCTCTCTCTTTCTCGTTTGGTCTGTCTGGCTGGGCAAGTTGTTGACAGGCACGCAGGCAATAAAATTCAATATTTCATTAAAACGCACGTTACGCATACGCAGCGTGCGCCGAAACGAAAACCGCAAAACTGCGTCGTTGTTGTAGCTGTTTTTATCACACGCAGCGTCAAACGTTGTCCCAACGCTCAAATCCGATTTCGTGTTATTAGCGACAGAGTTGCCAGCTCACCTCACACACACGCCATGGTTGCTGCTGACCAAATGTGAAGTTGAAATCGTTATACAACTGGAGTCCAGGTTTCCTGCTTCTCTCCGCAGTGTCCATCCCATTGAAATTGAGTCGTTTGCCTGCCTGCCTGCCTGCCACAGCACTGTGTTTTTAGGCGGCTGCGACGCTGACAGATTATTCGCCTTATTATTCATAAGGACTAGGGCTCGCAAGTGGCAGTTATTCATTACATTCAGGAGTGTACACAAGCCAAACCAAAAAGGTACATTGAGTGCCTGAAAAGGTTTGTCACACACACACACACACACACACATAGAGAGCGGAATCATAACTCAATTAAAAGTGCTTATATATATTTCTAAAATGCTGTACGGAAATCCATAAATATGCCTCCTGGCAAATCGAATCGAATTATAGAAATGGAATGTGCGCATAAATAAAATTATGGCAATTTTGTAGTTGGATGTGAAATATAGTTTATTCTAAAAGGTTTTCTAGTTTACGTATCGATTGAAAATTGTTATATTTGCCATGACTTTTGACATTTTAATAGTATTTTCTACTAAAAGGCCATGTTAGAAGTTGGCAAATCGATTTATGAAAAGCTTTTTAAAACTAGTTCTATGAAATAAATAGAAATGGCATTAGAAAATTTAGATCAAATAAATATGGATCGAACTGCAGCTTTTCATGACAAGAAAATTGTCCAAAAATTATTTAAACTTAAATATATAGGTAGGAAAAAATGGCAGTTTTAAGATTGGTAATAAATATTTTCCCTTTATTAAATAAATATTGATGTACTTACATGATTAATGTTCTCCTCCAAGAATGCAACTGAAAAAATAAATTAAGAAATATTAGTTTAACTAGAAATATTTTTTTTAATATGTTAATGTGTAAATATGTAATCTAAAAATGTTTTTTTAACCTGAAAACCCATAGAAAATTCATTTCCCAAGCAAAGCTTCAAAATGGCGATTTTATTTGAATTATACTAGCCATTAAAAAATGATTAAACCTCGACCAGCATCAATTTTTAACGAGCTGTTAATGCCATTTAGCACCTTCTCGTCTCGCCTCGTTTCTCTCTTAGCCTCTTTTAGCCACTTATCCATTTTGAATTCAGTTGGATTTCGTTTTTTATGGAATTGCGTTATCTGAAATGTGTTTTTATAGGGCACTTGAATAGTCACGAAACACTTGACTTGAGTGCGGCGCAAATGTCGCAATGTAGCTGCTCATTTGTTGGATTTATTAATTGCGTTCGGGCATTGTGCGTAGCGAGTAAATTAATTAGCAAATACTTGCCTTAATAATCATTTTAATGGAATTTGTAATTTAATGCGACTAACGAGAGAGTTTTATGTGTGATTACGGCTGCCCCCTTTTACACTCTACCCCGCATATTTACAACTCCTGCTATTGATTTTCTTTTCTGTCTGGGGCCCGCAAGCAACTGAAACTGAAACAGAAACCGAACCAAAAAACCAGAACCAGAACCAGAACCAAAAGCAAACCACAATTTATTTAAGCGGCTTTAAATATTTCAACATGCCAACTTGCCAACTGGAGACGATGCCATCGATGCCAAGGGGGGTTCGAAAGGGGCTACGGATTTAAGGGGGGGTCGCCGTCTTTCTACTACTTCCCTGTTTTTGGGTCAGTCAACTTTCGCTTGGGCATTCGGTGGACAGTCAATCACTTAATAAAACTTTTATGGCATGCCATTAATTGATGGCGCTAAATTCTCAGTGCAATAAAACACAAAGCAACCAACTCAAGGAGCCCCTGGGAGAGGGGAAGTGATAGGGGGGTGTGTATATAATTGGAATAATTTTACTGCGTGCGGCAAAGTTTTGTGTTTCTTTTTACTTTTTTTTGTTTACGAGATTTTTCGTGTGATATGCTAAATAGCCCGAAAAGTTGGTCATAAATTTTAAAGCTTTCAATTATTCGGCTGCGTGGGCTGAAACATTGCACAAATCCTTAAATATCAATCGACAGTGAGGGAGAGAGAGCTCAAGTACTGAAATATTTTCCACTTAGTTGCACAACCAAAAAAAAATCAAGCAAAGCTTAGAACAAAAGCTGCTGCAGCAAAAACTAAACATACGAAAAATTTGCTTCAAATTAAATAACAAAATGCAGTGATATGTAAAAGAGAGATATGAGACATAACTAAAGTTAAGAGGATATAAAAGCAAGTGTTTAAAAGACTTGACATATGAAACTTTACATATATAAGTTACACACAGAGAGTGTTTGTGTGTGTGTGTTATCTTTTAATTAAACATGAATGTGTCTTGTGTTTGATTTTTGGGCCCACAAAACAACAGCATCAAAAAATAAATGAAAATCAATGCAATATTGAGTGAAGACATTTTGATATATAAAACATGATCGATTGACTGACTTTGTATAGCATTTAAATTAATTTCAATTAATATTGATACTTCAATTTATATTAAAACAAAAATAAAACAAGTAAGAAGGCTCTAGTCGAGATTTCCCGACTACGAGAAACTCTGAAGAAGAATCTACTTAACGCGCATAGCAATAATCTGTATTTATCTGTGAATAAATTTCAATCTTCGATATCTCTGATGTTTCTCAACCGATTTCGATGAAATTTGCACAGATTTTTATGATTTTGTATTTGGTTTATAAAACGTGTTTTACATTTTCGACATTTCCGATCAGCCGAGTCGATATTGCCATGTCCGTCTGTCCGCATGGAAAAGTTTGTTTCCGATTTTCGATTTTCAGTATAACTTGCTATATGCCCAACCGCAAAAGTAATTTTTAAAACAATTTGATATCTGCATTTTAAACACACACACACACAGAGAATGCACACATTGTTGAGCACTTTTCTGGTTGTTCAAACAAGTAAGCTGCATGGTTTTTTTTTTACAACTCCGGAACAAATATCCCACACTCTTCTAATAATCCTTCATATCAGTGTCTCGTATCTTTTTTGTGCAGGTGGCGTTTTGAGCCCGTAAAGTTTTGTGTGTTTGTTGTCTGCTGCTCTTAAACGTTGCCATATCGTACTAAAATCAAATAGCAGACGTCGCCGCTTGTGACATTCATGCCAGGCCCAACAGAAAGAGTGTAGAGACAATAGCATCAGCTTAGCCCTTACCCGTCATCTTCCCTTCCAGCCCCTCACATGTCTGACACACGACATGGCATGAAAAATATGAAAGTTGCTGCAAAATTTATAAGATTGCCGGCGACTGCCTGCAACTGACAACAGCAGCAACAACAACAACAACAGCAACAGAACAGTTTCAGTTTCAGAATTTTAGTTGAACTTTCAGCTTCAGTTGCAAATACAGAGCACGTCGTCCATTTTGGGTGGCAATAAAAACGTGGCTGGGCCTTCTGAAGCAGAAACCAAAAAAAAAAAAAACCACAAGGAAGCAACAGAAAAACAAAAATAAAAATAAAGTGAAAATAAAGAAAACACAAACATCATACGCATATTTAATTGAAGTTGAAACCTGCGCGAGGCAACAAACCGCAAAATCCTAAGATAACAATAACTAAACAAGGTAATAAGTGATATAAATAAAACATGAATATGACCAAGTGAATACCCTGTAAAGTGTGGTTTTATTTTCAAAAATAGTTGACAAAGCTTTTACTGTTCTACTCTTAGAGACCTTCTTTTTTGACTTTACTTAAGAGCACATTTAAAACTTTTCTCTCTAAGTGCCCGTCAAAAAGAATACAACATCAAACTAAACCAATATATAGTTAAAAATTCACTTTGACTTTGATATTGAATATAAATGCAATGGGAACCAAGTTCATTTCAAGCAGACGCTCGAGCAAACTTACAACATGTTGGCTTACAAGAAATCACACAAAAAACAAATCAAAATGAGAATAAGCAAAGGCAAGGCAAAAAAAAAAAAAAAAAAAAAGGAAAAGGAAAGAAACCACACACAAAAAAAATGTCCTTTGGGTGCAAAATCGATTAAAGGCAGTGCAAAGCGACCAGAAACGGAAGTCAATCAGCAGACACGAAACATGGCGAAGAACGAGATAGAGGAAGGCCCGAAGAAGAAGAAGAAGAAGAAGAAGCTGAAGATGCCGTCTCTCACCTGACGCTGACATGGGAATTAGTATTTTGGAGTGCCTTGGATTGCTAACACATACATAACGAGGCAGCGCGCGAGAGCTTCTTGACGCTTCGAGGCGCCTTCATCCTTGTCATCCTTGCCGTGCCATGTTTGAGAGCTGCCTAATAAGCCGTCTAAAGCGTTCGGCATTGATGCTAATGCTGATATGCTGCTGATGCCGCATATCGCCAATTTGCGCCCACTGTGCAACAAAACAGCAGCATTAATGCCACAAACGAGAATGTGTTTCGCATTAGCAAAAGAATTCCTCCTCTGTGTATTTTCACTAGGGAATGTGTGTGTGTGTGTATGGTAGGTAGATGGAGAGGGGAGAGGTGGGGTGGGGGAGCGTGTCTACTGTAATTGCACGCCAATGTACGCACGTAACTGCATATTTACATATCACTCGTCGCGAACACACTGACAACGAATAGCAGCAGCAGCAGCAGCAGCAGCAAGAACAGCAGCAGAAGCAGCAGCAAAAGTAGCAGGGGAAAAAAGTGAATTAAAATAAATTAAAGCATGCTTTCAGGCGGTGCCATGTAAATAATGCAGCGCCATTTTTCTCACAAGCGCAATGGGCGTGGCAGGCAACTGCCTCACACAACACACACACACACACACACACATACACACACTGATTGATATGTCTGTCTGTCTCGGCAGTCCTTGAGAGTCCTGAGTCTCTGCGGATCTTATCCGCTCCATTGCCAGCGTGTTGGGCCCTGTAGGTGTTGAATCATTTACAGCGCGAAACGCGTTTCTCGTTCCTTGTCAACGTCCTCATTGTCAACTGCGTTGATTGCGCCAAGTGGCAGTCAGCAAAAGGGAAGGAGAGAATGATAATAGCTATCCGAAGATAAAATACACTTATAAAACATACTTCAAAAGCACTTGCTAAACTGATTTGTAAAAAAAAAAATCTGTTTAAAAAGATTCTGTATAATCCTTAAAGCGTTACACATTGAGTCACAAAATCATACTACCCTCTACAGGTAAATACCATAAAAACAGAACAACGACAACTACTTTAAGGGCGACATGGAGTATCTGGCACTCTGATGATTATAGCTGCTTGTGGCATGCCACGCTGCACAACAACAAAAACCAGCACGCAGCAAACTGACCATGGCCAGAACAGGACAGAACACACTCTGTCGCCTCCATTTGCAAAGCCATATCAATTAGATGCATTGCCTTTCTGTCTGTCTGAGATAGTCAGCTTTACACGAACCTAAAGACATTGAGATTTAAGCTGAAATGTGAGAGTTTTTTCCTTTTGGCCTAAGAGTTTCTTAGAATTGTTGTCATTAATAGGATTTGGCTGATGTTTTTGGGAAAATAATAAAATTTCAGGTAACAAAAATCAATAACAAATTGGATAACTTTAAGTTTTGGTTTGAAGATCTCTCCACAATATCACAAAATTAATATTAAATACACATCGATTATGCAAAATTCATATCAGCAAATGTCCGATTTGTGTATTTAATGTTACTTAACCTGATAAGTGCCTTGCACTATAAGCAGAATTTATGCAAAAGCCATCGCTAATAAATTATTCAAAAGCACATTTTCTTTATTCCTGGCTCGCTGCTTCCGCCGATGTTGCAACAAATCACATTACGAGTCAACGCAACAGCCACTAACATGTATAAAGGCAAAAGGAAAACCATAAGTAAAATAATTTAGGTGAATACTTGGGAATGTTCTTTGCCATTCGGTTTGTTGGTGTTGGTGTTGGTGTTACTAAAGCTAAAGCAAAATGGTAACCAAGTTTTGCCTTGGTTACCTTTGTCCGATTCAGCTAGCAGCAGAAACAGCAGCAGCTAGACAAACCATAGAAAGTGGCTGCAATGAAAGTGCCCCGCAGTCGCCAGCGCCCATTGCCACCCACCTTAGAAATGTCATATGAGCTTGGCATACTTACACACATACCTAAACATATACACTGCGCAAAAGAGAAATGCATCAAAGAAAAAGACCACATGGCAAAGCTTTCGGATTTTACAGCAGATAAGCTTCAAAAATGTTTGTAAAAAAGTTAGAAGAAAAAAATGTTATGGTTCTTTTCATTTTTAAAGATAGTTTTCATAGAATATTTGCTAAAAAGCTTTTTTAAATGTTATCATCAAGATTTAGAGATTTCTATCGTTGAAGAAATACTTTTCTCTCAGTGTACATATGCACATGCTCAACTAATACACCATACCTATACAAATGCAGCACTTGACAGTCTTTTCCCCCTCTCTCTCTATCCACCCTTCTTGCTGTGTTAGCTCTTGTCAGGCTTATTCCATAGCAGCTGCTTGTTAATCCGCACATACAAATATTTCGCATACGCTTTTGATAAACTAGGTGAGTTTGCCAGCTGTAGTTCACATTGTTGTTCTGTTTTATTAACCCAATAACTAAGCAGCCCCGCGGCTGCTGCAACTGCAACGACTGCTGCTGCTGTTGCTGTTGCAAGATACCTTTAAGTCAAAATGCCAGCAATGCGGGTCGCTTGTCGCTTGTCTCACTTGCTTTTGTGTCGCCCCACTTGCCGTTGTGACACAACAGCAATAGCAACAGCAACAGCAACAAGAACACTGTCAACTGCAGCTAAATATGACTGCACTCCCCCGGTTGCATCCCCCACCCCCCACTCAAGCAACCCCACGCAGCCACTTATCTAACACCTTTGACTTCATTGCAGCAGCAGCAGCAAAAGCAGCTGGCGCTTATCTGTCATGGTTACCAGTCGTGATTTTAATTAGCGCTCAGCTCTTTCTCCCTCTCTTTCACTCTCTCGCAGCTCACTTGTGTCCAGCATATATTCACCGCTCCCTCCCCACCCACCACGTCCTTTGCATGGCTTTTGCCTGCTCATCCGTTTGTTAAAACGTTGCCAGCTTTTTTTTCATCCTTGCATCTTTTTTTTTTTTTCTTTTTTTGGTTGTCCTGGCAACGACGTTGACACGCGCTTGTCTGCTCATTATCCTTTATGAATTTTTCATAACTGCAGCGGCAGCAATTGAAAATTTCGGACCTTTTTTTCGGGGCATGTAGATAATTTCTTAAGCGCGTGACCAGCAAGCTAAATGCCACAAGGTAAAAGTTGCCCGGCTGCAAATTAGATTTAGCTCCGTCTTAGAAAACTCCATTGAAGTGTGCCTGCCTCGTCTTCGTCTTCTTCTTCTTCCTTTTCTCTCTGCTGGTGTTGCTTAACCCGAGTTTAACCTTCGACCTGTCGCTTCGCTCGCCCCGCAAGTTTGTAAGTTGCCTGCAGCTCAGCTTTTTTCTTCTTCCTTTTTAAGGTTCTCTCGCTGTATTACATTTGCTGGGGCAATCTTTTTGCTTAAGCAGCCACGTGGCGAGCTGCATTTTTTATTAGCATTTCGCACGTTTTCAACTTACAGTTTTTCACCTTTTTTTCTGTTAGGTGTTTTGCCTTTTGAAAAATCGCTCAAATTATTGTCGTCTTTTGTTATGGGTGAAAAGTAGAGTATACTTTTGAGGGCATAATAAATTTAGCTGGATTATGCTTAAATAATATGCGACAATTATTTTTATAAGTTTTGTAACAAATACCTTTTCTGGCATTTTTCAATTGCTTAAGTGCTCTTTATCGTTTTTCTTTAACAACTTTAAATTACTTAAACCTTATTTTTATCATCAGCTCAATCCTTTTTATACCCATTATGTCTTTTAATAAATGTTTAGAGCATTTTTGTAGTCTCATTAGTGAACTATTATTTGATGCACTAACTCATTTCCTTGTTGCAGCAGTACGAAGCAACCGTTTTTCATTTGCACCGTTTCCTGCCTTCCATCTGTCCATCCATCCGTCCATCCCTCCCACTGTCTGTCAGTTGTGCATAATTTCTCTAGCTGTTCCGTTCCGTTCCGTTGTGTTGTTGTTCTCCGCTTTCAATTAGACTCGAGTCAGAGGCGCATGTTGCAACTGTTACTGGTTGCAACAGTTTGCCTTGCCACGCCTTGAGGCAGTTGCACTCTTGTCTTTTCAAACGAAGAGAAGAAATCTGGTGGCTGCTGCTGTGGCAAAGAACTTCTTGGACCTGGCCGCGACGACTTGGGCTTGGCACTTTTGTTTCGACTCGCTGAGCCGTGTCCCAAACATGCCTGCGGGCAGACACACAGACAAGTTGGTTGCTCTTTCTCCTTCACTAACTAAAACCACTTGGCTTTCTTTCTTCTTTCATTCTTTCATTCTGTCTTCACGAGTGGCACTTTTACATTGCTCATAGGCGCCAGTTTTAGTTGTTGTTGTTTTTTGCTGTGGTTGTTTGTACGCAGAGTTGCATTGTCAGCTTTTGCACCTTGGTTGCGTTGTGTTGTTGTCTGCGGCTTCTTAGAAAATTCATTTCGTCGCCGGCTTGCATTGTCGCGCAAAACTTTAATTACAAAAGACAAAATGCATCCCTTTTTCCGACTTTTGTCTAGCTGCCATCTCTTTCTAACGCCATTGCACTTTCACCTCAGCCTTTTGTTCTTTTCGCCTCCGCTTTTAATTTTCTTCGACGCCGCCGCCGACGCTTCGCAATTTCGCTTCACAAGTTTTGCTCATCATAAAATCGTGTGGCGAAACCTTTTTGTCTTTGACAGTCATTTCTTGTGTTTTTAATCAGTTGCATGAGTCTTTGCACCTCGTTGCGTTTTACAACACTTTAGCCGCATGTTTATTTATTGTGTTTTGTGGGTATTTAATTGCTTGCAAGTTATGAAGACGGAACTTTCTTAAAGTGTTTACTCTCGCTTCATTTCATAATTTGCAAATTGAGCACCTGATAGCTAAACTAACATATATACATTATTAATCATGAGTGAGGCAACCTCAATGCCTTGCTTTGTTTTAGGATAGTATCACTAATTATTGTTGCACTTTGCAACACTTAAACAACACTTGCTTGCTTAAGAGCTATCACATAACAAAATGTTCTACAATGTCTGTGGGGCCATTTAATATTCAATAGTTGTGAATTAATTATTTAAAATGCAAATGTTTACACCAGATTCACAAAAGCAAACAAAGACACAGAGTGAAAGAGCGAGAGAACAAATGGAATTGATGAGCTTAAGTATATGTCAACATAAATTGCAATCACATAATATTCCACATTTTGCCATTCACATTCATTCATTACGCGTTATTGTGTTGTATTCTGTTCTGTGTGCTCTGTGTTTTTAATAAATTTTAAATAAACAACAGACAGCAGCAGAGCAGCAGCAGCTTCGAGGGCTTCGTACAAACTGTAGATAAATATTTGCATTAGATGGCGATACTTATTATTCTCCTCCCCCTCACTCTGCCTCCCTTGTTAACAGATAGGTTCCCGCGTTTTCTCTGGGCCCGTTGTTTATAACAGTTTATGCCCAGGCAGTTGTTGGGTTTGTTTTATAAATTATTGACACTTTATTGACAGGAAACAAACAACAACAACAACAGCACAATGTCCCTTAAAACAATGGCGCATAAAGTTCATTATGTGCTCAATGTGCACAGTGGAACAAAATTGATACACACACACACAACACAGATTTGTTCTTGTTGGCAGAGCATCATTGGCTTAATTTACCTTATGTAAACGGTTCGCAAACACATCTCCCCCACCTTGCCCTCCTCTTGTTCCCCACGCATTATTAAATCCAAATAAATGACACATATCCAGATAATAAACAAACATAAAAATTGTTTCACGTATTAAAAAAAAAAAAGCTCAGCAGCAAAAGAGAGAGAAAATGGCGCATAAAATATTAAAAGGCAACTAATAAATAAAACATGTCAAAAAGGATAATAACGCCGGTGCGAATTAAGTTCATTTGACACCTTTGTTGTTGTTGTTGGCGCTGCCAGTAAATTGAATTTGTATACTCTTCCATTTGGGTGCTGGGAATTTTCAACACATTGCGAGTTAGGTAAAGAAGCTAAGTTAATGGGGAGGTTTGACAGTTTTGTTAAAGTTGGTG
Source organism: Scaptomyza hsui (assembly GCA_018152825.1). Classification (NCBI taxonomy): domain Eukaryota; kingdom Metazoa; phylum Arthropoda; class Insecta; order Diptera; family Drosophilidae; genus Scaptomyza; species Scaptomyza hsui. The sequence continues at coordinate 2,168,782 of JAECXO010000280.1, forward strand.
AAGCTTCGTTAAGATTGGTTGAGTTTTTTTTGTGTTTTGTTAAGCTTTGTCAAATTCAGTAAGAGTCGATCAGCTTCGATAAGTTTCGTTAAATTTCGATAAGTCTCGATAAGTCTTCAACAAGCTTCGTTATGTTTTGATAAGTATCGTTAAGCCTAGCTTTGATTAGCTTCAATAAGATTCGTTAAGTTTCGATAAGTTTTGTTAAGCCTAGCTTCGATAAGCTTTGTTAAGATTTAATTGAGCTTAAAATACGTTTTGTTTAGTATATAGTAGTTAAGCTTTTTAGTTAAGCTTAGTTTTGTTAAGCTTCGATAAGTTTTGTTAAGCTTTGATAAGATTCGTACAACTTCGTTAAGTTGCTTTCAGGTTCGTTAGCCTTATACGAGTTTCGATAAGATTATTTAAAAAATCTCTATATATTTATACAGTATGCAGCGTAATAAAAAGCCGACTGTTTGCAGTTTAATTTTTTTAGCTATTAATTTTATCTTATGATATATTTTTATTGCGGTACCTATAAAAAATGCTTGCTGAAATTGGTTTTTTTTACATTTTGATAAAGTTGTTTTATTGACATAAATAATTATATAATTTGTTTGAGTTATGGGTCATATATCTAAAAAAAAATTTATTGGCCAGCAACAGTTGCAACCAAAAATCCTTGAAGTGCAGATAAACTTTAAACTTCAAAAGATTTTCCTATACAAAAACAAAAAAAATCAATCAAATTCCCACACGTGAAACAGCACTTAAATATTAAAAATGTATAATAAAATTAATATCTCGACAATTATTTACCCATTGTAGATTTTTAAAACTCAACTCAAAAAAAAAGCGAGCAGGGAATACCGTTAATGTTGCCATGGTAAAAGCACATTAAAATCGGCGTCATAAGCCGCATTCAGGAAATTCGTTTCATTTTTTGGCTGAGCGTGTTTGTTGTTGTGCCATATAAATACTATATATGTATACACATACTTTTATTTGTTGTTGTTTTTGTATGCCATTTAATTTTTATTTGCTTACACACGTCGTACTTAACGTCCACAACCACCCCCATACCCCCTCTTTACATACTTTACCCCTTTTGGCAGCCATTTTATTTGTTGGCAGTTGTTTTGTTTGCTTTTTGCAGCCGTGCGTCAACGATTGATTTATATCAATATCCGACAACCATTTCATTATGTAATATTCCGAGCGAGGCGATCGGAAGCACAAATAAACAATACCAAAAGAGAAAAAAAAACACACACACACACAGAGTTAAATCTGTTTGCATTAATTAAATGCACATACACAGACAGAGATTCGCACACATCAAAAGGGACGAGTTGCATTTGTGGTAATCGCTTTGGCTTGTTGATCACGCAATTCATAAATAAAAATATGCCTAGCGAATTATTGAAATGCGAAAAAGAAAAAAAAAAACACAAGCATATTCAGAAACTATTCGACTATAAATCATCCTATTATTAACCGTAAAGATCTCTTAACGAATCAAAAGCTGTGAAATTTTCAACCCCAGCCAAAAAATATTGATATTTTCAATGTATCAAAATACTCTCACAACTTTATAATAACCCTTTTTTTTCTCCTACTTGCCACTAATTACTGGGCATTAAAAAGGGACCATCAAAAAAGGCATTAAATTGTCATTAACTGAGTGGTGCTGCCAAAGTGAAGGCTATTTATAAAAGCTGCCTCCAACCAAGTGGAATGAGTTAAGGCTATAGATATGTATTCAAAGTATAATCTGAATATCTATACAACTAGCACATAATTCATACCCACACAGAGAGAGTCATATACAAATCGTCAATAATGCGTAAATAAAACACAATTTGTCTCAATAAATTTTCAATTAACGTTGAAAAATTTGTTGCCTGAAAAGCCGCAGCGACAGCCAAACAACAAAAACAACAATAGTAGCTACATCATTGAGGCAATACTTATTGCCACGCGCGCTTGTGGGCGTGTTACGTTGATGGGGGCGGGACAGGGAGGGGGCGTGGCACGGCAGTCTGTCTAACTGATTGACAAGAAACAAATCAAAATTGAAATGTAAATGAGGCAAAAATACAGAAGAGGAACACAAGCGCAAAGAGTGCCAAAAAATCAGCATAGCAAAGCGAAGAGGGGGAGATAAAAACAACAAAGTGGAGGCGTGTCACAAATATATGCGCAGTGCTGAAAAGTATGCTTTATATTTTTGAACACATTTGTGCGTTGTGTCAAGAATGGATTTTGTAGAGCATGACGGGGGAAGGGTATTGTGAAAACAAAAACACAATTTTTGGATTAAATGCTTACCAGTTTTTCGTTATGAAAAATAATATAAATGGAGGGTTGAGATAGATTTTCCTTTTACAAAAATATCCTTTTCAACAAATATATATGATGAATAAATGGTAATTTTTTTCTTTGACATAACTATAAGAACTATAGAGCATCATTAAAAATTCTAGTAGCTTTTTTTTTTAAATATAAATGAATATAAATATTCATATCATTAAATATTGGAAAAAAAAACCGAATAATTTAAGCACTAAAAAAATTTACATACTTTATACATATATCTATTAAAATTATATTTATCCTTTTGCTTAAAATTTAAAATATTTTTGATGTATGTTAAAAACAATTCAGCCCGAAATATAAGTTTTTGTTATTAACAGATGTTCAACACTAGCTAAAAAATGCAAAAATGTACAGAAAGCTTTAGTATGATGAAAAAATTCACTTCTAATGGGCCAGAACAGAATGCAATAGTGCCCAAAAAAAAAAAAACGAAGAGAAAGGAAAATTTCTGTTTATGGCAACTGAACTAAAACTCTCTTTCCCCTTTTAACCACTTTGCATGCAATTGACGCGCTGCTTCCTTTTTACCCCTGCAGCCCCCTCCCTGGACTAACCGCTTTGTTGGCTTTCCGTTGAGTAGGCGGCTTCATTTGACAGATCAACAGGATATAATGAACATTATGTAATGGCGATGGCTCTGCAGAAGCGTGCGCTAAATGAGTGGATAAAAACACAAATCGTGCGGCGGTTAAATCGTATAACCCTCCCCACCCCTCACCTCACCCCCACCCACACCCACTCAAGTGCCAACCGCACCCCTCCACAGTTTTAAGCAATTGTATTCACTTGTCCCTTTTGCCATTCAGTCATTCAGTTAGGCAAACAATAAGCAGCGGCGGGTCCACAGGAACTGCGCTGCAATCAACATAATCGCTGTGCAGGAAAGGACTCTCAACGCTCCCCTCCCTCGTACCCCCGCTCTTACCCTCAAAATAAAAACATGGAAGCAAAGCCAAAGAGCCAACAGCGGGCATGACAATTTCAAATGAATGTTAAATACCAAAAGCAAATGCTGAAATGGTGACTGGCAACAGAAGCAGCAACAGCAACAGCAGCAACAGCAGCAACAACAGCAACAGAAACAAACGAGCGACAAACAAAGCAACAACAACAATAACAAAAGCGGAAACACAGAAAAAAAACACATTTCGCTTCAAGCGGCAACAACAAACTAAGAGAAAAGAGAGAGAGAGAGAGAGAGAGGGAAAGAGAGAAAGCAGTGCCACATGCTGCGAAGCTTAAACATAATACATGCAACACATAACAACAGCAGCAGCAACAGCAGCAACAAGAACAACAACAGCAAAGTCTGGCTGCTTAAGTGCAGAGGATTTATGACAATGAGATACCCTGTAAAAAGTTGTCTATTTTGCTGTTATATTTACAGTGCACACAATTACTATGTTCTGAAAAAAAAAATAAAATAAAATAAATATAAAAACTACAGCACAATTTTATATCCGACAGATACACTCATTAGTAATTAATATACAATCATTAATATAGGTGAAAAATGATATTCACTTATTCAGATTAAAAATATATGGGTATAAAATGTTGCATAAAAGAGCACAAAAAAGGCAATGCACAAAAGTACAACACACATTCAGTACAATTCAAAATGACTACAGGCTGAAGCTGAGGCAGAGTCAGAGTGACGTCACCAACCAGCATTAAGTAGCAGCTGCAACAGCATCATTGTTTGTCTCATATTGCAATTGCTGCAACTGCTTGGCTTGTTGCAATTGCAAAACCTATTTAATTGGCTCACGTTCACATTGCAGGTAATACAGGACTCCACACACCAGTCGCTCCTCCTGCAGGATATCAACCTGCTGCTGTTGCACAGAAATAAAAAAAAAAAAAGAGAAAGAATGAAAATTTGTGCTCGTCCAAAAGCTAATTAAGCTAAAAGTCAACGCGCCACACCGTGCTGCATGACTTTTTGGCTGGACAACGGCTATGAAAACTCCACGCCCAGTTTTACCAATCCCCCTCAAACCCCTTGTCGTTGCTGCTGCATTGAAAAGCCGGAAACTGCTTGGGCCAAAAGTTTGCGACGCGCCAGCGAACGACATTCATTTAAAATTAATTAAAAGAAAATTCGCTCAACTGTGAAACACAAAGACAAAAGAACAAGAACCGAAAAACTATATATATGTATATACATTTATATATAAATTAAGTGCAGCAGCTGATGAGGGTGGAGAAGAAGGGGTTAGAGGTGGGGGCTTTTTAATAAAGCGAGACTTAAATGCTCTCTCTCAATGAGTAAGAATGAAGCTATTGATGGGACAATACTTGTAAAAGATTTATGCGTTAAGTGCTTAGAGCTTAAAAAGTGAAGAGAAGGAACTAATCTTGTTATATTCATTAAAGGGTATTTATAAGTTTTTTTGTGAAAGGGATAATTGAATGTTCCTTAAATGTTCTAGGACACGTTACCCAATATTAGCGAAGACACAAACCAACTCAGATACATCTTCTCTACTTCAGGAAGAGCATTTTGAAAAATCGCAGCGCTGACAAATAAATGTGAGACAATGGTGAAAATGGGTAGAAAAATGTGCTTGTACAATTAATGTTTATTAATGTTTGACATTATGGTCTGGCCGCTGGCCAATTGCTGACGTTGCATGCAACGTGCGCATCCCTCTTGCCGGATGCTGTTAAGTGCCCGTTCCCTTTCTTCACTGCGTTTGTGTCGAAATGTGAGGACATTACATTCGAATTTCCATTTCGGAAAATGTCTCGACGGAAGTCTAGACGCTGAGCCGGCAACGTGACTCAGACACACTTAAGAGGGTTGTAGTGGGTGGGGCTAAGGGGTGGGGTGGCAAGTGAGGGGTTGCCACTTACTATATTTGTTGTCATTCAATTTGCAATTTGTGCAGCAGCTCATAAATCTTTGTCGCAGTTCTTTCTCCGTTTTCCATTTCATTGTTTTGCTTGAATTTCCGGCATTTTGTCAACACACAAGATTTATATATTATATACTTATATAGCTAGAAGGGAGATATCCTGCCATGCCCCAAGGGAATGGTTTAATTTTTGTGACTTCGGCTATCAATAATTATTATTGTTTAAGCTGACTTTCGGCCTAATCAGCGCCACAAGCATGACATGTACAAGATTTTTGTTTGTATTCAATTTCCTTTCAATTTGGCAATTTGGGATTTGTCTTACACACATATGTTGAATGCCCCTTGGGGCATACACAGCCTCTTAAATTGCGTTTTAAATTACAGCACAAATTTCCTAGACTTTTAGTTTTTTGCCTACACAAACTTTACAGAAGTTTCGAGCTAGAAATTTTCGTGTACACAAAAATGTTGCGTGTTAAACATCATTATTAACATGATAATCATTATTAGACGCGTAACGCTTTTCAAGGTTTTTCCTTTGCTTGTTATTGAAAATGATCCTATGCAAATATTTGCAACCCAAGGCGTTGGTTTTTTGTGTCGTAGAAGCTTGTGGCCATATGCTAAGGTATCCAAAGGCGACAAGAATAATTAAATCAGGCACACACACACCAACACACCCACCAACGCACACACAACCAAGTAGTCAACAAACTAACTACAGTGAGTTTAAGGTGAGATACTTTTACAGCGCTTTTGTATCTTAAGCTTCAGGGGAGAGATTTTTAGACAACTTTTGTTAATTTTATCATGCCAAAAATCTTTAAAAAAAATAATATTTCCATCAATATTGTATTATAATAATGCAGAAAAGTAACATTCGCTGCATGCCAGAAGCTTACTATAAAATCCATAACCCAGTTGCATGGTAATTTCATTAAAATAGGTTGCAACAGAACAGAGGAAAACACTTGAGAGTTTTGGCCAGCATTCGCTTTTAGCCTCAGCTCTCGTCTGTTAACTGTCAGCCACATGGCCGCAGTCCATGACAAGGACAGAGAGAGAGAGAGAAAGAAAGAGAGACAAAGGTAGGCAACACCTACAGATTGCATACAATTAGCAAGCAAAGCATCCGCGCCCGCATCTTGTATCTGTATCTGTGTATCTTTGGCTCACCGTATCTGTGCTGTATCTGAATCTGCATTTTTTGTGTGCTATTGTGTGCCTTTCTGGCATTCTAATTTGCATTTCTTGCCTCTCCACAAGTTGCAATTGAATTTTTGACGCGAACAGCGTTGAACTCTTGACTATCTTTCGGACAGTAGCGATACTGCATGCCCATTATCTTTGTTCTTTATGCAGGTCAGTGTTGGGTAGTGTTGGAAAGTTGGGGTTGGGATTGGGGGTGTGGCATGTTTAATTCATGCATGATGGAAGCCAAAAAAAATATATGCAATATAACGCCGCACATGATGTAGCTACAATACAATTAAGAGAAAGCAGCGAGAACTCGACTAGAAGATACCCTGTCTTTATGCAAAACTATATTTTTCAAGCTTACGGGAACAAATATCTACAATTTACATGCTTTAGTAGCAGTATTGAAAAATCGATATTTATCGATATACCTTAATTGAAATTTTGTATGATAATCCTTGATCTTTCTTTCCTTACAGACATTTTTATACTCCTTAAAACATTTCAATAGTAAAAATTTACAGGGTATACCAGGAAAAAAATTGATGATGATGAAGCTGTGCTGCACAGCTGTTGGCAGGGTGCAAGGGGGGTGTAGCAGCAAGGCGATGACTCCTGTGAAAAAGAAGTCTTTGCACAACTTGAACTTTTGCGCGCTTCTCAACTTAACGACAGGCCAAGTCTCCCTCTCCCTCTCCCTCCCTCTCTCTGGTGGGCCCGCATTCCTAGCTGCTGTTTATTTTATTTGCTGTAAGCAAGGCGAGCACCTCTTCTCACCCCTTCCAACACCACCCACTTTACGCCCACTCGCGCTATCTGTCGTCGCCTTACAGCTTGAAGCATTTTTTCATTTCTATTTTTGTTGTCTGTTTTTGTTTTCCTTCCTTGTTCTTTTCCTTCTTTTTTTTTTGGCTCATTTTGCAGCGCGTTGAAAATGCGATTTTCTTGTAGAATCCTACAATCCTTGTTCGGTAGTCTGCACCTCTACCCTTCTACCTACTAAAAAAAAAATAGGAGTATCCCTCTCGTAGAAAATACACGCATGCAGATTTTTTCCCTTTTTTTTTTTTTTGTTTGTTGGAAGCCAACATGCCAAACGAATTTTGCTTACAGCTTTACTCCCTTCTCTTCCATTTTTTGCTCTCCCATCATTGTTATTGCTGGCGAATGTTTTTTAGTATCACATTGAATTTTTAATGCTGTTTAGCGTTTGATTTTGGTGATACCCTATAAAAGTTGAAACAGTTTTACTTCCATTAATCTATTCTCGATTAAATATTTATAGTGATACCTCTAAAAGAGTTAAAATTTTGTTTACAGAGTAACTTCTCGTCCATCAGTACAAGCTTTAACAATTACAGCAGCTTTTTGCTTGATTCATACGGCGCATTAAGCAAATTTTTAGAGTTTTGCTTTCTTTTTTGCACTTTCTCTGCACTTGTTTTGTGGCCAATTATATATTTTTTTCTCTTTGTTGCTCATTGTTCGCTGTTCGCTGTGGTTTGCTATTCCTATAGTTCTCTTCTCGTCTGGTCTTAGTCTCCTTCTGCCTTAACTGATTGACATTTGACGTTTAGATGTCAAATTAGCTGGCAGCAATGTTTGGTTTGTTCTTTTGTATTCCATTTCGTTTCTTTTTTTTAAGCCACACAGAGAAGTTTGGCTTTAAGTTTAAGCCAAGAAACTCTTTGCTCAAAGTTGGCTGCAACAGCTGCAAGTGCGACTAACAATCTGACAACTGGCAACTCGCAACTGTTGCAAGCTGTTAAGTGCAAAATGTAATGAGTAGAAAACTTTTGCTTTCGGCAAGCAGCTTTTATTTTTCGACTCTTTTTTTGGCGGATCTGATAACAAGCTACAGACTAAAAGTTGTGTGTGAGTGTGTGAAGGAAAAATCATGTTAATACATGTAGGAAATCTTTTCAAACAGTTGCAATCAGTTTGAAGTGTGTTTTTCAAGTTTAGAGTTTGAGAAAAGGTTTTGCTTCGGTAAAGTGATATAAATTCCAATGCATTTCTGAACTCTAACGATAATAATCTATTAAACAAAAAACAATAATAAAATTATTGTCATATAAACTTCCAAGCATCAATATGAGAATATGAATAAAATTCCTTTGCTTTAATAAATTCCAACTTTATCACATATGGAAGCATATTCAAGTTGGCTGCAAGATACAATTTTAGCAGCCATTTCTCAAAAGCAACACACACAAAACTCAGTTGTTCAAGTAAATGAGCAAAAATTTATGCACGCACAATAAAAAATGTTTAAATATCAATAAAAGCAAGTTTCTTGACTTGAGCTAACGAAACAGAAAATGAACGCAAGGCAGAAGGCAGCTGCAGTCTCATAGAGTTGCATGCAACATATGTATATATGTGTGTGTGTGTGTGTGTGTGTGTGTGTGTGTGTGTTTTACCCCAGAAAAGTTCAACTACATAAACAAGTCACGTGTGCAACGTGCGAAGCGCAACGAAACGCAACGCAATGCATCCTGCTTCTTCTTCTGCTACTTCTTCTCTTCAGGTGGTGCGAAACTTTTGTGGGCAACTGTTTCTTCAGACGGTTATGTGACGCGCGCGCTTTTCTTGCCACCTGCGTCATTTACCCCATTCCTCATATTGCATATTTCACACCATGTGGCAACGCTGCCAGCAAGAAGTTTCATATCCCACAACCACACACCACACCACACACCTCCATTCACCCACACTATCCACCAAACGAAATAACCGCAATGAAGAGAAAAAGCACAAAAAGATTTACTACTTTTTCCAAGGTAGAGTGTTGCACCCACTACCTACCTGCTACTTGCCACCACCCGAACCCCTCTGTTGCAAGATGGGAACACCACCATTTCCCAGCTGGCAGTAAAATAGTAACTGACGGCATGCAAATTTGTTTGCATTCTGAGTGCAACAATAGCAACTAAAACAAGTCAGCAGACAGCTGTCCAGTTGGCTACAATTATGATTTATGGAATACCCTTGAAAAGGTTTTAGTTTTTTTTTTTTAGATAGTATTTTTAGAAAATATTATGCTTAAGATAAGTTTTAGCATGTACAAATATTTAATAAATATGTTGTGCATTTTTAACTAATTTTTTAAATAAACAATATATTCCGTGTTCAAAATATTTTTAAGATACTGATTTATAATTTCAAAGTTAAAGCTCCTATTAATCAGTCTAATAATGATTTATTTGTGCCCAATTTTTATCAAAGCTAAACAAATGTACGATTATATTAATTAACTGACCTCAAATTATTATTATATTCAATAATTAAACTTTCAATATTTCTCAACCAATAATGAACAAATTAATATGTTTCTTAGTTTACTGCATGCTCATATACCCATTATGCTACCTCATAACTCCAGGGCATTTAACAACAATGGTTGTTGCAACAAAAAGCAACTGCACAAAATGGCAAACGGCAACCTGCTGGCTGCCTTTTATTATTATGGCTCCAACTGCTACTGCTACTGCTACTGCTTCTTCTTCTTCTTCATGCCCCATGTTGTTGTCGCATAAATTTTGCGGCTTCTTAAGTCGCAGGCAATAAAATAATATTAGCTGCATACTTGCCTAGCAGCGAGCAGAGAGAAGAAGTCGAAGAAGGTGGAAACAGCCCTGGCATAGTCAGAGTCATAGTCGTCGTTATCGTCAACAACAACAACAATAAGGAAGCTACTACATGCTGGCGCCGAAAAGTATGCAGCACGAGTGCTAGTGCAACATTGGCAATGATTGCAGCTGGCAGCAGTAGCAACAGAGGCAACAATTCGGAAATGGCAACGCCCCAAGACAAACGCATTTGTCGTATAATTTATGACATGCCCCCGTAGAGGTGAAAAAGTGTGGGGGGAGGGGGGGGGTGGGGTGTGTAAGGTGGAGTAGCAGCTGGTGGCATGTCTGATTTGGTCGTTAACTTGGCTCTTTTTATTCTTGTTTGCTTTTGAAGTGTTGCATGTTATTTATGCGAGGCGAACCCAGAAGAGGTAATCAAACTGCATGTCAAACCCATAAACGGCAGTGGCAGTGGCCATCAAACTGTGTTGTTAAGCGTGCGAAATGTGGCTCGTAATCAAAGCAAACACAATAAAAGTCACGTTTATAGCTCTTTAGCATGGAGCAGTTCTCAGTCGTGGAGTCAGCCAGCAAGTGCAGTGACTGTCAAACTGCACGCTTATTAGCCGGAAGTGATGCTTAAATTGTAGTTAGATGGTTTTTCCATGAAGCGAAAACACTTTATGAACGAAATGTTAGTTAAATGGCTAACTCTGTGCGATATAAAGTACTTAAAAGTGAAGCGACTAACATTTTAATATCAGTTAAAACTATGGCTAAGCTATCAGCAATATGGCTTAGACAAGCTAAAATGAAGAAAAGATGGGAGTTCAAGCAATAACTATGCTATAACAAAAGCGATTACTAAAAGCTCTCTGTCTTGATTGAATTGGGATAGAAATGACTCAAGGTAGACTCAGTAAACACTAAACTCAAACAATTATACTATACATTTCAAAGAACACTTATTTGTATAGTCTGAACCCATGGTTAAAAATTTTACGGCAGACAAGAACCTTCTTACTTGTTTCATACTTTCTAACTCTCAAATTTTATTTTCGATGCATACCAAAAACTCCGTGAATTCTTTTTCTTCAACTTTAAAACAGGTAACCAAATACAGCAATCAACAATGAGAAGTGTCCTTTTTCTATCTTTTTACACACACCCACACAAACAAACATTCTTACATTTCAAACACACAAAAAAACACCTTAAAAGTGTATTTCACTCTAGAGAGTATCTTTGCTTCTGTCAACTGTCAGAGTGGTGCCCAGCTCTTTTCCAAAAACTGTCATTATGGGCTCGAAGATAAACGACTCTCTGACAATTTTTTTTTTCTCTTATTTGTGTTGCAACTTGCAAGTGTCTGAGGCAGCAGCTGAGGAGTTGCAACTGCAGTCGCGTTGACTTTTCATATGGCCGCGCTCCGTAACAATTTAAACTTTTGACTATTAGTGAGTGAGAGATGCCCGTCGGGGGTGTCGTCTCCCCGTACCCTCCCTCACCCATCCTGCTTGCCTGCTACAACTTTATTGTGGGGCAAAAATAGTTGCAAGTTTGCGACATCAGGCAAAACTTTTCGGGGGGCGCTTTTGCATTGCCTGCCGTCTGCCACGCCCACTCGTTACAGTGAAGCGTGGCCATCGATTGACATTCACTCTCACGGCCCTGACCGCTTGCCCCCCTGTCCCCCCTACCTCGTTTGCTTGTCATCAATCTGGCGCAAAGTTTTGTCTCAGTTTTATGAGTGGTTTTCCTTTTTTTTTCCGCTTCCGCTTGAAATGCAGGAATAAAAGTAGAGAGAAAATGTTTGTTTATGGCATGTCAACGCCTAATGACGCGCCCATTTTTCATGCAACTCAAACGGCCATAAGGCTAATAGCTGTGTCTGCCCCCCGTCTACTATTTCCCCTCAACCACAATTGGCCCGAAATGGTAACTGCAATTGACGTCAGCGGCGGCAAAAAGTGATAGATGCATTAAGGCAATGCCAAAACTAACTTTTCTTTTCCATGCCAAGGTTCATTAAAAATGCCAAATGGTAATTAAGAAGTTAAAAATGATTTTTGGCGAACAAGTATGAAAGTTTTACTTATGCAAATTAAAATTCACGACTGATTTGAAATAGTTATTGATTTGAAGTTTGAAGGCAGTGTTGATAACTTTATGTCAGCTTCTGAAACCTCCGTGGATCCTCTAGGAAACCTCTATAAAACATCTGTTAAACCTCTTTAAAACCTTTCTTAGTTATATTTTCCTTTTGGATATGAATTATGTACTTTATGTCAGCTGTAGCAACCATTTCTATACAAAAGACCGGCTTTTGAAACCTCTACGAAACCTCTTTTAAACCTCTCTTATTATTTTTTACTTTTTGTTAGATGAAAAGTTCTTAAAGCAAATAAATACTAAAAAATTAGCTCAGCTATGAATAATGTTCTACTACTATGTCATAGAATCCAGATAGACATCACTGATCCTTTAATCTAAACATATACATATATTAGTTTGACATGCATGTGATACTTCCACTGATGAGCTAGGAAAGTGTAGAGGGGGTGGGAGAGGCAACTATAATTCGCTGTGGCATGTGTGTATGTGGTATGAAGAACGTGCAGGAAACGTTTAGGGTTTCGCGCTAGTTGCAATCGCAAGATAAATGGCCCACCAACGAACCAAGCCAAGCCAAGCCATGCCAGCCAAACCAGCTAGTCAGCTAGCCCAGCTGGGCGCAAGTATTTCCAAAGTGTGTGTACATGTGTGCGTGTGTGTGTGTGGGCGTGTTTCTGGCTAAACTGATTTCATGCAATTTGGCTGCACAGAGCGAGAGGGAGGGAGGGAGAGAGAGAGAGAGAGTTGGACGAAAGTTGCAACAGGGGAGGAGGAAAAGTAGGAAACTGTAAATTTAGCAGGCAGCAACATTTGTAGTTCCTGGCACAGTTACACTCCTCTACACTGATATTAGCCAAGGCCAGTTTTAGCCCCAAAGGGAATGTGTGTATGTGTGTTTGGGCCAAAAATCAGAACATAAGTGAAAACTTTGGCCAATTAATGGCATCATTGAATTTCCACTTGACTTTTTCAGCTGCCAAACTGGCCGATGACTGGCCAAAGGGCGTTCAATTTTATATCCTCGCCTCATCCTACGTGTGTGTGTGTGTGTGTGTGTAAAAAGTTTGCTAGTGAAAAATGGCCCTTCGCATAGATCTTTGAGGGGGTGGTGGCGGGGGTGCCCTCCTAGTCAGTTGGTCGCCACGCTTTGTGCTTGGGTTTGAGAGCTTGGGATAAAAGTGATAAATGAATTTTCACAAAAGTAATTAAAAGTAAAGTAACTAGCGTCGTGTGATGTGTCTGTGGTAGATGCGAGAGGAAACATAGAATATGGGGCAAACAGAGAGAAAAAGAGAGTGTAAGAAGAAGAAGAAGGGAAGGCAGAGTAATGCCCGGGGCAACAGTACTAGAAGCAGCAGCCAAAAACTTTGGCATAAAAGCAATCTAATAAGACTTTTTAATAGTTGGCGTGAAGTTAATTTTTAGCTAGGCAGCCCAACAAATACAAAAGCAAACAAATGGCTCAAAATTGATGGCAAAAACAGTTAGCTTGCTCTCTCTTTGTCTCTCTTTCCTTCTTTCTTTCTGCTAAGCTTTCTTTGTTCCAGTTTCGAACTATGCCCTAAAGTTTCTTTTCGCGTGTTGCCTTGATTTTTGTTTGGAGATTTGAGCAGATAATCAGTTCTGATTAAAATTTGACAGAGGAGTTAGTTAGTTTTAAAATTGACAGTGGAACAATATTGTTAAGATTATGTTTTAAACTTGTTTCTTAGTATCTCAACAAGTTTCTACTTTCATACCCCATAAAGTATTGCTTCAAAAATACCCACTCTATTCATATTTAGAAGAGCACATCATTCAATGTTGATAAATTATCACACACACTTTCAACACTCACACACACACACACACACACAGTGTAGAGTGCACATTCAATTTCCTTCACAATTGTCTATCAACTGTTCATCTTTTGACTTGGATTTGAGTTGAGGTTGATTGATGATTTCATGATGTTGAAGTTCGTAGTGAAAAACTTTCTAAAAGTGTTGCGAAAATGGAGGAGAGTCTGTTGTTGTTGTTGTTGTTGTTGCTAAGGAAAATGTAAAATCATTTACTTATTAAATCCTTTAGACAAACATTAATTTGCAGCCACAAAAACAAAGGCGCTCAACTAACCGCAAAAACAAGTTAACAAACACAGCAACCGAATAAACAAAACAAAACAAACAAATAGACACAAGCAAACAAACAAAATGGCTGCCCAAAGTGCTTTTCAGTGGAATTTGTTGTTGGGTGCGTGGGAAAATTGTTGTTCTCTTCAGAGTTCAGAGGAGGCGCCTCTTAAGCTGAAACCTACGCTACAAACTGAACCGTTGCGTAAATGCGTTTGCAGACAACAAAAGCGCAAATTAACAGTTTGATTTTCACGCTAAACAAAACGCAGCGAAAAATCAACAAACGACGCGAAATCGATTTGAGTCGACTCCAAAGAGGAAGGCGTTGCAGCACGAGAGGGGAGAGGTCACTGAAAAACACTTTGTAAAAATAAACGAACACAAAATCAAAGCGCTATTGAATTTTCTAAATGGCATTTTGGAAGCGGGCAGCGGCCAAACAAAATACACACACAAAAAACAACAACAAACAGTAGCAATACGTAGCAAACAGCAACAAACATCTGAGGGTTCTATGAGAGAGAAGTCATAGAAAGGTGAAAATGGTGTTACGAAATGCCATCGAGTTCAAAATGCTTTGACATGTGCTAAAAGGGTACAAAGCACTAACAGCAAAAGAACACTAAAGCAGTGTTGAAAAGGCGAATTATAAATGCACTCTCTATATTTAAACTTTTAAATTTAAAGTTATCATGCTAAAGGTTAAAAAAAAATCGTCCTAAAAATAAATAAAAATAATATAAATAAATAGAAAATATTAGGGTTAATAATAGTTTAATAAATAAAACATATAAATATCCTTAATGATATTTACAACAAACATAATCCTTACTTATTATAAAATAAAAATGCATCCTTTTTCAAGAAACTCAAGTACATTCACTTAGTTAGTGTATACCTCAAACATTGGATGGGCGACAACAGTGCAAAATATGCTACAATATTTCTGTAACTTTTTTGGGGCAACATTTTGACCGCACACACACACACACACACTGAAACAAACACTAGCACACACTTGCACACACACATTGCATGAGTTGGAGGTGTCATGTGTCAGCGGCATAATCACACCCTTTGCACGGACTGCCAACCTTTTGGCAGGTAAACGAGGTCTCGACCTTTGTCAACGTATTTCCAGAATGTAGAACGTTTAGTTCTCTTGTTTTTTTCTTCTTCGCCTTTGTTGTGTGGGTGTGATGGCTATCTATAGTACATCGATGGGAGGGTGTAGGGGGTGTGGAGCATAGTTATGCTTGACTTTAATACTTTAACTGGATCTAAATTGAATGGACTTTAAATTGAATGGAATTCAATGTGACACTAAAGAAAAAATATAGCTCAATACTTTATTGTTTCAGAATTCGCTTTTGTTTCACAATTCACAATAATGGAATACATTTTTGGCGAACAATTTAAATAATTACTTTAAAAAAAAAGTGTATATATATTTTTAACAATGTATTCAATTGGTTTTTTGTTTATTGCAAATAAGCAAGATGCGTTTTTTGCCACTGACTTTTTATTTTGGCAATGTTTACGCACAAAAGTTTTTTCTCAATGGGTGTAACAGAAACGGAAGCGGAAACGTCATATGCTTTATATATGTATGTATGTATGAATGTGTATATAGTATATAAAATCTATATAAAATGGCATTTTCTTTGCACTCTCTCGCACTGTCATGCCAAAAATAACGGGCCACGTTTCCTACAAAATTTGTTTGCGTGCCAATTTTGCCGCCACTTTGCAGGGTGTGAGCGTGGGGAAGGGACGAAGGGTGGGGTATGTTTGACTTGGCAAATGTGGCGTCATAGTGAAGGGAGAGAAAAAACTGTGCCAGTCATTACATTTATTGCGAACACATTCAATATTGAATGAATGGCCCACAAGGATTTTCTATTTGAAATTAACAATTCAATTTCATTTGCATTTCAATGGCATAGACAGCTAAAGTGTGTGTGTGTGTGTGTGTGTGAGAGAGAGAGAGAGATAGTGTGTTGGGATTGCAGTAAAATTGAATTTTCTTTTTGATGTTGGCAACTTATTTAGCACTTAACAACGAAACTAGTTGCAATTTTCAGATTGTAAATTTATACATATATAGTTTCAAGCCGGTAAAAAAAAACGCATTTTCCAACTTTAATGCTCAGCATAATTAAGATAAATATTCTTGCAGTCAAGTAAATAATCTTTACATATTTTGCCATTTAGTATTTCATTTTAATCACTTAAAAGCAGACTTAATCATTATTTTAGAGCAATTTAAATGCTTTATATAAGCATCATTAGCATATACACTTTTACATGTTCCGTAGTTAAATTTAAATGTGCGTTGCGTAAAATCAACTTTAATTCCATTTATCAAATAAACCCAACACACACACACACACACACATACAATTCAGCTAAAATATTCAACAGCCAAATTTCAGAATCTCTCTCTTGTAACGCTCAAACATTTTCACATTTAGAGAGAGAGAGAGAGAGAGAGAACTTATAAAATATGCATATGAACACACACCGAAAATACGTTTATTAATAGATTGGGATATACTACATATATATTCGATGTGTTGTTGTAGTTTTGTTATGCAATATAATCGAAGCGTTCGACAGTGCATTTTATTTAGCCAAATGGTCGTCGATTGGCAGGTGTTTATAACGGAAAGTGGTTAGCCATGGATATATTTGTACAGTATAGTGCTTTACCTGCCACCACCTACCCTCCTCCAGCTGCCCCCCTCCCCCCCCCCCATTCCCTGCTTATTAGTCGCATTGAAAATTACACAAAACGTTGTAACAACAATTGAAAATTTTAGCATAATTTATGCCGTTGAGCACAGTTTGGCAGGCACTGCACGGCAAACGTTATAAATAATTAAGCCAGACAAGGCAGCTAATTCCCACTTCTCACTACGTTACGTGTATATGTATGTGTGTTAAGTATGTGTGTGTGTATGTGTGCGAGGCCATGTTCAATTATTCAACGAGCAAATGAAGCATACACGAATCCTGGCTGTGAGTGCAGGCGTGAAGCTGTAAACCTCATTCGCAAAACTTTACTTGAAAGCGAACAAACCAATTACAAGAACTTTCAGCAGGCAGTGTATAGAAACAACTTAAGTTGTTATGGGTGTTGAACGTACAGATACCCTGCAATAAGGAAGTTTATATATATGCCTTTAAAGGGGTATCAAATATTTATAACTTTTGTTTGCATTTTTTTCATATTTCATTTTTATGTTTTTGTTATTTATTTTTAATATGATTCTTAGTGCAACTGCATTTATACTATAAATAGTTAGGGTATTTTAAAACAAAGCAGGGCAATATTAAATTAGTAGACTTCTGGAGTTGAAGTTACGTTTCAGAAATGGTTTTTGGTTAACAAACGCTCACTTATAAATTTTCCTCATTTTCATTTCATATTTTTTTCTCGTTCTAAAACTTTTTCAATATTTTATGTGTGTGTTTAAGTATTTGTATTGCATTCTGGCCTACTGTTTTTTCCAACGCTCAACCTGCTGTTGTTAATTGTTACAACAACAACAACAACAACAACAAGAACAAACTGAAGGGGCAAGCAACAAATGTTGGGAAGGGGGAAAGGAGAGAGAGAGAGAAACTTCAACTTTTTAGGAGTGATTTTATGAAGCGCATAATTACGCAAATTAGCATAAATGAGTGCCTGGAACTGGAGTCCATCGCACTCACATCTAATACTTACTTACTTACTTATATAACTGGTTCTAAATAAGAAGAAAAAAACAGAGGGAAAAATATACACGATGCTGTGTAAATGTTTAAAAAGCTTAGTTTTTTTTCCTTTTTTGGTTTGCTACCAAAAATTATTTTTGCAAATTTTATTTAATGCCAAACGCAAAGAAATTAAAACAAGTGCTGAAGCAGGCTCAACAGAGGAGCAAGGAGTGGAGGGTAGGGCAGGGGGAGGGTGAGGCGAGTCTGTATTTGCTGAGCCAAAACATTAAAATAACTCAACGCACGAGAAAATGTTCACAAACGCAAAAGCAAAAGCAGAAAGTCATTTCAAATGTTAATGAGCTCGTGTAAATAGACAAACAATGGCCAACAAAACGTAAAGGGGTTCGTTGAGGGGAGGGGCGGGGATGGGATTCTGCAAGGAGTAACCAAATGCTGCAGGCCAAATATGACAAGCATGGCAGGGAAAGGGGTTGAGGGGTGCCTGCGTCGAGTACCATGCGAAAAGTTGGCTCAGAAAAGTAGTTAAAATTTTGCCAAGTGAAATTTCAAAATGAAAATGTTGCCAGCCTCTTTTCATCCTCTCTCTCTCTCTTTCTATCTCGTTTTGTTTTACGCTTTATGGCGCTGAAGCCATCAAATTTGCATATTAAGCAAGCGCACAGAATGGCCCACTAGAGAGGTACTACTGTACCGTGTGTACTGTACTACTCCTAAAGTCAACTGGGAGAACTGTAGCGGAAGAAAACAGCGCGCGAAAATGAGACACCAAAGAGTGCTTCAAGAAAGTGGCAAGAAGATTTTGAAAAAGGAGGGAGGCAGGGAGAGAGAGATAAAGACAGAGAAAGATAATAATAGAGAAAGAGAGAGGAAGGCATAAAGATAGAGATACTTATAAAGATAAAGATAAGATAGATATGGAGATATAGATATAGATAAAGATATTCATACATAGATATTGATGTCGATATGGTATAGATTTGGATAACGATAGAACAAAATTCTCTCATTAAAAATTCTGCTTTCTCCTTTGAAACAATTGTTCATATAGTAGTCGATATCAGAATCAATCGCATTACATTTAACAACTAATCCTTTGCCCGCCATCAAGAAGCCATGAAAATCCATTGGCTCGCCATTCTGCACACAAAACAGGATAAACCTCTCAGGCAGCTCATCATTCAGTTCCGCTGAGGCATAATTAACTCACCCACAAAGTAGGCTACACCCCCCACACACACACACACACATGCATACAACCAAAATCTCACAACTTCTCTCCACACACACACACATATGTACATTCAGAGACATAAATCATTAAAGCAGCGTTAATTGTTTGGCCAAATGCTTCTTAGGCCTGGGCTGTCAAATGGGCTTTATTGATGGGGCACCGCCAACAGCAGCAGCGGCCGCGGCATAAATGATTTGATTTGCTTTTGCATTTGCTCAAGTGTGCCTCCCTCCCCCCGCACCCCTTACCAAACAAACAGCTCCTGCGCTACACGAAAAAAAAGATTTCCTGCTTTGATTTTTGGAGGCGTTTTCGCCCCGCCCCCCGAGAGTCAACAAATCATGTGGCGCAAATGTTGCAACAACAATAATTTAACACCCAAAACAGCAAACAACAACAGCAATGAGAAGTGGTCAACATGTTAGTACAAACATGGCCAAAACACAACAACAACAAGCTACATCGAGGACTGTCGTCGTAATAATTCAATTTGGTGTCATTCTGTTGTAGGTTGCGTTTCTTGTCTAATTAAATTGACACATTGACAACTTCGTGCTCATTAGCTGGGGCAACAACAACTTGCAACATGGCCACAGTCATGTTAAATGTCGCTTGTAGCTGACTTTGTCTCCTTCTGCCTCGACTTCGACTTCCACGCAAGTTGTATGTATAAATAACACATGTATTTAGTTTTGTTTAGTTTATAGATTTGCGCTTATTTATGATATCAAATGCTACAACTGGGCCCCTGAGGCTAGGCAACTACACACACACACACACACACACACACGTGTGTGTATATGAATCATAAGGCAGACGTTAATAGGCAACACATAATAAATCATCAAAAAATGCCACATACACAACAACAACAACAACAACACGGTGGTCAAAGTTCTCAGGTCAGAATTATGGGTGTGTGTGTGTGTGCGTGTCTATTCGTGTGTGCAAAAATAGTTCTATGTACGTGCACACAAAAAAATATATATTTAGGAAATCGAAATTCAAAAGTATTTAAAATGTTTCCAGTTGGGCTTTTGAAATGTGTCAAAATAATATTCAAAAATAGTTTAAAGTTGAACTGATAGTAACATACATTTTTAAAAAGATTTTTTTCGGAATTGATTTAATGTTCAAGGACTTTACAATTTTATTTTTAATAAAACAACTTGAAAAAAATGTTCTAAATATTTTAATATTATTTTTTTTTTTTTTTAGTTTAAAAATGTAATGTTTTGTTCAGTGTTTTTCTCAACAACAGTGGGCAACAATAAAGCTGACCAAGTTCTTGGGGCCAACGGCTGCCCAAAAGCAAATTATTTATATAAAAAATGGCACAAAGCATTTTGTGGCAATACATAAAGCAGGAGTGGGAGATAAAGAGAGAGCGGAAGAGAGAGAAGAGAGAAAGGAGGAAAGAGAGGGAGGTACAGTGGGTACAACAAACGCGTGATTTATTTACTAAACGTGCAAAAACCTCAGCAAAAATTACAAGTGTCAGTGGGATAGGGGGATAGGGGGAACAGTTCAGCAGGGGAATAAAAAGAGAGAGGGGGGAAGGGTAAGGGACAAGGAAAGTGAGGTATTCATTGTCTGTGTGCGTTGCCTGGTTCATAAATAATATTTCTAAGCCGCCAACATGCACAAGAACATATGTTAAGAGCAGGCCAAAAGCTCTGTACATATCGGCAGTGTATGTGTGTGTGTGTGTGTGTGTGTGTGTGTGTGTGTTGTGTGTGTATAAACCGGCAAACGCATTTGTCACAGTTGAACGCCGTTAACAATGTTCGCCATCGCTCATACGCCCTGTTTTCCTCAGTCGCACCTTAATCAGCAAAAGGTGGACAAAGAAAGTTGGGAGTTCGGGGGGAGGGAGTTAACGGATTGGATTAGGGGAAAGGGGGGTAAAGCATAACTCTTAAGTAGTTTAGCCAGTTTTGGCGGCTTAGTGCAGCTTGCTTGCCTCGCTTGTGTGTTTGCAATCCTGATGTTTGCTCCAGGGATGCGAATCCTGATTGTTTGTCTTGGCCTGATTGAGCGGATTGTGTAAGTCATCGTGTGTGTGTGTTTGTGTGTGTAACGAGCGCGGTTGGATAAGCTGCTAAACAAAAACATGCCATGACTGTACGACAAGCATACGCTTTCATTATATTGCCTAAGGACAAGATAATTTGCTTAATCAGCGACTGGTGTGTGTGTGTGTGTGTGTGTATATTTTGAGATTGTAACATGTGAAGATTGACAGCTAAGTATATAGAGAGTATCTAGATGAAGGATAGAAAGTTTAAGTAAAGATTAGTTGTACTTAAACTTTTCTTAACAACTTAAATCTTTATCTCATGTCAGCTTATTATTAGATTTTCCTCTAACTTCCCCGTACAGCGTGACATTATCTTTCTCTCTAATTGTTTCGTACGGCCAATCTATCATTTTGTATAAGCTGTTTGTTGGTTGCGTGGGTTTTCCCCTTGCTGTACTCTCGCGCTTGAGTAATACTTTCCGAGCAACCTCAGGCAATGCTGAAGCTCTCAATCATGTGGAGCTCTCAATTGTATTAGCTTTGCTTCTGTTGCAACAACAACGAATGCTTTTGGTTACCCCATATGCCACAAATATATGTATATATGTTCTCATCAGCGAAGGCCATTATTTATCTTTTACTCCTTTGAAGGCGTCCCTCTCTATACTCTATGCTCCAGCTGGTTCCGCATGTTTCTTTTAGCTGTTTGTTGTTGCGTTGTTTCCTATGGCGAATTTTTATGACAGCTTCAGCCGGGTTACGCGCTTTTTTCTTTGCCATGGCCGGAAAAAGAAAAACACGGCCGAAAAAAATATCATTGAGCTCTGCTCGTGCACACAGCTTGAAACAACATTTTGTTCCTAGCCATTAGTTTAGGTTCCGCACCGCTTCAGCTCAGCTCAATTCAGTTCTTTCACAACACACAGCACACACACTTCCTGCTGTGCGTAGTCCCCCAACCCGTCCCCCCTAACCCTCCTAAAAACACACCTTAAACTTAGACAGCCTAGCTAAGCCTTTCTACGACGATAAAAAAAAAAAATAAAACATTTGTGAGCCATTTTCCGCACGATTTTGCGCGTTAAACCCTTTTCAAAAATTGACAAATCTATTGGGGAAGTTGTGGGTTGGAGGCAGCTTACCACCAGAGTGGCAGAAGAGTGAGAGGGAGGGGGAGGGGGTAGGCAATTTGATTTGGTAATAGCTGCAGCTCTAATTATGAGGCTACTGAGTTATATATATGGTTGAGGTTCTATCTCTTGGATTTTCAATTCGTTTTGCTTCGTTTGCTGCATTGGAAAAATTTTGTGTTTGTTTGGAGAAGAGGGAGGGTGAGAGGGTAGGGTTGCTGATGGCCTAAATATTTGCGGACCATCGGGGTCTGGCTGGGCCATGTGTCATTTTGGTCATTTGTTTTAGACCAAACCCCCATGTGGACTGGCCTACAACAAACACACACACACACACACACACACACACACACACACACACACACAACACAATCCACACTTTCTCTCTCTCTCTCTCTTGCATGAAAATGCACTGTTTCTATTTTTCTTAGCGTTTTCCAACACTTGAAACAAAAAATGATCCAAGTTAAGTTTTATCCGCAATATAATTTTTTTGTAGCTTGAAAAATAAATAATATTAAAAAATTAAATTAAAATTTATTATATTTAATTTCCCTTTACTTTTTACAAGTTTCTTTTGTTGGTAGTATATTTTCTCAGTGTAGCCAAAATGCATTCAATCGTAAACGAGCTGCATTGGCCGCAAAAACAAAAAAAAATGCAGAGCCACAAAAAGAACAAAACGAAAAAGCTTAAAAACCTAAAACACAAAAATTGCGGCCGGTCGGCCATCAACAGCAGCAACAACAGCAACTGCAGCAAGAACAACAACCAACATGGACCGAAAAAAAAATAGCTCCACTCGAGTTGTGAGCTGTGCGCTAAACTTCAGCGACAGTAAACCCAACAAGTACCCCCCTCAACCCTTTCTACCCCTAACCCTCTTGCCCTCTTTATCCACTAAGCCTGCTGCTGCTTGGTAAGAGTCCAGAGTCCAGAGTAGAGAGTCCAGAGTCCGGAGTCCACTCTGCAAATATGTTCAACATGCCGCAGCTTGCTTGGTCCCGTTTCATTGTCCATCTCTGATCCTGATCACTGCGCTGTGCATTTTAACGCTGAGTTGTTTTTCACAGTTATTTTTCTTTCTTTTCTTTTCTGCTTTCTGCTCTGCTCTGCTTTATTTTATTTATATTTATTTTATTTAGCTTTTTTGTGCAATACCCTGCTAATTTTATGAGGATTAAAATGGCTGCTATAAAGTTAATTTTGCATTTTAGAAAGATATTTAAGGTTTAAAACTTTAATCGATACTTTTCAACTTCTTTTTTAAAGAAAAAAAAAGTTTATAAAATCTTTAACTTTGTTTTCTCTCTGAATTTTTTCTTTAATAAAAACAAATTTTTCTTCAACATTTTTTTCTACACAGGGTATTTCGTAAATGAAGCTAATATATTTTTTTTCGTTGCATTTTTCGCTGCTTCTTTATTTTCTCTTTTTTTTTTTTTTTTGTGTTTTGTTCGCTTTGTTTTACTTGCGCTTTAACTTTAAATGAATTTCTATTATTTTTGTGTTTATTTGAGCTTTTGCTGCACCCCTTCCACATTTTTCCCCCTTCTCTCTCTCTCTCTACCTTCTCGTTGTCGTCGTCTGTTGCTGTTTTATTCCGGTACTCATTGCTCCTTTTGGCATTGTTTTTCTTGTATTTTTGTTGCTGTTTGAACAAAACTAAATTGGTATATCCGTTTTTATTAAGCAACATTTCCGGTTACTCTCCAAGTGTTTGCAGCAGTGTTCAAAGATTCCCAAAGATGGCAATGAATCGTGCCTCACTTCCCCCCCTCTCCATCACTTTTTCCCACCACTTCGTTCTGGGTTAACTCTCAGCACAGTGACAATTTTTCATGCTGTTGTCAGTTTTTTGTTTTTGTTTTTTTTTTCTTTTCGTTTTGTTGTTGTTTGCTCGCGTCGCTTGAGTTGCTCCACTTTGGCCAACAGCTCGTTAGTTTTTGGCTGCTTTTACGCTGTGTTTTGTGCTCATGCTTTAATTTGCTAAACTTTTTTTTCTACTGCTGCTGCTTGTTTGTTTCTTTAAGCAAACGCTCATTACGTATACGCAGCGTGGTGCACGTAGCTAACGCTTGGCTGAGGCCAAGGCAATTGATTTGTGTTGCCAGGCTAGCAAAATAAAATATATGAGGAGATATGTGAAAGACTAGAGATACCCTGTGGAACGTTTTATTTTCTTCAGCCCCTTTAGATTAATTTACTAACATTTAACTTTGACCCATTTTCAATTTGTTACACACAAAAAGAGGCACATTTCACATTTAAATTAAATTTGTTGTCAATAAAAATGCAAAAATTTTAAGCACAACCAACAACAGCCACAAAAAGAATAAAATATATTTATAAAAAAAAGGGTTTGGCCGCTGGGCAATCGCTTGTTGCCTAAATGCCGGCGCTTATCTCAATGGAAATCCACAAGGACCTCATAAATATGTATGTTTTGGGTCGACGCTTTTTGGCTGTGGTCAGAAAATGTTTAGCATCAGCCTCAAAATTCTCTGTGTTCAACCATCTCCCCCACCCTCTTGCCCCTTTATCTATCCCTTTGCATCTGTTTGTCTGTCTGTCTCACTCGGACTGCGTCAAGGCGCCAGATAGTTTCAAAAGTGATTTGGGTACACTTTTGGGATTTGGTTTTTGTCTCTCCTCTCCCAACGTCTGTTCAACGGCATATTAAATTAAAGCGTTCAGGCTATCACCTCATTCGACTACGCCCCGCCCTCTTTGCCCGCATTTACACATGGCAAAGTGTCAGTTGCAAGTGTCAAAGGTGCCTGTTTTTAAATTATTCGCACAAAAACACCCAAAAAACATGACAAAAATTTGTGTTTTTAGAATATGCGTTTAGCCACAACATTTTTAGAGATAAGCGTCGTGTCCTTCGACCAACAAATGGTTAAAGCAAGGGCTTCTTCCTCTTCTTCTTCTTCTTCTGCTTTTTGCCGCCCATGCCAGATGCCAAATTATGCAGAAAGCCAAATATGACAGCAACAGCAACAACAAAAAACTATCACACAAAAAAGTGAGTGAAATCTGAAAGTATAAAATCCTCCTTAGGGCTTATTCTGTTGAAATATGCATATGTAAGTATTTTAGACGAGTTTTTGTTTTTGTTTGTTATTAATGGTGTTGACTTTTGGGAGATGAACAAGTATACAGCAATTGAATATATTAAGAAAGTTTTATTTTATTTTATTTATTTTTTTCTAAATGCAAGCGCATTAATTGATTTTGTTTGGTTGAATTAAAGTAAAATGTACCTTGCCATTTAAAAGATATTTTAAAATTCTTTGTAGCATACAATTAGATAAACTTTTAATTACACACAAGTTTTCTTTGTGTATCTCTAAAGATGTCGTGTCAATTGTTTATTTTCTATGCGTATTATTATTATTGTTTTTCCTTTTTCGAGCAGACTTTAATAAGTAATTTAACAATGCCGAAAACGCTTAATTAAATTGGTGCAATCAGCACAAAGCTTCAAAAATTTTTCAGGCCCGCTGCAAAAATATTGCAACAAATGAAGAGCCAAACACGAAGGCCTAATTAAAAGCATAATTTAATTAAGAGCCAGCAGCAGCCGCTGCCAGCCTGAGAGCGACAAAGAGAGGCGACTTGTATGTGTGTGTGTGTGTGTGTGTGTGTGTGTGTGGCATATGCCACAAAACAAGAACAGCAAAATGGTCAAGTTATGCGTGCATGTGTGTGTTGGAGTGTGTGTGTGTCGTGTTATATGTGTATTAATGCAGTCATAAATTTTGTGGCAAGTGCGGCTGCTGCTGCAGTCATTTTGCTGTACTTGTTGTTGCTGCTGCTGCTGCTGCTGCTGCTGTTGCTGTTGCATGTTTTGCAAAGTGTCGCACAAAAGTATGCAATACCAAATTCTGAAAACACAACAGAACACAGCCTGAACTGAACTGAACTGAACTGAAACCGAACAACAAACAAATAGTTGGCATTATTTAATTTACAACAAATTACGTTTCATGTTTTAACCACATGATTTATGCAGTCACAGAACTACGATACTTCCCTTCCCACCTACCCCTGCTCTATAACCCACAATTTGGAATTGTCGCACAAATTATGACAAATTAAATGCACATCAATTGAGTAGGCGTGGCATTTAAATATCACAAAACTCTTGAATGCCATTGCATTATCAAAGTGGCAAAATGGTATTTTAGGGAAGTAGAGAGCTTGAGATACCCTTTAAAATGTAAAATATTTAAATATTATTCGACACTGCTCTTTAGATTTTTGACATCAGTCCTTAATGAATTTCCTTAATCACTCTCAATCACATTTACATAATTCATATACCCTTTAGACAGTTTGCAGAGTAAAGATGCGGTTAATAGGCTTTCTACATTTGACTTGGCTCTATCTCTTTCCATTGTTTGCTGTCTCATTCAGTGCGTGCGTGCCTTATTGACTTGGCTTGCTTGATAGCTTGACAAAACTGAGCCGCAAAGTCAATTGTGTGTTCGAGTCCATCTCCTAGCGCAGCGGAAATGAATGAACAAGAGTCCTTCTCGTCTCTGACTAACAGCAGGACACCTCGCACACAACCAGCATCAGAATTAGATTCAGCAACTGAATCAAAATGAAAAGCAAGAGAAGAAAAATCTGAAGCAGAACGATTCCTACAGCTGTGAACTGTGGAAGCGATGTGAAGTTGATTTTTCATTTCATTCGAGAAAGGAGCAGGCTGCATTTTCCTTCTTCCTCTTTTTTTCTTGGTCAGCATTGTCCCCTATCGTAAAACTTTATCATACACTTAGGAAAAAATAAGTGTTGAATAGCATTTTAAAAAGGTTTCTTTTAAGGGGAGACAATCCTATAAACACCATTAATGATTTTTTTTATCACGAAAATAAATCCATAAAAATTTGAGGATTAAAAAATCTTATTTTAAAAATCTAACACGTGAGAAAAATCATAAGAAAAAAATTCGCTTGGAATTTATTCTAATAAAATAAATCACGCTTTCGTTTTGCAGGATTGTAGAACGGATTTCTGTTCTGATTTCACAAAATTAACGATCATCTTATTTCTCAGAGTGTATTCCCGCACTATTTGTTCATTTGTCTTGCTCCAGCAGTCTTTATCCATCCATCCTTGCTTTAGCTACCCACAACTAGTACAGCCCCCACCCCTTTCTCTCCCCCCACCCCCTCGCTGTGCAATCTAAACTCATGTTTACCCCGACGCTGGCCGCATATAAATCCAACTGCGTGTTAGTCTGTCATAGAATCCACTACCAGAAATAGAAGAGAGACAGCAGTCGCTTTGCTAGGTAAGCAACCCACTAAAACCCAACCCCAACCCGAACCCCTAACTACCCACCAACTATCCACTTCGCGAACGTTCACTGTATATGTGTGTGTGTGTGTGTGTGTGAGTTTAAGTTTCCTCAGTGTGCACTAACTGTTGTTGATACGGTTTCCGTTTGTCTAAAGCTCCATGCGGCACTTAAGTGAACTTTAAACACTTTTATTAATGGCATATTATGTAATATACGTGCCCAGCTTCATCCCACACCCTTACCACCCCCTTTCAGTATTGGCTAAAGGGTTTTCAGTGTGTGTGTGTGTGTGTGTGGGCTCGGCAAGTTACTGCTGCAACATTACTAGCTGCGAATGGGGGAAAGAAAGGCAATGTGAATGTTTTAATTAAAGTGGAATTGGGTATTCTGAGTGGCACAATCCCCAATCCACAATCCATCTACACACACACACACACACACACACACACGTCAACAACTGGCTTTAGCCTTAGCCAGATGTTACGCATACGCAGCGTTAAACTTTTTCAACTTTCCTCAACCCAGAGTTTTTGGATTCTAGAGCCGCGAGCCAAGCTGCAGGTCTAACAGCTATGTGAAGAATTGTGCTTAAAATGCTTGAAGTATTGAGATTTGTTTATAAATTGAGTATAAAATATTTTTTACAGCTTCTAGGTCAAATCTTAACTTTTTTTAGTATAAGTTTTCAGCGTTTTGTCACATAAAATATTTCTTAGATACAAAAATCTAGAGCGGCCTTCTCAATTGCCATAATTGTTGTAGCTTAGTCGTCATACTCGTTCAGCCTTTATTTCCGCTTCCACTTGCCACACACAGTTCACAACTACCTTTTTTGCCTGCACGGGATTTGGGAGGAGGAGGAGGAGCAACTAAGCAAATACTTTGTTCAGGCTCTTGCTTGCTTGCTTGATACTGCTGTCTTTTATATTACGTATATTACGTATATTACGCATACGCAACGTTTGCAGTTAATTTGCAAAATGTTTCACATGCTGGCATTTTAATGAGTTGTCTCGGCACTTTAAAGGCCAGCACACACTCCCCCTCTCCCCCTACTCTAACCCGAGAGGACCACAAGGCAGTGTGTGTGTGTGTGCCCAAGACAGGTTTCATTAAGTTTTCAATTTGCCTTTAAGCGTTCGTTTCACTGTTGTTGTTGTTTGCCCATCGATTGACGTCGCAATTGTTTCAATTGCAATTCTCTCGATATATATATATATATATCATCTCCCTTCCTCTCTCTCCCCCTCTTGCTGTATTGCTTATTATGCTTTATGTGCCGCAAATATTTGTCACAGCTCTTCCCTTGAGCTCTCGCTTGTGTGTGTGTGTGTGTGTGCTGTGTGTAAGCTCATCGAGTAGCAGTTGCCTCATTTGTTGCAGCAATAAATGCGAAGCTCTGCGGATACATCTTGCCGCATCTTGTTAAGCGCATCAGCTAGCAGATGTTTGTCGCACACAAATACACACTCTTCACATATGCTGCACTCTGACCGTAATGCAATACAAAAGGCATTACTTTGTGCCTCAACATTTAAACTTTTTGAGTGTGCAAGTTGAGAGTGAACAGAATAAAAATACCCTTCGTCTTCATTGACTGAACAGCTCAAGTTCATTATACCCTTTTGACACACACACTGTTTTTTCATAATCGTTACAGGGTATGTATGACAACAAAGCCAGGCATGTCAGCAGCACATTACACGGCCTCCTTGTACTACTTCTTCGCATAGTGTAGTTGATTTTTGCACAACAATTGCTGTTCTTGATGTTGCTGTTGTTGCTGTTGTTGCTGCTGTTGTAATTGTTATGAGCTGAAATTACAGCTGAGGGCACAGAGAGAGAGAGGAGGGGTGGAGCGCGGGGGTATACTAAAAAGTAATATATTTTACAACAGCAAAGGGCGAGACTGCATATTATATTTATGCCGTTATGCCTCGCACAACAACAATTGCAATAGCTGTTGTTAAAAGCAGAAATTCGCATTAAGCTGAAAGAAAAGCAAGGCAGACACAAGGGGGGGAGGGGGGTGTGGCGCGCAGACAAGTTCAGGCCACAAGTAAACGAGCCAAGCAGCTTGTTTTAAGTATATTTTATACATATATGTAAGACATGTGTGTGTTCGTGTGTGTGTGCAACTTACATTAGTTGTTGTTGGCAGAAGGCGACTGCTGGCAAACATCTTCCTGTTGTTGTCCTGTCGCTTGTTGTTGTTGGCCTCGGCGTTCTAGCATGAAATCTTTTCGAACGCAAGAAAAAGAAGTACACACACTCCTGCACACACACACTCACATATGGCATGCACAAATAACAACTGGCAGGCATTGCCATAATTCTTGTCTACGCACAAAAGTATGCTACACTTTATACGAGTATGAAATAAATAATTACAAACAAGTCAAGCAAGCAACCGCAACGATGTTTAGTGTCGGCTAGGGTTTGGGTTCAGGGCAGGGTTGGGGGCAGCTCAGTCAGTTGCAGGAAACATACGTCGACGCCGGCAGTGCTAAAAGTGCATTACACTGCAGCCAGCAAATATGAATTATATGTGTTTGTATGTATGCTCAAGTATCCTGTTTAAAGGGTATTTTGTGAGCTGAGTTATGTTTGCAAATGCGGTTTTTACTTTGCGTTTTCTGTGGTCTGCAGCACGTAATGAACACATCTTGAGAGATGTCTGAGATTGGGGCAGAGGATGAAGTGAAGCCTACACAGGAGATTAAATTATCAAAGAGTTAATTTAAGATATTAATTTTAAAAAGCAGAATTAAATGAACCATTAAACTGAAACAATTGAATCATTAATTGTAGCCTTTTCACTCAATTTATCGCTGCAACGCTTAAAATCAATAGATAAAAAACAAATCAACCTGTCCACACAATTTTGTGTGACAGTTTGGATTAAATTGTTGTAAAAACGTTTGACTTGTTTTTATTTAAATAATAATCTCCCCATATTTAGTTATCAACTTAAATTTATGCGTGAATAAATGGTTGACACATTTCATTTCAGGCAAAAAATTTAAAATATTCTTTAAAGTTTAGTTAATAAAACATTTTACATCAATAACCAGCATTTGTCAAGTTCAGGCATGTTTTATTAAAAAGTATATAAATCAGATTAAAGATACATGAAATAAAAATAAGAAATGTTTTTAAATGAGATTGTACAAGTCTTGATGAGAAAAAAAAAAAAGTAAAAAATACTATTGCCAATGCATTGAAATTAAGAAGAACTAATAAATATATTGTAGTTGTTGGTAGTTTTTTTAGAATTGCATGTAATACACTTTTAAAAGACAACAAATAAAAATTATTGTTATATAGCTTTAAGTATTTAATATTTTCTTTAAGTTAAATCTCATGACATTTTTGTTCAGTGCACCTTATTTCTCTGTTATGATGTTATTTACATTTCTGTTTTGATTTCGTTTGGCTTATGAAGACATTCGTCGTCATATGCTGCCACTCCCCCTTCCCCCTACTCGTCCCCTCTCAGCTCACAAACGCTGGCAGCAACCTCAGGCACAAAACACAAAATTGAGTCACACAAAAAAAAAACAGGAACAGAAATGCAAGGCAAAAGTTTTTCTTATTGCTGCCTCTTGTTGTTGTTGTTGTTTTTTGTGTATAGATGTGTGTGTACATATATTTTTTTTCTGTTTGTTTTGTTTTGGTTGCATTTGCCAGACTTTTGACTTCGGCTTGCTTGTACATCTCTTGTGGGCACAGAGGCAAATGAACCAGCAGGACGACAACCTCAAAAGTCAAATCACCTACCGCCCCATCCCCCGCTCCCTTAGTTTGCCCTTACCCCTCCCTTAACAGTCGACCGCCGAGACAGAAGTGCTAGTGAGCTGTGTGCACTTGCATTTATGAATGTTTAAGCACTCGAGAATCTGCAGCAAACTTTTCACCAAAGGAGCAGCAGCACAATTGAAAAATTCATAAAGCCACCAGAGAAATACATACATAAATGAGTGGCAAGGGGGAAGGGGTGGAAGCGTTACCAAAAGAAGCAACAAAGTTTTCTGTGTGTGTGTGCGTGTGTGTGTGTTAAAACTCTAATGACGGCTAATTATTACAAGTCGCACACAATCTCATGTGTAACCGCATTTTGTACACCTTCGTCCCAGAGACGTTTTATCCTTTTTGTGTGTGTATGTGTGTGTGCATAAACTCTTAGAAGCAAACTGAATGTCTTAAGATTTGACACATTCTGTGCAAGCAAGTTTTAGCAGAAAACTTTGCATGTGAGCAAAGATTGTAAGGGAATTTATGAGTAAAAGAAAAAGTATTTTAATATTATCTATAGCTTGTAAGAAAATTGTTATAAAAACTAAAGTCTTTTTATTTTTATCAAGAAGAAATTATGTTAAATAAATACCACACTTTTTCTACATTTTAACATATAAATATAATTTATCATATCAATCAGTTGGCAATCATTTTTTAAAGCCGCCAGCGCTTGTTGTGGCTAAGCGGAAACACGGATTTTTTAAACATGCCAACCAACAACAGAAAAAAATTATATAACACTTTATTTAGCTCTTTAATGCTGTGATTTTTCTTTGTACTTTTTTTTTGTGCAACACGCGCATAAATTAATTTGGTGGAAAACTACTTAAATAAAGCAAATGAAAACTATATTAAAATGCATATGAAGTTTACATAAGCACAAATAAGTGTGTATGATGCTACAGGGGCAAGTGCCGGTGGCCAAAAAAAAAAAAAACGGCTATAATTATTTGCATAAAAATATGCAAATCGTAGACCAAGTCAGCCAACGGTGAACTGCGAATGTTATAAATGCTTTGCTTTAGTAATTTTTTTTTGGTAACAAAATATTTGTTTAAAAATATTAAATATGATATTTCGAAGGACAGGACTAACAAGAAGTCAATAATATTTTTAAAAATTGTTTTTCAATGGTAAAATCAGAAAAATTCCATGGCATAATAAAATTTGTTGAATTTAACACGATACCTTCGGTTTTTTATGGCTACATGTAATATTTTTGTATTCAAATTATTATGAGGTCGTTACATTCCAAACAGAATGAAGCTGCTGTCGTTTAGATGGACACAAATGTTGCAACATTTTCATCATTTTACACAGTTTCAACCGTTTTTTCTGTCTATGTGTGTGTGTGTGTGGCATGTTACAGCAACAATCGCCATGTTAATTACAAGAACACAGAGGGGGAGAGAACGCAGAATTTGAATCAGAAAATGAAATGTACAAAAAATAAATTGAAAAAAATGTTGCGGCCCGCAATTGAATACGCAGATACTCTTCCCTTTCCCTAACCCACCACCATTGAGCATACTACATTGAGCTGTTTGTTTTTTGCGGCAGCGAGTGAAAAATCTCAACACAATATCAAATGCATTTGTGTGCACACTGCGCGTTTAGTTATTTCTTTTTGTATATTTTGTTTTTGTGTTTGCCCCGTATCTGAACAATGAAGTGCTGGTGAAAAAAAAAATATCTGTATAGTACTTTATATAAATATACATATATACACATATAAATTGCACACAAAAAACAGATTTTCGCAAACAAAATAAATGCGGGAGACAGAAGAAGAGAACAGCGGGGGTGAGACAAAAAACTGCAAGCAGACAAATTAAAACTAAGCGCTTCAAGTACAAACAACTATCCAAGGGGAGGGGGAGGGGGAGGGGAGAGGAGAAGGGCGCCACTCGACCCAATGGCAGCCACTCGACCATTTGCTCCATTTAGCTGTAGACAAATACACTTGCACACAGTGCTGCTCAAACTGTAAGGCAACCGCAAAAGCATGCTACAGAATTCAATTCCTATTTCCCCATAAAATCAATTTCTCCACACTTTCAACAAGTATTTGAAAAAATGTAGAAGCCACTTGCAAGTACTAAACTATTCATTATTTTTTCGGTCACATTCGAGTCCTTTTTTAAACATTTCATACCAATATAAACATTCAATAATCAACTATCTCATAAAATGTAAATGTAATTGAGTCGATATCCATTTGTGGAACATACAAACATTCTCTACATTTATCTCTAGATTTCTAGATTTTAACGTTTGCTTATGTGTGTGTGTGTGTGTGTGTGTGTGTGTGTGTGTGTTTGTGCATTATTCATTTCGGTGGCGAGTGATTTACAATTTCTACAATTTCAACAATATTTTTCGTATTGATTGCCGGAACCCGCGACTGTTGCTTCTGATAATAAAATAAATCAAATTCCGTGCAGTCCAAAAAAAAACTGCCCGCGGATACATTTTACTCCCTCTCTCTTTCTATTTTCTTCTCTTTCTATTTTCTTGTGTGTGTATTTGCCTTGCAGTTATTTCTATGTGCAGTTGACCGTTTTTGTTGTCGCTGTTGTTTGTTGTTCATGTGTAGGAGGGAGAGAAAGAGAGTAAGGGTTTAACTATACGGCGTATTCTTAATTAAATGTACGCTGCAAATTTACACAACCAAATTGCATTGCCATGTAATACTCGCTTATCTTTCTCCTATTTGTCGTTTACACACGGAGAAAATAAATAGCGATAGCGATATAGACGGTTCAATATTTACTTAACAATATCAAGTATACGTTACATTGTGTTTGGGAGTTTACCAACACTATCCAAGAAACAAATAATAAATATAAGATATTAAAAAGTTAAAGAGCAAACAATTTATATATTAACACCCGTAACCTTTTCTAACCATAACTTTTTTCTCATCTCTGAACCTTTCTGTTCCCTTTTATAGGCTGCCTGTGGCTCTGCCTGTTGATAGCTGATGGGGCTGCAGCAGATGAATCGATGGACACCCGCGAAGGCGTCGATCTGGTGCTCAAGTGTCGTTTCACCGAGCATTATGATTCAACTGACTTCACCTTCTACTGGGCCAGATGGACCTGCTGCCCCACATTGTTCGAGAACGTCGCCATTGGCGATGTTCAGCTCAACTCGAATTATCGGTAAGTTGTTGTTGTTATGCTTGTCCTGTATTGCTGTTGTATTGTTGTATTGTTGTATTGTTGTGTGTTGTCCTTTGTCCAGCAGCGTGTGTCAGTTGTGACTGCGTGTCCTCTATGTGCAATGGTCTGATAAATCACAGTCAGCCTCATAAATTCAACACTGATGGCCTGTCAATAAGCAGGCGAAAAGTTAAAAGGGGGGGGAACAGAAGGAATGTGGAGTCAACTGCACATTTATTTAATTGCCTGCATGACATCGACACTCAAGGCCCAAGCAGCAAGCGAGAGAGAATTATCCTTCCCTCTCTCTCTTGTCACTCTTTATCGCATGTTTATTGATAAAAGATGAAAGATGCGAAAGTTTCGCGATGCGTTCAGCTGTTAAATTTATTAAAATTGCCAATGGCTCCTCTCGCGACAACAACAACAAGGACAACATCGGCCCATCAACGATGCCATCGCGTTGTGTACATCATTAAATGTTCATCTGGCAGGCGATAATTCATAGCCCAGTCACGCCCACAACACAGAAGAAAGAGAGAGAGAGAGTTGCATGTTGTGTAAACAAGACGATGTTTCTGCTAATACCCTGCGAGAAGAGATTGGGAGGGTTGGGTCTTGGATGCTAGGAAGGATAAGTGTTGGCAGCAGCAGAACGTGGCCATCAGAAGCAGCTGGTGCTCTCTCTCTGTGTGTGTGTGTGTGTGTGCGTCGAAGGCAAAAGCGAAATTATTATTATTATACCATTCTGTTAAAACAATGGGAAAAATACGCAAAATAAATTGTTTTAAACGAAAATTGACCAGCACAAGGAAAGCATAACAAAAACCGATTTGAAAAAGTGATTAAGAATGGAGAATATTGCAAAAAAACTAAATTAAATTTATAAAAAATTGATTTGTTTCGATAAAACTGTTTCAAGTGCTTAATTGCTATTTTTAATTGATATGTTTATACTTTTAGAATTTATAAATTTTATTTATTTATTTTTATTTTTTTTTTAATATCTTGGCTGAAAAACTTTGCCCATTTGTTCCATTGTTTATAATTGGCAACACATTGCGTATACGCCGCTTGATTAAAGCGCTGAAAGCTCGTCAAGCTCGTTGCAGGACGCCCTTTAAAAGGCTGTTGGGAAAACGTGGCATTGTTGTTGTTGCCACTGAATATTCGGTTGAATGTTGCCCAATTGCTCCTCCATTGCTGCCCTGCCTATTTATTTATTAATCATAATAATCATTTTGCAGCGCATTTTAAGCGTGAAAAAACATTCAATGCGGCGTATGCCGCAAATCGTTTGGAAAATGTTCTGTGTTCTCTGTTCTCCTTCCCCTCTCCTAGAAAAGACAATCACAAAAGACACCCATATTGGGCAGATGATATACGTTTACATACATAATGTATGGGAGGCCGCAGAACATGCTAAAAACCGGCAAAACAGATCGCAGCAACAGCAACAAAAGGAAAATTATTGTAAAATTTTGCTAATCGCGCGTTAAACAATTTGCTTGATTTATGTGGGCTTAGAGACGGGGCTTCGTAATGGCGTTGCCACAAAACAACAAACACAATAACAACAAATGCCAATAACAGCGTAAAAGTTGTGTTTGTGTATAGAACTTTAGATACCCTAAACGTAGAAGGTTGAGATTGAGATTGAGAGAAAAACATATTTAAAAAAAAAACGTAAACAAAAATCTTTCAGAAATAAAGTTAAAAAATCTTTAAAATAAAAATATAAAAAAAACACAACCAAAAATTTACAGGGCACTCTCTAGGCCCATTTCCAGCTGTTACACAGCTTGCCGTTGATGGCTTTTCAAAATTTTTATGTTTTGTGTATGGCTTGTGCTCGCAAAATATTGGTCAAATATTGGCAATAACAAACTGTAATTGATTTGATCTCTGAACTGTGGCAAACATGTCTGCACAAATTGATGGCCACACACACACATAAAAATTACACAACATTTTTAAATTTAAAGCCAGATACTTTGAGAGTTCACATTTTGGCAGTTGAAAGCAATTAAGTTGAAGCATTATCACTTGACAGCTTGGCCCTGAAAAATGCAGAATTTCTAATGATTATTTTTCACTAGCCAAGAGGATTTTTGCTCTCTCTTCTCCCACACAAACATTCAATCAACGCAGCAGACTCGTTAACTGCTGCTAAACTGTTCAAAACTGGGTTTCGAGAGCATGATGGATGCCAGCAGATGACCTCGAAAGGTTCACCATCCAGATACCAGCTAACAACTGCTGCTTCAGCTCTTGGTGTCCATTTTTGCACTTTGTCCTCTTGACGACAAAAATTGTCATCTAGATGACATGAAATTTGCTTTAACAAACGCATTCACATCCATTCCATTCACCTCTCCAGCTGTCAGATTCCATTCACAATGCTTTTTCTTCATTTTTTTTTTTTTGGGTGCCTGCCTGCCTGCCTATTTCTGCCATGATATTGGAATTTTGTGTTGGAGTGCCCGCCAAACAATTTCGGTAACAATCAGAGAAAAAAAAGCATTCGTTCCTTTCTTCCAGCAAATAAAAATTCCGCAGACAAAAACAACAAAGAGGCCTTTTTCAAATGCGTTAAGAGCAATTTAATATGAAACTCATGTTGTTCGTTCTTGTAACATATCGATTTTTAATTTAGTTTGAAAGGGACGCGCGTTCGCTCGCTCAATTTAAAACATGTCCGCCAGAGGGCGTCTTTGTTGTGGTTTGCCCATGAAATTGTACTTCTTAAAAACAAAGTTTGGCAGTTGTTAGTGGGAAGGCTGAAGAATTTTCTAGTTCTTTATACTATTTATCCTTTGGGAATTATAACTATGCTGTAAAGTATGCTTCACTTTCTTTCTGTGTAAGCTTAGAGCACCTTAAGTTCGTTGTTTTTGAAGGCCAATATGTAGACAAGATATGTTTTGTACCCAATTTCTTCTTGTTTTGTGTAACCTTTTAATGTTCTTGCTTTTGCTTTTTTTGTTGCTGTTATGTAGAATGCCCGTTCAAGCTGACACATTTCCCCATTTTGTGATGGATGTGCGTAATAATTTTTGCTATTTATGCAAAAGTCGACGCTGTTATCAAAAAGAGTAGAACACAACAAAAAAGAAGAAGACCCACCCATACCTCATTTGCAATATCTCTTTTATGCGAATGCGGGTCAACATTTAACCTTTACCTTGTGAACACACACAAATGCATAGATCAAAATATATGTATATATATATATATATATATATATATGTATATGGATGGCAACACGTGTTGGTTCCGATTCGTTTGACTTGTGTGTTACCCATACTCATATATCATACACACACACACACACACACACACAAAAGAACACACAAACAAAAAGCGCACACATGTCGCGACGTGGGCGTTACATCTATCAGAGCCTTGTGCATATATATTATGTATATTCATACATTTATGTATATACACTGCAAAAAAACACAAAGAATCTAACACATAAATGAATAATTGTTAACTTTGTTAAAGTGTTCTTAAAGTTTTCACTTGACGAAGTTATTTTAAGTCCATTTAAACTTAATTTTAATAATTTCAAAGCATTTTCGTTTCTTTTTTACTTTTTTTTTATTTTTTTGATTCCGTGTACTCTCACATATATCAAAGGCAATACGTATACGTAATATGTCTGGTTATGGCAACACTTATGCAAATTGAAATGCAAATAAGCCTGGCAGCCGACTGACTGTCTTTCTTTCTGTTTCTCTGTCGCTTAGGCACACACACACTTCTTCCCTCCCACCTCCAACCCCTCTAGTGGCTCTAATGCCCTGCCACAAAGTCAGAAGAGCCCGTATACGAATTGGGGATTCTTTGTTGATTCTCACGCTTTATTGAATTCATTTAAAAAACAATTTTTCATTTTGCTGCCATCAAAAGCAGCAACAGCAGCAGCAACAAGAAACACAAAAAAAAAGACAAGCATTATGCCTACTCCAAATTTATGTATGCGCCCTTTTGTCTTTTTTTTTATTTTCTGGCAGCCTAGAAGTATGCTATAAAAAATTTGACTCCTGCTAACATTCCAATTAGCCTTTTGTTTGGTGTCAATGCAACTACTATAAAAGGACACAGAGCGAAGGAGAGAAAAAAAAAAGGAAACAATCGAGTCAACTGAGCTTCATCTACAAAGTCCTTGGCTCTGCAGCTTTGTTTGCCTTAGGTCTGGCCAGATAGAGATATAGAGTCCTTTTGACCCGCCTTTCTGACTCCTCACCAACACAGTTGCCTTTTGTTTGCCCGGCCTACCAAAAGCACAATTAAACTCTTGTTAATGGGCGAGAGCACCAATAAAAAATGAAAGAAATAAGCAACAATAGATAAATTGCTCGCATTCAAACCATGTTCAACAGGCAAATCACATAAATAAGAGTATAAATAATAAATAGCCTAAGCTATGAAGATTGACATGTGTCAATACTACTATAAATAAACATTTCACCTATATTTAAATGCTTTAAAATATTTATAACTTTTAGTCAGCTTTTTTCACTCTTTCCCTCAACCTTGGAACTGCTTAAAAAATACTCAAGTATTCCATATAAAATTAGAGCTTTCGAGCTTGAACATAAAATTTGCTGCGTGCAGCGACTTTAGCGACTTGCAAGGGTTGCCACCCCTTGGCAGGTTTAGGTTCAGTGATTTTACTACAGATTTCCACTGTGAACCTCAAATTTGGTTAAGCCAGAGGCTGTAATTCTGTGCGCCATGTGGCACATGTATTGTTGTTGTTGCTTGTGGCAGTTGCTGCTGTTGCTGTTTATTGTTTTGTGGCGTTGTTATGCTGCATGGCGACGCGTAAATTAATTTTAGCCGCTAAGCTTAATTTAAAGTTAGCTTAGGCCAAACACACAACACGCAGCAGCAACAACAACAGCTGCCTCACAAATGACCTTCTATGCAAATACACAAACAAACAACAACAGGAACAACAACATGACTTGTTTTTTGGCCACCCGTCGTCATGTGAAGTTCATAAAGTTTCCAAATGCTTTGCTCTACACTCAAACAAACAAAAACAAAATAACAAAAATAAAAGTGTTAAGAAAACCAATTTCTGAGATATATAAACTCTTAGTCTAAATCGACAATTCCCAAGAAAATATATTTTATTTATTTATGCTTTAGAGAGATGTACTTTTTGTTTTTTTTTTTTTTTTTTGCTTTTGCCACTTTTCGATTATGTGTATTTTTCTTGTTATTTATTTATTGTTTGGTTTGTTTAGGCTGATTGTTGTGGTTCCATCCATCAATAAAACAATCTTATTGAAAAGTGTCCTTCCCTCTTAAGGAAGCATGTTTTCCCTTAAACAAATAAATATACACACACAAGCATAATTTGCTTAGTAAAATAATAAAATACATAAATATAAATAACAAAAGAAAATGTGCTACGTTCTACACTGAAAATGATACTAGAATGTGTTTTAGATGCTGAAAAATAAACTTCAAAATATTATTATGTAGCCTTTAAAGACTTTATTGAAAATCTCTTAAAGATTTTCCAGACCGTTTTTCAAGTGTATTTACAACCGCAGAGGACAACAGGCAACGGCGACGCCGGAAGTTGTCCGCTGTACGAAGTGCGACTTGTCAACGTGTACTTCCGGCCGCCATGCTTCGCCGCAACAGACGCAACCGCAAAAGAGGCCCATTCCACACACACTTACACACACTTACACACACACGCACACACAGGAAGCAGGCACCTCAAACTCCGTCTCGCCATGTCTTCTTCGTCCTCGGGGCAGAATCATCAACTTTATGAATTATTCAGTTGTAAATTTTTGCAACTGCATTTTGTAAATGTTATGAGTTTTGTCAACCACTTTAAAGGACAACTTAAATGCATTAAGGATATATTTCCAATTCTATTTAAAAGCGAGTCTAAATCAGAAGTTGATTGTCAAATTTCGAAGCTTTGAGTTCTTGCACAAAGGGCAAAGTTAAGTAAGTCTTTAAGAAACTTAAAAAATTAATTGGATAAAAAATATATTAGTTTTTGTCTACATCTTAAAATAGAAAACAGTTGGTATTAGTTTCATTCCAAGAAAAATTCTTAAACAATCAACAGCATATAATTCTTAGAAAAAAGATAAAAGATAAAAAAGAAAACTAATTTCTCGAAACTGTAAACTTAAAAAAAATTGCTGTTTCTATTGCAACATTTTATTTGATGTTCTTGCAAATTTGTTTGATTATTTGCTTGTTTTCCATTTGTTGTAGTTGTCGTTGTTTTTGTTGCTGTTGTCGCTTTTTGCTGGCAGGCGTCTTGACAACTTTTGTATTTATGTTATCGTTGTTGTTGTTGTTGTGGCTGCGTTCGCGTTGCGCGTTTGTTGTTATGTTTTAGCGTAAGTGATTTTGAAACACCTGCTTAACATGTTGCAAGGTGGCAAGTTGGCAAGGTGGCAGTGA
The DNA here is from genome assembly GCA_018152825.1 of Scaptomyza hsui. Lineage (NCBI taxonomy): Eukaryota > Metazoa > Arthropoda > Insecta > Diptera > Drosophilidae > Scaptomyza > Scaptomyza hsui. The sequence goes on from JAECXO010000280.1 coordinate 2,209,844, forward strand.
CAAACACTCACACCCCCTCATACCCAACCCCCACCTTTCTCCAGCACGTCCGCCTTAGTTACTCCGCTTTTGTGTCGACATTTATTAAGCTTGTTGTTGTTATTGTTGTTGCTGCTGCTGTTTGTGGTTGCCGCAACACAGTTTAGAGCCAACTTAGGAGCACAGGAATAGCAAGCAGCAGAGGAAAGAAGATGAAGAAGAAGCACGAAGAAGCTCTGTTAGAGCAGCGCATCAGGACGACAAGACAGCATTGAAAGGAAGCCATTAACAGCCTTTGGGGGCTTTTGTTGGCTCTTGTTAGATGCTCTCTTTTTTCTGTTTGTATACTATATACTTATTTACCCATTGAAAAATAGCTAGAAAGGGGTGAAATAAACATTTCTTTAAGGACTTCCTTTGGCAGTCTTTAAAAATCAATAATAATCGATAGTTCTGTTTCATACAACAATTAAGTATTATTAAAATAAATTCTTCATTCTTTCTTTTAAAAATCAAAGTATTTAAATAGGTTTGTAACAATTTTGAAAATCTATTTCAAATTTGAATCTTTGAATATTCCTAAAGAAACTCAACTTTCAGGGTATCTTCTAGTCTAAGGTTATTTTTTCAGAAACTCTCGTATTTTCTTTTCTTTTAGTTTGTCGACGCTTACCTTCTATCACCCCCTCCTTTTCCCTGATTTTTCCTTGTCGCACATGTTGCAACTAACATAAATTTTATGTAATAATTTTTCTAATCACAAAATGAATACATGCCAGCTTCTTACTTCTCCCTACCTCCCTACCTCCCACCCTGCCTCCCTCTGCCCACCCGCTGTTTCTTATTGTTGCCCTGCTTTTTAAATACATTTTTAAACGTTGCAAAAATGCTGTGCGTGCTTCTTGCTGCCTGTTGTTGTTGTTGTGATTTCGTCGCTGCTTGTCATTCACCGTTAAAATCAATTTACGACAAAATAAACACACGCACTGCGCAACACTGCCACGCCCCTCATCGCCCATGCGCCCACCCGGAATGTTTACACTGCTGCGTTGTTTGTTTGTTTCCTGTGTCGTCCTTCTTCCTTCAACATTGTCCTGACAGAGGCAGCGTTAGTAGCAGCGATCAGGAGACGATGTCAACGTCTGCCGCTGTCACCTTTAATGTAGAAATATTTTTTTCTCCATCTTTCATTTTTTTTTCCACTGCTTGTTGTTGTTGTTGCTCTTCACATTGACAGACAATGAGTGAAAGGAGGTGGAGTAGGAGTTGGAGAAGGTCTGATGTCTAAACATTAGAGAGGAGCGCATTTTTGATATTTCTTATTGTTAAAACATAACAAAGAACTAAGCACGAAGTAAAGAATAAAAAATGCGACGTTTTTTCGAATAGAAAATAATTTTTATTAAGAGTTATGTAAACCTTTTTAAATAAAAAAAAAAAATACTTTAAGAAACTTAAGAGATTAAATTTATTTTTTAAAATTACTTCCTAAATTATATTTCTAATTTTTTTTATTTATCAAAAAATATATATCCATTTTTAAAGGCTTCACGCGCTCAGCTCTACAACAAACACACACACTCCCTCACACACACACATCTACATCTACAGTGTGTGCTGAAAATATCCTTACCCAAAAAATTTCGCTTTCTGTGTCGCTTATCAAAATTGGCTTAAGGACTCAGGACAGCTTCTGCTTCTTCTTCGCTCAAGCGACCTACAAATTTAATGCGTCTCCATTTTAAATGTGTGTTTAACGCTATTCCAGCTTAAAGGCATGTAAACTAGTTTTTAGAGGGCAGCATTTAAAAGGGGGCGGCGGTGGGGGTGGATTGGGTTAGCTCATTAAGTGCGAATGGCAAACTAGAAGCCAGCACAGTAAAAGCACAGAAAGCCGTAAAAGGATGCAGCCAGGAAAATGGGAGGACAGCATACGGGGAGCGGGAAGGAAGCCAGCCAGGCGCTCATTAAAATGCAGCACGCAAAAATTTGATAGCAACAATAACAACAAGGGGAGAAGGGAAGGGATGCGAACGGATACGAATGATAATATGATACAGGCAGCAAAAAAAAAAAGGCGAAGAAGATGGAGAGCTGGAGTAAAAGCAAACAGCAAAGGGCAACAAATTTAAAACTGTATTTGTGTGGGAGAGGGAAAAACGTTAAGTTGAAATTAAACGAAATATTAACTGAAAACTTTTGAATCGTGATAATTAAAAGCCCTGAACTTTAAATATGCCAAAAACAACTTTTAACTTAACACACTTTTAATTACATTTTTGTGTGTAACTGAACATTAATGTTGATTTTGAATCCAGAACAGAAGTTAAAAGTACCTCTAAAATATATTTTATCATAAATGTTCCTGATACATTTCAATACTAGTTTCATAAGTCTTGAAACCATCAAAAATAAGCTCAAATAATTTTAGTTAATCCTATTTTATTTTTTAGGACCAAAAAATAATAGTTCCATACTTCTTAAACTCAACTACTTAAACAATTTACTCAATCAAATTTACTTCGAGTGTTTATTTCTTTCTCTCAACTCCCCTTAATAAGACCCCTGTCAAAATGAACCAAACAAGTAGCTCAGACAATAGAAGAAGCAGTTTATCAACAACAGCAAAAAGGGGTCAAAAAGGAGGAAAAGGGGGGAAACAGACGCCTGCCATAAAACAGCGAGTAATTAAAAATTCAACGCAAAATCAACAGCAAAAATCTGTTAACTGCTAACTGTTGGCTGTAACCTGTTACCAATCACTGAAATACTGCTGAAAGCCAAAAGAAGGGCATGAGGGGATGTAAACGTGGCATAACCTGAGAAAGGTTAAAGAGGGAAGAGAGGGATGGGGGGGTAAATGGAAATGAAAATGCCGCAGGTGCAAATATATGTTGAGGGCTGCTTTTTTTTTGGAGGGGTAGGGGGCCAAAAACAATGTGAAATAAATACAAGCTGGCAAAAAACAAATGATGAGAGGCTGCCTCGTGACGGGAAGGGGGCGGAGAAGAGCAGCAGCAAAAGTAGCAGCTGATGCTGTACACTGAACAAAACTAAAAGCAATAATGACTTAATTTGCTACAAGAAGTAGTTAGTTAAGAATTTTAGCATAGCATACTTTTAGGGCTCAAATTAATTTGTGGATATTTATTGGTATATTTCTTGCCATAAGTTTTTTCTCTCTCTGCACTGTCAGTCTGTAGGCAGTTCTCAGTCAAAGAGGGCGCCCAGACATTATTGCTCCCGCGAGCATTGTGCAAAAGGCACATAGTTTTGTGGTGGTAACAATAACAAAAACAACAACAAACGATCGCCTTGAGGCAGAAAAATGGCAGGCTATGTCTATATTTAAGTGCCAAGGGTTAAAGGCACCGATGACAACTTCTTACCCAGCCCCCTACCCACCCGAGAGAGAAAAGCCCCCACGCTGGCAATGATGTTGATGGCGACGATGATTAGAACTGTGCAAAAAGGCCTCCAAGGGGCCAACACCAGCCGGTTTGTGTCCATTGCCTTAATTACGTGCAGATAAGAAACGCAAATATGGAATAACTTTAACTACACCCCACTCCAAGCACCCCCTACCACCCACCCTCCCTCCCACTAGCGAAGCAAAGTGATGTCCATGGAGCAACAGCTGCGTCACTAAACGCCCGGGACATAAACATAAAAAAGTCTATGAAACTGTCATAAAGCAGGCAATAGAACTGAACGACCAACAAAACTTGCCTTGCTTGACACACACACACACCCCTCCCTCTCTCTATACTTGTATACTCCCTAGGGAGACGTCAACGTTGGCCTTCTGCCTTGTGCGCATAAACTCATTTGTAGAACAAGCGGCCAGCATCATGAAAAAAATTGCCAAAAGAAATTAGACTCAAAACTTTTGCTAGGCATGTGTTCAATGTGCGCCCAAAAAAGCGCGCTTTAAAAAATGTGCTTAGCCAAAGCGGAAGGTGGACCGAAAACCGGAAGCTAGTTACCCAAAGGTTATTTGGTGGGCATAGTAAAGTTAAAACATAGTGAAATATGTGATGCAAAGTTTTAAGAAGAATTTTCAATATATGGGAGTTTGGTAACAATTATTTTTTATTTAAGTAGTTTTTCAACATTACTTCGAAAATTTAAGAGAGCGTTTTAAATATTTTATTAATTCATTGAAATTTGACTTATTGATGTTCCACTGTATGGCGGAAGCCAAGCGCAAAATTATCTAACCTTACCAAAGCACAAACAAAAAAGTAGAGAAAAACAAACCTTAGAATTAGAAATAAAAAACAAGTAAAAACGTTGCAGTCGGACGCAACCGACTGCGGAATACTTTGATACCAGTAAAAGAACGGTTGATAAGGGGATGGGGTGGGCCATGTGGTAAACATCGCCAGCTATCATGTTACCAAATTTGGTGACTTTAGCTCAAAACTGTGGAAGATAACTTAACTCCCAAATTTAAAAGGCACGCGTGGCATCTAAATTTTGAATCAAATGTATTTAACTGTCCTATATATCTGCCTACCAAGTTTGGTGGCTCTAGCTCAAAACTGTGGAAGATATAGCCGATCGAATTTATAAGGCGGGTGGCTTAGGTGGGCGTGGCATCCAAATTTTGATGCAGTCTTTGGTAGATGCTGCCTTCTTCTTTTACCCAATTTACGGGCTCTGGCTAAAAACTATAAGAGATATCGAATTTCCGATTTTATATAGTGGGGGGCAGAGGTGGGCGTGGCATCCTAATTTTGATGCAGACCTTTTGAAGATGTCATCATATATCTTCCTACCAAATTTGGTGACACTATCCCAAAAATGTGAAAACTATAGGCGTTTCCATTTCATGGTGAAGGGGGGATGGGGGCGGAATCGGGGCGTGGCATCCAAGTTTTGATGGGGAACGGGGTACCTATCTTGACACAAATTTGGTGGCTCTAGCCCAAAAATGTGAAAACTATAGGCGTTTCCAATTTCATGGGGAAGGGGGGATGGGGACGGAACCCGGGGGCGTGGCATCCAAACTTTGATGCATTTTTTGTGGAACGTCAATATAAATCCTGAAACAAAATTTGGTGTCTCTAGCCCAAAAATGTAAAAACTATAGGCGTTTCCAGTTTCAGGAGCAGGGATGATGGGGGCGGAAGGAGTGGGCGTGGCATCCAAATTTTGATGCAGTTTTTTCAGGGACATGACTAGCTATCTGCGTGCAAATTTGGTAACTCTATCTGTAAGAATGTGGAAATATTTGGTTTTTCGGTTTTCAGTTATCGATTTATCGATTTCCAGCCTCTAGTAGGCGTGGCACAATCTTGACACTTTATCTGTCGCGCCTATAGACAAACATAATTGCAAGTTTCAAGTCTCTAGCTTTACGGGTGTCGAAAAGTTGCGTTCATACGGACAGACGGACAGACGGACAGACAGACAGACGGACAGACGGACAGCGGACAGCACCATGACGGACATTGCAAACAATATCTGAGACCTTCGGTATCAAAGTATAAATAGATAGTGTGTGGAGTATGCTTAGAAAGGCAGCTTAGTCCGGGGTCTTAGCCATTTTCATGCTTAGTCTCATTCCATGCCCTTGTGTATGCGTGTGTGTGTGTGTTTGTGTGTGTTTTCTAAAGATTATGCGCTTATAATGGGGCGCTAGAGTTGCCTCGACGGCCATTGGCGGCCATTTTCACAAAATCTCTACGAAATTGGCTTTTGAGCGCACATAAAATGTGTAAAGCGGGCCAAAAAACAACAACAACAACAACAACGGCTCTTACAACTGTTAAGCAAAGAGGCCCAAAAGTAGATAACAACAAGAGCAGCAACAACAATAACAACAAGCCCATAAATTAGAGCTGAAACGAAGTGAGTGCATTGTGTATCCGCATTCACATCCGCATACCACAGCTTAAATATATTTAGTATATATGTATGTATATGACCCAGGCATGTGTGCCCAACAAAGAGGGAGAGAGGGAGAGGGGAGGGAGAGCTCCCGCATGAGTCGTAAAACGCAACATAATGAAACATTATAAAAATCATAAAAATCAACATCATATTTATGCAGAAGCAGCAGACAGGAACTGACACTGAAAACTGAAACTGCTGAAAACAGCAAAAAATTATACATATGCAAAGTGACGAAAGGACGAAAGAAAAAAAAAACTCTTAAATGCTCTCACAGTTGTTATGAAAAGGTTTATGAACTTAGAAAAGTACTCTAAGCAGCTATAAGGGATTTTTTTTCATGCGTTTATACACTAGAGTTTAAATAAATATTATTTTTTAACCAATCAACACAATGAAATCACAGAAAAATAAATATACCAAACAAACGTCTTAGCAAATTCATAAAATTTCTGCTGCTGCATCTGCCATAAATATGCAAAGTGTCCTCAAATCAAAAGACACACACACACAACACACAAGACTCGTAAATATGCTGCCGCAACAATATTGAAAGAGTACATGAGCAAGAGCCAAAGACTGGAACTGAGGGCAGCAGGCGTAAAGAGAGCGCGCAATGCTCGTAAATTTTTGGAAGCCACACGCGAAGCGAGCGTCGCTGCCGCTGCAATTTCTTCTCGCACAGATTATAACTTATGAGAGTTGGCGGCCAGCAGTCTGAGAATGAGTGGGAGTGGGGGGGTGGTAGAGAGAGTGGAAGTGAGTAGCCGTTGCTATGTTCCTCGCTTGCTTTTATTATATATATATTATGCCAAATAAGCGTGTGACATGGAATAAAGCGGATACGAAGAAAGGGAGAGCAGCGCTGCTAGCTCAGCTTCTGTTTGCATGGTCCCGTTAAAACTGTTGTTTGTCTTGACTTACCCATGCACTGTGGTGTAAATACACATTTTTCAGATATGAATTAGAAATCGTAGAAAAATATTTTCGTTCTGTAATAAAAACAAGAAATAAATTTTATTAATAAATAATGTGTTAGAAAAAAACATTTTTGCTCCACAGTACATATGCAGGAGCTATGCATGTGTTAACTGTTATGTGTTTGCATGTATTTGGGTGTGGGTGTGTGTGTGTGTGCAGTCTTATCACAGACCACACGATTCTCTCTGTCTTGGCATATTAACATTTATTTTTCACAGTCATTTTGACTGCGGCGACAACACAGCAGAAAATTTTTTACAACAGCAACTGCTGCTGCTGAGCAAATAAAAAACTGACAGCACACAAAAATGTGTGTTGCATAAAACGCAAACCGCAAGCCCAGCTGTCCCTATACGAGTATGCAAGTGTGTGTGTGTGTGTGTTTTTGAGTGTTTGTGCTATGCAAGTGTCGGTTTGTCTGACTTTTGCTTAATGCCCGAACCGAAGCAGCCACAATATGATTTATGCATATTCCACTGTGAAATCTATTGAGAAATCTTTGATAGGCAAAATATGCATGAGCTCGCAAACACACAGCAGTATGTGTGGGTGTGTGTGTGTGTGTGCATAAGAAGCTTAACAAATGGACAAGTTGATGCATTGCGCATTGCGCTTCAAACTTCAATTCACATAAGCACTAATATTATCAATATGAAAAGTCATTGCTGATTTTTCCAGCATCATGCAAAACACTTACCTTACAGCAACAACAACAACAACAGCTGCCATGACGCAGCATCGACGCAACATTTTTCTAAGCACTGCCGCTTTAAACGCGCACTTTAATACAACTCCACCTCATTAATTTCGGCAAGCCTGGATTAGTTTCCAACTCACCTCGCCCGTCAGTGAGTGGGGGAGAGCGCGAGCGTAAACTCAATTTCCAGCTGGAAGCGCTGATCATCAGTGCCATTGTGGTTTTGGTACTCAGCGGAATTAAATGCGGTGCTGCTGCTGCGCTCCCTCCCACTACTGTATGTGTTGTATGTAATTGCATATGTATACATGTTAATCTGTGATTCAAATGCAAATTCGTACTTCTCTTTCTGTTTAGTATGCCATTCAATTGCATCAGACGTTGGCAACTGTTGCACCTGCCTCATTGCATTTTCACTTAGCTGATGCAAAGCAAACAATTTGATTAGCGTTTCGGAGGTTCGAGTGTGTTTGGGAGTGTAAGTGTGTGTGTGTGTGTGTGTGAAATACGAGCTGGCAACATTTGATTAGTGAATGTTGCGAGTGTCAGCAACAGCTTTGACCTTTGCTTTTGCTTTTGCTTTTGCTTTTTACCGTTCGTTTGCTTTGCCCTTATTATCAACACCTGCTGACAGTGACACTAAAACCTCTGCCAAGGATAACATCCGTGTTTGGCTGTTAACTCGTATGTAGTTCAGTTTTTTTTTTTGGTTGTTGTTGTTGTTGTTGCTGTCGCCTTGGCCTGTCACATTGCTGTCATTCGCACACACGTTTACCGTTAAAGAGCCACCCACACACATACAAAAGGCAGCAGCATCATACAAAACTGTTGCAAAGGCACACACAGTAAATAGTTTAGCCCTGACAAGGCCACACACACACACACACATATATATATATATATGTATGTGTATGGGCATTGCATTGAATTTGTGAAAGGCACAAAGGCGACAGCGCTCAAAGGCGGGAGAGCCAAATGTGAGAGAGAGTGAGATTAGAAGCTGAGCGGATTTCGTGACACGAGCGCGAGCAATAGAAGAGATTAAAGAAACATTATTATGAAAATGTTGACGAATAAAAATGCAATTAGCTAATGAGTTGTGCTTAGAAAAAAATTAAAAGTGCATAAGGAAATTTAAATGCATTTTTAATGGTTTCGATTTATAAATTTAACGTGCTTTAAATGTTATCTAAAAGTCCATCTCTAGCTTTGGATAATGCTGAACACAGCAGCAAAATTGGCAATATAGATAAGTAGACGGTTGGGTGAGAGGGGGGAGGGGCACAAAAAAAGAGGCTCCGTTTTGACTGACAAGCAAAGGCATTTATAGAAATTTTGCACAAGCGCAAGTCAAATAAACGCAATGAATGAAACTGGAGAAGAGGAGTGAGGAGAGAAGAAGAGAGGAGATGGTAGCAGACATAAAGCAATAAGCATGATGGATACAGATACATATGACTTCGTCTCCCGCTCATCTCCCCTCCTCCTTTACCCGCTTGTCACATTTAGCATGAATGTCGCCTTTTGCATAACAAATGTTAGCAACATGTTTCAATAATGAGTTGTCCACTGGAACACCCACCACAACCCACCACACTCTCTGTCTCTCTCTCTCTCTCTCTCTCATCATTCATGAGCATTAACTTGGCACGATTGAGCAATACGCTGCACATCTCCGTTAACCTCTCTCCCACTCTCTCTCTCTCCATCTGTCTCTTTCTTTCGCCCTGGGGTCAGCCCTTTATAATGGACATCGCATCTCGCAACTGTAACGGCAACTGTGACTCTATCGCTCTCGCTTTCACTCTCACTCTGCCGACCAGCAGCAAATTAATCGTTTTCACAGTGCGGTCATCCCTTCCCCTCTTCCCATAGGAGTCTCTTGGCTTTCTCTGCGCCTCATTTGTTATGGCCATTTGCATAAATAAGTCAACTGGCAGGCATTTGGACCAGTCCAAAACCAGACTAAAAGGGGGTGAGGTTTTGGGTGTTGGGAAAATTGTGTGAATAAGTTGATGAATGCTTTCTGCTCAGGCCTTAGTATTCTCTTACTTAGTTCTCTGTCTTTGTCTTCCTTTTGTCTATCCTAATTGTATGCCAAGAAATACTTTATTGTATAGGTCGTGGAATATCTTAATCATATTATATTGCTAGAATTAAAGGTATCTAGGTGCTATTGATGAAAGGAAATTTAGATTTCTTCCTTTAACTTTCTACAAACTCCCATCAAATTTCAATTATTCAATCCATAATCTTCCTCTTCTTATACCCATTAAAGTCTCCGTTTCTTTAATGTTATTTTAAAACTTCCTCAAGCTCTTAACTTTTTCCTCTTACCCCAGTTGCAACAACAACAGCAATAACGTGCAACATATAATGGCAATAACAACAAAAACAACACTAATTCCTTGTCGCGTAGCCCCCTAAAATGTCCTTGCCAGCCATTCGTCCTTGACGCTCAACACCGCTGCTGCCCCTTCACATCCCCCCTCTACACCCTCCTGTTTGCAAGGATGCGTGACAATATGCCGTTTAATTATACGCAGCGACCCTTTTTTTCTCTGCAGCAACTTTCTTTCTCAGTGTTGTTGTTGTTGTTGTTGTTGTGATATCGCACACACATTTTAAAAGTCAATTATCCGCACATAACGCACATCGTTCACATGAAGAGGGGCCAGCAAGGGGTAGGTGTGAGATGTAGGGGGATACCAAAGTCCTTGCCATATCCTTGCCACGCGTCAATTTTGGCGCGCACTTTTTAAACTTTCTCCGCTTTTGGCGTTGAACCGATGCAAAAATAAAATACAACAAGAAATAACAGTTATCTAAGGGTAGCCTTTAATGCTAAAGAAAGTAATACACTTTAAAAAATGGATTATTGATTTAGATTATTCTATCTAAATATTGTTTGTACTAATATTAAATTTATAACTACTCTATAAAGAATAAATAAATTATTTTTAGTTCAATTTATCTTTGATTAAAAAAAAATTATAAAGCAATTTAAAAATAATGCAGAAAATTTTCAATTTAAAGTAATAAATAATTAATTTAAGATAAATTTTGTTGATTTTTTTGTTACTTATTCAATTTTATCACAAAAATAGAATACCCTTTCTGGCAAGTGTACAAAAAGTTGATTATTTTTTTATGGAACAGCGCCTTGGCATGCGAACAACAACAACAACAACAACAACAGAAGCAGCAGCAACAAGCACCCCTCCCTTCCTTTCCTCAACCCGCCCGCCAATTGAATAATGTGGCATAGAATATACCGAAAGAAAAGATAAAGAAAGGGGGTAAAAAAATACATGAGGCAAGCTGGCGTCTGAAGGGGCAAGGCAGAAGAGGGGCAGGGGCAGGGTGGAGAGGAGGAGACTCTCGAGTTGAGACTCGATACTAAAACCGATAATAACATAATCTGGCAGCAGTTGTTGTTGTTGTTGTTGTTGTTGTTGTTGTTGTTGCTGGCCGCACTAACGAGGCAGACGCGAGCTTTAGTTACAGTTAACAAGCCCGGTGGCATGCCTCAGGTTGGTTGCCACTTGAGATGAGGTAGAGGTAGCGGTAGATGAGCCAAGCCAAACATGTGGCATGTCGCATGTGGCATGTGTGTCTTTTCCAAACACTGTGCCACAAAACTAACAAACAAATATATATATTATGATAGATTTATTATGGTTGCAAGTTGAGACTTTAATGGAGAATTTTGTGGATCAAAAGGAGTACAGAAGTTTAAAGTATAGTCAAAACTGTGGAATAAAGCTTTAGTTTCAATTTAGAATCTCAAAACTGATCAAAATTCAATCACAATTTGTGTTTCAGTGTACTTTTGTTCAATGTTAAAGAGAGAGAAAAGAGAAATGCTCAAGTACTTATTGAGAGATATGTATAAAGCATGTGGAGAAGGAGCAGCAAGGGTTAGGGGTACGGGGTAAGGGGTAAGGGGTAGGCTGGGCAGGCCGGGCAGGCATTTGCTATGTAATTGGCTGCAATTTGCATAACAATTCTGCGACTGTTTTGCATAAGTCCTGCGACGTTGCAACATAATAACGGAGGCAGCACTTATTTTCACATTAGAAATTCCTTTTTTGGTCCTCACAAAACGGGGCGAAGGACATGCAGCAAGCTGAGGCAAGCAAGCAAGCAACATGCAGCAGGCAGAGGCAATTATGTGCTTCGCTTGAGCTGCAGCACTTGGAACACACAGCCCATACACCCACCCACACACACACACACACACACACACACACACTGTTGCGATACAAAACTCAAGATGCAGCCTCGTAAAAGTCACAGTCGGAAATGCAGCGGCATTATATAAAAATTAAAAAAGAAAAGGGTAAAAACTTCATGCTGGAAAATATTAAATATGTAATACTCTATCTTTTAAATAACTGTCGCGAAATAAAATGTTTTTAATAATACAAATTTATTAAAAAAAATTTTTTTGATAGCTGTATGACATGGGAAGCATCGTTAGGTGGTGTTAAGCCTCGTTAAGTTTCCAAAATCCTCGGTAAACTTAGTTAAGTTTAATACCAAAATTTTTTAAGTTTCGTTCAGTTTTGTTGAGCTTTGTTAAGGGTTGCTCGTTGTAAAATACGGTTAAGTGTCGTTAAGACTTGTTAGGCTGTGTAAGAGTATCGTTAAGATTAGTCGAGTTTCGTCCGCGTCGTTATGTTTAGTTTATTGTAGGTAAGCTGCGTTAACAGTAGGTAAGCTTCGTTAAGAGTAGGTAAGCTTTGCTAAGAGTAGGTAAGCTTCGTTAAGAGTAGGTAGGCTTCGTTGGGTGTAGGCTAGCTTCGTTGAGTGTAGGTAAGCTGCGTAAAGTAGGTAAGCTGCGTTAAGTATCGTTAAGTTTTGTTAGGCGTCGTTAATTAAAGTTTCGTTTAAAATATTATTTATCTCATGCTGAATAAGATGAATACTTTACACACTCTATAACAATACAAATATGCCCTTCTTAAGAGCATTTCGAATGAGAATAAAGAAAAAATCTTTCTGGCAACAGCGGTAAAAATGCAAGTCATTTCCTTGGGCTGAGCAAATGCGAATACACACACACACACACACACACACACACAGAGAGGGAGAGAAAGAACAACCCGAAAATGCTATTTGAGCTGGCACGAAACGGAAGTGAGCCTCGCATTTGACGCTCCCTCTCCCCTACCCCCCCTCCCTCTCTCTTTCCCCTCTGCAAATGCACATGTGTGTCTGTGGTTTACCACCCCCGCTCTGCGGCACACCCTCTGTACTGAACAGCCGCCCCCTTGCCATAAAAGTTATCAAAATTGAAATTTTATTTAAAAAGTTTCTCGCTTTGGCCTCGTCTGCTTGCATATGCACTCAAGAAGTTTATAAGATCTACTTTAATAATGTCGAGTGCATGATTTATACCCCACACACACACACACACACACACACACTGTGACACATGTGTGTGTGTCAGCAACTTCTGTGGTTTGCCACTGAAGAGAAAAAATCTCATCAAGAGAAATTAAAACTTAAACACAAAGCGTTCCGGCGGCTGGGCTAAATAAATGACGATGACGTTGATGAAAATGATGATTGGAAAGCTGCAGGAACGGGGGATAGGGGGCGGAAGGAGGTAGGAAAAGAAAAAGTGCATCTATGTCATGTTGAAAGTTACCAACTTTTGACAAGGACAAAAATAAAGTTTTAAAAAAAAGATTCATTTAATTAAATAAACAATTTTTATTTCTTAGCCTTAAATAAAAATGGAAAAAAAACCATTAGTACTAAAATTGTTAGCATTTTCAGTTGAAAAAATCGAACTTTGGCAACTCTCTGTGCCTTTGCATATTGTACTTTGTCAGGAGTCAGGATAATGCATTAAAAGCATTTCTTTTTGACTCGGCAAAAGAATTCGACAGTTTCGAGCTATTACGCTTGATTGAGTTTTAGCTTAAAATACAGCCACAAAAACACTCTCCTTCCTCTTGTCCCGCTCCCTCTCTCTATTTCATTGCCAGGTAGCAAATGCCATGACCAGGAAAAATAAGAAAAAAAAAGAAAAAAAGAAAAGAAAGAGAAACAAAATGGATGTTAAATTAATCAAAATGTAATGTGGCGCCCATGGCAACAACTGTGAAGCTAGCCGCACAGAATTAAGCTAATAAATTCACAAAAATGAGTTCGACGCTTAATTTGCCATGAGCATTTTTCATTTTATTTCGCGGCCTCTTAAGCTACACGGCCGAAAAGAGAAACAAAAACACCCAAAATGGTCCACGCTAAAGCCAAACCATAAAAATAATAATAAAAATAATAAGCAAGAAAAACAAGAAATGAACAACAACAGCAGGCGAAGTAGAACTAAGAACTGCCAGGAAAACTCAAAAGCAAACAAGAGAAAAACGGAAGAAAAATTTGTTCAACTGTTGACTTTTGAGATGCTCTCTGCGGTTATTTAGCTAAAGATGAACAAATACTCACAAGCTATTTGTTAACAATTGTAATAAAAAGAATAAACGAGAAGAGTCTAAAAGAGTTTTTAAGTTCAATATGTCACAAAATCGAAGACCAAATCCACATGCCTTTTTATACAAAAAACTTCCATTAAAAAAATCACATTAAACTCACAGGAAACTTAATACACATAGCTTGTAAATACTCAAGCTATGTAAATTAACAAAGTATGGCCCGCAGTTAATTTACATAAAGTAAAAAATATTTTTTCGCTTCTTCTCTTCTTCCATGCTTTCTACACAAATCGCCTTCCCCTGTTAACCTTTACTTATTACTCTCTTCGCTTTTTCTCCCTGCCACAGACTTGACTTTCGACCGGGTCGCGGCATTTATGATCTGCAAATTAAGAACACCTCGTACAATCGGGACAATGGACGTTTTGAGTGCCGCATCAAGGCCAAAGGCACCGGGGCCGATGTGCATCAGGAGTTCTACAATGTAACGGTGCTGACGGCACCACATCCGCCGATGGTAACTCCTGGCAACATTGCGGTTGCCACCGAAGAGAAACCGCTCGAATTGACCTGCAGCAGCATCGGTGGCTCACCGGATCCAATGATAACGTAAGAGCTTTAATACATATATAAATGAAAATTGATGATTTTGGGAACACAATTTTTTGTTTACTATTTTTCGTTGGTTATTTAAAGGGTATATCAATGCAGTAGATTTTTAGAAGTGTAGTATCAAATGTGCTACATTTTAAGAAGTAATCTTAATCCAAAAATAAAATAAACGATATTCTTAAGTTGAAAAAAAGCTTTGTTAAAAACATGTATTTGTATGTCAAGTTCTGAGTTTTAAAAAATATTCAACTAAAAAAAACCGGCTATTAAAATTGTCAGCTACCTTTGAAAGTAGTCAAATGTATTTTTGAAATCTGTCAAGCTGTGAAAAAATTTCATTTTTCATGCCTTTTAGCGTATTTTAAATTCGCCAATCAAGAGTGAAATTTTTTCACATATTTTTTAGACATGATTTTTTCCCCTTATTTTTACATATTTTTTTTTGGGTTCAGCTGTCGTCACTGGCGCTGTGGTCAGCGACAGTTTAAGCACATCCGGCGGCAAGTAAATCACTTAACTGGTCGCCTTCATTAATAATCCCAACCCGGCACAAATGCTTTAATTTTTTTTTTTTTGGTTTCTGTTTTATTTTTTTTTATTTTTCGGCACTAAATCGCTGTCTCTGTTCTCTGTTTCGGTTGCAGCTGGTTCCGGGAGGGCTCGAAAGTGCCATTGCAGTCGTATGCGCTAAAAGGCGGCTCCAAGAACCACTACACAAATGCCACACTGCAGATACTGCCCAGACGGGCGGACGATGGTGCCAAGTACATATGCGTCGTTTGGAATCGTGCCATGCCCGAGGGTCATACGCTCGAGACCAGCGTTGCTCTAAATGTCAACTGTGAGTATATACCAAGAGGTGGGGGGGATAGACGGGGGGTAGCACTCTCAAGACCTCAAATGATATAGAGTGGAGCCAAAAAATATATATATGCATGTAGAGTAAGTAGTAAAGAAATGCCTGCCATAGACTGCAAATTTATGACTTTGGTTGGGTATTTGTTTTATGCTTTTTACTGAGCTTTCTCTCTCGCTTTTTACAAATTGTTGTTGTCGTCGTTTTTATGAAGTGCGCCATATTTGCGGTGCCAGGTGATGTATGAAGTTATGTGGCAATTGATTATTTACAAGTAGTTGCTCAATAAAAAAATTGCGGTATACATTAAATAAGAGTTTTGCTTTATGGAGTTAAAGGATTTCCATGGAATCTTCCCAAATTTCAGAAGAAAAAAAACAACACGATAACCAACTAAAAAAATTGTTAATTTTATTATGCGGGTTTTCACCATGTAACGTAGTAAATTTAATTTTAAACAAGTAAGGAAGCTATTTTTAGTTGCAGGTTTTGGCCGATTTTGACATGTGATTTAACCGCAAATAACAGAAAACCTTGCCCAAAGTTTCAGCTCGATAGCTCTAAGACTTGCATATCAACAGACAATGTATGTTTTTATTAAAAGTGCATAAATGTGCAAGAAAAGAATGTGTTTAAATAAAATGCTTATAAGATAAAATAAATGAGCAAGCTGTAATTGGAAATATTATCATTATATAAACATCTTTTCTTTATAAGCATTTTATTTAAATAAACTCATTTCTTGCACTGAATTATTTTCAAAGTTATTTCAGTATATTTCTAAGTGTAGTAACTGAATACAATACAAGTACATATTATTTCCTTTCGTTTTTATTTGTTTTCTCACATCTTGTAATTAAATGCTGCAGTTTGTTGAACAAATGTTGCCAGTCCAGTTTGCCGTATGATCAACGTGACCCAAAACTTCCCCCATATGACAGACCCATAAAGTCTCTCTCACACCCTCACACACACACACACACACACACACAGTAGTTGATTGTTAGTTATTGGTTTCTACTCTCGCACACACAGACACACACACACTGAGAAGAAAAGCTGCTCCTGCGGCGGCGACAAAAGCGACAAGTCTCAAGCTGTTATATTAGCTGACAAGTCTTTAGTGGCATGGCATGGCACGAAAAGGGGGGGTGGAGGCATATGTGTTGTGTGCACATGGCAACCGTTTTAAGCGTTTTATCATTTGAGCCAATATTAAATTTCCAGCCAGACGGCAAACGCTGCGTATGCGCAATAAACTTGTCACGTTACTTGCATTTAATAAAAATCACTAAAAATGACAACAAATGAAATCTGCATAAAATTTATGCAATCAAATAGAGTAACAGTTAGAAACATACTATATGTATGTTGTCGTTGGAGTAGCTAACAGGCATAAAAAAGAATAAAAATACAAATAATATGTGAAAGCGAAACAGTTTTCATGAGAGGAAAGAGCGAGAGAAAGAGAGGGAAGAAGGGAGGCGCGCAAATATATTCATAGGAAAACATAAATTGCAGTCATTTTTATACTACACGCCGGATTTGTACTAGACAACAACAACAACAGCAACTGGTTGTGTGTGTGTGTGTGTGTTGTGTGTGTCACATGCATCGTTCTCGTAACGTCAGCGTAACAAATATTTATAGTCCTTGCTGTTTGGCAGCAACAACAAAACCAAAAGAAGAAAGTCGAACAAGAATGAAGCTCAAACATTTTGCAGTCAAACACAAATGCTAAATGCTCTATAAAAAATATATACAAAAGCCATAAAGAATTTTTAAAAGGGTTGAAATTGTTTAGCAACAAAAATAATGATGAAAACAGCAAATACTTAAAGTCTTCTAACCGCATTAGATATAATTAGAACAGTGAGAAACTTTAAGTCTTTGCTCAACAAAAGTTTAGCTAAATTATGCAAATGAAACAAACTGTAGAAGTAAGCCTTTGAGACGTTACAAACTTAATGACAAATTTCAAAGCACACTTAAGCGGCATAAAAAGGTATTACAGAAAGCTGGTTAAACTCTTACTTCCTCCGCAACACTACACCCCTTTTTTCTATCTCTTTTGTGAACACACACGACTAGAGTCTGAAGTAACAGACAAAACACAAAACACAGAACAAGAATAAATGACAACAAGCAAAAGCTGGAAGAAGAATATGAAGACACGAAACAGGCAGCAAAACTGAAGGCCAAGTTAGTATGCGAGCCAAAGAATTCTAGGCACAAATACTTGTGTACGTATGTGTGTATCTGTGTGTGTGTGTGTGTGTGTTTGGGGGCGTTGGAGCAATTTTGGGTTTAGTATTTATGATGCTCATTTAAAATCCATTAGCAGGCATAGGCCACAACAGCAGCAGCAGCAGCAGAAACAGCCGAAGCAGCAAATAAAGGCATAGAGAGAAAATAACATTGGCCATAATGTGTACGTATGTGTGTGTGTGCTTGGGCAAAACGTTTGGGCCAGCAGCCAAAGTCAAAAGTGCCTCCAAGGTGCATTTAGCTGGAAGCCAAATGTGTTTTTGCCGGCCACAATGTGAGTAGGCAACTGGGCCAAGCTCGCAGGGACCTCAACCTGGCCAAGACGATTAACAACAATTGAATTTTGAGCGGAAAATACTACTGTCCGGCCCGCCCAGCACCGCAGGCAGTATATTAAACAGTTTGAGAGTCATTGTCCGGTGCATGAATTGAACTGCAAATTGGTTTAGACAACTTGTGGGCTATATCAATTATGAACAGTTTTCAATGCCAATAAATACAAAAATTCATTTTAAATTGAATTCCCTTTTTAAGCCACTTTTACAACCATTTGAAGCAATAGTTTGACATGCACTGTGGCACACTCGAGAGATAGATATGAATGCATTTGGCAAGCAAAGACGACGTTGTCCGATGTCTAATGCTTCACTGTGATTGTGATGGATAAGCAATTGCCAATATTAGACAGTGATAGCAAAAAAACGAAAAAGAAATCGACAAGAAGGCGCACTTACACACACACACACACACACACACATAAAGCTATATGCTGACAAATGGCAGAGCAATTTTTAATTGAAAATGTTTGCATGGATTCTTGGCAATGTGATTTCTAGCAGTCATCCAACTTCCGCTTCTCCCTATACCTCCTCACCCCACCCCACACGACGACTGTTGCTGTTGATCTTTGTGTGCATTGCGTGTTCTGCCTGCATTTGATTGATTTATGTGCCAGAAAAGCCGCTGCGTTTTCCCAGAGCCCCAAAAAAAAAAAAAAAAATGATAACAGAATGAAAAGAAACCGAGTGGCAAAAAACGAAAATCTCTCTTTGCCAACAAAAAACAGGAAAGAAAGCAAAAGAGAAAACCAAAAAACAGAAATATTCACTGGCAAAAAAAAAAAAAAATAAACTCCCAATGCGTCATGTCGTCAATGTCATCGGAAGTGTTGAGTGTTTTATAACGTGCGAAAATCAACAAATGAAATTATTAAAATTTTGTCGCTTGCCAATCAAAAAGTGTTACATACTTTTGAGCGCAACGCAAATATGATAAACATATGACTGAAATTAGCGAGAGTCGACAGCATTGAAAACCAGGCTGGCTAATTGCGCATACGCAACGTGGCCACGCATATTGACAGTATTAAAAGTAGTGTGAGCTCGACAAGAAAATACCTCTTAAAATATTTTTTTATTCTTGGGAGACGACAAAGTAATCCAAGAGAACCTAAAAAATCTTTTTAAAAAAAGTTATTGCTGCTCTTAGACTTAGATTACAGGGTATATAATCAACGCTATCGAAATAACAACAACAACAAACATGAAAAGCAACGCGTGGCATAGTTTTTGGGAACACACACACACACAGATGTGCGAAGCACGTTTTCACATATTTTCAGTTGCCACCACGCGAATTGCAGTTGTTGAGGCACTAGAAACTCAACTGTGTGTGTGTGTGTGTGGGTGCGATTGTCAGTGCATGGCGCGTGACTTTTGTGCAGTTGCATGCAGCGCACGTAATAAACCCAGCCTCCATTTGATGTCCTTTCCACGCCACCCATTTTGAGTCCTTGGCCAAAAAGTCGCTTCAACGCTGGCGACGAAGACAAACAGGACTCATGTGTCGTGTGGCCTGCTGAAGTGGAAAGCAAAGCCGTTGAAAAGACATTTCAATTTGAATAAAAAACGGAGGAGATACCACGCTTTTAGAGTGGTATGGCAAGAGAGGGGGGCGGCGTGGCAACATCTAACACAGGTGGCATGCAAATTTAACGTGCAGCGGCAAACATTTCTGACAATAATGCGCATTAGCGTAAAATTCTTTGGCACAAAACCAAAACGGCGACAGACAAACAGTTGCAAAAGCAATTCCCATTTTTGATTCGTTGGTCAAATACAATTTGCATACAAAAAGCATTTTTGATTTGATTATAAACGCACAGACAACTCTGGCAACGTTAATCGCTTCATTACCGATAGGTTTTCGATTGCTGATTGAAGTTGGAGTTTTGAAAACGATTGTTAAAGATATTAAGTTAAGCTAAGTTTGAAGAAAAAGAAGTTGCAACAAGCTTAAAACTAACTTCTTCTTCAATCCCTCCGACAACAACACTTATCGATTAGCCACTATACGGTTTGAAGGCAACGTCAATCGCTCAATCATCGATGAGTTTTCGATTGCTGATTGAAGTTGAAGTTAGGAAGTTAGGAGTCTTTAAAGAATTTATTTAAGTTAAGCTTAAAACAAAAGTTAGAAAAAGTTTCTTCTTTGATTCCTCCGACAATTACACTTATCGATTAGCTGCCTATCGATTGCATATCGTTGCCACACTACACGATTTGAATTTAACCAATTGACAGGTGAAAATTTTGTTATCTTTGATTTAATAATTGATGCCACTGTATATATATATACATATCTCAACTGTAACGACACCTTGACAGATGAAATTCGTTGGCTTACATCCCTGAAGGTAGCTAAACTATAACAACAACGGGGAGGAACAACAACAAGAAGGAGTCCTCCAGTGTTATTGCTTGCCAATATCGAAGGAAGGCAGAAGCCTGGCAGCCTGGAGCGAGTCTGCGGCTTGTCCTTTTTGATTATACCGCTGCCAAAGGCAAAAGGCAAAGTGCCAAAAAACCAAAGGACCAAATGTCCTCTGCCAAAGCAACAGCAAAAGCATTTTGCTGAAATTTGAAGAAAGAAAGAAAGCAAGAGACAGAGTAGGAGAAGGAGAACAGCAGGTAGCCTTGGGGAGCGATACAGACACGTGCTAATGCCGCACACAATTGCAATTAGTGTCAGTGTGGGCATCCTGTGTGCCAGCTGGCTGCTGGCGCCAGGACATTTGCATAGCCACACACAGATGCAACAGCAGCCACAAAAGAAATGCCAACAACATCAACAACAACAGTTGCTGCCTCAACAAAAAAAAAAAAGTTGCACACTTTTACAAGCAGGCGTCCTTGTTGCCATTTCGTCCTGATTGTTATGCTTTAAGATTTGAGCCTGGCAGCATTTTTGGATTCTCTCTTCTCTCTCTCTCTCTTTCGTTCAGCTTCCTTAAGCTGATTTGAAGTTTGAAGCTGCTTGCGCCGCGAGCTGTTTGGCTTTTTGGCTGTCCAGCTGCACTGTGAAAAAATATAGAGTAGAAAATGGAAGCTTAAGATAACAAATTCTGTTAGCTAAAAGCAAGCTTTTTCGTTATAATGAACGCAACATTGTTCTCAACGCTCTAGATGAAATTTCATCTGTTGTAGCTTTAAAAATGGCGCAAATTATCTACATAAAAGTTGTAAAATGTTTTTCTTTACACACAGCTCATCAGAGAAGGTGCGGGGTGGTGGGTGGGGTAAGTGGAAAACTTAACAGCTTTTGTGACAAAGCAAATTAATTGCTGCCCACTTTCAATTAACTTGCAGCCAGCGCAGGGCCAGCTCACAAAAACGAGCCACAGATCCAACCGACTTCATCAGCATTGTGTGTGCAACCGCAAGTGTCGGCTGCATGTTCTTCTTGTTGCTGTTGTTGTTGTTGTTGCTGCTGCTGCTGCAACTGTTACAGCGCAAAAGCCAATTCAATTAATTTCAATGGCCATACATATGACACCTATGGTCCAATGCACACACAAGTGCAATGCCAGCGCAACTGAGTTGTTCGCTCGTTCCCCCACATCGCCCAAAAAAGTAGGCAGCACTTTTTTTATAAGCAATCCAAACGAAACGTTAAACATTGGCACAAAAATGGGTTAACAGTGAATTGGCTGCGGGGTGGGGGAAGAGCAAGGGGTCACCTGTCACTGTGCTCGACAGCGAAAAGGTCGCTGACAATTGGTTGGTTGAAAAAATCAACAAACTCAGCGAAAAGTAAAGTTCGAATAAAAAATAATACTAATTTAGTGCTGAATAAAATTAAATGCAAAAAATATACAATAATAATACAATTAAAAACACAATTTGTGCAGGTTTTATAATTAGTTTCTCACTGCAATCTGATCTTATCCGCAAGCTTAATTTAAACGTTTAAGATAACGCAATACAATGTTGTTTCAATATTTATTCAGCGGGCACACCAAACAATCGAAAGGGTAGAATGATTGAGAGGGTGCATATGCAACATACTATATGTGCATGTAGGTGTTGCAAGCACGCGCAGCGGAAGTCACGTGACGTGTTGTGTGACACGTACGCGACAGCAACAACAACGGCAGCAGCAGCTGCTTCAGCTCCTGCGACAGGATCTGCTTCTGTTTGTTGTTGTCGCTGGCTGCAACTTTTCAATTTGGCCAAGACATGACGTGCCAGCGAACGGGGGCCGGAGTTGAGGCAAATGCAAAACTCGTCTCATTAAAATAACTCCCGAGCAGTTGTGTGATACATCCTGAGCCTGGGCAAGGAATAACACATTGGGGTTCTCGGCCCAGTTCCGGGTTAAATAATTTAATTTGGCTGCAAAATGGCCAACGGGCATAAGTAACGACCATGCGGCGTATGAGCAACGCTCTCTGCTCAGTTTTATTTAACGCCCGCCCTAACCGGAAGCCAGGACCTCGTTTGGCTCCCCAGCAGCAAGGGCGACGGGTTGAGTGTTCAGGTGCCCTGCTACGTTGCTGCCTCGTGTTGCAAGTGCAGGCGACGCATATTTCATGGCACTAATGTAGCCAGTCATAAAATCACAATGCGCTGCGTTCCCTACCGGGGCCGCGAGGGGCGTGGCAAACATGCATGTGAACAGCAATGCGGCCCTGCCAACTTGTTAAAAACAAAAAACACAACAAAAAACCAGAGGCATAAAAAATATTTTTATATATTTAGCATGGTGAAAAGAAATTACTCTTAAAAATACACACATAAAAAGATGGAATAAAAAGTTGAATCCGATTTCACTATATGTGATTTATGTGCGCTGAATGAAGTCAATTTGGTAAAAAATTACACACCAAAATAATCATCAGGCACAACTTGTTACGTGACTGAAGAGCTTTAAGCTGTTGAAAGATGAAGTTAATTTTTTTAGGGTGTATTTTTTTTGTATGTGTAAAAGAGCCTCTTAAAATACTTGACACAATTAGGGTGAGATATGTCAAGAGTGTTGAGAAAAATATTTAAGACTTAGTTGGGGTAAGAAAAATATCCTAAATAAATATTTTCCCAACCGAGTTAAATATATCTTTCAAGTAATTAATATCTTTAGATTATTTCGTTCTCAGATTGTTATAAATAATCTGTTCTTAAGTAGTTTATACAACTTTAAAAGTTTGCAATAAACTTAAGCAGGTGTTAAAATCAAGATACCTGGTATAGGGGCAGGGCAGCAAGCAGAGAAAAAAAAAAACCAAATTTAATACAAAACACAAAAAAATGAAACTAAGAAAAAAAATATACATGAAAAATTGCGCAGCCAACTTCATGGCGAATGTCAGCAAGTTTTGTGGCTAGGGAGTTGAGTTGGGGAGGGGGCGCTAGATGGGCGTTAGATGGGTGTGGCAGCAACACCCGCCAGCGTGAAACTGCATGGCTGGCTGGGCATAAAAATGCCATAGGGGAGAAAACGAGTTAGGTGAAGAGAGGGCAAGAGGGAAAGAGGGGAAGAGGGCAGCATGTGTTGAAATGCAAAACTGGAGTATTTTCTTCTTCCTACTATTTTTTTGTTGTTGTTGCGCACGCTGACAAGCGTTGCTCATTAAATTTTATTTTATAATTACACACACAACGCACACACATAATTTTTTTTTCTGTTTTTTCTCGGCTTTAATGTGTTGGTTGCCTCATAATTGGGTTCCAGAGCCAACGCATTTTTTTTTTTTTTGGGTGTTGTTGTTGTGGCCCCGATTCGGAGCGGCTGTTTAGAACATTTTTCGTTCGCTTCAGGAATTTGTAGCAAAACAACAACAACTGGGAGCTGGGAACTGTGCATTGGGCATTTAAGCATTTGGTCACTGGGTGATTAAAGTAAAGTGTTTCAAAAGTTAATTGGCACTGAAATAGCAACAACAACAACGTCAACAACATGTATTAAAAAAACGACAACAATAGCTAAGACCTGTTATGCCTTACGCTTGACTATCCGGCCAAGTAGCCCCCAAAGCTCACCCAAAAACCGATTTGAAGCGAACGTAAACTAACGGCACATGGATGCCAGTTAAGCTGAATGACCTTCGGCACAGTGGTTCCAAATGCAATTGATTTGAAATGAATGGTAATATTTTAAAAAATTTAAAAAGAAGTATAGAAACAAGTAAAAATAAATGAATTTAGATATTTGTAAATATTTTTTCTCTAAATCTTCGTTATAAATTTATGTGTTTTTATGTAGAATATTTTTTTTACTTTTTAATAAACTTTTTTAAAATGTTTTTTTTCTTTTGTATTTTATTTTATTTTTTTATTTTATATATTTTTTTTTTTATTTTAATTTTTTTTCTTTTCGTTTCAAAACCAATGTGCTGTTTGGACAATGCACTTGGACAAATGGTTTGAAGGGGGCGTTGGGGTGGTGGCCGTCTGGGCCATTTGGCTAGTTGTTGCGGCTGTTAGACCTTAAATTGGTATTATTTAAAAATGTCGATGGGTCACGCTGAACGTCAGTCCACGGAGGAGTAGGAGCAGGAGCAGGAGCTGAATGACGGTTCGTGTAATTGAAAATGGTTATTGGCAACTTAATGGGCCCATTCAACGAGACCTGCCTTAATTGACTATTTCTATGCTAACCCACAAGCTTGAACTAACTATATAGAAGTTAACATCCTTCATTACTCTCTGCCCCCTCCCCTTTATAGATTATCCGCGTGTTGAGGTTGGTCCGCAGAACCCTTTGCGCATTGAACGCGATCATATTGCCAAATTGGATTGTCGAGTGGATGCCAAGCCGATGGTCTCCAATGTCCGCTGGTCACGCAACGGACAATATGTGAGTGCAACGCCAAGTCATACGATCTATCGTGTGAGTCGCCACAATGCCGGCAAGTATACGTGTAGTGCGGACAATGGACTGGGCAAGACTGGGGAGAAGGACATTATATTGGATGTGCTCTATGCACCGATTGTAAGCATTGAGTCGAAGACCCATGAGGCTGAGGAGGGTGAAACGGTGCTGGTACGTTGCAATGTGACAGCGAATCCGCCACCCATTGCTATAGAATGGTTAAAAGAGGGTGCTCCGGACTTCCGGTATACCGGGGAACTACTTACTTTGGTCTCGGTGCGCGCGGAACATGCTGGAAACTATATTTGTCGCTCGGTGAACCTCATGCAACCCTACAACTCTAAGCGCATAGAGGGTGTTGGCAACTCTACCGTCGCTCTGCTGGTACGTCATCGTCCGGGTCAAGCGTACATCACACCCAACAAGCCGCTAGTTCATGTGGGCAACGGCGTAACACTCAGCTGCTCGGCCAATCCTCCAGGCTGGCCGGTACCGCAGTACCGTTGGTTCCGTGACATGGATGGCGACATAGGCAATACCCAGAAGATCCTGGCCCAGGGACCGCAGTACTCCATACCGAAGGCTCATCTGGGCAGTGAGGGTCGCTATCACTGCCATGCCGTCAATGAGTTGGGCATCGGGAAGATGGCAACCATTGTGCTGGAGGTACATCAGCCTCCTCAGTTCCTGGCCAAGCTCCAACAGCACATGACCCGACGTGTGGGAGATGTGGATTATGCCGTGACATGTAGCGCCAAGGCGAAACCGAAGCCTCAGATACGTTGGATTAAAGATGGTACGGAGATATTGCCCTCGCGGAAACTCTACGAGATACGCACCACGCCCGTAGAGGCGGGCGGTGGAGTGACGACCGTACAAAGTGTTCTGCGCTTTAGAGGTAAGGCAAGACCGAATGGCAATCAACTCTTACCAGGCGATCGAGGACTCTTCACGTGTCTCTATGAGAACGATGTCAATTCTGCCAACTCCTCAATGCATCTTCGCATCGAACACGAGCCGATTGTCCTGCATCAGTATAATAAAGTAGCCTACGATGTCCGGGAATCTGCAGAGGTCATTTGCAAGGTTCAGGCTTATCCCAAGCCGGAGTTCCAATGGCAGTTTAGCAGTAATCCTAGTCCATTGACCATGTCTTCTGATGGTCACTATGAGATCAGCATACGCATGGAGAATAACGATATCTATACATCGATTCTACGCATTGCTCATCTCCAGCACTCGGACTATGGGGAGTACACTTGTCGTGCCGTCAACCAATTGGATACCATTCGCACTCAGATCCGACTGCAGCCCAAGGGTGAACCGGAGAAACCAACTGCATTGAAGGTAGGTTCTCTGATAGGAAAAAATTGATCCTTTGCTAGATAAACCCTTTTTTCCTTAGGTCCTCGAAGTAGCTCACAATTATGCCGTGCTCAATTGGATACCAGGCTTTAATGGCGGTTTGATTAGCACCAAGTTTGTGGTTAGCTATCGTCGTGTGCCAACGCCCCGTGAACAGCTCCTCTCAGATTGCTCCGGTTTGTCCTACTCAGCTCCTACCAGCTATCAGTTGAGTCAGGGTGGAGCTAACGAATGGATTGACTTCAATTGCTTCCGGGAGAATCCCTGCAAGCTCGCCCCACTCGATCAGCACCAGAGCTACATGTTCAAGGTCTTTGCACTGAATGCCAAAGGCAGATCCGGCTACTCCAACGAGGTGCTGGCCACCACCAAAGTGAGCAAAATCCCACCGCCCCTCCATGTCAGCTACGATCCCAATTCTCATGTGCTGGGCATCAATGTGGCTGCCACTTGTCTCTCCCTGATTGCTGTGGTGGAGTCGCTGGTCACTCGAGACGCCACCGTGCCCATGTGGGAGATTGTGGAGACTCTCACGCTGCTCCCTTCGGGCAGTGAGACGACCTTCAAGGAGGCTGTCCTCAATCAGATTGCTCGCACGGCTCACTATACGACGGCAACGACGTCTGGTAGGAGCTTAAATCCTGGCCAGCTGGGCGAGGATCGCACCATGGCACTGGCGGAAACTGCGGGACCTGGTCCGGTGGTGCGAGTTAAACTATGTTTGCTAGCGAATCATGAGCATTGTGGTGCTTATGCCAATGCAGAAAGTAAGTATACGCCAAGTAGAACCAAAGCAATAAATTCACATCAAACTTTCTCTTCCTCCCTCTCTCTCTCTCTCTCTCTCTGTCTCTCTCGTTGCAGTTGGCAAATCGTATATGCCACACAACTCCTCGCTGACCACATCCGCTCTGGTGGCTATCATCATAGCGGCGCTCTCGTTTCTGCTGCTTGTGGCACTGCTCTACGCATTCTGTCGCTGCCGACGCTCGCATGCGGCCAAGAAGCAGGCAGCGGCAGCAGCGACAACAGCAACAACAACAACAACAAACGTCACAACGACAACAACAACGTCCGGCGCCAAGGACTATGATGTGGATGCAACACTAACAGCTACAGTTGCAACGGGAGACGCCTCCCAGCAGCAGCAGCAGCAGCAGTTGCAACAAACGACGACGCTGCCACCGCCGCCGCCGCCATATTATCCGACGGGCAGCTTGGACAGCAAGCAGCTTGATGGCGGCATAGAGCTCACTTTAACAGCCCTACACGATCCCGACGAGCAGCTGAACATGCAGCAGGGCGAACTACAACAACAACAACACCAGCAACACCAGCAACAACAGCAACAAACGTATCAAATGCAGCCAAAATCGTCGCAAGGACTCTACCAGCAGCCACATCCCAATGGCTATGGATATCATGTGACAAGTGCCATTGGCATCGATGGCGACAGCTATCAAGTGCTGCCCTCCTCCGTCTCTGGACATCATGGCGAGTGTAAGTAGGCAGCTAGCCATGCCACACACACTGCTTAAATTGTGTGTGTGTGTGTGTGTGTGTGTGCGGTGTGTGTATTGCGTAAAGAAGGAAATTCGTTCATTAAGCATCGTATTTGAGATACCCTGTACATTATTTAACTGCCCATATTTTCATAGCATACTTATCAGCATATTTATCATTGCCTTGACTGACTGCTATCAGCACAGAGCCCAAACTGAAGATCATAGCTATTTTATTTTCTAGCTAAATGATAGTTAATCAATCGTAAATGAAGACTTATATTGGATTTTGTCTAAAGAAGCCTGCAAGTGGTTAAATGTTGAGGCCAAAGGTCTTCAGAATTTTTTTCTTGGTGTGCAGGATATCTTTTAGTCTTCCCTTTTACACTCTCCTGCACTTTTACTTATTTCTGTTTTATTCGGGGCGCCTGTGCCAGCGCAGATTTATGGCGGCCATTTTGACGCCTCTTGTTGCTCTTGATGCTCATCCTGCTTTTTGGGGCGTAATTGCATTGCCTGTCAATCTACAATCCACAACGCCTACCCTACCCTACCCCTTCTCCTTCTCCTTGTCACTCCATTCTTCTTTTCATGCAAATTGTGTGTGCTGCGAGCTGCGTGTCCTGCATAAGCAGGCTTCAGCTTCAGCAACAACGACGGAGGCGGCTTCAGGACAACGCAAATGCCTTGGCAACCGAAATGACATCATCAGCGGGCGAGATGGCATCGACTATCCGGAATTCGAGTTGCGTGTCCCCTCTCTATAGGGTGTGTGTGTGTGTGTGTGGCAAGTCCAGCGTAATTCCAATTAAGTGAGAATTAAACCGTTAGCCGTTTTCTTTTGTGCTGGCAAGTTTTTAATTGGCTTTAAGCCGACGGCCATCCTTCACAATTGCAATTGCTCTCAAACAGCTGCAACTCATAAAATACATCAACAACAACAACAACAACCAAACAACAGTTTGCCAAAGTCCCTTTTTGGGTTGAGTTGCCTCGAGTGGTTTGTGCCACTTGAGCCACAAAAATTGTCTCCTAACAAACACAAGAGACAATTAAAAACTAAATGGAACAAGCGACCAAATCACACTTGAAGCCATCCACAGCAATAAAATAAGATTAAAGATTTGTGCAAACTAAAAATCTTTTGTTGCTTTTGTTGGGATTAAAAGCATGAACTTGGCTACTAACTAGCCTTAAGGCAGTTCCCTTAATGATTAGTTAAGGAAAATGAAGCAAAAGCTGCAAATAATCTGACAAAGAGATGAGCTTAAGACGATATGAGAAATGAGAGTTAAGAACATAAGCCTCAAATAAAGTAAGATAAAAAAAAATAAAATAAAGCGAAAAATGTTTAGTAAAGAAGTTTAAGATTAGACCTAACCACAACTGCCAACAAATTAGTTTTGTAAAAGTCAGAAAAGCAAAAAAAAAAAAGGAACACAAATTCTCTACTTTATGGACTTAATCAATAACAAAGAAAATTGCAAAAAATTAATTAAGGAAATTTGATATTTAAAAGATGATAAAAAAAAATCCGACTACGTACTACGAATTAAAATTTAAACAAATTTAAAGACACAATTAAAACTGTTCTGGAAATGTGAAACATCAACTTGAAGCTTTAAGCTTCACAAAATTCATTAACAGAGGAGTAGGGAAAAACTAAATATTTTCAAGAAATCAAATACGAAAACAGCTTTAACTCAGATTTCACCGCAAAACACGAAGGTCACTAAAAAAAAACTATGCTTAAAAGCCCTTAAATAGTTTTTAATTATATACCATGTGCATAATGCTTCTAACTACTACTAGTGAAAATGGTCTGCTATAAACGCTTTGCCAAATTTTTATATATATTTTTTAGTATGTCTGTGTGTGCTGATATTAAAGTACACACATATAAAAAAAACTCCTAGATAGTAAAAAACGCTCTACATAACAGAGAGAGAGAGAGAGAGCGAAGCGCCCAGGACCAGAAAAATGTTTTGATAGTTTTCAGAAACTGTTGAAAAAGTTTTGCGCCTGACTGAAAGGCAGCATGCTCACTAAAAGGTAGACCCTTCACCCAAAACACCCCCTCCACCCCCCTCACTGCTTGGGTCCTCATCACTTTACTCTTTATGTCACTCCTTTCGACCAACGTTGCCAGCAAGTTTGACCAAAAAAAAAATATGTGCACCACAGAATGCAGTTTAATTGTGTGTGTGTATTTTTGGTGTGTGCCAGCATGTGTGTGTGTATGGGTATGTGTGTGCTGTTTGCCTATGGCAGAGTTGTACTATGGAACAAATTAAGAGAGTATGTGGTTTAAATAAATAAGTGCAAAAGTTATTGATGAAATTTTTAAAATTAAATATAAATACAGATTCGGATTTTAAATATCAAACTGTCAAAAAAATACAAAAAAATATTTTTTTGGGAAGAAATTAAGATTTTTGTTAGAGAACTTTCAAGTTTTATAAAAATCGGTTCAGGGATAATTTGATCATAAACTGTCAAAAAAAATACAAAAATATATTTTGCTGGATGAAATTAAGATATTTGTAAGAGAACTTTCAAGTTTCATAAAAA
This sequence comes from Scaptomyza hsui, assembly GCA_018152825.1. Lineage (NCBI taxonomy): Eukaryota > Metazoa > Arthropoda > Insecta > Diptera > Drosophilidae > Scaptomyza > Scaptomyza hsui. Next base: position 2,240,171 of record JAECXO010000280.1, read on the forward strand.
TCGGTTCAGGGATAGATTTGATCATAAACTAACCCTACTCGTACCACTGTGCTAACGGTCCAATGGACTTGCTTTGTTGTTGCCGCTTTTCATTAGGACGCCAACAGTGTTGTTTTCACTCCTCTTCTCTGCGCTTCTCTTTGTTCTACTTTTTTTTTTTTGTAATTCTGCACTTAAATGCGCGCGTCGCCAACGCCAACTTAATTACTATTTCTTTACCCTTACCCCCGTTTTGGAACACCCCCCTTCAACGTCAACGAAACTCTGGCGACACCGTGTGTGTGTGATACTCTGTACGTATACATATATGTGTCTATGTGTGTGTGTGTGGTCCATGTGGTTGCAACCAAAGCAGGACCACTTGAGGCGACACCCGTTCCAGCCAACAGCAGCCACCTACAACAACAACAACAACAGCAACAAGCACGTGCCGCCAAACTAACGAAGCAGCCCACCAACAACACCAACAGCAACAGCAGCAACAACAATTCCACCTTAAAGCGTGGCAACCTTGGCATCCTTAGGGGGCAGGGGGGGCAGCAGGTGGTGACCGCAGCGACGGCGGCGACCACAACGGCGCTGGCAACAACAATTACAACAACATCACGTAATGCCAAAACCGCAACAACAACAACAACGCTAGCCATCACAGGTAACACACACACACACACACACACACACTTGTGGGGATTAGAGAGGGTGCAACACATACTCTCAAGTGGCATGTGTAGCAGCACCGCACACTTGAACTTTGCACCACAAAATGCACACACGACGCCAATAACTAACAAACTTGCAACATGCTGCAGCTGCAGCTGCACGTTCTATAAATGCACCAATGCACCAATTGTTCTACATCTTCTTCAACCTCTTCTTCTTACGATCTTCTTTATGCACCAAATACGTTGTAAGATATATATATATAAACTAGAAATTTTAATAATACACTCACACACACATACACATACATATATATACACTCATAAATGCATATGTATATGGTTAAATATATAGTAGAAACTGAACAACAACTCGAACCGTTAAAAGTTTCTCTTTTTACCGCCTAGCGAAATTTGCCAAATTGTTTGTCCTTAAGTTGCTGCATCATGCGAATGGTGCCTGCCACCAGCTCCCTGGATCCTGTCACCAGGATATCCACCTCATTGCGCATGCCATAACGCTGCTTGCCATACTTCTCGCGCAGATGATCGAAAAAGGATTCCACGGAGATGAAGAGTTGGGAACTATCTCTGGCGCTCGTTTCCTCGCAGAGGGAACGCCAATTGCTGGCATTGCGACGAGCTCGCTGCAGCTCCTCCATGCCCTGCCAGCTAATGGCATCCTTTTTGGGCTCCTCCTCCTCAATAGGTTCACCTTCAAATAGACTTGGACTGGGCACAAAGCCCGCCTCCTCAAAGCGTATATTATGCCTGATGATGGTCAACAGATCCTTCGAGTTAAATTCATTGACTTTACTAAAGAGCAGAACCTTTGGCGAGCGACTGCTCCTCGTTCTCGTATAGAACCATTCCCGGCACATCATCATGCTCTCCAGCGTATCCGCACTATCCACATAAACATTAAACATATCCGCCTTCATGACCTCAAACTGACCACGCTGCTCGTACAGCTCCAATCCTCGCTTCGTGCCTGGTGTCAATTGTGTGCTGTTGTGCTCGTAGCCCAGAACATAATCGGGCTGATGACGTCGAAGGTAATCGTAGGACAGCTGAATGGCCAGCGAGCCGTTCAACCTGACGCCAAAGTTAATGCCATTCAGCAGCTGTTTGCAATCCAGATTGCTCTCCACATAAGACGCAAATCCCGGCACACGATGCAGCTCAATTCCTAGTTGCTTGGCCCTCTGTCCCAAAACCTCGCAACATTCTGTTTGTCCTGTACTCGTAAAAACACTTGCATTCTCCTTCATTATGGCCGCCTTGGCCCAGGCAATGTCCCTCAAGGAGTTACTTAGACTGAAACTTTGCTCCCAGCCCAGATTGCTGATACCTATGGTCTCGGCATGTGGCGTTATATTGGTGCAATCTGTGGCACAAGCGCTGCCGATCTCCACAATTGCCACATCCACCTGCTCCTTGCGAAAGGCATGAAAAGCCATTACAGTTAGCAGCTGACTGTAACTAGGTGGCGGTTGCACTCGTTGCAGTTGCAGTTGCAACTCTTTAAACAGTTTGGTAAACTTTGTTTCCTCCAAGGGTTCGCCATCGATCCTTATGCGCTCGCTGGTGAGGAAGAGGTGGGGAGCACTCAGGACTCCAGTCTTCACACCATGAGACCTTAAGATACTCTCCACTAGCAGGCAGGTCGTGCCACGCCCCTTTGTGCCTGCCACCTGTATAACAGGCAATTTTTCCAACTCTGCCGGATCAAAACCCGTTTGACTCAGACACTGTAGCGTATGCGTGATATTTGGATCAACTTGATCGCTGCTGGTTTTTGTCTTTGCTCTGCTCGTATTTGGTTCGTGTACGAGATAAGCATTGAGTTCTTTGATAGCTTCCAAGTAAGCTAAACGTTCGGGAGTTTTGGGCACTATTTCCACGGGTTCCTCCTCCTTAGTTTCTGTGGCAGATGCAACTGAAGATGTTGCAGGTTGAGCTTGTTTAATCTGTTGCATCTTCTGCTGCTGCATTTCGCGTCCTGCTTGCTGCTTAGCCTGAAGATCCTTCAACCATTGCGCCTGCTTATTCTGCTGCTTGCCATGCATGCGATTCATCCAGGAATTGCGCTCGGAAACACTTCTGCCACTCGAAACCACTTCAGCTGGTTTTTTTTGCTCCTGCGGCACATTTTGAAACTCGCGTGGCATGCCAAACGCTTGTGTATTCTGCATGGGAGGTGGTTTACTGCCCGCCCCCTTGGCCTTTGACTTTTGCACCTTGGGAGCCACCTTGGCCAGCCATTTCTCCCGCTGATCCTTGATATTAATTACAGGCGGAGTAACAGCCTTAAATGTTGGCTGCGGCTTCTCATTACCAGCTTTTGGCAGTCGCTTCTCCTGCAACACCTCCTCTTGAGGCAGCTTCTGGGTATTCGATGTCCATTTGAAGAAGTTGTTGCTACATCGGATCGTGTGACGTAATGGGCAACTTTGCTTTAGCGGCGACTTAAGCAAGAACATATCTTGGCTAAAATGTTTGGCAGTTGTGTCTTTAAAAAAATAAAATTTTGGCTATGACCAAAATTGTTTGTTCAGGTCTAGATTTTTGTGTCCGGTTTTAGACATTTAAACAAAAGGTAGATAAACTATATAAAATAAGTAGAATGCTTTTATGTATAAATATCTTGCACAATAATCGAAATTCCACATAATCAAATATAAATGCACATTAAATACTAAGTGAATAAGCTGCAAAGGAGCTGAGCAGCTCTAAGCTAAGTAATTTTAAATAATTTAAAGCATTTCTTGCTCGAAGTAATTTAATCCAATTCCGAGGCCGTCCATCAACATCAGGGCTAAATTATGCAAAATGTCGAGAGTATATCAAATGCAGATGGGTTCCGAAGATGGAGGCGGAACAGCTGGAGCATGATGAGCATGATGACGTGGCACTTCTTCTTTCTCTCTGTGTGTATTTGTGTGTGTTCCAATTAGCCATTGTGACTTTCATGTTTCCGCTTGAGCACAGAGCACGCACCTTTTTTTCACTTCCACTCTCGCACCTTTTTTTCGCTTCGCAGCTGGCAACCAAAATCCTTTGCCCATACTCATTTTATTTATCCTTGCAGGGTCAAGTGGCAGCCAGGAGAATAACTATAGCAATGCTCGAGATCTTTCGCAGGATGCACTTTGGCGTCTTCAACTTGCCGCCGCTCAAAGTCAACAGATCTATGTGGAACAGCGACCGCCTTCCGCCTTCAGTGGTCTAGTGGATTACGCCGGCTATCAGCATTTGAGCACAGTTACCAGCTCACTTAGCCAGCAGAGTTTTGGACAACAGCAGCAGCAACAGCAGCAACAGCAGCAGCCTTTGACGCCGCATGAAATGTTGCAGGCAGCCCAACGTTATGGAACATTACGCAAGTCCAAGCAGCCTCCATTGCCGCCACAGCGCAAGGATCAGCAAAACCACCAACAACAACAACAGCCACAGAAACAACAACAACAGAAACAACAGCTGGGTAAGTTTTACAAGGCATTATGTTTAAGTGACGAAAAAAGTTTAAGAAAAATGTTTGTACACATTTTTGAAAATTATAAAATAATTAATTTAGGTTATTTAAACATTTTTTTAATAATCAAGTCTCTTTGCAACACTTTAATATTTTTTAAAAATTATTTGGCAAAGGAAAAAAGTCACGAAAAATTGAAGTATTTTGAAAACTATTGGATTTTGAAAGAAGTGATTGAAGTGAACGGCTTTTCACAATGTTATTAATTTTTTTAATACATATAAAAATATATTTTAAGTGTTTTTTACTGACCAAGTCACTTAACAACACCTCTTTTGGCAAAAAAAAATGTACAAAACATATACCAAAATTAAATTTTGATGTAATTCGATCAAGTTTTTCAAAATTTAATAAACTTCTCTTGTCAAAACACATAGCACATGCACCATTTTAGACAAAAATTTCCGTTTTAATAGAAAAAAACAACGATATTTGTCAACACTGCTGTTGACCGTTAGTCTTGCTTGGCTGCACATAAGACTGGGAGATGAATGGCTCGGAAATCAGTTTGATTGATAATGCAACTAAGTGTTGCAAGCAAGCGAAGTAGAGAGAGAGAGAGAGAGAAAAGGGTTAAAAGGGAGTTTGGCACACTTAGAAATATAAATAGAATTTTCAAGGAAACTGAAAGCTGAGCAGCCACTATTCTATAGGATATGTACAATTTGCATGTGTATCCTTTTATGCATGAGCAGCAGGATGCACAACCACTAGAGACACACAAACATACAGATAAATGCACATAAAATAGTCAACGCTGGCTTCTGTATCCTGTTAGAGATGCCCTCCACTTCAATCCCCTCTCATCTATCAGAAACAATAAATCGCTTGCAGCGACAACTATTGCTGCAAAACTCCCATAACCAAACCCAAAACTTCCTTCTTAAAGCGAGAACATGAAATGGGAGTACAAAAATACTAACTGAAAATAAATATACAAAAGCGTAGAAAAAACACGAATACAAAAAAAATATATAGAAAAAAAGTATTGCCAAACAAACTGCAGCAACAGCAGCAGCAGCAAAATAACGAAAAATGTAAAATGCACGAGCACAAAATATTTTAGAAAATCAAAATCAAACAACGCTGCAAGCTATAAGTGAAGTGAATCACTGAACAGAATGCAACGCCACATGCCCCATACAACAAAAAAAAACAGAAAAACAGGAGCAGCAACAAGAAAAGCTAGGTTAGAAAGGGAACCCAAAAACACAATGGGAAAAAGCTGCACAGAAAGCAAGTGAAAAATCTGTTGTTGTTAAAGGTTATTTCCATATTTACGACTCGATTTATGTTGATGATTCGTTTAGTTAGCCCCGCTCATTATTCACTTTTTATTATCACCAGGCAGGCGAGTCTACGAAAATTTATTAAGTGCTCGAAAGTTGGATAAAGAAATTAGCTCGAGATTTATTAGCTCAATTTAAGGTTATGAAATTGGATTTTGAGGTGAATTGTAATTGATTTAATAGGTAGTTTATCAAGCTTCAAGCTTCTAGTGAGATAAAAGATTTCTATATTAAATTCTTTTCCTATTCCTTCCCCTTGTATTTTACCATTTTCAGGCAATGAAATTACACAATCAGAGTCAGGTTTATTATCAAACAGCATGGTGCAGACTTTCAATCTAACTAACCACAGCAACAGCTTACAAATTAGTTTGGCAAAAACCACTCAAAGAGCTTAAAAAGTGCCACAATAATTTTGTGTTTTTACCCACTGCCACACACACACAGTGCCACAAAACTATTGCCAGGCCACATATAAAAAAAAAAAAAGAGCGTGCGTTGTATAAAAAGCATTTTGATTGGGCTGCTTATTCCAACAAAAGCAACAACAAGCAGCAGAATAAAAAAGTAGGAGAAGAAAGCAAATAGCGTACCACGTGTCGTATGCGTATTGTGTTACCCTGTAAATAGAGAGAAAAATTATAAGGAGCAAGGAGTTTGAAGAATTGTAGGTTCTTTTTAGCTGATTTTAATTTTTGGAATTTTTTTCGTTTATTTTTTTGATTTATAATTATTTTTCCCTAAATTTGTTCTACTCTATAAAACATTAGAGTTCATTGTATGCCCCAAGGACTTTATTGTGGCACAAAATGCCACTTCAATTAAATAGGCAATAGAAACAGGAGCGGCAGCTGTTGATGCTTGTGTCTCAATTGTTTTGCAGCCACTCATATTTGCCATGCTCGTGCATTATGAACGAGCTCTAATCCGCTTAGCCAACGAAGCCGCCACCAACAACAACAACAACAACAGCAACAGGAGCAGCAACAATTGCAAAAACATTTCAATTAAAACAAAGCAGTCAAAGTCGAACAGCAACTGCAGCTGCCACAAAATGTGTTGTCCACTTCTTCTTTTTTCTATTTCTATTTCTATTTTGTTTTTTTGGCCACAGAAAGCGCAACAACAAGCAAACAACAAGGAATGTATGTCCGTTCATTTCTTCAGCTGCAATAAGAAAGTAAAGCCCAAAAAGACAGAGAAACTGAGTGCAAAAAAACAAGAAAAGAAATGATTGGCTGACAGGCAGCAGGAGAAAACCCAAAATGAAGAGGCGCCAAGCAGCTGGCAGCTTCAATTCTTGCTTCTATTTTTATTACCTCTACAGGGAATGTTGGGGGGGGGGTGGGAGAGGGAGAGGGAATTGCACAACAGCTAAACAGAAAAAACAACCTTAAAGCAAATATTGTGTAAACTTTAGTGCAAATTCCTTATGCAGTCCAGAGAGTATAGGATTGTTCTTGGCTTAGTTACAAAAGAGATACTTTGGCTGACTTTTCAGAATATAAATACCTTAAAGTGATACTGTTTTCTGGTAGTTGGAGCTTGAACTTATTACAGTTGGAAAATTGTGTATGCGTTATGTATACATTTTATTTAAATGTTTGTGGGAATATTTTTATCCACTCAACTCCTTCCTAAAGAGCATCATTTAACTTAAAACTCATTGAAATTAAAACACTAAGAAAATTATGTATACGTCATGTGTAAATTTTGTTTAAATGTTAGTAGGAATATTTTTTATTTAATAAACTCTACCCCAAAGAGCATCATTTAGTCGCCTTTGTTGCCTTCCCAACTATTCACAGTTTAAGCAGTTTATTTTATTCAGTTGGTTCCCCCTCGTTTTTTTCACTGTGTGCTTATGCCTTTAGCATTCTAACGGCCACGCGCCAGCAATAACCAAAAAGAAACTGCAACAACAACAATAAAAGTGAACTTCAGTTGCAAGTGGAAGAAGCAAAAAGAAAAGAAGAGCTCAACGTTTGTGTTGCAAAAGTAGAAAAGTTGTTAGTCGGTGCACATCTTTTGACGTTGAAGCTGGGTCAAAAATATTTTCGCCATTGTTTGATGCAATTTGGAGGAGGAGGGATACTTCTCTATTGGCGCTGAACAGTATGCAATGCTTTTGAGCTCTCGATCTGTGTGCAATTCAATTGCCGCATTTGCGGCTGTTCACGACGGATTGATAGACGCGGCAGGAAGGGAGTGATGCAAAGGGTGAACAATCAGAGGCAAAATGCAATGCCAAACATTTAGCGTCTTTTTAGATTTCTCTCTTCCTCTCTTTCGCTGTCTGTATTCGCGTTTGTTTGAACACATTCCGCGTATCGCTTTGGTCTTGATTTCATCAGGAGTTTTTTTCTGCTTAAAGTCAGCTTTATGCTCTCTCTTACTCTTTCTTTACTTCTTTTTGTTAGTTTTTTTGTTTTGCCAAGAAATTTAATTTGTTTGCTTATGTTGCCAGTTAAAAGCTAGACTAAATTTTCATTGAAAAAACAAAAGCTTGAGGAAAATTCTTGAAATCAAAACAGAATTTTATTGACTTCTGTGAAGAAAATCATACACTTTCAGTATTTAGTTTCTTTATAACAAAGTTATATTGAAGCAATAGAACATTTTCCTCTTTAACACTTCATTCTCTTCACTCCACTAACAATATAAAATTACCAATTAGAAGCATATTAACCGCATCAATTTCCCCAAAACCCAATCGACAACAACAACAACAGCCAAACTCACTTCAGTTTGTACGACAGATCATTAAGCATATAGCAGGCAATAAATACACTCTCCCACACACACACTCTCACACACACATTCATAAGATATGCACATACATATAAGCTGCTATAAACACACACACACACACACACACAGCTGCCATTATTTATGCCAACGTGGCAACAACTTTTGACAAATTTTTTTTTGCGCCAAAACATTTTGCGTAATAAATTTATTTTAATTACAACGCCAAAAGTGAGCGCATTTTGTGGCAAGGCCAAGAGGGGTAAGGGGGCGTGGCACTATTGCTGTGGTCCGTAATGAATGCGCTTCAATTAAATGAAATATTCATAGGCATAAATACAAGAGAGCGAGCGAGAAAGGCAGCGATATAGGGCGTTGGTGGGGGGATGGGGGGGGTATAGGAACAGGTTCTCGCTGAAGCTGCCCAAATACAGCCACTGAAGCCGCCAGGCGCCCGGAGCTAACTGGAAGCCATTGGAATACCTGTGGCCAAGCATGTTTTATGAGTTTCGTAAACAAGAGGGAAAACAATAACCGACTACACAGATACGCTTCCCATAACAAGAAGATATGAAAGAAAAATATATTAATGCACATAACTATAATTGTTATTTACTTATAAAAATAAAAAAGCTCAGGATACTATAATTTTATTTAAAATATATCTACATATTTATTTTGTTTGGTTCAATACTTTTATGTATTATACAATAGTGAATTAATCAATATGCTTAACAAAAAAATCTAAAAGCACTTACATAATGATTTTATAACTTAGCTTAAACCTTTTTCATTAAAACTTTTTTTCTTACTAGAAAATAATTATTTTATTTATATAAGGCAAAGTTATCAGCATATGAGTCGTACCCTAATGTAAGTTAGAGCATTTGGCGTAACCCCAAAATGGCGAACCATCAGCAGCAGCCCATTGAAGCACCGTTTCGGAGCTTGTTAATTACGCCGTAGCTAACAGCGTGCTCTATCCGGTATTGTTGGATCTCTGTGAGCTAGTGGAGTCCGGAGTCCGGACATCGGCTCTATGCATCTTTCAAACAATTTACCAATTTCGCTTTGTCTGTACTGTGTGTGTGTGTGTGTGTGTGTTGACTGACCGCTCATAAAATGTTTATTAGGTAATGAAACATAACAACAAGCGTTGCACACACATAAATTTGAAACGAGCCTTTTGCACTTTGCGCATCCTGTTTGGCAGCAGCAACAGCAGCAGCAGTAGTGGCGGGACTCGCATTGTTTGCACAGCGCTTCACAAAATGAAATTGAGCTTGTGTTAATCGAGTTTTTCACGCAAAAAAAAAACTCTGGCCAGGCTAAAAAACAATCATTAAAATTCGGAGCTCGAATAAAATTTAACGCAATTTCAAATCATTTGATAATACAGTGAATACATATGTTATTTATTTGATTCAATATTTCTTGATTATATAACTATATTTCAAAACATACAGTTCCACAAACAGAAACCGCTAAAGAGAAACACGAAAAACGCGTTGATAAATTTTCAATGCGTGCGCATAAAAGTATGCTAAAGTATTTTTCTTTCTTTTTTTCTTGTATTGTCAATGCGGGACAGCGCGAGGCAACCGCAAGCGACGATTTGAACTTCCACTTGACTTGAAGAGATAGAAGCAAGAATAGGGGAGATGCAGGGAGGATAAATTGTGAAAGAGGATAAGCAGGGGTGGGGGTTAACTGTCACGTTGTGAAGTGTGCGTGGCAAATGCAGAAAATGTATTTATGCAAAAGTTGCAATTGTCAGCGTTGGTGTAAAGTGCAAAAGTATTGCGCGAAATCAACGAGACACATTCAAACACACACACATACAAATACAGACATAAACATAAGTTAGTATGCCAAGTTTATGCGCAGTTGTGTACGTGGTATGTGACTTAAAGAGAATAATAAATAAATATATGAAAAAATATTTTCAGATGCAGAAAATATATATTTAAAGTTTGTGTTATAGAATGTCAGAAAGCTTATTTTCTATATCTTTTTATATTCACAATTTTTTGCTTTCAAGAATACACCACACAATTTCTAAACGAAAAATTATTTCTCCATAAAAAAAACTTTTTGTTTCAAAAACTTTTCAATATCAATATAACTGAGATAAAAGAATGCAACGTATAAACGCAGTTAAAGCTGCAAATCCACAAAGAGCGCAAAACCTGACGACAAGAGTTGACTTTTCAAATTTTCCAAACACACACACACACACACAGATACAAACAGAAATAAACGCACACACAGATAGCAAAGCTTCTGAGCTCACCTAGAGCTGAGTGTTTTGGCATTTGAATTGAGTTCTGCATTCCAGAACTGTCGCTGAGTGTTGATTATGTTTCGCTGCTTTTGTCACATAATACAGATAGATAGTATATACATATATACACTTTATATATTTTGAATTCAATAGTTGTCTACTCGATTTGCATTCATGAAACCGCATGCTGATTGAACGCAAATGCATTTGGAGCGCAAATGCATTGAAATATAAATAATATAAATATTTGTATTTGCATATTTTGTATAGTTTTGTAAATAAATACTCAAGTATTTATATTCAAATCGCGTGCTTAGCCACTGCATTCAAAAACTTGCTGCTGACCTATTTGCACAGAGAATGAAGGCCTACGCACAAGCTACCATGCACAAATATACCCTATACTCGGAAAACACAAAGTGTAGCTGTGTGCATGAAAACCTAAATATTAAAAATAATATTTCTGGGTTGATTTTTGTTTAATATATTTCGCCTAATGTATATGAATTACAGGGTATTTCTTCGTCCATCTCAACCACTTTTTCTCTTATAAAGCGCTCTAAATTAAGCAAATTAATGGCGTTGCGGGTGTTAAATGTGAAATGAACACAAACTAACATGAAATTAAAGCGCATTTTAATGGAGTTTTTAATTAATTTAAATTGTGCCATTTAAACATAATTTATTAGTAGGCTTAACAACAGCTAAACAATATCGATTTACCCAATCTTTTCCCCCCTTTTTTCTTTCATTGCAGCGGACATTATACAGGATTTAGCAAATTAAACTAATTGCCAGTTAAGAGACATCACCAACAACAACAACATCAGCAACAAAATATAATGGAGAAAAAATATATATATATATTAAAATAAGGTTTAAAATTAACAGCACGTTTTGACATTAGCATTAAGTAAGTAAAATTAGTGGTAATATTTACATAAAAATTCACAAATTTTTTAGACTTAAAACTAAATAATACTGATTGCATACTTTTAGGTGTCTTCTTAAACAGATAATTACAAAAGCAAAATTTCGACCAAAGAGTAAAAACGCAAAATCCAAAAAAAAAGAACCTTAGAGCTAAGAACAACTACAGGCATTTAATGTACTAAACAACAACAGATTAAATATACCGTAAGTAATGCGGGAAAATACCAAAGAAGAAAGAATTATTAAACAATGCACCTTAAGTAAGATTGAATTTGTAATATAAACATACACACAATGTTAAGTAGCATGCGACAAAATAAGTATACGACATTACTAATACACTTGCTGAGAAAAATAAGTTTATGTCGCAATATGTAAGGTATTTAAAATAAATTAGCTTGGTTAAGCTGCTAAAAATAAACATCAACAAATCGAAAAAACATATAATTAAAAAAAATCCATTGATTTCGTTTTATGTATAAATTTTGATATGGTTATATACTTTACTCACACCAAAAAAAATAAAAAGTTACAAAATAACATCCAAAAGATATTTTTTAAGCTTCCCAATATTGTTTGCATAAATTAACTTTACTTAAACAACCTATTCCAAATAAAAATATATAACTTTTAAAACATTTTTTTATCTTCAACTATTGTTTCAATTTTATTGACATAAAACAAACTTAATTAAATCAATTTTCATCAAAAAATAGTTTTGCTTCAACAAACTTTTTTATATGCCAAAGATTTTTTCTAATATTATTAGCCCGGTTTTCTCTTGCATTCCATTTGAATTATTTTCATTATCTGCATAAATATATAAATGTAAATATGATAAATTAAAATTTAAAAATGCGGCCAAATTGAGGTTGTTGTGCATTTGTTGCATATTGAAAATGGTTTGGCGACAAAATGCAAATACCCAGAAAATGTCCTGTCTAAAAACGTTGTAAAAACCAAAAGCCAAACACAAAAGCCACCTTTGAGGTTACCGATTGCGCGAAAATCCAAACAAAAATTTGTGCGGCCAATATGGAATATTTAGCGAAATTAAATAAACAGTTATTGCAGCCACACACACACGCACACACATGCAATAAACACATATGCAAATGGCAACAAAATGGCATTTTAATTGCATAGACAACAATAAATGCTGGCTAAAAAATGTAAGCGGACTGCGACAAAAATGGCAGATTAAATACCCTGGTTAAAAATGTTGATAAAATAATGAATAGAAATTATAAAGTGATGCAATTTTAGTTTATGAAAGTGGAGAAAAAGAAGCGATAAGATAAACGATAGCAGTTTTTAAATAAACTTCTAGATGTCGATAGATTTCTTTTCATAGTATGTCGATAAGATACTTTCGGATATGCCTCTTTTTAAGATTTACAATTTCAAGTATTCACACCGCAGGGCATTTGAAAATAGTTGAAACTATTGCAAACGGGCAAAGGCCACTCATTAGCCATTGTTTTTGTATGTACTGACCAGGCCAAATTGAGAGTGGAGTGGGGATAGTTTTTTTTTATTGATAATACAAGAACAATGCTTGGGTAAAATGATCAACAACTAATTGCGCTGCTAATTTCAATTGTTGCATTGTCGTCGTTTATAATCACGAAAATTGTAATTACAAATTACAATTGAGGGCCCGTTTTGTGCAAATTAGATTGCGTAAATGTTGTAAATTAATTTCATTCGCCAAATGCGCGCTGTTGACAAAATCAAAGTGCAAATTTCAATTGATTTTCGCCGCATTCTCTCTCTAATTGGCATAAATATAGGTCACAACCAGAAAAAATATATATATATCAATAAACCTCAGATATTTATTAAATGTTTAAAGCGGGCGGGCAAAAGAAAAACAGGAAAACCTATGAAAATACCAAGAGAGAAATAAACAGTAATAATATTTGTTTGGGTAAAAACAGCAAGAAAACCACAAATATGGAAATTAGAATAACAAAGTTTTGTAACATGCCCGAAATAAGTATGCTCTCAAGTTAAGGTTGATTCAAGATTTAAGTTTAAATTATCGCAGCAATTATGACATTTATTTGCATTCGACCGAAAGCCAAAAATATGTCACAAATTGCTTGCTTGACACACCTAATGTTTGTTTAATGCCGCTAATTTGATAAATCTATCCATATTTATACTAAACAAATACTTGTTTAGCTCTAAGGCTCAGCTGAAAATGAATTTCTAGGAATTTTCAATAAATCTGCCGTCTAATCTCTATTGAGAAATCAATTTTAAAAGTGTTCATAGGTTACATTTTTAAATACTTTTCTTAATAAAGCTGCCGTCTTAAACTCTATTGAGAAAAATGTTTTTAATCTCAACTCAAGGCATTTAATTTTAAACTACATCTATATATACCTACGTTACTGATTCTCATTTTGATTTTTTATTGACCGCACGAGTCTGGCAAGATTAAAAGCTTCACTTTTTATACTATCTAATCTCTTGCACGCAAAGTTTCAAACAAATTTTAAACCACACTTTTTCATAGCGAAAAATTTCCATTTCCGTGTTCATGGCAACAAAAATGGGTTGTAAATAAACAAAAATGAAAGCAAATATAGAAATAAAAACTAAACGATGTTTTTTTTGTTTTATTATTTAGGTGCGTTTTCAGTAGCTGAAAAAATATCTATGTATATGGTAAACTATTAAAAACTATGTGTAAAATGCAAACAAAAAATGCATTTTATGAAAAAAGCTTTTTTTGCTAACAAATAAAAATAAAAGTATATTTAAAATACAGGTAAATTCCACCAAGAGCATAATTGAAGCATTTATTTTGATATGTACTAGAACTAAATTAAATAGTCGAAAGAAAAATTCAATACGATGAGAAAAGCAAATAAAATGTTTAAATACCCTGCACTCAGTGTTTAAGTTAAGTTTTTACTATTTCAGTCGTTTTACAAATTTACTTGTTAATTTTTCTGGCTGCAGGGTAGGTTTAAAAAATAGCTACAAACTAGTTTTAGCTGACTCACAATACAAAAATAAATAGTTATAATTAATAATAAATGATTTGACAGTATTTTAAAATATTAATGCACAGCATGCATGAAACACTTAAAAATATTTATGAATAATGCAACAAATAATATTAATTGTATATATACAAAATATTGTATCAATTATAATAATAATTATCAATTACCGTAGAATGCAATACAACAACAAAAATTATTAATTATGTAAATACACGAAAAAAAAAAGAAATAAATAAAAGATAAATCAAACCAAAGAAAAAGTAACATAGAAAAAAGTTGAATACATTTTTAATTTATAATTGGTAGCCTAATAAAGTTCCTGTATTTTTTTATTTTGTAGAATTTTCCGTTAATTGAGTTAAATTTAAGTTTTTGTGATTTTTGACAAACAAAATTTAGCTTCCATTTAATTTCTTACAAAGTTTTAAAGTAGTTTTTGTTTTAAGCAGTTAAATCTATGTCATAAGCTTAATATAGTAAAACTTAAATCAAAAATAGTCCAACAACAAGAGCAGTGTAAGTAGTTGTAAGCTAACGATTTAAAGTCCTGTTATTTGATATTCTCAAAACTCTATCTCTCTCTCCAACTCTGTAAACTATTAGAAACCAGTCCCAGAAATGGCTGATAAAAATAAAATAATATATTGAATAATATGCAAAAACTACTTATTATAGAGTATATAAACGATTTGTGTATGTAGATGTTGGTCGCCAGGCGTTCCAAGCATTTTACTTAAACTAAATTTTAACTATAACTTAGCTGGTAAATAATATAATATACATACTATATAAACGATATACATACAATATAAATAAACACAAATGTAAAACTCTATTTAAAAGCGACTTTTTATCTTAAACTGGGCAGGCTTTGATTTATTTATTATGCTTTATTTTATGTTACACGTTAGTTTTTTCCTTAAAAAAAAATAAAAATGAATAAAACTACAGAAACGAACAATTTTATTTGTACAATTCACAAGATGGCAAATCCAAACAAGAATATATTCTTTATTTTTGCCTTTGCGCTCCTGATCTACATCTTTATGAAGCTCAGGCAAATGACTGGAAAAAGTGCAACAGCAGCAACAAAAAGGGGCAACAATGGAAGCACCAGCAGCAGACGAGCTTTTGTGCAGGTAAATTGAAAAATGTTGCAATTGTTGTTTGTGCCACAATTAAAAGCAAAAAAAAAACACAAAATGGTTGCCTTTTTATGCACACAAGTCTGTGTTGGTGTGTGTGTGTGTGGCAGCTGTGCCCCCTCTCTATATGTGTGTGTGTTGGGTAACCACAAATGGTGACATTGCGCAAATAAAAAACAATTTACGATAAACATCAAATTTCCACAAATTACCTTATATTTTACGTGAGTTGCGAAACAGATTGTAAACCACACGCAGACACAGAAGCACAGCAAACCCACACCACACACCCACACACACACACACACACATACTTGCCACACACAACAATAACAACAACTGAATGGCAAAAACACAAAAACACAAAAAAAAAAGAAGAGAGAAGAAAAACCGCGACGCGCTGATTTTACAGCACGTTAAGCATTCGCCTCGTTGCCCATTGTTTGTGCAGCACTCAGTGGACAGAGGGGAGGGTGTGGCAGGTGCTAGGGTTTGGGTACATACTTTAAACGTAGCCTGACACGCCTACACTTAAATTTCGAAATTTGCAATTATTTTTATTGCTTGCCATTTTGGCGGCTGTGTTGTTTGCGCTGTGGCTTTACACACACAGTCCTTCAACATGGTGGGGGGAAGGGGGTTGGATAGGGCAGAGGGTTAGGTAGGTTTTGCCATTTATGCTACCCATCATAAATTTAAACGGCGCCTACCTGCGAATAAAAAAACCATAGATATGTATATGTGAAGATAATATGTGCAAATGTATTTTTAGAGATAAATATATAAATGCTTGTTAAGTGTGTGTGTGGCTACATTTTAAACACCCCCTCTCTCCCCCTCCCATTACCGCCTATTAACTCCCTCTGTTGTCTGTGTAGAGTTCAAAGTTTGAAAAGACCTTTAAACTACGTTGGAGTATTCAATATATATTTGATATCTAGAATGTATTAAGAATTCCAAAACGTTTTCCCAAACACCCTGCATTTACACACACGCTAAGCTCACTTCTTCATATGTTCATGGCTTAAAGCACACAGCTACAGTTTCTTGAGTTCCAAGAAATGTGGCTTTTGAGCTCATATCATTTCTAATTGTGTGAAATGTTAGTACAGTGGACTCCTTATTAAAGTGAACATTTTCTAGTTCCTTAGGAAAGTATCATAGCCTTGTCTTAAACACTCATCAGAGTCTTTAATTATTAAGTTAATATTATTCTGTCTAAACCACACATATGTCATTGTCTTTATTGCTGGTCAGTTCAATGATCCCTTCGAGTCTGTCTCTGCTAGCTGTAAATGCTACCTGGCCAGCGGGCAAATAATTAGACGCCGTCTTTGGCTAAGTCCTACTTCGGCCACTTGCCAGGCAATTCAACTTAAAACGCACGCACACACACTAACATGGAAAACAAGTGATAAGTAGCCGTAAAGTAGGCAACAAACAAGTGGCCAAAAGCAGTTGCCTAGCAAAGAGCACAGAAAGCAAGAACAGAGCGAGCGAGAGAGACAGAAAGTGTGTCGTTTGTTCGTTGTCCTCGAATGTAATTAGAGAGCATTAGGATTAGGCTTACAAATTCCATACCAATAACAAACACAAAACTTGGGAAAAGCCAACTAGCCACAGGCTAGGAGGACTCTGTCAGTTGGTTAGAACTCTGAGTTTTTTTACGAAAAACTTTTCACAAATAAATCAACTTTATGGTGCGTAACAGCAGAGGGAAAGAGGCGGAGGAGGTGGTTTTTTTTTTTGTTTTTTTTTGTATTTTGGGTCTAGGATCAAGTTCATAACGACAGCATTTAGTTAGGCAGCGATGTCGAACGAATGGCTCGCAAACAGATAAAATGCAGTTACAGATTGACCAGAAAAAAAAAAGAATTGACAAAAACAAATGTCTGCCCACAAACTATATTTGTATCTATGGTACAGGTCAAAGTTGCAGATACAAAAATATATTTTTGCAATTTTTTTGGTGCTTTAATATTTTCAATCAAACGGTTTTTAGTCAATCGTTTTCAATATTTATCGATTAATCGATAAACGATAAGCGCTACAAATAGCTTTCTATAGAAACATAACATAATGCCGATTATGTATAAAAAGTTTATCAAAATGACATTTAAAAAATATGAGTTAAAGTACGATTTTATTTTTTTTCATACTCAGTCCAGTTTAATTTGTTTACCTAATTCAATTTTAAAAAATCCTTATATCGAACAAAAAACTATATGTAGTAAACATTCACTCTTACTTTATTTCTTACTTTTGTTAATGCCAGTCATGTCCACTTAATCCCCCCAACCACCTCCCTTCCCTTATTACCAAATACATTCTTAGTCGCGCTTCTGTTACCATTGACAACATTAATTGATGAGGGGGAATCAATGTCCGATGCTTCCCCTCTTCCCCTCTTTATGACCATGTTTAACATGCAGTTTTCTGCGGATTCAAGATGAATTCTTCGCTGTTGTTACCACTGAAAACCCAAGCGGCAATTGCCAATTGCCAAACGATGAACTAGCGAACGGTGAATGGTGAACGTTGAATGGCGAATGGTGAACAGTGGCGACAAAACCGCAGAATCTAATTTGGCCCAAACCACCAAAGCAATTAAAGTTGCAGCGCTGCTGAAACGGACAACGTGGTGTGAACCCACTCAAAATGCACAAAGAGAAAAAAATACTAGTTAAGTTATGCGAAAAAAAATGATTTCATAGCACTGCTTTAAGATATTCTTAAAATGAAAGTTACAGTTAAGCCCCAAAATATCATTAAAAAAGGAATTAAATAATAATAAAAAACTTGATTTAAGCTACTTCATTTTTAAGAAAGCAAATTTAAATTAAAATTTAATTTAACCAACTATATTTTTATAATTTGTAAATTTATTAATATTTATAAAACGATTTTCATTTGTATATCAAATTCACATTTTTTTTCTTTGTGCATTTTGTATGTGCTCTAATGTGTGTATGTGTGTGTGTTTGGCTGTGTGTTAGAGCGAGTAAATACACTTCAAATTTGCACGTGCAATTTACCGTTGATTTATTTTAACATTCGCTCAATTTGTTGCCGTCGACACGCGTTGCGTTTTAATTAATTTGCACACAACAAAACATTTGCTCCTTCTTTTTCTACTACTGACCCCAACCACCCTTTCCAGCCCCCCTCACCCCCCTGAAAAAGTTATAGTAACAACATTTTTTGGCTAGCTACATTCAAATTACAATGCATGTGACCAGATAATTTGCCCCGTAACGAAAAACCAGTTACCCTCCAACCACTTCACCCTACTCACCCCCCTCTCTGTACTGCTGTCAGTGGCATATTGGGGCTAACGTGCGGCTGGAATGCCGCAGAAGGCCCCGCCACATCCATAATTTAAAACAATTTTGAAATTGCGCACAAATCGTGAGTTTTTGTTGCGTTTCGTTTTCAGCGTTTGGCTTCTTTCTGCCATTTTTTTGAGCGCTCAAAAGCAGGCAATACAATTTTGTTGTAAGCTTTATTCGATTTGTGTATTGGTGATTTTTAGTAGGTTTGATATTTTGAAGGGATAAGAAATCATTACTATTTAAGAAACCCACAAAAGGAGCATTAAATCTTAAACACTTTTAAAAATAAAAACATTTTTTTAAACACTTTTCCGTTGCACGCAATTGCAACTTTGTAAGCGCTGGGCGATGTTGTCACGCCCACTTTTAAACGCTCTAAGCATCGTCACAACGCTATACCTCATCCCACTTCCCCTTCCCCACTCCCAACAAGTCATGTTTCCCATGTCCCGTTTGTCCCTGAGTCTCTGGAGCGCGTTGAGCCCGCATCAACTAGCCCGTTGTTTGTTTTAACGATATTAACCGCGTGGATAGTCAACCATTGGTCACGCCCATAACGCCCCTAAACGCCCCAATGCAATAAAACGATAGAAACGGCACAAAATTATCCACTACCCGCTGCTTAGCGATGACAGCGTGAGGCAAGAAAAAAAAAATAAAAACTATTACTAATGAAATTTGTGTTTTGACCCTTTTTAATAAATAAAGGATTTTTTTAAAGAATGAGTTTTTGAGAACAATAAAATATTGAGGATTAGGAGCTTAAAGAGTACATTTTTATAAAATGTATTTTAATATTTCGTGCAATAGTTTCGCTTTAGCGCTCACGCCCTCATCAATAGATTGCCCAATGGGCTGTTGGGGGTAACTTGAGCGCCATCTGTTGGCTGGTCGCCGAGGCGCAAGTCACAGTGTCGTTGTTGCATTTGTTGTTGCTGCTGTTGCTGCTGTTGTTGTTGTCGTCATTGTCGCTTTACACATTGCATTTTATTGACCATAACTGACTTTGTCATTGTGTATCCCAAGCGCGACAGCAAAGGCTAGGAGTATGGCTAGAAGGGAAGTCCGTTGGGGTGGTGGGTGGTGGGTAGGAGAGGGGAGGTAAGCTACCCCTGCAGCGTCAACGATGCTGCAAGCAGCTGCTGTTTGTCCTGTTTCCGTGTTGCTGTTATTGTTGTTGCTCTATTACAGGGTATTATTATTTTGTCATGGCCTAAGTATCAGGCTAATATTCGGTTTAAAATCCGTTTGAATTTACTAAAAATAATTTTCCTCTCCTTATTACCATTTATTTTTTGCCTCAATTTATTTTTGTATAATCTTAAATTAATTTTTATTTTATTTGTATTTTATTATTTTATTTTACACACAAGAAGGGCATCTACTCTTCGCCTAACCTTCATTTGTTTTTCTGCCTCAACTTGTTGTTGTCATTACGACTGCAACAACAATTTGCCCCATTGCTCATACGCCGCGTGTGGCACACACACACTCGAATGGCAAACGTTTTTCCGCGTTGTCATCAACAGCGGCAACAGCAACAACTGAAAGGCAGTTGCAGCAACAGTGGCAGCAACGGTGGCAGCAACAGTGGCCCGCAGGAGTTTTTTGTGCTGTCGCTTGTGCAACATTGTTGTGTTTGTGTTTGTTGCTCCTGCTGATGTTGCACCTGTATGCTCCGCGTCTCCTTGTTGTTGTTGTTGTTGCCTTGCTTAGCAGCTTTAGTTTGGTTGTTGGCATTAAACTTTGTGGCTGCTGCTGCTGCTGCTGTTGCTGTTGCAACAGTTGCTGTTGCAGCTTTGATGATTTTGTTAACTTGGCTGCCAGTTTATCGTGCGTCTGGCAATTTGTCAAACAATGTGTCAAAATACTCAACGGCACCCCAGAGGCGCTCGCCCTCACCACCCCACCCACCACCCTCTCACCCTTCCGTTTCCCCTCCGAGCTTCCTGTGCACATTAATTAAATGACTTTTAAACTTTTGTGGCATTTTGCATGCATTGTGCATTTAGACAAAATGAATTTGTGAATCTCTAGTTGCTAACAGCAACAAACGCTCATTAAAAACACTTGCCACATCATCTAATGAGGCACGCACTCATCGCGCATAAGCGGCTTATGCTACGTGCCACACAGCACACACAGCACACACACCTCAAAACCCAACCCACAAATCCACTCTAAAAATCCACAAAAATATTGCGCTCTCCTTTATTGAGTTTCTTGATTACCTTATCAATTCTGCTACTATAAATGGCTTATCACACAACAACAACAACAAGTTGATTCAACGTTCAATTGACACACTCGCGACCCACAAAAAATAAACAAGCTCGCATAATGTGCGAAAAAAAATATGAGCAACAACATATTAAACAAGAGAACCAAAAATGAAAATTAACACCATTCAAATATGCAAACAAGAAGCAATACAAATAGTGCACATACCCTACATGGTTTTTATAAGATATAAATGAGGGATACAAAATTATTTTTAGATAAAAATATAAATATTTGAGGTATGAAAATCGGTTTGCAATAAATTAAATTTGATTTTTATAGATTTTAAATAATTAAACAATATTTTTATTGATTTTTATTAATCAACTTCGATTGAAAAATTCGTTAAAAAGTCAATAACTATAAGATTTATAAAAGTAGACTTAGTTCACCATGTTTAGTAAAAATATTCCCCATACGGATACTCTACCATCTCGGTACTTTACTTCCCAACCTCGTTAAATTCTATTTATGGCAGCATGAGCGCATTCAAGCTGCGGTTATTCACTTTTGTTTGCTTTTTATCAATTCAGGAGACGAATAAAAATAAAACTCAACCATCCAATAAAGCTGACCACTGAAAAAACAATAACAAATTGTGCCCCAAGAGCAATGCAAAAGTTCAAAAAATTGAGAGAAGGGGAAAGGACAGAAAAGCAAATTACAAAAGAGAGAGAGAGAGAGAGGGAGAGAGTGTGTGCTAAACATTTTATCGTCACTTAAACAATGAGTAAATGAAATTTTATTTATATGTATGCCTATTTGCATTCGAAATCGTTAATCCCCCCCCTTAGAGATAAGGGCGCTGGGATCGTCAAAACAGAGCTATCAGTGTTTAAGTCTCATAAAAACCACAACAGCGCTTGCGATTGCTTTATGCTTGTGTTTGTGTGCGCTTATGTTTGTGACTGGACAATGAGTCATTTAAAGCGCACCAAAATGTTTAACCCATAGTAAAAAGTCCAAAGCACGAAATGCTAATTAACTACACGATTCGGTTACAGAGACAACGGAATGCGCTACAGCGGCAATAAATGCTAGCAATTTCCATGTTTGTAGCTCATGGCGGCAACTTGAAAAGCCGATCGCAAACAGTTCGTTTACAACAAGCGCGCTCAGCTGTTATCGTTTGGCGCTCTCCATATCTTACTCTCACTCTCGCGCTCTTTTCGTACGCTGCAGTCAGTCGGTGTTGTTGCCTTGCCTTGCCTGTCAGTGTGCCATCGATTTTTCCAGTCGCCGCTTCGACTGAATTCGCCGGCCGTTTACTTGTTGTCCTAGGACAAGGAGAGCGCATACAAAACAGCTGATTTGCGGCGAAAGTGCTTCGTATTTGCTTTACGTGTGTGTGTGTGTTTGTGTTTGTGTGTGTTTGCTCTGTGCATTTGACACTTGGGTCCACGTTTCTGACAGCTGCAGTTTGCCGTTTCAATTGCAGTTTTTTTTTTCCATTGTGCATTTAAACAATTAAAAAGAAGTGTGCGGTTTTCTTGGCCATGCGAAAACGTAAAAAACAAATCGCGTCATTTTCCGTTCCTAAGGCAAAGCTCGTGCGAATTTTATTGATAGCCAAAAAACAAATTCAATGCATTTAAGTGAGAGAAAGAGAGCGGAAATTGAGACTGTCACGAACTTGCCGCATTAGCACAAACAACAACAACAGTAAGAAACGTGTTTAAGAACGCGCCCCAGAGAAACAGATTTGTATAAATTACAACCGGAAGTGCGACTCAGGTTTGTGTGGATGTGGATGTGGATGTGTGTGTGTGTGTGTGCTCTCGCCGCTTTTCACTTTCACTTTCATTTCACCAAATTGCACTAAATTGCGCTTTTGACACAATTAAGCCTACAAAGTGTTTGCCTCATTATTTACACCCCACCTCCCCTTTTTTCATAATTGAAAACTGATTTGCGCAAAAAGGACTCAAACTAAGCCGCATAATATTCTTCTCATTATGCAGCGCACGGCGCCGCATTCTGAGTCATTGTCGGCGTAGCAAGCACCCCTCCCCTCCCCCCTCCTTGTTCTACTTCGTGTCCAGGACAACAGCGCAACAACAAATTTATTGCTGCCAATTAATTTTGGGCCAAACATTTTTTTAACAACATTCATTCTCTCCTTTTATTATATTTTTTGGCACACCTCTCTTAGCTATTTTTCAATTAGCTGCATAATAAAAATAAGGCGGCCAAACGATAAAAAAAAGTAGAACAAAAAATATTGTTGCTAATTTGTTTTGTTATTGTGATTTATGTGGAAGGTGTGAGTGTTAAAAGACAGAGAAAAAGAGTAAGAAAAATATTTCTGAAGTCATAAGCTCAATAAAAGAATTTTTAAAATTGTTTAAACAATTAAACTGCATAAATATTATTAAAATATACAATTATAAACAGAAGGCGACATTATTTACCTTATCAGTTACCGATAATATGGGCAAGACAGCTTACAAGATATCAAAGTCACAATTTTCTAGATATGATTTGTGGAGGGTCATTTTATTTATATTGGTTTTGACTTTTAACAGTTCAATAAACACAAAAATATGATTAATTAAGACCTTGGCCATGAGCAGAAGAAATATGCTTTTATTATTTTTTTAAATTACCTTAATGATTTAATGGCAGTTTTACGAAAATATTTAACAACTTAAGCTGTTTTGACCGTTAAATTGCTTTAATAACAGAAGACCTTCTCCAAATTTTCAGCTCGATAGCTCTGAGGGATAAGCTATGCGGATAACAGACAGACAGACGGACAGATAGACAGACACGTGGACATGGCTATATCAACTCAGCTCGCGATGCTGATCAAGAATACCTATATGTGCATATATACTTTTTGGGGTCAGAGAAGCTTGTTTGTAAGAAACGAGTGTTGTTTAATAAAATGCTTATAAACACGAGATATTTTTATATATTTAAAATAATTATAATATTTCCACTTACCCTTGTCCACCTAACTATAACAAAGAGAATGTTTGGACAAATGTTAATAACAATAACACACGCTAAAATATTTACTTATACTTACACTAACACTTGCGCATTATGTTAAACACGTTACTAAATTTCACCAGAATCAGCCGAGCTTACTTGCATTTTTGAGAATCGAGGAGGAGAGCAGTGTCTTAAAAGTCGTTACGTTAGTTTACGTAACAATACGTTTCCGTTGTTACGTTATGTTACGTTTACGTTACGTTAGTTTACGTTACGTTACATTTTGTTAACGTAACGTTTAAAATTAAACGTCTATTAAGACACTGCTCTCCTCCACGATTCTCAAAAATTTAAGTAAGCTCACCTGATTTTGGTAAAATTTTGTTAAGTGATTTTCATAATGCGCTAGTATGAGTGTAAGTATAAGTAAATGTTTTAGCATGCGTGTGTTATTGTTATCAAATAAAAATTATTTATTGTACAAAAACACATAATTTTTTTCAAACAAAATCTCTCAATACATAAATTGTTATGTGTGAGTGAAAAATAAATATTTGTCCAATTATGTTCTTTGTGATAATTAAATGGACAAGGGGTAAGTGGAAATATTATTATTATATTGAATATAAAAACATCTTTTGTTTAAAGGCACTTCATTTAAATAATTTTTGTTAATTTTTGTGTGTTTTTTTGGTCATATAAAATTTAAGCAAATAATAAATAAAAAATCATAGCCTATTGCAAAATTCACAAGTTGCTAGAAAAATTGTTCACCATTTTATAATTTTTATAAATTTGCTAGAACATAGCTTGACACAAAATTGCATTTCTATTTCGACTAAGTTCAAATATTTGAATTCCAAATAAATCCAGTTGATATTTAGCTTATGACTTATGAAATGCACTTAAATATAAATAAATGCAGAAATTTCTCAAGAAGGTCGAAAAGTAAGCTTGCTGACAATTTCCCAGAATATTGCCATGAAATCTCTTCTGTTTTAATGATCATTATTGAATGTCATGTTGGGTAAAAAGTAAAAGTTCAATTTGCAGCTTGTTGCAAGTACTACACACATACGTACAACCAAGTTGCCTAAACAACGCAATTGAAACAAAAAATAAATCTTCTTTATAGACCGATACCTATAGAAATCAGACAACTGAAGCAGCAAACTTTTGTCAACCTGTACCGGTGCCACTGACTAATTCATTTCATATTTCTGCAACATTTTCCGAGCCAACAAAACTTTTCTAGCAATAGCCAATAGAAACAAGTAAGAGTTAAATAGTGAAGAGAATGAATACGATTGGAAGTATACCCTATAAAAAATAAAGTAGGAAAAAAATGTATTATAATCCCTAAAATGTACTAAAGAAACAAGAATTTCCTATTTTATTATCATATCAACCTATTTTCTTCTTTAACTTCATTCATTACACACCCATGCTACGCATTCAATTTATTTACATTGTTTATAGGGTATTAAAAGTCGAAAAATCAACCCTACAAACAATGCGGCTGATTGAAAACTTTTTTAATTGATTTTTGTAAAACTTCTCGTCCCTTCTCTCTCTCTCTCTCTCTCTCTCTCTTTCGTTCGTCTCTTTGCAGCCGTCAGGAAACCCAAAACCAAGTTCGAGCACCAGTCCCAATACCAATCCTCATCCTCTTACCAATTTCAATTCGAGTTCCAACTCGACCCAAAGTACAATTTCAATGGGCAATGCACACAACCAGAATCGCGGGGCAGGTGGCAGTGGCAGCGGTGGCAGCAACAACGTTGCTCTTGAAAAGTCGACAGCAGCATCGGGCAGCTTGCTTCGACTGGCCGCTGTTGGGACGCACAACAACAACAACAATTATAATGGAGCTGGTTGCATGCCACCGCAGCAGCAGCAGCAGCAGGAGAGACGCGGCAGCAGTCGGGCGCGAGTTTTTAGCCGTTTGGTTAGCCAGAAGCGAGTGCGGGATGTTCTATTCCTCCAAGGGGCAACAACAACGGCATCACCTGTACCTGCCCCTGCCACGCCCACTTCAACGGCGGCAACGTCACCAATCGAGGAATGGGGTGCGGAAGTGGAAGTGGAAGTGGAGGTGGAGGAGGGGACTGCAGCTGGACAATTGAATGCCAGCGTGGAACAAATGGATTTTCGTAAGTCAATTTCAAAAGTTCAGCCAACAAAATTTGTTGTTTTTTTTTTCTTTTTTGATTGTTATTACGAATACTTTTTTGTTTTGGTTGTTGTTGCATCAAATTCAGTTTGGCCGCAAATTCGTTTTATTTTAAGTTTTAAACCAGGCAAATTATGTCAACGGCTAAAAAGTTTTTTTCTATACTTTTGATCAGCTTATGAGAAGTTCGAAGTACAGTTTTGCAATCGATCATAATAAGAAATTATATTTTAATAGACATCTTTATTCTCTAGTTCTGGGTTCTTTCCAAGCTTTAATATGCAATCGATTAAAATCGATGTGCAAGCTTACAAACAACCCTAAAAATATCGATTAATCGAATATTTTAGTTTAGCAATTTTATATAGTATAAATATTTGTTTATCCCCTTCAGCACCTCAACTTCTCTTTCTTTTCTTCCTTTGCACTACTTTCTCTTTTATTTTGAAGTTTTTACTAAAATTTGTTTTAACTCTTTGGCACTTTTTCGTAGCTGCCTGTCATCTCTTTTGCACCTCTCTTTTCTACTCTTGCCATCTCGCTTGCACTCTTTACACCCCCCTCGACAGCTTATTGCATTTTAAGCGTAGTTTAAATAAGAATTTTCCTGCAAGTTTTTTGAGAAAACATAAAAAAAATCGAAAACTTTTCATTGAAGTTTTTATGAAATTTTGCTGCACTTTTTTTTTTTGCCAAAGCATTGCTGTCTTGCTCTGGCATTTACTCTCTTTGTTGTTGTTGTTGTTTTGCGTGCGTTTGACTTTTAGAAAATTTTCAAGCTTTACTTTTCCGCTGCCGTTGGTTTGTTTCGACCATGGCTTAAATCAAACTCCCACACACACACACACCCAATCCTCTTTCGCTTCAGAAACTTTTTTTTTGCTCGGCCAGTTATTGGCATTTTGAGCTGGCAGAAAAATATATATCGTATATATATAATATGTAATATCTTTATGTTGCGTTTCGCATCGGCAAAGTGAAATCAAAAATTTATAGATTTTAGTTATTCATGTGAAATCTTTAAGATGCCTGCCGCTGCTGTTGCTGTTGCTTTAAAATAAGGGAAAAATAAATATATTGCTTGCCTGCAGTGTTCACCATCATAACTCACACACACATACACATACATACTTACACGCATACATAGAAAACAGACCCACTTCAAAAGCTCAACTCTGTCTATTAAAAAAAAAAAAAAAATGCGTTAACTTACGAAGAAAAAAAATTGAATTGAAATGAAATGAAGATGAACCTGCAGGCTGAATTTAACTCAGGCTAGGCAGCCTTTGCCAGAGGATTAGGAAATTGAAATATAACCGAAAAGCGTTTTAAAACATGATGAAATTTGTATACTCTAGAATCCAGATGTTAATTAGTTAAGAAAAGTAAGGAATGAAGTATTGAATGATAATTTCTTGCTTAAACACACCTCTCCTTACGTAATGCATTACATAACACATGACTTAATCATTATTTTGGTATGCACTTAGTAAGTGTATGCCAAAAAAAAAAAATTTGTGCTATTTGCCAAAAAGATCAGAAAAAGAAGAAGGCGTGACAAGCGAAGGGAGCTTGACGGCTTGTAGAGGATGGGGTTGGCTATATCAAAAAGCGATTCAAAGGCGCGACTGCATGGCTCCGATTTCTCCTCCTTTTTTTCCCTTTTGCATTGCATCAGAGCCAGAAAGGAGCAGCAAAAGCAAAAGAAAATCGAGGCCGAGGCTCCAAAAATCAAATCAACGAAAAATCCTAAACGTGCCAAGGCGCGATTTTTGTTGCCTCTCTATCAAAAATTCCCTTTCAGCGTGAGATAGCACCGCCCCCCCCCCCCACCCCCTGCTCCACCCATGCAATTCATACTCGTTTTTCACAACATACAAACACAACAAGTTTTTCTTCATTTTCAATGTTGTTTTTTT
This sequence comes from Scaptomyza hsui, assembly GCA_018152825.1. Lineage (NCBI taxonomy): Eukaryota > Metazoa > Arthropoda > Insecta > Diptera > Drosophilidae > Scaptomyza > Scaptomyza hsui. The sequence continues at coordinate 2,268,425 of JAECXO010000280.1, forward strand.
TTTTTCTTTATATTTGTGGAGCCTCTTTTCAATGCATAAATTCATAATTCATGTGGGCCCTAAGCAAAACTCAGCGGCTTCCATTTGCACAAAAATATATATATAAAAGGAGCCTTAGAGATGGCAGTGGGAGCAAGTTTGGGGAGGGGCAGCTGTACACTAAGAAAAACAAATTTGAGCTACAAATGAAATTGAAATAAACCATGGAGAAAGTTTCAGTAAAATGTACTTTTACAATCACATTTATTAACAAAGTTATTTCATTTTTTTCAGTGTATTGTATCCACTGTTGGTCGCTGCTGTTGCTGTTGCTTAGTTTTGGTTTAGTTGCGAGGCCAACTGCAGCAACCAACAACAACAACAACAGCAACAACAACTGGCGACGTGCTCAATTAAGCTCCCACACACACTAACACACACACACACACACACACACACACACACATACACATTAACTTGTACATAGAAAAGTTTTATTTGCCACGGCACGTGGCAGGCCGCTAATATTTATGGCAATTAGTTTTAATAGTTTTCCTTGTAGTACAATTTTTGTATAAAGTTGTAAACTTCCAACACTCCACTGCCATATTCTGTTGTATATATGTAGTTCCAACAGCTGTTTAATGTTGTTCAACAATTTGTTGTTATTATAAAGCAAATAATTGTTTTGTATGTTCACGAGTTTGATTCACTGATGTCAAATCTGTCTTTTTTGCAAACCGAATCGCTTGAAAAATTAGCAAATTGCGGGGAGCGGAAAATCTGGCTTTTTTTTTTGTTGGAAGATCAGCTTTTTTTGGATTTTTTATTTTAATACCACGTTGCATCTTGTCCAACAAATTGTCTCATCGGAATTGAAAGTTCCTGATAAATAAAAATTATAAATAAAAACGTCAGTTAATTTTTTACGCTTTTTTACAATTATTTGCTTTTTCCAATTTTTTTGTTTTGATTTAAAGCCAAGAACAACTTTTCTTCTTCTTCATAAGTATACTCAAACGAGCCTAACGCTTAACGCGAACTCTAAAGAACGAGCTTAACGCCTTACACGAACATAAAAAGTTTGTTCTAGCGTTGTTGACGTTGGCGTGGTCACATGGTCAATATATTTGAGCTCCAAAGAGTATGCCTAACTAAATTGCTGAATTGATTCAAAATGAAATTAGATAACCTCCTAAAAGTATGCAACGTGTAATAAAATACTATTAAAATTAAAAGCTTTAGCTGCGTTGAGCTTTGAAAGCTTAAAATAAAGCGCACTGATCGTTCGTCGACGGTATAAATAGAATACGAGTTGAGTTGTCTATTTATAACAGCAACGGTATAATTTGTTTTAAATACATATTATAAAATTAAGCACTTACCAATATATTGCAATAGTTTGATTTTTTTTTGTGGTACGTAAACACTTTTATAGCATTAACGGGATCTTCCAGGCTCCTTCAGTTGAGTTCACTGATACAGCGAGCTTTACGTACACATGTTTCGCACTTTAAATTCTCAATAAGAAAAGTGAATGAACCATTATTCAACAATTAACCGTTCTAACATTACTTTTTTTACTTATTTCACTTAGTTCTTTGTTTATTTAAATTGTAATTTTAAGCCGCCAACAATGAACCTGCTCCAGTTCACGCTTCCACTCGCACTACACGCTCTCTCACACTCTTTCGCGCGCAACGCATTCGGCTTGATTTCCAGTCGTGAGCGCGGCTTCTCTCACATTGCGGCCATACAAACCAGTTGCTCGTGTTGTTGTTAGTATCGTTTTGTACTTGCTGTCGCGCAGATCGGTTAAGTCAGAGTCGCCGACGCCGTCTTGCCGTCGTTTTCGGCTAATTGGAAAATGTGTGTAGTGAAAAGTGAAAAGTTGTGTTAGAATTGACGCTTAAAGTTGTAACAATAACAAGCGCAAACAGAAAACAACACTTTGTGTGAGTGAGTGCGATAGCAGCATTGAACACAAGTTAACAGGTGCTTTTCTTCTTCTTTTCTTTTGTCTTTGTTTTACTTTTAATGTGCTTCAATTGTCAAACCGCACACAAACACGAAATTAAACAATTTGTTTGACCAGACTAAACCAGCAACAAATATGTAACAAAAAAAAAAGTGACGCCGTGTTCCCGTTTACCATTCCCATTCCCGAAACTTCTTGTATTACCCGCCGCCCGCTGGCCCATAACCAAACCAGTTTCGAGTTCGCTTCTTGCTTTGTTTTGCTTAGATTTTATTTTTATTTTCGTTGGTGTGTGTATTTTTCTTTTGTGCCGTCATTTGTCATTATGCGTAACCTTTTGCTTTTGAGTTCATTTTCCATATGGATTTTTCATACATTTTTGCGCTATGGATTTTCAGTTTACGTTTTGTTTGTGGCTGGCTGGCCATTTTCCAATAGGAGCGAGAGAGCGCTTGTTAGTAGTGAGCGCGTGTTCCACGCTCTCTCGCTTTGGCAAGCCGTTCGCCGCTTTCCAGTGGCGCTTTGTTTTTATTTACTTTTATTTAATTATTATATTTCTCAATGAGCTGCAAATTCCCCAATTGTCAGCTATAAATCAATGGGTTTCGTTTTATTTTTTTTTTTTGTGGAATTCTTGTGCACATAGCTCATCTTGCGCACTTCTATCTCTTTTTCTGCTCTTGTCTTCTTCTTTTTTTTTTTTTTTTCTACTTCGCTGCCTTCGCCGCCAGATGACGTCGCTAGCCTGGACTACAACAGCGACTCTGCCGAGTTTCACAACTGCGCCAGCGAAGATTGCTGCTATGCATCGACGTCCACATTGACGCAGCAGCAGCAGCGACGCTTGCACTCCCTCGCCATCACTTCTTCCTCCTCTTCTTCTTCTTCATCTGTTTCTTCCACGCCCAGCAACGATTCCGATTCTCTCTTCGGTAACTAAGCCAAATTCCAATATGCTTATTGGATACACACACATGTTTTTAATGGGAATCGATAAGCAAATTTGAACTGAGTCACTAATTATTGGTTTACTAATGACTTCTGAATACTCTTTTCTTTGAACAGATCTGAATAATAAGGATCTGCTGGAGCTGCAGCGACGTTGTCGCGCCGATAAGATCGCCTGCCTTAGTTTAAGTCGCATTACGTACCTGAGCATTGCCAATGAACGGCTGCAGAAGGGCCAGGAGCAGGGGGAAGAGCCTCAGCAGCAGCAGCAGCAGCAGCAACAATTGTTGATAACGCCGGAGAGTTCGCCGGACGAGCGAATGGCGCTGCAGTTGGGCAAGAAATTGGCTCAGGTGCTGGGCACCACAGCCACGCCCACCATCGAAACGCCTACAACAACAACAACAACAACAGGTGCTCCTCGTGTCGACTCTCCGCTGGGCAATGGCGAAATGTTCAACATCTCCAAGGCCAAGAAGGTTGAACTTCAAAATCTTTCATCGCGGTTCAGCGCCGCTGTTAACCCAACAACGCCAACAACAACAACAAATGCAACGGAGGCGTCAGCAGCAGCAGCAGGTGAGTTGAGAGGGGGGGGAGGGAGGTGGCGTAGTGTTATACAAACGTTTCAATTCCATCCATGTCTACTTTAGAAGACACCTTTTACATTATGTCGCAAGCTGTTTGCTATAAAACTATTACACGACTTTACAAAAGATGAATAAATATGTTAATATAATTCGTTAAAAAAAATAAAATAAGGAAAACTTTAAACCACTTCTAACTCAGTTTAAACGCATTTATTTGCTCATTTCGCATTCCGAGGCATTCAAAGCTAACGGCGTTTAAAGTCACGTTGGGGGTCGCCATTTGCCATTACAAACGCATTACGACGTCGTGAAGGGGGCGGGGTAAGGTTAAATAAGGGTAAGCAGAGAGTGTAGCACAGTTTGTGCCTTTTGGCAAAATTTGGGAATTATTCAAATTCCCACTTGGCCCCGAAACGCGAACAAAAAAAAAACTCTATTCGCAATTTCTGCTTCAGGATTCAGCCGCTCTTTGATTGTTGTTGTTGTTGTTGTTGTGTTTGCACTTGAAATGATGTGTGTGTATATGTATGCACAAGTGTGTGGCCCTTGTGTCCGAAATAACTAAAAGCTCTGTTCCTTTCCCATCTGCCAATTTCAAAGGTAAACACACGCATCAAAGAAGTGCTTGTCAAACTGTATGGTTTGAGTGGCGCTGTCGAAAACCCAATGTTTCAAGGGCAAAGAAAGAAAGTTTGTTTTTATTATACTTCCTTATTGAGTTATAATGTTTCTCTCCTTTGATTGCCATTTTAAAATATATATTCAATATAATTATTGCATTCAAACTGTAAAGATAAACCCTTTATTGTTTTTGTTACTGCTTCAAACTCATTTCTCTGGGGTTTTTTTTCTTGTTTTCGTTGAGTTTTTCGTTCAAATTTGTTTCAAGTTTTTTAATTAACTAACTTTGTGTCCCACTTCAATTGCCTTTTCAACCGATTCGATCAACAACGACACAGAAAAAAAAAAAAAACACAAAATTGGAAAAGAAACAATGAAAAACAACAAAAAAAAAAAGGGCCCAAAGTAATTATTGGCACATTTATGCAAGGGCTCGTTCTTACAATATATAAATACTTATATACATTTTAAATATATGTATACTTTATATTTATAATTACCAGCTAAAATACATGAGAGAAATCCCCAGCGCACCCTTAAGTTAAGAGCACCCCCTCTACCCACCCTCTTTAAGGCCCATCTAATTGAGCTGGCTCAAAGGGGGCAGGTTAGGGAGTGGTGGGGAGGGGAGGTTTTAAGCTGCCCGGCACGCCAAGAGAACATTTGTGGAAAAACAAAAAAAAAAAAAAAGAAAGAAAGAGAAAAATGGAAACTTAAAAATTGCAAACACGTCTTCATTGTTTACAAAATGTCGGCCGGAAACAGGCTTTAGGCTTCCTCCTTCCAGCCATTTTGATTCCCCATTGTTGCCAAAAAATAAAATACGAAAAACGAAAGTTTAAATTTTAATTAAATCATGTTGTATATATAGAGAATGATGCACGTGGGAACAACACCAGGCAGCAACAGAAGGGGTGGGGGTGGGGGTAGTGGGGGCCATTTGCCACTTGGGGCACACAGTCAATGATGAGGGGGGTGGGGGTGGGGACGATAAGCGCTCCATTGGGTGTACTCAGAAGGCGCCACAAGAGAAATTGCCTACAAAGCAAACGCAATTGAGGAAGTCGATGAAATGAAGGAAGTGGATTGAGAAACGAATAAGAAGCAGACTTGGCTTGCAGCATTTAATAACGCATTTGTATAAGAAAAGTACACAAAACGATGCCTTTTCAAGATAGAAAATTTGCTAAACAAATTGGTTTTTGCTTTTGTATGGCAATTATTGAGTTCGTTGATGGGTTTGATTGCGATTAAATTTATAAACTTAAATTCCCTTACAAATTTCCCTACACAAAACAATTTCAATGAGATGAAATGGAATTCATAGTATTCCAGCATTCCTGATCTCTTCGCTCACTCTGCAAATTTGAACAGTTAATCCTCTCTCCTTCGTCGTTTATTTCATTTCTCGTTTCATTTCATTTCATTTCAGCAGCAACTCCATCATCGTCATCGTCCGCGCTGGAAACGCAATCAACTGTTATAATTTCGTTTAAATCATCTCAAACACCTGTGTTGTCTCAAAGGCCAGCAACGACAGAAAATGCTACTGCTACTGCTGTTGGTGGGGGCGGGGGTGAGGAGCAGCTGCAGCTGGCAGAGCAATTGGATGACGAAGCAGCACCGTTGCCACCACCCCCAGGCTATGGAACACCAACAAATTCGCTGCTCTCCAGCAATGTGCTCAAAAAGGTGGCCAGCTTTTCGGTCGAAAGATCGTCGGCTGGAAATTCCAACAACAACAACAATAACAACAGCATTAGTAGCATCGCTAGCTGCGCGGTCGCTGCTCAGTCGTCGCCCGTAGTGGCTCCGCCTAGCGACGAGAAGGAGTCAACATTGACGGAGCAAAATTTCTTCGCTGGGTCGCGACGCGGCTCATCTTTTGTGCCGGAAAAGTTAAGCTTCGCTGCATATGAAAAGTTCGAAGGTAAGTCTCTTTTCACAAATGACTCAACTCAACCGAAGCCTGTCGCGGGGGCGGGGTAGGAAGTTATTTTTACCTGCTGTACAAAAGACATAACTCGGCGAATTTTTCCGTTTTGTTTGTCTTTTTCCATTCGAGTCGAGCTTGGCAAATTTGTCCGCCACGTTTGATTGCGTTTCGTCGTCGTCGTTGTTTGCCCAAAGTTAACAATTAGTTTCCTCTTAACTGCCCTCTGCTGTTACCCCAACCCCCTCTTAGGGCAACACAAATCAGTTAACCAATCAAAAGACAATGCGTCACTTGAGTGAATCATTTAGGCTGCATTTACAGCGCCATCTATGTAAAGCTGTGCAAAGCTTGTTCGCTTTACATTTTCTGCATACAATTTAAGTTTGGTTTAAATAACTGTTAAACATGCTTTAAACTTTTTCGAAAACTTTGAATATATTTTTAAAAAAGTAAAAAAAAAATCTACCTTGATCCTTCGAGCCGGATTTGAACCAGCGACCTATGGATGTCTACCACATTCAATTATCAATCTACAGTCCACCGCTCTACCAACTGAGCTATCGAAGGTCTATAAATGCGGCCGCACAAAACTTGTTGAAAAGCTGCTCTGCCGCTAATCAAATCATAAAAACAACAACAATTCGGTTTTGTATTGAACAAAAAGTGAATGTAAAAGCTTATCACAAACATAAAGAATTGTTGTTGTTGCTTTTGTGTTCATTTGTGCATAACGTAAGCAAAAACAAGTTTATTGTGTTGTTTGTTGTTGTTTAGGGTTTAGATCAAAATTACAATCAAGTTGGATTTATTTTCAATGTTTATTGGGCATATAATAAAGATTATAAAAGCTTTTGTTTTCTGTTTTCAAACATATATTTAAAAAATAAAAAAATTGTACTAAGATACTTTTCTTTTGTTATTTGTACGCAAATGTTTTTTTGTTAAGTTTGCTTCATATTTTATTATTATGATAGTCTTTTTGTAGTCATTGATTTTAAATCTTTTAAAAAAAAAAATTATACAATCCTTCGAGCCGGATTTGAACCAGCGACCTATGGATGTCTACCAGTTAGTTAATCTCTCTACAGTCCACCGCTCTACCAACTGAGCTATCGAAGGTATATGTTTGTGCAGCAATTAGTTGACTTTTTAAAGTCAGGTATTTCATTTTTATGCTGATAACTTAGCTTGAAGAAATTTCGATTATGCGTTTTTTTCGCTCTTTTACAGTTTCTCTTTGACCGTAATTGTGTTTTTGTGCTTGCAGTGCAAATGTTCAGAGAAAGTCACATTATCAGACCTCCTACCCATACTCGCAGTAATATCTCTCAATCTCTTGCGTCGTACTAAAAATAGATCAATCAAATGACACTGTTCATAACTAAAGAATACCAGAATGTTTTCTATAGCTGCTCAACTCAAAATTTCACAACTCGAAACGTTTAACATAGTTCTAAGCGAACTTTTTTGTCTCAACTCCATTTTCAGCAGTTATTTTATGTGGAATTTTTCCGCCTAGCTATTTACGAGTAGTATTTGTAACCTACATAAGTAACGAGGCTATGCAAATTCACAAATTCTTGAACGCTTCCCTCGGGACACTTAACTCTATCCCCCTTTAAATAACCCGCCACTGTGATTCTGATTAGATTAAAGTTTCACTTTTAACGGCAGCGAACACATTTTTATTGCATACTTGCGGGCGGCATCTTTAAATCGATGCTAAAGAAATTCAACTAAACTTCGTTCAATAATGTGTGTGATTAATTATTTAAAACAAATTTTTTTTCTTTTCCATAAACTTGTCGCATTTTTGTGCTTTAAATTCCCGCTTCTAGTGAATTATTTGCACCCGCCAACAATAAAAATCGCTTGACTTGGCAAAACTTGCGCCCAGCACATTTTGTGGCCATTTTCTGGCTTTTGTTAGTGTTGCACGCTAATTGGTTGCATGCAGCCTGCCTTGCCTTGCCTTGCCTATCTGTCTGTCTGTAGTCGCATCAACGTCTGCGCCAAATTAATGCAAACAAACATTTTAACGCCTCGTTGGCCAACGATGAAGACTGCATTGAAAATCTAAAAACCTTAAAAACCCTCCACGCAATTTGACCGTGTCCTTGCAGCTGCTGCGGCTGCGGCTGCGGCTGCTTGTCACTGTCTGAAGTGGCCATCAATTTGTTGCTTCCACAAAAATCTGATTTATATGCCCGGCAACGTCAGGATGCGCATCCTCATCCTCATCCTCAATCCTTATTCTCATCTCCCTCATCATCAGCTATCCGCAAGCACCAAGCGCCAACATTGTTTGGGCAACGCGTAATGAAACAATATTTTGGTAGACGGATATAGCGCTAAAGTTGGCTTGCTGCAAGACCACCACAAAGCAACACCAAAGATGTGGTTTCAAATACCCTGTAAACACGGTTTAAATAAAAAGGTTTGAGAGTAAAAAAAATTATTACGATCCTTCGAGCCGGATTTGAACCAGCGACCTATGGATGTCTACCAGTTACTTTCTCTCTCTACAGTCCACCGCTCTACCAACTGAGCTATCGAAGGTCTATATTTGTGCAGCGATCTCTTGTCTATATAATATCAGCTTTTTGCTTGTAGAGCTTTAAAATAATATGCATAATCAGCTCTTTGTTACAAATTTAGCTGAGGTTTGCAGTCTAAAGAACATTGACAATTAATTAAATAATATTTTATGGGCGAAAATAAGGAAAAGAACTTTTACAAATTAAAAGGGTATCTGCCCATTCTGTCTCACTTTTTGTTGTTGCTGTTTTCTCTCTGTTGCAACGTTTCATTTTCAGCTTCAGAGTTTTGAGCTCTTGTTGTTGTTTTTGTTTTTTTCTATGTGGCTGCTTCAGTCGACGTCGTCGCGGTCATTGATGAATGCAACGCATGCATGCGTGTGCAACGTCACGCCTCCCCTTCCCCCTTCACCCTTACCCCTCACCTCACCCCACTCCTTCCCTCCCCTGTCCAGTCAACGCAGCAGTTATGCAAATTTGTTGGCCGCCATTTCGCGCAGTTTCATCAAAAGTTGCCAAACGTTGACGACGCACCTCCTCCTCCTCTACACCCACCCCTTGTACCTCCTCACCCCCTTGGCCACAGGCAAAAGCCGCATTGTCTCACTTTTGGCCTATCAATGACGTCCGCTTATCAGCTTTGATTACATCAACCTAATCAACATTGTTTTTGGTCTCTGGCGTATTTCAAAACTTGAGAGAGTTTGTGGCTTTTATTGTGCTTTGATTTGTGGCAAGAACAAGATTTTAAATTGGCTGAATAAGAGATTAGATTGAATGAAAAGATTACAAATTGTGTTTGTCTTAAATTATATTGCTCTCTCCTTCTCTTACTTTCCTACTCTCTCTTTCTCTCCATTTCTTTATCTATATTTCACTCATTAATTTAACTTATATAATCAGTTACACTAAGTTTTTGTCTAAGCTCTTTAATGACAAAAAATCATCAAACATTTTAATTGATTTGCAAAGCATTTTTATTATTTAACGAAAGAAATTTGTCATGGAAAAGAATAATACGAATTTCTAAGTACTTTAATCACTTTTCTTTGATTTTTAAGCTTTTCGAATTGCAATTGAACACATTAATTTATTTTATTGTTTATATCAGAGCTCATTAATAAATGAGTCAGTTCTGTGAATGGTTTCTGACGCACTTTTAACGCAAATCTCTAGACACATGATTAAGTCCAAAAAACAAGTATTTCAAAACTCTTGACTATAGGACATCCTGTTCGTAAAAGTAAAAAGTTTGGTTAGAGTTAACAAAATAAAAAAAAAAGTTAAGAAGAGATCTGTTAAAGCCCTAAATAAGCATATAACAACCTTAAAAAGCTTTGAAAATTATTATTAAGTAGCTATTTTATTCATTAAAAAGCTTTTTAAATGAGCTTTAGAGCTTAAAGCTTATAGAAAATCTATGAAAATTGTTTAAAAACCACTCTTGTCTTTTTTTTCAAAAATGATTTATTACAGGGTATATATTCATAGAAAAAGAAACCCTAAACTTGCAGCTCTTCTTATCAGACCATGACTGATAAGCCAGCGACCTTGCCAGGGCGTTCAAAAGAGAGCGACAAATATAGGAAGAAAGAGAAAAAGAGAGAGAGAGAGAGAGAGAACTGCAATAGACTCATTGTATACCTATTCCCCATTCTTTATAGACACTATTGCCAGCTGGCACTTATCAACTAACTAACTAAAAAACAACAATAAAGAAGAAGCAACGAGCATTGACTTGTTCGGTTTATTGATAATTTTGATAAGTGTTGACGACACATATTTAATTTTGTCAAAACAAAAAACGCAGAGAGAGAGAGCTAAAAACAGAACGCGCTTTTAGTTGCAAACAGTTTTTCAACGACAACTAGTCGTATTAGTAATATACATAGATAGTGAAAAGCATGTCCAGCAGCAGCGACAGCAGCAGCAGTCCAGTGTTGAGTAACGTCTGGTGTCCACTGCTGGCCAAACGTGAACAGCAGCAACAACAACAACAACATGAGCTGAAGTCGTCACATCACGTGCCAATTAGTCGTGTGCCAGATTGTGGCACTTGTATGTGGCAGGCAGAAGCTTTGTCCAACGTTGCGGAATCATCATCCGAGCATTATCTGCAGCTAATGTCAATGGCGGGCAAACGCGTTCAGCTGACCCGCCATCATCATCAGCAGAATCAGCAGCCACGTTCCAAACCGCCACAGAAGCCACTCGATTTGCCAGCATCATCCTCCACTAAGGTTAAGGCATTGCCCTTATCGCCCCCTTTGGCCCACAACATTAGCGTGCACATTGTCAGCCTGAGGTTTGACCCACATGCGCCTGACCCACAGCTGCCAATGGACAATTTTCAGCCAGCTCCTGCTCCCGCTCCTGCTCCTACTCCTGCTCCACTTACACGCGCTGACAGCCAGCGTAAGTTTTTATATATTTTAGCTATACACTATAAATGAAGTACATGTGAAGGGATATGCATTTAAATAAGTTATTTTTTAATTTTACTGTGATGATAATTTAAAGTGTGTTAGAGAGTTTTATTCATATACAATTTCTTTCCAATAAAGATATATCTTTTTTATCAAACTAAAAATGAACTTAAACTTCTTGAAGTGAGCCTGATTGGGGGCTATTTTCAAGAATTCCGGATTTACACAAAACGTTCTTAATTTAAGAATTTTGGTTTCTGTTTTGAGAATTCCGGCCTTAACGAACTTATGACATCGTTGGGCTGCGATTTGAGTACGTTGGTCTTGATTTTTTTTTCGGTGTACTTTTCGTAGACTCTAACTAGGTTTTTTACCATGAATCATTTTCTTTGTTAATCATGATTAACATTGTACTTTTAATCAGTTTCTAAAAATAGTTGACAGGGTTCAGAAGGTTTTTAGCAATAATTAAACAGAAACTAATCAGAATGTGACATGTTTTGATTTACACGTTGAACTTTAGACCCATTAATTTATATTTTAAACAGTTCCTAATCGAATATTCATTTAGAATGTTTATCAAAAATTTGTTAGTTCAAAAACTAAATTCAAAATTTAACTCAGAGTTAAATTATTTATGTTAGGTTTAGGTTAACCTTTTCAGACAAGTTTTCTGCCTTTCTTTCTTTACCTTATCTCAAGCACCTCAACTTTTAAGTCAATTGTCAATCAATTGCAGCACAGATAGCTTCTATCACACATGTATCAAATGTATATAGTAATGGTATAATGGTATACCTGAAACAATCACTCATGTAGAGTATCTTATCTTCGTTGCAGTGTTGACAGCCTTTTTGCTTTCTTTTCTCTGTTTTTTTCGACATTTCTTTCTGGACAACAGTTAAATTTATTTATGCCTAATGTTTTGGTAGCCAACACGTCTACACAATTCTTAGCTTGGCCCTTTCCCCATTCCTTTCTCACTTTTTCTGCTTACGCACACACATACATAAATCATTGTGTGTGTTGTGTGTGTGTTGTTGTGCCTCTAGTATTTAGTATGTGGGCTCAAGTTTTTCTTTGGAGCCACAGCTGTGAATAAAGTTTTCTTTCTCCACAAAGAGGAACTTCTTCAGTTTAATAAATAAACAAAAAATATTCTTACTTATATTTGAATTTCCTCTCTCTTTATTCACAGGTCAAATGCTGATCAAATGGCTCATTTCGACGCTGCAGCAGACTTGCTCTCCGGGCGGCATCCTTTGGAGTCAGGAGTCCTTGAATGCAATGGCGCTGCAGTTTTGTCACAATCTCAAATATGTTGGCGTACTCAAACAGATCTCCAATGAAAGCAGCAGCAGCAGCAGGAAACAGCATCCGGTTTTAGTGTAAGTTCAATGAACCCTTCCAACACGGGAAATTGGTCAACGGGCGGAAGTTGTCACGGCGCTAACGGAAATGGAGCGACAGTGCCACGCCTCCTTTTTGTAACTTAGTTTAAGGGAAAGAGAAAGGGAGAGAGTCATTAGCTATTGATAAGCTTCTGTAACTGGACCTCAAGTTAATGTTCTCTTCTGTTCTACCCCTCTCTCTCCTCTTCTTCTCAGTGTGTGTGCAATTTTCTCTCTATGCTTCTTCTTCTTTTACTACATAAAAATGAGCCGCAAACTTTTATGCCGGAAATTAGCAATTCCATTGCTCTGGCACAAATCGCAATGCACTTTCATTTTAGCCTATGCTGTGAACGGCTGTTTTATGTCAGCTGCAGCAACTCCACCCAACCCCCTTCCACCCTTCCACTCAACCCCCCTCGTTTCCGTCCTGCAGCTGGTGACGAGCCTGCAAGTGTCAGAACTTGTTAAAACTTTGCCGTCAACTCTCTCTGCCCATTTTAAAGTTGGCTAACAGCACACAATTTTCAAGCCTTTTTTTCTCTATGCTAAATTATGAAATCATCAAACTAAAGTGTCAAAGGTTTCCGCTTGTAGATACCCTGGAAGCACAAAGAGCACAAACTCAACTGATATCAAAATTCATTTTTTCATTTCTTATTTTTTTTTTATTTTTATTTATTTATTTAATTTATTTTTTAAGCGTTTAACAGCTTGTAAAAACTTTAACTGATATCAAAACTGAGGCTGGATTTTTTAAAATTTATTTTTTACTTAATTTTATAATTACTAAATATTAAAGCTAAGCTCAGCTGGATTTTTTTTCATATTTTTTGTTTTCTAACTTAAATTTGTAGATACCCTGTTAGCACAAAAAGTAAAAAATCCAGCTGATATTAAGATAATTTTATATATATGTGTATATTTTTTTATTTTCCTTTTTTTATTATTTTTTATTTTATTTTTATTTTCTTTAGTCTAAACTTACGAATAGTTTTATGCAACTTAACTTTTAACTCCTTTCAAATAGTTCCTATATCAAGTACAGGATATCAGGTCACCAGGTTAAGGGTTGAGGGGCTTGAGGAGGTTACTTGCAACAGCTGTTTGCTTGACTCTCTTACTTTCAACGTGTGGCTGACTAATGGACTATGTAATACGTTTGCTTTTTGGCAAACAGTTCTCCTCCGTCTCCTCCGTCTCCCTCCTTTGTCTCTTCTGCCTCCGTTGGCTATCTAAACAAAATCTCGGACGCTTTGCTGCTTTAATTGCTGGTTAACCTAGGCACAATTGGCAACCCAAAACTACCCCCTCCCTCCCTCCCTCCTCACCCCCTCCGCTCCCCTCAAACACCAGAGCTCGCTTAAGTTACCTTGATGTTAGCTTTTCTTTGGCTCTTACCTATAGTTAACGTTAAGTGTTATTGGCCTGAAGACATTACACAGAAGAGAAACGTGTATAGCAAGAAAGAGAGGGGAGAAGAGAGTGAGAGAGAGAAAAACACGCACTAACAAATAATCAAGCACTCGTCTTTTGGCCCAAATTAGTTTAGGCCAAAAGTTTTAGCCACAGCAGCTTAACCTCAAATCCCTCTGAGCTTAAGTCCAGCAGTAGGGCGGGGTGGGTGGTTGATAGGGGGTGCTAGGGGGGTGTGTTTAGGTAGTGACGCCAAAAATGAGCAGAGAACAGAGCGTTAAGTGATTTTCTATGTGATGATACTTGAGCTCTCCAACCAGATTATGATATCACAAAACTCTTACTTCCCTCCTACTCCGTGTCCTGAAATGTCCTGCGTGTCCTGCGTGTCCGTTGTCAATGTGCGCGTCATCAAGTTTAGTTCGGGCAAAAGGCCAAAAAGAGATTTCTCTCTCTCTCTCAGCTTAAGCTTGATTTCCATCCCCTGCTTCTCTGTTTTAGTATTGTTGTTGCAGCTCATTGAAAGTTTTGTGCGTTTTTATTACTTTGCCGCAAGTTTAGCGTTTATTATTATTCCTCTTCTTCTTCTTCGTTTCTTTGTGTGTGCATCGCATCGCGAAATGGAAATCAAAGAAGGTGGGAGGTGGGGGAGAGACAACCTTTCTTCTAAGTTAAGGATTTTTAAACGCAACGAAACGTTAAATAGTTTTTATTCCAGGGCATTAACTAAGTTTGGCTTTTAGCGACTGCCAGAAATTTGATTTAAGATTAGAAAAACTAATTTGAAAGTATTTGCTTAAATTTTAGATGAGGGATTTAGTGGAAAAAAAAAAAAAAAGAGATTTTATAGCTGAATAAATAATATAAAGTTTTATAATAAACTTATAATAAACTAATGAATGTAAATTCTTAATAGATTTATGTGAAATAAAAGTTATTCGTGGGTGCCACAGAAATCCCTAGTGAAATTCAATTCCGCTGAAAGCAATTCCGTTTGCAAATTTCTCCGAGCGAACTTTCTAAATAACTCTATTAAACCAATAGATAATCATAAATATCATAAGAATGTAGACTTAACTAAGCTTCAGTCGATTATTGTTGAGCTAAAACTGTATTCGTTTTACTATTTCACAAAAATACAAACGAAGATTTTCTTTACTCTAACTAAAAATCATTAAAATAGCTACTCAACCTTTAGCCCAATTAAACTTAAACCCTTCTTCTGCTAGCTTAAATCTCCCACGTAATGCAATTAAAAATTGAAATTCAATTATGTGGCGCCATTTCACACGCACACACTTCAGTTATCCAAACACACACACACACACACACACTGTCACACTCCACCCACATACAAAGCCACATGCCGCTAATCATTTCGAGCTGATGAGTTGAGGCATCATCCATTTGGGATGACGAATGTAAATCAAGTGCAACAGCTGCCACAAACACACACACACACACACAGCTTACTAAAGTGTGTGTGTGTTTGTGTGTGTGAGTGGGCGTGGTCACGTTATCACACTTGACGCCATTTG
Organism: Scaptomyza hsui; assembly: GCA_018152825.1. Taxonomy (NCBI): domain Eukaryota; kingdom Metazoa; phylum Arthropoda; class Insecta; order Diptera; family Drosophilidae; genus Scaptomyza; species Scaptomyza hsui. Next base: position 2,283,785 of record JAECXO010000280.1, read on the forward strand.
CTCAAGTGTTGGCACTTTGGCATTGCCAACAAATTTGCATGCTGTCTGAGCCCTCTTCCCTCTTTACACCGCCCCCCCTGCACTTAAGTCTCCTGCTGGGGAGCTGGAAAGCATCCTAATCTGAAGCTAAAAACCCAACCGAATCTCACGCATGACAACACAAAATAGGTAAGCAGCAAAAAGTGCAACAATAAAACAAAAAGTGCATGAAAAAAAAATTATAAAGTTGAGGCAATGACGAATTTGAAATGCTGTACGAAAAAATCTTATTATTTCAGTCGAATTCCGTATAGCGAACATCCATATAACGAACTTTTCTATATTACGAAATTATTTCGAGAGCACTGGTTCAATTTTCAGTTTTCTCTCCATATAACGAATTTTTTAAATAACGAAGTTTTTTCTTGTCCCCTTAAAATGCGTTATATGGAAGTTCAATTTTATATCTACTATATTAAAAGTTCATTCTCTACTCTATTATTATGATAAATATAAGCTTTTGTAATAATCTGCAATATCTTTTGCATACCTTAAATCAACACCAACTGCATCTCATAGTTATTGTAGCCCAATTCTTCTATAAGGTATTTAAAACTGACTTTTTACCCAAAGAAGCAAAATTGTGTAGCATACTTTTATGCTTAAGCACAACTACAACAATAAGAACAACAATGACGTGTGCACAATTTAAAGAACTGAGCTTTTATAGAGTTCAGAGTGTAGTCAACGCCCAGGGGATATAGAGGGGGGGGGGCAGGTCGGATGGCTTTTAAGCTTTGTCGCTTGGCAGACACTTGAGACCCCGGAGCTCAAAGGGATGCACTCCAGCTGCAATTAGAAGTCAATGGGCTAATACAAAGTTTATCTTCTTTCTTTACTCTATTCCCTTTCCTCTGCCTGCAGCCCTATGAGATGTACCAGTGGACGCACACGGAGCAGCCAACCACCTCGCTGCCCCTGACACCCGGCAAACTGGACAAAGTCGCCGCCTGGCCATTCTCCAGCACACCAGCAACAGCAGCAGCAGCAGCAGCATCCTCCTCACAGAAACCCTACGAAGGCAGCTCCTCCACGCAAATCCTGCGCAAGCGTCTGCTCAATTGCGCCACCTTGGCCGAGGTCCATGCCGTGGTCAATGAGCTGCTGAGCAGTGTGGATGAGCCGCCGAGACGTCCATCCAAGCGTTGCATCAACTTCACGGAGCTCATCAATGCCAGCGAGGCGACCATCTACGAGTACAATAAACCCCAGGATGGGAAAAGCTTTGCGAATGCGGAAAGTCAAACGGATGAGGAACTGTGTCGCGGCTCCTGCAAGTGTGCCGGAACTCCTCCTGCAATTGCCGGCGCAGCTCCTCCACCACCACCTCCTCCTCCTCCCCCGCCACCGCCACCGCCACCAGCACCCGTGCCCGGTCAAGCAGCAGCCGGAGGAGCACCACCGCCGCCGCCACCGCCTCCACCCAGTGGCTGCGGACCACCCCCGCCGCCTCCACCAGCACCGCCAGCACCACCAGCCAGTTCCGGCAGCATGCCACCACCCCCTCCACCGCTGAGCACCTCCAAGTCGGGCACAGCTCTCTCGCCAGCACCACTGCCAGATCCCGCTGAGGGCAATTGGTTTCATCGCACAAGCGGTAAGTCCAATGAGAATCCACCAAGAAATCCTTGAACTCATCAGCTCTTTGCCCTTTAGTACAACGCAAAAGCGCCGTTAATCCGCCCAAGCCAATGCGTCCTCTCTACTGGACAAGGATTGTGACATGTGCGCCGCCAGTTCCTCGTCCTCCTTCAGTGGCCAACTCCACGGATAGCACAGATACGACCAGTTCGCCGGAGGAGCCAGCTGCTCTAGCCGTGCCGCCCTCAGATCCTACGCCCGCACCAGCTCCACTGCCGCCCACTAAAGAGATGTGGACAGAGATCGATGAGACGCCACTGGACAATATTGATGAGTTTACCGAGCTCTTCTCACGCCAGGCCATTGCGCCGGTCAGCAAGCCCAAGGAACTCAAGCTGAAGCGCGAGAAGTCCATCAAGGTGTTGGATCCGAAGCGCTCGAGGAATGTGGGCATCTTCTCCAGGAGTCTACATGTGCCCACCTGTGAGATTGAGCATGCGATATATAATTTCGACACTTCTGTGATTAGTTTGGAGACGCTGCAGCAGATCAGTCATATGCGAGCGACGGAAGAGGAGCTGCAGAGGATCAGGGAGGCGGATGGCGGTGATATACCCCTTGATCATCCCGAGCAATTTCTGCGCGACATCTCTCTAATCTCCATGGCCAGTGAACGCATCTCGTGCATTGTCTTCCAGGCCGAATTTGAGGAATCTCTGACGATCCTAATGCGCAAGCTAGAGATCGTTTCTCAGCTCTCGCAGCAGTTGATGGAGAGCGAGGATCTCAAGCTTGTCTTCTCCATAATCCTAACGCTCGGCAACTATATGAACGGTGGCAATCGGCAGCGTGGTCAGGCAGATGGCTTCAATCTCGATATTCTTGGGAAACTGAAGGACGTCAAGTCCAAGGAGTCGCACACAACGCTGCTGCACTTCATCGTACGCACCTACATAGCACAGCGGCGCAAGGAGCTGACGCTGATGGAGATGACTTTGCCCATTCCAGAGCCGTCGGATGTCGAACGTGCCGCCCAGCTGGACTTTGACGAAGTGCAGCAACAGATCAAGGAGCTCAACAAGAAGCTTATGGGTAAGGTTTTATAGAAATGCAAGAAAGATGTTTCTAATATACCCTTCCTCTTCGGCAGCTTGTAAGCAGACCACAGCTCTGGTGCTGAGTGCATCCAGTGGGAATAGTGAGCCCTTCAAGTCCAAGATGGAGGAGTTTACGGCAAGTGCGGAGAAATCGGTGGCGAAACTGAATCAGCTAATCGATGAGTGCCGTGATCTCTTCCTGGAAACCATGCGCTTCTATCACTTCTCGCCGAAGGGCTGCACTCTGACTTTGGCTCAGTGTATGCCCGATCAGTTCTTTGGTTATTGGACAAATTTCACCAACGACTTTAAGGACATTTGGAAGAAGGAAATTACGAATCTAAGAAATGAAATGTAAGCAGAGACTTTTAAAAATTGTTTTCGCTATTTAACGACTTTATTATTGCAGCATTAAGAAACCGAAACATGTGCCGGTGGAAAATCGTCGCGAGATCTCCGTGAAGGAACGGCTTTCATGCAAAGCACGCGTGCGACGCAGCAAAAACTAGTTGTTAGTCCAAAATTAGCCGTAACTTTGCTTAAGCATTACATTTATAATAAAACAAAAACAACAAACTTCTCAAAACATTCGAATTTAAAATCATACATACAAAAAATACTAAATAATAAATTGCGCTACATTTTTGTCAGACTTTGCAACACTGCCGTCTTGTTTATAAAATCGCTCGACCACCACTTTTTTTATCGACTTACCATTTTGAGTAAACAGAGAACTGACTGCAAAACTGGCGCGCCGCAAAACAACAAACGTTTTAATAACAATAACAGTATGTCGCATCCGAATACAACGCGGCGCAAGCATGTGCTCAAGGAGATGATGGAGGATGACTACTCGCTGCCCACCGAACAGCAGCAAATCGTGCGTGTCGTCAGCAGTCGCGGCAACAATCTACACGAGGTCGAGGCGCCTGCACTGGAATCGGATAACTTTCTGGGTGAGCATATGGCTGTAGTAGGCGTTATATATCAATTGATTGCATTGTATTGTTTTCCTCCTGTAGTTTCCATGCCCAACAAATTTCGCAAGAATGTTTGGGTGAAGCGCGGCGATTACTTGCTCGTCGAGCCCATTGAGGAGGGCGACAAGGTGAAGGCGGAGATCAGCAAGATTCTAACGCCCGATCATGTCAAGGAGTATACAAAAGCAGGCGTTTGGCCCGAACGTTTTGCCAAGAAAGCGGTGCAGGCGCCGCCAAAAGGAGAAACAGATTCCGATTCTGATGAACCGCTCTCCCCAAACACAAATCGTCCAGTTAACTTGGAAAATGACGAAGATGATGATGAGGAAACGGATGAGGAGAGTAGCGCTGAAGAAGACTGAAGTTTGTTTTTGTGCATTACAAAAGTTTAGCAATGTATATTTTTTAAACAAATTATTTTCATTCTCTTTACTACATATGTATATAAACTAAGACAGAAAAAAAACTACATAAATTGTTGTTCTTGTTGCTGCTGCTTTTGTTAACAAAACTGGCTTGCAAAAAGCTTAAAAAGCCTACGAATTAAAAGCGCGCTGAGATCTATGTTTTGAGTGCTTTTTAAAGCATTAACTTTTTTTGTTTTGTATAAAATTCTATTCCTGTGCATCACAGATCTCAATGTTCTCTTTTTGCTCCTCCACCTCCGCGGCTGCAGTCGGCTCCTCTTGCAACGATTCATGCTTAGACTCCAGCGCCAATGTTGAGGGTCTTGGTTTCGTAAACGGAAAATTGCTCAAATCCTCAAACTGTGGCGTATGCACAGCAATCAAATCCGTTTGCGTGGAGCTTGTGTCTCGTGGCTCAAAATTGTTATAGTCAGTGTCTTCGCCATCGGAGGAATTCATGTGCTTGCGCAAAGTATCTGGAGGTAAATGACAGACCATGCTCAGACAATTGACAATGGTGCCAATGGAGCTTTGCAGCTGCTGCACCTGATCCGTAAGCATTACGCAACGTTTGGCCAAATCACTGACCAGTGATGTCGAGTTTTGATCGAGACAGACTTGTGTCTGCTGTTGTCCCGCATTGCTGCTACTGCCACCACCAGCATCCTCAATAGTGTTGTCGGCAATGGCGGCTTGTTCACCCTTGGGTTCCATGGTGGATACCTTTTTCCACAGCGCATTGATGGCCTGCATCTGCAGCTGTTGAATTTTGCGCTCGTTCTGCAACTGCGCCTTGGTCAGCACCATGTCCTTGTTGAGCTGTCTATTAAATATATAGAGTATTAGATAAGTTTGATAGTTGTGTTTCAAGCTGCACTTACTCTATGTATTCGTGTGTGCGTTGTTTGTGCAGCTTCTCGGCAATGTCTTTGGTTTTCTTGCGCGTGTGATAGCCACGCCACATTTTCTGTATGGTCACCGCAGAGGATTCAGTCACGTGCTCTATCAGACGATCCGTGCAATTGAGACTATTGTTGTCCAGCTGCTGTTGCTGTTGTCGCTGTGCAGCCATTTTCCTTATGGTCTTCAGTTTCTCAATATTAACTTGATCGCCATCATCATCGGTGCTAAAGCCACCAGCATCTGTGCTTGTCGATGTGGCAGTGGTATTCATTTGTTGCTGTTGTTGTTGTTGTAAACGTTCCGTTTTGCGTGGACTGCTTGCGGGACTCTGTATGCGTCGCATCTGTGGACTACGCACACGCGGCAAGTTGAGTTTGTTGTCTGGCGTTTAAATATATAAAATTTACATGTTTAAAATATGACAGTTTAAAGTAATTTCAATTAGCTACCTTTGTTCTTGTTGCCTTTGGTTTTGTGCAGCTGTGCGTTAAGTGCAGTCACTGTGACACGCTGGGCAACGGCAGCGGGACAGACGTCGGGACTCATTAGCGTCTCGGGCACAGGCACCATTTTGGAGGCAGCAGCTAGGGGACCACCCGCAGGCGTCTGACCAATATAATTTTGTTCTGTGGTGGGGAAATCAATACGTAACTAAAATATTACATTATTATTGATTGCCACTCACCGTTGTAGGGATTTGGCGTTATGTTGCGAGGCGTTGATTCCGTTGAGTTGTAAGTTTTGGTGGTCACACTGCTGGACATTCCAGACATGCTGGCCAGCGAGAAGTTATCGCTATCGTTCCGAATGTTTTCTATTAGTGAGGTGCTCATTTGCAGTGCATGGTTTGAGATGCCGTTGTCGCTGCTTATGCTAGTATTACAGCTGTTGCCATGATAGCTATTTATCATGGATTCGGGTGAGCCCTGGCGGCCACTCAAGCGCGTAACTGTAAAGAATACAACAATTTACAAATGCTCTTTTTAATGCAGTTTTTTTCTTACAGCGTGGCGATTGAATGCGACTTGTTGGCTTCTTGCGATGGGATGATGGCGATGTGCTGGCTGAGCTGTTGGCATTGTCCAGTATCTCCTCCTGTAGCTGGCGCTGATGGTGCTGCGCCTTGCTCAGAATCAGCCGCAACTTGCGATCGTTTTCATTCTCCAGCGCCTTGCCCACAAGCGGACACACAGAGCTCAAGTATTTGGCCAGCGGCGCCTGTTCGCCCACACGGAACTGTCGACCACGTCCCTGACTATAAAGCCACTCAGCCTTAAGGCTCTCAATAGGATCCACGACATAGCCATCAATAAACTTCAAGCTCATGCACCAGTTCAGCACAAAGGGACGATAGTCAAAGCCGCTAAAAACCAAATAAAAGAGTATTTTAAAAAAGTGTTCAAAATTCACGACTAGAGCAACTTACTCCGTGCTGTTTGGTCCCGTCAAAGTTACACACGGGTTCTCCGTAATAGAGACGCTTAGCAGATTGCTGAGATGCGACAACGTACAAATCTCGTTCAAATCGTTAATGCTATTCTTGGCCAGCGTTAGCGTCTCCAGCGAAACGGGCAAATACTTATCGCACTGGCGCAAATGCGTCAAACGATTGCCCTGCAAGTTGAGTTCACGCAGCGAGCGTAAATAGGATACATCCGAGATGCTGCCAATGCTATTGTCCGCCAGATTCAGTACCTCCAGATTCACATTCGTATTCAAGTGCTCGATGGTCTTAATGTTGTTGCCCTCCAGATTGAGCACGCGCAAATGAACACATTCCTTTAGTCCCTCAATGGAGAGTATGCCGTTGAAGGAGAGATTCAGTTCGCGCAAACAGTGCAGCCGACAGACGCCATACATGCGTAGCAGCTGGTTTCTACTCAGCGACAGCTGGAAATACAATATATTTAATTGATTAGTTTGTGTAATAAAGGGTATGTTGCATATGTACCGTTTCAATCTTCTGATAGGAATCAATATTATCTATCTTTTGCAGCTCATTTTCGTCGAGGATTAACTTGCGTATATTCTGGGCATCATCCTGTTTTGGCACCTTCTTCAATTGCTGCTTGGATAAGTTTAGCGTCTGCTTTTCGCTGCAGCTCTCGTCGCCTGCAGGCAGACAAAGGAGAAAATTAAATGAGTTCAGGAGAGTATGAGAATGCGTGTTCAAAAACACTGATGAAGTCATCGAGTGGCAGGTGTTGGGGTGGTTCTGGATGGCTGCAGTCGCTTGAACATCAACCCCACCCCCACCACCACCCTCAAAGTAGGCTCCAAATAGCAATGCACGCCACAGACGCCAACACAGCAGAACAACAAACAACACGGATATGTACACTCAATTAGAATCGGAATGTTTTTTTTTTCTAAACTTACCGCTCATTTTTATAGTCCAGAAATTCCTTTAGTTGTTAACAATTGACTAACGTAAGCCAATTGGCAGCATTCAGTAGCGTCCGCAACGAAAAATCAATGTTTGGGAATGCGCGAGCCCCCACTTCTTTTGAAACCAGGGATGCATGCATGATGGCAATAACATTACCACTGTTATTAACAGCATGCAAGAATTGTTTAATGTTGTAATTTGTCTAATTTTCTTGCGGCAGTCTTTATAATAATATTTGGACAGGCTATTTATTTTTATTGCCACACGCAGCAATAATATAAACACCATACGATGTCACCAAGTATCGATGCTTTTTCTGCATTTAAATGCTTATGACGGCTGGTCATACTATGTATTAGTGTTTTCAATTACTTTTAACGAAATGGCGCAATTATTGGTGTTAAGTTTAATCAATCCAAAAATACAATACAATACATAAACTACAACGATAATAACGATTTAAATGTGATGTTGAATGTGAACACAATCCATCTTTATTGTTTCGGTTCCGGCAGCAGATTATATTTTTGGTATATCTCGTCTATAAGGTCCGGTACACGCTCCATATCCTTCAATATGCTTATTTTCTCCTTCAGATTGTTATAATACAAGCGTTGTACCCGACGTATAATGGGCGCCATCACCTGGCAGGTAATTAAATCCCTTGCCGTTACTAATGTTGCCTCATTTTCTAAACCATCCCCTACTTTCTGCTCTGGCACAGATGGCAATAACATCTTGGTCTTCGGATTCTCAACCATGTGATCAGCAATTTGAGGTTTGTTGTTAATAGATGGCTTCAGCTGCTCCTGGATTTGAATCTGCGTACGCACCGTATCACGCAAGATTTCAGCGCTCTTGCCCGATATCACAGTTTTGAACGATTTAGTAGAGCTGCTTGCAGAGTCTGTTGGCTTAAGGGTTCCGGACTCAATAGCATCTCTACGGATTTGTGCCTGCAGATCAGCAAACGTCATCGCGCTGGACTTCTTGCCATAATTGACGTTCTCATACAACACACAGTTTCCGCGCGAGGACGGCTCGCCAGAAGCCAAACGGTGATCACGCGCCAAACGAAGAGCGTAATCAAAATCGAAACATGGTTTTGGCGGTTGAGCTCGAGCCCGGGATTGTACAGCAGCCGGCTGCTGCTTTTGTGAAAAGCGCATTTCACGCGTCGGATCTGCTAGGGCGCGGAGCAAGCAAGTCTCTGTGGTTTGTGGCAACACATCTTTGGAACGGGAACTTATCCGACGCTTCTCCTGTTGCGCCTGCTTGCGTGCGACATCCGCTTGTTGTTTAAAGGACGCCAAATGTTTCTCTTTCAGTTCCAAGTTCTGTTGCTGTAGCTCCAAAGTGAGTTTCTCAAGCTGAATGGGGACTTGAAGTTGGATTAAGAAGTAAGTTTATTGCTTCATTTACCTACCTCTCGGGCATGATGTGATTTGTGCGTATTTTTTTTGTTGCTTAATGCGAACATTACAAAATAAGTTTTATATTACGTTTTTCAAATGAATTTAAAATTTTTGACTTTGTGATTCAATAAGTCGTATGTTTTAAATGAATGTATTCGACATTTACTGGAAAGCTTGTAGCTAGTTTAGAAATTTTTGAAAAATTGTTAAGTCAGCTTAACAAGTTCCGGAGTCAGTTCAAAAAGCTGCAAAGGATTTTCGTCACATTCTCTCTTGCACCTCTCTGAGACGCTCTCTTCCCTGTAAAGCACTTGGCTCAGCAGCTGGGGTTTTGAGAGCATTTGGTTCTCAGTCTTTTGCTGGCTTTCAACGTTGTCGGTTGTCGATTATTTTCTTTCGTCCGAACGTGTCTCGATTTTAGGCTATTCCGCTGCCCGTGTCCGTTGCTGCCACTTCTACTACTACTACTACTACTTCTACTATTGCTGCTGTTGTTGTTGTTGTTATTGCTGTTGTTTTAGTTGCTGCTGCTACGTCGCTCCCCGCTCCTACGCCTGTGTACAACTACTACTAGCTCTTCACATTGTCCCCGCTCTCCGACAACAAAAAAAAAAAAAAAACCCGACCGACCAACCAACCAACCAACACAGCAGCAGCAAACGTGTGCCGCGAACGCCTATCTCTGTGCCTCAGCCGCAGCCGCAGCAGCAGCAGCAGTGTCCGTGAGTGCGTCTATACGAGCAGAGCAGAGCAGAGGCAGCAGCCTGTCTGTGTGTGCGTGCGTGCGCGTTTGTGTGTGTGTGTGTGTAGGCAAATGTTGAAAGCAGCAGCATGGCCCGAAAAGACAGCACAAAAAAACGTTGCACACTTTCGGGCGCACTGAATAATGATTTTCGTGTGCCCGCTGCAAAACAAATGCGAAATTTAAATTGAATTTCGTTCGCTACCACAACAAAAAAAAAAAAAAAAAAAAAGAGAGAGAAAAATATCTACTAAATACCAATGCCAATTAATTACAAAATGTGTGAAAATGTGTTTCCAATAATTACAAGTGCTTAATGAAAGGAAAGAAAAGTCAAGCAACAAAACGAACGTGGAAAATATGCAGGCAGCCAAAACGAAATCGACGCTAAAATACAAATCTGACATTGGCAGGAGCACGCAGCACACACACCAGCATACAAATGTACACACACACACACACACACATACAAACACACACTCGCATACATATATGCAGAGGCGACAACAGCCTGCGTTCTGTGCTCAACATTTTGGCCGATGAATGAACTGACATAAAACTTGACGAGCATAGCCAGAAAAGCGCACACACACACACACACACAGCTACATACTCTTACATAGACACACTGAGCAACATTTAAAAGCACATAAAAAGGCAATTTTCGTAGATTTCTGCGTGCCCTTGTCAAAGTAACAGAAATCGAAACTTCCCAATTTTTTTTTGGTTGTTTTTTTGGGAACGTGCCGCGCATTTGTTACAAGAACAAAAAAAAAAAAAACGAAAGCCCAGCAGCAGCTGCAAATAAGTTTTACACACAAAATAAGGTGGGTCAAGTGCAAACAAACAAAAATAAAATTAAATAAAATAAAATAAATTCTTTTTTTTAAACTAGTTGTGTACACGAAATGTTGCCGCCCACAACACAAAATTTATAGCATGCTTTGCAGCGCGCTGTTGTTGTTGTTGCTGGTGTTGCCAAACTAAAAATAGAGCAGCGATTACAGCACTCACACACGCACACACATGCTTACACACCATTATGCATATATATTTACATACACGTACATATGCAGCGCAGCATAAATCATAAAGCTTTGGACAGCTCAAATTGTGGCCAAATGTCAATATAACACTTTAAAGTGGAGCCACTAAGTGAGTGGGGTGGAGGAGGAGGGGGGGGATGTACATAGGCGAGCCCAACGTGCATGCTAACAAACAAATATGCTCACACGCACACATTACATACATACACACATATGTATATATGTGTGTATAGATGGTGGAAATGACAGGCGGGTCGGGCAAACTCCTGTCTGCAGCAATTTCACTTCCTTGAAATCCTTTGCCCAACAACAACTCACACTCACGACTCATTCACTCTCACTCTTGCGCTCTCGCTGCGTCAGCTTACTATGCTGCTCTCTCTATCTCGCTCTCTCTCTGCGCGCAGTCGCTTCTTTCGCTCTCAGTTTTAGTTCCAGTTCACAGCGCTCAAAAACTCTCCCAGTCTCGTTTTGTTCGCTTGGCTCATTTGTTTATTTTTAGTTGCTGTCATAGTAGCTCACACACACACACACACACACACATAGAACACCCACCTACGCACACACACATGCATATTGTTTGACCACTTGTATGTGTGTGCTTGTATGCAATTAAGTTGCAGTTAGGCTTTGGGTCATTATTAATAGTAGGAGTATAGCGCACATCTAAAGTTATTCCAAGCTGCGCTCGTCTCGTCTCCATGCTCAACAACTTGGGCCAGCAGCAACCAAAATTAGAAATGAAAGTGGTTCAAGGTCGGGCCCGAGGCACATGCAGTAATCAAATAGCGAAACGAGGTTGTTGCACCGCCCGCCCCATTTGAGGGTCGCCCGTTGGAATGTAAAATGGAACTGCAGTACAACAAATAGAGACTGATCTAGTTGGGAGAGAGTGTGTTAGACTAAAATCTATCCTATAGCATGAAAATGTTCGTAACTCAAAATAGCCTGTAATTATTATTATTTAACAAAGATTCAAGAACATTTCACTTAGCCTAAAACCTGTAAAACAAAAGCCAAATGAAGAATTGAAACAAAAGTGAAAACGCCATGCGGCATGTTTCGGACAAGGGTAGGAAATGAAGGAAGGCGGGTCACGTTTTTTGGGTACAAAGGCGAAGGAGGAGAAGGAGGGGTGCTTGCTGCTTCGGGGACTTTGGGGGCTTGCGTGTCGCGGCATTCGCGTCCATGACATGTCGAGGCCTCCTTTTTTACTCCATGGAGCTCACGTGTCAGGTGAGTTCATGCCGTCCGTCCGTCCGTCCGTCCTAGCGGGTTCCTGAAGGTGCTACATCAGAGGGGGGCAGGCAGGGTGGTGGAAAGACGGAGGTGTTCATTTCAGCGAGACGCGCACAAGCACGTATAAAGCAATGATATGCATACACACACACACACACACACACACATGCATAGCACGCTAAATATCCCGTTAGGAGCTTACGTAAGCAACGCCAGCTGCGCCCGAAAAAGCAGCCTATAATTATTTCTAAGCACCTTTTTTGGGAATTAACAAGCGTTAACGCGAATGCTGAAAGACAGAGAGGTAGAGAAGGAGAATGAGAGCGTGAGCTTAATGATTCCTTAATAGATCTGTCAAGAGTATTTCTTTAATATATGATGATACAAATCATATGCGAGTTCTTTTTGTAACCATTAATAAGTGTTGAAGATGAAAGGCTGGGAATATTTAAAACTAACATTTAATTTTAAAACACATTACGATACAATAAGCTTCAGGAGAAGTAATTGAGCTGTAGATTTTCCAATTCCGATGAACGTGTATGCAGAATTTCCGATGAAGTGGGTGAACCATCAATCGACAGATTAATCGAACTACTCGACGAGAAGAGATCTTGTAAAGGGTGTTCGGCTTTTTGGCTTTGTTTCGACACCCTTGGCGTCGGGGTACGATAAAAATGAGTTGCACGCCTCTGTGGATACAATTCACCCATGATCAATTTCTTCGAAAATGAACTAGTAACATTACTTTGAACTTTGCTTTATTTAGTGTACTTACTTTTCTGGGATCCATAGTAAGATATTTTTTTTTACTTTTATACTTGGTTTTTAAACAACCGAAATTTCGTAATAACTAATGTTTTAAAACTTCGATCAAAGCTTGCTTAATAAATAAAAGCAAAGCATAAGTGAGATAGGAAAAGAGCTAGTTTCAAACACCACAAATGCTTTTTCAAGGACTCTAGGCATTTCCTCTAAAAAGAATGTTCTTTTAATGAAGTGGCGAAGAAAACACATTTCTTTTATGCATTTCTAATGAAGACGATGCTATTAACCTGAATGGGAATCAACTACTTGACGCCTCCTCATTTCCTTGCTTCCTTTCGCTTCTCATTTGGCAATGTTTGCTGCGCCGCATTAATTACCCGGTCGGTATAATTATGCTGCTTCAAGTGCAAAGGGCATAATAGAGAAATAAGTTGAAGTAATTATTATGCATTATGTTTGTTGGACATCGGCTAAAGTTGTAAATCGAAAAGTTGGCAGTTGACAGCACAGCTGCATTTGTTTTGTTGTCGCGCTAAAAAGGATGCTGCATTTTAATTGAATGGCGCAAATGGCGCGACCCAAAAACGGAAAAGCAATGAAGTCAGCATAAGCGTAAGGTAATAATGCCTGGCCTCTCCTTTGACTCCTTTGGCATGTCTGCTAATGAAATATTCATTCCAAATCGATAATTCCGCAAACAGGCGTATGGGCAACGCGGCGGCATAATAAGCAGCAGTCAACCCAACCTCTCTCCTCGCCGCACATCTTCAGCGCCAGCCGCATTGAACGTCGCCATTGAGAATTGAGGACGAGAGTCAAATTGTCTACAGGCTGTTTTGGCCATTCTCTCTCTTTCCTCACCCAATAAAAATTCCAATATTTTTAGGCTAAACATTTATACGCAGTTGTTCTAGGGGGCAAAAGTCGTTGCCACAGCGGCGGCATAAATCGCGTTGATTCCAAAGCTGTTTATGCTGCCTCAGTGCACACGTGGTCAGGTCATCGTCATCATCATCATCATCATTGTCGGGACCATAAACTGAGTATGTGAATGGAAAACGCTTAAGCGCATCTAAAAATACATTGTCTAGGATATATGGTTAGATATAAAGTTGGGTAATGTAAGAGATATAAAAAGATGTAGCTAAAGTGCATCTATAAATTAGCTACGGCTGTGAAAGTCAGCAGTTATTTTGGACAACAGAAGAACTTCTTTTAAGTTATAACGCTTCATTCTGAGCATTTAAAAGATTGATTTTTCTATAAAGAATTGACAAAATAATGATTATACGCCATGTTGTAACAAAAAACCCTTTCCTAACTTGGAAAAACAATTCAAATATTTAAAGCAATTATAAACGCTAGCAATTATTTAACATAAACAGCAATTTTGAAAGTCTGCCACAATACTTGAAACCACAATTTATCAAACAAAGGCATGCATGGAGTAATAATCGCAATATTAATACACACACCCAACACACACACACACACACACACAGGATATATGCACATATGTTTAATGCATTGCATTGGACCCTCGCCCAGTTTTCAGTCCCATTTTCAAGCCCATTAGAAATTCTATTAAAAGTTATTTACGTTGCAACTTTCGGTCCATTGAATGCGGCATAAGTATGAGTATGAGTACAAATATGAGTGTAGTATATACATATACAATATATAAAATGGGGAGGTCGGTCTACTTGTAAATATGAAGTACAAAACTCAAACAAAGGCCGGGCCCCATTGTCTATGCATGTTCATAAATAAGAAATGCAGCAACGTTGGCACCTCAACCGAAGCCAAACCCAAACCCAAAACCCCAGCCTAGTCCTAGCCCCAGCCCCAATCGAAACCCGAAGCATTGACAATAAATTTGCATGCGAAGCACTTCCGCTAGGTGGCGGCACTAGTCAGGAAGCCCCAAGTCCAAGTCGGTTTATATGCAGATGAGCATAATTGATTTCAAATTGTGCAAAAAGCCAAAGCGAACTCAAGTTGTGAGTGTGTGTGTGTGTGTGGAGGTTATAAATTGATTGTTTGCAACTCAAGTGCTTAATGCCATAAGCATGATGCCTCAATAGATAGCGCACGTCTCCGCAGAGAAGGGGTAGAAAACAAAGACGTTGCCGATGATTACCATGTTGATTACGATGATGATGATGATGATGATGTTGATGGTGAAAGATGCGATGAAAGCTGAGCGCTCTCATTAAGCACTTGATGCAGGCGCAGCTCACATATATGTACATGCATATATATGCAGCGATAACAGCTATGAGATAAGCAGCCAGCTGTCAGGCAAGCAGGCAGAGATGCTGCGACAGCCTCGCGCCTCAAACTGGAGCAAGGACAACGTCGACAGCAACAACAACTTCACATCAGCCAAACAACAACAACACAAATGGATACATTGCCTTCAGTCGCATAGAGTTGGGACACAAGTCGTGATTTTCCTTCTCGTGACACGAAGCAGAAGTCCTAATCTATCACGCTTCCATCTCTACTATCGACTCACAAATACACACACACACACACACAAACTATGAGCAATTCCCACAGTTACTGACAGAGGACATATGTACAGGCAGGAAGGCAGGATCTGGTTGTGGCAGGTTCTCCTCAGCTGGTTGACTGGCCAGCAGCAGCAGCTGCAACGAGTCCGAGTCCTTGTGCTGCAACTACAGTGACAGCCACCTTCATTTGTGTCCTGATTATGACAACTCAAGGAAATGCGGCCTGGCAAACATGCAGCCATGGAGCTTTTGGCATCGCTCGAAATGTACCGAAATTCTCCATGGAGTCAGGCTTTCATGCAGGCATCACAAACAAACACACACACACACACACACACACACAATCATAAGTGCTTTGGCGTCTGTGTTAATTGCGACATAAAACGTATAAGAAAAAAAACCATTGCATACGCGCAGGGGAAATTCCATTTTTTGCAATATGGGGAAATCAATTTAATTTTATTTCGAGTTGGCAGCCAAATGTGACATCGATAGCAACAGCAGCTCCTCAGTATCATAGACCAGAATTAAAATAAACAATATATTTGTGGTTTATGTGAGAAGGTTGACGTTTTAATGCTCTTTTTCTTCTATATTTTTTTTATTGAGAAGAAATTGTCTCGATTCTTTTGGCTTATGCAAATTTCTAGCCCCAATTTGTATACCTTTGCTAGGGTAAAGGATGATTGGCATCTCTCTTAGGGTCACGACATAGTCTCAAATGTTGTCGTGGGCTCACATGGCGTATGAGTGACAGTTGATATCAAATTACCGTTATGGTTAGGCGCCCAAGGGAGACTAATGAGCGTTGTGGGAGTGGAAGTGGAAGTGGGAGTGAGGCGGGTTATCAATGTATGCAAAAAGACTTAAATAACTAATGGCGCATTTTATTTTTCCGCTTCATTGCAGGCAAAAGCGAATAGAAGGAGGAGGAGGAGGAGTGTATAGAGAGAGAGCGGAACAGACGGAAGGAAGTAACGCCGATTGGGAGGCATCCGATTTTAGCACGACCAGGCGACGGCAACGGTGATGTGGGACACATCCCGCAACGGGAAATGCAACAACCCCAACGTTATATACCGTCTGTATCTGATCTATATGGGACGGACGAGATAGAACTGCTGCTGGACGAGATACGTGAGCTGGAGCTGGAGCCGGTCTGCTGTCAGCTGGACGATGAGCAGGACTTTGAAATAGCTGGCAGCAGAGCCGGCGAGCTCTCGCTCTCCCTAGAATCACCATTGGGCACATGCACCTCATGGGATTCGCATGCCAACTACAAACAGCAACAACAAACGCCGCTGCCATGGGGCGTTGCCCTACACTGTGATCCGCAACACTTGAAATCGCCTACAGGGATTGTGCGCATACTTCTGGTGGTAAGTGTGTGTGTGTGTGTGACTCTTAGCCCTAACGGTTAATAAATTATATATGTACTCCTTGTAGTTATCCTCGGCCGTCTGTCTGGCCTGCGAATGTTCCGCGGGCACAGTACAGGTCGGTCTCTTTCTACTGCCACTCATTGGACGCCTCAGGCTGATGGTCTTCTGTGCGCTCTTCTCGCTACTCATCACATGCCTAATGCTCTTTCTCGATATATCGCATATAGCGCTCATGTTTCCATTTAACTGGACAAAAGTGGTAAGAAACGTTTGAAAGAGAAACTCATTTTGTGTATACTTAATATTTGTTTATTGTCACACAGAATACGTGGATGTACCTGAGTGTTGGTTTAATATTTATTTTGAGCTCCACGCTGCTTGTCCACATGGTGCTATATGCGACTGAGTATACCTTTGTATCCAAGCACTCCAAGGACACACTTCTAGCCACGGGGGTAAGCCATAAAAACCATAAAACTTAAGCAATAAACATTCATCATTAATATCTGTATTCTCTTGCTTAGATAATTGGCTATGTTTGTGCCTTGGAAGCGCTGCTGTTGTCGGGCATTGCCTCCTGGCCCTGGTCCCAGTACCGTCAGGTGCCCGACGATGCCAGCGAACTGTTTATCGAGGATCGCGAAATGACACCGATGAGTCCCATCAACAGCACCGATCTCCAGCTACAGCCAGATACTGGTCACAGCCTGGCGCCGTATCAGCACAGCAGCCAAACCAATGGCAATGCAACGGTCGCCGATCTATATAACCAACAACAACAATCGTCCTATAATCAAAAGCCTTATATACCTGGTAAGTAAATCCAATTTCTCTTGATTATCCCACTCTAAAATCTCAATCTTTCTTGCAGCCAAACGACCCAATGAGCTTAATCAGCGTCCAACATTGGGTCACACACAAACTGCACGCATCAAACCCAATCAGCGTTATCGCGAGGGCTATCATTACCAGCCGGTTGCGTCAACGTCCCGCCAGAGTCCCACATTCGTCGTAGGCGATGATCTGGGTGCCGGTCCATCCACGTCCCGTTCCAATGATAATTCTAGTGCGTGATAGTTTTTATTCCTCAACGACAACAAGAAATTTATATGAAAAACAACAACAAAAAAGAAAAACACAAAACTATAGAAAACTTTGTCCACTAAAAAAAAAAAAAGAAAATTTCAGCGTTAGAGAAAGTTGAGGTTGCATTTTGGTCAATGTAAAAGATACAAATTGTTGATTAGTTTAAACAATAAAGCAAAACTCGTCAAGAAGTGGAAAAGCATAAAAAAAAAAAAAAAAAAAACGCAAGCAAACAATAATAAATTTAATATCTGTGTGTGTGTATAACAAGGTAAATAACGAGCAGAACTTTAAAGAATTTAAAACAGGATGAACAAATTGTATGACAACAAAATGAAATTAAGCTAAACAAAACAAAAGAAAGTATATTTGTCGCATAGGACTCGAAAATTGAACAACATTTGGTTAGTTGTACACTATAATGTTAATGAAAAAGGATTGAAAACCCTATATTTGAAAGTGAACAGAAAACAAATTGGCAACGCTTTGGGCCAATTGCACAAAAAACAAAACTATATTAAAAACGATTCACAACAATTTTTCGACAAATTCGAATGCAAGCAAGAAAATAAATTTATGAAAAAGAACAGTCGCATACAATGAGCATGGAAACGGAAAATCAACTTGTTATAAACGTAGTTTTGCTTATTTTTTAATAAAAACAATAATTCAAGAAAAGTGTACTGACGATTTTTTTTATGTTTATTTTTAAATTGTTAGTCTTGTTTTAACAAAAGCGACTTCAAGTCAAATTCTCACAAAATGCAAATAACTATCAAATTTCAATTTAACTGCTGCTGGTGCTGTTCTCTACTTTAGCCCCAGATCCTTTTCGATGGTGTGCGAGCAGACGGCCATCATTTCATCCTTGACCTTCAAGAAGTTTGCCACAGCCGCTGGCTTTCGCCTCTGGCCAGTCGCCCAAATCACGATAGATGGGACGGCAGAACTTCATGCGGAAGTTGGAGTTGGCAAACTCAATGATCTCATCCAGACGCTTAATAAGGCGTGCACGTATAATCAGACGATTGAGACGGAAACGCACCTCGGCGTTCTTGGACTGCTTCAGATTGTATGTGCTCTCCAGCAGCTCAATTTTGCGTTCATTGAGCTCAACAATGTCCTTGCTCTCAATAAGTTTGCCCAAGAAATCAATAAGTTGGTGTATCGATATGGTCTGCTTAATGTCCGCACTCTTGGCCAGCTCATCTACAGTCTTGCTGTTCCATTGAGATGCCAGTTCCTTAGTTACGTTTGAGAGGGATTCATCGAATCTATAAAAACATTTTCAATGAATTCGTTTACTAAAAGGCACATGTTAAAACATACTTGGGAATAATTGGCGGCATTCCCTCGCACTTGAGCCACAAATCCCAGTCAACAACACTGAGCTGATCTTTCTGTTCCGTATCCTTGAAATAGTCATACAGTGCACCCTTAAAGTCATCTGTTACAATCGATTTGTAAGCAAACTTCTTCAGGTAGTCGCGCAAGAAAGGGCTCAAACACTGCTGGACCGCCAAGCAGATCCTCCAAGTAGCGCAGGAAAGTGGAGCCCTTGATGTAGGGAACTGAGGAGAAAGCATCATCGGGTCCACAGTTGCTCAAATCGACAACTAACTTGGTAAGCTCCGGTGTGTCAGATAGTTGAGTGCGCATCTAAAAGAGGGAAGTAGAAAAGATAAGAAAATTGTTTTAAAGAGTGGATAAACTTATCTACTCACACATTCCTGCAGCTCGGTCAGATTACTGAGCATACGGAAGTCCAGCTCCTTGGCGCCCTGCATGCGTCCCACAATTTTCGACTCCACAAACACAGTGAATCCCTCGTTCAGCCAGAAATGCTCGAAGTTCTTGTTGGTCACCAGATTGCCCGTCCAGCTGTGAGCAATCTCATGAGCCACCACATTGGCCAAAGACTTATCTCCGGCAAGCAATGTGGGTGTGACAAAAGTCAGACAAGGATTCTCCATGCCACCAAATGGAAATGAGGGAGGCATGACCAGCAAATCATATTGCTTCCACACATAGGGACCGCACAGATCAGAGGCAGTCTTAAGCATTGTAGATGTTTCAGAGAACTCTTCGGCGCAGGCATCAACAATTGCCTCTTCGGCCCACACATTTGAGTTCTCGCCCAAAGGACGCGACACAAGTTTGCCAATGGCAATCGCAACCAGATAAGCGGGTATGGGCACCGACTGCTTGAAATGTGTCTTGCCCGGCTCATTCTTGTCGATTATAGCACTCATGAGGGCTGTCAGCTCAGTGGGATGCTCTACAACGGCATCGTAGCTAAATTTCACAGCTGGCGTATCCTGGCAAGGCATCACGGAGCGCGCATGGATGGCCTGGCATTGCGAGAACATATACGGATGCTTCTTGCCCAGCGTTTGGGTGGGATTCAGCCATTGCAGTCCACTAGCGTTGCTAGCCGTCTCGTAATCAATGCGCACGTTAAGACTACGATTGGAGATATGATTATAAGTGAGTATTATTTACAGGTGTTATAAAGATTAGCTAGCCGCTTATCGCACCTGCCCTTTGCCGTGCCCGCGGGCAGCTCGAGCGTCAGCTTCTGTCCCATATCGGGCACGGGATCGCTGATGAAGTAATTGATGGGCAGCTCAGAGCCGCCAGCCAGCAACGTGGCATTCTTCACATCTATATCACGCACATCAAGCAACTAGAAAAGAGGGAATGATGGTTATTGGAGTTTCAAAGACACAATACCATTGCTTACAATCTTCTCCAAGTTACTCGACAGCACATTAAACTTGTGCAAAACACTTCCACGCAGTTTTGTTGAGTCGAAATCCACTTTCCAATTGATGGCGCTGTGCTCGGTGGTAATAAGTTCCGGCTGTGAGTAGGAGCTGGGATCAACTGTGCCTAAACGACCCATGTTGCGTTGTTGTATCTTGTAAATGGGTAACAATTGCGATTGATAATGGGGCAGACGATGTGTCGTGCACAATGTTCGACTGGAGACTGCAAAACAAACGAAAAGTTATTGTTTAGTATTTTTCGAGTGTCAGATAAGTGCGACAAGACAAGAACGACTCCTATGTTGGCTTTACAGCTGCAGTTCTTTCAAAATTCTCACCAGCTGCTTGGCTCTCTAAATATTTAAGACGCAGTCAGATGATCACACGCTCAAAATATGCATGGGCGCTGTTAAAATAAAATGGAGAATAAATGCAAATCACTGCGTCGATTGCCGGCAATAGAAAATAAATTGGCAACCAGGGATGCTGATGTGCTATCGAAAATGTATCGATGACAAAGCTTTAGTGTGGAGGAATTTATGTGCAGTGAAGGCGATTTAGCCTTTTTTTTGCTTAGATTATTCGTGTTCGTGTCGATAAAGCAACAGGTTGCTTTCGGTGGTGTTAAAAAATAGTTTGTTCTCGTTGGCGTGAAGGCAAAAGTTTGTTCTCGGTGTGGATGGTGTCTGGACACCTTTTATTTATTTAGATTATCCGTCGTGCTCGTGTCGCTTAAATATCATTGTGTTTGCGTTGGCGCGAAAAGAACCGTTAGTTCTTTGTGTAGGCGGCTATTGTAAAGATACTTTTTTTTTTAGATTATCCGTCGTGCTCATGCCGCTTAAACAACAATTTGTCCGCGTTGGCGCGTAAACAGTTAGTGCTTGTGTACGGCTCCATAAATACACATTTTTAGATTATCCGTCTTGCTCATGAAGCTAAAACAACAGTTTGTTCGCAATGGCGCGTTTACAGTTAGTTCGCGGTGTGGGTGGCGACTGCATATAAACACCTTTTTCCAAGAGTGTACAGAAAAACAAACCGGCATTTGTTTACAACAACATATATTTCGCTTAACAATACAATTGAATGGCTGCCTTAACGCAAAACATAATCCTTGGGATAATCCATAATCGCTGGGAAATTCTCCAGCGTCTCCTTATCAATGTGATCCAGCCGCTGTGGCACTGTGCGAGGAGTACGTATTTGATTCGTAACATTCGCCAATATTTCTTCAGGCACTTGGTCATCGGCAAAGAGATGCAATCGTTGCATTGTGTGTCTGCGTTGCAAATTGCCAGTCATCGAATTATACACCGCCTTTTTCATGACCAGGGTTGGATCTTTTTCGTGAAGCTGCCAGGCCAGGGTCCAAGAGGCACCGCCCGGATAGCCAGTGTGATGGAAATAAACGCGCTTAATCCACTCATCGCCAGGCAGCGCAATCTCTTTGGTATTAATCAGCACCACATGATCGCCGCAGTCATCTAAAAACAAATGCAATATACATTTAGACTTGATTGGTGCAAAACGTTAATAATCTAACCTAGAGTGGTGAATTTTGCTTGAGATTTCTTCATTTCACTGCAAAAGCGCCCTCTCACGACCGGCTAAGGCTGCACAACACTCGCGCCGCTTGTGACGTAATGGGCGCACAAGCTTCAACCGAAATTTCACGCGTTTTCACTTAAAACTACTGCAAAACAGTGAAAAAGTGGGTGCTACTTACTCATTGGATGATATATAGGCTTGTGCAGACCCATCAGATGTGTTTTGACCAGTCGAGCGGACTCAAATGGATTTTGCCAGGTGCAGTCGTAAATGTGCCAGGTGCGCGCAAATGTCGCCCATTGCTGCAAGTAATTGGTAAGTTGTTTGTTGCTATTAAGTCACTGCATTTCATAAATACTAACCTGTACACGCTTTGCTATTGACATTGATCTGTATATTTAATAAGACTAATTTGAAACCAGCCGAAACAAGCAGCTTCGACTATTATTTACATGCCTTTCAGCTAAAGTTGGCTGCGTGCAGTTTTTGACTCGCTTAAAGTTGGCTGTGCGCAATGTTTGACTCACTTAAAGTTGGCTGTGCGCAATGTTTGACTCACTTGAAGTTGGCTGCGTTTTAAAAGTGCTGCCAATCAAAGTTGAAAGATGCAGCACTTACATTACTGCAAATATTTTTGCGCGCGTTTATTTTGAAATTTAAAAATGAAATGAAAATTCGAAACACAGTAGTTGATGATTTTTGTTATTTATTTTCGTTTGTAATTTCATTTAAACATTTTCTATAGTTACTAAAATTACTTATGCACTGTTTATTATTAATATTATTTAAATATTATTGAAAATACATTAGTTGTTTCACGAAACAATTTATTAAACATCCTTGGTACGTTCGCTGCCTTACAGTTTGCATTCGTTTTATTCTATTTACTCTTTGTGTTAATGGAAATATATTTAAAAAACTAACAAATAAGTCTAGATTTAGTTACAGTTTCTCACTTATATACGTTTCCATGTTTTATTCCTTCCTTCACTTTTCATTCCTTTTCAATACAATTTTTCATGAACTTAACGTAGCTGCTTTTGTTTTTTGTTAATTCGATTTACAACTGGCCAAGTGCGTTTTTTAAAGTTTAGTTTACTTTGCAGTTTCTATATATATACCATATAATACACACGAGGTTTTTTTATAGTCAATTTCTCGTTTTTACTTCTTTCCATTTTGGTTTTTTATGTACGCATATGAATTTTGTGTTGTTTTTATTTGTATTTTTTTTTTTTTTTTGCATTTTTAATGAAAATATATATATATGCATGTATTTATATAAAAGTTATGTACAATTTGTGTTTAATGAAATTCCCTACTTGACGAGTGTTTTTTTAATGCGAAATTATTGTTAAAACTTTTCAAGTGTATGAGCATTTTTTGTGTTTTTTTTTTCTTTAAAGGTTTTTGTTTTTTGCGTAAATAATTTAATGTGAAACTGAACAACAAAAACGTATATTACATAACAAAGAAAACGACAAAAAATAAAACTGGAAACTGTATTTGTAACTGTTCTCCACCCGAAATCCCGAGCCCACAACCAGAATCAGAGAACCCAAGTCCACGGGGGCAGAGACTTAAGTGCTAGGAAGGAGCCTGGCCAGAGACCCTAGGTTTTAAAGCCAGCCAATGGCCAATACAGACTAATTACCTTTTTCTTTTGGCACCGAATCAAAAAAAAAAAGGGTTTAAAAAGTTATCGCAACATTGCCACAAAGCCCTTGAGCTGTTTTTTGGCGCTGTTTTGAACAGCAACCTGGCAGCCCTGAATTCGCATTCCGCATTCCGCATCCACATCCACATCGTCGTCGCCATCACCAGTGAAAGTTGGAGTTGCGCTCAGAGGACAGATGCCGGCGAGCCGGTTACTTTTTGTAGCATTTGCATTAGCTGCTCCGTTGCTGACTGATTGACACCAACACCAACACCAAGACCCAAGCCCATTGGACCCACCATTGGACCCATTGGACCCACCGCACCACCCACTGCTAATGACGGCGGCGATGAGATCGATGTGGTTGCCGATGCCGATGACGAGGACGATGGCGTCAGCGCCAGCTTCGATTCTGGAGCAACGAAAAGAAGTCTGTGATTAGATTCGGTACGTTTAGGTCTATGGACTGCCTTGCATACTGTCATCGCTCTCCAGGTATGTCACATACGAGTCTGTGCTATCCGGATGATGATGCGACGTAATGCCCGAGTCCATGCTGCTGCCAACCGTTGGTCCGTTCATTTGCTGCCCGGGCGCTCCGCCACCCGGATGTGGTCCCTGTCCCGGATGCGGTGGCAGCACCGGCATTCCATTCATATCATAGCCGTGCATCTGTCGCGTGAGAGTTTTATCAATTAAACCGGGTTTAAGCCAAGTTTTTTCAGTGCTTACCTGATTGACCAACTGTTGAAATGCGGGCGTGTGCGTATTGATTGCCCCATTGCTGTCGAGATCGGCGTGCAGGGCAAAATCGCTTAAGGCTTTCCATGGCGGTTGATATGTCTGCACATCCAATCCCTGCAGATTCAATGGCGAATCGTGTCGCACCGGCGAACTGGCTATCATTGGTATACCCTGCATGGCGCCATAGCCCAGTTTGCGACCCTCCTGTAAAGTAAGTAAAGTCTGTTTTGAAAAAGTTCCATTCATTAAAAACGAAAGTTGAAGCTAACCTTCTCCTGTTGCATTTGCAGTTTCATTTGGATGGTCTTCTTCTTGTCCTTGCAGCGCTTGTTCTGGAACCAGACGCGTATTACACGCGGCGATAGACTTGTCATCTCAACCAGCTGCTCCTTCATGAGCGCATCAGGTCGCGGATTAGCATTGTAGCAGGTTCTAAATACATTTGGATTAGGATTAAGATTAAGATTTCGATTTCTTTAATAAGACTTACCTCAGCGTATGCAGCTGCTTCTCATTTAAAACGGTTCGCACTCGCGTCGGCTTGCCATCCGATGGACCCGAGGGACGCTTTTCCCTAATACTTTTGTGTGAGCCCGATTCGCTGCCAGAGTCTGCAAAGAGAGTTACGAAAAATATATACGTATGTTAAAGCATCGGTAATTTCGTCAATACGCAATCATTTGCTATTTTTGCACACGCTTTGAAGTTTCGCGTTGATAAATTGCCTTCCAAAACACAGGCAAAATTCCAATAGACCGCAACCAAAAATAGCAATGAGTCTCTACCCCCTACCGCCCCTTGCTTTTGTTTCAGTGTAGAGATCAAAGAGGCTGTGAACGGCACAACAATTTGTGTGTGGAAAATTGTTTCATTTGTGGATCGTGACTCCGTAATTAAGTCCGTGTTTCACAGCACGCTCAACAAGTGTTGTTATCGTTATCTAATTTCGATAGCAATCTCATCGATGAATGCACAAAAGCAAGCCGCTTTTGATGGAACAAAAATTTGGCAAAATCAAAACTTTTATACAAATTAAAGAGTGTGACTGTCACGTTAAATGGTGACTGGAAACTGTGACTGTGACTTCAAAGTGCCGCAATTGTTGTACAAACACTTTTCGGTTAGTGAATGGAATGGAAACTGCATGCCGCATTCGAGTAGAAAGCAAACAAATGTGTGTGTGTGTGTGGAACTATGAATGGGCTCGACTCGATTGATCATCAGACGGATCCATCCATCCGCCAAAAGATTCAAGTTTGAATTCTCAAGAAGTTGTCAATGTTTGCTCGCCTGAAATGCTTCAATGCAACTCTGAGTTTTTTGTTTGCCTCGCAGCAGCGGCTGAAAAAAGCAGCTGCAGTTTTTTTTTTCTACCTATTTTTGCAAAATTAGCAAATAATGAGCGTAGTCGAAGGGGGTCAAGAAGTAAAATCCCTCACTAAAAATCCCTTCTACGCCCATGATCCTTACTATAAAAGCTTCTCTATATCACTTTGCTTTCCTCTCTCTCTCTCTCTCTGTTCTTTTCGGAGCCCGCACACGAGCTTTGGAGGCGACTTTGACAACACCGCCAGCATGTGTTGATAAGGTCTGTTGTACTTGTTGCTGCCCCCCTTTCCTTACCGTACCCGTACCCATTCACCATGTCTTCCCAGTTTAAACAATGAGATTATGTTGACGATATGGTTTGACAATTGTCGTACATTGTTTGACGTTTGCCGATTTCTATTGACACTTTATCGCTCTTACAAGGATGTAAGCGTTGTCTTTCTAAGAATAAAACACGCTAACAAACTCTCTTTGTGCCCATGCCGACCCATCCAATAGTACTATATACGACTCCAATTGTCTAATTCTATTTTAGCCTAATTGGGCTAGACTTTTTTTCTTCAATCAGTGTGCGAATAAATTGAGGTCATGGTGATAACACACGAGTTTACTAAGAAGGCAATTCAATTTAGGCTAATTGAGTTGGGCAAAAACAATGTATTCAATTTATTTAATTAGGGTTTTTCAAGATTGGAGCTTTGGCAAATAGAATCTACACTCAAAACAACCTGAAACCTCTCAATAAACTCAAGCCCTTTTCAAACTAAAATTCACTTCAACCCCTCGAAAAGAAAAACTCAATTAAGAGTCAAGAAGAAAAACACTCACCTGACATTGAGCCCAATTCGCTGGAATGGTTATTATTGCTAAGATTTGTATTGTTGTTGTTACTACTGCTAATGTTGTTGTTGCTCTCCACAGATGATGATGTTAGACTACTTTGCGATGATTTCTCCAGCACATCGTGATCCTCCTTACAATACAAGGCGCCCGCATCCCGCAACGCAAACTCATCGCCTACAAAAGTGAAAGAGGTAAGTAAATATTATTTATTAATAGTGGTTTAAGAGGGATTTGGTGGGGGGTTTACTCACCTGGCAGCAGTTGTCGGGCACACGCTGAACAACGAAAACACTCGATGTGAAAGATTTTCGTTTTTGCACGCATCACAAAATCATTTTTGCTAAAGGAGTTACCGCATTTATCACATTTTGTACCAAATAACCTGTGTGTTTAGATAGTGGAGAAAAGGGAAGAAGAAGAGATGGTCTCATGATTAGATCCAATGTGAAGAATATTTTTTTTTTTTTTTATGTAAACAGCCTTGAATGGAGGCAGCAATCTTTCTTTCTCTACTCTTTATGACTATTAAAAAAACATTTTAAAAAATATCAGCAAGAAAGAAAATCAATAACAAGCTGTGACTATGCTAGACTTGTAGTTACCCTGTAAATAAAATTAGGAATAATATTGTCTAGCTTAAGAAGAACTTCTTTTCAATTCATAACATTCAAAGAAAGTTCTTGTAAATACAAAATTTTATTAGTTTGTTGATTTGTCAAGCTGCACATTATGTTTATAGGGTATTCAATAAACAGAATAAAGGTAAAGGTCGCCTCTTCGTCGGTTGGTTTTTGTGGCTGCTGTCTGTTTGTGTTTTTGTGTCGGCCGCATTGAACATCAATCATTTGTGCAAGTAAAGTGTTAATTTATAGCTTTGCACGTGCTAATCAATTATTCAAAGATTTGCATGGCAAATAGTTGGAAGTCGCGACGACTGAAACACCCGCCCCTCCCCCCTCTCTCTATGGCAAATTTGTTAGCTATCAAAAAGTTTATTGCACGTCACACATTTGGCAATGATGAAAACCCGTGAGATGGCAAACAGTCAAAAACAAGCTGTGTGTGCTGGTTTTTAGAATGCCGCCTCAATGAGATTTGTTGGCTGTTTGGCATGCTCCATCTAATTAGCATGGCTAACAAGTGTCGACTGCAACAATTCCACAAACAAGTCGCATGACCAAAGTCAACTTACAGCTGCTTAGCCCGCTCTCTTTGTAGGGTATCCGATTTGTCAGCTTACTAATTTTTACAATTATTACAATTAGCTCATGATTCTGAACAAGTGGAAAATATTTAGTGTGGTGCTAAACAAAACGCTATTTTATTGAGGAAATAGTATTATTGAACCTTTCCGCATTAGAATCTGAATTTTTTTATTGAGGCTAACTGGTGGGATAAATTATTTGAATTAAATCTTAGAAAGCTTTTCTTTATGGAAAAATAATATACATATATTTAAGATACTATCTCTCTATTGAAATTATGCTTTAGCAAATAAAAAAGTGTCATTAGTTCTTATTAGCGAGTCTCCACTGTATTGCACATAGCTTACATCACACTTCTATTTTCTGCTAACCTTGAACTACCTCACCTACTAGTTCTTTTGAACAATTATGGACACTCCTTTGTTGTACAGTTGTTAGATATGTAGCTTACCTAACATAATCACGCTTGCA
Source organism: Scaptomyza hsui (assembly GCA_018152825.1). NCBI lineage: Eukaryota > Metazoa > Arthropoda > Insecta > Diptera > Drosophilidae > Scaptomyza > Scaptomyza hsui. The sequence goes on from JAECXO010000280.1 coordinate 2,311,943, forward strand.
ATAGGTTTTGCCATCGCGCACAAAACACGTACAGCTCTCGTCCAGAAATTGCCTGCATTCCTGGCACTTTAAGCACGCCGCATGCCATTCCAGATCCGGCGCAACTCTCAATATATACTGATCGTGTATTTGGCCTCCGCAGCCCACGCAATGCGACAAACGTTGTTTTTCTGCAAGAGAGAAAGTAGGAAAATCTCAGTTAAAAATGTTCCATTTTCGTAGCTGACTGCTACGACACGTGCACTTAGCTGTCTTGGCATACTGTTAACAGCTGTTTATTATGCAATTTAAAACTCATGTACTTGAGACATTTGTAAATATGTTTTGCCGACGGCATTTTGGCAAGCGTTGGAAACTTTTTTGCCAATTATGCGCCTCGATTTCAGTTGTAAACAAATAAGCTTAAGTCGCAGAAACAAAGATGGCGCTAATTAACAAACTGTTATCAAATAATCCCCAGCCAAAAAAACGAGAGAAAAACTTTTTTGGTTGGCAGAAACATTTGAAAAATTCATAAATCTGCCACGAAATTTTATTCAAGTATTTAAGTTTGTAAGCGAAAAAAAAACTTTTGCAAAGCTTAGAGTTGGGCTGGGTGCGGAAGAAAAAAAATCAATGCAATCATTGCCACATTATGTGCGCATTGCCAGTGTTGCCCATCCACATTTTATAAGTACGTATTTGTGTGCACTGTAATCCAGCGAAAAAAAAGTTTTGCAACAGGAAAAAACTTTTTTTTGCCTGTTGAAAAATTAAGAAAAACTTTGACGCGCGTTTAGCACGTTTTAAATGTTCACACACACACACACACATGGTGTATATAATATTTATGTATCTGTGTGTATATAGCGAAACACACACGAAGCTTTGTGGCTGTTTCCTCTTTGTATCTTTAAACGTGGCTGCGTATCTCAGCTCGTTGTATCTGTATCTTTGTGTGTATGTGTGTATCTTGCGTATCTTTCGCACTCGCTGAATCTCTCTCTGCACATGAATTATTTATAAAGGCGGAGCAGACAAGTTGCTGCCGTTGCCCCGTTTCTCATTGTTGTTGTTCTTGTTGTTGTTGTTGTTGCTGCTGTTATTTTGCTGTCTTTCTTTCCTTCTGTCAGTTTTATTCCATTTTTTTTATTTTTTGGCGTGCGCTTTTTTTTTTTTTGCCTGGTTTTCTCGTTTTTGCTGGTTGTATTTGTTGCTTTCATGCTTCCAAGCACTTCAGACGCCAGCATTTACTTCCATGTGCAACCGCCCCCCTCGTCCCACAAACCCCAACCCTGCGCTCCCTTTAAGCAGCCTTAGCCGGCCTTCAAGCCTGAAACTTCAAGCGCCCAGCCTTAGCCTTTATTTTTTTTTTTGGTATTTTGCGTGGCATGTGCGCTTTTTTCTGCCATCGCTTCCCATTCGCACTCAAGCGTTTACTTTTGCTCTCTCTCACTCTTGCTCGCTGACTAAAGCTACCCTATATAACAGTCAGTCATGTGCTGCTTCTTCTTCTTCTTCTTCTTCTTGTTCTTGTTACTGTTACGGCTCTTGTTGTTGTTGGTGTTTTGTGCGTGGCCACCATTTTTCTTCTGCCCGATTCCTCATCAGTGTTGGCATTTTGGCTATTTGATTGCTTCCATATTAATTGACCTTTTTTTTTTGATGAAAGGCAATTTTTCAACAAGCTTTAAATCACAAAAAATGCTTTGAACTTTAATAAAAAATTATTGACCTCTTTTTTGATCAAAGGAAATTTTTTGAACAAGCTTTAAATCACAACAAATGTTTTGAACTGTAATACACAAATTTATTACCTATTTTTTAAGTTAAACCATTAAGGTACCTAGGGCAATTTTTTCTAATTTTTATTACATTTTTTAAACCTATTTTAAAGTGTTGGCAACACTGCTGGAGATTATTGTTGCTTTTTTGGACAGCTTCTTTTGTGTACAATTTCTGGCTGCGTATCTTTTGCTGACTGACATTTCGCATTCATTGTTTGTTGCTCGTATGTGTGTGTAGGTGTTTGTGTGTCTGCCTTAATGATCCTGCGCACTGCGTTTTCATTTTTCTTTTGGGGCACGCACACACACACACACACTATCATACACACACACACACCGCAGCCATTACGACTCGTAATGGGAATTTAAGCGCAACTCCAGCGCTTGTATCTTTTTTCCGCTTTTGCGGCATATCTTTTGCATGTTGCTGCTGTTGCTGCTACAGCTGCTGCCCCCCTCTCCCCCACCCACAGAAAAAACCGCCCTCGAAAACTCTTGTTGGGGGTTGCTGGCGTTTGGGGGGTTGGTTTTTTCCGGGGGTATTTGGCGCGTCGTGGTCTGCTTGCAACATTTTTGCGTATTTTTCGGCGCATTTTGCGGCACACTTTGGGGGCAATGGCAAATGCAATTTTCTGTCTCGTGTTTGTCGTCTATAAGGGAGGCGGGGGGTAGGGGTAGGGGTGTATTGCGTAGTGAGGTGTGACAGGCAAATGTGGCTGCGGCTTTTTCACTTTTAAGCATTGCAGCAGTTTTGCATTTGGCATTTTGCAGCATTTGCCAAAGCTGCGCTGTTCAACTTTTTGGGCCACATTTTTGCCATATTCATTTTGCTACACCTTAAAGTTAAATAAAATATATCAAAACTGTTGTTTAAAAAATCAACTAAAATTAGTCTCAACAATCCGACAATCTCATCAATCTTGAAGCGCGTATTCAAGTTAGCGACTGTGGTAAGAAAATGTTATGCCAAAATCGTAGATAAAGCGTTAAGAAATCTACAACATGAAGCTAGTAGAAAAGTAACTCAAGCAACGAGTTGAGAGAATTTGTATCTTTTTCTGGTCTGTGTGTTAAAACTCGTATCTTGCGCGTTTAAGCGTTTTTATCTAATTACACGAGTTTCGCTCGTGTACAGATGGTGATGGTGATGGACGAGAGAGGGGGGTGTAGTCTACTTGATGGATAGTTGCATGTACATGTTGCACATACTACGCTATATACTTTGGGTGACGGTTTTTTGGGGGGATCTCTCTCTCTCTGACTGGCAATAAACATATCAAAGGCAAATAATGAACGCCCCAAGAAGAAGAGGAAGAGGCAGAAAAAAAACGAAACAAGCTTAGCATAAGATGCGCAACTAAACCAGAGGCAAATGCAACAAGCAGCAGCTGCTTATCAAAGTCGGCAATCTTTCAAAAGACCAAAATCGAAGCTGGCCAAAGCAGCAACAACTATACAAAAATTGCAGAGACGCTGTGTTGCAACCAGTTTTAGTTGCAATGGCTGCCACAGACGAAGGAGACTCCATGTTGTTGTTGTTGTTGTTGGTGTTGTGGACAAGAGGCAACATGCAAAATGCAAAGCATCGATAAGATACGAACAACGAACTGAGAGAGAAAGAGCTTCGTTGAGACGCAACACAAAAATTATGGAAGCTCTGCGGATATGCGCGCGATTTCAAAAGCAACTACTGTTTAAGTCCAATAAGAGGGGGGCGGGGGGACGGGGGGCATGCTACCTTCTTTTTTTTGGTTTTGATTTATGGCGCATTTGTTGAATGAAAATACAAAGCGCAGCCACTGACAGTTGAAAAGCAAGTGCCGCCGCCGTACAAAAAACCCAAACTAGGAATTTCACATGATCATAAAAAAAATACTCAAACTATACAGACAACAAGATACAACACTTGGAAAAATGTAAAAGCAAAATCATATAGTTAAGTTGTTAGCAGAAAATCAATTTGGAGTTAAGGAAACATTTTTTAACACAGTGAAAAAAGCTAAAAGCTTCCGTTCTTTCAATAAAAGACAATAAAACACTTTCAATAAGGTTTCTTAAAGCTTAAAAGAAGCCAAAGATATCATTAACGAGCCATTTCTTCATATAGTAAACAACCGATATAGTAAACAACTCAATAAACATTATTTCATATAATAGATTTTTTCGGAAAATTGTATTTATAATAATAATCAGCCTACTCAAAGGTTATAAAATATTGGAATAATTGACTTCCACCCTCTGTTTCTCAATAGCTATTTTTTACAGTGTACCACAACGACTCCCACTAGTTGTCGTTCAATTTGCTGGCCGCGTGACTTCTACGAATATTTGTCATTTTTCCAGGAACGAAAGAAAAAAAAACTTCTCCCTGGTTTTTTAGCCTTTTTTTTTTTGTTGGCTTGGGTTTTTAGTGTACCTGCGCTAGCGAAAACGCTTAAAAAATTAATGATGACAGCATCACAGCTCGCTGGAAAGGAGGGAACACGTGCCGTCGGAGTCGCCTCGATGAATCCCTGAATCGGTTGAATTGTGAATTGTGAATGGTATTCGGGTCGGGTGTTTTTCGGTCGCATTTCGGTCGACGATTTTCGATTCGATTTCTCGCATTCACATTTTGACAGACTCATCAATTTTGTAGATACGAGAGTCGAACGTTTCATCCTGGCACTAACCTTCATGTTCTCCTCCCTCTCTCTCTTCCCTTTCCTCCCTCTCCTCTTTTTTTCATTCATTCGGTCTCTCTCTCTGATTAGGCAACATTCGCTTGGCCATTGTTTTGCCAGCATTGTTGCGTGGGTTGCTTTTGGCTTGCAGTAGTTAAGCTCCTCTCTACCCCTCATCCCTCCCTCCTCTTCCTGGTTGTGTCTGGTCAACTGGTCATCTGGTTTGTGTGTGTGTGTGTGTGTGTGTGTGGAAGGAAGCTTTGTGGTTTTTGATTTGTTTGTCTGCCTCGGCTCGACTGGGGATCCTATCAATTATGTGTTGTACCTCCCTCACCCCTAGCCCTACCCCTCCACCTCTCTCTTTTTCTGTGTGTGTTGCAATTTTCGTGCTCATCGTTTTTTGATTGTGTATGTGTGTGTGTGTGTGTGTTAGCCTTAAGTTGGCTTAATTAAGTGCAGTTGCTTTGACAATGACAACGTAATCTTCATTTAGCTATTGAGAGAGGGGGGGAGAGGCTCAGATCAAAAACAAAGCTGCCGCTCCATAAACATATCCACAGATACCAATAAGCATACATATTCGTATGTTTGTATATTTGTTTTATATATAAATTTGCCTAATTAATTACACAAAACACCAAGCATCATCAAAAGAGACAGAAAATCAGGCTGTATTGTAAAGCTAGTGATGGCAGCGTGATTAAAGCGTTTGCTAGAGATGGGGCAATGTGGAATTGGGGTAGGAATGAAAAGAGGAAGCTATGGATAGCTAAGAATTTGTATTAAGTTTGTAGTTAAACAAAGAATGGAGTGTATACAAATAATGAAGTTCTTAAAGATTTCAAATATACTAAATTTTATCACAAAGTTATTTTTGAAAAGGGAACAAAGCGAAACTAGAGTTTTAGACGATTTGATGTAATAAAATATTAGCAATTAAGTCTTTTACCTTTTAAATAATAATATTCTACAGTTTTAATGAATTAAATAAATTAATAAATAATAAAAAAAGATTATAAATTATTTTTCAAATGTTTAGTTCAACTGTATTAGTTCTCTAATATTAGTTGTCTATCTTTTTTTTCCTCCTTCTCAATGTTTTGCAATAGTCAAGATAATTTTTTTTAACTTCTTAAAGCTTTTGTGATTGATTTCATTGTTTCTTAAAGTGTTGTCTAAAAATCAATCAAACTGTTCGTGTCACGAGCTTCTCCCTTCCCGATGATCATCTCTCTCTCTCTCTCTCTTGAAGCGCAGTCAATATAAATATAACAGAACTGATCAATGCAAACAGTTGGCTTCGATTTCAAATCAATGGAATCAAGACAAAAACAACAAAAACAAAAAAAAAACGAACAAAAAACAAGAAGAAAAATTGAAAAGAAGCCGCCGGCTGTTGCAGAGTGGAGTCCACTTTGAAGTGTTTGATTTTGTTCGGTATTGGCCCGATCGTTGTTGTTGTTGTTGTTGCTGTTGTTGTAGTTGTTGGCTGTCGTTTTATTGAAGCCAAATTTGAATACGAGACATGCCACAAGCGGCAGAAGCTGCCAATGGCGCGACATCAAAGAGTGCCTGGACTCAAAATGGACATGGGCCTGCAACATACAATTTATGCCACAGCCACAACCAACACACACACACACACACATACAGTGAGTGCTGCAACGGAAATGACCTTTTTCAACAAAATGCCGACGAGCTGCAGTCAAGAAGTTCTGAGATGCTGCATGGTGTGTGTGTGTGTGTGTGTGTGTTGTGTTGCGTGTTTGCTTGGCGCGCAGACAGATGACAAGAGGCGATAGTGTCCAGAGGCCTGAGCTCCTCTGAGCTTCTTGTACAACAACACAACGCGAGGAGACTTCAGGCCAGACTCGACTCCAGGGCTAAGTGATGATCATGATGGGTTATTAGGCAGGTTGCGTTGACAACGCATTTGTCTTCCCTCCGCCGACGCAGGATCGTATCCGTGTGTGTGTGAGATAAGCGCGCGACATTTATTTATGGTGTTTTAACACAAGTGTCGCCACAAGAAGTGGCCAAAAAAAGGCGCCGTAGCTATGTACCCCAAAAAAACACAAAAAAGGTTCACAGAGTGAAAGCCGGCAAACGTCATTTCAATTCTATGTTTGTTTTTTTTTTTGTATTCTTCTCTCTTTTTTGAACTGACGGCTCAGCGTCAGAAATGACTCGAAAAGTGTCAAATTAACGTCAACTTCGAATCTTTCAACTTTGAAGTCGCCACACAACTCCAACTCTGCCTCTCTCTCCCTCCTCCTCTCTATCTCTACTCTCGGCCCACATCAATTTGGTTGGCAAGAAAAAAGCAATTAAAGCTAAACAACAAATTGAAATTCAAATACAAATTCGATAACCAAATTCGAGAAATCAAAATGCAGTTTAACCTTTTAAGGCCACGCAACATGTTGCAAATGCTGTGACAGGCTCTCAGACTCAAACCCCCCTCTACTCCTACACTGCAAAAAATATTGAGCTAATTGGTAATAAAAATGAGTTGACTTTAAAACCATAATTGGACATTTAAAACAATTTAGGCGAAAAATGTTTTGATTTAGTTGAAAAAAAAGAAATGAAAGCAATAATTGAGATATCTGTATTATATTTGCATTAATTGCGTTTCGTCAGAGAAATGATTTAAAATTATAAAATAAATATAATACATTTAATTTTAAGACAGAAGTCTTTCAAATTAGATATTTTCATAATATTATTTTAACTTTTAATCCGTGTTCGCATATTTGCCTTGTAATAAATATTTTTTTTATTTAAAAATGCGATTATTAATTTTTTAACTGTGTAGTTTAACCACATTTTTCACTAGTTTCATATTATTTTTCACTTTTATTTTTTTCCTGCTTTTTTTTAAATTTTATCATAAATGCGTTTGGCATATTTTTTTTAAAGCTAACTGTGAGGCTAATTAGCCAAAATTGTTTTAGCCCGAAAAAGATTTGTGCGTGTGGCTTGAGTTGAACACATTGTTGCATACAATTGTTGTTGTTATTGTTCGTTGTCTGTTTGTTGCTGTTGTTGTTTTTGCTCTCCATGGCAGGCGGCTTGTGTAAATATTTGACCTGACGCGTGTGAACTTTAACAGTTTTTATGCTTTATTTGTCGCAAATATTGCGCAAACATGAGACTGACACACACACACACACACATACACATAGCAGCTTCCCTTTACCCCCCTCCGCGTCCCACTTTTTTCATGCTGCTTGAAACAACGAAGTTGCCTTGTTTGCATTTCGGGCCTCAGGGATGTTTAAGTTCTTGTTGTTGTTGTTGTTGTTGCGCATGCGCGCACCTTTTGCACTTGAAGCAACTTGTTGTTGTTGTTGTTGTGGTGTTGCCTTGCAACATGCGTTAGCAACATACCTTCTGCTGTCTGCAGTTTCTGCAACACAAATGCAACTAGAGAGGAGCAAAAAGAAAAAAAACTTCAAAGGAATAACTGAAAAATGCAACTGTGTAATAACTGAAAAATGCAACGCTGCTTTAAAAAAAAAAAGTAAGTCAATAAAGAAGATCTACACCTTGACTTACAATTTAAAATTAAATTTAACTGCATTTATTAAAGTGTTCATCTCTAGTTAAGCTTAAATAGTATTTATTCTTGGTACTAAGGGTGTGCCCTCAAGGCACATTCCTATGCACTGTGTGTGTGTGTGTTTGTGTGTGTTTGCACCGTTATAAAAAAAAAACTTAAGACCTCATTAAAAGAGGCCGCCGCTGCTTTATGGCTGGTCAGAGATCATTTAACGCCGTCGTCTTCTCTTGGCCAAGTTAAGTCTCGTTGTGGTCCTTTTATATGCGATGCTTAAAGAACTAAATACAAGCATATATATATATATAGAGACACTATATATAAAGTCGATTACGCGCACGCAAGGGCAACAACAAGAACAACAACAAATCGAATCGAATGGAATATATTTAGTTTTCGGATCGGGTTTTAATTCTGTGTTGAAGTTGGCCTAAAAGGAAGGCCGCCAAAGGCTGCGCAGTTGTTCATGCAAATTTTAACTTCATTTCGGCTTCGTTTTGTTAATTAATTTATATTATTTTATTTGGGTGTCGTATACAACAACAACAACAACGTTCTCCACAGATCGTTGGTTCGTTCGGTTGTTTCGTTTGTTTTTGTTGTTGTTGTTGTTGTTGACATGCCTTGTGGCTGCCTGTGCAATCGTTGCTTTGTCTGTTGTTGTTGGTTTTTTCTTTTTCCTCTCTGCATCTTTGGATGAGCGCAAACGAACGACAAATTTATATTTAATGAGCTTCATAAAATTTGAATTTCAAAGGAGCATTGCACCGCTGCGGCATGTTGCGAGAAGCAGTTACCCCTCTTCACTCGAAAAATATATACCATATACTAACTCTAAAAAATGAAATTTAAAAAGCTTAAATATTAAAATAAATATTTTTTTGAATAAAAATAAATTTATAAGGTGGACTTTTGTGTCGGTTAAAATTTTGGTTTAGATTTGGGAATTTTTTTTGTATACTAAAAAACTCTTTTTCTTTTGTTTCTGCACTTAAGTTGCAGCAATGCAATTTTTTGTGTGTAAAAATAAATTTATTAAAATTATAACTGAATCTAAATACAATTTGTAATTTAATAAATATGAGCTTAAAAGATAATCAAATAGGGAAAACTTTTTTTGCAAAATAAATAAGAATAGTTTTTTTTTAGCAATAAAAATCAAATTTAAAATTTGGTTTTGCGATAACCGGAACACGGCTTATTAGCTCAAAAACACTTTAGGAATCACTACAAGATTATCGATTTTAATCGATTAATGAAAAATTCCCAAAACACAGAAAGTAAAGTTCTTTCCAAAACCTATGTCTAAAAAGAAGAAAAGTATCTATCTATCGACTTAAATCGATTATTAAAAAATTCCTACTTAATCAGCTATGGAACCAAAAAAGTGTCTCTAAAATTTATCTATCTAAAAAGTAAACTCATCATATTTCTTTCAGTGTTGCCAGCATTGATAGCACACTCTTCACAATCCAAGTCCAACTTCAAGTCCGATTTCTACTTCAAGTCGTAGTCCGTTTGTGACTGAGTCAAGTCTTGGGGCCAATGAAGGTATATAAATTGCTGGTTTTATGGCGATTTAAGTAGGCCTGCTTTATGGTCTTGCAGTTCAGGTCCACCACATCAGAACACACACACACACACTCCGTCACACCTGATGCTATGATTCATTTGGCGCTGTGTGGTCGTTGCTCGTCCACAAACATCAACGTTGTTGTTGTTGTTTTTGTTGTTGCTGTTGCTGTTGCAAGAGAGACTTATTGCTGCCCACTTAGGCGACAAAACGTTGTCCGAGTTCTTTACTTCCTTTACTAAATTAAGAAGAAGAAGATGAATCCAAGTACAAAACAGATCTGTTGCAACTTGTTCAGCGAGTTTTTTTTTCTCACCTCGGTTGGGCAACATTTCAATTTGACATAATGAGCCACATTTTGTTGCCACTTGCTTTTACTACAAAATCACGTGTAAGGGTTTTAAAATAACAAAACTTTTTTGTATTATATTATGCAATATTTTATTCTCAACTATTTTTCGATAGCCAAATTCCAAACCAGTTAAGAATTTGTTAGTGATTTATGTGTTTTAGAAATTTATGATGTTGTTTGCTGTTTGTTCCCTGTTCTGCTTTCCTATTACGTAAATCAATAACTTTCCTCTTACCCCAAAAACAAAACTCGTCTCAAATCGTGATGATGTGCAACTTGTTTAGCCAGGTTTGGATTGAGTTTCGGTGTTTCTGAGTCTGGCAACATTTCAATTTGACATAATGAGACACATTTGGTTGCAGGTAGCATTCTAATATCCTTCTGGCTGCAAGTCAAAATACAATATATAAACAGCAGGTAACGGTAATTAGCTGACTAGGCTACCGTCTGCCCCTGCCCCTACCCTACCCCTGTCTGCCTTGCCTTGCCTTGAATGAGTTGCCCCGCGGCGAGACGACACAGCGAGCGGTCGTGATTTCAGCGCGACAATAGAGTGAGATGGAAAGAGTGAGAGTGAGAGAGGGAGAGGGAGAGATGGAAGGCGGTCAACCTGTTGATGATAGCCTTTTCTCGTCTGACTTAGAAGCAGACGATACTTGAGATTAAGAGCTCACTCAAACATGCTAAAACGCTATCCCTCTCTCACTCACACACCCCTCTCTCTCCCTCTCAAGTACTTTATAAGTAAGTAGTTCTTGTAATGCGATATTTGTATATGAAGAAACCAAGTACTTGCAACATTATATAAGAAGTCTTGCTGCCTGCTGGCGCCTGCTGCTTGCCTCAAGTGTTGCTTGCAACAAACGTCTGGATTGCAGACGCCACCACTCAATTGTTGCCGGCGTCTACTTTTTTGATCTATCCAAATCTTAGCTTAACTTAGAACTTGAAATCTATCTCAGAGAAGTCAACGTTGCATCCTGTTTAGAAAAAAGTTATTGCTCATGTTCTTATTTTTTTTATTGTTGCTCCCCGCGCCCCCTGCTTAATTAGTCATTAAAAAGTGGCCAGCTATAAAAATGACACTCGTAAAAAAGTCTGGTGCAACAGAGACAGCAATAAAGTGAAAGAGAGAAAGAAACCACCCAAAAGAGCTTTAAATGCGACGCCATTAAAGCGTCAAGCGTCGAGACGCGTCGACTTGTGTTGCATGCAACACGCGCGCACACACAGCTCCAAAGCTGGTCAAAGCGAATGCACCTGAGCACACACACACACACACACACACACACTATAGAGGTGTCATATGGCGCAGCGGGTGTTCTCAGCTCCAAAACTAACTGGAGCGCCAACCCAAAAATCCCAGCGGGAAATGCGACGCCAAAAGGCGCCATTTAATGAGCGCCTGGAGAGAGAAAGGGAGGAAGGGAGAGAGAGAAAGGCACGAGCGTGTTTGTTTGTATACCTTTTAACTGTGAAATGGTTGTCTTTATTATACTAATACCCTTGCAATGAGGTTACTATAATTTAGTAATGAATTTAGGTAGTATTTACAGTGGACATAAACGTTAGGTACTTTTATCTTTCATCAAAAGAAGAGTTCTTAACATTTTTAATACAAATATTTTGTTGAAGGCCATTCGTTGCAAGAGTATCTTATCTTCGACGTGTCAAGCATAGCTGTTCCCTTTAGATTTTTATACTTTGATACTGAAAGTATCATAGTATATTGGTTTTGTGCAATGTCCGTCATGGTGTCTGTCTGACCGTCTGTCCGTCTGTATGACATGACTACTAGGAGGCTGGAAAATCGATAAATTCGATAACTGAAAACCGATAGAACCAAATATTTCTCACATTCTTACAGCTAGAGTTACCAAATTTTGCACGCAGATAGCTAGTCATGTCCTTGAAAAAACTGCATCAAAATTTTGGATGCCACGCCCAGTCCTTCTGCCCCCATCCTCTCTGCTCCTTGAAATTGAAACCGCCTATAGTTTGCACATTTATTGCGCTAAAACCACAAAGTTTTGTGTCCAGATAGATAGTGAAGTTTTCCAATAAACTGCATCAAAACTTTGGATGCCACGCCCACCCAAGCGGTGGGCTTGCGGCGGAAGGAGTGAGCGTGGCGTCCTTCGGTTTCAGATCATAAATTAGCCCCAAGTAGAGAATAAAGTAAACACTGTTTGCTTATAATTGTATTTCTCTTGGCTAATTTTTAAGCTTAGCTATTTCAACAAATTTATTTTGAGATTAAAAATCAAAAATTAAATGATCTTATATTTTGAATATATGATTTGAAGTTTTATTGCTTAAGTAGACTTTGGTCTGATCATCATTTGTACAAATTTTAGTGGCTTCTCATGCCAATATGTCCATTTTATTTTTGGTTTACCTCTACCAGCATCGACCGATGTGTATTGTGAATTTAGGTCACTTTAAAAAAATATATAGATAGAAAGTTAGATATATGAGATGAACATAATGTTTACATTAATTACCAATCAGCACAATGGCGAAACCACCATGCAGACTTATATTGGATTGCACAATTTGCATATTGCGATTTATCATTATCCCGATCCGATGTTGAAAACTTCATGTTCAAATGATAATTCATTGGATTACCAGCATCTCCAACAAAGTCTCCAAGCTTTTTTAGCTCATACGACTCGGCCTCATTTCCAATGAGAAAATGACTGTATTTGGCAAATCGGTTTTGATTTTGAAAATCCACAAGGGAAATATATAATTCGTGAGGTTGCGATTGCGTCATTAAATGAAGTTTCTCCAATCCTATGAAGAATTCCCCACGCAAGTCTCCAAAACCTTCTTTGTACGCATCCCACTTTCGATAGAAATCGACACTGCCATCCATACGCCTCTGAATTACAATCCACCCGGATCCTATAATCCTATAAAAACTTTCTTCACATTTCGCGATATTTTTCTCAAGCAAAGACAGTTGATTGTCAAGCTGTTTGATTTTGGCATCGTTTAAAGACAGTTGATTGTCTTTGTTATTGATTAACATCTGATGATAGGACTGCAATCTCTTATTTTCCTTATCTCTTGTAAGGATTTGTGAATCTTTAAATTTACCTTCGACTTGAAGTTTTGTGATTTGAGCTTCATATGAAGCGACACGTTTTTCCTGAATCGCAATATTATTCTCAAACGCTGCGCTCAATTCGATTTGTTGTGAAAGCTGAATTTCTTTTTGCTCAATCATTTTCTTCAAGCTTTCGATCGTCGCATCCTTCGATTTCTGCTTAAGATATTTGGATAAATATTATAATCACTCAAACCTCATTAGTAAACAAACCGAACTTTCTTTTGATCCTTCATTTGGCCTTGCAAATAAAGCTATACTTATAATAGCAAAAATAATTAAATTCATTTTAATTTAAAATTCTGTGAAAAACAACAACCGTCACGAAGCAATAAGAATTGGGAACTAATTGAGACCTTTACGCCGAGCGGACCAAGAAACATCGATAATTTAAATTGTGCGCTGTTATATAAAATGCAAAATGTGCTTATCGAATCAAATAAGCGTATCAGGGGTGTGACAGGAATCAAAACCAACCGAATTTCAAACTAAAACCAACCTCAAGCTGAATTTAGGTAAGCCAGAGCCCTGCTCGTTATGGTTTTGAAATCTCAAGTAGTTGGGCCAGAGATTTGTTAGTTTAAGCAATATTAAACGTCAAACAAAGTTATTGCACCAGACCTTTTATTTTTAAAGTTAGCGAACGAACTTAACAACAGCTGATAAAGGCACAGGCTGTCATGCAACATACCTTTTTTTTTATAGTCTAAGCTATTAATTATAACAATAATGCCGCCCTTAAAAACAATGGCCAAATATACACAATAGCAACTGTTTGTAGCCATTCTGTTTTACCATTTGCCAAAAACCAAAAACGAAATCTTCCTTTGGTTTCAGAGATTTGAAAACCTGCTCGAGCCAAAATCTCCAGAGATTTCTGGCACAACTCTGTATGTGTACATATTAAATCGGAATCGGCTATATCTTTAACAGTTTTTGAGCTAGAGCCACAAAACTTGGTAGGAAGATAAATTGTGACATTTAAAAAGATTTGATTCCAAAATTTGGATGCCACACCCACCTCTGCCGCCCACCTTTTAAATTTTGAGTTGTTCACTTATTTTGGTAACATAATAGCTTGCGATGTTTACCACCTGGCCCGCCCCTTCCGCCCCTGCATTCCCCCTTATGCAATAAGACTCCTTACCATCCGTTGTTTTTCTGGTAACAAAGTATTCCGCAGTCGGTTGCGTCCGACTGCAACGTTTTTACATGTTTTATTTTGGTTTTCATTAGTTCTTGGTTCTGGCCCGAATAATCCACACGCGATAAACGGGCGTGGCTTTGTTGGCCAGCCCTGAAACTGGAATTCAAAAACTCAAACTGGCCGCAGTCGAAACAATTCTTTTCTCGTTTCGTTTTTTTTTTTTTTTGGCATTATTTATCAGTTGATTTATGTGCAACGCGCTCAAAATGCACAACGCTCTTCCCCTTCCTCTCTCCCAGTTATTTTTTTTTTTTTTTGGAAATTTAATATACGTTGGGGCAAACACAGAGAGAGAGAGAGAGAAAAAAAACGGTAGCAGTAAAGCTTTGACAAGCGCTGACACCTTGACTGAACTTAAAGAGCTCCACAATTTTTTAATTGCACTTTAATAGTCGCGTCGCTGTTGCTGCTTTAATATGCCCAGCCAGTGTCGGCCAGGTCAGCAGCAGCAGCAGTAATTAGGCCAATAAACATTTGAGGTCTTTAAACGACTGCAACTGACTAGCAACAACAACAAAATATACCATCCAGTATGTGTTTGGGTGCAGTAAAGCTTTAAATTGTAGCAATGAGCTTGTGTAAGGAAGCATTTTCTATTAACAAATTTGTTAGTGGGTGAAAGAAGTTAGAAAGAGTTAGTGATAAAAGGAGCTTGGGTTACTTTCAAAACCATTTTAGATACAAAAATTAAAAAGAATTGAAAAAAGTGTTGACAAGTATTTCTAAAAAACATTTTCTCTACTTAAATTGTTTCAACTTTCAAATCCACAAAGCGTTAGCTCATATATCCGAATCCTTTTTGATAACAGAGCTTTAATATTGGTTGACCAGGGCCACACCCACATGCTAAAATTTATGTGCCAATTGGTTAAAGAACACAACACAACAATTTTCGTCTATATTTTATGGGTTTGATTATTTCGGGTTTCCGGTCAGAGTTGTATTTTGGTATTTGGATATTCCTGTCTGCCTGAGTTTCACTTCCCGCTATCTCTCTCTCTCTTCCTTGCTGCTGTCTGGCTGTCCACACTGGGGTGATAAAGTTATTTAGGCGCAAATCATAAATTCCAAAACAGCAAGAGCAAGAGAGAACCCTGAGCCCGAAGCTTATCTGATTTTGCACTTGGGCCCCGCAGCACTAGATCAATATGTATTTGTATTTTGGCCTGAAAACCTGTGCGGGCTGCTGTGTTGAGTTTCGTACAGAATACGGATACACAGAAATGTCCCAAAAATCCACTCAAAATAAAATATATATAAGACAGCTGTGCGCCTGCGCCTGTTTGTCACATTTAGAAGTGCGTTTGTGTGTGTGTGTGTTTGTGTGTGTGAACAGTTTTGGGAGACACTTGGAGTTTGATTTGGATTCAGGTAAATTTGCCAGAGATTTTTTGTGTTTTTTGTTATTCTTTCGCTGTTGTTGGTTTTGAGGCTGTCTTTAATTAACAGCTCTTGGCGCGTCTTTTTGACTCGTGAAATTAGAAAATTATGCCTGGAATTTCCGTTCCAAATACCCAAAAAATGCAAAAAAGAAAAAGTCAATAAACAGCAGCAAACATTTTGCGCATTTTGCTTTTGCTGATTGGCCACAAAGAAGTTTAATTTTAATAACTAAATTGGAACTTTTTAGCTTGATCAAAAATATGTAAAGTATATTAGAATAATAAAACAAGATATATACTTTCAAAAAATACATTAAATTCAAACAAATTATCAACGATTAATGATGTGTTGAGCAAAAACTAAACGAAGGGTTGCCAGACTATATAAGTAGTTTGAACTATTTATCTATGACACTTATAGAGCTTAAACTTTGTGCCGTTCTCTAAAACTCACTTTTGCCTTTTGTGACTTAAAACGTTTTTCATTTTGTGTTATTTGCATAGTTTTTTTCTTTGACACTTAACAAATTTGTTTGTAAAATTATTTCCACTTCTTGTTGATTAAATTATGCCGCACATTTGCTCAGTCAATTTTTCACAATTAACTTTCGAAACTTGTTAGCATTGTTGTTGTTGTTTTGAAGCCATTACAAATCACCGGCGATTAATTTTGCGTATCATTTAAATCTAATTAATATTAATGAAATTTTAGCATGCACACAAATATCTGCTTGATTATGTTCAAAACTATTAAATGAAAATTGGTTTAATTTTGATTTTTGATGACCGCAAATAGTTGTCAATTTTTTACGAGTATTTTATTAGCCACAAAAACTAGATAGTCGAAAGTGTTAACCAATTTGCTTGACGCCGCGAAGTATGCTAGAAAAAAGGCAGCTAAAAAAATATGAATTTCGTTTTTTATTTATTTTTGTGTAAACAAAACTTCAACTCGAGCTGCTTTTTTGTATATTTCCTTCTACTATATTTAATTAATTTAACGACTACTTGAGAAGTTAGCAACGACTGTGTGTGTGTGTGTGTAAGGGGTAGAGAGGGGTAGAGGGGGCTCTCTCAATGGGCCTTGTGACATGAAAAACTCATTAAAATGTTTACAGGCGCACAAAATCAACAAACCAACAAAAGCGACTCGACTCTGGACAGAAAGAGTGACAAAAAGTGACAAAAGCAACAACAAAATGTGCCAGCAACTGAAATTGTTTTCATTTCAAATATCAACTAACAAACAGCAAAAAACTAAAAAAAAAAAAATCTCTCAAAACTCACAAACTGTGGCAGCTAGAAAATAAGTTTGTTAGTTGCAAGAAAAACTTTTTGTGTAAAAGTTTTTAAATTAAAATTTTAGTTGCTTTCAAATATTTAATGTGTGCGCAGCGCAAACTAATTAAGAATTAAACAGCAACAACAAAAAGCATTACAACAATGTCGCTGCAGTATCTATTAGATACAAATGTATCTGTATCTGCAGCTGCATTTGCTAGTCCCGTTTGCTGTTAGCTAGTTTTTGGCTCATTTATTATTCAATGCGCTCGGACGCAAAACGAACGTGTTTATGATTATGATTTTTCGTCTTTCTTTCTTTTTTTCGGATTTTTTTTTGGTTTTGGTTTTTTTGGTTCAACAGCGTGTTTTTGCGGTCTTTTGTCTGGTTACAAAATTGGCAGCTAACATTTGTCACAATTTAGCGTCAAATATAATTTAAATAAAATATATTTTGTCACACACACACACACACACACAGACACATTTTTTAATGACACTTTCTGGCTGGTTGGGCGTTTAAAGATTCATGAAAATAATTTAGAAATGCATGTGCGAAATATGGTCAGAAATTTTTAGTTGGTTTTTTGGTTGTTTTAATTATTTTTTTTTGTTTCAGTCAAATTTGTCAGCTGACAAATTTTCATGCATTTTGTCGTATCGCATGCGATAAATTTGTTGCAATTGGACTTTAATTGGTTGCGTCAAGCATTAAAATGTCATTCAACCGTTAATTGGCGGCTGGAGCACACAAAAATTATATTGTAATTAAAATAAAATACGGCAATAAGTTAAAAGTTAATGCCACCGCAAAAAACAAAAGCCAAAATTCAACGACAAGGCTTTAATATCTTTTATAGCTTTAATAAAGCTCCAAGAAAACAATTACAAAGAACTATAAGTTAAAAATACCTCACAACTGATAGGAAGGTTTTTTGTTTAAGATACTCGATGTTTAGAAACAAATTTAACGAATTCAGCAAAATATCTTATTATTATTATCTATAAAAAATCCCAACATCTAAGATATAACTTCAACACCTTAACAATTACAAACTGAACTTGACCTGCTTCACATTAAATTCATTTACAACATTATCCAAACTTTGACCTAACATCTTGCTAGCTAAAAAATCTAAAAATAAACTTGAACCCAGTTTAAGTAACTCAGATAATGAAGTAATGCTTTATTATTCTATTTTATATTTTAATTTCTATCATTTTATTAGCTATAAACATTTTATTTTGATAATTTGCTTACTTTTTTTTTGGTTTTTCTTTTTTGACAATTCTTTTTACAGTTGAATGATTTGCTTTTACTTTGAACACTTTTTTTTTGATGAGCTGTTTATTTTTTTGGAAAGGTTAATGGCAATTTAATTTGCAAATTTTGTGTTGTTTTTGTCTAATTTGTAGCTGAGTGCGACAATGGCCATAAATAAGTCATTAACTCATTTAAATAGCTTTATTAGCCGCAACTGATACAACAACGATATGATATGATAATTTTGTGATAATGTTAAAGTAGAAGTTCTGGTTCTATGACTTTCGATAGTTATACGCGTAATTTGTTGGTTAGTTGGACCAGTTAACGGTGATTGTTGTTAATTTGTGGATTATTTAGAGCTGTAGATTGTTCAACGAGAATAAATTTAACTAGTTTATGAAAAAGTAATAAGGGTTTTTAAATAAGTTTCCTGTGGAAATCCATAATGTCTTATGTGATTTACTTTCAGCTTCTTTTTCCAACTTGTTTACAGAAAAGTCAAGCTACTTGCCTATAAGAATCTTCAATACTCTCAGTAGAAAGTGTTTTGGCAATCGAAAAATGCTTTTAAGGCAAAAGTTAAGATTTTTAACATAATATAAGTAAAATTTCTTGACTCAGGGCATTAAAATTAACTAATCCGACTGTTCCCAAGAAGAAAAAACTCGTTTTAACACATTCAAAATCCCGACGGCTTCAAAAATATTATTTCTTTAGCGAATTCTTGAGTTTTCAAGAGGTATATTGTTAATAATGGGTCAAAGGATTAACTTACTTATCACATCATGGCCGTGACAATCCAAATCCAGGTGATGATTCATCACCAGCGATGGCTGTAATCCAGTTTGATTGTGATTGTGATTGTGCAATGGTAGCTGGTGAGCCAAATGGCCACCAATCTCTGCCATTACCATATATTTGGCTTATAGACCCGGCTTCGCAACCAACCAAATAAATTACACACTTGTGTGAATTTCGTGATTTGTTGTTCTATTGAACAAAATCAAAAACTAAAACTCCAAAGTTCAGCTAAATTTTGCGGCATTGAGCATCAAGTGTTGTTGTTGTTGTTGTTGATGGGGCGGGTTGGGTTGTTGGGTTTTCAATTTTTAAGGCACTTTTGTACAGTTTAGTTGTTTTAAGATACTTTTTTGCTTGATGTATCTTGTATCTTTCACGGCACTTTTGTTGTTGTTGTTGTTGGTCACACGCGAACAGGTAAATGTAATAACGCCATAGGTCGAAAATATATATTATATTTTATAGTAGTAGATCTCGTCGAGTTTTCGTATCGTATCCAACAAAAATCGGCGACGGCGGCAAAATATTTTTACTTTTTTCGGTACAAGAAGCGACGACGACGACGGCAAAAAGGCGAACAACGAACGATGATGATGATGACGACAACGGCAAAAGACTTATTGTTGTTGTAGGGTGTGTGTTGCTGCTGCTGCTGTTACTGTTGTTGTTGTTGTTGTTGCTTTAACGTAACGCACACACCGCAACAGCAACAACAACAATTTATAATATAAATACGCTAGAAACGGGAATATAGAAACGCGCTTGCATACACGATGCTGACGGCGCTGCGACTGCTGAACGACTAAACCGGCTGTGTATAATGCCGAAGCGAACGCCTCACTTCGTGCGTTCGTTTCCTTCGTGTGCGCAACGACGTCGCTGCCAGCGCGAGCGCGAGCGTCGACGTCAACGCCAGCGCAGCTAACCCCTCGTTGGTTGGCTCAGCAGCCGAGCTGCTTACACGCAGCTTAAGTGTCTGTTGTGTTAGAGCAGTGCAGCTAGCTTGGTGGGCTGCTTGTTTGTGTGTGTTGGTGTGCAACCGGTTTGGTTCTTCGAAAAGTGCGGGCAGCACAAAAACAGAAACAGGTGTTTGGCGGCGCTGCTCGCGCACGCACTCACACAACACACACACACACATACTAACACGCGAGATATATATGTACATACGTTGGCCATCTCGCTCCGGCGACGTTTTCTAAATGGCGTCCAAGCGGGCCAATCGGTTGGCGCCACTGCGCATGAGTCGCCCCCCAGTTGTGAGACCCACAGCTGTGAGAGTTTAGTTGCAAGCCGTCGCTACATTTGCAATCCAGCCAGCCAGGCAATGGAGGCAGTCAACCCAACCCATTCCACACCCCTTTACTGCTGCTACTTCTTCGCGCCTGTGTGTGTGTGTGTGTGTGTGTATTTTTCTTTTTGCTTGCTTTTTGCTGCCTTTGTTTTGCCAATTTTCGCTTTTGGTTTTCGAAGTTTGTACTACAAAATGGTTGCACTTGTAAGCAAATGCCGCTAGTCTGCACCCAAGAACCTCCCCTCACCCCTTCTCCCACCCTCTCCGCTGCTTGTTGGCTGCAATTGTTGGCTGTGTAATGCGCTTGTCGAAGTTTTTGGCAGCCACAGCCGCACCTTGTCTTGACTCTTGGCTGCGGCTGCTTCTCTAGTTGCTTCTTCTTCTTCTTCTTTTTCGTCTTCTTGGTGTTGCGGCTGACGTCTTTTTGTTGGCCTCGTCGCTACATCATAATAATTATTGATCTTTTGATTTTCTGTGTGTGTGCGGGTGTGTTTTACCGTTTTGCACACTCTCTCTCTCTTTGTCTCGTCTTGACTTGATTTTATCGTTTACTGTTCAAGGCTCTGTTGCAATTTTAATGACATGTGCCACGCCTGCAACAAGCATCTCCCCCTCCCCCCCCTGCTAAACACCCAAGTGTGTGTTTTGTTGCGGTTAGCAGTTCGTTGACTTGGCACCCAGTTCTTCTTCTTCTTCATCTCTTTTAGCCTGATGATTTGTTGCTGTAGTTGTTGCCAGTTTGGCTGTCTGCTCTGATGATTCCCCGCAGTGTGTGTGTGTGTGTGTGTGTGTTACCCAGTTAGCCATTATTTTTACCATTTTTATTTGACGCTGCTTCCGTTTTGCTGCTGTTTCTGTTGCTGCTGTGAGACGAGCAGTTAACGCGAGAGGGGAGTGGCTTGGTGGCAGGGGGCTGGGGGTTGGGAGCTTGATTGTAATCAAGGTCATCAGCGCTCCGTTTGGGCCACACAACGCTCAGTCATAGCCGTCGCAGTTAGCCAGACGCTAACGTTTACGTACAGTGGTTAATGGCTAATTAGAATATCTGGGCAGCCCAAAACAGTTCTTAAGCTATGAAAATATAATATTTATATAAGGAAAATGATTTTATTTACAAAAAATTTGAAGAAAAATTATAAATTCTAGCTCAAAAAGACTTTTAAAAATTCAAAATATATTAAAATTATTTTTCGCATGACTTGTTTTTGCTTTAAGAAGCTAAAATATACATTTATATTAATATTCAAGCTAAATTTTGAAGATTTTTAAAAAATATTTAAAAAAAATATTCAACTTTTTTAATTTTTTGTTTGCAATTAGACAATATTATATGTGTTTTTTTAAGTTTGTTGTAATTTTTCTAAAAATTTAAATTTCACAAAGACCACTGTACATTTAGACACACACACACACACACAGTAACAAACGCAGCCACGTATTGCTCCCACAACTGTAAAAGCTTTCGCGCCATCTCCTTCGCACACACACACACACACACAGCTGGCCAGGCCAAAACAGCTGACTGATTTGTCTGTCTGTTGCTGTTGTTGTTGTGGTTGTTGTAGTTGTTGCTGCTGTGTGCAAGGCTGGCAGCATGATTTCAAAATTTAATTAGGTCCCGTCCATTAATTGGGTTAATTGAAATGCCGGTAAAAGTCTGGCGACTGACGCAAAACGAGCGAAAGCAACAACTACAACAACAACAACAACAACAACAACGGTAATAGTGGCGAGCAGCGCGCTTACAAATTTAGGACATGTCACTCAAGCAATGCTAGGTCCACACAAAATCCACAAATTCACCACCACCCCCAAACTCACCTTCACCTCCACTTTGTAGTGAAAATGAAATGTTTTCAACTTGTTGTTGGTAGATTCATGTAGATAGTTATGCAGCATTATCATTGTTGTTGCTGTTCGATTGCTATTTAAGCGAGAGAGGTTGAGGAAGAGATGGGGAGAGAAAAAGAGACTTTGGACCATCGATTTACATATTTTGTAATTTAGGCTACCAAAATTTGCGTCTGGAAAAACTATTTAATAATAAACTATATTCTTTTCCTTTTCTTTCTGAATTTAATGAGTTTTTAATTCAACAGTTTATCACTCCAGAAATGCGATACATAAAGCAAGAACATCAATTACCTTGGCAAATTTCACTTTGTATTTAGCTCCGTTATTTTCTTGACTGACAGCTGCTGTCTCCCTCTTTCTCTCCCATTCTTCCGCACTTACACGCACTCTTAAGTAGTTAATTAGAAATGTTGTTGTGTGTAACTGTACATAGATTGAGTTTTGCACCCATTGTAAATCTTTGGCCTGTCTTTTGCACTTTGATTGCTCTCAATGTTATTCTGCTCTCATCTAGGGTTGCCCCCCCTGTTACCGAATGGACAGTTTAGTAATCAGTAGCCAATTTGGCAGCCCTGTTCCATGTCAGTTACAATGTGAATAAACTGGAAGGATATATGTGTACATTAATTTATTATCGGTTGGATGTTAATTTGCTAAAGAGTTTTGTAAGCAGTTTTTTTTATAAATACCAGGAAAATATTTTTCAGAACTGATAACAATCTCTTAGAGTTTTTGTTAAATTATATATATAAATTAACTAATCTTTAAATAAAACTTTAAGAAAAACATGTTAAAATATTCAAAAACATTTTGTAGCTTACAAAAAATATTTGTTGAATAATTTCTAACTAAAAAGTTTAAAAAATTGTTGTAAAAAACTAAAAAAAAAAAAACATTTTGTTGCTGATAAAATTTTATAATTTACACCTACAAGTTTGTTTTTGATTTGCATAACTAAAAATTCTTGACTAGCAATAATTTTTTTTCCAGCTAAGCCTAAAAACTATAAATGCTGCGGGCTCTAAAGGGGCTGGAAGGGGCTTGAGAGGGGAATATGTTTGCGTATGTTTAGCATAAATTGCGACTACTTATGAAACCAGCAGAGAAAAAACGCTAGAAGCGAACCCAATTGAAACCCGTTTGATTATTTGTTGTTATTTAACCCGAAAACCCCAAATGCGAACTCAATGCAAATTTTCTAAAATTCCAATTTCAATTTCAGAATACGACGTGTATTCACATTCCACCCCGCCCCCCGCACGTCACGTTTGCCCAACCGAAAAGCAAATAGCAAAAACTTATGCAAATAGCAACACGCAAAAACACCTACACAAACAGGGGGGGATAGTAGTTGCAGGGGAGGGGTAGCAGTACAAGCTGAAAGACGTTCGAGTCGACTCGTGCTCATCATTATCAGGAGAAGGAGGGGTAAAGGGAGGGGGAGAGGGGATGTTGTAGCTCCCGACTTGCGGTTCATTTAATTTTCGCACTTGGCAAAAACGGCTGCCAAAAGCAAACCCAAAAATTTGTGGCAAAAAGGCAAAATGTTTACGAAATGAGGGGTTGTTCTTTGGTAGGGTTGCAAGGTGTGGTAACTTTTAACTCATATGGTCAGCAATGCACTGGGGAAAAGAGGAACTAGAACTTTTAAACGAGAAAATGTTCTTTAACTTAACGAAAAAATAAAGTTAAAAATTACAATTTGAAAAATAACCTAAAGGCTTTAATTGTTCATGATCATTTATATTGAGGTAAGTTACCAGAAAGAAAATTTCCTAAAAGTTCATTTAAGAATTTTTCTCATCGGAACTGTATTTTTTTCTCTGTGTGTGAATTTTTTTTAGGCCTTGCAACAAAAATCTAATTTTCGGCTTTAAAGCCAACAGAGCAATTGAAGTCTGAACTGGCAGAAAGAGAGAGTAAGAGGAGGGAGTCAAAGAGAGAGGGAGATAGAGGCATTGCCAACTGTATTGCGATGCATGACGTAGCAGTTTATTTATTGTGTGAGGTTGTTGAGGTGTGCTGTGTGTGTGTGTGTGTGTGTGTGTGTGTGTGTGTGTTTGTCTATGTTACGGTTTGTGTGTCAGTGCGACGCACGTAGCTTCGTCCCTTCGTCCTGCCGCCCCCCCCCTCTCCCTTCGTCCTGCCCAACGTCCTGAGCAGCGCCACACACAACAAAGTCCAGAGTTGACTTTTATAGAGTCGCATGCACAATAAAGAAGTCTATTATCCTTTTTGCCAGCGACGACCCTGTTGTTGTTGTTGTTGTTGTTGGGCGGCCGAGCAGCGACTGGGATCGATATCCATTAGGAAAATTAAAATTGCGGCAGAGGCAATGAACGTAAAAAGCGGAAACGGCAGTCAGTCAGTCAGTCATTCAGTCAGTTTTGGATACGAAAAACCCAGAAAGGCCAACAATCGTCAGTCAGTCAGTTAGTCATTTAATCAGTCAGTCAGTTAGTCTGTCTGTCTGTCTGTCAGTTATTCATTCTGTCCTTTCGTTTGTCGTCTAGTCATGCATTCATTCAGCTCGCTGAACGCCAAAGCTTTCGTTTTGGGTGACGAGACCGCCATTTGTCGCGGAGCGTAAGGTTCTTTTGCCGCTGCCACTTCCGTTTCCGTCTGCCACACACACACACACATACAATATAAATATACAGGTGGATATTACTATACCTGTGTACATAGGGATACTATTAACTAAGGCTTTAAGCTTGTAACAATTGAGTTGAAAACTCAAGTTGAGTTAGGAACCTAAAATAATCTATTATAGAGTTTTTCATCTATTCTCTCTTAAAGTACGTAGTTAATTCTATAATAAAAAAAAACAAATGAAACAATGAAAGATTAGTTCTAAATTGTTGTTTAATAATCTATTGTAAAATAATCTATTAATATTTGAATAGTATTTATAGCGTTTTTCATCTATTCTTTCTTAAAGTACGTAGTTAATTCTATAATAAAAAAAAAAAATGAAACAATGAAAGATTAGTTCTAAATTGTTGTTTTTATTACTTCTATATTTCATGTTTAATCTCTTTTTTTTTTTGGTACTTTCTCTCTTGCTTCCTTTCCCTTAATACGTCAGCTTACATTTTTAACACATTCAAATACTTTTCATTCATAATATTCTAATCAAAATAAAAGCAATCAACAACAAGCACATTTTTTTTGGTCAGTGTGTGTTTGAGTTTCAGTTTTTGACATTTTGTGCTCCATTTTATTTGTTGTTGTCAGTTGTTGTTATTTTGTTGTTGATTTTGAATTAAGTTTCCCAGCCCGCACACATTGTTATTGTTCTTGTTGTTCTTGTTGTCCTTCTGCTTCTGCTTCTTCTTCCCTGCGTTGTTGTTTTTGCAATCTGCCATTTTGCAGCTGTCACTATTTATTGTTGTTGTTATTTCTGTTTGCTCTATTTTGTTGTTTTGTTTTTGGCAAACACGAATGCGAACGCGACATTTTCATTGTTGGCGCTTTGCAGCAGCAGCAAAATTGTTATTGTTGCAACTTGCAACTGCAACGGCTGCTGCAACTCATCTGTCATTCAAAGTCACGCAGCATGACTTTTTCAATTCCAATTTCGCATGTGGCAATCATATTGTCACCATTGCCACACACACACCTGCAACACTTGCTTGCAACATCGACTTGTTTGCATTTCAATTTGATTGAATATTGTATATATATTTTTTATTGGGTTTTTTCCGTCCGTTGTGCGCGTTGCGTCAAATCTATTGGAATATGCATGCGATAAAAACAACAACTGTAACTGCAACTGCAACAACTGTGGCAACAACAACAACAACGACAACAGCAATAACAGTCAAACGTCAGTCAAACGCGGCCTGTGCAGCTTTTGGCCTGCAGTTTGTTAAATGTTTAAGCAGGGCTTTAGTTTCCACTGATGCTTTAGCACAGTTCCCTTCTTCTCTCTTCCCTCTCTTACCTTTCTCCTCACTCTCTCTGCGCCGCCCACAAATGAAACCCAACCAGAGCTATTTGTATAGCGTTGAACTAAGCTGCTCCACTGCAGTTTTCGTGGCAGCCTTAGCAAGCTACCTCGTTGAATTTTTATAACGTGGCCACACACACACACACACACACACACACACACACACATACACGTACGTTACATATTTGAACTTACATAGTAATTTGCTAGAGCTTTGCATAAGCGAGGTTTCTCTTGAAAGTTTTCACAAGTCTTTTAATTAAGTTTATATTAAAAAATAAAATAAAATATTCTGCAGTAAAATAGAGGTAAATATGTAGAATGTGAATATTAAATAATATCTTAATATATAATATCATATCTTTAATTTAAACTATAAAAAATGTTACTAATAATAATGCTGAATGTTAATGTTGATAATTATGATAAAAAAAATAAAAAATAGTCGAAATCGCTTAAGCTTGTCAAAAATAAAATTTTCTTTGTTTGTGACACATTCTATAACCTGCATAACTCTTTAGTAGTCTTTTTATAGATTCTGTTTAAAAAAGGTAAAATATTAAACTATTGTTAGAAATTTTAATCTGAGCACTCCTTAAATCATAATTACGTTATGATTATATTATTCACTTAAATTCTGTGTGTTTAAGAATTTTAATAAATTTTTATTGCTTTTCTTCTTTAAAAACTTTTTCTAATTATTTTTGCCCATCTCAACTAACAAATTTAGTTAAAAAAAGTCTAAAGCCGCCCTCGCATGCGCTTTTTACTTTTTTCTAGAAACGCTACAGAGTGTATGTGTGGTGTGTGTGTGTGTGTGTGTATTTGAAGCTATATGTAACTCCAACCAGCTCACTGGAGCATAATTTTTGCGGTTCCTTTTAAGTTTGCATATCAATCGAAAATTTATATGACGGTAAAGCGCACACACAAAACTGAAACTCAAACCAACCCCACAAAAACCCCAAGCCGCAGCAACATCAGCAGCCCCCAAGCAAATGCAAATACCATATGCGATATATATGCATGTGTGTGGGTAAGAGTGTGTGTTTGTGTGTGTGCGCGCGCATACATTTGCACAAAAAAAAAAAATAAAAGATGAAGAAAAAATTGTTTTATATGCAAATCCAACTGCGGAGCCAGTGCCAAAGTTGAGGCAGCAGCAGCAAAATGAGGCAAAGCCATCAAAAAGAGAGGGCAGCGTAATATTTCCTACCTTTCCAAGGTGTGTGCTTGTGTGTGTTTTGTTGTGCGCCATATTAAAAATGGCGGCAAGCGCTTGTTGTTTGTTGTTGTTGTTATTGTTGTTGTTGTCAGGCAGCAGCAGCAAAAAATATAAAACACAACAAACGTTGCCGCTGTTGCAACTTGTCTAGAATGGCAGCCAACCCCAAACACAATCCCACAGCAACACCCCACACCCCACCCCTCCCCCTACCCCACCTTTTGCAAACATCTACCACCCATAAACACCCCTTTTTCCTGCACTTGTCGCTGGTTTTTTGCTACCCTTTCTTTCTTTCTTAACGCTTGTCCGCCGTTTGAATTGTTGCCAGCACCTGCGACTCTCAACAACGAGTCGTCGCCCAAAGGCTTCACTGTATGCGTGTGGGTGAAAGTTGGTGTGAATTCAACCAAAGCCCTCTTCACAACCCCCTCTGCTTCTACTGTTCAGACAGCAGCAACAATTCTTGAGGGGAAATTTATGCAGAGCAAAAGCGAATGCAAAAAAAAAACGAACCCAAAGCAAAAATGGTGAACAAAAGTGCGCAAGCAACAACAAAAACAACAACAACAATAACAATTGCTTAAAAAAAGCTAAGAATTTTTAAACTGAACTAAGACGACTAAAAATATGCCCTACAAAAGTCGTTTTAATATTTTTAAAGATTAAATTGAAAAGAAACTTTTCTTAAAGTGGTTATTTTAATGAAAATAAAATGTTAATAAAGTTACTGTCCAATAAAAAATTTAATTAAGTTACTTTTTTAAGATAAACGTATTTATTTAAATCTGATGAGCTTAAAAATCTTCTAAAAATACATGATTTCGAAGCTATTTTCATTTTATGTTGCATTAATTCACAATTTTATGATGTCATTAAATATTTTGATGGCTTTCTGTTAAGTAGATTATCTAGTTAAGGTCACCAGCAATAAACTATGTTATCAGGAATTAAGAAATATTTATGTTTAGAAAAATCATCATATATTATAATAAACAAGTTTAAATAAAACCATTAAAATATTTATTAATATGAATATTACTAAATATGATATATTTTTAAACACATTATTTTCATACTTTCAAAATAATAACAAACGTTTTTTCAACTGCCTTGCAAACATTTCTACAAATCAAATGCAAACTCTTAAAAAATATGATAAAAATTGCAAGATGAGAAAAATATGTAAAGAACAAGGAAAACAATAAATGTGTAAAAGAAAGTTAACGCTTAGGGGAAAAGGCTTGTAAAGAAAATCTTTAGAAACATAATGCCAGAAAAATAAAGCGTTCGGTTTTGCCAAAGTAAAAGGTGGAGAAGGACCAAAATCATTTCAGTTTTGCTGATAATTCCAATCTTAAATTAAGCCAGCGACTTGGCAACTTTGAGGCAAACCCTTCAAAATTAGAAAACCGTTGCTCGGGGCTTAACCCTTGACATATGTCTATACTAAGTGTATTAAGTTGAGAGTAAGGGGGGTTAAGGTACATATACATATTAACACTGGCATATTGTCATTAAGTTTAATGCGGCCGACAAATGTAGCAATTCTGTCCAATTTACTGGAAGTTGCAACAACAACAGCAACAACAGCAACAACATAAAAAACTGCGTCGCGTGTTGTCGTTTAAATTCATTGAATCTCGAATCCTGACTGCAAATGCATTCAAGCGTTAATGCAACCCCTAAACATAGAAGAAGAAGAAGAAGCAGAAGTGTCCAATTTGAATCCTTGCAACCCAACCAGTCACAGTCAAACATTACATAATTGCTGGGCGCTGTCAACGCCCACATTTTGCATTTTCATGTTTTATGTGTTTTGTTGGTTGGCATTTGTGCGAATTGGCGCCTAATCAAGCGGAAGATTTTGAATGCATCGGAGTCGGCATCAAAGTGGAAGTTGGATGTGTTAACACCCACAGAAAAAGAGATGTGTGTGTGTGTGTGTGTGTGGATGGTTGTGCTAAGTGTTGTCATTTTGGTGGCAATAAAAATATATTTTTGACAGACCACAAACAAATCAAATATGAATGTGGAGTGTAGGTGACTTTTAAATGCTCTGTTGTAGGAGTAAAATTAGCTAGAAATATGTAGAAGAAGGTTGCTAAAGCAAGTGACTCTAAAACTGTAAGTTTGATAGAGTTTGTAGAAGGAAATTTGCGGAAAGGGGTTTCTGAAGCATTGACTTAGTGCCTCTAAAACTGTAACTGTGAGGTAGAGTGATGTTTAAAGAAGGTCTTAGGAGGTTTAACTTGAGCTTAATTATTACTAAGTTTTAGCGTAGAGTTTCTTATTACGAATGAAAGGCATTATTTTTTGACTTTTATAGATTTTTGAGATTTTTTATTCCTAACCTCTGTAGTTTTTTAATAGCAAGTTAGACACAACCAATCTACCCATCTTCACATCAGACAAAAGAGTATACTCAAAAATAGTGTGGCCGTCGTCATCGCATCAGCCACGCCTCGCTGCCTACGACTCGACTCGAGTGTGGGGTGGGAGGGGTTGGGGCAAGAGGGGGCGTTGCCTGAACGCGGCTGTTGCGATTTCCTCCATCTTGGCTCGACTTTAGCTTCTGGGCGTAGGTCAGCGTTGGCAGCGCGGCCATTCAAGTGTGTGCACAACAAAAGCAGCACTAACTTCTCTTCCCTCCCCTCTCGCTCCAGCTTCCAGTTGGCTGCTCTTGTTGCTGTGTGACCTTTGCTGCCACTTGATTATTGTGTGCCATAAATCACGCATCGTTTGACAGTCGCCGCCTCCATAACGACTCCCTCCTCCTCCACCCCACCCTTCAAAATATATCCTTTTGCTCGGCTCATTAGTGGCACACCAGGTGTGTGTGTGTGTGTGTGTGTGTGTGTGTGTGTGTGCAACAGGAGGCACGTGTCCGCTGCCTAGAAGGCTTCAAAGTGAAAGTTTATACACTTTTAATTAGCGCTAATGATGAAAGACAAGACGAGCAGCAAAGAACAACAAAAAAAAAGGGGTAGAGGGAAGGGGTAGCTGCGGTATTGACTTACAGACAGACAGACAGACAGACTTAAAAGCCGAAGAAAGAGAAAGAAAGAGAATTCGTTGCGCAAATTTATTGTAGGCAATAATCCTTAAAGTTTAAGTTACATTCCAAAGATAAGGCACCAGGATTGGAGGCTTGTGACACACTCCAATCCAGACAGACTCTCTTTAGTCTCAAAATGCCTCAATAAAAACCCTCGACACAAATAACAAAGGCCCAACAACAACAACAACAGCAACAACAAATAAACTCAAATGCCGACTCGACGCGAAGTCGTTTTAATTGCGTTTTTATTTTGTACCCTAAAAAAAAAAAACCTTGAAAAAAGTACATGCAAAAGGGTATTACGGGTTTCTGGGTGCTAGGGAAAAGGCAGAGAAAGAAAAGCTTCGAAACTGACTGACTGCTATCAACACATAGCCTAAATGGTTAGACATAATTATCTAACTTTAACGCCAAAAGACAGAAAATGAATCCTAGTTAAATACTAAGATACAACTTTGTCAAAAATGCATTCCATAAGTAATATAATTTGTATACCAGAAAAATTAAAAAAAAAAAAATTAAATGCTAAGTATCTCTTAGTCTATCAGACTTTCTTCGAGCAATCCAGCTTGTTTTTATTGTCTTTTAGTCGCTTGGACAGGCGCACAGTTGAGCTGAGTCAGCGACGGTTCGGTTCGGTTCGGTTCGGTTCGAGGCTGTAGTATTTTTGCTGTGTGTGTTATCAGTGCAGGTTTAACCGAACCTATAAACAACCGCGCGGAATGCCATGCATAAATGTCCCCAAATTAGATAAACATGGCGCCAATGCAATCGAAACGCGACGCACACACAGCTGCCCAGAGCTCCGGGCCCAAAGGCAGTCCAAGTATCCCAATCCCAATTCCAATTCCAAACCCAATATGCAGCCAAACCCAAAACGAACGAAAGAAAGAAAAACCCAATGTTAAGATCGCCATTTCAAGGCGTTCCCTCTTTTCACTCATTTTGTAACTGCCGACAGTCTTCGTTTTCTTCTTCTTTTTCGGTTTTTCATTTTCTGGTTTTTATCTTAATACCTTTCCTAATTTCTGCGTCGGACGAAGACGACGCCGCCGCCGCCGGCTGGCGCTCATTTGAATAGTCTCTTGTCTACCTCTAGTTTCATTTTGTTGTTGTTGTTGTTGCTGCTTGTACGCCTTATCAGCGTACAAATTTTCGTTTTGATAAGACGACGGCAAGTCCAGTGGTCAACAA
The DNA here is from genome assembly GCA_018152825.1 of Scaptomyza hsui. NCBI lineage: Eukaryota > Metazoa > Arthropoda > Insecta > Diptera > Drosophilidae > Scaptomyza > Scaptomyza hsui. The sequence goes on from JAECXO010000280.1 coordinate 2,343,489, forward strand.
GAAAGAAGGAGAGAGAGAGAGAGAGAGAGAGAGATCTGAATGTAAATGTTACAGAAACTAAGTTCGAGAAAATAATTAGTTTTTATGCGTTTTTGCGGGCTGGATAGACATTTGTTTGGTGGTCAAACAGACAAAGAAAGCCTAGATAATATCAGCAGCTGACTTTAGTAAGTAAAAATAAACAGATCATAGCTAATTTCGTTTGTTTTTCGATACAAATTTTATAGAGTATGTATTTAAAATGACAGAAAAACAACGGATGGTAAGGAGTCTTATTGCAAATGGGGGAATGCAGGGGCGGAAGGGGTGGGCCAGGTGGTCTATTGTTTATATACTGCTTTAACAAATGATTTCTTACGAATTCTACGATTTCCTATGTTTATTTGTTTAAATAGTTTCTTTAAGTGTACCTTATTAAAGACTCCGAATAATAGTTATTGTTAACCGAACAAGGTGACACCTCTCTTGTTAAGGCCTGTTTTGCACGCTAACCAGATATGAATAAAAAAAATGTATTGCAATATGTAACTAAGCTGAATATTGCCTTCTAAAAATGAAACATTTGTTATGCATTAGACGTTTAATATTGCTTAAACTAACAAATCTCTGGCCCAACTACTTGAGATTTCAAAACCATAACGAGCAGGGCTCGGTTGGTTTTGATTCCTGTCACACCCCTGATACGCTTATTTGATTCGATTTTGCATTTTATATAACAGCGCACAATTTAAATTATCGATGTTTCTTGGTCCGCTCGGCCTTAAGGTCTCGATTAGTTCCCAATTCTTATTGCTTTGTGACGGTTGTTGTTTTTCACAGAATTTTAAATTAAAATGAATTTAATTATTTTTGCTATTATAAGTATAGCTTTATTTGCAAGGCCAAATGAAGGATCAAAAGAAAGTTCGGTTTGTTAACTAATGAGGTTTGAGTGATTATAATATTTATCCAAATATCTTAAGCAGAAATCGAAGGATGCGACGATCGAAAGCTTGAAGAAAATGATTGAGCAAAAAGAAATTCAGCTTTCACAACAAATCGAATTGAGCGCAGCGTTTGAGAATAATATTGCGATTCAGGAAAAACGTGTCGCTTCATATGAAGCTCAAATCACAAAACTTCAACTCGAAGGTAAATTTAAAGATTCACAAATCCTTACAAGAGATAAGGAAAATAAGAGATTGCAGTCCTATCAGATGTTAATCAAGGACAAAGACAATCAACTGTCTTTAAACGATGCCAAAATCAAACAGCTCGAGGAAAATTTCGCGAAGTGTAAGGAAAGTGCTTTGTCCTTCAGCTGTCTGGGTAAACCGACAGATGTTTCTACGATTAAATTGCCATTCACAAAGCCCTTCCCTGTTTTTTGTGATTCGAAAGTGGCTGGATCCGGGTGGACTGTAATTCAGAGGCGTAAGGATGGCAGTGTCGATTTCTATCGAAAGTGGGATGCGTACAAAGAAGGTTTTGGAGACTTGCGTGGGGAATTCTTCATAGGACTGGAGAAAATTCATTTAATGACGCAATCGCAACCTCACGAATTATATATTTACCTTGAGGACTTTAAAAATCAAACCCGATATGCCAAATACAGTCATTTTCTCATTGGAAATGAGGCCGAGTCGTATGAGCTAAAAAAGCTTGGAGACTTTGTTGGAGATGCTGGTGATGCAATGAATTATCATTTGAACATGAAGTTTTCAACATCGGATCGGGATAATGATGAATCGCCAGATGCAAATTGTGCAATCCATTATAAGTCTGCATGGTGGTTTCGCCTATGTGCTGATTGGTAATTAATGTAAACATTATGTTCATCTCATATATCTCACTTTCTATCTATATATTTTTTTAAAGTGACCTAAATTCACAATACACATCGGTCGATGCTGGTAAAGGTAAACCTAAAATTAGATGGACACATTGGCATCAGAAGCCACTAAAATTTGTACAAATGATGGTCAGACCAAAGTCTACTTAAGCAATAAAACTTCAAATTATGTATTCAAAATATACGATCATTTAATTTTTGTTTTTGAATCTCAAAGTAAATTTGTTGAGATAGCTAAACTTAAAAATCAGTCAAGAGAAATAAAATTATAGTCAAACCGTGTTTACTTTATTCTCTTCTTGGGGCTAATGACGCATCAAAAAGTCAAATGGCTTTTTTTTATGCTCTTGACACAAAATTTCATGGTTCTAGCCCAAAAAATGTGAAAACTAGAAGCGTTTCCAATTTCAAGTCTCTAGCTTTACGAGTGTCGAAAAAACTTGCGTTCATACAGACGGTCAGACAGACACCATGACGGACATTGCACAAAACCAATATACTATGATACTTTCAGTATCAAAGTATAAAAAATAATAATAATAATAATCTTAAAAACTGACTACATCAAAGTAAAAGATAAAAAAAAAATGTTTTAATATTTAATATTATTTTTAAATACTCATTTTAAATGCCAGAAAAAAAAATTAATATTAAATTCCATGCTTATTAAGATAGTTTTTCAGTTTGGAATTCAGGAAATAAATTTGCATATGTTTTGAAAATATCTTTCAAAAAAATCTATTGCAATCTGCATTGTAATCCAATATGCTACAATATTTTCACAATAACTGATAAGGATGGCTTAATTACAGCTTACAGCTTTACGCCCGACACGCACTTAGCCATGTTGTTGGTAGGAGAGGGGGGCGGAGGCTTGTTGTTTTTCGTGACATGTGTTGCCAACTGATAGCGTAACCTCCCACTCCTTATACCCCCGCTTCAGTATGTATTGAGGCTGGCCGCAGTTGCACCCACCCTCAGCGCGGTGAGGGGGAGAAGTCTCGATAATAGTCCGAGTGTTCTACAAAAGTCATAAATTTCACTTCGTGCCTGCAAAACACATGAATTGCATTTCCAAAGCAAAGAACACCCCCACAAAACGCAACCCAACATGGAAAATGCACAAAATATTGCGCGTTAAATTCAATTTTCAGCACACAAAATTCCCCTTCGGAAGAAATCATCCTCTTGGGCTTAATGCGGGGGTGTCCTTGTGACATGAGCCTTATTAGTTGATTACAGGGACACATTATCGTGATTATCGCGTATGTTCCGCACAGCGAGAGAGAGGCTCATAAATATATTTTGGCCATGACCCTCGCCCCCCTCTTATAAAAAAAAGGGTGTGTCTGCAAAAAGTGCAATGCAATTTTGTGCTAATAGTTTGATTAATGGACCGGGACGTAAACAGCAACAGTTTCCTTCTCTCTAAGACCTATAATCATCAGGATTTATTCTTTCACTCGCACTCTCGATTGGCTTTTGCGGCTGATTGATAAGATTAGAGCTATAAATAGATTATGCATGGAAATTATATGGCAAAATGTGCAATCCGAAACAAATGTTGACATTTTTGAGCCAGTGTAAAGAATAAATAGACGACGGATGAATGCTCTGAAAGGTTGAAGAGTTTCCTTCGGGAACTTTAAAACTTGACCTATGAACATGAAAACATGAGAATCCCATTCTCAAGTTCCCTTCTCACAAACATTGCACAAATTTAGGATAACTATCTATCTATTTCTAAGAACCCAAGGTATCAAAATTCTTGCTGGCGCCTTGAAATTTGAAGCTATTTGTTGCAGCTGACCAACAACTCATTGCCACTGGCAGCTGCTGTTGCTGCTGCTGCTTGTGGCACACGTCTAAATTGAAAAAAGGGGTTGTGTTGGGGGGGGGGGATTGAAAGTGTAAACTGCAGCATATTTCAATGTTTATTGCTTGGACTCGTCAAAAATTTCCACACTTTTGATTTTGTAAAGGATGCCACGTCGAGTGTTGGTTGTCCTTGGAGTGGCTGCCACAAACAGCAGCAACGGCAGCAGCCATCACCACACTTGAAACACAGTTGCCGTTTTTGTGTGTGTGTGTGTGTGTATTTTTGCTGCATGCCACAGCAGCAACATCGAACTCAAATGCGCTGCGTATTGCTTTTATTGGTTTTCTACAAATATTTAATGGATTTCAAGTGGACGCGCTCTTGTTGTCGTGCCACTTCATAATTCTTTCGTTTCTTTCCAACCCAAAAAGGGTTGCCATTCGCATCCGAGTGTTGATTTGTGGCCAGAGAGAGAGTGAGTCACAACAGCCAAATGCCAAATGTTTCTACTAGTAGTTGTTGTTAAAAGTATTTCAATTGCAGCTGCCTTTCAAACAATTAATATTGGCAAAAGTGGTGGTATTATTATAATAAATCTGATAGCTCATTAAAAACAATGCATGAATCATCAGATGATAGTTTTATGTTATGCATGAAGCATTTTAAATTTGTAAATCACTATGGTATAAGTTGTTTTTAAAACAAAAAAATAGTTTTATGTTGTTGGGTATGAAATCTTTGAATCCAAGTACCCTAACACTATAAGGTTCTACCTAAAAGTTAACCTAATTGCCAGTTTATAGTTTAACAATACTCTTAACCCTCTAAAACCCCTAACTCTTTTCTAATCGCAAACCATAACCAAATTGTTCTTGTTTACAAATACGGGTTAAGAGCAGAGGAAGTCGCACATGCTGCGAGCACTTCCTAGGGAATAGAGTGATTTATAACTGATTAGAACGAACCTTAGAGACTGGCTACAGGTAAATTCGAGTCGACTCAAAGTCGAGTCGAGTTGAGTTGAGTTGAGTGGCACATACCAAAGCCATGACGCATGTGACGCAATACACAAAAGGATCGCGACCAAACGAAGAAGAAGACGAAGACGAAGACGAACTTCACTCATAATGAAATGGGTGCAGCAGCGATTGCGACGGCGACGCTGATGTTGACGCCAGCGGCTTATTGCGGTTGACTCGCCAGAGGGACGGAGAGAGGGACAGACGTCACTCTCTGTGGGCGATCATTAGGGCTAAAAAGACTTTCGGGCCGCGTTCTCGTTGTCGCGCCGCATTGATTGTGGCCAATAAATACGCAATTGATTTCGGTTGCTTCTGGTATTGCGTGTCTCCGACTCCGCGAGACGACTCCGACTGTTGCAGCAGCAGCAGGTAAAACACACAAAAACAAACCTTATCAGTGCAGCAAACGCAAACGCGAATTCCTGACGTGCGGACAACCTTAAGCGTTCCTTAAGCACATTAGCGTAGTCTCCCGACAGCAACCTTATGATTTATTGGTTTTTTTTTTTTGTTCGAGGTTTGCTTATCGATTGAAGAACTCTCCACGGCGCTATGCCTAAGCGGCTTACCAGCTTGCCCCATCTGCCCCCCCGAGAGCGAGAGAACTCCCCAAGCTGCTGCCAAGCTCAACAAAAGTTTTTCTCCACTTTAACTTTATGCGCTTAAAAATATATAAAGCTAAAAAAGCCAGGCAGAAAAAAATAAAAATATTTTCACTATTCTCTCAATTAAATCATTTATTCCGCCAACATTTGGGCTAGAAATATTATAATTTATTTTTACACTAGTCCTTCAATTAAATCATTTATTTCACCAACTGTATTCAAGACTCTTCGAGTTTCATTTTATTCCACTCGAGTCTTTAATCCATCTTCAAGTCAGACGCAGAAAAAGTCGGCGGCAAAGAAAAATGCGAATGTGAAAATGTGGCGCTTGCGGCTGCTGCCCCAAAAGCGTGCATAAATTGTCTGTGGTAACAGCAACAACAACAACAACAACAAAAACAACATTAGTGACTTGTAAGCGCATATGAATAAATTATTGGCCCAAACATGTAAGAACACAGTGCGTGCAAAAAGCAAAGCGACCGAGTCCAAGTCAAAGCCACAGTTGGCAATGCGTTTTGCCTTTGAAGTTAGCAGAGGAATAGAAGCCGGGAGGCACTGGAGGACAACCCCTCGAACACACAGGACACGGCATTATGCGTCCTCTGTCCTGTGTATGCCATATGGTGGCTATTTTGGTGATTAAGCAGATGATACTTGGACTGCAGACACACACACACACACATAGAACACACACAACACACGCCACTTCAGTGGCAGTCAAAGGGCAGCAAGCCAACTCAACTCATCCCTCTAGCCTCTACCTCACCCCTAACATAAACACAACACCCCTTCCAGGGGAGCAGCAGCAGCTAAAGCAGCAGGAAAAAGTTCGTCGTCATTTCGTCGACATCGGCGAACTAGAATCATAAATTTTGTAACCCTCCTTGTTACAAAGAGCTCTGACTACAGAGTTCAACCAAGTAGTTTCCTAGTTTCATTCACTACTTTCGAGTGGACTTTTGTTCGTGGTAGTTAATGCCTGCAAAAAAGTAGAATCCCCCTTACCAAAAATGTCTAAACATGCGAAAGCCTCTTCTTCGAGTTAGCGACACTTTAATGGGCGAATTTTTCGAAATTGAAATGTTATAGCCATCGAATTGACAACTCAAATAACTTATGGCTATAGATTTTTAAGTGCTGGAAAGTGAGAAACATCTTTTCAAGGCTACATTAGATGATTCATCAACGTAGATACAAAACGGTAAGAGGTTGAGATCTAATTCCAAAATATAGTTTGAGGATCGTAGACAAGCACTAAGATGGGATTTCTATAAAATACACCTAGAGAGAATAAAATTTAACCATGTTTCAGCTAAAAATTCAGTCAATGCTTGACCGTTTTGTGAATTATATAATTAACATAAATAATAGATTCAAATCTCAACCCTCACACACTATTTCGCTTACTTTTCACATTACAATGGGATTAGTTTTGTGTCATGGGCCAAAAGTAAAGAAGGCGAAAACAGTTAAAATCACTTAGTGCTGCTGTAATTATGATTGTTGTGCCAATCATTGTCCAAATGTTGTGCACAATCATAATAGAGTCATAATCCACCACCACCACCAACCAAAAAAAAAAAACTAACTGAAGAGAACTATATTTTCCCAGGCCAACAACAACCTGTGTGCCCAAAACATAACTCCCCTTCAATCAGCGACAAATAACATGATGAAGTGTGTTGTGTGTTGCAAGTGCGCCGCATGAGTGCCACGTCCTGTGTCCTGTGTCCTGTGTCACTGCTGTGCGACAAGCCGTTAATGAGCAAATTTCGCCACAGACGGAAAAATATTAGCCACAAAACACGCCCCAGCATAAAAAAATCATTGATAAATCGTTTTGCGGGGCGGAGCGGGGCGGGGGGAGGAAGGAACTGTAAGCGTTGCACGCGCCGGACGCCGCAGCGTGACAGCCAAAAAAATAAACGCTGGCAATATGGACAACAACAAAAAATTCAATTTCCCAGGAAAGTGTTGAGCATTACGCCATAAAAGTCAAAGGATCAACGCCTGTGAAAATTAACCAATGAAAAAAAAACAAAAAAAAAACGGAACTGCATAAAAAGGAGCAGCAGCAGCAGGAGCAGCGGCAGGAGCAGCTGGAACACACACGTGCTGCCCGTAATGAAAACGGGAATGAAGCGTACCCAAAAGATGAAGTGCCACAGCTACTGTATACTCTCTACTCCTAACTCCCCAGGGGAGAAGAGTCACAGTTGCAACCGAAGTCGAAGTCAGTCCGGACGGACGGAGGCAGGGATTGGCACGTGGTCGGGCGGCGTTCGCGTTCGGTCGCGTGTCCAACAAAAACAATAGGCCCAACAAAATTTAACGAACGTCGGGCAATCAGGAAGGCGCTGCGGCAGTGAGCAATACACTCAGAAAAAGTATGTGAGCTGAACTAGAAATTTTAGGAAAGTTTACAAATACTTAAACAACAGTGTGAAAATTTGTTTTGTGCCAGGAAAATCGTCAATCCATAAATATTAATATAAAAAAAATTTTTGGCTTTAAAAAAGTCAGTTTTCTAAAAATTATAAATTTTTTGCATAAAGAAACTTAAAAAAAAAAACATTTTACCTGGCTAAGAAAGTTCAGAAAGACTTAACTTTTTTTTTTTGAATAAAATCTTACTTTTTTAAAGAATTTGTATTTTAATTGTGTTTACAGGACTTTTATATTTTACAAGTTTGAAAGCCAGGTAGCAATAAAGAATTTAAAAAAGTTTTTAGAGAAAAAAGATAAGTTCAGAATAACTTAAACATTGTATAATATGATCTTACTTTTTTAAAATGATGTAATATTTTTTTTTATTTACAACTTATTTATATTTTAAAAATGTCTATGAAAGAGGTTGAAAAACTTTTTTTGAGTGTAGTGGAAGGGGGGGGGAAGTTATGGTTGATGAGTAACGGAGTTTACACATAATGTGCGTCTTCCTCTCGCATCACAAATTGTTAGTATAAACAACAATTGTGCGCACACGTGGCGGCCATTGCTGAAAGTTGCCCAAAGTTAAGCGGCAGGCAGGCAGGCAGAAAGGACAAGTGCAAGGCGTTGCCAAGGACGACCCACAATGATGTGGTTCAATGTGGTGGTGGGGTGTGGAAGGGGTAGGGGTAGGGGTAGGGGTAGGGGTAGTGTGTAGTGCGCGCACTCCAAGTACAATTTATTAGAGCAATTGATTTGTAGATTTAGATCGATGTCCCGCAGCCAAATTGCACAGTTCCTGCCCCGGCGTTGCATGCCACGCGCCGTTCAATTGACGCCATTTCCAAAAGTGATTAACGCATTAGACGTCGGCATTTTCCCACTCAACACTTGAACACTCGAACACCCAAAATGCAAATCGAATCAGCGAACTTGGCGACAACGCTTTTGGCCAAACTCTGAGACGGCCTAAGACCTGCTGCAGGCTCTTGAGGCTCTTGGCTCTAAGCGGCTTAGACCACATTTAACGCATGTTGGGCAAACACAAAAGCCGCTAAAGAAGCAAGGCAGCAAAGCAGCAAAGCCGCTCTCGCAGTTTAGAGGCGTGAAAAGCGCAGGCGGCAATTTTCCTTTAGACCCAAACAGAAAACTGTTTCTATCTCTTATGTTACCATCTTTTTATGGCTTACGATCCGATTAGCCTAATGCCCTGCATCTTTCGTACTCATGATGAAGATGATGAACATGATGCTGCATTATGTCATTTGCTTTTTTCTACACCTTTATTCCTTTTGTTTCCTTATCGCTTGTTGACGATCGAAATGTTTGGCATTGCAGCTGTCCCTTAAGAAAGAAAACCTAACCTCTGACAATATGACTCAATTTCTTATACATTAGTGTGAGTGAGAGTATTTATAAGAAGCGTTGATCTATAACGGCTCATGGCGAAAGGTTGTCTAATAAAATCAACTTTTCTGTTTTTGGTATTAAATTTCAATCTTCAACCTTGGCAATTAATAATAAAGACGTATTTTATTTCTATCATGATTAAAGCAAAGATTTATCTTGTATATATTAAGATTTTGGCATAAATTAAATGGAAATTGTAAGATACAATATTTAGGTTACCATTTTACTTATCTTTTTATCCATCTTCATTGCATATTATTTTTAATTTATAAATTTTCAAAAATATATTTTCATCAAATTCTTAACTAATTTCAAGAGATAAAAAATCTCTATTTGAAACTGCTGACTGTTCATCTCGACTTTTCTCAATATTTTTGATGAATGCTTATTGTTTAGCTACAGTTGTGGGGCAGGGGGCATGGGGCAGATTGTTAAACGCCACATTATGTCAATTTGCCGTCGCTCACCTTTCAAACACCTTTGATCTTTCCAAACTGATCGAGCGCGCAATGCGACTTCTAATAACCGAGATCAGAGAGAGAGAGAGAAAAACGAAATTCCAAAAAAAAATAATATTGAAATATGAATGCAAACAAATATCTTTAAATCTGCCGCTTCTTTTGGTTATTGCTGTTGTTGTTGTGTATTTTGCGGCACGGCTCAAACGTTTCCGTGTTGAACGTTTTTGGGCATCGTTTTTTTTTCGAAAGGGTTTTTTTTTGTGTGTGTTTGCGGCTACGGATTGACTACCAAGTAAACATGTCGCCACTTGACTGACAGCTGCCTGCCTTCAGCCTCTGATGCCCCGCTACCCCTACCCCTGCCCCTACCCCCTTTGATGCGCACCAAAACGCGCCGTCAGCTAATCAATGCAATTAGCCCCAGCCGCAGACCCGCACACGGCTGCCCCTGACCCCCAAAAGAGAAAAAAATGTGGAACCTTTTAAAATGCCTGGCATTTTACAGGTTACCCACACCCCTTGCCCCCCTTGCCCCCTTGGTTCCATTGCTTCAGTGATGTCTTGAGCGACAGGCCGCCTACTTTTACTTCCTTTACGCCCCATGTTCGAATTATTGTTTATTTTGGTTGGCGTTGGCGGCAGCAACAAGCAACAACAACATGCAACAACACACAAATGGACTGCCATATATAAAAATGCACTCAGCTGGCCCTGCCTAGACAATAAATATGAATTTGAAAGTATGCCTGCCTCCCACTCCTGCTTCTCGACCCTGTGCCTGCCTGCATCCATTAGCTGCCACGTCTAAATATAGTTTTGTGCAACGCCTGGAAAACGAGGCACATGATAAATGCAGCAATGCTGCTGCTGTGGCCTTTGGCTACCGCACACAATTTCCACTTTTCCACATTTTCACATCTTTTATTTTTCCTTTTTGGCATTTATCTTAACACATCGTCTTTTTGGCTGTCTGTCAGAGAAATATAATTGTGCCACATGTTTTACTACAAAATGTGTTCGCAGTTCGTTTGTCGCTCAGCCTTAGTCCTAAGTAGCATCGAAACGATTTTTATCCAATATCCCCCCATCTCTGGACAGGAAAGCTGCCAACTCACGCCAAGTCGAAGCAAAGGAATCAATTTCGTATCGATTATACACAGAGAAAAAGTGCTTTAAAAAATATTAAATAAATCAATCTATTTCTATTGTCATTCCAATACTTTAAAGCCATTGAGTAGGCTGATAAATATTATACATTAAATTTGCCATACAAAAACAAAAATAAAATAAATAAAAAATTCATCTTTTCTACAAATATTTCTTATTAGAACAAAACTAGCGAAATAAAACTTTTAAGCTAAAATTATGATGAGAATCTTAAAGTATTTTAGGTTTTGGTATAAATTGACTTGTTCTGAGAATATATTTCTCAACTTTCAGTTTTTTTTTAGCTCTGCTTGACTCTAGAATTAAGTCAAGATTTAAGTCAGATTTCTTACGTGTAATGTTGCCGCGGCTTACAAAGAAGTTAAAAAGAGGCGGCGGCAGCGGCGTCTGCGATCGAGCCAATTTGTGAGTTATATACTTATATATGCTGCATCATGATCCGTTAGCGACGCCAGGGCTTGACTTGACTGACTGACGTGTCGGCCCACATGACGTTGGCATATTTAGTCACCTTGCTTACTTTTTTTTTTTGACTGCTTTTAAGATTGAGATCGAGATTGTGGATATTGAGATATTTTCATAATACGCGCATTCTGACTCTTGACACTGACATTGACGAACGTCGACTGCATTTCCTGCAACAACCAAACAGGTGAACACACACCTCTCCCCTCTCTTCCCCTTACTCTTAGCTGTTTCGTGTTGTTGACCGATGCGGGCGTCGCGAATTCATCAAGTTGACTGTTTTTTTTTTTTTTTGTCAGCTTGTCAAACTGTTGAGCAATTAAAACCGCACAAAATCGTCGTCGTCATTAAAGATTTGTTTGCTTTTGTTTTTTTATTATTTTCTTTATTTGTTTTTACGACTCTCGCGTCTGAGCTTGGCGAATATTCAACACTGAAATTTTTATTGTACATTCGCATGCGCATTCTCTTTATCAAAAAGCATAAAAACAAGAAAGTAAATAGTAACAGACGAAGCTTAAATACTCTGGCTTGATAGCAAATTGTATTCTAACAAAAATATGAAATCTAAAAAAAAATGTTTAATACTTCAACATTCTATAACAACATTTAATAAGTAAATAAATATTTTAAATGTTAATAAAATTTTGCAGTCAAAAATAATCTTTTCTCAGCTTACAACCAAAGATACTAAACAAAAATATATATTTTTGATAATCACATATATTTTCTATCAACAGTTACCTATGGCCTGGCAAACTCAAAAAACTCTTTTTCGGTAAGTGCATTAAACATTGAAGTAGCCATAAAATTTGTGTGTATAATGTTAATGTTTTCATCAGTCGGAATCAGTTGGATCTGGTTTCAGTTTCAGTTTCGTGTTTTAAGATTTTGTTTTTATGTGTTTTTTTTTTTTTTTTTGGCGAAAGGTGTTTCCAAAGCAGTTCCTCTATTTGTAGTACAAATGTTATTTAAGTTTTATTCGACTATTAGAAATACGTGCCATAGATTTGATTTATGCTAATCGAAACGCATAAAAACCGAACGTGGAGCTTCAACATATGCAAAACGTTTCCAACAAACGCTGATTAAACTTAGGGGAGAGAGAGGGTTGAGGGGGTTGCAGACGACTTGCGGTTAACGGCTTTTGGGCAGGGAGGAAGGGAAGGGGGGTTGCGCCCATGTCAAACGGAAACCTCACACACAGAGAGGGAGAGAGAGAAATGCAAACTGCAACGGGCGAAACCTAATGGATTTCCGTTAGCCAAGGCAGGAAAAGCATTGCCACTTGAGCAGTTTTTCCCCCCTTACCCCTTCTTCCTGGGTTCAACCCGCATGAAAATTGCAGCGCTTGAATGACATTCTGTAGGCCTTGGGGCACTTCTCTCCTCTCCTTCTTCCTCCTCCTCGACTCTCTTCAAGCATCGCGAGGCTTTTTGTACACTTGTAAGCGGTTTGTTTCTTTTATTTTTTTTGCTGTGGGTTCTGACTGCCACAAAGAGGAGAGAGAGGGGGGAATCGGTGGGTGTCAGGAACTTGTGGCTAGCTGTTGATGAGCCAGCTCATTGTTGACTGTTGTTGTTTAGCACCACCAGGTTTTGTTGTGGTTGTTGATGTTGATGTGTGTGGTTTTTCGTGCACCTCGAAGACATCGCCAAAGCTATTTTGTAAGATTTTGTTAGGTAACTTTTAAGTTGGCACCAAAACAGCTGATGTGCTTTTCGGTAACTACGATAATTAAGAAAATTCTGGTAACAGTTGGTGAATCTCAGCTGGCAGCTGTTTTTGGCCTAGACTTTTACTTCTGGACTATCTTATGAGAAAGTTTTATGAGTTAAGAAACAACATGTTTAAGATGATTAAAGAAAAGTGTATTTAATGATTATGAGTTGAAGAAAGAGTTTGAAAATTACTGCCATGAATCTTCATCTTCTCTCCTCAAACCTTTGATTATACATTATTTACTTGCACTTATTTTGTAAAATTTTAAAATTGCGACAAATGTTTTTTTTGATAGTTGAATTATTAAATGGAATATCGAAGTTTGGTTTGAAGTTTTGACAGATGAAGTGTTCAAATGCTTACGCCTTTTTTTGGCCCTCATTAGCATAACAAACAGCATGAACACTTTATAATGTTGTTGTTGTTGTTTTTGTTTTTGAATTCGTTGAGCAAAATTGTACATATATTGCATAAATTCACTTTTTTTATATGTATGTATGTGTATGCAGCCATTTCTGTGTTGTAACGGTATTTATTGTGCGCGTCGACGCCATTTTGTTTGAACCTTTTGCAATATTTATGCGTTGAAATCAACACGCAACACTCGGCAAATGCCAACGAAAAGCCCCAACAACAACTACAATTGCCACCCAGCTGTAAGCTCCCAACACTCTCAACCCACTTGGCAACCCTACAACCCTGGCAGCAACAACAACCAACCAACTAACCAACCAGCCAACATGTTGGTTATCGTTATCCTTTCGCCTTGACTGGCGCTACAAAATGCGCGCACCCCACCCAACCCCTCTCCCTCTCCCTCTCCCCCCCCCTCAGTTGCCCCATTGCTGTAATTACAATGCAGTTTAGGGTGCTGAAAGCTTTTGTGAAAATGTGCTTTATGAAATTATGATTATAGCTCAACAGCTGCATACCGAATGGTTTGGCTAGCTTCGTTGCTTGTTCGTTGTTGGTTGTTGGTTGGACCTGGACCTTCTACTACTATATATAGTAGTTACTAGTAGGGAGGGGGCAGGGAGAGGAGCACACTGGCATTTAAATGTGTGGCAGCTTGTGCAAATAATGAAAATGAAACAACACTTTGGCGCATTAAAAGCATTAAAAACAGTTTGCCATATAAATGTGTCCTTACCCTCGCTCACTCTCACTCCCTCCCTCCCTCCCTTCCCCTTTTTCTGTATGTATGTGTTCTATGTGCGTATACATAATGTGCCTTACAGCGGGTACGTATACGCCGCATAGGCCGCCACTTGGCTACAGCGAAACACAGACGAGGTCAAAATCGAGTCAAGCTACACAAATTTTACTCTGCATACATGTACATGCAGTTTTTTGTTGTTTTCTTTATCAAAGTGTGTGTGTGTGTGTGTGTGTATATGCTCTTGAAACATATGTGTGAGGGAAGTTTATGTGTTGGGGTACACGGCGAGAAAATAAATTTTGAATAGAAGAAGAACGGTTATAATAATAAAATGTTCACAAAATATAATAGAAAAAAATTTTATAGCATTTAAAATTTAACTTAAGCTTAAAAATATTTCACACAAAAAACCTTTAGTAGATCATTTTCCCCTATTGTTGGTTTGACCTCGCACTAAGCGACAGGCTGTGCCTCACATCCCCTCCCTCCTTTACCCCTTTTGCCCAGCAAAGCCTTGCAAATTGCATTTTCAACACTTTTGTTTATGCAAAAAAAATATTTATGCAAGAGTCTCTTGTTGTTTGTGTGTGTGTGTGTGTGTGTGTGTGTGTTGTTATTTGGGGGCTAAAGCCATGCCCACAGTTTTCAGCAGCGCATCTGGCTGTACTTTTGTTACTCGTAGGCGCCAACAGTGGCAGGGTGGGGGAGAGGGGCTTCAAACAGCACTTAACTCGTTGGCAAAAGGGGAGGCTGGGATGGGGGGAAGTGTGCTTTTCTGTATGCTGCCTGCATAATGCAATGCAAACATGATTAATGCAAATGTTTTGCGTGGTGTGGCATTGTGGGCGTGGCAAGGCGACAGGGGGGAGAAGGAGAAAGGGGGTGTCTGAGTCAAGCGGTTTTTGGGTAAGGTGTTGCATTACATTTGCATTTTGGCTTACAGCAAAAGGATGCAGCAGCCGCACTTAGTTGCTATCTAAAACAACAGCAACAGCACAACAACAGCAACAAAATATTGCTTTGCACACATATTTTCATAGACTTTACGAGTGCTTCGCCTATAAACTTGGCAAATTTATGACAAATTGCGCGACACATTCGAGCGCGATAAGGCCAAGGAAACGAAGAAGAGAAAAAGTGAAAGGCTGCTTCCCATTTTGGTCAACTTTGCTGCTGGCCAATCAACACACTGAAAAATATTTATAAAATATATTTTTCTTCCCCAATGCGCATAGCTCTAATGATTTTATGTGTGTGTGTGTGTGTGTGTGTGTGTGTGCCGAAAGGGGGAAAGGAAAGGACAAGTCAGCAGCTTAAGAAGAGATTTAAACGTCTGAGCCAGAAGCGTCTCCCAAAAAGGACTTGTCTACAAACACAAACACACACACACACTCAGAAAAAAAATAGTTAATTTTATTATGTTTTAATATAAATATTTCCACTTACCCCTTGTCCGCTTGAATTGAACAAACATTTATTTGTCATACACACATAGTTTTGAGTGATTTGAAAAAAAGTTTTTGTGTGTACAATAAATGTTTTATATTTAGTAACAATAAAAGCTATTATTATTACACACACCCATGCTTAAATCTTTACTTATACTTAATCAACACTTGCGCATTATGTAAACACGTCACTTAATATCACCAGACTCAGCCGAGCTTACTTGAATTTTTGAGAATCGAGGGGGAGAGCAGTGTCTTAATAGTCGTTAATTTTAAAAAGTAACGTAAACGTAACGATACCTAAAGTTAACATAACGTAACATAAACTTACGTAACTTTAAAAATAAAGTTTTCCTTTACTTATACTAAAATTCCCGAAATCAGACAGACTTACTTAAGTTCTTGAGAATCGCAAAGGAGAGCAGTATCATAACAATCATTAATTTTAAAGGGCTTATATTTTTTTTAATCAATATTTAAACGTCAACACCTAAAATTAACTATGAATATTCTGACTTCACTACTTCAAAGTAACTCTTCATTTAACATGCGCATATTTAAGTTGTGAATATGCTTATTTGTACTAAGTTTTTTTTCTGAGTGCATGTAACAGACACATAGAAATGGCGTCGTGTAAAATGTTAACGCTTCGCTTGAGCTTCCTTTTCAACTCCTTTCACTCCATTTTGGTTCCGTTTATTTTGAGGGTTCCTTTTTGGCTTGCCTTTCTACCTTATTACTCCTTTCTGCTTTCTTTTCGAACCATTCGTGCGGAATTGAAGTCGTTTTATGCTCTTTTAGAGGGCATTATAACTATGGAGTGTTTGGGTGGAATATCTTTTTAAACTGTATATACAGAATATTTTTAATTTATATTTAGAATCTGTGTAATATTCCTTACTTAAACTTTACTTCAAGTATTCAAAACAGAGAGATAAGTTAACTTAAAGCTTCTCCTACTAGATTTTCCACTATTCTACTTTCTTACTTTTCCCCGATACAGTTTATTTTTTTGTGTTTTGAAATCACGAATTTGTAGCTGCCATTTTTCTGGTTGTCGTTTTCATTTCAGACGCTCTCTAAGCTTTTCATTTGTCTGGCTATTGACTTTGTTGCCATTGGCGTGTCTGGCAGCGCTTTAGCCAAGTTAAATCCCTTTCCTTTCCTCCTCCCTTTACGTTTATGTCATGTCATGAGCTGCTGCTTGTGGCTTAAGGTGTCTTTCTTATACTTTCTGTGTTGTGTGTTGTGTTGTTTTTTGCTCTGAATAATCGAAATCAGAAACGAGGTAAACGTCAGATTTGTTGCGTGTTTGCCGTGCATCGTTTTTATTTCGTGCCTTTCGCTTTGATTTTCCAGACAAGAGTTTTCCCACAGCGGTGCATCCGCTTTCCGCTTATTAAACGGAACTTGCCACACAATTACAAAAAATGCTCTCATTTCGTTCTTATCAAACAACAGCTGCGCTTTTTTACTTGCATTTTTCATTTACAATTTCTTTTCGGTTCTTTTATTTTCCATTTCCCATTTCGAAGGCGCCTGCACTTACAAGTGAATATATGTTTGTGTAGAGTATTTTGTATGACTATATTTCTTAAGTGGATTCCCCCCGCACATTTCAAGTGTTTAATTTATGGCGTAAAATATGGAAATCGTCGCAAAACACAAATGCCGACAATAAGGGCCAAAACATTTTTCATTCCATTGCGGTCGCATCTTGAACTTGGACCTAAAAAACTGTTGACTAAACTTGAGAGATTTTTGAGTAGAAGAAAAGCAGACGAATATTTATATACTCTTACTTTTAGGAAATTAAAATATTCGGCTAGAAGAATTAAGCACACTTTATAAGGTCGTCGATCCTACCACTTTCCTCACATGTACAGGGTATATTTAAACTTTTAATGCACTATACATTTAGTCATAAAACTATAATACCCTCTCCACTCTCTGTGGTAATAGGTAAAAGTGATCCGCTTGGATGATCTGCCGCACACGCGGATTTTTATTGATTTTCATGTAGCAACAACACTCGAAAATGAGTGGCAACTAGTTGTTGCATTATATGTTCTGCTAATGGAAGGGCGCAACGTGACAGAAGAGGGCGTACTGCCTACTACTTAGACGGTGTAGGGGGGAGGGGGTAGCTGTCTGTCTTGCTACCGTTGCCTGCCACACGACGAATGCAACGCTAATGGAATAAAAAGAAGACACAACGCACTTGGTCTTCATCAACGTGTCTACCACTCTCGCTCTCTCTCTCTCTCTCTCTTTCGCGCACTTTACGCTTGTCATCATCATCTCTTCACCTTGAGGCAAAAGAAGCCAAGAGCAAGAGCAACAAGCAGCGATCAGCCGCCTAATTTATGCCCCTACATTGCCCCGCTTCTCCTTTGAAGTTTCAATTATGCGCCTCATATGTCATTTTGTGCAAGCTGTCGACGTCAACGTCGCAGTCGCAGTCGCAGTCGCCGTCAGCGTCTGCTCTTGAAAGTGGGAGACGCGGCAGACGCTAAAAGCCGCGACATGTTAATTGTGCCGCTTGGCCCATAAACACGCCAACTTGATGGCGAGCGCCAGGCTCAACCAAAAAAAAACAAAAAAATACAACAGCAGAAGAAGAAGAAAGGAAGAAACCGCAACCAGTTGCAACTTGCCAATGGACTGTGCAGGAGGAGGGGGAGAGAGTTGGAGTTGGAGAGACTGCAACAGCAGCACTTGCCACTTGCCACTTGGCATTTGAATTTGAACATTTATAATTGAAACTTCACAAGACTTGAGCAAAAAAGAAGAAGGGTAGATAAAAATTATCTTGAAAACTTTAAAATTTACTAATTTATTATCCTGTAATTTTCTCAGTCGCCATAAAACTGTTTTATTTATTTTTTTAATGCAAATTTTACTTATAATATTCATCAAGGCTTTTGGAATATATAAAAGTGGAAAAGAAACTTTCTAAATTTGATCTTAAACCATTTTTAAATACGCTAAAAACAAATTAAATAAATTTTGAATATTATATAAGTAATATTAATAAGATACCTATTTATGGTAATTAAATTTTTTCCATTTGTTTTCACGCTGCAACTTTGCAACGCAACCCAACTTAAACTAATTACAATTTTGTAATGAATGAAAAGTGTTTTTTAGCGTGGGTCAAGCGTTCAGCTCAGAGTTCTCCTCCACCCGCTAGTTGGCTAACCAAAGCCCTTTAAGCCTGGTCACATGTGTCGAGCGTTGGTCAGTTTGTCCGTCCGTCCGTCCGTCCGTGCGTCAGTTGGCGAGTTGACGAGTACAAAGGTGTGCAAATTAAACAGGCAGCGATGGCGAGCGTTCAAGGATTACAAATTATGACACGCCAATGCCATCAAGCAAATGAGATGAGCAAACGAACAGAGAGAGAGCAGCAGGAGGAGTAGGAGAAGGGTGAAGTATCTTTTTGGTCAACACTGGTCAAGTGTCAAAAGGGGATTTGCATTCGTAGCCGTTGACGGACAGTTGGCTTGTTGCAACAACGCAACGCTTTCGTTCAGTGTTCAGTTCGTGTGTGTTTTGGGTTTGGGTTTGCTGCTGACAGTTTTGGCACTTTGAAATGCACCGCAAAATTGCGCGAGAAAGCAAATCGCTTAAGCTGCGACAGTATAACTGATTAAAATGGCTTTAGCTTTGATGCCTCAACCAAACAATGCGGCTTAAAGGCCTGCCTGTGTGTATATTTATTTTTTATTTGCCAAATGGATTTGTATGTGTGGCATTATTAATGCATTTGTTGTGCAGCGTCACTTTTTATTTTTCTACCATGCATATTTAATATTAATGTTTGTGTTGTACTTGGCAAAAGACATATGTATTTATATGTATATAGAATATATATAACTTTGTTCCTAAAAATAGTAATAATAGATGAAAGCCACACACAAAAGGCAAAGAAGTCTCGGCAAGTGAACTTTTTTCGGCCCAAACAATGCCAGCCTTTTCAACCAACAACAACAACTGTAAAAGTATGAAAACACAGTTTTCCCTATCCACACACAGTTTTCCCTACACACACACACACACACACACATTGGACGCTTCAGTTGGCCGCAAAATGCAAATAGCCAAAGGACCGCACCCCAAACCCCCATTTGTGCCACGCCCACACGGCCACAGTTGCACGCCATGGCCAATAACAATGCAAAATGCAAATATGCAATAAAAGCAAATGGCAACAGCAACAAAAAAACAAACACAAACACAACAAAATATATATATACTATATATGTATGTGAATGAAACTCTAAAGAAAATATTGTGCGGTGTAGGAAAAATAGTCGACTTAAAAATACTACTGGAAAAACATTTAAAAGCTCAGAGATTTATCTATTTTTATAATTTCAAAACAAAACTAAAGCGAGAAATAATTTATCAAAAAAAAGGAATGGTCCTGTTTTAAAATAAAGTTAAAGAAAACATATTTTTGAAATTTTTGTAAAATCTTGAAAGAGTTTTTTTTCTTTTCAATATTTTTAATCTGTCGAATGCGGCAAAAAAAAAGACATAAAAACTATTTTTTTATAAACGTTCCTTAGTTTATTTCTCTTTAAGGCTAGCTCTTACCATATCTCCACACAATGTTTTCCAGGGTATTTAGAAAGAACTGTGAAAATGCGAATGTGAATTCAAATTCCAAATGCGTTCGCGTTGCGCTGCGCGTTCAACACAATACGACAACAACAATGATAACAATAACAACAATGGACATCAACAATGCGGCAACATTGTAAAAGCCAAGTTTAATCAAAATATAGCCAGGCTGTCTCTCTCCCTCTCTCTCTCCCTCTCTAGTGTTTTGGGGCATGGGCGTGGCCTCGTGCACAGATTTCTTTTTTTTTGTTCTGGGTGTGTGTGTGTAAATTTTTTATAAACACGCAAATTCGTTGCAATTTGTCAGGACATGCAGAGAGAAATTGCTGGGAATCGGTTTGGCTGTCACACACAAACATTTTACCAATTCCATGACTGATTATTCAACTGTTTTTTCGGTCAGCATATTTGATTAACCCACCTCACCCCCAACTACCCTCTGTGTGTGTGTGTGTGTGTGTGTATATGTTGTAGTTGTAACAAGATCTAATCAGCTGCATTTTTGGCCCACAAAATTGTGTGGCACGCAGAGTGAAACTGTGGCAAATACTACTAAACTCGTTTTGTGCCCCCACACAAAAATTAAATCAAAATCAAAATCGAAATCGAAATGTGCTGACAACGAACATGATAACTAATTGACAGAGTTGTTGTTGGCAGCAGCAACAACATAAGCAACAGCTGCAACTGTTGCCACTCAATCGCTCAATATGATTATTGATGGTAGCAGCAGCAGCAGCAGCAGCAAAAGAGCTTGAAGTTTGATAACTGATAAGCTTCATTATTAACTGACATCTAGAGCAAGCAATTGGCCAAAGCAATCTGTTCAACAATCCACAAAAGTTTGTTGCTGTTGTTGTTTGCTCAATTAAATCATTTGACATACCATGACGACAACATTTTTGGCTATTTTGTATTTGAGTGTCTATAAATAATCTTGTATTAAGATTACAGAGTCTAATAAAGATTTTTAACACAGCAATTGATTAAACATTTTATGTTTTTGATGATTTTTGGAAAGTTTAGTGTTAGCCCTATGCCTATGCACAACTTGATGATACTGATACTCTACTGTTTTTTACGCATTTTCATGTGTGCAGAGAGCATACAAAATTTAAATTAAATTGCAAAAGAAAAAAAGCTAAAAAAGAAAAACGGACTTTATGCAAATGTAAATAATGCTCCGACAGTCAGTGAGAGTAGTTGGGTTTGGGGGCTTGTGTGGGCGTGGTCGTACACAGCTCCCTGCAACGTTTTCGATGATTAAATGCAAACACGCAAATATGACGAGCGACTTGACTGCCTCTCCCACACACACACACACACACAACACACACACACACATATAGTATCTCTTCATCGGAGTATGTTTGTATATGTCGACTGCCAACTGTCTTCAAAATATGTAAAAAATAAAAGTTGGCATTTATAATTTATGCAATATGTACACACACACACACACACACACACACACACAAATATTTGCATGAAGGATATGCCAAAAAACTGTTTCTGCACATAAAATGAAAATTGAATGCTTAAAACGTGGATCTAAGTAAGTAGATGATTTGAATACTCACATATTTGTATAAGTACAAGCGACGAGTACTCGAAAAATAAATGCAAACGATTCTTATGGCTTTTGGTCGTTTTGTGACATTTGTGAACAAAAAGCTGTCAACGCTGTTTGCTTTCAAGCTCAAACATAACAAGAATGTAGAGCGCTCAGACTAAAGACGTGGAGATATCCTGGAAGCTTGTTTAAATAATGTTGGTAGTAAGGGTTTTTTTTTAAGGAAGTTAGACCTTTAGAGATTTTTTACATTTTCCTTGTGATTTTTCAAGATATTGTATTTAGGGAAAGCTTAATCTTCTGGTAAATGATTTTAGATAATATGAAAATATTTTAAAGGTTAAAATCGAAAGTATTTTTAAATCTTTTTTCTGATATTCTTTTATCCTTCTACCTTAAGACAATCTTCCTTAAACATTCCATAGCTTACAGGGTATTGCAAATATAACAAAATATATGTATGCCCATAAAAAAAAAAACAAATGATATATGAAAATGAAAAATGTTGAAGCATATGTGCTCTGCTACACTGCAAACAACATAAATATTATATGATGCATTTTGTTTTTGCACAGTGAATAACAAAAATGCCCTCTGGCCAGGCCCGAATGAAGCGTCATGTTTACAATATCTATTTGCTACGTATCTTATCTTAAATTGGCCAAAACAGGCAGGCAGCGGAGGTGGGGGGGGGAGAGGGCAGGGCGCTAGAACATATGCTATAATTTAGTGGCTGGTTGGCAATGCGTTTAATTAACCACTTACATGGCTTTAATTCAACTGCAAATTTCAACGAGTGCATGACTCGACGATAATAATATCCCAACAACAACCACATTATTGTGTGTTATCGACTGGACTTATCGCGTCAGCAATTTGTCTGATAGATAAAAACAGCAACAGCAGCAAACACATGGCATTGATTTATGCGTAGAAAAGCCCCAACAAAATAAAACCAGACGAATTCGTGAAAAAATAAATGGTTAAGGCAGGCAGCTGTTTAGTTAGTTGGTTTTTGTGGCAAAAAAAAAGCCAAATTAATAATTTTTCAACATGACTTAAAGTCCCTTTAACTACAGGGTAACTTCGAGTCAATCAGCATTAACTTACAACTACAAGAAAAAAAAACTTACTTGTTATTTATGCATATTTAATATCTTTGAAATGAACAAATGAACGCTTTGGGGAATGAAGGCTCGATTCAGTTCTCTTCACTCGCTTTTTGGTTTTGCACAGTTTCAGTTTTCTGACTAGTTATTATTAAAACAAAGAACGTGTCCAAATTTATAGCCATATTATTTGTTATTTATTTAAGCTATAAATATGCATATGAAATAAAGAAATGGCAGCAGGTTTTTTACGACCTAAAATACACTTCAACGAGTTGAGAGGGAATAGTGATTTATTTATTTATTTTATTTACTACTTGCGAATATAAATCTTAGATACATTTTTAGCATTCTTTTGAGTATGTTTCTTAAAATGAAGTAAATTATTTATACAATATTTTTTATATTTTTTTAATTATTCAATAAAATCTCAGAAAAATATATTTATGGAAATTTACGTAACTAAAATATTGTTGTATAAAAGTTAAGAAACTGTTCAGTAAACTTTATTTATGCAGGATTTTTTGTTATTATTTTCGATGATTTTTCTCCATCTTCTCTTTAAATTCTGAATTTGACAAAGCTTTAGTAGTGTATCCAACACTTCGTCTTGCTATCTCATAATTCCCTTTTTGTTGGCTTTTGTTGCCGCTACGAGCTGTGGCTGCCACACTGCCACTGGTTTTCTCAGTTGCGTTATTTATATGGCCATAAATTTGCAGCTGAAAGCAAAGCCCTGCGAATGGAATACCATGGAATGGTTACGTAGCACAAATAGTTACACACACACACACAGTAACTGCTTCATAGTCCATAGTCGTTCCGGCGTAAGCCTTGACGCTTCGCTGCCTGCGCCTCACGTGCAAATGAGCAGCCAAAGCAGCTCGAGCAGCAAAGCCGCTTAAGGACCTCGACATGGACATGCCAGGAGCTTAGTCGACTGCGGTTCGCTGATTTTCAATGTGAATGCGTCCTGATCGGACAACGAGCAACCAGTTCCCAGTACACACACAGGAGACTGCTCCTTTCTCCTGTGCGTGCGTGTGTGTGTGTGTGTGTGTGTGTGTGTTAGTTACATAATTTAACGTTTGCTGCGAAACATTTCCGCTGAATTTGAGGCTTACACGCAACGACTATTTTCTTCATAATCAGCTGGGTGTCATCGTAAGGTCATCATCATCATCATCATCATCACACACACACACGCAATCAAAAGTCAGCCAGTATTTTTACAACGTCACAAAGTCACTTGCCACCAACTCCCACCCCCCTCCTTAAAACAGGACGCAACTTGTGTCCAGCTGCTTATCAGCGTTTGTGCATCGCGCATAATGTGCCTCAAACACGTCAACGGGCCGTCGCTTGTAAACAAATTAGAAGCGTATCCTGGCCGGAAGTCCAGCACACACACACCAACACACAAAGGACAAGCACAGCGCAGCAAACAAAACTGTACGAAAAAAATCCAAAAGCAAAAAAAAAACCGGACAAATCAAGCGTCAACTTTCCCTTTTTACAATGTCCTGCCACTAGAGGGATATTAACTTTTAAGCATTATAAGGAAGTCTATTCTTTATACCTTAAACATTTCCATACATAAGTTGTCTAACAATTCGGGTCTCATTCAAAAAAAAAAAAGTTTTTAACTAATTTTCTCCTCGCAAGTCAACTGCAAGTGTATCTCATTATTCGTTTTGTCAGACTTCGAGAAAAGTCCTACAACACTTCATTAATTTCTTCCTCTTTTCTGTTGTTTTAACTTGCTTTAGTCAACATTTTCCTTAACGCTCGATTTTTTTTCCTGCCGAACTGCGGAAAAGGCGCGAAATTTGTTTGTCTAACTGTTGTTTTTTTTTTTTTGTGGGAGGGACGCACCTTGAAAATCAGTTTGTTCTGGACTGCCTCTTTAAGCTGCAATTAACTTCTCGTGGCTTAAAGCTGACCCGAACCCGAACTGACCAAACCCAGCCCCCCCCCCACACCTTAAAAGAAAAAACCTTCTCATAAAGCTGTAAACCTTATGAACTCGTTGCACGCAATGCTTTGGGCTTTGAGGCACTTTTTTTTTCATTATAATTGGCATTCGCGCTCTACGCTTAACTAATCTATAGCACAAAACGCAGCTCCCAAAGGGGGTTGCTAGTATTTAGTTGTTGGTGTTGTATTCTCTATTGTTGTATTGTCATAAATTTGATTGAGGAGCCAACGCGGCCCAAATTGGTATTTTGTGATATATTGACTTTGTCGCTGAACTGTCTCGCCTGCTTAGTCACTCACGTTTACTCTCTTTTTGTTTTTGTTTTTGTTTTTTTTATTCATTTTCTGTTTTGTTCTGTTGCTCGGCAATTAGAGTTTCCCTCGCTTTCCCCACCGCCCCTCCCCTTCTGCTCAGCGACCACATCTACATAGCAATTATGGTTTTATGGATCTGCTCGGAAGGGTTGTTTGACGCACTGTCATTTGTCCCTGTATTACCACTTCTTTCCCGCCGTTTGTCTCCTCTCCATATTTGTATAATCATACAAAGTACTCAGATACTATATACAATTCCAGCTCCCCTTCCCATTGACTTTAAGCACTTGGCTTCTGCTAACACCAATTTGTTCATTGATTTTGGGCTACAAATTAAAAATAATGTATCAACAAAGGAGAAAGGCTCAAAAGGTGAGAGAAAAGCGACGAGAAATATACCCTAACATATTGTTGTTTAAGTTATTTATTGAACAAATCCTTTGCTTAAATATATTTTGGAGTTTTAAAAGCATTTCAATTATGTTTCTAATGAATAAAATTGAACAGCCTAAAATCATACTACAAATTATTTCAAAGCAGCTATTTAATAGATAAAGATCTATTGATGTATATTTTGGCATTGTTACACACCTTACCACATAGCTGATATACTCTCCACCATCAATTGTTGACACGCTTTTTGCACTGACTTCGCATATTGCGATGTTTGATTGTGCAACTGTTCAACGCTGTCGCATTTCATTTCAAGTTGAGTGACTTCAATCTGTCGCCAGCGAGAGAAATGGAAAGAGTGAGTTTCTTGAGGTCCTTTATTCTTATTATTATTATTGTTATTGTGCGCGCCGCCTTTCAATTTTCTGGCTCTGTTTTTTAACAATTCGTCAACCCCTCTCTCTCTCTCTGGCCAGGGGGTTGTGCATATGGCAGCATTAAAAAACCCACACGTACAATGTCCAAAGAAATTAGATGTTGTCGTTGTCGTTGCTGTTATACACTTCCTCCTCCTCACTTCCCTTGGTCCTTCACTGTAGCTGCTGCTCATCGTGTGACATATAATTCAGGCTAGGTGCAACGACGTGGACAATGAGACAATGGACAGCTCAACGCATACGCCCACCCGCCCCCAAAAAACACACACACACATACATTCATCCTTGAAGACAAAAGACGCTCCACAAACGAGGAATGTCGCCTGATGAGTTTTTGTCGCTTCTTTCTCTCTGTGTGTGTTTTCTACCCCAGGACACGCCCACAAATTGCTAAGGCATCATCATTATTATTGTCGTTTTTAATTTGTGTGCCCCCAAACGTTGCCCATTGTTTGCAACACTTCAAACGTAAATAAATACGAGAGTTGACAGATTGCAATACAAAATATTACATATTGTTTATCATTAACCTTAGGAGGTGGAAACTGGGATTTATTACTTAAGACCCTTCATTAAAGGTATTACCTGAAGCTACTTACATGCTTCCAACTATAAAAAACTGACAAAGCAATTAGTTTTTCACTTAGTTCTTTATTATATTTAAATAATAATATTGTTTGTTTGACAGAATATAAAAGGTTAAAGTCACTATAAAACAAAAAGTACATTAGCTTGCCTTTTGCTTAATTATTAGGTGAACAATGAATGCAAAAACTGAGAATTTGCCAATAAATGTGTGTGGAAGAAAGTGTTAATTGAAATGAAAATGTGTTAATACTTTTTCAGAAAAAAATACCTACGAATAAATTACGATGCAAAGTGATAGGTAATAAAACTAATGCGAGTTTTTGTTTGTTGTGAATGTTTGTTGTGTTTGTGTTAATGAAATATGAGTGTTAATTACTATATAATATATATATGTTTTGTATATATATTGAATATAAATTATTGTAAAAATAGTTGTAAATCCATTTTGCAATTGCGAATGTTTTGAGTTTTCTTTTTTTCAGTATGTTTTTTTTTTTTTTTTTTTTGGGTTTTTAGATTTTCTTTGAAAATAATATCACTTTTGTGGTAGAGATAGAGAGATACACATAAGCACACTGGCAGCGAGAGCGAGATGGCAACATAAGGCTAGCTCTATTTTTGCTGATTGTTATTGTTATTGTTGTTGGTGTTGTTATTCTTATTGTTTTTGTGCATGATTTGAATCAAACGATTACGCTTGGCTGCCTCCGATTTGCTGTACTCATCCAGAAACTTGAAAGAGATACAAAAAGGAGTTAACATAGAAAAGAGGATCATTAGAATTAAAAGACTCACCCCTAGATCAAAGTCGCGTGATATGAGCTGCCTGGCTGGAGCATTGTTATAGCACATGGTGACCAAAAATGGATAAATCACCGGATTAAATTCGGCCGACAGCTTGGCCAAACTCTTAAAGATCACCGCAAACGTTTCCGATATGAGCAGATCCTGGTGCCTCCGATTATTAACGCTAAAGAAGGCCAGCGATGCTATCAAATCGATCAACATTGTGGAGCTCTCGCCGTTTTTGGTGCCAATCGTTGAATTGGCGCTATAGTTAAGTATTACAGTTATCACATCGAGCAGTTTCAACGATAAAGGACCCTCCACGCTAAGCACCTCCTGTGAAGAAGAGTTCGAGTTAATTGGCAACACACCAGAAAAAATAAATAAAAACAAGAGTCAGTTAAAAAGGCAACAAGAAAACAATTTTTGTGTGGAATCACTGTGCAAATGTTTTAATTAAGTCAAAGCAAATATCAAAGAGTGGCACTTGTTTAGACCAGCAGCAAGTGAAGTGCTCAATTGTTTGTTGTGCGTGGTGTGTATATAGTGTGTGTGTGTGTGTGGTATACATTTATTTGCATAGCGGAACGGAAGGGAAGGACCAATGGACAACAGACAATGAGCTCTCGCTTCTAATTTGTTTATATTGCCAGCCGTGCGAAGGACGAAATCAGAAAAATAAAAGTAGAAGAGAAAAAATTGTATGTGGGTATAGACTTTAAAATACTCTGTGATTGAAAGTTGTATGTACTCAAAAAATATAATTTTTGACTAGAAATGATATTTTAAATACATTTTTTTGGGTTTTGAAAAGAAAACATATTATATTTTTTTTTTTAGAATTATTTATGGATAATATGGGACTTTTTTATTTTACATTATTTTTCTCAATTTAATATAGTTTTCATATGTTTTTTAAACCCCCAAGTAATCAAGTTTTATGCTAATCACGCTGACTTGAAAACAATTTTGGGTAGAAAGTAATTAAACCACCACCTAACACACGCACAGCTCAAACTACCCTCGTTGTGTACAGTGGGGCAATAAAACACGCAAAAGTCCAAAGCCCAACAGAAAACAAAAAAAAAACAAGTGAAAACGTTGCAGTCGGACGCAACCGACTGCGGAATACTTTGTTACCAGAAAAACAACGGATGGTAAGGAGTCTTATTACATAAGGGGGAATGCAGGGGCGGAAGGGGTGGGCCAGTTGGTATACATCGCAAGCTATTATGTTACCAAATTTAATAAATTTAGCTGAATAACTGTGAAAAATAAGTGAACAACTCAAAATTTAAAAGGTGGGCGGCAGAGGTGGGTGTGGCATCCAAATTTTGGAATCAAATCTTTTTAAATGTCACAATTTATCTTCCTACCAAGTTTTGTGGCTCTAGCTCAAAAACTGTTAAAGATATAGCCGATTCCGATTTTATATGTATACATACAGAGTTGTGCCAGAAATCTCTGGAGATTTTGGCTCGAGCAGGTTTTCAAATCTCTGAAGCCTAAGGAAGATTTCGTTTTTGTTGCTATTGTGTATATTTGGCCATTGTTTTTAAGGGCGGTCTCAAGGCATTATTGTTATAATTAATAGCTTAGACTATAAAAATATACCAGCTTGAGGTTGGTTTTAGTTTGAAATTCGGTTGGTTTTGATTCCTGTCACACCCCTGATACGCTTATTTGATTCGATAAGCACATTTTTCATTTTATATAACAGCGCACAATTTAAATTATCGATGTTTCTTGGTCCGCTCGGCGTTAAGGTCTCGATTAGTTCCCAATTCATATTGCTTTGTGACGGTTGTTGTTTTTCACAGAATTTTAAATTAAAATGAATTTAATTATTTTTGCTATTATTGCTATAGTGTTTATTTGCAAGGCCAAATGAAGGATCAAAAGAAAGTTCGGTTTGTTAACTAATGAGGTTTGAGTGATTATAAAGGATGCGACGATCGAAAGCTTGAAGAAAATGATTGAGCAAAAAGAAATTCAGCTGTCACAACAAATCGAATTGAGCGCAGCGTTTGAGAATAATATTGCGATTCAGGAAAAACGTGTCGCTTCATATGAAGCTCAAATCACAAAACTTCAAGTCGAAGGTAAATTTAAAGATTCACAAATCCTTACAAGAGATAGGGAAAATAAGAGATTGCAGTCCTATCAGATGTTAATCAAGGACAAAGACAATCAACTGTCTTTAAACGATGCCAAAATCAAAGGTGAGAAATTTCGCGAAGTGTAAGGAAAGTGCTTTTCCTTCATGTGGTCAAAATCAAACAGCTTGACAATCAACTGTCTTTGCTTGAGAAAAATATCGCGAAATGTGAAGAAAGTTTTTATAGGATTAAAGTGCCGGGCATGAACCCAGGATCCGGGTGGATTGTAATTCAGAGGCGTATGGATGGCAGTGTCGATTTCTATCGAAAGTGGGATGCGTACAAAGAAGGTTTTGGAGACTTGCGTGGGGAATTCTTCATAGGATTGGAGAAAATTCATTTAATGACGCAATCGCATTTAAAAATCAAACCCGATATGCCAAATACAGTCATTTTCTCATTGAAGACGAGTCCGAGGCGTATAAGCTAAGGAGGCTTGGAAACTTTGTTGGAAATGCTGGTGATTCAATGAAATATCAGTTGAAAACAAAGTTTTCAACTTTGGATCAGGATAATGATACATGGGAGCATGGAAGCTGTGCAATCACATTTAAGTCTGCTTGGTGGTTTTGGGCATGTTCTCGTAAATGGTAATTAATGCAAACATTTTTTTAATCTCATATATCTCACTTTCTATCTATATATTTTTTTAAAGTGACCTAAATTCACAATACACATCGGTCGATGCTGGTCCTGGGAAACATAAAATTTTATGGGCATATTGGCATGAGAAGCCACTTAAATTTGTACAAATGATGATCAGACCTAAGTCTATTTAAACAATAAAACTTCAAATTATGTATTCAAAATATACGATCATTTAATTTTTGTTTTTTAATCTCAAAGTAAATTTGTTGAGATAGCTAAACTTAAAAATCAGTCAAGAGAATTAAAATTATAAGCAAACTGTGTTTATTTTATTCTCTTCTTGTGGCTAATGATGCATCAAAAAGTCTAAAGAAACCAATATACTATCATACTTCCAGTATCAAAGTATAAAAAAGAACCGAAACAGAAAAAAACCAAACAACTAAAACTGAAACTGGCAACTTGTACGAGCATTGAGCAAATATTTAGCCAAACAATTGACGTGCCTGGCTGACTAGCATGAAGCACGAACCACGGAGAGGGCAGGGGCAGGAGGCAAAGGGGCAAGGGGTCGTGGCAGGATGTAGTAGGCAGGATATGAGCGAGGATTTGTTGCATGGCTCAGAGAGCAAACGATGAGCGAAGCGCGATGCGCGGCGGCATCCTTCAAAAAAACAGCGTAGAAGAAGATGATGATGAAAAAAACAATCACGCTACCAGTTTATCACAGTGTATGTGTGTGTGTGTGTGTGTGTGTGTTTCTGCCTTGTGCTTGGGTTAAACTTGAAAATTTCATTTTACAAAGTCAATATTTGCAATTCACAAGGCTGAAACAGAAGGCAGGAGTACTTGAAAACTGAGCTCGCAATGTGGTTGTGCGTGCGTGTGTGTGTGTGTGTGTGTGTGCGTCTCTCGCTGATTAAAACCAAATCAAATTATTTGCCAGACCAAGAGTTAGACGTACATAATATATATATATATATGTATGTATAAGCAATAATAATAACAAGGGCGAAAGAAAGATGAGAGAGAATGAGAGATTCTTTGTGGACTTTATCTATTTTTGTGGTAATTTAAAACAAATAAACTGTGAGCTGAGCTGAGCTGAGTTGGTTGCTTAACTTGGCCTAATCCAACCCCCCCCAGCAGCAGCAGCAGCAGCAAAATGATGCTTGGCTGCATTTTCAGTTTCGCTGTTTGCACAACAAATTAGTTTGTCAAGTGCGTTTCTACACAGGGTGAGGAAGGGAGGAGCAAAACTGAGGGGTTGAGTACAGGTGAAGAAGTTCTGTAGAATAACCTTCAACGTAACTAATTGCAATTTGAAACGTGATAGTAACTTTTGTCAGTGTAGACTAACTGCAAGTTTGAAGCTGTGCCACAAATATTGACACAACACAACACAGCAGGAAATGAATTGTAGACAAAAGGCAATATACAATATACAGTTTGACGACAGTCGGTGAGTCAGTGAGTCAGTCAGTCAAATAGTCATTCAATCAGTCAGTCATTTGCTGTTTACATATGCCGTTTCATCAGTTTCAGTGAATCTCAGCTTGCAGCAAAACCTTGCATATATTTCCAACTGCGTCGTGTTCTTGCCAAGTGTAAAGTTAAGTGTCAAAATATTTGCACGCGACCCACTCAAAGCACCCTTCCCCCTCCCCCCCCCCTCTCAAGTAGTTATGGCCAAATGTCAGGCAGCCAAATGCCGCCATTGCGGTTCAATGGCGCTGATGTTGTTTGTCATTTGTGCTAAATGTCAAATGCAACCCCCAAAAAGCAGCCCCCAAAACAACACACACCGATGACAACTCATGTCACTTGTAACAGGTGACATTTCACTCATGACAATTTTGCCAATATGCAAATTTCACTTACGTTCGCTAACTTTTATTTTCGCCTAAACTGTATTCTAACTTTTAAGCCACACACACACACACACACACTTTTGTCTTGTCGTTTGTTTCTCAGTTCTCAATTCGCAATTTTCTCAGGCGATTTCACGTGCGACAAACTTCTCAAGTGCAAGGCAAAGAAGAACAGACCAACAAAAAAGTTGAGACAAAAAGATAAATCGAATAGAGGAATGGAGAAAAGTTAGATTTGAATTGTTGAAGATTAGATACTCTAACTTATTTGTTTCATAAAAATACATTCAAAGACCAGTTTTAAACAGAAATATTTCTTAAGACTCTAATCTTATGAAGATATTGCTTCGTTTAACATTTATTCATCTATATACACATATATCCATGTCTTTATTTCTTATAAGTTCTTGAAACTTCCTTCCTTCATGCATTCCAAACTCTGTGCCAAATTTCGCATACTTTGTAAAAGAGTATCTCTCGTAAGTGAAAAACTTTGCCATAATGAAATTTTCAACGGCTGACTTTGTGATTTGTTTAAGCGGTATTTGAGGAAAGGAGGGAAAGGTTGTAGGGGCTCTGACAACTCACCTGAAAACTGTTCACATCCAGCGAAGCCAGCGACACGTAAAGATTAAAAGTCGATGCCGCCAAGGCGGTCGTGCGAGGCGGAATGCATTCACCTGCAATAAAGCAAAAAGAACACAAAGATTGGGAAAAAGTTAAAGAAGAAGAAGCAGTAGCCAGTAAGCGGATATTGATAGATATATATGCCATAAAAAATCTTTACAATCTTTGCATTGCTCAACAAAATTAATTTCCGCCAGCGTTTAAAACTCACGTAGTGCGCATACAAATGCAATTAGCACCCGCCTACCCCCTACCACTCTACCCTACACTGACCTCATCCGGCTACTGTTCTTAAGATCCGCTATAAAACTCACCAATGGGCACCAGACAGCCAGCCAACATTGAGACGGTGCCGAAGAGCTCTGAGGATTTGGCAGCGCTCAACAAACGTGTGGGATCAGCAGGACCTACGACAAAAGTGAGGAAGCATTGTTTACTTTCTGGGGTAAAGGTGCGATATTCCGACTTACCTGGCGGGCAGACATCAATGAATCGGGTGAGGAAACCCAACGTGGTCAGCAGGCTCAACATGACGCTCTGATTCTGCTCAATGGACTCGCGCACCTTCATGCAACGACGGGACAGCATTCCAATTAGTCCAGTAATGACGGCATAGCTGTAAAGTAGGGGAAAAAGAGGATGAAAGATCATGTGTGAGTAAGTGGTGTATAACTACTTCCCTAAAGAACCTATACGATAGCTTAATATAGAAATTTTTGTTATTTTACAGGAGAAGCAAAAAACTTAATAAAATCTGAAAAACGAAGCATAAAAAGGCTTTTTTTAAATTGACTATAACTTCGTTATTTTTAATCATACCAAGAAAAAAAAAAAAAAAATATTTTTGTGTTTAAAAAAAAAAAAAAAAAATTTTTTTTTGCACATCGAATTTTTGCAGAAATGTGTACTTGTTTAGTGACGTCCTTTCTATATTAAGCTAACGCTATATTAAAATACAAATACGATTTCGACCCACTTTTTTGTATGCATTTTGCGAGACTTTTTATTTCAACTCTCGTAGCGTTAAAAAGAGCTAAAATAATATCCTTTATATGGTAATCAGTGGCACGCGTTGGGCATTAAGCAAGCTCTCGCAATGCAAAAACGATTAGCAGGGCAGGGCAACACATAAAATGTTGCTAAATGTCTGTAAGCAAATAAGGACTAAAATCCCTCACACAGGACTACAACTGACTGTGACACTGCATGCATTGAAGAGCTCAACAGTTAAAAAGAGACAGAGACAGAGAGAGAGATTTGTTTTTGCTGCTGTTGATGTTGTGCAAATATAATTCACACGCATGTTGTGCTTTCAATTAGGACACACACTAAAAATATCAAAAGCAGCAAAAGCTTTTCGCCCCTTTAACGCTCCTTTGTGTGTGATTTATCATAATATATATAAATGGTTCAGAGCAAACACAAATCATCATCAATTACAAGAGCAATCGTTGATTTGCACTCGACAACACGATACTCTCGTTGAAGCTCTCTTTCCACTCCTCATTCCTCTCGTTGCTTTCAACTCGTCAATCGTCACTTTGTGTTTGTTTTTGTGTTTGTGTACAAACTAAATGAATGGCATACAAATTTTTACTATTTAAGTGCAGAATTCATCAAGCAATCGACTTAACCCCAATACAAATAACAACGGATGCTGCATACAGTGAGCACTCGCTATGATGAAAGGCGTGCCAGCAATAGTATTAGCATATATATATATTGTTTGTGAAAATTCTGAACCAACTTTCACTGTTTGAATACATATATAAATTATATCCGTAAATAAACACATATAATATGAGTGATTGATACCGCCATGACAATGTTCGAGTAAAGCTTCGAAATAATAATGAAGCCAAATGCTGGGCCAAAAGCAAACAAATATGGCCGACAACAACAACAACAACTAGAATTGGCAACAGCAAAAGGGAAATATAGCATTTGACCCCTTTTGACACAGAGCCTTGACTAGAGTCTGTGTGTGTGTGTGGCGCTCAAATAAAAGCGTCCATTACTCAAACTCACACACACACACACACATACACTTGGTTGTTGGCAAACAAAAGGCTACACACCCAGGATACGTGTCCTGGATGCGACCAAACGGACTGCGAATTGGACTTCAAGGAGGAGGAGGAGAAGTAGAAGGGGAATGATGCTCTCTACTCTACTCTGGCGTTGTCAACTGTAAACATACTTGAGCTTCCTGTTTTGCTATTTGTGCTCTCTCTGGCAACGCTGGACGCACACTTAACCAAACACACACACACACACACACACACACACACTCAGATGTTTGCTTGGGTTGGTTGGTCAGAGAGAAAAAAAAAAGAAAGAAAAAAGTACTCGGCAAACTCATCAGCACCACAAAAATATCCTTAATAATTTTCTTAAACCAACAAGCACAAAGCTCTGTGTGTGAAGGATGCTTTTACCCAGTCAACAGCAGAGCTACCACCCCCCCTCCCCCTGAAACACCCCCCTTCTTGTCGTACTGTCATCGTTTGTCATGTGTCCTTCTCTTTCTTCTTCTTCTGCTCTGTGTTTGTGGCGAGGACATCGCTTCTGCAAAGTATTTAGTTCGCATCGCCGGGGCGCATCAATCCAAACACACACACACACACACAAAATGGCCAACGCCAACGACGAGTATCGGATGTGGCTGAGGTTTCCTTTTCGACCTCCGACTCTCTCCTCCCCGCCCCCCTTCTGTTGGCCGCATATTCCGGGAGCCACATAATCGTCACTGCCCGTAAAATAAACAGCAACAGAAGCAGCCGGAGCATCAGATGATGATGGCGACAAAATAAAAATAAAATACGAGCATCAACGGAATTTCTCAACGTTGCAACGAATTATGTAATACACTACCATGGCAAAATAATAAAAAAAAAAAAAAAAAAAAGGAGTTAAGCAGGGAATAAGAAGAGAATCAGATAATATTTTCCCAGTAAGATATCAACACTAAATATTTAAATTCATATATTTCTCCTTTCACATATTTATTTGCATAAAATGGAATAATTTTTATCTTTTTTAGACAAGAGCATAAAAAGTTAACAGGAAATTCTTCAAATATGTATTTTTTAATTATTAATTTATCATAAGCAAATTTCGATAAGAGAAAACTTTATTCCAATTATACCTTGATAGGTGAAAAAATCTCTAGGTTTTCTGAGTACATTCCTCTTGCATTCAAAAGTGTATAATACCCAACAATAGTGTAAAAGTATATAAAATAAAATACGAGACCCTCTGGGCCCTTTGGACATGAGCATTTTGGCTGGGTGTGAAAAGGCATTTGGTGCAAAGCTTAAAAAAAAAAGGAATAAAAATAAAAATAGTGGCCGCCGCAAGAGGCAAAGGAGAAGGACGTGCAACAAACAGCAACAACAAAATTAACATCCTTGTTAGTTGTGAAAACACGTTCGCTAAATACGCGGCAGGCGCTGAGCGCAACCCCAAGCCAGGACAACGACAACAGGAGAGAGAAAAAGGACACTCAAGTGTTGAAGTTGCGAATGTGTTTCAGACACAGGCGCAAATATTTTAACAAGTGTCAAATGCACACGCTACTTAACTAACTTACAGCTCGACTATTTTCTATTTATTTATTTTTTGTGTTTTTTTTTGGGGAATTTTTATTTTGTTAGGATTTTGAACTCACGTGTCAATTCACACAGAGAGAAAATGAGAGAGAGAAGGAAGAGAACTTAACTCAATTGATTAATAAACAAAATAGCAACACTTGCAACATTATTCCTCCCCTCTCGTTGCGCTCGCTGCCAGCCACCCCCCGTTGACCATGTAATTTGGCCATTTGTGTGCATTGATTTCGGCACTTAAGGCGCATAATCATCAACGGAAGCTGCAACCAGGACATCATCAGCGGATTTGTGTGCGTGTACAAGCAGCAAGGCACGGCACGGCACGGCACGGATCGCTGCACAACAACAAGAGGACATACAGGAGCAGGACATACTGTTGCCCCGCAGGTCCAATGGCATGCGAGTTGAGTTGAGAGAGTCGGCTTCACGGCGCATAAGCTGGATTAAAATCAAAACAGATTTGCGTTGACAATGACAACAAGCAACAGCAGCAACAGCAGCAAGGACATGTTAATGTCCTGCCCAGTTTTAAACAGCAACCGAAGAGGCATGGCAGTCAGAAACAAGTTGTTGATATGTGAAACGAAACACCTTGCCACACACACACACAAACACACACACAGAACTACAACTGACATGTACAAGGCGCGGACAACAAACTCAAAATGTCATTTCACATTGATTACGAGGCAACAAGGCTGCTGAAAAGGAGCAGGAGCAAGGATTTAAATCGTTTTCAAATGAAAGGGCTTTTTGTTGGCCTCGGGGCAGGGCTTAACAAGTGCCGAGGCGCATGCAAATCCTTGCAACATATGCCACATTAAAACTAAACAAAATGGCTGACCGCACAAGGAATGAATGAGGGAAGGGTTGGGGTTAAAGATTTCAAGGGGTATGCCTATAATGATTAGAGTTGAGTTGAGAGAGAGAGAATGGAATTAGACAAGAAATAGATGTTAGGAATTTTCTCAGTTACTTTTTATAAATTAAGAAACTGTTTTTTTTTTATAATAAGTCGTCAAAGTAAAAAAACTTTCCAAAATCAAAGATATTACAAAAATTGTGATTTCTGTGTTGATTTTAAACAGAGAAATATAAATAGAATATATATGGAATATAGGGAAGGATTATTAGAAAATTATAGTTAATCATCACATGGATTTATTTACATATAATTAAAAAAATATATATATATATATTCCAATCCGCAAGTCAAATTCAATGAATGCTAGAACCCTTCATTCAGAAAAACCGAAAAAAAAAATCATTAAAAATCAGTCACTCAGTAAAGTCAACAAATGGCTCGGAGGACAACAAAAGTGGCAGCTGTAAGCAGAAACCGGACCCAAAAACCCAAAACCCAAAACCGAAAACGAAAGCGAAACAGTAACAGAAATAGAAATAAGAATAGATTTAGATACAGTTGCAAGCAGATTCATTTTCAGGACACAAGTAGCCTGAGTTTTGAGTTTTGAGCCTGCGGTTGCGCCTAAAACAACAGAGAGAAAAAAAAAGGTGTTAAATGAAAACTAAACCAAAGACTGTATATTCAGAGGGTAGGGTATTGGTATCGGTATATATGGTAGTTTATTAAAATGCAATTGTAATATTGTTTTTGTTGCTTTGGTTGTCAACACTTGATTAAGAGCAGCCGGCAGTAGTTGAAACAATCGCAGCAGCAGAGGGTTGACAGGAGAGGGGAAGAGGGAGAGGGAGAGGGGAAATCTGTAGCTGTCGCGTTCCGCTTGGGTGTCATGTCAAAACAATGCAACTCGAGCCTGCGCACAGTTTTCCAAAAAGGGGTTGGAAATGCAATTTGAATAAGCGCCACAACCAAAAACACACAAAAATCTAATTGAAAGTGAAAGGTAATGATAATAATGATAATGATAATGATGATGATGATGCTGCTGCACACCTGGTAACTGAGTTGACTTCCTTCTACCAGCTACGAAACTTTTTCCTGGCCATGTTCATGCATTAGACGTGTCAAAAATATTTCTGCAGTCGCGAGATTGTTGTCATTGTTGTTGTTGAAGGTTTTGCGCTTTAGGGCCATAAAGTTACCCTTGGCCCACTGCAGCCCACTTTTAATGGCCCAAACCCAAAACAGACAACAGCACCAAAAAAATGTTAGCATGTGCAGTTAAGTAACGCTAACATTATCATTTGTGTTATCATTATCAAGAGGCGCGACAAAAAACAACAACATCATCATAATTATCAGGTTTATTAGTGCGTGCGTAAGAGGGGGGAGAAAGAAAGAGAGGGAGTGAGGTAATAGCGACTTAAGGCAACATCACGTATTTCGCAAATCCGTTAAAAAAGAAGAAGCAGATAAAGAAGCTAAAACTGACACATATGAATGATCTTTTCACATACTCTTATAACTCAGACAGAGTTCACAATCCGACTTACGACAATTCGTCATGTAAAAAGGCTCAGAGCTGAGTTAAGATCTCAGTTCCGGCTAATGGAGTTACGTTGGGAAATAACCACAACCATAACTGCTTTCATATATGAAATTCAATTGGCCCACAAAGTGTCCTCAACTCCACAACAACAAGAATAAAGAATACCCTGTAGAAACTTTAAACTGTCTTAACTTTGTCAAAACTAAACCGATTTTGTCAAAGTTAGTGTTACAACAATCCATTAAGATTTAATAGTAATGTTTTGTTTGCATTTTTTTCATTACAAAAAAACAAATTTCGCTTCACATCTCTTTAAGCTGTAAAAACTTAAATTTATCGGAAAAGGATCCAATTAAAACTATAATTAAATTCTAGAGAGCCCATTTGGGACTATTAGAGTAAGTTTATGTAAATATGAATACTAAGGTATTTTGAAGTAAAAACATTATAATAAATTGGCATAAATATACACAAAAAAAAAAAAAAAATTAAGATTTTAAAGCTTCTAAATGGTATCTTACCGTCCTGCAATCTAGCTAAAAGGCCTGCTCTATTGACTTAATGGTAGAATGTGTGTGTTTGCATTACAAATATGAAACGCCCACCGCAGCAACAACAACAAAGAACAACTGTAGGACGTGCGTCTCCCTAATTCACAGCAAGACGCTTGTGTGTCCTGCATTTGAGCCGCAGGCGGTCGAATCCTTGGGCATCCAGCGGCGCTAATAACCCACTTACTTATAGTTATCCCTTTGTCCTGAACGATGCTGTTGCTTCTATTGCTGCTGTTGTTGCAGTGCTTCTGCTGACAGGCCATCAATTACGAGTATTATGCGAGTATTACTTATATAAATACACAGCGGGGGTAGAGTAGTCCGAGAAGGGGGGAGGGGGCGTGGTGGTGTGGGCGAGCAACAATTGCAATCAAATTGACCACAAACGAATTTTGCACGATTTAAAAATGTTTTTGCCATAACAAAACAAAAATTCAATCAAAATATTGAAAATAAAAATATCCCCTAGCGTTCAAAATCTATTTATACGATTTTTTTTATAGAAAAATTAGTTATGGGTGCATAAAAAATAGCCGCAGCTGTCAACTATAGAGTTTTTTCTGCAGCGATTAAGAGATTTTTGGGAATGTGTCCAATTTGAAATGTTGTAAATTTCAAAATGAGAAGTTTCACAAATTAAAGTGAAAAGCGTTAAAAAAGAAGAAAAACAGGGAATGGAAAAAAGTTTTACTGTGAACTAAGAACTGAGGCTTAGGGGAAAGGAGAAAGAACTGACCTTGAATGAAAAACTACAATGCTAAAGTTAAATATAACCACAACAACAAAAATTACACTGCTAATTAATTTTCTGTTGTATTTATTCTTTGTCCTTACTTACACGTCAATTGATAAATGCAAATGAGATTTTTACAAGCAAACAAAATTATTTAATGCTGGTAAAGCGCATAATGATACAGATGACGTAAATTGAGCACAGAAGAAGAAGCCAGAGATAGAGAAAGAGAAAGAGAGAGGGAGACAGGCGCCACAGCAGCCGCAACAGTTGACCGCAAAACCGCAACGACGGAAGCAGAGAAGCCACAGCCAAAGGATTGTGCTTATGTATTTGTGTGTGTACAAGAGAAAGAGAGAGAGTGGGAGATACACATAAACTACACACATATCTTTGTGCTCTTTTTTTTTCGGTCAGATCATAAATAATGCGCCCAGGTGACATGAATCCCCAGCGCTTATCAGAAACGAAGAAGAAGAAGAAGAAGAAGCGCCATGAATTTAAGCAAAAGGAATGCGAATAAAGTAAGCTTGAAAAATGAGTAGAAAAATAAAGGTGCGTACATAATGGAAGTGAATAATGACTGATAAAGTCTCAACTTACGAAACTATGGATTAACATTTTCTTGAAAGAAATTAAATAGTTTTCATTGAACATTTTCTAAAATTAATCAATTGCATTATTGGCATTAAATTAAAACAACCCCTTTGCATAGTATAATAATAATAGATTGCCATTAAGCCCATCTCACGCATATGTTAGAGTTGGGATTAAATGAAGGGTTATTTATATGACAATTATTTTGTGTTTATTGACTTATTGGCGAAATGCCACGCCCCTTAATCAAAAAAGGCCAACTTAAGAGTGAAATGCAAATAAAATTTCGCGACAGTTGTAAATTCTCCCCCCTCTTTAAAGGCCACAATGTTTTTTTTAAAGTGTTGCGCCTCATTAAACGCCACAAAATGTGAAAATCTGTGTGTTAAAAAAAAAAAAACGTTGAGCTCGTGCCAGAGGGCCAAGGTTATAGAGCGTAGAGAACGAAGAACCGTTAGAGACTGTGGCTGCCTATTACCACGCCCATTAATGCAAATTAAAACGCAATGCGGACATATGCCCGAAAAAAAAACACATCCAGACTGAATGGGGATGTCGGGATGTGTCACAGCGCATTATCATTCATAAATCACAACATGGAAATTGTTTGAGGCACATGCAACGAAGCTGTTGTAGCTCTGTGTAGTTGTTGTTATATCTCAATCTGAATCTGAATAGGGGTTGGCTTCTGGCTTCTGGCTTCTGACTAAGGTTCTCTTTTTTTTTCAATTTCTGAAAAACCTTGCCTACCCCCCCTCCTCTCTGCACAGTCTAATAAACATGTATGAATAAATTAAGACATTTGTTTTGCTGCTCATTTCGAATTTTTTTATATGCCCATCTATTAAATTGGCATTAAAGAGGGGTGTGTGTGTGTGTTCTGAGGGGAGGTGGGTTAAAGAGCCCTAAAGCCCTTAAGCCCTAATATCCAAGTGGCTATTTTACAGTTCATTCAGACATCTCCAAATACGAGTTGTCATATTTTTGCAAGAGTTCATGCGAAAAATGTGTGTGAATATGAAATTTGAGTTTTGTGTTGCAAGTTGAGTGTCATGTGATATATTATAGAATGATATATGCCTATGCAGTAAAACTGAACATTGTGTAAGGAAACACAAGAAAAGTAAAGGAAACAAGCTAGAAGTTTTAGATTTTGCTTCACGAAGACCAAATACACTTGCAGGTTTAAATAGTAAGAGTATTAAAAACATATTAGAATCCTATCCTTTCTTTTCCTATTCTATCGTATTCTATCCAATCCTATCCCATCATTTCCTATCGTATTATATTCTATCCTATCCTATCCTAGGTTTTTTTAGATCGTCGTCATCTAAAATTTCTATGAAGTTAGCTTTAAATCAAAACGTCTATTATTTATATATTTATATACATCTCCCTCCTTGCCTTTCATGCGTTACACATTTAACGACACAATCAAAATACCCCTTCCTTCCCTTACACGCAAGGGCATACAATAATACGGATGTGGCAATCACAGAACAGAACGGAGAAAAGAAAAAATCCTGTCGAGCGGTTTTCAATGAAAATTCATCAGCATGTCATCAATGTCTGCAAAGACGTAGACACAAATCTGATGGCTCTGCTTCTTCTTCTTGCTATTCTATTTGGTAGCATTTGGAAATCTTAAGTCTGGTACGCTGTTTTCTTAGTAACGCGAACGCCACCCAAAGCGTTTTCCATTTGCTTGAAGGGAAAAATATATATCAACGGGGTAAACGTTTTTGGGTGTCGCCTCCGGTTTTTATATATATTTTGACAGACAGTTGGCAGCTCTAAATGTAATGTGGGGAGGGGGGGTAGTAAGGGGGGGTACTAGCAGCAGTGCGTCTTCAATTACGACACGAGCGTTGAAAATAAAATTTCAGCAGCCGCCCAGTTTTGCCATATGGGAAATGTCACTTGGTTGAGGCAGACAAGACGCGAGTTGCCGAGGGGAGGGTAGAAGGGGGGGGACAGGGAGGTAAATCAAGAGTTCTGCCTACCGCAGACAAGAAATCAACGTCACACAAAAATGGACAACACACGTGGGGCCCAAAAACAACAACAATAAAAACGTTGATGATGATGACGATGAAGATAATGATGAGGTTCGTTGATGACGGCGTTGGGGCCGTTAAAAAGGCAGCGCCAAATAGCTGCGAAAAGTAAAGCCGCTCGTAAAACTCAAACGAGGCGAGGAAAGCGAGCAAAAGCAACAAAAAACATGGCGCCAAATAACCGCAAACATAACACCAAAACCAACAACAACAACAACAACATGAAGAACAAGAACAAGCAGCCCCAGGAGCAAGCGCAGGGATCAGGATGTTGTTGGCGACGTTTGCCGCCATTTTGTAAAAGAAAAGTGCATATAATAATAATAAAGAGCAACAAAAGCAACAGTAGCTACAACCACTACACACACACACACACACTCAGGGCATTATCAAGGCAAAAACAGCATTAAAAACCAGAATAAAAAAGATTTTTAGGAATAAACCAGACGAATTTTGAATATGCTATACAGAAACTCTAAATTAATTCAAGGTCTGTTGAAAAAATAATTAGCAATTAGTTTCGTTAACCTTTGTTAAGTTTCGTCATATCTCTTCCAGAATTTTGGTAAATTTCGTTAAGCCTTGTTAAGTATCGTCTAGCCTCGTTAAGTTTGTTCACTGTTTGTTAAGTCTCGTTGAGTTGTTTGGCCTCGTTAAGTTTAGCTACATTTCGTTAAGTCTCGTTGGGTCATCTTAAAGTTTCGTTAGGCAATCTTAAGCTTCGTTAAGTTTGGTTAAGTCTTTTTAAGATTCGTTAAGAAACGTTTCGTTCTCTCAGAGCTTTTTTTTTATATACAACTTGAAAAAGCTGCTCCATCAGTAGCAAAGAACCTTTTTAAAATATACAATTTTTCAAAAAAAAAGATTTTATGAAGGATTTCTTTAGCTTCCTTAATTTCTAAGCCCAAACTTAATAACAAAATCAATGTACCCCAACTTGCCCAACAAGCAAGGTCGCATAAAAAGACGTCCGGGGTGTATCAAGCTGAGGGAAGAACTAGAGCTGACGAGGGTTAGAGAGGTGGGAGGAGGATTTGAAATGGGCGCCTGTGATTTGGCTTTTGTGAAAAGTGGAAAGTAGAAAGTAGAAAATGGCGAATATGTCGCCGAGCATCGTAAAAATTTATGCCTCAACAACCGTAAGGCCTCAACCAAGACCGCAGTCGCAGCGCTAAATGGCAGCCAAAGAGCGTGGGGGGAGAGTGTAGAGGAACCCATATGAGAGGACATAAAAAATATAATAGAAATGGTAGGGAGAATTGTGGTCAAATTGCGTTCTTATGGCACTTTAGTGGCAAAATCAAATTAGAATTTATGTTAAGTTGGCAATCATAAATGGCGCCCAGCATTGAATAATCATAACCATATCAGTAGAGTGGGCAGAAATGAGCAATAGAGAGCTTATGGACTGGAACTGGCAAGATTTTTAGTTGTTATCATGGATTTTTATAAGATGGCGCCCAACGTGGTCGTTTTGGGGGAGTTGAGGCTACATACTTCTAGGCGCATTGGATTAGTGGCTTGTAATGTGCGCCATCTGTCGGCCACTTGAGGGCATTACTCACGCCACATTTGGCGCATTCAAGTGCTTAGCGTGTTAATTTGCACCAGTTTGAAGTCCATATTTCTATGTATGAAAAGGGGGTTGACTTTACTAAGAGAGGGTTGGTTCTGTTGTCTGGCCCTAGGCGCAAAACTCCTGTTTCTAAGCCCTCACAATTGCCATTTGATTGAGTGATGCGCTCTTGCTGTTGTTGTTGTTGTTGTTGTTGCCGGCGATGCGCATTAAATTACAACAACAAGCAGGCAGAAGAGACAGTTCGGTGTTTGAGGGTGCAACACCAACAACAATAATCATTATCATCCTCATCCGACTGCCTCAGCTTGACGAGCATTAAATTAACTGTAACTGGCACCGGTAGCACTAGTTCCGCTGCACTTTACACATTTTACATATGTCGCCTAAGATCTGGATTCAGCTTTTTGGGTAGGTGGTTGATTTTCTTTTTTTTTTTTGTTTTTTGGTTTTTGGCTTTGCTTGGTTAATAGTATTCCCGGGAGAGGATGGGAAGAGTGAAAAAAAGCCAAGTACAAGGCAAAAATCAAAGCGTTGCATGCACTCAAAAGATCTAAAACTACGGACTCTACGTAATTCAATAGCCCAAAAGCCGAACCCCTCCTTATCCCTTCCCCCCATCCTTCCTTTTGCCTCACATTTATGCCTTTGACATGCGGCTCTCGCTGGACAGGCACTCATCAAACTTTTGACATGCAACTCAGCATTCAAGGGCAATGAGGT
This sequence comes from Scaptomyza hsui, assembly GCA_018152825.1. Lineage (NCBI taxonomy): Eukaryota > Metazoa > Arthropoda > Insecta > Diptera > Drosophilidae > Scaptomyza > Scaptomyza hsui. The sequence continues at coordinate 2,388,345 of JAECXO010000280.1, forward strand.
GAGGGTAGATGTAAAGCAGGGGGGAAGGGGAGTTAAAAGAGAGCATTCGAAGCTGATGTTGATGCTACTGCGCCTTTTTGCATGCAAAATGTCAGCGCATATGTCAGACTTTTGCATATGACTTTCCATCTCACTTCCCTTTCCTCTTTATCGAGGGCTGTCTGTTGCATTTCCACTTTAATCTAGATGTACATAATATTTAATATTATTTGAATATCGTAACATATTGTGGCTATAAAAGAAAATATATTGCTAGCGTATTGCATGAATATTGAATTTAATTGTAATTCAAGTAGTTTAACAATGTAATTAAATACTTACTTCTTTATAGAAATTATTAAAGAGGAAATACACAAATCTAATAACCTATTAAATTGCTATAAAATCATTAAGCGATAGATAATTTAGTTTTATAGGTTAAGGGCGAACTCATCAACAAAACTTCTTTAACAAACTCTCGCTGACATTTACAGCTATGAGTTCAACTCTTTCCATCTCTTTTTTTTGTAGCCTTGTCTCTATGTCCAAATGCATTTTGATGCAAAATCTGAAGCGAAGTTTGTATCGCACTTCTTTTGAGCATTGACCCTCCCTCTCCCTCTCTCGCTTTGCAACTGTTTTATGACATTCTCTCTGTCTGTGTGTGAGTGTAGTTGCTATGATGTCTCTGTAACTGTAATTGATGCTGACTTTTTGACAGTTTGAATGTCGAAAAACGAAACGAACGTAAATAGAGAGGGGTAGGGGGTGGTTACCCTGTACCACTCTCCCGTCTACTGTTACAAAAATGACAACTCTGATTAGTTTTGTGACAGTTTCGTGATTTGAATTCAATTTGAACATGCAGATTGAGGCAAAAAATATTCGTCCAACTGCAGTTTAACACAGAAATTTCATTACGACAGGAGCGAAATATAATATTTGAGAATTGCAGCTGACAAAAAGTTGAATGCTACGCGAAAAAGTTTCCAGTTGGGGTTTGCTTAGGGTTTTAGCGTTGGACAAAAGGCAATGGATCAATAAAAACACGCCGTTAAGAGTCAATATTTTGATTTTGAACGACGTTGTCGTTGTCGTCCTCGTCCTCGTCAGCAGCAGGAGAAGTGAAAACAAAAGGAAAGACGACAAAAACCGGAGCGCAGCGCACTAAGCAAATAGAAAACTTTCACAAGGACAATAGCGAGAAGTTTGGAACGATGAAGAGAATGTAGAAGAAGAAGAAGAAGTGTTCAATGCCTGCGCCCATTGTCAAAAAGAATCAACAAAAAACTGAAATCGGATATTAAATGCACAACAAACAGAAACAACAAAAACAAAAACAACAAAGAGCAGCAACTAGAAACGAAAAGGAACAAAAGGCAAAATGCTTGAAATGAATATGGGCAACAGAAAAAGGCAACGCTGCAGCAGTGTGCAGAAGTGTTTAGCGGAATACACTGAGAGAAAAGTAGTTAAAGACAAAGTGATATAAACTATATAAAAATTGTACATTTTTGTACATTAATTTTGTTAGTTTGAAATGCTTTAAGATTTTTTTAAGTGCCCTTTAATTAATAGTCGCACTTTAAAAAAGGTCTTTATTTTTCGCTTAGTGTAATAGTGTTAACTAGCGCAGGAGGGTAAAGGGCAATGTCTGTGGTGGCAACTAAATAGTTGCACTAATATTTCCATGACGTTGGCAAATGGTAAAATAAAACCAACAGCACGTGTATGTGTGTGTGTTGTGTGTGTGTGTGTGTGTGTGTGTGTGTGTGTGTGTGTTTGTTTGGGAGGCAGCTGGGATTCAGTGTTTTTGGGTGGGGCTAGAGAGGAGGAGAAGCTGGCCGTAATTGAGGCAAAAGTTAAGGGGTTCCAGTGCAAAGTGCAAGCAGCAGGCACAAAAAGGATGAAGGAGGCAGGAGACAGGACACAGGAGCTGTCCTCCGGATCCAGGACGAGCGAGCCATAACTCCAAATGGCCATTCGATATGGTTACTTAAAGGGTAATTAAATTAAATGTGCAGCAGTAACAGCGTGTGTTGTTATTGTTATTATTGTTGCTGTTGCTGTTGTTGTTGGTTTTGTCCTTGCTGCTGACATCCAAAAGCAACAAAAGGACACGCGGCACAGACCCAGACATACACAGAGAGAAACCTTCCACCTCCATCCTCCTCCCAACCCCCTTTCAATCAGTTACCAACTTCTTGCCGTATGCATATTTCATTATGACAGCCAGAGAAAGAGACAGAAAGAAGGAGAGGGTCGGGGGGTTGATTGTCCAGCGGCAGGCAAAGGAGAGAGAAAGAGAGAGAGAGAGGAAGGGAGGCTGGTAGGTAGAGGAAGGATGCTTCCGCCTTATCGCGTGTCAAATCATCATTATGATTACCATTTCATACACTTCTCCGTTTTTTATATCATTTGTTTAACACCGAAGAGAACGCCTTTTGGAATTGATGATCAAATGATGATTAAAATGTATTTGCCAAGGGTGCAGGGAGGGGGGTTGAGGAGGGATGTGTGCTATCTGCCTAATGATTATGTTGATTAATTATGAATCAATTACATTGTAAAATGATGAAATAGAACACACGAACCATAAAAAATGATGCGCCTTTTTTAGGGCGAAAATCAAATTTGTTCCGGTTCAAGGATAAGGTCGGGGGTAAGGGGGAGGGGTTTGAGGGGAGGTAATATATGACTAGCTAAAGCTGTTTAATTTTGGTCAAATCTCAGTTTAACCAGCAGTTTATAAAGTTGAATTAAAGACTTGAAGTTAAGGGATGATTTAAAGGTACTTTAAATGAAATTAAAGATGAAGTTTATCTCTTTCTCTGTCTTTCCCTATCTTTTACACTCTTCATGCTAAAGTTGTACATAACTTATTGAAATAAAACTAAACAAAAAGCAGAGCAGGAAAGGAGACGAAGGACAAACTGAAAGTTTCTTAATTAAAATCAAATTTGTGTTACATTTCGACTTTGGAAAAGTATTGCAACTCCCCCTCTCACCCACCCCCTCTTGCCACTTACTCCATGTCTTTTATGTGCCCCGCTCGACCAATTAAATGTAAACAAAAATTAAATTATGCAGCTACAAAAGCTGCACGTAGAAGAACTGCCAAAAAGATTGGCTCGCCGCCTTCTAGAACAGCTTCAATTGAATTAGAAAGTAGCTGTAAATAAAGAAGAAGACGATGTGGATGTGGAAGGGGAAGAGGAAGAGGAAAAGAGAGCGCCAAATGTTTGGTGTGACCAGAAAACAGAAAAAGGTGGCATCCCTTTCCATTCAAGTGCGGCGAATTGAATTTGTGTTTCGTTTTTTTTACTACAATACCCTGTAACTAGTTGAAATGGGTGGCATGGGGTATACCAAAATGGAGTAAAGGTAAAGGAGTTTTTTTTTAACAAAAAAAGATTTGTAAAATTTTTTAATGCTTTTTAAATATGTATTATTTACCCTTTTCCAATATCACAGACATTTCAGAAAAATAAGCAACTGTCAAGTTATGAAATTGTTGTTACAGGGCATCTCCAAGTCAATCACACCCTATTGGCACCTACTTTTCTCTTTACCAACTTCGTTTTAGTATTTTATTCAAGTATGTTTCTCCTTATTTTTTTTTTGGCAAAATGGCGCAGCGTATTGTGCTTGTTGTAGTGCGGGGGAGTGGAGGGGGGTTAAGGAAATTATAGTCAAAGAAGAAATTTGATTTTGCAGTAAAATGGCAAAAATGGTAAGCAGATAGAGAGGGAGACAGAGAGGGAAAGAGAAGAAAGCGCAAGGCTATAGAAAACGACAGCAACGCTTTGTAATTGAATTGAGCGCCGAAAAGCGCGCTGTGCTAAAAAAAAAGAAAATATGCAAGAAAAAAGGAAGACGAAAAAAAGCAAACAACCACAAAAGGATGCGAGTAAATAGAGGGAGAGAGAGAGAGTGGGAACAATGGCGGCGGTTGCTAATAAAATAAACGAAAAGCTTTTGTAAGCAAATTGAAAACATAAACAAACGAAAATTGATCAACAAAAAAATGTTGTACAACTAGAAAAAGTCAATGGACACAGAGCGGGAGGGGGGGACGGGGGAAAACGCGCACACACAAAAGGATAAACAAAATGTTTTTACTATTCAGCAAAACAAAAGCCAGCTACTAAAATGACAACAACAAAAACTAAAGCAACCTAACAAAAGATAAACCAAACAAAAAACTGACAAAAATGCATAACAACAAAAAAGTTTTGTTTTCATACAACACAATAACAATGAAAAGCGTAGACAACAACAGCAGAAAAACAATAAACAAATGTACTATATGAAAATTCAATTTGTACAAAAATAAACAAAATGGCGTCTGTGTGTGTGTGTGTAATAACAACAGCCAGAAATTCGATTAAAACTTTTGCAATGCCCAAAAACACACACACACACACACACAGAGAGAAATAAGCGCAAATTAAAGAAAAACAAGCAGCGACGCTGGCAGAGCGCGGGCAGCATTAAAGTTTTTGTGCCCAAAAAAAAAAAGAAGAAAAATATTCAAGCAGCAGCTACAGCAACAGCAAACTGTAAAACGGCGCAGTCATAAAAACGTGCACGCAAGAAACAACAAAAAAGCGAGTGTTGAAAGCTACAGCAACAACAACAACAGCAGCAGCAGTAACAATGGCTGCTGCACTTGCCCATAAAGTGCAGTTTGAGCAGCACTGGTCCAAAAATTGGTAAACATAGCCATGCAGTTCTGCACAGTTTGAGAGGCAGTCAGTAGGCAAAGCTACACTAGTTGTCTCGCTCGCACAGCGTTGACACGCCCCACGCACACACTTTGTGCGCGCTCTCTTTCTCTCTCTCTCTCTCTCTAGCTCAGGCACACGCACATTTTTCGAACTGTATTCGAACTCAAGTAATTTCCCCTTTGTGCATTTATTTGTGCTCTCTCTTGTAATGTATTGTGTGTGTTTTTTTTTTGTACTCACTTTATCATGTCCGGTAGGCGTTCCGGTACTTTGGGGTGGGTGTTTTTCTTCACATAGCTCGATGATAGCGCCTCGGTGCATGCCAGCATTAGCTCCGTGGATAACTCGACCGGATGTTGTGGTGATTTTTCTTCGGGTAACTGCAAATCAAAAAAGAACAACAACAAAATATTGTAGACATAACTGTAATTGTAACGGTACCACACAGCAAAAAGTGTCAATGTACTCGAAAAATATTTGTTGTTGTTGTTGTTGTTGTTGTCTGCGAACAATTGTTGCATGCTTTGCGGCGTTAAGCGACATTTTTCATGTGTGTGTTCAAATTAATTATAAAAAGTTAACAGCAACAATAATAACAGCGACCACTCACATCAATCAAAATGTTAATTGATGTTTTTTTCACGCGACGCTCTTTATCTTTTTATTTATTTCACTCTCTGTCGCTCTCCCCCCTCCCTACCTCTTTTGGCTGTTTCTTCTTCTTCTTGATTACATGACAAGCGGCGTGCGCGCTGATCCATCAGCCAAAAAGGCAAAAGCGATGAGAAATATGTTTTATAAAGTGCGGAGTGGGGAGAGAGGGGAGGGGTGGGGTGGGGGGTAGGAAGGTAGACAGAAGACAAAGCACAACAATAAACACGAGCCACAAGGCAACAACAACAATAGCAACAACAACAACAACAGTTACAGTATGGCCAATGAATACATAAAGAACTTAACAACAACAACAAGGAGTAAGAAGAAGAGTGGTTTTTTACGCGTTTTAACGATTGATTTAACAGCACAAGCCACATAAACATATACATATATATATATATATTCAGATACCATAAACATTTATGCATTGTGCATTTACAAAAGCAATAATAACAAGAAAAAAATAAAATATTGCTTTGGTCGACATGGAAATACCCTGTATGGAATAAAAGTACCTTGAAAGTCTTAGCCTTTATGGTTTTTGAGGGACGAACAATGAATGCTCTTATTATTACGCACTAAATTTCACCAGAATCAGCCGAGCTTACTTGAATTTTTGAGAATCACGGAGAAGAGCAGTGTCTTAATTGTCGTTAATTTTAAAAACTTTTAACAAAAAAACCGACTTTAAACAGAAAAATATAATAATTTCATTTTTCCAAAGCTTCAAAACACCCTGTCTAATCATGTTCAAGGAGTAGAGCGCATAAAAAAGCTCGCACGCAATACTTGACAGGCAAATGCTGACAAATTGGCAGGCCCGCAATGAAGAAGCGAGCGCAGGGCGCTATGGGGAAAATAAAAAACTAAGGCAGGACAAAAGCGGGAGAGCGGGGTGTTACATTTGCGGCTAGTGTGTGTGCTCTCGAATTTATAGGCCAAGCCGTCAACGATGGTGGCGGCCAGTAAATAAAATTCAAATAAAAATGCCACACATAACAAAAACAAAAGCACAGCAAATAAAAGCGTCAAAGAAATGGCAAATAAACAAGCGAGCCAAATAAGAAAACAATAAACTTTAAACTTGGCAAAAGTTTCTTTGAGAGAGGAAAATATAAAGTCGACTTTGGAATGCGCTACATAAAAATAAAATAACAAAAATAAATGAATAAAAATAAACCAAAGACAAAGCTCAATAAAAGACAACAATACCCATATTTTTTATGGGTAAAAAGAATATAAAAAAGAGAAAATCAACGCAGCCAAGTGTTAAGTGGCAATGCCAAAGGAAAAGGAAGGGATAAGGGAAAGAAGGGTAGAATGCAAAAGCGAGCCAAGTTTTAAGCGCATGACACACTTGAGGGAATAAACATCTCTTGGATGCGTTCCAAAGTGGCGACACTTTTATTGCTCACCTGGAAACTCTTGACGATGGCATCGAAGAGCGAGGCAATGGAATTGCCCAGAAGGGCATGTCGAGCGATCTGCGGACAAACGGAGCAAGCGTTCCGATAGAGTTGGACAGCCAGGGTGACGGATCTGTAAAGCAGAAAAGCAATAATAACTTGAAGTCAATTCCTTATCGAACTTACTTTTTTGAGATCTCTGCATTGTCCTCCATGCCCTTGCTGATGACGTGGGTGGAGAGGATGCCCAAGCCATCCATGCTGAGGAATGCCTGAAAATCAGCAGTCTGTGCCTTGGGAATCACACGCAACAGATTGCCCAAGGTACGATCCAAGCCCTGAGCTCCGCCTCCTTTAATCACCAGGTTCAAAAGCTTTGGCACGGTGCTATCACGCTTCAGATGAGCGGGCAGTGTATCCAGGGTGGACAGATAGTCGGCAGCGCTGTGCATAAGAAATCTATTGTGAATACCAATAGCTTAAGCAATAAAGATTCGAAAGATTCCTTACCATTGACTCATGCGCTGTTTGAGTTTCTTCATCTTCTTCTTGTAGCTGCGCGAATGTTCGCGACTTCCCGTTGGATTGCCCAGTTCGGAGAGGGTGGAGGAGAGATCGCAATCCTCGTTGGTGGTGCTGGTGGCATTGCCGCCATTGAGCAGCTCATCCTCATCCTCATGATCGCCACGTGCCTCGTCCTGTTGCCGCTGACTGGGCATGGTGAGTTCCACGGCCCGTTGACGTATGTGCTCAATGTTCTCCTCGTGGCGACGTGCGGATTCCAGCTGCTTCTGCAGGATCTTGCGCTGCAGCTCCTCGGTGGTCTGCTGCTGCTGCACCTGGAGCGCCAGGAGACGCTCCTCCCGATCCCGGGCCTTCTCACGTGCCAGGGCCTGACGTTGTCGCTCCTTTTGCTCCTGCATCTTGCCTATGCGCTGCTCCTTCTCCAGCCGCGTCTCGTTCATCTTCTCCAGCTTGAGCAGACGTTCCTTTTCGAGCGCCTGACGACGCCGCTCCACCGCCGCCTCCTTGGCTGCCTTCTCCTCGACGCGCTTCTGACGCTCCTGCTCCAGATCCTGCAGCCGACCCTCTGCGTCTTTAAACGATTCCAGCAGATCCAAACGCTTGTTTTGCGCCTCAATGTTCTTGATGAAATTGATCTCCTTCAGCTTCTTATCCTCATCGTGCGCCTTCTCAATGATTTGACGCAGATAAATCTCACGATTCTCCGCCGCACGTTGCAGACGTCCCTCCATCTTCAGGCGCTTGTCCTCGATCAGCTGCTTCTTCACCGCCTTCACATCCTCCACACGTCCAAACAGTTGCTGCAACTTGGCCGCCTTCTCCTGCTGCAGCAGGATTCGCTTCTGATGAGCTTTTGCCTGCTTCGCCTGATACTTCTTGAGGGTCTCCTGCAGCGAGCGACGACGCGACGGCGACGACAGCTTCTGATGCAGCTCCTGTGCACGTCCAGGATGACGTGCCACATAGGCCTGCAACGTGGCCAAGGCCTCGGCACGCTCATTCCAGGACATATCCGAGAGTAGAGCCTGATAGCGCAGTTCCAAGCTGGCGTTCTCATCATCGCTCATGGTGACAAAGACGACGGCATCATCCAGAGTGTGCTCCGCATTGTCATCCTGCTCCTCCAGCTGCACCTCGCCATCCGTCTCATCCGTCTCCGTGTCCACATCGATCTCAGTGCTTTCCAATTCACGTATTTGACGCTCTAGCGATTCCTGCACCTCTACAAGGATCCGTTCATTGCGCTCCTCCTCCACATCCTCGGCGTTCTGTTCCTCAATCTCATCGCAGGCACTCAGCAGGGATGCATTGGTCTTGACACATCCATTGGGCAGCTTGCAGCGTGCAATGCTCTCATAAAGTTCCCCAATTGTCTTGGAGAACTCGCAATTGGTTTGAATTTTAATGTCAATCTTATTGTGATCAGCTGTGGGAAGGAGGAGGAAAAAGAATTGAATCTGAAATCTAGGAATCGTATATGGTTACTCACCCTCCATATTCTCGTCTGGTGTGGAACTGTTGCTGTTGTTCAGCTCCTTTTGCTCCTTTTGTTGCTTCCGCAGAGCATTCTTCTCACTGCGCATATACTCCTTGTGCAGCGAGGTCATCTTGAGTCCTGTGAGATCCGATTTCTGTCGCTTGATGATGGAGGTGCGTTCATTGATGACGCAATTGCTGCTGCTGCGCATGAGGGCAACTGTTGTCCTTGGTTTATCCTTGTCAATGTCTTTCTCTTTATCCTTATCGTTGTCTTTATCCTTTTCCTTCTCCTTCTCCTTGTCCTTGTCTTTGTCCTTGTCCTGCTTCTTGGCAGCTGGGCGCTGTGCGGGAAAGGAGTTCACCTTTGCCTTGGCATTCTTAATCTCTGGTCGGCAAGCAGGATTCGCCAGCATTTTAGCTTTTGCCTTCGAGACCATTGTGGTTTTTGCCTTATCCTTATCCTCCTTTTGTTCATTGAGCAGCGCCAGTGTTGGCAGACTGGCATATCCTGTGGGCTGATTGAACCTATTCGACCAATGCATGCTCGTCCTGCGACGATTCTTCACAGTCAGCCAACCATCATTATTATTATTATTCTCCGACAGCTGCCGCTCATCCAACTTGAGGTTGCTCCTCGAGTTGCCCAACTGTTCATTGCTCGCTTTCAGCGTGGACGTGGAGCTGGCAATGTCCTCGCGTGAAGTGCGTCGGACGCTGGGCAAGTTCGCACGCTTCCCTGGCGCTATTAGCGGATTCGGAGCACGTTTTGGCAGCGCTTTGGGTGCCGCACTCGCTCCTCCTCCTCCATTCATGTCGATCATGGTGCGGGAACGCGCCGACAAGCGTGAGGCAACATTGCTGGGAGGAGCATAGCACTCGGTCTTGCTGGAGGGACGCGGTGGCAAAGGAGCACGACGTGCCGCAAAGGGTTTCACATTCGCATTTGTATTTGTATTATTGTTGTTGTTGTTGCGTCGCAATCCATTTGCAATTGTTGTTGTTTTAGCCAAGACTTTGCTATTGGCCAACTTGCCTACTGTTCCTGTTCCTGCTCCTGGTTGTGTGTTGGCCTTTGGACGTGTTGCAGCTGGACGATTCAAGACACTGGAATACTTGAGTGGACTATTCTGCATGGGCTGTGTCTTCTTCTCCGGCAGCGTTGATATCGGTTTGAGCAATGTGCTCGGCGGCGTTGGCTCCTTGTTGGCCTGTGCCGCCAGCAGCACATTCTCCATGGCATCCAAACGATTGACGGTTAGCTGCACAGCTGTGGGTTCCACCACAACAACAATAACTGGAGATTGCTCCGGAACACTGAGTTCAGTTTGTGGCTCTTCAACTGTTTCCTGCTCCTCCTGCTTTTTCTCCTCAACTGTGAAACAAATATATATATAAATGTTTCTATATTATGTATAGAAGAAACTCGAACTCACCTGCTGCCTCCTTTTCCTCCGCCTCGCGTCGCATCTTTTCACGCACATCGGCGAGCGTTAGATGCGGATCCTCGAGATCTGTCTGTGAGTATTGTGTGCTCAGCTGCACAAATGGCTTCTCCACAACGCTCAAATCCAACTGTTGCACAGTTGTTGTAGTTGTTGTTGTTGGCGGCGCTTGTCCATCCGAGTTGGGTGAACCACGTGTCGTTCCCCGCTTATTGGCCGCAAACAGTTCCCGCACATTGACGCGCATGGCGCCGCGAGGCAGCTGCTCGTAGGCACGCAGCAGCTTCTTGGGCGTCACATGACCATCGCAGCAGGGCGACGTCTTGCCCGAGTTGCAGGGGAACAGCGCTGGACTGGATTTGCCCGAGGGCGTGGGGCTGCACAGGCTCTTGGTGCGCACTCGCGGCGTGGGATTCGATTTGCGCACCTCCCAGGCCAGGCTCTGGGGACGCTGCTGCAGCGGCCGGGATTCATAGTCCCAGCTGACCTTGAACCACTCGCCGAGTGCCTTGAAGTCGCGCACATAGTTCTCCAGCACCAGGATGGCCTCCTGGCAACTCGATATATTCTCATAGCACTCCACCGTCTGATAAATCTCATTCACGGCACGCTGCAGATTCCCAAAGAGCAGGGCCCAATAGCGTGCCTGCAGCTCCGACTTCTTGTCCCGTCCCGTCGAGGCGCTGCGCACACGTGGTCCACCATTGGAGCCAGCTACACTGCCTCCCCCTACCCCTCCCCCTCCGCCGCCAATGTTTGTCTGCTTGGGCGTTTGTAAGCCATTTGGTGACTTTGGCGGCGCGACGGGCGGCTTGCGGCATGTGGGCGGCGAGTAACCTAAAATGGGCAGAGTATTAGTGTCTCTGTGTGGGAGCATAGTAGAAAACAGCTTACAGTCACCATTGGTGACTCCTCCTCCTCCTCCTCCTCCTGCGCTTGTCTCATCACAAAACTGGTAGACGAGCAAATTTTTTGCCTCGCGCCCCTCACGACTTAGCACCTCGCGCATCTCCATCCTTCTCGTTCTCGTTGTTTTGCTTTTGTTTTGCTTTTGGCTATTGTTTGCTGCCTCAGTCGCAGTCTCTGTCGCTGTCGCTGCCCACGCCTACGTCGACGTCGCAACGCAGCTGTTCACGCAACTTTTATTTGGAGCGTCTTGAGGTTAATAAATTGTGTTAAAACTCACAGCTGGCGCTGTTTTATGCACTAAACTCTATATATATTTCAACAATTTTAGTTGATTGCCTCACAATTGTGTTTGTCGTTTTTTTTTCTATTGTCTTTTGACGGCTGTTGTTGTTGTTGTTGTGTCTGCTGCTGTTGAAAATTTCGCAATGGCAGCTAGTAACATTTTTGCGCTGTGAACACGCTCAGTACTTTGTAACCAGAAAATACACAGGCAACTCAGCTCAGTTTTCAAATGTTGTTTGGCAGTTGTTGTTATTGCTGCTATGTGCAGGTGTTTTTATTATAAACTAAAAATAAATTGTCAAAGCGCACCACGAACAAGAATTGCATGCCAAGTAGTCAGCTGTTCTGATGCCCGTCTGTTAATCGAACAGTGTGTACACACTTTGGCACAGCCGATAACAATTATGCGATATAATTTCCATTAACGATGTATCGCACATGGAAAATATCGCAAATATTCAAACTATCGCCAAATCCAGCTATCGATATGACTGTTGATTAATATATCATCAAAATATTAAATATACATATTTTTATACTATTTTGTGTAGTAATATTAATGGTATTTTTATAAATTAAGTAATAATTAATTAATTTTGTTGATTTTACCAATACCCGCTCACATATATCTAATAATCCCAAACGATATGTGCGATTTACATCGCATCGCAATGCAACGATGGTTCTTAGTTTGCACACCACTAATTCACATTCCGTCACAAACAGTGTGTGCAAAGAAGAAGACAGGCACGCACGGACCGTGATTGCGGAGTTTTTGTTTTTGCATTCTTAGAAAGAAAATTGTCCGATTTTTAACTTATTTAATTAGCAATTACTGCAATTGCTTCAAACAAATATTCCGTCTATTGTGCAACGAAAATACGTAGTAAATAAAAACAGTGAACTGCAACAATTAACTGAAATGAAAGTGGAAATCGTGTGATGTCATGTCGACGACGACGACGGCAGCAGCAGCAGCGACGACGTCGACCGTTCTTGTGAATTGAAACTTCCTGTTCCCTCTGCCCCCCGCCACTCCCACTCTGGCTTGGTGTATAGAGCCGCCTTCTGTTTACTCCAAACGCTATATCCCACTTACATATGTGTGCATCAAGTGACAAAAGTGAACAGTTAAAATAATAAAACGCAAGAATTTCAATTTTCATGCCAAGTTACCAGCTCCAACAAATGTGTGCCCGTGAATAGCAGCACAAAAGAGAAAAGGTGAAACGAGCCAAACAAACACACACACACACACACACACAGAAACACACGCACGCACCACTTTTGCGCGTGTATATGTGTGTGGAGTGAGCAGCACTCGAAAACAACAAAAGAACAAAACGAAAAAAAAAGGAACATACTTTTTGATTGATTTCCCTCCAAAACGAAGAGAAAAGAACATAAATTGACGACAATTCCGCCCAAAGAAACAGGAGCAGCTGCACTTGCCACACCTACACCACACCGTGGTACCGTCCGAAAGCTCTAAACACACACACACACACACACACATTCCCTCCCATTCCCACATCATGGCAGACTCGGTTGTTGGGGATCTGCGCATGGAAGTGGAGCGTCTGACACGCGAACTAGATCAAGTCTCAAGCGCCAGCGCCCAATCCGCTCAATATGGTCTCTCACTGCTGGAGGAAAAGTCGGCGCTGGAACAGAAGTGCGAGGAGCTCGAAACTCTGTATGATAACACACGGCACGAGCTGGACATCACGCAAGAGGTAAGCTACAAAACAAACACACACAAACATAAAGAAACACAAAAAAAAGCTCATCAGCTGTGTTTCGTTTCTTTCGCACACACACATGCACACTCTTATTGAGACTCTCACTCACACACACACACACACATACAGAAACTTCTAGTTAGACCAAAAAGTTTTGCAATCGGTTTTCAACTTGTCTTGTTGGCACATAAAATAATGCAAACTTAATATGCATAAAATTTGTGCAGCGTAAATAATTTAAATGTTGGACTGTGAATATGTTACAAATATTTCATTCCATCTGCTCTCTTTTTTACTCTCTCTCTCTTTATCTCGGCTGTCCGGCTCTGATAATCACGAATGATTTAATCGTTTCGTCTGGTCACAAGTTATGTTTTTTTTTTTTTTTTTTTTGTAAACTGGGCTTTTGCGGTACTTGGCGCCGCCTGAGTGAATACTAATGCTTTCTCTCTCTTTTACTCTCTGTATCTCAGTCCGATCACGGTCAATTTGGTTTGCGCTTTATCATCGCCATTCAGTTTAGTTGTTGTTGCTCTTTTTTATTACAACCAGAGTCCAATTGCCTTGTGTTGCTTTTTTTTGCCATTCCATTTTGCACCTATGTTTGAATGTGTTTTGGCACAGCGAGACTTTTGCCAAGTGTCCGTCCGACTGGCAATTAGCCATGGCAATTGTTTTGGCATTTCCGCTGGAATTTCAACGTGCAATGCGGACACAAAGCCCAGTAAACAAAGTTTGTCCTTCAATTGTGGGCAAGAAAGAGCGAGAAAGAAGTAGAATAAATAACTTTTGCCTGTCGGCTCATTATCATTTCTTTTTACACCACTTTATTAATGTTGTGTTTCTTTTAGCCTCTGGCGTTAATTACTCTATTTCGTTGCCAAAACAAAGAATCGATTGAACTTATTTTGCATTAAATTACGATTTTTCGTTTGCATAATAGAAAGGGTTAAATAACAAGTAATAATGAAAAATGTTAATCAAATTTTATTCATTCTACAACTTTATAAATAGCTTGAATAATCTCTAAAGCTCCAAGTTCTATTTTATTATGAATTTTCTATTACACGCTTTGACATAGTATATTTTCTGAAGGTAATTCAATTTATACGTTCCCTTCCATGCCTAACAGCTGATTAATTGGCCGACAGGTGGCGCCCACCTGCCCATTAGTCCACCTAGCTTGATAGTTTCCAGCTTGTTAGCTTTGAACTCAACTGAACTTTTATGAGAGCGCCGCCAGCAACAAAAAAACGCAGCCCACCACACACACACACACACACACACAAACGACACTCTCTCATTCACACACACACACAGATTAATGCATGCTTAAAATTAAAATTAAAAGAGAATTTTTTTTTTGCTGCTGGCAATTTTTGTCGTCTGCCGCTGTGCGTGCAATTTGTGCAGGTTGAAAATGAAGGGGAGTTTGGAGAGGCAGGAAGGAAGGAAAGGTGGAAAGGAATGGGCGACATATTTCCACTTGCACTTGTATAATCAAGATATCAGCCCGTGGGCGTGCAACCAACCTGAAATGACATAAATCAGAGAGACAGGCAAGAAGAAGAAGAAGAGGAAGAAGACGAAGTTTCAATTTGTGTCTGTGGGTGGACCCAAATTAGCCAGGCCAAAATTAATCGAATATTTTATGAGCCTGCGGCACAAAGCGGCGGAATTTTCGAATTTCGCAAGGCTAACGAAATAAATTGAAAAATTTACACACACACACAGAGAGAGAAAATGCAATTGCAATCGATAAAAAAAAAATATAAAGCAAATATTTGTACAAGCTTTGGGGCCAGTGTTGGACATTTATTTAGTTGCCAAATGGAGGGCCGTAACGGGGCTTGGTTCGTTACACATGTTGTAACTGTGGCAATTAAGAGGAAGCCCCCTTTACACTTCCAGCCCCCCCTTGCGGCCATAAAATGAACGAAACGAACTCGCATTCGACCATATTTTATGGCTCGCATGGACAACAAGGACCAAGGACAATGCGCCTGGGGAAATTGCAGTCAAAAGAGAGAGGGGGGGGGGGTGTGTGTGTTGTGTGAGTTGTTAACTTGGTTACTTTGACTGCCGCCGCATGACAAAGCCAAAAAGTTTTTAATACAAACTTTAATAATTAATGCACATTATTTTGCATGACACAAACTCCCAAAGGCAAATGTGGGCGAAAGGTGGGACGTAGTGGTGGTGGGTGGGGGGTTGGGGGTAGCGAGTTTGTGGCATAGCTATGCAAATTGAAGAATTTTTGATTGTGTTCTAAAATGAAGTGGAAAATACGCGAAATTGGGTTTGAAAAGGGGAGGAATGAGAGAGAGAATGGAAAATAGAGTTTGAATTAGTGTTGTGAATAAAAAAGAACTATTCACTGAAGTGAACGAACTGAATAAGTTCATCTTCATCATTCTTTTCTGTTCAGTTGCTCACTTTAAACCATTAGATCTCCTTTTGTGCCTTAAATATTTTCAATTACAAACTACAAATAAAAATTTATTTATAAAGTTATTCATTTATAATTGTGGCATATTATTCCGCATAAATAAAGATCAAACTAAAACATAACAAAACGGGCTTAAATTTAACGAAACAAACGATCAACAATTAATTAGGGAACAAAATCGAACGCACAAAAAGAACGACCTAGTTCACTAATTGAAAAAGAACGAACGAACTTATTCAGCAATTTGTACGATGTTTACCCAACACTAGTTTGAAATGCACAAACAAGCCTAGAAAGTAAAGGAATGTTTTCTATTAAAACTCATAAGCTGACTTGGAAACTAAGGAAATTTTACTTTATGAATTGTTTTCTACAACATGTACGAAGAGAAGACTTCTTAAACTATTCTCAGGCTTATAAGAATTCAATATGAATAAGAAATTGTAAAGAGACTTCAAAAGATAAGCCTCATACAATTACACAAATCCGAAGTTAATAAACTTAAACCCAACTATTATACCAATTAAGAACATATTTATGTGAAGAGAGCCTCGAAATAAATATGAAAAAAAAATCCACTCAGACCATAATCCAAGTGCACAGAAAATTAAGTTGGCAAACACACACACACACACACACACACACACACACATAAAAAGTGCAGCCAAAAGCCGTTTAACAAATCCTTGCCAGACACTTTGCAACAACAACAAATGCAACAGCAGCAACATCAAAGCGACAACTAAACGAGGAGACAGAATGGGAAAAGAACGAAAGAAAAAAAATAGAGAATGAAATCCCGACGAAGAAATTATAATGATTTGACGCTGATGTTCTGTTCTGTTGGCGCAAATTGCAATTCTACGGCAATCAAATCCGGCAGCAGCATCAGCACCAACAACAACAACAATAAGGACAACACAGACAATTGGGAACTGGCAAGAGGAGGAGGAGGAGGAGGAAGGCTGACTGTCAAGTTGGGGTTAAGGGCGGCTGTGTGCGATGCGATGGGGTTAAATGCAGCGCTTGAGCGCTGACAAAACATGTTTCCGACTTGGTTGCAGTCGCACTTGTCATTTTATACCCCTTTAAAAATAAAGCCAAGAAAGGGTATGAAGTTTTTTTTTGGCAAGTGTTGGAAATTGTTGAACAAAACCGAAACAGATCTCCTCCTTAAATAAATAATAGATTTGCAGCCCTAAACACTCAAATTTTTAAACATATTGAACACTATGCAGAGAAATTGTTTAAAAAGCAGTGTTGAAAAATATATATAATATTCAAAATAAATTTTTTTTATTAACCAAATTGTATAAGGTTGCAAATAGGACACAGAACTTTAAAAAAATCAGTGTTGTAAAGTGTTAAGAAAAGGAAAAAAAAGGTTTTATAGGATACTTTATTGTTGTTGCCTAGTGTCTGACTTTAGTTGCTGCAAGGGAAATGAGCAGGAAAAATGTTGCAAGTGCGACAATGCCTCCCCGCCGCCCTTCCCCCCTTCGCAGCATTGGGCCTGCAATGAAAATGTTAAAAAGCAGCTGTCGTAGCAGAAGTGAGAGGGAGGGGGAAGGGGAAGGGAGTAGGAACTACTGATGAGCATATCGTTCGCAGCTGGTGGTTAGGATGCGGCAACACGACAAACAGTTGCAACATTCCAACTCAGTATAAACGTATTTTTTATTTTTTGGCCATGGCCGTAAGAAGGGCCAACACAATTTATTTGCAGCAAACATATTTGGACCCTGATTGGCATCCGACTCGACTCGACTCGTCTTATAGACACTTTTTATGACCCTTGGTTGGAATGCTGCCAGCGCCACAAACTTGCTGCCACAACCACAACAAACCCACAACTGCTGTGCCCCAGTTTATATATAGATGCAAATTGTGTGTTGTTGTTGTTGCAACTGTGTGTTGTTGCCTTGAAGTTGGACACATGATTACGACTGCTGCTGATTGGCTGTTAACTGCAAATGATTTTTACTGCCTTCAACGACAGTTTGTTTAGTTCAGTTATCCTTTATCCTTTATCCTGTTGCTGCAACCTGTGTATGCCATGCACATGCCACAACGTCTTTTATTGTCTCGCTGCTGAAAAGAATTTTCATTTGCATTCTCACAATTTCCACATATCCATTTCGTTAAGAGCACTATTCAAATGTGTGTGATTTTATATGTAGAACTTGAGATATGGGGTGTTTTAACTATGAAAGAAAGTTTGACAAATATTTTCAAAATACTTATTTTTACCGAAAAGTCTTCTTACTTTTTGTTTGTTGCATATTTTACAATGTTTTTTAGTCTTTAGGTTTTGATTTTTCCAAAATAATTTTTGTAGGTTTAATTTGTTTAAGTATTGTTTTTAAAAAATCTTACTAAGTTTTAATAAGTTTCTTAAATTCTCTCACATTTCTCAACTGTTTTCTCACCAGCTTTTAAAAATCCTCCTATCTTGGGTTAGTTTATTTTTTTCTATAGCTGCCTTCCCCATTTGGTTAAAAGCATAATTTGCGTACGCTTTTGTTTTCGCACAGTTTTCATGCTAAATAATTATTCTACATACATACTTACACACACACACACACACACATACATTCATTTTTCTTCCACTCTGCGCGCATTTTGCTTATTTTCATTTTGGCGACATTTCAAATTCAGAGAGTGTCAAATGCGTGCATTGACATGGAGAGCCCACAAGTGTGTGTGTGTGTGTGTGTGTGTTAATGCGAGTGTGTTGTTGTTGTTGTTGTTATGTCACATGTATGAGTGTGTTTTAAGAAATTACACGACAGAGGCCCAAAACAACAAAACAGCAGCAGCCGTTGTTGTTATGTTCTTGTTTGTTTTGCATTTTCACTGTCGCCCTGTTGCCACCGACCCCTTCTACTGATTATTACTATTTACACAATGGGGAATGAGATTTTTGTATGTACAAATATACCCTGTGCTCATAAAATGGTTAAAAATAGGGTAGGATTATGTTCTTATCAACGAGAGATTTTGATACTCAAATTTAATAATAATATTTCCATTTTCCCCTTGTCCATTTAAGTATACCAACGAGAATAATTGGACATATATTGATTTGTCATTCACACATAAGTATTTTTGTATAGAGTGATTTTAGTAGACATAAAAATATGTGTTGGTGTACAATAAATAATTTATATTTAATAACAATAACAGACGCATGCTAAAACATTTACTTATAATTAAAATTTAAATTTAAGTTTTACTAAATTCAGCCGAGCTTACTTGAATTTTTGAGAATCGAGGAGGAGAGCATTATCGTAAATGTCGTTACGTTACGTTACTTTTCCGTTACGTTTTGTTTACGTAACGTTTTAAATTAACTACTATTCAGGCACTGCTCTCCTCCTCGATTCTCAAAAATTCAAGTAAACCTCGCTGATTTTGTTAAAATTTAGTGACGTTTTTCCATAATGCGCAAGTGTGAGTGTAAGTATAAGTAAATGTTTTAGCGTATTATTGTATTAGTGTGTGTAATAATAATAGCACTCATTGATATTTAATGTAAAACATTTATTGTGCACACAGACATTTTTTTGTGTCTACTAAAATCACTTAAAACTTATCGATAGCTTAATATAGAAAGGACGTAACTCGCATTTTTGTTATTTTACAGGAAAAGCAAAAAACTTAATAAAATCTGAAGCACGAAGTATAAAAAGGCGTTTTTTAAATTGTCTATAACTTCGTTATTTTTAATCATAGCACATCGAATTTTAGAAAATGCAAAAAACGAGATTTCGAAAATAATTGAGTTACGTCCTTTCTATATTAAGCTAACGTTATGTGTGTGTGGCAAATAAATATTTGTCCAATTGTTCTCTTTGTAAGTGGAAATTATTGTTATTATTATAAATAGAGAAGAATTGAAGAATAAACTAAACCAACATGGTAATATTAACTATTTTTATAAATCTTTGTTTTTAAATAAGTTTGATAGATTCTTATTTATACAGGGTATTTGTTAGTACACTAACTTTATTCCACACTAACTTCTCCCGCATTCTCACTTATTGTTGTTGTTGTTGTTGTTGCTGCTGCTGCGGTCGTCATTGTCGCTTGTCGCTTGTCCCTTAGTCGTCGTCCCCCCCTCTCTACCCCTCTCTACACCCATCTACAAGCGAACAAACTGCTCGGTCATTCATGGCATACTTTATGAACACTGTGGGTGGTTGAAAGCTAAGGTGGGGGAAAGGGAGTGAAAGGGGAGGTGAGGTGTGGTGGTGGGTGGTAGGTAGGAAATTGTTATGAGTCGACCATTGCCGTTGCACGTTGCTCCGTTTTGTCTAACTAAACGCGCACGTTGCGGCGCCTCCAAAAATGTGTGTGTTGAAATGATTGTTGCTGCACCCGGTTTGTAATAATGTGGGCAATCTGCTCTATTTTTAGTAGCCGGCAAATAGCTAGAGGGGGGGAAGGGAAGGAAGGGAAAGCATATTGCAACGAGACAGCTGTTGCCACGTCAATGCTGCGGGCCAGAAACCGGTCTGTCTCTCTGCCCCGGGCCAGCTTCGTTTAGGCCCTTTTGAATGGCTGCCTCACAAAACTTAACCACAAACGGTGAGTGTGAGAGGGGAGGAAGGGAAGAGGGGAGTTATGAGTCAGACACACCTAAAAATTGTGTAGTCTAGTCAAGCTTCTGCTTTTGCTGCTGCTCCTTCTTTATTCACTGTGTTAATATTTGCCCGACTTAATTAAAAATCTTTTCTAATTTGCATAAAGTTCATGTCATGGTGTCATTTATTGCGGTTTAGTTAGTTTGTTGTGTTCGTTAGATGGCGCCACTGTACATTTTTTGTGGGTAGAATAGTAATAAGAAGGATAAACAGGGAGTGAGAGGAGAAGAATGGGAGAGAAAAGTAAAAGTTGAAGTCTTCTTTGTTAACTATATTTGATAAAGTTAATATTGTCAGTAGTAGATTTTTATTAGAAATTGACTTTAAATTTTCTTTTGTTTTTTCAACTTTTTTTCTCTGTCAAGGCTTTGTGTTAGAAATTTTTCATAGTTGTCATAACCGTAAGCTCTTAAACTTAAACCCCCATTAAAAATACACACAGCGCTATAAAAAGTTGATGTGTATACATATAGATGGCGCCACTTGGTCTTATAAACACTTAGCCCTTTTCTGTAGAATTGCACAACAACATCGCAACTGTATTTTTAGCATTGAGCTGCTCAAATTACATAAGAACCTCCTACGTCCGAAACTCTTGTAGTTGTTGTTGTTGTTGTGTACATATTCATTCTTTTGTTTGATTTTCTGATCCCGCGCCCACATTCCTCTGTTGACACTTCTCTTTTAAGTGTATATACTACATATATATAGCCTAGGTGGCGCCACTGCAATCGTTGATGGTGTCAGCAATGGAAGGTCTCAAATTTCCAGCTAACTCGGCCTTTTGTTTACATCCCCTTCCTTCTTTCCCCTTGCCCCTCCCAGCTCTTTCTCTCTCATTCCGGCTTTCATTCCACACTAATTAACGAAATGCACTTGCCTCAGTTTATTTGTGCCCCAAAGGAGCTTGGGTTTCTCTTCTCAAATTGAAAATGAGAAAACAAAACTAGAAAAAAAAAACTCATTGACGTCGCCCACAGCCATTGACAATAATTATTATTATGATGGGGGGGGGGGGTTTAAGTAAGATGAAGGGTAAAGTGGCCGCAATGACGCTGCAGTTTCAGGCACTAAGAAAAATATTACAAACCGCCTGCTAATAAGAGGGAGAGAAAGCAGCATTTAAAAAAAAAAAGTCCTACTGTGAAAACTGCAACAACATTAATCCAGTAAATCTACCCCAGCTTTGTGGTCATTTCTCTATTCTCCCCCTACTCTCCCCCTCGCTGGTCTTTTCAATTCCAAGTGGACTTTTTCCAGAACAGCACTCATGAACTTCTCTCCGGTTGTGTGTCAAGCACGTACTTCAAATGGCCCATAGAAAGAACTAACGACTGCCCGTTGAGATTTCAATTAAATTCCACACACACACACTCACACACAGACAGATAAATGGGATTACAGTCTAGGGAGGACCACGCCTTGTTAGCCAGGTTTTCCTGACCATATGGACACGTCGTCGCATGCCTTCAATCAGCGGCTTTTATGACTGTGCCATGGATAAGAGGATTGGCATTCTCACATTCCTTATACATCCATGCATAAACGATGTACACTGAACGAAACAAAGGTGGCTTTATGAGTTTTCAATACTTGTTTCTAACACTGCTTTTTCGCTCAGTGTTTTAAGCAACAACTACAACAAAAATCCAATAAATCCAAACTTTGGGATGCACTTGCTCCTCTCCACTGGGAGATCTGCAAAAAAAAAAAGAAAAAAACAATAGATATCTGTGCGCCATTTAATGAAAAATGTAACAAAAGTGAAACACGAGGGGCGTCTCTCTCGACAGCAACAAGCAAAGCTCCCCTGTGACTAACGCCCCCCAATGTTGCCTCCTCCTCCTCCTCCTACACATCCTCAGTTCTGTTCTTGTGCTGCCTACACAACTTACACATGCAAATGACTGCAATAAAAATGGCAGGCTGGCAAAACTTTTCTGATTGCGATGCTCTGGAACAATTTTAGAGGAAAGGAAACTTCTGCCCAACAATTTCTAAACACACATTTTATTGCTTCTCTCTTCAGGCTCTCACCAAATTCCAAACCTCACAAAAGGTCACCAATAAGACCGGCATTGAACAGGAGGAGACGCTGCTCAATGAATCTGCGGCACGCGAAACTTCGCTCAATCTGCAAATACTCGATTTGGAGAACGAGGCCAAGCA
Source organism: Scaptomyza hsui (assembly GCA_018152825.1). Lineage (NCBI taxonomy): Eukaryota > Metazoa > Arthropoda > Insecta > Diptera > Drosophilidae > Scaptomyza > Scaptomyza hsui. The sequence goes on from JAECXO010000280.1 coordinate 2,410,760, forward strand.
GCTGCGACATGAGCTGGAACGAGTGCGCAATGAACGAGATCGCATGCTGCAGGAGAACTCGGACATTGGACGGGACAAGAGCGACAATGAGGCAGATCGCTTACGTCTCAAATCCGAGCTAAAGGACTTGAAGTTTCGAGAGACGCGCATGCTAAGCGAATACTCGGAGCTGGAGGAGGAGAACATATCGTTGCAGAAGCAAGTGTCCAGCTTGAGAAGCTCTCAGGTCTGTCTTGAACCTAACTGAGTTTCCAAGAGTTCCTTCTAAATGTTTCCCCTTTGTCAACAGGTGGAGTTCGAGGGTGCCAAACATGAGATTCGACGTTTAACTGAGGAGGTTGAGCTGCTGAATCAGCAGGTGGATGAGCTGGCGAATCTTAAAAAGATTGCTGAAAAGCAGATGGAAGAAGCGCTGGAGGCACTGCAGGTAAGACAATTAGTAAACAATAACTAAATTCCTTTGATTAACTTCCTTTCCTCCTTTCAGGGCGAGCGTGAGGCCAAATATGCGTTGAAAAAGGAGCTAGATGGTCACCTGAATCGCGAGTCCATGTATCACATTAGCAATCTGGCTTATAGCATACGCAGCAATATGGAGGATAATGCCAGCAACAACTCGGATGGCGAGGAGGAGAATTTGGCACTGAAACGTCTCGAGGCGGACTTAAGCACCGAACTGAAATCGCCGGATGGCACCAAATGCGATCTCTTCTCCGAAATACATCTCAACGAGCTGAAGAAGCTGGAGAAACAGCTGGAGAGCATAGAGAATGAGAAGGCCCATCTGACAACTAATTTGCGGGAGGCGCAAACTAGCTTGGACAAGTCACAAAATGAGATGCAAAACTTTATGTCACGCCTGGCTCTGTTGGCCGCCCATGTGGATGCTCTTGTGCAGCTCAAGAAACAGATTGACGTCAAGGATCAGAAGAAGAGTGGCGGCGATGAGAAGGATGAATTGTTGCAACAGCAGCTCAAAACGATCATCACACAATATGCCAATTGGTTTACGCTCTCCGCCAAGGAGATTGATGGCCTCAAGACTGACATTGCCGAGCTGCAGAAGGGCCTTCACTACACGGACGCCAGCACCACCCTCCGCAACGAGGTGACCAATCTGAAGAACAAGCTGCTCTCCACCGAACAAAAGTCATTGGATCTACAGAGCGATGTTCAGACTTTGACAACTATCTCCCAGAATGCTGGCCAGAGTTTGGGCTCCGCACGCAGCACTTTGGTTGCGCTCAGCGATGATCTGGCACAGTTGTATCATCTGGTGTGCACGGTCAACGGCGAGACACCTTCGCGTGTCCTGCTCGACCACAAGAGTGATGATATGAGGTGGGTCCTTCAAAACTAAAACTATCTACATTTTATCTAAAATCAGCTTTCCTTTCAGCTTTGAGAACGATTCGCTGACTGCCATTCAGTCGCAGTTCAAGTCAGATGTGTTTACAGCTCGCCCGCAAATTGTTGAGGATCTGCAAGGCCTGGCCGATTCCGTGGAGATTAAGAAGTATGTCGATACTGTCAGCGATCAGATCAAGCATCTGAAAACAGCCGTGGAGCACACAATCGATCTGAACAAGCACAAAGTTCGTGTCGAGGGAGGTGAATGTAAGTTTTGCTCAGTACACAAAGGAATTCCATTTAACAACATTCTCTTTCTTTTAACAGCTGTGGATAAGGGCAACAGCGAGGAGGTGGAGGAGCTGCAGGAGCAAATTGTCAAGCTCAAGAGTCTGTTGTCCGTGAAGCGCGAACAAATTATTACATTGCGCAATGTGCTCAAGTCAAATAAACAAACCGCCGAGGTGGCACTCACCAATCTCAAGTCCAAATACGAGAACGAAAAGATCATTGTGAGCGACACCATGTCCAAGTTGCGCAACGAGCTGCGACTGCTCAAAGAGGATGCAGCCACGTTCTCCAGTGAGTAGAAACTAAATTAAATGCAAGCATATTTACTCATAACTATTTTCATTACAGGTCTGCGCGCCATGTTTGCCGCACGCTGCGAGGAGTATGTTACTCAGGTGGATGATTTGAATCGCCAGCTGGAGGCTGCCGAGGAGGAGAAGAAAACGCTCAATCAGCTGCTGCGTTTGGCCGTCCAGCAAAAGCTGGCGCTGACTCAACGTTTGGAGGAAATGGAAATGGATCGGTGGGTGCATTTGGGTCGCTAAAACACAAATCACAAACAAAACTTCCTCATGTCACAAACAAACCAAGTCTTTAGTTATCCCTTGTATAATATTCCACCCAAAAAAAACTTGACAATCAGCACTTGGTAAGCATTTTGCACTGCGCGGCAAACGTTTTGTTTGCATGTTGAAAGCCTTGAAGCTAACCTGCTGCTGTTGCTGCTGCTGGAAAACCGCTTAAACCCAAAACGCCTAATACGAATTGATTTTAAGCCTGTTAAACTGCTACCAACTAACTCATATTCTAACACAATCTTGTAAGCCAGCAACTAATCGATTCCTTTCCACAGCGAGATGCGTCATGTGCGCCGTCCGATGCCACCACAGAGGGGCACCAGCGGCAAGACATCGTTTAGTACACGTCCCTCCAGCAGAAATCCGGCGAGCAGCAATGCAAATCCATTCTAACATAAGATCAGCGTGCAGCGTAAGCTTTTGGCTTTGGTTTATACTTTGCTTAAGTTATAAATTCGTTTGGAGGAACGTTGGATAGTACCACCAGCACCACCTCCCCCACCTTCTCCACCACACGACAAAAACACACTGAGAGAACGATCTGGAGAATACTGTGAATGTATTTTGAGAACGATGCTATATCCTAATTATTAATGATAAACAATTTGTATCTGTTTCTATTTGTATTTATTGAGAGTTTAGTTAGACGAAAGTTTTGTGTTAGGCGTATTTAGACGCAACAACAAACGGTTATTAACGGTTAGTTACTTAAACGTCCAAATAATTTAATTAACAATTTGTGCAAGAAAATGCAAATCTAATTATAACATATTGTAATTGTATTTTTCTATACATACAAATGCATATACTTGTATGCAACGTTTTGGTTTTGATTTATGTTTAGTTTTGTTAACTCTTTCGCGTTGATTGTTTGATTTTTGTTATCAACGCTGTGCGCAAGCGAAACTGATCTAAAAAAAGAAAAAAAAAAAAAAACCTAAAACGATATACAACAATTTTGATATGATGATGTGTGAAGAAAACAAGTATTTTGGCAAGAAAGTAATGTATTAATTGGCCAGATAAGTAAAATGAGTATTTTTCAAACGGGCTACTACAAGAAAGTAAGCCAAAAAAGTGTACGTAAAAGTGAAGAACAACAAGAAACCGTTTTTTGAAAGGGGACAGCTAAAAACTCAAACTAATGACAGTTGTCCCCTTATAAATGTAAATTATACAAACATACATATATTTAAATATACAATATATGTGAAATGAAACTATTGTACGATGTGTAGCATTGGGCTGCGTCTTAAAGACGAATTATTTTTGTGTATTTATTGTGGCCGCCTTCAATTGAAATTGTAGTTAATTAATTAATTTTTGTTTGCAATCACAAAAAAAACTTAGTTTTTTGTTTGTTTAGCCTTAATTGCAGCATTAACATATGATTTGTGCATTATTATTTAATTTAATTAATAAAAAAAACAAAATACCACAATAGGAATTTTATCAAGAAATGTTTTTAATTTGATTTTATTGCTGGATTGCATGCAAATTTTTGTTTTTGCTTATGAGTACACAGCCTTTAAAAATAGAAATACTCTATTATGACTAACAAGCAGCTTAACCAACATTTAAAATAGCAAAACAAAGCGTTAAAGTTTAAACTAATATTATTATTATCTTATCATTATAGTAGCTAATTAATTAAACACACACACACACCCACACACACATGCAAAGTAGTAACTACAACAAGCACATTTAATCACCTTACCCTCCAAAAGTAGCAGTTTTACTCTACCCTAAAATAATATTGCAAAATGTGTTGCTTCGATTTGTGTTTGAAAATGTTTCGTTTGGAAAAGATAAAATTGAAATTGAGAAAATGGAATTCATTGAAAAGAAAATTTAAATATACAATTACGTATATTGTGTAAATTTACCGAGCCATTAAATTGAATTTATATTTAAGACACACACACACACACATACACACTCACATCGTCCACTCACATATAAAACAGAGATTAACTGATACTCGAGTCAGTTGCCTATAGAAATTATTTATGAGAATTTGTAAAAGTTACATATACATAAATTTCAAAATGATTTTATTGTAATTTACCGTCCCTTTTTGCAAAACAAAAAAGACAAACGAAAGATGAACAAAAAATATCTATATATTTATGCAAAACACTCACTGAACCAACAACAAACAAATACAACTTTAAGTTTCATATGTCCAAGCATCCAAAAACATATACATACATATAAATACATAATTACGATCCAAACAAGCCAAAATATTGATAGCCAATAATAATATAAAACATATGAATATTGAACTCAAGAACTATTTCAATTAACAACAACAACAACAAATAATAGTTTTCTATTTCACGAAATAAACTTAAAAAGTAACAAGCAATTGAATTTAAGATTTGAAGGATATTTAACATATAAGTTTTATGATACCAAGAATAAATGGATGGCAAACTACCAAAATTGCCAATAGTGGTACCAATGGCCAATGGACACACATACATATGAGAAATGCAACCCAAATGAATAAAAATAAACAAAAAAAATTAACGTAAATTATACATATGTGAAAAATAAACAAAATAGCAATATAACTGTGTAGTTTTTAATTTGTGAAAAGCCACTTAATTTCCATAGAGTAAAGGGAAATAATGGTACGTAAGTAATTTATGCTGAACAATAAAATCTCTGATGCTAGTCTTACATAAAAGGATGTATCTCGGTCAAATCCTTGCTGATTGCTCTGGATCAAAGAACCCTACATTGGAAAACACGGACACAAGCCGGAGCCAGACAATCTTTCTATTCTTCTAAAGTAAATAAACGACAAGCCCTAGTCAAAGGTCAATAATCCCATATTAATATTATTTACTTACCTTACACATCACCTTAACTCAATTATTTAAACAACCTTGCGATTTTGAAGTGATCTTCGCCAAGCCAAAAGATGACTCATTGAAAATGCCTTACAAAATGTGCAAACTAAAAACTGCCTGCCAAAATGAGTTGCCGATTATCATTTAAATGATATTTACAAACAAATTCGACTTCTATGTAAAGTTGTAATTGTGCCGCATCACGTTATCGATACCGATTCCAATCACCGGCGATGTCTCAAAGTCACGCGCCATCGTCACGCGGCGAGCAAAACTACCGATATTTTAGCCAGGCGAACAGCAATCAGAAGAAGCACGACGATGCTCTATCGAACGGTCGACAACAAACCAATACTCGAGTGCCGGCAGAAACAAAAGCGAGCAGCGAGAGGGAGACACAGTTTTGCACAGAACACAATCACGAACGAACACACACACACACATACATACGCACACTGGCGCGCATGCAGAAACGAAAATTTCATGCTGAGTCAGTGCCGTCGTTTGCCTTCTGCTGCCGCTGCTTTGGTTGGTGGTTGGCTGCAGCGTTGTTTCTATACGAAAATACAGCGGCGTACGCCAAGGGGGAACGCCCTGTTGAACGTTTATACAAGTAAATAACTATAGGAGAGAAATCAGATTGAATAATATGGTATGTTATTTAAAACTAAACTCTTCTATAAATTGTATAAGACTTCACACATTTAGTTTTGCTCTCTCTTACAGTGTTGCCATTCACTGAAATAATCGAATTGTTACGTAACACACCCACTCAAATTCCTTTGAGCCCCCGTAACAATTAAGTGGACTACGTGCATGGGAATATCGCTTTATTGGTTGGTGAGCCGTCGCCCAGTGGAACTTCGAAAATTTTGTGTTGTCGAATTGCACAAACCGAACATCAGGCGCGCAGCAATGTGTACTGGTGCCCGCCATGATATAGTTGGATGGCAACTCTTATTGGCTGCCGTCTCAGCTGCTGTCGCTTGGCGCGTTTAATGCTGATGCTCGCACACAACCATATTACCTACTGTGTCCGTGTGTCTGTGTGTTGCTGTATTGTTTTTAAATGATAGCGGCCGGGCAGCTAGTCAGCTGTTACTGTTACTGTGACTGGTGCGACAGGCGCAGACCAACCAGAAATGCTTTAAAGAGGGATAAAGACCGGCCCAATGGCCAGTAATCAGCTCAGCACAACAAACTGGCCCATACATTTGATACTGAAGGGCAACAATTGCAACACACCACCAATCCCCCGGCCCTCGCCGTTTTTGGAGTATTTGCTATTTTAAAGACTGGTTTTGTGCTTCTTTAATGCTGTTGGCCCTATGCCTGTTTTGTGGCTCTTTAAACCTGTTGGCCCAGTTAGCAGGCAATTTGTATGCAAAAGGCTCTTTAAGTTTTGTGGGTGGAGTTGTAATTTAAATCGCAGTGAAAGTTATTACTACTTTAAGCTTACTTTTACAGGTCACTAATTAGCGCGAATTTATGTTTCCAATTGGAATTGTATTAAAATTCTGTATTCAATGGTGCGTAACGTCATTTTATTAATAATTTACATATTTAGAAGCTATAAAAAAACACATTTCGTTGTTGCGCCTCATTAATAATTAGGATAGCAATTTTCGCACACCTTACAATTGACCTTCCCAAATTGCACATGCATAATGTATGTGTTCCTTGTTGTGTGTATCTGTATCTGTGCCAATTATGTGGGTGGAGTTGAAAATCATATCGCATTGGCCATTACTTGTGCCTCCTTTACCTGCCTCGACGCCGCTTTATTCGACACACACAGAGGCCTATTGGCGGCTTAAATTGGCGTTCGGTATTTTGTAATTGGCTTTTTGTCTCTCTTCCCCAATAAGGGCTCCTCTCCCTCTCGGACAAGAAGCAGAGCAAGCGGATTCAACAAGTGGGCGCCTCGATTCCATCGCACTGGGAAATGAGCAACGGCTAACATAATGCAATGACGCCACACAAACAAGCACCCACATACACACAGACAGACTCGTGCGCGTTTTCTGTTTATTTTTTTTTCAAACCACGGCAGTAAATTTGTGTAGTGCGATTTGTTGTATCGCGCGTCATTTACCAGGCACCCAGCAATTGTAGGCGGCTGCTTCTTGTGTATTTTCGACCGGCGGCAGAGCGGGACAGCTATAGTGTACGCAACATGTGCCATGTGTGTAAGAGTGAGCCAACTATAGTAACAGGCGAGCTTTCGTGTGGTTTGTGTCTTAGCTAAAGTGCAGAGCTTTGGAGTGGTGAGCTTTCTGCTGTTGTGGTGAAGACAATTCAAATATTTATATTTGTTTATCAGCGACAAAGCCACGAAAGAGAGGTCACACAAATTGACAGCAGCAAATATTTAACACATTTCCAAATGAAATTAAACAAAAATTAAATACTTGAAGTGTGTTATAGCACATGTGCTAAGGTCGCTAACAAACATTCGAGTGACTTGGTTCCCCGGCCTTCCATTAGAAAATGATAAAGGCTTTTTTGACTCGTGTTCAGATTAATTATCTGCTAATTAAAGCGTTATGTAAGATCATGAAACAGGTTTATGTGTGTTAGGAAATTCTGCAAAGTGCTCATGCTTTATATTTTCCACTAATTTTGTGTGCCAAAAGCTTAGAATACTGAATACTGTACTTGACTCTTCAACTTACTTAATCGAGCTCTTTTATCATCACTTTTCAATGGCAAAGATTCATTCACAGAATGGAATGTTTGTACATATGTATCGGAAACGAGTCCATCAAAGTCATGGCCGAATGCAATAAGGTGCAATCCCCCTAGAAACAAGAAAAACGGACCCAAATAACACCAGTCACATATGCTGATGCTCTTTTCCCCCCCTCACCTGAAAAAAAAAAGATATAGCTAGTTTATTGTTCTGTCAAGCGGACAACGTCATCAAGTGGTTTTTAGTTTTACATTCACTTTTTATTTTTATTTCGTTCGCATCCGCGTAGCTTCTTGCTACCGATAAACGTCCGGATGGACGGACGAAGAAGTGCTCTTCACTGGTACTGGTACTGGTACTGGTACTGGCATCTCTGGTACCTGGGTACGAAAAAATCTTGTTGTTGTTGTCGCCGCTCCAAGGTTGAGGCAAACTAGTATCATCAGCAACAACATCAACAACACCGCTAAACAGTTAAGAGCAGTCGAAGTCGGAGATGTTAACAAAAAAAAAAAAAAAAAATCCAAGACATAATCGCAATATAGCCGTAGTAGTAGTATTTAGTGTTGTTATTTGTTTATTTGTGTTGGCACGAGTCTCTATGCATTAATTAATAACCATATCCATATCCATTTTAATGAAGTTGACGCCGTTTTTCTGTTTCTCGTTCTTGAGACTGCAAATTAGAAGCCTTTCGCTTGGCAAAGCTGAAAAAATAAATAAAAACAAACTTACTTGCCCTTCAACTGATGAGGCAGATTTAAGTGTGACAAATAGCTGCAATTTATACACTTAGAGATTAGTGCAAAAGGTTCTTCTGTAAAAAAAAAAACTAAGCTTTAAAAAATAGTTAACAAGTATTTATGGTTAGGAAACTACTACTTGATCTTTAAACTAAGTTCAAGATTGATTTTAAACTATAATTTGGCCTAAGTTTAGCATTTTTAAAACACTCATTAAACTTAATGTGTGTTTGTATGCGCGAGTATGTAGAGTGTAAGCAATAAAAAACTTAAAATAATATTTATCTACATGTTGATAATGACAACGAGACTACAATGTCTGTCTGCACTTAGCACTTCTTCAACTTGAACGTTTATATACATTTTTAAAAACTTGGCTCGTTTCAGTTTTTTTTGTAATTTTTTTTTTTGTATTATTTTTTATGATTTATGAGCAATTTCTAAAGTGCACTTGTTTGACCGCGTGCTACAACAAGTTGGACAGGTCGTTGTTGTTGTTGTTGCCGTATGCTTTTAACAAAAATGTAATAATAATAACAATTTGAGTTTTACTTACATACACACACACTTTACGTAAACTTCAGCTTGATTCTTCATTCCAAAAACTCAAATCCCGGTGCGGCCAACTCTAAACTGATCTGTGGTTATATGTATATTTGTTGTTGTTGTTGTTGTTGCAGTTGTTGTCGCTTCTAATTCTGTTGACAGATGAGGTCGCCAAAACGCCAACGATGTGACGCAGTCGTTGATGAGTAAAGCGAAAAAAAAAACCTGGCAACCCTGAAACGGTTGAGCTTAAACGCACTGCAATGCAGTGGCAACCACAAAAAAAAAAAAAAAACTTCGGTCGGCAACGACCCATGAACTTTACAACACTGATCAGCGGGAGGTGAGGAAGTTGGCTGCAACAAGTGCGTTGCATCAAAAAACAACAACAAAGTTTCTGTTGCTTTTGTTGTTGTTGTTTTTGTTGCATGACTGTTGTACATGCAATGCCTGCAGTTTCGCTTAATTTGTTCAGCATTTTCATACATATATTTTTTTTGGGTTTTATTATTGTTTTATTTTTTCTCGTTTTTTGAGTAAGCGACCAAGGCTGCGGGGTCAATCTATAGGTCATTGGTCTCCATCTCAGTAAACGCATCTCAAGTGTGGGAAGCATCATTAGGCCTTACATGTCTCAATACCTCTCTTAGCTTGGCTTGTAGAAATACTTCTTCAAACCATAAACATCATCAACATAAACACATTTTAAAAGTTGTTCTGAAAGTAGAAACGATAAAAAAAAATTGTAGCGTCACAAAATTTGATGGAAAAACTAGTTCCATTAAAATCTTTAAAATTAGGCATAAATTTGATTCAAATTAGTTAGAGAAGATCATTAATAAAATACTTTAAACTTGGTTTAACATAATTATATGTTTTTATTAAAATAAGTTTTTTTAAAATAAAAAAAATACTTTAAGCACTCAGCCGAAAACAAACAGTTTTTTTTTTAAGAACCACGTCCCCCAAAAACTCAAGTACAAAATGCAATTTTGTAACAACAAGCACTCGAAAAAAGAAACATACGAACGTAATTGGGAGCACAGCACTCGCGTTCGTTGCCTAAGTCTTTTGTTTTGTTCTCATCAAATGGTAAATAAAATACATGCTCAAGTGTGTGTATGTTTGTTTTTATGTACAATTTGTCTGACTAAGCGCTTCTGATTTATGGCTGAAAAGGCGGCAGGCGTTTCAAACATATGTTCAATTGATTTCATAATCATGACATCGCATACGCCCCAACCCCCAGCGGCTAAAATAAAGCAGCAGCAGCAGAAGCAGTATATAAAAAAAAATGCTTATAAATATGCAACTTCCTCCACAACAATGTATAATACACAGACTAGACGATGGTGTAAAAATAAAAAACAAAAAAAACAAAATTAAATGTAAATTATGCAAAAATTAAGTCGATTGCATATTCACAATTAAACAGCTGAGTTGTTGAGCATTGTGATGCATTCTATAAAGATGTTTATTTATATATATTTAGATATGGGATGACTTGTTGTTGCCACATCCGCATCTGCCCCTAAACTGAACTTGTGGCTGCACAATTTTCGCACACACCTACTTTTTTTTTTGTTTTTTCTTTACAACGTTTCTCATAAATGCTCGATAGTTATATAAGTAATTTGTCAGATTTATGGCCAACGATTAGAGGCAGAAAACAACAGCTCATTCTAAATGCTGATGATGCATAGCAGTTGTTGTTTCTTATAGTCTTATGCAATTAGCCAGCGGCTTGTTTATGTTGCATTGTTTTGGGCCAGACTCCACATATAAATGTCTTCTTTTAGACCAATCCAGCTGCCTTAACTCATTCATAAAACAAACTTAAAAACTCAAAACATTCTAGACGTTTGTGTGTGAAATGTGTGTCAAATTTTGCAACCATCTGAAAAGTCTTTGTTTTTTTTTCGCATATGAAAATATTTGTCACGTTTTCCGTGACGAATTTAAAATGTGCCTGGGCACTTAATTCTTTTGTGTCACACCAACAACAACAACAATAACTGCATCAATTGGCTTGTTGTTGTTGTTGTTGTTGGCGTTTTACACAGATGCGCCAAATTGCAGACATCAATCATTTTATTTTTTGCCATTGCGTAATCTTTCAGATGCTGCTGCAACTCGCATTGAAGCTTTTAGATGCTTCTTCCAGCGCCCAATAGTTAGATATATACAAACATACAATATTATATACTTATATATGTTTTGGCTGTTTTGTGTTTGGTTGGCAAGGTCTTGATTAATTTGTTGCCAATCACTTTTTGTTTGTCGCGCTGACAAAAGCCCGATGCCAAACTCCAAACAAAACAAAACAAACGCAACAAAAACAAAAAATAAATTTAAATTTCAACTAATGTGTAAATGAACAAAACGTCGGCCTCTTGGGGTCACATTTGGCAACATTTCATATCATCAGCAACGCATTTAAAAAGGCATTTAACCGAACAACATGAAACCTGACAGAGGCTTCTTCAAATACATACACATACACTGAAACAAATTGCAATTACTTGTCGCTGTTGCGTCCTTCACGCATTCCCAGCTGATTCTCTCCATCTTCGTCTTGTTGAAATCCGTCTCTAAGTCCAGCATCTCAATGTTAATGCTAACAACAACAACAACATTATATTCTATGCGCCTTTACAAATCGGTTTTACGAGGGTCAGTTGTTGAGTAATGAAGGTGTTTAATTATGTTTTTCAATTTTCAATACATCTGATAAGCCAATAGCTACAGAAAAGCATTGCTGGAACCTGTTGAGAATTATAAGTGAAAACTCACAACTTTTAGAGCAACCCGTTAAGCTTTTAACTATGGTCAAGAAGAAGAAGTGGTAGAAACCGCAGGTTGTGAATTAAAAACCACAAAACGTATCAAATTTAATCCAAATTCCATTCAATTTCATTTTCATTCAATTCCAAACCATTCCATTTCCATACGTCTTAATTCGATTAGATTTGTTTGGCTTTTAATTCGATACGGTTTTATACAATGCAATATCATAATTCAAACTAAGGTCAGCTGGGATGCTCTTCTCAGGCTCGCTTGTTATTTATAGCTTGAAAATTTGGTTTGCTTAAATAGATTGATTATACAAACGAACCTTTTTTTTTTTTTTTTTGTTGGCTGCGCTTTATTTCTACTTGGTTTAGTTTCTTGGCAATTAGCATCTTCATTGTTAAGTTTCAGTTGTTTCTTCAGTTTTATTACTTTTTCTTTTATTTTTTGTTGTTTTTTAATTTTGAACAGCGCATTCACGGAAGCTTCAGTTTCAGTTTTTGTTTAGACAAACGCTGAAGATGAGGATGAAGAAGATGAAGATGCTGTTGTTCAGTTTTGGGGCTTCCGCGCTTCGAGCGCGTGATCTTGTTTAAATCTTTAAGCATTTCGATATTCGTATTATTTTGAGTCTTTTTTTTCTTTGTATGTCATATGCATCGAATTATGGAAATGTGGCAAAAAAAAAAAAAAAGATTTAACCATTGATGCCTATTGTGTAGTTAGTTGAAGATGGCTTGATCTGATCGCTTGCTTAGTCACTGAAGGTCACGGGGGCTCGCATAAGACTGTCAATCAACTCAAAAGAAACAGCCTACACAGTGAAAAAGAATGATGTATATTCTATAAACGAAGCTGAGAGTTTTAATTGAATAACTTTTCATTAAGAAGACATCAAAATCAATTCAAGGCTTTCCATTCATATAAAATCGAATCTTAATTCTTAATATATAGTTTTAGATTTTTCTCGCTCTGTCAATTTTTAATATGTCTTTGTGTATAAGTAATTTACATACATTGTAGTAAGTATACGACACGTACTGATCGAACAATCGATCGATCAAGAATCTGGTAAGCTACTTGTCTTAAATGACAATAATTAGCCACAATCGATGACGGTTATTATAAACCAAAAGTGACGAATCAGTTCGTGGAATCAGTTTTCAACAGTTTTCTGAACTTGTCAAGGTTCAATAAAAAAAAAAAAAACTACCGCAGGAAATGCATGTAAGAAAAAAACCAAAACCGACAACTAGGGCGAAAATGATTAAAGGCCACTAAAAAAATACAAAATGCATAACATGATAAAAAACAAAAACAATAACAGGAACAACAACAACAACGGATGTTGATTTATGCAGCAGATGCAATAAGCGAAGTGCGAAAAAAATAAAAATAAAAAAACGAACAACTGCGGATGTTTTCAAGATCCAAGAGCTCAGACCACCAAAGGGGAACTTAAACTTGTTAAGAAAAAATCAAAAACAAGACATAAACATTGCAAAATGTTAACAAGCTTGCAAGAATATATGTATGTATATTTATTCTATGGAGGAGAAAATAAATATTAACTAAGTTATGTCTGCTTAAAACGTGTGCTTTATATAAATATAGTATTTGACTAAGTAATTTATTAAAATTATGCAATTCGCATAAGTATATGATAGATGTTGCTCTGACTGCTGAAAAAAAAAAAAAACCGGCTTTGATTTCCAGTTCCAGTTTTCAGATCAGTTCCTTTAGAGCAAGGTATCAGAGTAATTAAAGCTGGGAATAACCGACTAAGATACTATGTACTAAAATCTCAAATCTTATTTAATTAGTTCTTTGTTTATTATCCGATTAAAGTATAATGTATGTTTAATGTAGGATGTATATTATTTTTCGATTAAATTATTTTTCATAATATATATACCCCACTTTAAATCAACCAAAGGGTATGCACAAAATTCGTTCACAAATTAAACAGTTAACTCTGAATTATTTTTTGTTAAGAAGTTGATTTTATTTTTGCAACAAATATTTCAACTTCCGCAAATGCACGAAAACTTAAGTTTCACACCAATTTCAACACATCTTGGCTAAATCTAATTAATTCGTCCCAATACAATTAACAGCTTGACTTCCCCCCTGCTGTGCTGTGCTCCCCTTGACTTGCACCATATTAATAAGACTAATTAAAATATACATCTACAAACACAGCTGGATGACTGAAATTAAAAACTGGGTCTTAAATGTGGCACAACCACGTGAGAGAGGCCTCTGCGAATCCGCACAATAAATTAGTTTTTCTATTAAATGCTACTAAATGGCAAACAATGGCGCCACCCAAACAAAAAACACACAACTAAACACACGCACACACACACACACACACACACAAGAGAGCTGTATCTTTTTCATGGTCAATTAGCAGACAACAGAAATCAAGTCAGTTGTGTGTTGGCCATAAGGTCAGCTCAGTTGGCTAGTGTTAAGCGAGTGTCATCAGTTTAGTGTTTTTTTTTTTGGCCAAATGTCAATGTTGGTATTTGATTTTAAAATACTTGAACCCAAAGAACCCAAAAAAAAGTTACATAATTCAGCTTTCAAATAAATAAACATTTGCATATTGATGAGCGAAATGTGAATTTGGGTAAGAATCAATTCTACAGATCCGGCTGGCACCGCCAAGCACCAGACAACCAGAGACTTGTTAAATAATATTTATGAGAGCAAATAACCAAAATCGATCGCCTTATCCTTAGCCAGTTCATTCACATGACAATTAAAGCAGCACACTCGAAATGAACTGAAAATAAAATGAATATAAAAAGCGAAAAAGCGAAAATAAATAAAATAAAATGTTGAGCGCGTGCGAAGAGGCTGCGGAAGCCAAAGAGACTCTAAGTCTGAGCCCACGGCGACATTTCGAAAGGCTTTTCAAGATCAAGGCCCAGTAAACAACAATAACACTTGACAAATTGATATACATATGAAGCAAGCCCAAAAGCAAGAGCCAAAATCGGGCATCATCGAAATAATGATGCGTAAAAGGTGCGCCGAAGTCTGTTTGCATAAATTTTGAAATACACGGCATTTGTTTTGAGTGCCAGGCACAACAACAATCGAGAGCTATTAAAAAATTACTACACATTTTAGCCGGGCTAAGCAGACAGCGTCCGAGAACAAACAGACAAAAGTAAATAGCTTAAATTCTTAGAATACAAATACAAAGAAAAATGGGGAGATACAATAAAGATTATCTGTATACATATTTATAGACGAGTTGGTTTCGAGTTAATTTGCTGCACAGTGAGCCTGCGAAAAGAAAAGGAAAGCAAAAGCTTACAATATTTAAATCCGGTTAATATGCAAAGAATCATAGTTTTTTTGGAGCGCCATTTTGAAAACTGATATTTTATATATGCGGTCATAAAATTGCACATCATTTCAACTACTAACTGAGTTATGATAACTGCTCAACCAAGATGCGAATCAATGTGCGGCAAGCCAAAGAGAGAGAGAGAGAGAGAGAGAGCGACTGAGAGCAAGACCAAGCTTGCCAGAGAGAGAGTTAGCGAGTTTGAGAGCGTAAGCTTTTGAGCTTTACTCTCCAGTTTGAGCTCTGAAATGCTCGCTCAGCACGCTGTTTGGTATTGAATTGTATGGAGATGATTTTCAATACATGGATGGGGGTGTGGCAGCCGCCCATTTTGCCAATTGGAACGTATAAAAGCCGGCTGTACGGCTGCCTGAATATTCGTTGCTATTCACATTTTCGTCTGGTCTCGTCTCGTCTAGTTTTGTCTCCGACGCAACATCGGAGTCTGAGTTGGACCCACTGAGAACGAAACTGAAACTTTTGTGGTGTGTTTTTTGGTTATAAGAAATACAGCAATAAAAGGTAAGCAAATACAGGCGCGTTCATCAAGGATATTCAGTGTACATACTTGTGTGGATTTATTTTTAAAAAGGACTTACAAAAAGTGATAAAAAAAAAAAAAAACAAACAATTTGTGTTAAAAAAATAAAATATTTCACAAACATTTAAAAGTGCTGCAAGGATGTGACAACAAAACATGGATTCTATATGGATTAAAAGTACATTCAAAAACTTGTAGAAAAATCTTAATGAAAATTTATTTTCAAAGTGCGCTAAGCAAGTTTGTTGCCTAAGTTCTTTGGTGTTGAAATGAAAATCAAGTTTGTTTCCCAAGTCTTTCGTGATTTCAACACAAGTTCGTTGGCCCAAAATACAAAAATTCTATTAGGAATGCTGACTTTACAGTTAAAGTTCGTTGATCTTCGTCTTGAACTACAGCTTTTTGGAAAAACATTTTCATTTGTAGTACGCAACTTTAACACAAACCTTTGACACCAAATTTGTAACTCAAAAGCTTTTGCGCAATCTGGCAAACATAAAAACTTCCAACTTCCAACACTTAAATGTACATGCATAAATTATAACGAAAAGCGATAAAAACACAAAAATGTGTTTGTCAGTATATGGAAAAGGGCGCATACCGACACATATATCTATAATTAAATGCAGTCATCAGTTTGTCGACTGATTGATATTGATTAACATGCATGAGCTGACGAAAAAAGCAACAGCGCCAATGGATAAATTACAAAACTCAACTTTAAATAACAAACAACGTATTTTCGAAATGCAAGTTTCCAAATCTCCATTAAGGGTCAGGCTTTTTCAACTTTTCACCTCAAAAATCGTGTTTGAATTCATAATTTGAATAGCGCAACTTTTTGATATCGTATCAAATTTTCATAATGCATGAAATTTTTTTTGTCTTCAACATTTTGAAGCCCTGCAGCAGCAGCTGCTGCGACCATTAAGCGATTTCATTAATGATTTATGTTGCCAAATCGCCGACGGTTTTTGGCTGCTGGTAGTTGGGGGAAATCCCCCCCTCTCTGCTTTGAAATCAAATTAACATGCAAAATTTCAAATTTATAAACTGGACAGACCAGTCAGACAGACACACATTGGAGCTGTTGATTGATGGCATTGCATTAGCATCGCGTTTAAAATTCATAAGAAGGAAGCCAGAGTGGGAGCTTTTTTAATCGATATGCAAAAGACGTGGAAGGTTCTAGCCAGCGTAACAAAAAAAAAAAAAAAAAAAAAGCAAAGCAAAGCAATGAAAAAAAAAAAAAATTAAACCGATACAAAAGTCAATAAAACCAGTTAAGGTCAGCAGCCAGGCAACAGAGTGGCTAAGCTTGTGGCTTGTGTAATCAACATGTTTGCTGCAGATGCTAAATGAATATTTTTTATGTATTTTGTATTTATGAATAATGTGACGATGCTCAAGCGCTGATGCTGATGCTGATCACGTTGCCAACGTTAAGCTACAATAAAAATAAAGTTTCAAGTGTCGTCGTCGTCGTCGTCACTGTGGCAGTGTGTCAGTGGCCGCTGCTGCGACGCGAAACGCCTCGGGGCAACCGGTTGGCTGGCACCAATGCATCCTTGACATAAAAACCATGCACACCAAGTTACATCTTCGATATAAAAACACACACACACACACACGCACACACAATTTGTGAAGATGCACGCAATCAAATCAAATTTAAGCAACAACATTTCACATACGCACTGTTGTCGATGAAATAAATATGGGCATTCATAAAAATTGATCGCTTATTTAAACACTTTTTTGGTTTAACTGATTTTGCGTTAAGTTCAATTTTGTTTGTGGGATATTTTTTTTTTTTTTTTTTAAAGCGATGAATATAAAAGTCCACGTAAGAATCTCTTACGTCTGTAATTGTATATCGTTTGTTACGTCACATAATGCACATAATGTTTGCAAATGTTTAACTCACGTTTTTTTTCTTCTTCTTCTGCAGATGAAAGTCACTTTGGCGATAGCGACTTTCTGCCTGGTGGCCGCCTGCGCCTCAGCGCAAAAGGGCAGAACCACAACAACAACAGGAACCAAGGCGGGCCGTTTCCTTTCGCTGCCCGTGCCCGCCAAGTGCTCTAGCCGTAAGTACTTTTACTATCAACACACATCACATATTTTAACCGTAAACGGACAAAGCGCGCGAAAAAAAACAAAAGTAAAAGTGAGAAACGTTAGAAGAATAACAAATAGCGCGCATCGCAAGCGGCTTTGCCAAGTTTGCACTTGAAATGGTTTGGCAATGGGACGTGTTGGAGTTACCGACAATAATTATATTGCACACACACACAAATATAAATTAAATTGCGTTAGGTCGCGAGCAGTTTGTAAGAGGTGGGGGGCACAACTGAAGGTCGCTGACGTGATCGTTTTGTTTTCGCTTGCATTTTGTCACCCACGCACTTTCTTTGGTTATCCGCGCAGTTTCTCATACCAAGCGTTGCCACTTAGTTATCCGTTTTTATCCAATTATCCAATCCCACACTTATTGCAAGTCATCGTTTGCAGTTGCATTCAAATTGGAAGATTGCGAAAATGCAGCAGCTACACAAATTTAAATTCAAACAATAGCGTCATCGCTGCATATCCGGTACACTAATGAACCCGGTGCAGTTATTGTTAATTAGGCACACACACACACACACAAACTATTCACTCGTATGAATGCATTTGTGTGCATCCCGTTCGAACTGAAAATGCAACTTAATTTGGGTTTTTTTTTAAAGTTGCTTGTGGCCCATAGAGCTGTAAAGCCAGTTTTGTGGCACTACTGTGGTTAAGATCTTTCATCTTTTTAGAAAATTCCAGTTATACAAGCGCAACTAAAAGTTAAATAAACTAATTAACTATTCAAACTTAATTACCTGCGATAGACGGTGACTGTCTCGCTAACAACCTATCTCAAGCATGCAAACTGTGTGCTTGCTTATTAATTTACATTTAAAAACGGATTTTTCTAAGCCCAAAAGGCAAGCTGAGATTAAGATTCTACTTATTGAGATATGCACGTACTTTGTATATGTATAATTTTTGTAAAACCAGCTTTTAAAGTTGCTGGCAAGTGATGCAATTGCGGATATTTTTTGTTAAATTTTCAACGGGACATACAGAGGAAAAAACTGTTGGAAAAGAAAGTGAGGTTAATGCGCTAATGTGACGAGCATATTTATTGCCTTGACCCGCAAAGTGAGGAAATTACAGCAGTCTGGCAGCATCAGCAAAAAAAATAATAATAATGTGCAAACAATGGCAAATAAGGTCATTATGTTAGACTTAAGCTGATTTGACGTGAAGTCTTGGGACGGGCGGGCGAATGAACAGCCAAAGGCAATTGCAAAAGTGACGGCAGCCTACGGCAAACTGGCAGCTTTAAAGAGGCTTAAAGTGCGGCTAATGACGCGTGCCGTCAGTAGCAGTGACAGCAACAGTGGCTACAAAAGGCGTGGCACAGGCGGGTAGCGTGATAAAAAAAAACAATTGGTATAGAAGCATGTCGGCGACTTAACAATGCCCTGTTTGCCAGTAGATAAAAATCTCAAATATGATCGTTTTTATGTGCATTTTCCGGCAGAGGGTGTTACAACACCTTTGCAAATTTGGTCACTCTAAGCTTTAAAATAAACAACCCTGTTAATACTTTTGGCACTTGCAAAACAGAGTATGAATACAAAAACATATTGCAAAGGGGCCGCAGATTCAGCTACAAAGAAGCTATTGAAATGGACGCTGCTGCAGCATTGCAGTAGCAGCAACGGTGGCAGGCATCTCAGCGAGTCACCGATGTGAAACAAGTTTCGTTTGGAGGTTTTTTTTTTTTTTTTTGGCGAGGAAACGAAGGTGGCAGCAAAGCTGTAGCCTAATGTCTGTATTTGTGTGTGAGTGGGGGAATTCCATTGTTGTCTTAACCAATACACTTTTTGTTGTGCCTTGGCAAATGAAAAACCTTTTGACACACACAAGACAAAGGAAAGCGGGCGGGCGGGCGGCATCGGGAGGAGCACAGCAGCAGCATCATGCTGCATAAATTGCTGCACAAGATTGCGTAACAACAAACAAAAACAACAAACTCACACATAGTAGGGGGAAGTTGTGTAAGCATCCGTGGCATGTTTTGCCAATCATTAGGCCACGATACTCAGTCACTAAGTTAGTCACTCACCCAAGCATCGCAACACATTGAACTCTAGACACGCCTAACTAAAATGAACTTTCGCTCTTTGTTGCAGGCCCCAAGGAGTTCTCCTATCGCGGCAAAAACATGTTCCTAAGCACCCACGTGCCAGCGCTGGCCAACAGGAAGGTCGACTGGCTGGATGGTCGTAATCTGTGCCGTGAATACTGCATGGATCTCGTTGCTCTAGAGACCCAAGAGAAAAACAATCTGGTCTTCCGTGTCATCCAGCAGAATGATGTGCCCTACATCTGGACCGCCGGTCGCATTTGCGATTTCGCTGGCTGCGAGAATCGTCCCGATCTGGAGCCCAAGTCCGTTTATGGCTGGTTCTGGTCTGCAACTCGTGAGAAGATCCAGGCCACCAACCGCATTCCACAGGGATGGGGCTACAACCCCTGGTCTCAGACCGGCCACAAGAAGCGCCCACAGCCCGACAATGCTGAGTACGACATTAACCAGACCAAGGAGCAGTGTCTGTCTGTGCTGAACAACGTTTACAACGATGGCATCGCATGGCACGATGTTGCCTGCTATCATGAGAAGCCTGTCATCTGCGAGGATAACGAGGAACTGCTGCGTTATGTGGCTGCCACAAATCCGGGCATTCGTCTATAAGTTTTGCTGAAGATGTAAATGCTTCTTCGTATTGTTTGTGTAATTTTAAAACTACTTATTATAATAATACTCCCTAAATGAGTTTTTTTGTATAATTTTGTGTAATGTGTACGACGAATGCAAGACAAATAGACTTTAGAATTTATAATTCCCCAAAACTTACCACCTATTTTACACCATCTGCCGAAATTCTCACAAATTCTTCGTCTTTCGAAACTGCCAATCTTATCGACTATCCTAAAACAAAACAAATTGTATTTATCAACCAGTTTTTAAATGGTTAAGAGTATTCACTGAAATTTCAATTCGCCTACAAATCTCACCATTCTATTTGCTGTCCAAAACAAAGAGATTGAATAAAATGTTGTAAAAAATCCATAATTTACACAATACTTTGGTTTATTTGACGCTAGAATCGCGCCTAGAACTGCGTTCATGAATTGAGGTAGACCGACTTCGACTTCGGTTATGCTTCGAGTCCCGGCTTGAATTAGAATTGTGGCGTTTGCGGCTTTGATCTTGCTTTGAATTTGATTCACGATCCTTGCTGCGCTGCCTCTGACTGCTTTTACTCGAAGATTGTGTGCACTTTAGCTCTAACTCCGGACTCTCTGACCAACGCCAGTTACGAGAAGATTGTTCCTCATTGTCATTCCAGCTGAGAAAGTTAAAAAACACTATAGGTTCGATTTTCAATAAATTGCTAATTATTTAATACTTACCCAGCTGGTGTAGCTTTAGGTGTCCTACTGCTAGATCGGGCGCTTTTTGGCGTATCATATACTTCCAAACTAGTGTTAAACAAATTGTTTGGATTGCGAAACAAATGCAGATAGCCACAGCTGTTACCTTTGGGACATTTGCGAGTTAAGGACAAACCTTTAAAAAGCAATAAGTTGGATAAGCGATTATTTTTATCTTTGGTCATGCCAAAGATTGAGTACCCTTGCAGCCAATTAATCAAGATAAGACTTCGTATAACAGCCGGACTATACTTGCTTATAATATAAGCTTTACTATTGCGACTGATCAAGAATATAAATTATTCATTTCGTGACAAAATCATCATACGGCTGCAAGGGTATTACAATCTATCATAAACATTTATGCAGCCATGTACATAATAATATATGCGTTTCAGTTCTTGTTTTTGATTTAGTAAAGGATACAGCCTCTTGTCATGCGGTTCACGTACCACAAACGGCACCACGCCATGCTTTTAAATTGGAGAACTCCACACTCAAACGCCTGGATGCATAATAACGACCCTGCAGCTTAATAAAGGCGCGCAACGCAGAGCTGTAAGATACAAAATAAACTATATACACTGCATAATAATGTAAGATGTAAGCAACTTTTAAATACACACCGCTCCTGTGCATACTCTACAAAGACGTGACCTCGCAGATGAGGTAGAGTGTTGCACACCGCACGAAAATTGATAATTCTACCAAATTTTTCCAACTCGCCGACGACATCGTTGAAGAACTCATCATAGTCATCTCGCATATCGTGGTAAGTCTGCTCCAAATGCTCATCGGCATTGGCATACTCCTTGTGCGTCTTGTCCGTCTGCAGCAGAGGATGTGTAAAGAAGTGGCGTATCAGAATGATCTTCGCAAGCATGGGTCGCCGGTGATTGAAGGTGCAAGTGTGACCATAACGACAGCAATTTGTGCGCGTATAGAACTCGCACAGACGCTCCTCTGGATGCGTTTCGACAACGCGTCGCAGTTCGGTGGGTGGCGAATTTTGTTTGGTGTCTTCCATGTAATCATGCATGCGTTGCATCATTTCTTCAAATTCAGCTGCGGCCTTTTCGGCAAGTCTTTTGTTCTCTTCGCGCTTCTTGCGTTGCTCCTCCAGCATTGCGGCCAATTCCTCGGCCTGCTTTGTTCGTAAACGCTCCAACTCAGCCTCCTCCTTCCTACGCTTGGCCGCATCAATATGAAATTGACGTTGTGCTAGTGCCTCGCGACGCAGCCATGCCTCCTCTTCTTCTTCCTGTTTGCGCTTACTGAACAGACTCTGAAATTCCTCGAGCTCTGCTTGCTGATTAACCCATGTCTGATATGTAGGTTCCGCTTCTTTTGCGCTTTGCTCCAGTTGCTCTTGTTTTTCTCGCTCTTGAGCCTGTTTTTTTCGTCTGCGATGTCTTTGTTGTTTTTTCACCAACTTGCGCCAAGCTCTGCTATTGTCATATTAGTCTTATTATATATATCTATATATTAGTTGTCTTAATTTACCTTTTAGCCGGCATTTTTGTGTGTTTCGATAATGTCCTAAAACTGCATTCACCCTGTATTGCCAATGTGACCAGATGGACATTAGCTTCAACTGACATTCGCATTGATTCTCTACATTGTTTAGTTCTGGCATTTTTGGTATTTTTTAGTTTATTAAAAAATCATAATTTTATGGTTAAAAGTAATATTGCGTACACGGCCTCACTAGCCTTTTTATATTTTAGTCTATTTTTATTGTAAATACTAGAAGAATTACCAAATAAAATACACAATCGAGAATTTGGCGCTCACTATTTAAAATAAAACATTGCAATAAAAGTCCATACAACTCCTACGCAACACAACACAAATTGTAAAACACACTGTAATTAGAGGCAATAGCTATGAGCAAAGTGCGCAGGCTGTACCATCAAAAGTATCGAGAAGATTGGGAAAGATTTCCATCGTTCGCGGATTGGTTGTGTCGCAGCGACTCCGGCTACGCGGCCCATTGTAAAATATGCGATGCTAATGTTTTAGCGAGACTCGCATCCATAAAGCAGCACCACAACACTGCTAAGCATCAAAAGGCCCTAAAATTACACCAACTTGGGACAGGGGTAAACGCAATCACTAAATTACAAAAGGTCACAACGTTGAAAACGTATCTTTATCATTTCTTGATTAGCTCATAAAGACAGAGTCCAGTAGTACCAGCATAGAGTTACCGCAAAAGATTTTCGTTGCCGCAAAACCGAAACCAAAAGTAAAGCGTCCCAAGCCTGTAAGAAATGAAACAGTGGAATCACTTGAAAATGTGTCAAGATCCATGGATCCAAGAGTAAAGCGTCCCAAGCCTATAAAAATTGAAGTTGGATCCTTGGATCCTGACACATGTTCTAATGATTCTATACTGGAGGATTTGTTGGGCAACGATGATGATGATATGGAGCAACAATACTTGCGGGAGATGAGCGAACCTGAAATGGAGCCAGAAATGAAAGCTGAAGTGTTAGACGAGTATAAGTTTGATGAAATGCAGGATATAATAAGCGAATTTGATTTGTTTGGCAAGAGCGTTTCTCTACAACTAAACCACATGGAGGTAAGCTTCGATTGTTGCCCCCATAACAGAAATATATATAACAGTACAATCCTATTTCAGTTGGAAGATGCGCTACTATGTCAGGAGCGGCTGCAGGTAGTTCTTACAGAGTTTCGATTGAAGATTTTAAAGCGTAAATCGAAACGTCAGTTTTAACATTTTTATTTAACTATACATATATTATCAAAATATACACAATTTTACATATATATAATTCCTTAAAGTGACAAGCGTAGCTATCGCAACATTCAGCAATAAACATTTAGTATTTACTTTGCCTCTATTTCATCCAAAAAAGCTCGGCATTTTTTCTTTAACACTTTAACAGCCTCCAGAAAGATGACCTCGGGCTTTAAGGCGCCCACAGACTCCACACTAAATATGTAATGATCGCGCACACGCGCCATTGTGACAGCATCGGCAAGATGAGGATAGCGATAGACATTGCGGCTGCAGCTGTCGTAGCGTGCATCCTTAACATATGCGCACTCATTTTCATCAATGCCAATGACTCCTGGCGAGAAGCAGCTTTGCAGTAGATAAGCATCCTTGCATGAAACTTCTCGGTTCAGTGTGATCTTGGGAAGCAGGCGATAAAAGGCAGTAGCTACGGGCGAGAACTTGGCATGATCCTTGCCAATGCCCTTGACAGCTATCAAACGAAGGTCTAGCTCGTGACCAGGTCGCAGCTGCGCAATAAGTATATCATCGTGTATGCAGTTAACACTGCTCTCGCTATAGATTTGTCCTTGTTTGCCCTTGGGCAGCCACTTCAGGTGACCGGAATACACCTTGTGATTCTTGTAGATGTCATCGAAATTCGACTGCTCCTTGCTGGCGTCCTTGCGACGTGTACACTTCACCTTCAGCTCATATTCGAGGGTGTCTTGCTCGGTGCCCTGCTCCGTGCTTTCTTCGGTGCGGTATGCAAATAGCCGAGGGTCAGCTCGCAGTGGTAGTAGTCCCATACGATGTGCAAGCACTTCATCCTGTATGATCGATGTGTTGTTGTAGATATATACTTTCTCAATTGCCATACTGGGCACCTCGCTTAGCATCAGCCGGCGGAAAGCATTGGCAATCGCCGGATAAACGCCTATCAAGTCAAATTCCAAGCCACTTTCCTCGTCGTTACTGCATTGCAAATAGAATCAATAGCCGTAGTATTAGCGATTGTATATGCAAAAGCTTACCGCACAATCACCACTTGTAGTCTGTTTTTAAAATCTTCCATGTTGAAGACGTCATCGGCAAGACCATAATCTTTTGGATCCTGCTTGACCCTGTACTCCTCCAAGTAAAGTAAGGGTTCATCCCTATCACTAGCCATATTAATATACTTATAATTCAGCAATTATGCGAAAAATTATTTAAAAGGTCTCCGTTTAGTTGCCGCACGTGGTTGTTGTCTAAACAATCAGTTATGCGTATTTTGTGGGTACCCGTTACTGATTCATTGTGACTAAATATTTGATGTTTGTCACGGTGTAACATGTTTTGAGTTGGCAGCCCTTTTTGTGGCCGTGTGAATGGCAAACATTAGCACCTAAAACCGGCAAAGTTAGTTCTCCAGCAGCAGCTTTTACGTAAAACTTTGGTAAAAGCAAAACAAAAATGTCACGCACTCTACAACGTATAGTAGGCAACTGCAGGCGCTGGAGCCAAGGGCAGCAACAGCCATTTACACGTGCACTTCAACAACATCAACGTAACTTTGCAGCAAAAGTATCAGATCCAACAAAAGGCAAAGGTCCAATATCATGGAAGAGCTTGGCGGTTATTGGTGTCATGGGCGCCGGAGGCTTGGGCTTTATGATGTATGTGAAGAGCGAGAAGGATGAGGCACTAATGAAAGAGCGCAAGAGGCAGCTGGGTAAGGCAGCGATTGGTGGACGCTGGGAGCTAGTTGATGCCCAGGGTCAGGTTCGCAAATCCGAAGACTTTCTGGGCAAATGGCTGCTCATATACTTCGGTTTTACTCACTGTCCTGACATTTGTCCCGACGAACTGGACAAGATGGCTGCAGTTGTCGACGAAGTTGGTAAGTATATATTATAATTGAAATAAAAGTCATATAACAACTGATTTACTTTGCAGAAAAATCCCCACAGACCCCAGAAGTGCAACCTATATTTATAACGGTCGATCCAGAACGTGATTCAAAGGAGGTGGTCGGCAAATATGTTAAAGAGTTTTCGCCAAAGTTGCTTGGACTGACAGGAACCGTAGATCAAATACGCAATGTCTGCAAAGCCTTTCGTGTGTACTTTAGCGCTGGGCCACGCGATGAGGACAACGATTATATTGTCGACCACACAATAATCATGTACCTGGTCAACCCTGATGGCGAATTTGTTGACTATTATGGTCAGAACCGAGACAAGGATCAATGTGTGGCATCCATTTTGGTCAACATAGCTAAGTGGAATTCGTTGAACAAAAAAGGCTGGTTCAGTTAGATGTACGGAGCTGCCACTCAGTCTGTTGATTTATATTAATTTTTTGTTTTGCACCAAGTTGGCAGCGCTGCGCATAACAACCCAGTTAAACTTGTATTTGCTCGCTCTTTTTGACGTTTGTGCTGCGTGGATGTTGCAGAAATTGTTTTGTTTTCTCGCAATAAATATATAATCAATTACAAAATGGTGTGTGTACATTACCAACGAGCTAAAAATAATTAATTTTTGTTGTGTTGTCCGTTGCAACAATCAGATGCATGGTTGCTAATTCGCATTTGTGATTCAGGCAACAACATAACCTAAAAAGGCGGCGGCTCTTTATGCTGAATTCTTTGCAGTTAAACTGGAATAAAATTGTTTGTTTTTACAGCGTCCGTTGATGTTACAAGGTCACGAGCGTTCTATTACGCAAATCAAATACAATCGCGAGGGTGACTTGCTCTTCTCCAGCTCCAAGGATCAGAAGCCAAATGTCTGGTACTCGCTGAACGGTGAACGTCTGGGAACCTACGACGGCCATCAGGGTGCTGTATGGTGCCTGGATGTGGACTGGGAAAGCAGGAAGCTAATCACTGGCGCCGGTGACATGACCACAAAGCTGTGGGATGTTGAATATGGCACTGTTATTGCCTCCATACCAACGAAATCTTCAGTTCGTACGAGTAATTTCAGCTTTTCGGGCAACCAGGCTGCCTACTCCACCGACAAGGCGATGGGGCAGAACTGTGAACTCTTTATCATCGATGTACGCAATGCAGACTCATCGCTATCCGAACAGGAGCCTACGCTGCGAATTCCTATGGTTGAGTCAAAGATCACATCAATGCAGTGGGGACCGCTGGATGAGACTATTATTACAGGTAAGTTCCAAATTAAAATTCTATTTGATATGCATTATTATAAATTCTACAATTTAAGGTCATGACAATGGCAATATTGCCATTTGGGACGTCCGCAAGGGACAGAAGGTAGTTGACTCTGGCGTGGATCATACTGGTGGCATCAATGACATGCAACTGAGTAAGGATGGCACAATGTTCGTGACCGCCTCCAGGGATACAACAGCCAAGCTTTTCGATGCGGAGTCATTGATGTGCCTGAAGACCTACAAGACAGAAAGACCCGTAAACTCGGCCGCAATAAGTCCCATCTTGGATCATGTGGCGCTTGGTGGTGGCCAGGATGCCATGGAGGTGACCACAACGTCAACAAAATCGGGCAAATTTGATACGCGCTTCTTCCATCTTATCTACGAGGAGGAGTTTGCACGCCTTAAGGGACATTTCGGTCCCATCAACAGTTTGGCCTTCCATCCGGATGGCAAGAGTTACGCCTCGGGTGGTGAAGATGGTTTCGTGCGTGTCCAGTCGTTTGATAGTACATACTTTGAGAACATTTTTGAGTAAACGCCCCTCCCGACCGTAGTTATTAGTTCACACGCGCCATGTTCATGTGCATAGAAAATTGTCAAATATACGCGAGAACAAGACGAAAAATCGTTTATTAAGTAAACTTTAAAAGCATATATATGTATGTATAATAAGTAGGCATTCGAGTTATTGCTTCTGCCAATTCATCCCTATGGGATTAGAAGAATGAACGCTTCTTTTGCTGCAGCACCACCGGCTGTCCCTGCATGGCGGCTAATTGTGCAGGCGTCGGCAGGCAACCAGGCGGCGGTGGTGGTATGACAACAGCTCCCGAGGATGTGGTCCGTAATTCGGCACGCGAATCAACATTCAAAACTTGGGAGGCAGCGGCCCCTGCCGATGTGCTGGGTCCAGCTAATCCATAGCCAAGACCATGATGCATAACTGGCAACTGCTGATGATGCGTCATGCCATAGTACTGATTGGTAGGAACGTGCATTTGCATTCCCGAGCCCATTGGACCTGGGGCGTAGGTTGACCGATGTTGTTGGCTCTGCTCATATGTTGGAGGCGGAGCTCTCTACGTAATGATATTAAAAACGATATGAATATAATATGCATAGCTGCATACTTCATACGAACCATTGAAGCTGTATTGTCATATTGATAGCTGTAAGGTGGCGCATTGCCCACATTCGACGTCTCTGCTCCTTTCTCTGCAAGCGGGTGTTAACTTATTGAATTCTGTATGTGTAAAGTTATTGCTTACCTTGATTTGGTCTCGACATTTCTTTGTGTTTACTTCAATAAATTTTGTAAATTAGACGGGGTCACGAAGTTGCCAGCCTGTTCTAAAATTATTGATATTAATAAAGCCACTCACAGTGCAACGTAAGAGCGCGTCAGCTGTTTGTCAATCGAGAGGGAGACGAACGCGCACGGTTGTTAGCCAGGTCGAAACAAAAATATAGAAAAAGAAATATTTTTAGACAACATAAAAAAATTGTTAGTTGTCAAATAAAATCAAAAATCTTACATATTGTGTGCACCGTAGATAATGTCCCACGGAACACCTCAGGTTGGTAAATCATTATGTTAAAAGCTTCCGCATTTCTGTGACGCAATAGTTTCGCATTCTAAGTCATATTTTGTATTGTTTTACAGGGCGTTAAGCTGCTGAATGGCTTCAAGCGCCCCAATCGCTTCGAGAAGGGCCTGGGAGCTCAGCTGCCGGATGCCTACAAGAAATTCTGGCGCGAATGGAAGCTGACAAAACCAGCGGCGGTGCATTACATACCCAAGGAGAGCGAGTGGGAACGCGACGAGGTCACGCATGCCATCAAACCGGTTCAAAATATACCGCTGCCGCTAATTGATACACCTGAATCGCATCAGGGCATTTGGGGCGGTGAGGCCGTTATCAAGGGCTTCCAAAAACGTGAACAGACGAAGCGACGAGTTCCGCATTTTTGGGTGCCAACGCTGCGCCGTTCTGTGGTACACAGTCAGGTGCTCAACGAGTACATGTCCGTCGTTGTCACAGAACGCACGCTGGAGCAGATTCACGAGTGCCATGGCTTCGATCACTATCTGCTCAAGAACTTGGCATGTGATTTGCGATCTGCGTTGGCACTTAAAATTAAACGGGAGGTTCTAACAGCTCTGCAGCAGGGCTGTCCGTCCTTGAAGGCGGAGCCTAAGTATCAGCAGGATGTGCTCAAAGAATACAGTCCATATCTGGCATCCTATACACCAGAGGAGATTGACTGGTATGGCCACACCTACCTCGAAGCCATACGCAAGCTGCAAAATCAATTGCGCGCTGCAGAGCAAGTGGTTCCGCATAAGGTTGAGTTCCGTAGTAAATTAATCGAACAGCTGCGTGAGGCTGGCATCGCCGAAGCAGGCAAAAAAGAACCAAAGGGTGCGATCGCTAGTGGCGAACACAAGGATGCGGACATTGAGGCATTGACCAAGCTGTAAGCATTAAATGTTCTGCATCATTCTAATATTCAATAACTAATATTTTTGTTTACAGTGAATCATCGGCGTCTTCAAGCTGGCTTTCAAAAATCAATCCGTTTGGCAAGAAGGAAACGTAAAAGACGTTACATTCAGTCAGCAACTACTGGTTATATGTTGAAAATTAAACAATGAAAAATTAAAACTTGACTGGGTGTCTCCAGTAAGTCTAAAATCCCATCTGCTATGTCATTGGTCTTGCATTAGTTTTAAACATATTTATTGCGTGTATATTTGTGAGGTGTGGGTTAAAACATACAAAGGAAAAACATTTGTAGAGGGACATCTACGGAAACAGTAGAAATAAGGAATGATTGCAAATCCCGTCGAGAAAACACAGATAAACAGCGAACAGTTTACATACTTAAAAACTAAAATTATATATTATAATGTATAAATGGTGCAGAGCTTTGTGCCAATTGATTCCAAGTCGAGGTGCACACACATCCCACTATGCAATGGGATTCTTTTTCATCAGCTCGATGTCTGCATTCATCATGTCGCTAACAAGTTCCATAAAACTAACCTTTGGCGTCCAGTTCAGTTCACGTTTAGCCTTCGAGGCATCGCCCTGAAGCAGATCCACCTCCGTTGGCCGAAAATACTTTGGATTGATGCGCACTCGCACAATATCCGTGTTGCGTTCAACGCCCACCTCCTCCACTCCCTTGCCACGCCATGTGATCTCGCGCCCAATATGCTTAAAGGCTGCCTCCACAAATTCGCGCACACTGTGCGTCTCCCCTGTGGCGATGACATAATCCGATGGCTCCTCACGCTGCAGCATCATCCACATGGCCTCCACATAGTCACTGGCATGCCCCCAATCGCGTTTCGAGTCCAAGTTACCCAGCTCAAAGTACTCCATTTGATTGAGCAGTATTTTTGCAACAGATCGTGTAATTTTACGTGTTACAAAATTCTCGCCACGTCGCGGACTCTCGTGATTGAAGAGTATACCGTTGCAGGCGAACATGTCGTAGGCCTCTCGATAGTTTATGACTATCCAAAACCCGTACATTTTGGCGCAAGCTGTTAAATTTAGAACGTCAGATTGAAATGTTTGATATTAATTGCTTTTGCCTACCATAAGGGGAACGTGGATAAAAGGGTGTCTGCTCGTTTTGGGGCGTTTCCACAACTTTGCCATATAGCTCTGACGTGGAGGCCTGATAGAATTTAACAGATTTTTCCATGCCACATGTGCGTATGGCGTCCAGGATGCGCAGGGTGCCAACCGCATCGACCTCAGCTGTGTATTCACTTAAATCGAACGAGACTTTCACATGCGATTGGGCTGCCAAGTTGTAGATCTCCGTGGGCTTGACCATATTGATGATCTTCACCAGGCTGCTGCTGTCAGTCATGTCGCCATAATGCAATTTCATGCGTCCGCCCTTGTGCGCCTTTGGATCCGCGTACAGATGCTCGATGCGTGTGGTATTGAAGGTGCTGGCACGTCTGATAATCCCGTGCACCATATAGTTTTTCTTCAACAAAAACTCGGCCAGATACGAACCATCCTACAAACAGAAATAAATAAACACGTAAGCATTTACGCCTGAACAAACAACGAAGCAGTAACCGCGTTCAACTAATCCATGACTCATGTATCAATTGGCGGTTATGCTTGTAACAGATAAGCATACGCATATGTACCTGTCCTGTTATGCCGGTTATCAGCGCTACTTTGTCACGAGAGTTGGCTGCATCACCATCACCACCACCCACACCGGCGCCGGTTGTTGTTCCATTCAAATCCTTGTTGTTGTGATTGTTGGTGCCCAGGCGCGCTTGCTTACTTCCCGTGGCTTCATCATTTGTGGACATGTTAATTGACTCAGCTCTACCGAATTACTGCTTTTTCTTATTATCGGCGCGTTGTTTTAATACTAACGTACGTAGTATAAACAATTTTTCTTCATCTGTAGCGGCAAATGTTGCCACCCCAATTTAAGATTATAAATATGTGAGGTAGCGCAAAGTTGCTCTCTGAGAACTCAAAAATTGTTACAACAAACAGTCTGGCAGCGCTGCAAACTTCGACAGAACCGACGTACACAAACGCAGGCCAGTTAATAAATTGAATTTATTATTTTAAAAAGAATCAGTATTCAAGATGATGGTAAGTAACAAATTAAAGAGACAGTAGTATCAAAATGCCAGCTGAATATGAAAAGAAAAACCTGTCGTTTAAAGTGCAAAATTGCCGCTGAGACGCGCAAACACAAAGAGCTGCTTATCAGTTAAATGGGCGTAATTAGAGTGTGTATATGATAAATTTATTGCTTTGCTTGCAAATAGGACGGCACGGATGAGTCAAACATACTGAATAGTCCCTCGGCCAGCAATGGTGCAACCATGGAAGTCTCATCACCAAATCCATTAGCACCGCAACCAACAACAACTACAAATGGCAGCGGAACTGCAACTTCGCCAGATAGTTCTTCGTCGGCGCCAGTGACACCTGCTGCACTGGGCGAAAATGCGCTACATGTGGAAATATCTGATGCGTTGAGCGAGAAGGAGAAGGTCAAGTTCACCGTACACACACGCACCACTCTGCCGGGCTTTGCTAAAAAGGACAACAATGTGGTGCGCCAGCACGAGGAGTTTGTTTGGCTGCACGATCGCATCGAGGAGCAGGAAGACTATGCGGGATATATTGTAGGTTAATTGAATAAATAAACTGTTTTCTATTATCTATAATCTTATATTTTTAGATTCCGCCCTGTCCACCTAGGCCAGATTTTGATGCATCGCGTGAGAAGTTGCAGCGTTTGGGTGAAGGCGAGGGAAATATGACCAAAGAGGAGTTCAAGAAAATGAAATCAGAACTGGAGGCGTAAGTAGTGATTACGAGTGCTAAAAGTCCACCTTTAAAACAATGTCCCTTGCAGTGACTACCTGGCCACATTCAAAAAGACGGTTGCCATGCACGAAGTATTCCTGCGTCGCTTGGCCAGCCATCCCGTATTTCGCCTTGATCAACACTTAAAGGTATTCTTGGAGTATGATCAAGATCTGTGTGCCAAGCCGCGCAAGAAGATGGCAATATTTGGTGTTTTCGTTAAGTCGCTGGGCAAGACTACAGATGAAATCTTACTGAGCGCAACGGTGCGTGATGTAAACGATTTCTTTGAAAATGAGCTGCAGTTTTTAACCGAGTACCATGGACATTTGCGTGAGGCAGCAACGCGCACTGAAAAAATGACACAGCGTCACAAAGATGTGGGCGATTCACATCAAAAGATATCCAATGCACTGACACAGCTCTCTACAACAGAAAAGGGCAACATGGAGACATTTGTCTCGAAAGCCGCTGAGGTGTTTGAACGCATAAAGGTAAGCAGAAAAATGTAATCAGTTTTATATACCGTTTTAATATGTTGAAATATTTACCTAACTAGAATCTTGAGAAACGCGTGGCTAGCGATCAGGATCTAAAGCTGGGCGATACTCTGCGCTATTACCAACGTGATAGCGATGCGGCCAAGGCGCTGTTGATTCGACGCCTGCGCTGTTTGGCTTCGTATGAGACAGCTAATCGGAATTTGGAGAAAGCGCGTTCCAAGAACAAGGATGTGCATGCGGTAAAGCTTGTTAGAAAGCAGCTACATTTAACGTTTCAAATCTTTTTCTTTCTAATGGTCACGGTGCTTGGCAGCAATTCCAATATAAAAGCCTTGCAGACAACCGATCGATATTTACGCAAATTATTATTTTGTCATTGTTTATCCGTTAACCTGCATAAAATGAATGCCTTGCGTCTCATGTGTAGAAAATATGGATATATAATCCAAAAATTTATTGTTGTCTGCCAGGATGTCAAAGCTTTGGTACACCAAGCTTTATTATCTTCTTTTCCTTCCCTAAAAAGTGAACTCCCATAAAAACACCAGCAAATGTGGCAGCTCTTCAAGTGATGTTTATATTTTTCTGGCATATTTATTTAATTTTTTAAACACTAACTTGTTAAATTTTATTGAATTCACTACTTCACATCTCTCGCATTTCTCTCTTCTCTTGTGTGTCTCACTGTGCGTGTGGTTATTGTCTCTTCTACTGCAGCCATTGGAGGTGCAAGAGGTATTTGGCATTTATAGTTAATAAACAATTTGGTCAAATTAGTTAAGTGTCTTGTAATTATAATCCCAACATACGTAAGACACAATCACAGTTAATGTATTCTTTGCAGTTGCCGCATGTTATTCACTTACTAGTATATCACAAAAAAAGAACACAAGAACCACGTTAAGCATGCTATTTGCTATGTTTAAAAAGATATTATAGTCAGCTGTTTTTACTAATACTTTTTCCATGCAGGCCGAAACAGCTCAGGCGGAAGCTTGCGAAAAGTTCGAGTCTATGTCTGCCTGCGGCAAGGAGGAACTGATGGGTTTCCGTAACCGACGTGTGGCTGCCTTTAAAAAGAGGTATTTACGCATCGGCATTTGATCAAGCAATTATTTGAATCTCTTGTATTTCGCAGCCTTGTTGAGTTATCCGATCTGGAGATCAAGCACGCCAAAAACCAGTACGATTTCTTGCGTCAATCTCTGTTGGCTCTTAAGGAAATTGCCTGAGTAACTGATGGTTTGACATTATCATCATCATTGTCTGCACATTGTTTACACACCCATTTAGCCAAGACGCCCAAGGAGTAAATTAATTGGTTATTTTGCTAAGCAAACAAGTTTATTAACTCTTATTATCTACATAATCTATATATATATACTTGATGTATCTTAACCCATATCCATATACGTATACAAATATGGCATATGTTAAAGATTTAAATTATCGCATTGCATGTTTATGTACCGAATATGATTTTGTTTGTAAAACAAATTCGCTTTTGTAACGAGCATTCCTTTATCAACTTTACTATTGTATGAGCATTGAATTCTGAATATATAAAAACATATACAAACAATCTATGTAGTAACTGTCTATTTTAGTTGCCATACACAGTTTGCAAGTCGTAACCAGGACAACTCGAAATTTCTTATATAACAACTGCGTAACACTTTCAAATTTTCTATACATTATTAACTATATTTTTATTACTTCTGTTAAAATCATGGATGATTTTGGTTGCTTTGATGCCAAACAGCCGGCTAGTGACAAAGTTCCAGATTGGCGCACATCGACCTATCGCGGACATCGTCATATTACGGACACCCGACTGGGCATTAAGCTAAACGCCCCCACTGAGTGCTCCAATAAGAACATCTATGTACGAGATCCGTTGCTGCACGAGAAGCAGCTTACCGAAGTTAGCGCCAATTATACATGGAAGGTGAGCAAAAGTTGCAATTAACTAGAAAAATAAATCCTATAGTTAGTTTTTTTTTTTTTTGCAGTATGGTGATCCGAATGTTTTACGCAATCCCTCGCTCAGTATGAAGACACAGTTCATGAAACGATTTGAGGAATGTAAACTGCGTTTTGTAAAGAGAAAAATAAAACCAATAACGAGCGTTTCTCAGGACGCGTTTACTTACGTTGAGCTGCCTTTTGAAGCGGAGCCGCTGCCCATGGCAATGCCCACACCCGTTGAGGCCACCAAAGTAATGATAGATCGTTCGATACCAAGTTCGTATACCAAATATTTGGATCCATCGGCCACCACATACAATCTGTCATATGTAAAGATATCGCCACAGGATCGCATAGCCGCTCACGATAATATTACCTTTTGGAACTGGTCAGAGCAAAGTCCGGCCGATCTACACGTCGATAGAGTTTCAGACGAGACCATGTGCGATACAGGTAATGCACAAGACTGCCCCAAGCGTCGCTTGGAGTATCGCAATCAGACGAAACATGTACCGCACACCGGTCTTGGCACTGAAATTCGCGACAACTATGTGGATCCCAAACTGAACAAGGAATATATCGAGTACGATATTAACGATGTCAGGCCCATACTTGTCTCTGAGCCCGTCACACCCTTCGCAAAGTTGAGCGAGTATAATGTTTATGGTTCTGGAAATCCTGTGCTTAAATATGTTTAAACGATTATAGAATTTTATTGCGAAAACATATTCCCGAAATTGTTATTACTTGTACACTAATACACTGTAAAGGCGTGCGGCAACAGTTGATAAATTGAGGTGACCAAGACTTCGTCATCATCTTCGAATGCTGGCAGGCTATTATCACACTCGGGTGCCTGTGCTATATATATGGGTATATCCATTTTGGCAAACTCATGTATGAACTGACGGCAAACGCCACATGGTGTCGTGTATCCATTGGGATGATACGCAACCACAGCGCCCGCATTGAATACCTTGCAACCTTCGCTGACACCTTTCAATAAAGCAACACGCTCGGCACAACAACCGGGCACAAGGGCCACATTCTCAACGTTGCAACCAGTAAAGACTTTGCCATTTTTCGACCGAAATGCGGCGCCCACCTTGAAGTTGCTATAAGGCGCGTAGGCGTTGCAACGTGCATTTAGTGCATCCTCCAACAATTCGCGACCACAGTTATCTGTGGGTAAGGATTAGTTAAACAGGACACACACTTATCCACACAATTTACCCAGTTGACAAAAACTAATGGTATACTCGTGTAGCTTGATTGGATGTGGTAACTTCAGCGACTCGGAGACAGGGTATCCAATTCGTTTTGGCTGTCGTTTATCCACCTCATGCTTCAGTTCCTTCAGTTGATCCATATAACACTTTAGTCTTTTGCACGCCTTGCGCTGGGTGAGCTCATTTTGTAGCGTACTTAAACGTTTCATGCATTTTTTCAGCTCCTTTTGCTTTTGTGACATTTTTTTATAATTTTATTTTCTTAAATTTGAAAATTGATTGTTTCGCCTGAACAAATCTTTCTAAAATGAAATTAATAAAAGTTGCTAAGGTCACTAAGCTTTAGCTAAATTCTGCGGAAATATATAATTCATTTAATTGGTGACGATGAGGCATTAAATCAGATTAGATGAACTGCATGCATACAAATTGATAAGGTTTTTATAACATCAGTGAAAAGTTAACTATATACATATGTATATATTTTATTGACTTGCATTTTTGGTTAACTTAAGTTGGTAACAACAAGAAATGCTAAAATTAAATGTGTGATTCCCGACTTTTATTTGAAATTGATCGAAATATTCTATAGTAATAGATTTATTTGCTAGCTTTGTTTACTAGCAACATTTTGTGTTTATTGTGCAAATTTTAAAGATCAATAAAACATACTTGTATGTTAAGTGCATATAATACAATCTTGTCTAGATTAGCCGATGTCTAGTAGGTGTGGAGCTCATTTTGTAGCGTAAACGTTTCATGCATTTTTTCAGCTCCTTTTGCTTTTGTGACATTTTTTTATAATTTTATTTTCTTAAATTTGAAAATTGATTGTTTCGCCTGAACAAATCTTTCTAAAATGAAATTAATAAAAGTTGCTAAGGTCACTAAGCTTTAGCTAAATTCTGCGGAAATATATAATTCATTTAATTGGTGACGATGAGGCATTAAATCAGATTAGATGAACTGCATGCATACAAATTGATAAGGTTTTTATAACATCAGTGAATGTGCATTTTTGGTTGACTTAAGTTGGTAACAACAAGAAATACTAAAATTAAATGTGTGATTCCCGACTTTTATCTATATCTATATCTATACTAATATATAAAGAGGAAATATTTGTTTGTTTGTTTGTTTGGACTGAAAAGGCTCCGTAACTACTGGACCGATTTGAAAAATTCTTTTAACCATAGAAGCCGAAATTATCCCGATTACCATAGGCTACTTTTTAACGCGGAAAAATGCTTCGCAGCGGGTTGAAGAACAAAGTTTAAGAACCTCTCCAGTCAGGGCGATCGCCGTAATATATGTACTGTACGCGCATATTAAGAACGATTGCATGAAATGTCTTTTTTTTTAAATAGGTACAACAACCGTGCGAAGCCGGGCAGAGAAGCTAGTTTGAAATATATTAATAACATTCTATAGTAAAAACTTTATTTGCTATCTTTGTTCACTAGTGTAACATTTTGTGTTTATTGTGCAAATTGTAAAGATCAATAAAACATACTTGTATGTTAAGTGCATATAATACAATCTTGTCTAGATTAGCCGATGTCTAGTAGGTGTGGAAACTGTTTGGCAATAGATTAAAGATGGATGTACAAAGCACCGGATCGTTGTAGAAAAATGGCTCCTCAGGCGAACGCTCCTCCAGCGCTTGTGCTATGTAGATGGGAATATCAGTGTGCCCAGCAAACTCCCTGATAAACTGTCGGCACACGCCACAGGGTGAAACGAACACATCTGGCTTATAGGCGACAACAGCGCCCGTCGCGAACTGCTGATAGCCCTCACTAACGGCCTTGGTAATAGCCGAACGCTCTGCACAAGAAGTCGGCGTAAATGCTGCATTCTCAACATTGCAGCCGGCGAATACCTCGTTTGTGGGTCTGGAACGAAAAGCGGCGCCAACCTTGAAACCGCTATACGGCACATAAGCACGTTGGCGCACCAAATATGCGGCAAGCAGCAGCTCCTTGTTTGCTGCATCTGCGTAAACAAAAGAGGCGACACGTCACAATCTATAATCGCTGATTATTTGCTGCACTTACCCAATGTGCCGTATTCAACCACCGTTTCCTCGATCTCTGGCTGTGCCAAGCCTTTCAATAAATGCGACATAATTAATATTTAATTTGCTGTTGCGTGGGAGTGTTGTTATTTATAAATCTATAGTACGCGCTTTTTAGAATTGTGTTTCAAACGTATGGAGTGCGCGGGTCCGTGTGTCAACCTCGACCGTCCGTTGGCAAATGGACGGTTTTTGCTGACCGTTTGCTGTGAGTTTGTCTAAGTGTATTTGCGATGCGTCAAAAATAATCATACACATTTTGGGTTAGAGAGCGCGACGTTAGGCAGCAGCTGTTCGCTCGATAAGACTCTGCTGCCCAAAGAGAGCGTGCGTCACTTATTGTTGACGAGCGATCTACAACTATGGAGGGGGAAGAGTGCTATGCACGTTATGTACATAAACAAATTGGGGTTGGTCAAAGACAAAATAGGGTAAGCACACATAATATTGCACATAGTACAGTGTATTTTGAAATATTGACCAGAAACTGGATTACACTTAATCAGCAAAAGTTCGAATCTTATTTGCCGTTTTGAAAACTGAAGCCGTTGGGCAACAACTGCAGGACGCTGGTGCAGAGCACTCGAAGCGGCAAATTCGTTGGTTTAGCAGCATAAAGCGGTATATCCTTGCCATCAATGGCAAACTCTGATAGGAACTGACGACAGACACCGCAAGGTGTTGTGAATCCATTCTCCTGCTGGGCAACCACGGCACAGGCTATAAACTCACGTTTGCCTTCACTAAAATGAAATGGAACAAAACTGTATTATTCTTTAAGTTATAAAGAATCTTAGGACTTACATACCTTAAAGCCTTCACTGCGGCCGTTCTTTCGGCGCATATGCAAGCAGCGTAGGCACCATTCTCAATGTTGCAGCCCGTATAGATAGTGCCATCGCTGGTACGGATGGCAGCACCAACAGCAAAATTGCTATATGGACAATATGCGTACTTTCTGGCCTCCGCTGCGGCTCTTATTAGCTCCTGAATGGAAGCATCTGCAAACAAACATTTAAAAAGGGACACTTAATGTTTATCGTGCATTTGTGAATGTGTTTATCTTTTCGCACCTAGACTGTCGTGATCCCGAACATTAGCTTCATCTCTGGAACCATTTATGTACACCTGCGTCATTGCTCTATTTCCCAAACGGTCTAATTGTGTCGCACTGCTTTTGAGTTATAGTTTTTACTACGATTTGATACCCTTAAGGTGATTTTTCTTGATCGTTGGCATCTGCTTGCACGCGTTGCTTTGGTCGGTAATCTAAAGCATGTTTTCTTGTTCAGTTTCCTTTTAATTGAAACTATTACGCCATACATTGAGTTATCTGACGTCAATTAGATTAATTTTCTTTGGTTTCGTTATAAAGAACTGATACTGTAGCTGGGATCAGCTGTTTAAGGGACGCAATCGATGGCATTACATCGGTTTCACATCGATAGGTAAGTTATGTTAATTTAAGGTAAAAACTTATTAATTGTTTGCTATGTTCTCAATTCTTAAAGTAACAAAAGAATTGTTTGCAAATTTTACAAATCTACGTGCTCTAATTTACCACTAACAAAGTAATCGATAGTTGGTGACAGTTTGTAAACAAAAATATATGTGCTTGTGTTTGTTTGTGTATGTATAAGTTTTCCGACCTTATCAGCCATTTATGATAATCGGAAAATTTTGTCAAGTAGAAGAAGCATATTGATATCAAGGCGGTAATTTTTGTGAGTCGTGTTAGTTGTGTTTTGTCCCACATACCTTTAATATGTCGTCGTCGTCAACGTCCAGCAATCATCAACAACAGCAAGAAGACATTGAACGCGCAATGGGTGGAGGCGGAGATCGAGTACCGGAGCGGTTGCCGCCCATTGACTATGACTTAGATCGCTTTCCCTACTGTATTGTGTGGACACCGATACCAGTGCTGACCTGGTTACTACCATTAATCGGTCACATGGGCATTTGTATGAGCAATGGCGTCATTCGGGATTTTGCTGGACCCTATCTTGTGACGGAGGATAAAATGGCATTTGGACGACCGACTCGCTACTTGCGCCTGCATCCTAAGAATGTCGAAGGTGGACCCTATTCCTGGGATGAGGGTGTCTCCAAAGCATCGGTGCTCTATGGTACTCGCACCCACAATCTGTTTTGCGACAATTGTCACTCCCATGTCGCTACGGCTCTCTGCAATATGCGCTATAATGACAGCACTAGTTGGAACATGATCATCCTGGCGTTTTGGATGTTCGTTTGCGGCCGTTATGTGGGCGTCTGTGGCTTCATTAAGACATGGTTGCCGTTTGCAATACTACTAACAGTTATCGTTTTACTTGCTGTCTACTTTTAAGGCCAACAACTAATCCTGCATTATCAAAAAATATGTCTTAAGCATGATCAATGTTTATTTGTATGTAGATAAGTATGTATGTATGTAGTTTGATTTAATAGAAAATGCTAAGTACTATCTATGACTCATGTGATTTTGTTTTGTTTTGCTTTGATATTGTTATTGTTTTTGGCCTTATTCTTCGAGGGCGCGAGTAACATCATCGGCAACAGCGAGTAGCTTTCGCCACTGGGAAGCCGACAGCGAGATACCCTTCTTGCCCGGCAAGACTTTTCCATCCTTTTCGTAGTGTTCGCGTATATCGACCATTTTGCGACCGCGAAACTCGTTAATGCGCACCTGACGCATACCCTCTAGTGTCCATGTGCCTGTGCCATCTCCACTACTTCCCGCAGACTCAGTCTTGTTTGATTTGCCTGGAGCGCTCTCTTTTGCTTTCTTGCTAGGCGGCGGATTGCGCTGCAAAATTTATTTTTATTAACATCAGTTGTTGAAATTGTGTCAGTTTATAAAACCATTTGGAACTTACATCTTCTGGACCGCTGTCGCTATCGGACGAGGAGCTTTTTTGTTTTCGTATTTTGGGCATTTTTATTTTCGAGACGAAAGTTTCTATGCAGACGAAATATTTGGCGCAAATTTTTATTTAGCGTTGGTTAAGTTGCCATTCACACGGTCGCAATAGTTTTTGTCATTCACATTCCCAAATTCGCGGTACCATTCACATGTAAACGATAGTTTGGCTTGACGCCGTTTCTGCCGCATTATTTCATTAGAGAGCGGCGCGCAATTTTCTTGCAGTCGTACATTTTTTACCAGGAAATAAAGCAAGAAAAATCAAAATTAAACTGTTTTATAAACAGTAGTTAATAATAATATAAGTTCGTGGTAAGTGTGTGCGCCTGATTTTGTATATTTGCAAAGTGCTTTACAATTTTCGCATTACATTTTTGTGCTCCTATATGCATACACACCAGTGTACACGCATACTAATATACATACATACATGTGCATGCGCATTTTTTTTTTTGTTGGTTCAGAGTAAATTAAAAACATAAAATGGGCAAAAAGACCGATAATCCTGAAGGCAACAATGCATCGTCTGGCGCTGAAGAAGAGGAGGAGGAATATGCCGTTGAAAAGATTTTAGATCGTCGTGTTCGCAAGGGAAAGGTGGGTTTTTTTTTTCTTGCACTATAAAAATGATGCTAAATTTAATGCTATTACTTTTTTTTCTTTTTTAGGTTGAATACTATTTGAAGTGGAAGGGTTATGCAGAAACCGAAAACACTTGGGAGCCGGAGGGCAATCTCGATTGCCAAGACCTTATCCAACAATATGAGTTGGATCGCAAGGATGGGGTAGGTGCTCTAATACAAGATGTATTTAACAAGGTGGTCTCGTTTGTGACTGCTCGGTACCAGTTGAAAGCGAAAGGGAAAGCGATATTTTCTGCATTCTTGCCTTTTAGCTATGAGTGCGAGGGAGATAGATTTCCGTATTGCTGAGTGACTGTGCTAGCTGGTACCGAAATTTGAGCGAGTTGTCAAATTTGAGACCACCTTGTTAAATATATATTGCTCGAAGACTTGTGTGAAACTTAAAAAAAAAAAAAAAAATTCTGAATAATTTCTGTGTAGGTAAATGCCACGGCTAAGAAAACGGATCGTCCTGGCAGCAGCACCAAAGTCAAAGAATCGGGCCGCACCAGTACCACAGCAAGCAATAGCGGCGGCAAACGTAAGTCTGACGAGGAAGGTATGCGGATAAAATATACTTTCCATATAAAGGCTAATCATTAAATTTCTTTTCTTTCCAAAGCTGGACCAGCTGGTACCAAACCGAAGCGTACCGAACCGGAGGAAACTAACGATTTGATACCCGCTGGTGGCACTGGCTTTGATCGCGGCCTTGAAGCTGAAAAAATACTGGGCGCCTCTGATAACAATGGGCGTCTCACATTCCTAATTCAGTTCAAGGGAGTGGACCAGGCCGAGATGGTGCCGTCGACTGTGGCCAATGTAGCAATACCTCAAATGGTCATACGCTTTTATGAGGAGCGTCTGTCCTGGTATTCGGACAACGAAGACTAAATTCTTAAGACAGCACAACAGAATTGGAAGTTCATAAATATATATTTTTATTTTTATAACTACATGATTTAGCATCATATATCATATATTCTTATCATTAGATTCCATTTCAATAAACAAGAAATTACCTATGTTCAAAAGTATTTGCCATGTGTCCAACAAATGTTATTGACTTAAGGATTAAGCAGCTTGTTTGCCACACTGCATTCTGAGTTTTCCAGCACATTGCCACAGCAGGACCAATGGCGACGGCCCGGATGGCCTGCATGGCCATGGCCGCACCCACTGTAGCCAGGCATGCGACCTTCGCATGAGCACTTTACACTCTTGTTACCCTTGCCAGAGCAGAAGGAGCAGCAGTGATAGATGCCACTATGCGGACGCACCTGACGCGAGTGGAAGGTATAAGGACTGCCCTTGATTTGCCGTTCATTAATGCAGATCGTCAGTACGAGCGTACCCTGCGTGTCAGGCGTAAAAGAGATGCTGTATGTGCCATCGCGATGGTCAGACACTTCAATAGGCAGGAACTTGGTGCTCGCATCCTTGTATTTAATCATGCAACTAATCTCCAGTCCGCCATGGCACAAAGCTACCCCATCCGCATCGCGTGATAGCAGCAGCAAATCCACCTTCTTGTGTAGGCGTAACTGCGAAAAACCCTCCCATTGTAGAGTGCACAGCGATGGCTCCACCGTTTGCATCGTAATAATGCCATATAGTGGTATGTCATGCTGATCCCTTTGTGCCAGGCGCTCGTATTTTGGAAAGAAAGTGTAACGAATCGGATATCTAAAAATTTTAACACGAAAAAGTTAACAGTGCGCACTTGTGTAAGTACTTGTGTGTGTATGCAATGACTGTACCGCAAAAAAAATAAAAGTGAGAGAGAATGAGACAGAGAGAGCGCTCAACGAGAGCGAGTCTTTCGTTAAGTGTTTCGTTAAAATGCTATCGGTGGCGACATTCTGTTTTGTGTTGCCTTTTAAAGCGAATAGTTATTGTATTCATTTAAATTATACACACCTTTGGATCGACTGGCGGCTTAAACTGTTGACAATATTCGAAGCGCCTAAAAAGTATGCGAGCAAAACTTAAAATCTCCGCATCAGCACCAATGTCGCAGAGCTCCTGACTAAAGCGTATGGCCTCCAACGCCTGTTGCGTGCGTTTTTCTACGAAATGGAAGGCATTAAGTGTCATTGCAGTGCTTGCAATATAATTATTAATATCTCAGCACGTACCCAGTTCGAGTTGCTGATGAATTATTACCTCCACCTTGCTCTCCCTGGCGCGATTGATTTGCTGAAGCAGCGTCGTGCGATGCGCCTGCAATGCTTCAAAGTAGCGATCCATATAGGACTCCACCTGGGCCTGAATGTCATCGCACCGAGCATTGATGCCGCGCGTAATATCGTGGAGTCGTTCAATTGAATGTTCCGCATACTGGCACAGTGGACGCGTCTGTTCTGTCGCCTCATTCAGTTTCTTGCTCACCTG
This sequence comes from Scaptomyza hsui, assembly GCA_018152825.1. Lineage (NCBI taxonomy): Eukaryota > Metazoa > Arthropoda > Insecta > Diptera > Drosophilidae > Scaptomyza > Scaptomyza hsui. The sequence continues at coordinate 2,455,066 of JAECXO010000280.1, forward strand.
CAGCTGAACAAAGGCCTTGGAAACAGGCTCATGGCGATGATTGCGATGCTGCAGCACCAGACAATCCGGGCAAGCCAACTGCAAAGGTAATTTATAGTGGTGAGATTACCAACACTACCTTAAGTATAACAAGTAAGTAGGCTCTAGTCGAGATTTCCCGACTAGGAGATACCCCGAACCCTATACTTAACCCGTACAGTCATTGTCTGTATGCATCTGCATCTCTGGTGTTTCTCAACCGATTTCAATGAAATTTTCAGAAAAGTTATATCGTTACCCATTATTTCAATCCCCATTTTTACATTTTCCAAATTCGAGATTTTTTTGTAATCGATTACATGTGTATATCGGAAACCAGAATAGTTATTGATAGTTTGAAACAGACTTGATCTGCTTATGGTATAGGAGAACTTATATTCAAAATCTGAAGTCTCTAGCTCTTGTAGTCTCTGAGATCGACGCGTTCATACAGACGGACAGACAGACAGACGGACGGACAGATGAACGGACAGATGGAAATGGCTATATCGACTCGGCTGTTGATGCTGATCAAAAATTTATATACTTTATGGGGTCGGAGATGCTTCCTTTTGCCTGTTACATACTTTTGCACAAAACCATTATACCCCTTTTACTCATTTTATGGGTTAGGGGTATACAAAATATGACTTTCACCTGCTGACAGGGCACACAAAAGGACTTTAATTCGAAGCCATGCAGACCGCACTTGAGCAACAGATGACTACTATCCCCCAATCCCAGCTGCTGTTGTTTTTGCTTGCGTGCCCGCCTCAGCTCTATGATATTCCGCATGCGGTGACTGGCCGTGCTGCGTTGCCGCTCATGTGCATCCTTGCACAGCGTGCAGAGATTCAAGGTGCAGCTAATGCAATGGTAGGTAGCCTGGCAAATTATGAATTCAACATTATTTGATTAATGTTTTGAAATGTTGTAGAGCTCTCACGCTTATTTCATCGCTGCACAGGGAGCACCAAACACGCGAGATCACATCATCGCCAGCTTGGAGACGCAGTGCCTCAATGCGGCGCACCAGCATAAAGTTCTGTGGCAGCTGCCTTACGCCACCCAATGCAGGCAGCTCCGTAATGAATTGACAAATGTGGCAGGTGATGCAACGAATTGTTTCCGACTCACTTAAGAAGCTTGAACTCAAGCGCGTGCTGGAGGAGTATGCCAAGGCGGAGCGTTTACCCTCAATCTTGCCCTGGTGAGTGCAAGAAAACCAATTAAATGTTTGTTATTAAAGGATCTAATCTCCAACTTACCCTTAGCGCCATGCGGTCCAAGGACTTCTTGCTACGCAGACTGTTGCTTGTGCCACGCTGACGAGCAGGAGACACCGTGGCAAGCTCACTGGCAATGTCCGGCGTGGAGGAGATTATGCTGTAGCTGGAGCGATCCTCCCACAGAGCCTCCTCCTTGAGATTCTCGTTGACCAAGCACTGCAGACAGAACGAGTGGAGGCAGTGCAGCGTCCGTGGATCTGTGTAGACATCCATGCATATGGCACACTTGAGATCATCTGGAAATGTGATGTTCACATAGCTTGTGGCCTGGTTCATATTAGCAATAATCGATAGTGATGCCATTGGAGTGCCTGCCGGCGAGACCATCGATGCGGTGTCATTGAATTCAGTGCCAGGAGCCGGCAACAACATCGAGTGAATCTCAGGATGCACGCCGCTGTCCGGCGTTGGCGGCGAGATGCGCAGCTCCGGTGAAGTCTTCAAACTAAGCACTCGCTTCGGCACTGGCGAACGTAGCTGCCCCTGATTGACAGCAACAACTAGAGATGTTGGTGGTGGTGCCACAGTTATATCGCTGGCACTGCTGCTGCTCTGTATGGTGCCGGCAGAGGCACCACTCAGTACATTGTCCAGCAGTGATTCAGGCGATGTGGAGCTGCCTCCTGTAATGCTACTGCTGCTGGGATCACTATTGCTATCCGTTGCACTCTAGAAAATGGGGTATGTATTGAATCGACTAGAATATTCTTATCATTATGTCTCTTACGTTTTGCAAGCCCAGTGTGCGCGAACGCCGGATGCAGTTGCTCAGATTGTGTACAGGCAGACGTGGCACTATTTGTGTTTCACCCAAGGCAGCCGCCAGTTTTGGTGCAATGCTGAAGGTGAACAATTGTGGCGCCGATTTGCGACGCAGTGCGTCAGAGCTGCTAGAATCCAAGTCATTTGGCTGCTGTTGTTGTATTATGCTATTTTGTAACTTAATTTTACTAGCACTCAACTTGAGTTGCATTTTGCCATTTTGTGTTAATGGCAATGTTGTTGTTGTTGTTGTTGCTGGAATTGAAGCGTGTAAATCGGCAGTTGTGAACTGCATTCGCTCATAGTCGTTGAGATTGCTCTTCGAGTGACGCTTAAAAGTGAGTTTGGTTTGTCGCGTCGGCGAGTTGTTGTTGCTTTTACTCATTTTGATTTAAGCTTTCTTACTTATGCAATTGGTGTGGGTGCAATAACTGTACTGTACTGTACTGCTCAATGTGCGTTTTAATCAGCTTGACAGCTGCGCGTACCGTTTCTAACTGTTCATGGCTCAAAGCTGAAACGGTGACCAATGCTTCGTATGCTTAATCTAATTACAAAACTACAAACCAAATGTGAAATGAAAGAATGTGATATGTTAAATGGTTACAACTGGCATTGTCAGTTGCGTTTTGCATTCGTTTCGCTGTGAAATGGTTTTGTCAGGTTGCATTGAAGACCAGACATCCGAAAGGGTAATCAATTCAAACTGACAAGTTATTATTGTTCAATCAATACGAATTGAATCTTAAATTTTAGTGAAATGCTAATCAAAGTCGACAAGAAAAGAAACCTAAATAAAAAAATACTTATCAAACAATGACATATGTAAATAAGCTATCATAGAACTATAAAATTTGCAAAAATAACAAGAGCAGAACTAACAACATTTCAAAATACTAATGCCTACATAGTATTTTCCAACATACTATATATTTTCAATACATACTTGTACATATGTCTAGAGATAATGCACAATCAAACATTCGTATAAGCGTCATTATTTTTTTATGTTTTAAAGTCCACTGTACAATCTTATTGGGAATGCACTGTTATCAAAGTGCATAATTTATTTGGTGTCGATCAACCTATAACCCCCTGCTCTCTCCGGCTCTCTCCCCCTTTCCCACCCATTCTGTCTGCGGCGATTTGTACAAGTGACGAAGCTTTCACGAAGCTGTTGTTGCTGTTGGTGTTTCTCTCACCCAGCACCCGCTCTTACACAGCATTTATTCTGAATGGCGGGAGAGCTTTTTGCCCTCAAACCCAACGCACGCGCTGAGGTGGCCTCAGTGCAATTTGGAATACGATGTGCGTACGTTGTTAACGGTTGTTTTCTCGTCGCACACTGCTCAACTCGTAATCCAAATCGGCATCGCCAACGGTGTGGGTGACGCGTGTCTCGACGTTTTAGTTGTATTATTATTTTGTTTTTGTAGGCAGTTGGCTTTTAAAGAATCGGTCAGCAGCTGCACAGAACTTGCGGCCAGCAACGTAAACGAACAACTTTCTATTTTGCTTTCGTTTTTCTTTCGATTCGCTTTTGATTTTGATTTTCGCTGCAAAAACCGTATTTTTGTTAAGTGACAACATTGAGTAATATGAATCAGTGCTCTATGTAACAGCAAACATTTGTGAAGTCGTCCACATAAACAACCAAAGTATATTCCATTGGACTGTGTTAAACTTTTGGTGTTCTCTCTTCTTTTTGTGTTTTGCTCTCTGTGTTTTGGTTTTCGTAAGTGTCGCACACTAAGCGGCGTGTGTTCATTTTGTTTTGCTTTCGATATTCATAGTTTTCGGCAACCGGTAAAAATAATTATTAACAACAACATGGAAGTGGTAAGCATGACTTATAAGCTATAAAATTGCTATCTCCCAATGCGATTATGCAAAACAATTGCAAAAAGTCAGATGAAGAGCGTCAGTCTCAAAGTTCAAAATGTGATAAAGTTTTTTGGGGGGCACATTGCGCAAAGGGTTAAAGTCCTCGCTTGCCCTCTATCTCATAAGGCATTTGCGTGTGAGTGTTAAATTGCTCTCCGTTTTATAAAAAACAAAATGAGTCGAGATGATAAGTATAATTAGCTTGTCGCTGGATTAATAAGTTAACCTTATAAAAACATTTTAAGTGAGTGGATTTCAAGCATTTATTTATTGTTATGAGACGTTGAAACTGGTATGGATATTATTTGCTCTAGATATTACCTAAGTACCCTACATTTTGTCAGCATTGTATTGTTTAAGAGATAAGAAACTTTTATCTAGAATATTATCACATATGTACATGTCATATAATAAATATTTTTATTACAGACAGATGAAAGCTACAGATTTGGAAGCGTTGACTACATCGTCTTCCTGGGCATGATTTTTCTATCCACTGGAACTGGCATTTATTTTGGCTGCATAAAGTAAGTGTTAATTAACCTCACACCTCACTTAACAATTTTCACATATTTTACAAATATTTATAGAAAATCAAAAAAGTCCATTGAGGAAGTTGAACCCACCCTGCCCACAACGACACCAAAGGTGGTGCGAAGACATGACTTTGGTTCGGAAAAGATGAGTGAATATCTGTTGGGATCGCGACAGCTAAAAGTCTTTCCCGTTGCTATGAGTCTGATTGCCAGGTGACAGCAAATAACATTTATTATGTACAAGTAACGCCTACAACTTATCTCGTTTCTTGCTTATCAACAGCTATGTATCGGGCGTTACAATACTGGGCACCACATCAGAGATATATAATTATGGCACACAATACTGGTTTATTGCCATTGCCATTATTCTGCAAGGCTTTGCTGTCTCGTATATATACATACCAGTATTTACGACTCTACAAGTCGGCTCCTCCTATGAGGTATGTATGTATACTTTTAACTTCAAAACTGATCCATAAAACTTAACGACTTAACCGCAATGGTGTAGTGTATACAAGAAAACACAACAAGTTGTTAAACAGAATCACAGAACCTAATTGATAAGAATAGACCAGACTCTTTTTTATATGGTATTCAATTAATTAATACCACGTACAACATGCAATCGCTTTGGGTAAATTGGTTGTGGGTCAATATAAACTGAATGCATTTCATTGTTTGATAACTAACCTATCCATTGCAGTCAATCAATCTTTAAGTGCCCATAAATGTGTAGATAAGATTTCCAAATTTGTTTTTTGATTGTTATCTACATATCTATAGTTCATTTTAGAGGTGTTTTATAACCAGTTTTTTCGATAACTATTTAAGGCAGCAAGCAAATAGAATTCATCATAAAAAATTCTTGGCTTTTGTAATTAAACTTAAAATTCTATTAGTTTGGAAAAAGGAATTTTATCTGCCATGCTCCTTAATTGAAAAATTAACATATTCTATAAATAAATAGATTATAAAACTTCAACAATGTATTTTCGTCTTTGCCCTTTTCATTATATATTTAGACATCAAGATTCGACATTGAATTTTTCTGTCTCTTTTTTCCCCCTACTTTTTGTAACATTTTCATTTTGCTTTGTGGATTTGTCATCGGCACGAAAACTCATCTTGGCCAATTGGAAACCCAAGTGCCAATTGTGGCGCACATTTTAATTAACGATAAAAGACATTCGACAAGTGCCGTTCAATATTCTATGGACTTTGAACGCCTTACTTGCTGCCCATAGGTTTAATTGCAAATAAGTTTTGTAGTTTTCAGCCACTTGACAGTTGTTATATTGTACACGATCCAAAATAATAATCACTTTTAAAGTTAACAGAGGGTTTGCGTGATACATTGTTAGCACTTGAATTTAAGGGTTTATTGTAGTATTAGCTTTGAAGAGGTTTTTATTCATTTTATTTTGTGTTAAGAGTTGAATAATTGTATACTGAAAAGATATTCCATTTTATTATTTATTGTTGTATTCATTTGTAAGAGTAGGTTATTAGTTTCTGTTTAATGTGTGTAGTTGTTTTAAAATTATATGTTAAACGGAATAAAGCGCTACTTACAAAATCTATACAATAGTCATTTAACTTTTTCTGTATACACAAATATCTAGCTATAATTTAATTAACCCTTTGAAACCGAATCTTTAATTTGCAAGCAACAAGTGCATTGAAGTTTATTAAAAATATTAATGATATTTTTTAACTTTTCAGTATCTGGAAATGCGCTTCCATTCGGTTATACGTAGCATAGCATCGTTTATGTTTATTTTGGATGAGGTGAGTTTATTGCAATATTATTTTTAAAGTCTGCTAGCTTATTAATTTTATTTTCACATTTTTCAGATACTTTTCCTACCATTTGTTGTTTATGTGCCTGCCATAGCATTGAATCAAGGTAAGATATTCTTTATAGTTTTCAACAATAAATATTAAGAAATTCTTCCATTTCTATTTCACAGTGTCTGGCATCAATTTGCATGTGATATCATCGGTAATTGTGATTGTGTGTGTTTTCTACACCTTTGTGGGCGGCATTAAGGCTGTGGTGCATACGGATGCCTGGCAGACGCTGGTCATGTTCCTTTCGGTGCTTGTCGTGGCCGCCCTGGGCACCTATTATGCCAATGGATTTGAAAAGCTGTTCGATGATGCCACCAAAGGTGGTCGCCTGATATTTGGCAACACAAATCCATCGCCATATGTGCGTCATACCGTCTGGAGTGTACTCATTGGCGGCTTCTCCTACTGGACCTCGTTTAATGCCGTGAATCAGACCATGGTGCAACGTTATATGTCCTTGCCGTCGCTGAAACAGGCGCGTGCCTCGATGGCCATCTTTACCATTGGCGTTGCTGCCTTTGTTTCGGTCTGCTGCTATGTGGGTCTGTTGATCTTCCAGAAGTATCAGGATTGTGATCCACTGAGTGCGGGTCTAATCACACACGATGATCAACTGCTGCCGCTCTATGTGGTGCAGAGCGTCGGTCACCTACATGGCATGGCTGGTCTATTCATTGCGGGCATCTTTGGTGCCGCCCTGAGCTCGCTGTCTGTGGTGCTCAATTCCACATCGCTGGTTATACTCGAGGATATTGTCCGAGGCTGCTTCAAGATGCAGCCAAGTGAACGCGCTGCCACAGTGCTGGTGAAGGGCTCTGTTATCGTTCTTGGTGTGGTTGCACTCTCGCTGGTCTTTGTCCTGGAGCGCTTGAGTGGCATCTTGAGCATTTGCACCTCAATGACGGCCATTGCGGCGGGCACCACCTTCGGTCTCTTCACGCTGGGCATGCTGGTGCCGTGGGCAAATAATATTGGCACTGCTGTTGGTGGCATTGCTAGTGCCCTGCTCGCCGGCTGGATATCCTTTGGCACGCAGTTTACCATCGCAGCGGGACAACTCAACTCACAGAAGTTAAATATCTCCGTGGAGCATTGTGAAACAAATGCAACGCTGCCCGAGAATGTTTGGGTGGATGAGGAGCAGGTGTTTCCATTATATCGCTTATCCTATCACTGGATTAATCCCATTGGCGTTGCAACAGTTATTGTTGTGGGTTCGATAGTCTCGCTGCTCACGAAACCGACCAATATAAAGACACTCAATCCGGATCTGATATCGCCGGTGATACATAGATTCCTGCCAAAGGAATGCTTTGCTCCTCGCAATCATCAGACGCAGGCTCAAATCAATCTACTGAATCGCACATAAGAATCGTTAAATTTAGTTACAAATACGAATTCCTACAGGACATGCTCTGTTAGCCAACGGAGTCGTAGCTCTGCTACTACATTCTTAAGTATAATAGTTTAGCTTAACTTATATAATTTAGTCTAGTTGTCAATTAGTACAAATTGCAGTTCGGTTTCATTATCTTATTATTTTTTGTCTTAAATGGAAGGGCGCACATGATAACATGGTACAGGAATTAATGAATCTGCATAAACAAAAAACACACACACACACACAAGTTAATTGTTGTATTATACATATTTAAATATTTATGTACTTATGAAGTTATCTTATTGAGACGATTCTTTTTTGTTTGATTCCAGTTAAACATGTTTTTTTTTTTTTGGCATTTTTGTTTGTTTTTGTTCAACTCTTGTCTGCAGACTGTGTCTCATATTCCGTGTGACTTAGCAAGCATTATGTCTGTGATAAAAATTTAATAAATATACTTGTATATATCTTTATATATAATAGATATACATTAGAAATAGTAGTTTGCTTATTGATATGGAATTGTATGTGTGTGAGCAAAAAGCGCATATCTTCCTAGCATTATGCTACCTAAATTAAGCCCCTAGTTTGGCCATGAATCACAAAATGAGAAAATACTTTCGTACTTGTACTCCATCGTCTGTTCCTAAGCAGTAATCCAGCTAGTGTAACTTCTGATACAACAACATATCCTCTTCCATTATTGCCTTTCTCCGTTGAATTAAATACTTTCGTAACTGGATTCCCATTAGTATAAAGCACGCAACGCCAGCGCTTACATAACTGTTGTAGACAAACTGCTGTGGCAACATTTTACATCTAAACACCGCATAATCATCCGGCGTTATTGTGGCCTGAAAGTGAAAAACGAAAATATCGTTGAAAATATCAAAAGTATTCCCCAACAAAAATGACTTACCAGCATAAAACTGGGATTTACGTTATTGCGCCAGCTAAACGAGGCCACCGTAAACTCATCGATGCCCAATCGATTAATGTTGTGGCAGTAGTAGTGTGAGTGCCCGGCAAAGGCCAATCGAGGCTTGAGCAGCTCACCCAACAAGTCTGTGGCATCCTTGGAGAGAACATGATAGCGTTCCCTGTATGCCTCAATGTGAGGCGCATCGTGTTCGCTGCACACCCTGTCCGATATGCGATATGTGGGAAAATGCTGCAAGATAATGGGCTGACTATAAGGATGACGACGCGTCCGTGCACATTCCGCCACATGCGGATGTTGCATGCAGTGCAGTGTTTTTGAAATATTCTTGAGCGCAGACTCTGCTTCATTGCAGAACATGCAGCCATCCGCCTCCATGGCCATTGAATTGACAACGACAAAGTGTATCTGCTTAATGGTGTACAAGTGCACCTTGGAGAAGTTCAGATAGTTCTCAAAACGCGTCATAAAGAATGGATGCATTCTGAAAGAAAAATATGCTAAAATATTCATTATTATGATCAACTTTAGAGCCACTTACTTGTAGTGGAAGCCGACATCGTGATTGCCAACGACACTGATAAGTGGTATGCCCGCAGGTAGATTAAACATCTGTAGATAACGCCACACATATTCCTGAAACTGTTTATCACTGACCATATCGCCCTCATCAAACAAGTCGCCCAACACGAACACAACATCTGGCTGCAGCAGCCTGGACGCAGCCTGAAAGGAGCGTGTCATATGCCACTCGCGATATAGCTTGTCCAGCCAATGGCCTCGGTGTGGTCCCAACAAATGGGGATCGGCTATAATCATCGCCCGCAATGGATCATCCACATACTTCTTGCGTCGGATCTCCGGCCACTTGCACTTTTGCAGCACCACAAAATCGGCAACGTACTCGCAGAAGATTAGCGCGCACAAGATTATCACAAAGCAAGCGTAAAGAAAACGCATTTTATTTTTTGTAATTCAATAATATTTATCACCTGCCGGCGAAGTAAACAGATGCAAAAACGCAACTACAAACCACAGGGCTGGCAACTATGTAGCTTGCCAGGGCTGCATAATAATTTTGCAAAAGTAAACATGGTGTTTAAATTATTCAGGATACAACATAGTTTTACTTCTTGCGTTTGATGCATATTCAAAAAATATTGTTATCAATATTTATTTGACCAAATATTGTGCGAAAAATTGGAGGTGGTCAAATTGAATTGCAATGCTTATCGATAGCTCGACTACTGATTTAGTTCGCGCTTTGCGATTATCGCTAATGCAAGTTTGTTTTTAACTGTTTATGACAAAACTTAGAAAAATGACAATTGTTATTTCCACACCTAGTAAAAAAAGTTTGCTAATTATATTTAGCACTATTGCCATATGTTGCACAACATCAAATACATACAGTAAATTCGAACACAGATTATCATTGGTTTGGAATGTGATACTTTTAAAAGAGATCGTAGAAATAGTTTAAGCCTTGGCCCAGCTCCCAAATGGAGATTCCAACACCCAGCTCCTGAGCAAGCTTGATACGCTCATGAACAGAGTATAGAGATGGATAAAACACGGTGTGACGACCGGTATCCGTTCTAAAAGAAGATTTCGATAATTTAGTTGTCCCGTATATGTAACTGGCTTTTAACTTACTTGATCTCAAAGAAGTTCTCCACATCGCGCTCATCATTGCTAAGCGGTTTCTTTAGTTGTCTAATTAACTCCAAGTACTGGCTAAAAGTAATAGGACCACCGCCATCGGGCGTATAATCATTACCATACATATTTAAGCCCATCAGGATTTTGGAACGCTTTATCTCCATGTCATGGCACCCATCTGGAGCAATATGATCTATTGCACTTCGCATCCAATAGAGGGGCGCATTTGCGCCCGGACGCTGCACACTCGAGAAGTCATAGGTCATCAGCGAGAAGGCATATATATGCTTGTACAATCGGTCCATGTGCTTCTCGCTAAACAAATTGGACATATCCCGTCGCTGTGGCGGAATAACTAATATCAAACGTAATTGGTGCTTCTTCAGCTCCTTTGCTGTGAGTAAAATGAAATCGGGTTACAAATTGATTTGTTCTATATTGTAGAAAATAAATATACCCATTTGCAGCACCAGTGTGTAGAGGATTTTGTCATCAATGCGACTAGCGACTTGTGACCATACCTCGAAGACTATTCCATCGAAGCCATGCTCCTTGCATGTCTGGATAAGCAGCTCATTTAACTTTGTGCGTTCGAAAGCATCGCTTAAAAGCAGCTTAACGTCACGATCGGTGAAGTGATCAAATATAACACGCGGGAAAACTGTTGAATAAAAAACCACAACCAAGATTAGCAACTAGCTCAAACATGTAACTTTTAAGGGCACCTTTAACTGTGCGTTGCTGGACTTTTCCCTTGCGCCTGACATCATTTAGCCAGCCGGCATCGATGTCATGGGTGCCGGCCACAACATAATCATCAAAGTGCTTGTTAACCTGTAGCCAGACAGGTGATATGATGTCAAACTTCTTGGCAAATATCTTGGCCACATCGTAACCATGCGGATTCCACTGAAATAATAATGGTAAGTGTTTTAAAGACTTGCGCAGTTTGTCAGTTAATACTCACCGGAGTTACATAGCCGAGAACAGTGCCATTAAAATGTCGTAAGGCCGTGTCCTTGTAGTAGGCCTCATGGTGCATTAGTATGTCCTTGGGCAAGGGTGACTCTGAGATCAAGTTCAAGCCAAAAACATCATTATCTTGGGGGCCACGCAGAAACTTGGAGCTTCTGTATTTGTTTTTGGCTTTGCTGTCTGGCGACAAAGTACTAAGGGCGTATTGGCAGCTAAGCAGGATGCAGCAAGCGCTAAGCGCATTGAATGCGCGCATTTTACAACCACAGATTAGGAACACCCTATTTTCAAATCAAAATTATTGAGCTACTGAATTAAATTGCGGTTGAAAAAATTCAACAAAACACATACCTCCAGACACAACAGACCGGCAGCTGAGCTGGGTCGATAACGATAGCAGTACATACGCATGTATCGATTGGTATGTTAAATGTTTAACGGACAGTTCTTCACTGTGCAGCGTTTTAGTTGTTTTCACAGTATGCAATGGAATAATACTTTCAGATAATCAAGATGAAAATCCGTGATCAAAGCCGTCTATTAACTCCTAATAATTCATAAAAGTCGCATATTTTAAACGTTTGCATGCATTTGTTTACATATAATAGTTATATTTAAAAGTTTACATTGTATAAATAAGGGGAGGGGGTTATCAACATAATGCTGTTTAGTTCTACATCAGAATTAAATTATACTTAGTGCATAGACTAAACAGAAAACTAAATAGTACAATCAAATAGCCAGAAAACTAATTATCACTTTTAAAAAAATGAAAAAATTGATTTAAATGAATGTGTTAAATTATTTAACATAGGGAGCTACGTACAGTATATGTATACCAATAATTATAAATTGTTATTAAACATTATCATTATCGTAATCATTTCTTTATGCATAATAGCATTATTTGTTGTATAGTGTATGTATGTAATTTGTTGTTTTTTTTTTTTATATATATCTTGTTTAACTCAAACAAGTACTCGCATAAGATCGCCGCCAGAAGGAGTGCTGCTGGGCGTGGAGCTATTGCTCTTCCAGGGATTGCTGTTGTTGCGACTTGCTTCAGCGACTGCAACAGCGGCAGCAGCAGCAGCCGCAGCTGCTTGTAAATTGCTGCTGTCTGACAGGGTGCGAAGAAGTTGTTTCTTCAGCAACTGTTGCTGCGGGCTTGGACTGCCAATAGCATTCAGTTGCATTGGTAAATGCATGGGTCTCGGACGCAGCAATTGCCGATAACAGTTACTGTTGCTGCTGCTGCTGCTGTTGTGCAGTGTCGTGTGTCGCTGTTGCTGCTGACGCACTGCCAGCAATTTGCGTCGTTTCTCATAAAAACTGTGCATGCGCTGATTGTTCTCCAACAGCTGTTGCTCTGCGCTCTCTTCGTTGTGTTCGGATTTCTCCCTGTCCGCCACGGACTGTGGCTTCAGCTTGCCCGAGAGCAGCTCATTCAGGCGCTTAACTGTCATGCTAACACCATTGCTATGGTTGTTGTTGTTGCTGTTGTTTTTCATTAGCGCCCGCTTGTTGCAACGTAAACGTTCCTGCTGGATAACGCTGCCCTTTTGCGCGTATATTGTCTTGCCCGGAAAGGCATTGCGTGGCAACATTGTCGACGATGACGACGACGACGTTCCATTACCATTACAATTCACACTCGATATTGGCAGCGGTGGCGGTGGACGCGCCAAGGTGCCCACAACGCCACTGCTGCCATTTAGCGAGAGCAAACTGTTATTTGCCTTGCGCGTCATCAGCAGATTCTTGCGAAACGTGGCGCCCATTCCATTGGGCAGCTTGACCATGCCAAAGGTGTTCATGGCCAGCGGTCGGGGTGGACCCGCATAGAGGGTCATATTGAAGTAGGTGCTGGCATCCTCATGGTATTTGGCATTGGCCAGTTGGCGATGTGGTTGTGCTTGATAACTGCACTCATAGCTATTGTATGGATTTGTGTTGTTGTTTGTGTTGTTGTTGGTGGCTTGTAGTGGTTGTTGTGGCTGGTTTTCCAGCTTGACAGTCTTTGTGTGGTTGGCTTCCGCGCAAACAGTCTCCAGTTTCGTAAAGTCCAAATCGCCCAGTTCATCATTGAAATAATTGGGTACAACAGCAGCAGCAGCAATCTCATTGTGGCCATTGCTCGCAGCTGCCTGCAATACATTGACATCGCAATTGTCGTAGCCCGCTTGGGTTAGGAACTCGGCAATGACCTGTTGCTGGCTCTGTTGATCCAGCACGGACACCTGATTGTTGTCCGTAATCTCATAGATAATACTTGGCAGTATCATGTGCTCATCGGCAACAGTTGCTGTTGCTGTCGTTGTTGCTGTTGTTGTTGCTGTTGCATCTGTATCATCAGTCAGCGAGGGCACATTGTAAACACTAAATTGTGCCACTGCCTCCTCATTGAGTTCCTGCTTCAATTGCTGCTGCTGCTGATGTTGTTGCTGCTGCTGCTGCTGTTGCTGATCTGCCGCTTGCTCCTCAAGCATTTGTTGCTGCTGATAGATGAGCTGTTGCAGCTGCATTGCATCAATAGCCGTCAATTGCGTTTGCTCCTGCTGATCCTCGCCATACACCTGTTGCTGCTGTTGTTCATAGAGTGCCGTTGCATAGTCAGCTGCATCGGCAGCATCATCATAGCGCAAACGTTTCGGTGCTGGTGGATGTTGCAACTGTTGCTGCTGTTGCGGCTGTGAGGTGTCCAGTGCGCTCTCATCAAAGGGCATATCGGATTCGACATTGTTCAGTATCTCGTTAATGAACTTGCTGTCGAGCATGTCGTCCAAAGTCAGCGATATGGAATTGTCGTCAGATGTATTATGCATTGGCAATGGCTCCTCACTTTGTTGTTGTTGCTGCTGCTGCTGCGTAATGGAGGATACGGCTTGATCAAGTTCGCTCAGCTGCTGCTGCTGCTGTTGTTCATATAGTGGCGTCATTTGCTTCTCCTTGGCAGGTTTGCTTCGATGATGTGACGAGGATTCAACACTTGCTGCTCCTTTCAGCTGTAAAAAATTGATATTAGTATGAAGCTTAGTTTTTTTAATGTTTGACTTAATAACAACAGCCAGCCCAGAGTCAACTGTTCTATTGTTCTCAAGTCATACGCTACCTTCTTCTTTGACGGCTGCTGCGTCTCCTCGAGCATGCTGGACAGTTGCGCGGGCGGTGGAGCGGGTGAATAGTTGATGCCGTACTCGTTGCCATTGCTGGCGGCATTTGCTAACGTTGGTGTTGGCGGCAGCGAACACGACGAATTGGATGAGGAGGAGGAGAATACCGTTACTGCAGCCGTTGACACTGGCTCATCCTTGATGGCAGCAACTGTTGCTGCACTTGCTATGGCACTGCTCTTTTTGGAACCACCACCACCTCCTCCTCCACCTGTCTTGTGATGAACATCGGAATGATGACGACTTTTGGATGATTTGGAACGCGAGCGACTCGCGCTGTTGCTGCTGCTGCTGCTGGTGTTGGTGCTGTTGTTGTTGTTGGCGGTCTTTGAGGAACTGCTACTCTTGCTGCTGCTGCTTTTGTGACGTGACGAGGACGACGACGAGCTGGTGGATGTGTGTGCAGTGTTGTTGTTCTGAACAGTTGCCAGGGAGCTGGCGGAGTTGCTGGAACTGCTGGACGTTTGTGTGTCAGCAGGTGAACCCAACACCAACTCCGCCGCGTCCCGCGTCACATCCGGACTGGCTTCCGGCGCTGCCGCGGAGTTTGTGGAGCTGCTCAACTTGCTGGACGTCGCATCCCAGAGGCTGGGATGCTGCAGCGCCATGTGATTGGTGAAACCGGGCTGAACATAGCTGCCGCTGCAGGTGGCACAAACGACCAGATTACGTGCCGCCAGCTCGGGCACCATGTCATAGTAGGACATGTCGGCGGCATTCAAACGCTGCACTTGCACCACATGTGCCGGCTGCTGTCTGGTGTCAGCAGCACCGCTAGCTCCTCCGCCACCAGCTCGACCGCCGCCACGCAAGTGTTGTTTCTCTGCAGCGCGCAGCTGCTTGATCATCTTGTCCAGATCGAAGAAATTGTGCCACTTCTGGCCCTGCATGGCGGCCAGTGGCGAGGGATTAAAGGATGGCGCCAACATGTTGCCCAATTGTGCAGCAGTTGCAGCTCCTCCCACTCCTCCGCCCGCAATTATATCTGCTTTGGATGAGATTGTCATGTTTGTTACTACTCCTCCCGCTGCTGCTCCTCCTCCTCCTCCTGTTAGTGTGGATGCTGTTGTACTTGTTGCTGTGGATGGCAACGCCTTTGTGTGCTTCGTTGTTGTTGTTCCGTTGCCGTGTTCCGCATAAATTAGAGTTGTAGCCACATCGCTCATGGGCATTGTTATTGTTGTTTGCTGTTTAATATATGTGTATTGTCAAGACGGAGAGAGAGAAATCCGAGAGACAGCAAAGAGAGCGAGAACGTAAACAAGAGCGTAAGGCAATGTGGAAGCTGCGCTGGCGGCCAAAATGTTGATGAGGGTAGACGACAAACGAAGAGTTAGCTTGGCGACGCCACTTTCATTTTTCTGGAAGAGAAACAAAGATGCGTATATTTAGTTAATTATTAATGACTAAGAGTTCAAAAGTCACGCGCATAACAAAGACACATTTTCAGTATACAAAGAAAATCCAGTTTAAATTATGGATTTCTGTATCCTTAAGAATTAATTTTTAATTACAACTCATGAACAAATGTTTTAAGGCAATTAATCTTAATGAAAATCCTCAACATGCGCAGCACATGCTTGAAGAAATCAGGGCAAAAATGATGAAAGATAATAACACTTAAGAAAGTTAAAAACATTTAAAAAAAAAAACTGCAATCGAACACATCAACAATTTCCTAAAAAAAAAAAAAAATTATAAAAAAATATCAGAACTATTATAAAAATCTGTTGGTTTTTTAAATAATTACCACACATTTAGCATACAAGCAAATACTAATATATTGCTAATGAAAATACATTTATTAATCATGTTTCTAATGTGCCTCTAAAACTGTGTTGCCAGACATTGTTGCCTTGCATTTTATGGCAAGCAAAACAGCTGAGCGCTGCTGCCGTCAGGGGAAAATGCAAACGTAGCAGTCAGGTTGGCAGTTCTGGCGACACCAACACAAATGCAAGATGTTGCTATCTTACTCCCACTTATACGACAAAGACACACTCACCCAACCAACAAACAAAGCCCGATTAAAAAACTATGCACACAACATATTGTTAACTTTTGGCACAGCATTTACCTAGTCACTTTTCAAATTATAATTTGCACTTACATGTAAATTAACGTTAACACAATTCCATTGTGTTCACTCGGCTTGCTGTTTAGCCAATTTTCATTCGCCTTGCCGTCACCAGAGTTGCCAAAGTGTTTGCTTATCTAAAATATAAAACTCCGCATCCGCGCAAAGAAACGATTGTTGCAAATTGCCATACATCTTATTTTTTGTAAGTTTGTAGAAATTAAGTTAAAAAGACGTCTGCCTTAAATTATGGTTAGCTTTTAATTCAAAAGTTCTCTTAAAGCATTTTCTGCTGGCAGATTCTTTCTGCAGAGCTCCGATTGTAAAGCAATCGATGGTATCGGCCTATAGAGCGCGCTTTTCGAATGAGGCTAAAGAGATAAGAATGATTTCTATTTCATTTTATTTAGGGTTTATTTATAGGCGCTTGACTTTTATCTTAAATTTAACATACAATGGATAATATTGTACAGCAGCCTTTTTATGGCTGAACAAAGACGATTACAAACAAATCTATGAGTTTAAACTTAGTAAAATCGACTGCTGACCGGTTCCTGAGCACAAAAAAATTACTATTTTAATTAAGTTTCTAAAATATTAGAGTTTTATAAGCATTTTTTGTCTACCACATACTAATGAAACGTGATTTAACTTTGTTTAATATTTTTCTGCTTTAGAAGTTTGAACTCTGGCCCCCACACGATATTGTTAACGATTTCGCCTAGTAAATAAAATACTAAACTTAAACCTACCATACCGGAGAGCATTAAATACCGGAATGGCAACGGCAGAACTTCAAGTAGGGGATAAACCCACTGTCCGCTAAAATACTTAACAATATGTACCCAAATGATATAAAGAATCATAAAAGATACATTTCCAGTGATGCCGGCCAAGCGGCTGGGATATTGACGGAAGCAGGTAAACATGTCCATGATAGCCAAAAGAGCAACATTCGTGTGAACAACGTGATTGAGCCAGCTGAAAAGGTCAAATATTAAAACGAATATTTTCACAAATGAAAGTAAACACTTGCCTGGGGAAAATAGCGTCGAGTGCTTCGGGAAAGATGAGTTCACGATCCCACAGATAAATTACCCAGAAAGAAATGCAAACATTGTGCGCAATGGGAAATGCAAACGTGGCAAATATATAATCACGTAGCTGACGTAGGAAGGACTTTGGAGCCACTGTTACCGTATTGTTGCCGAAGAGATCATTGAGTAAAGCTACACTGTGATAAATCGCCTGCAGTATGACATCAAGGAATGTCAGATATTTAAATTTGCCACCCCAGCGCGTCTTAAGCTCCTCCTCCTCGTGGAGCCCTTCCGGCCAATGCAACTTAAACAGATAATAGTAAATTCCATACGAGAATTGAGCCGCTGCCAGCAGGTGTACCAAAAAGCGAAGATAACTAAAGGCGCCACTGGTGTAGGCGTCGTTGCAAGTCTCCAGACGAGCGTGGTTCGCTTGGGCGGCTTCCCTGGCAGCGTGTAATTCACGTTGTTGTTTTTTACTCTTTGTCATTGTTTAAATAATATAATTAACAGTTCTTAGACGCGGCGTTTTACTGGTTGTGGCGCCAGGGCTGCAGCACAAAAACATGTGTAATTGTTTACGTTTGGCGTAAATTCTTGAACAGTGTGGTGATGTTACTTTTAAACAGAGTTGCTAAGAATTAACAGCAAAGACTGAACAGCTGTTGATTGTTTTTATTATAGCAAAAGCATTGCGCAAAATTGCTTAGAATGTTGAAAAAACTATTACTTAATGTACAACAGCAACAAAAGGTGTTTGTTTTGTGTTAAGTTAATATGACAAACAACTCATAAAGTTCTGTTATTGCAGTTGAAATGCTTCGCTGTGCGACAGTTTGCAGCAAAGGCAAGTCTTCCAAAACTTGTGAATCTGGAGCAGGTGCACATTGAGGAAGCCATCAAGCTAGAGCCGGCCTTGTCCATTTACACACCAGAGCTGTGGAGGCGAGCGCATGAGACTTTTCAAAATCATGGTCTTGAGACCGTAAGCTTCCTAAGAATTGTAACCGCAAATCCAACGCTGCTGAAACGCACGCCGGAGCGCATTGTGAACAGTTTGGAAATTTGGCGGGCGTGTCAATTTGGAGAGCATCTGTTGCACCTGCTATTAACCAAATACCCTGAATTGCTCGACGTTAGCGATGCCCATCAACTGCTGTCATTATCCGCGTATCTGAAGAGTCGCGTTTCGACTAACAAAAATGTGTGGAAACTGCTGATGAATAGTCCGGATTTGTTGGAGCAGCCTGAGCAGACCATAGAGGAGAAGTTCAACTATATGTTTGAAATAATGCGCATTGAAGTGCCAGAAATAGTTAAATCTGCCGCTTTATCGCTGCAATTTGAGGAACTGCGCTGTCGTCACACGTTTTTGCTGCGTTTGGGCTTGTTTAAGCCCCGTGCACTTAAAGCGGATCCCAACGAGCCTACCACAAACAATAGGCTTTATCAGATAACGGATACATCGGAGAAATCCTTTGCCACAAAAATATGTCACGTAACGCTGCCAGAATATGAGGCATTTAAGGAGTTATTAGCCCGTGAAAATGAACGCAAGACGCGAAAACGCAGAAATGAAGATCAGTTTAGTGACGAAGAAGAAGAAGAAGCTTAGATTAAAAATTGTTCTAACATAAAACCAAAGCTATTTACAGTAAAAATTGTTTGTAAAATGTTCTCTGCTTGTATTTTCAAATTGTAACAGCGTACCAAGCATGAACACAAATCAGCACTGTTAAGTTGGGCAGCACGTTTACATGTGAATGGCAAGCCCGTCCTATCTTCTCCATAAGGCGAAGTTTTATTCAAAATTTAATTAAAATTAACTTTTTGTGCTATCAAAAGCGTATTAAAACTCTATTGGCAAGTCCGCAAGCAACAATTCCATGACGTTTTTACGGCGAAGAAAAAGGCGCTTGTAGCTACAAAGGGGCGGACCGAAAACACCCACAAAAAAAGAAAACAATTTAACGCTTACTCATAGCCGAGAACCCATGACAGCATGTCAGGTAATCCATTTGACAGCGAGGATGAGCCGAGTGCCGGCAGTGATGAAATACTGGAGGGATTTCTCTGTCCGATTTGCCGGGCTGACCTGAAGTCCATTGATTTCCTCACAGAGCACTTTGCACGCCAGCACGCCGAGGAGGAGGATGCCTTAAAGTCCGTCTTCAAGGATATATTTACCAAAGCAAAAAAGAAAATCCTCAACAACTTCGAGGATGATCGCAATCGTGGCGCACAGGCAGCAGCATCACCGGCAACTGGCGCAGGAAGCGCTGCTGCAGCAGCTATTGGAGGAGGAGCACCAAGAACGCAGCTAAATATTTATAGTAATAATTCTAAGCAGAGTGTTGGTGCGGAACGTTCCCACTTTGAGTACTTTGAGTCGGTGCGCAACCCACGTCTGGAACGCTATGCCAGCGAAACAAATAAGCTGATTATACGCTTGCATCGGCTGCTGAAGGATTTGCCCACGGATGCAGTGCAGCGTAAACAGCACGAACAGCAAACCGTGCCCTGGCTTGATGGCAGCTCCGTCAAACTGTGCCCCAATTGCGCCAAGAGCTTTCACATTGCACGCAGGCAGCACCATTGTCGTCTCTGTGGTGGCATCATGTGCCACGATTGCTCCCGATCTCTGCAGCTGGAGAATGCAAGTAAGTGCAGTTAATGCAGTTAATGCTTAAGTGGCAACAATTGTTTAACCAACTTTTCCTTCACAGTGCAATTGGCCAGCTTGTCAACGACACGTGGAGAACCTCTGCAGCAGATGCAGCATCATGAGGATCGGGCCATACGACTATGCCAGCACTGCCTATGGCTGCTGGATACACGCCAGGACATGCACGAGAGCCGCACTTGCCGACCGCTGCTTGCCCAGGTCTACGAGGAGATAAGGCAGCTTCAGAAACAGGTCAGCCCAGATCTGGATATGTATTTAAAGATTGTAAACAGTCTGCACGAGGGCGAATCGGTGTTCACAATTGCCGATGCGGGCGCATTGCGTGGCAAGATTGGTCAGGTGGCTGAAAAGATTGATTTGCGTAGCAAACGCATCCTTACCATTCACTCGGAGCCCGGCAGTCGCGAGGAGGCTCTGAAGAAGGCAATTCGTTTGAGTTGCGTGCAGGCAATTAAGGAGCGAATGCTTTCACTGCCACCGTTGCCGGATGAGGCGCTCATTAGCCAGATTCAGGAGCGCAAACGCATGGAAACCGAACAACGCATCCTTACCGAACAGCGCATGGCCATGGAGGCGTATGAGCGTTACGGTTCGGCAGCTCAATCGGGTGCTGGTCTGGAGAATCGCAGCTTTGCCCAAGGCGTAAGTCCAATCAGTTTCCCATGTTGCTTATTGGATACATTTTTCCCATACATTTTCCACTCCTTCCCTTCCAGTCTGATTTGCAATCGTTGAACAATTGGTCAGCGCCGCAGGCATCCACAACAGCTTCCAGCGTCGATGATCCACTGATTGAGCAGATCAACATAATCAAGGGTTACATTAAACAGGCGCGTGAGGACATGAACTTTGATGTGGTGGAGACCCTGGAGCTGAACCTAAGAGAATTGCAGCGCGAGGTGTACGAGAGACAACGGCACTCAAGCAATAGCGCTCGAACACCCCAGTTGGACAGCTAGACATGCCCATAGTATATTTATAAAATACACATACACCTACCATACATACATATGTATGTATATGTAAGTATGTTTATTCCCGCTTTTGACTAAATAAATGTTAACACTGTTTTTCGGCTGGTGTGTATTTGTGCTTAAGAAGTTGTGCGAATTACGTGCATAAAATGCAAATGTCACTTTTAAACTTAAATATTTAAATGCCCTTGAAAGCATCTTGTAAATTTAGGACTTTAGACCCACAGCTGCAATCAGAGACTTTACTTTTGCTATATAAGCTGATTGGGCATCGGCATTGGTCATGCCCTTGAGCTTGTTCCAGGCCTCCCATTTGGACTTGCCTTTAAAATCCAAGAAACCGGGTTTTTCTGTTCATCACACAAAAGTTCTAGGTTAATTATTCCACATTTTTGATACGCCCCAATTTTATTTTTTTTATTACCTGTATTGCAATCACCCACATTTGCCTGCTTGTACAAGCCATAGAGTTCCAGTAAATCGTTATCAGATGGTGTTGTGTTCAAGTTTTTCACATCCTCGGCGGCTTGGTTAAATTCCTGGAATTAATTAAATATGATTAATTAAACAATTATAAATTTTTTCACACGTTCTACCTGTAGTTCTGCCATGGTTAAATAGTCAATTTCCTCTACTAGTCGCTAGAATTCTGGTTTCTCTTGGCAACGCCGATAGCCGATAGAGAGCGCCGCTGTTAGCTTAACAGTTGCAGGGCTGTCAGCGTTTTGCAATACAAAAATATTATGCTTAGAATGTGCATATTTTGAAGTTCGTTTGTATTATTACATTGAATTAAATATATATTTAACATTTTATTGATCACACACTTGCATTTACCTAATTACATGTAAAGAAATTTTGACTTGCCGCTAAAACGCTAACATTGCAGCACTGGCTGTTAACATGTTAACAGAATAGACTAAATAACAGCAACATTCTGTTTACAGCTGTTATTAAGCGTTTAACTTTCAAAGCGAGCGGACGTGTCTACGCGTGGGCGTCGTCGTTGTTGTAAAAAATCGAAATCAAAACGCAACAAAAAATTTAATAATAGCTTCAATACAACAACCATAGCCGTGTGCGTATAAAATAAGTGCAGTGTGGTGTGTCGCTCGGCTATAAAAGTGATCTCAATTATCAAGAGCGCATAACAAAATCAAAAAGAAAGTGCAAACAAAAAAAAAAAACCTTACTAGCGATTTGTTATTGCTAGAAATTCTTTGTGTTGTGTTCTTTGTTGGTGTTCTTGTTCTTGTTGCTGTATCGGCGCGCAACGCGTTGCTTATGCAAATGTGGTATGATTATGAATATTTACTTAGCAACTAGTAAC
The DNA here is from genome assembly GCA_018152825.1 of Scaptomyza hsui. Lineage (NCBI taxonomy): Eukaryota > Metazoa > Arthropoda > Insecta > Diptera > Drosophilidae > Scaptomyza > Scaptomyza hsui. The sequence goes on from JAECXO010000280.1 coordinate 2,477,647, forward strand.
CAAATCATAGGCATAGAATATAAAAACTTGCTAATTGGTCAGCATTGGTAATATTTTAAACTACAGTTATTTGCTATAGTGTTTTTTTTTTTATTATTTCATTGGAATCGATTCCTTGGTGCCGGCTGCGATTTTTGTCTAACATGCTATAAATTTATAGCCAAGACTTGTTTGTGCTTCTGTTTTGTGCGTTTTACAAAGCTAAACAATTTTTAGCTACCAACATCAATTGGATGTGCGAAAAACAAACACAGACACCTAAGGCAACAAATGCAACAACAAGGCCGACTTTTGATTTTCTATTCATATGCGGCATTCTACCAATTCCTTTTCCTCTTCCGTTTCCCTTGCTTCCGCCGCTCACATAGTTTCATTTTCGTTGGTCGCTCTTCTCTATTTTGTTTGTGTTTAAATTTTTGACTAGATTTTATCGTCACTCAAAACCAACAGTTAGTAAACAAAGCCGTTCATTATATTTGGATGAAAGAAATTGCTTGCAAATTAGCGTCAAGGAAATCTTTGTTATTTAATTTACAGACATTGATAAATGACTGATCATTAATAATGGTGGAAGTAAATTAATGCATTTTGTATGCAGTGTCTTGGAAAAATAAGAGTGAGAAAGTGCAGTGAGAGCGTCAGAGCGAAAATACTGATCTGAAAGTAACATTGGAAATATACAGTAATCGCTTTTTTTTTTTCCTCCCTTCATGTCGGCATTTCTCTCACTTTCCATTTTTGCTTTATATGTATGTGTGCATGCAGCTGTTGATCTATTTATAAATGCATTAACACAGCGCCATTTATTAATTAATTTAGAACGCGTCTTACTCAAGACTAACTTTCATTTGTTTACATTGCACTTATCAAACTCGCTTCCACTTTACTCTTGACTGATAAGCCAACTTTATTTTCCATTTGTTGTCAATTAATGTTGACCCAGTCATTTACTCAGCGTTGTCGTCGTTGTTATTGTTCAGATTAGTCACGGCCATTGGAAAGAGAGCTTTCAACTCAGACTGGGGTCGCTTGCAAAGGGGTTAAAAGAGGAACACTTATCACTGGCAACGCTGACTGCCTCTCAAGTTGGACTGCAGCTGACAATGGGCCCACGGTCAGGTGTTTTGTTTTTGTATTTTATTTGTGTTCTTTCTTGTTGTCTTTTATGCCTGAGAGAACAGACACTTGCGAATTACGATGTTTTTTTTTCTTTCACACCAGCCTTAAATTGTAAACACGCTCGAGTACAAATTGTAAATTAATTTATTTTGCATCTTTGCTCTTTGCGTTTTATAGAATTTGATTCATTATTATTATTGTACAGTGAAAAAGAAAGTATATAGCAAATATGGTATTGTTGAGTTATTTTTTGAAATCCTTAAAATCTGAGTGTGCTTTGGAAAAAAGAAAAATTTTGTAACATCAAAAGGGTCACGCAGCAAAACAAAATATTTCTAAGCTTCAGTCGGCTGTCTACAGTTAAGCTAGACAGTCGCTCAAAATTTAGCACAATCGAAAAATAAAAAAAATAAAAAACAGAAAAAACAGAAAAAACAGAAAAAACAGAAAAAACAGAAAAACAAAAAAAACATTAAAAAAAATACTCTTAAAAGTAATGTCTTCGAATAATGTTAGCCAATCACCAAAGTCTGAAGACGTGGCAGAAATAGCCGAAAAAGAGACGATTATCGAAGACGATGCCAGATCCATCGATGATGTACTGGAACTGGACATTGTTATAAACAATGTGGTCTGCTCCTTCAGTGTGCGCTGTCATCTCAATCTGCGCAACATTGCCTTGACCGGATCGAATGTGGAATACCGGCGGGAGAACGGAATGGTAACGATGCGTCTGCGTCGTCCGTATACGACGGCAACCATCTGGTCATCGGGCCGGATAACGTGCACGGGCTCCATATCGGAGGATCAGGCCAAGGTGGCCGCTCGTCGCTATGCCCGGTGCCTGCAACGTTTGGGTTTTCCGGTGCGCTTTCAAAACTTTCGCATCGTCAACGTTCTGGGCACCTGCTGCATGCCGTGGCCCATCAAGATCGTCAACTTCTCCATGCACTATCGCGATACGGCCTGCTACGAGCCGGAGCTCTGTCCGGGCGTCACCTATCGCATGCGCGATCCCAAGGCCACCGTGCGCATCTTCTCCACGGGCAGCATAACGGTAACCGCGGCCACCGTCAGCGCCGTGGAACAATCCGTGCAACGCATCTATCCCCTGGTCTACGAGTTCCGTGGCGCCCGGTTGCCGGCCGCCATAAAAGCCGAACTGGACTCGGACATCGAGGAGCTGGAGCTGGAGGAGGAGGATGAGGATAGAGAGAATGAGGTGGCAACTGCTACGCTTAGCAGCTCCCTCTTGGATCCCCTCAACACCATCAAGGGCAATGCGCGTCGCCGTGCCGCCAACTGTTGGGCCAGCAAGCTGCAGAAGAAGCGTCCACGCTACAACGATGCCGGCTCCCAGGCTACGGTCAGTGCCAACAGATTGGCCCGCTACGTCAGCTGCACCAAGATCAACATGAAGGTGGCCAGAAAGCCAACCACAAAACACCTAAAAGAACGCAACTAAAACACAAACTTTACACCTTTTTTTTTTTTTTGTTGTGCTACAAACAAACATCTTGGATATTATTAGGTTTAAGGCGAATACATCCGGGACGGATTAGTTTTTGTGATTTCCACCCTGGATTCATTCTTGGCTTTCCGCATTGCTTCGTCTTGCTGTTTAATTTTTGAAACCATTGTTGTTTAATGAAAATACACTTAATTTTGATTTAAACACGTACATCAAACACTTCAAATAAATACTTTGTAAGTCGAAGAATTTTCAAGCAGTTTAACTACAAACAACTTTTTCAGTGGCGGATTTACAGATTTGGCCGCCTTGATTGACCTCTGAAATTCGATACATTAGTTCACAGTAACATAAATCGAAAGAATTATTAACAACGGTTTTTTAAGCAAAGAAAATCTCAATTTTGTACTACTTTTAAGGAAAGTAAAAATATGTCTTAATACTATATAATAGTTAGGTAATATGTATGAACAAAGCTTACAAAAAAATCTGTGCATTTGTGGATAGTTGATATATATTTTTTAGTGTACTCATTATCTGTTAGTATTTAATGCATTACAATAATTTTTTGAGGGACTGAATCTTTTGACTATTTTTGATTCCATTGACACAAGAGCTAAAACGTTTAACTTTCCTTGACTCAAAGTCGATCGAAGATAGTTTTTTACTCTCTTTATGTATAGATATGTATGTACTTGTAAAAAAGTGTATAACTGTTTCTTAGCGAATAAGTGAATACACAATTTAGAGAAAATTATCATAAATAACCATCGGTTTTCGAGTAAAATTTGCCGCCTCTTAAAATTTGCCGTCCTAGGCTACAGCCTACTCAGCCAACTGGTAAATCCGCCACTGTATATAAATTTAACTAAATACTGCATTCCATTAAGTTGAAGTTAAGTTAATTCAATTAAATCTTCAACAAATAATAACGCTGAAATGTGTATAAAAGTGAAATTGTTTATATGCACATAAATATTTATAGGCTTTTTTTGAACTCATTTTCACTTTTCATATACTTTGTGTACTTTTAAAAGTCGATTGTTTATCAAAGATCAAAGTTTGCAAAATGAGTTTTTTGTTGTCTACTTTAAACAAAGAAGTATTTTTATTAGCGAATATTTCAACTCTTTCAACTTTTTATGCGATTTTCTTCAGTGCGGGGCTTAAAGATTTATTGTTAAATGTTTAAAAACCTCTTTGAACTTATCTTCTCCAGCTAAAAACCACAATCAATTTAGAAAGATATCAATTATAATTGTATTGCCTATTTGCCATGACCATTTATTTCATATCTAAATAATATTTCATAATGCTAGATGAGCCTCAAAAAAAAACAAACGGAATAACTCTTATCATTGAAATGACTCGGCACATTTTGTGTGCGATTTATCAAAGTTTTATTTTTTGTTTCGCAGACAGAAATCAAAACATAGCAAATGTTAGCCACAATTAGTTTGTTGTTGGCCCCGAAAAACAAAAACAGAAACAGTTTTCACTGTCAGCGTTAAAAGTCATTTACCACGCTCCATCTGCCACCAATTTCCACCCCCTTTCTGCTGCCCCCACTTCCCCTTTTTGGTTTGCCCCAAAAGTTGGCAAGCCAAATTTCAGTTTTATTGCCCATCCGCCTAAAAATGCGCCCTCAACATAACACGGCTAACCTATACCACAAAAGCCATGATATTGATATACTATATAAACCCACGATGCACACATACATATATACTATATACTATATATAGATAGTTGGGTATTGGAGGGTAAGCAGTGCATTTGGAGGGTAAGCAGTCCATTTGTAAAACTTGCAACAGCTGCAGTTATTTTTCAGCTTGTTTTGTTGTCATTGTTATTATGGTTATTACCCAAAAGGGTATGAACATTTATGACTAAATTTATGATATAATGTTAAGATTTTCCTTTTTTCTAATTACATTTTCTACACATAATTACTTGTAGAATATAACTTTTTTTTTTTGGTTTGACAAATTTTATTTATAATATTAATCAACCTACTTAAAGGCTATCAAATATTGGAATGACAATGGATCCTAAGTGCTAACTTTTCATTAAGTAATTTCTTAAATATTAATGCTAGGGTATTTTATTTCCAACCCAAAGTTTTCTTATGTTTCCCAATAGACCCTGTCCAATCTGTGTCTGTGTTTAGCTGCATCATTTACAATCGAATGCAACATATTTGATTTTTTTCGATTTTTACATTTTGGGCGCCGCCGGCTGCTGTTGCCAAGAGTATAAAGAATGAGAAATGGGGAAATATTCTAAATGAATACACATTTGTTTTCTTGATAAATGTTTCAGTTTAAAACAACTAAAGCTAAATAAATGATTTTCAATTCAACAACTTAATAAATAAACTAAAATTACTGCAAAGTCTATTAAAAATATTCTAAAGTAGAAATGTATTCCAGTTTCAAGATGTTTCACCTTATTACTTTTAAACTTGTAGCTCCCAATGTTCTAATGCCCAAGTGTATTTGTATGTTAACTAGTTCCGCTTCCAGCCCGCCTTGAACTAGTTCCTTTAGAGTCAAACACAATGCCGAAAACGAAACGCGCCTCAAAAAAAAAAAACTGAGCATGAAGTGAATCTACTTGCTTCTACTTCTAGCTTCTTATCTACAGCTGCACCTTTTGACCTCACCTGTCTGCCCCGCCCTCTCCGTCAACGTCTCCGTCTGTTGCCTCTTTGTAGGTTTATTATTTTGTTGTTGTTGCCTTTTATGCTTGACCAGGTAGCTAACTGGCCCAATAGCGCATCCTTCTTGGCAGCAGCTGTGGCCTGTTTTGTTGTTACCTGTTTTGAAATGGTCGGCATTTTATGGAAAACTGAAAAATTCAACAAATGCTGCTCTCAGGTCAAAAACTACAAAAAAACTAAAACGAAATTCCAACAACAGAATTCTCTCTCTCACTTTTTTTTTTGTTTTTTTTTTTTATGTTGCGTCATCGCTTACGGAAATGTTTATATACCACATTTATCTGCCGAAAATGTTCAAGTCTGGTTTTAGAATACAAACAAAATTTTGTGTTTGTTGCTGTTTAGTCATTTTGCTAAGCTGAAAACACGTTCTCTAAACTATTCTATTACATAGTCAGCTTTTATCTGTATACTATTTATTTTTGTTGTGTGTGTTTATTTATGGCAGCCACGTTGCTAAATTGTTTTAATTAAGTGGCAAAATTTATCGCATGGCATTTTTATTTTTACTTATATATATAATGTAATTAATTTTTTTGTTTCTTTCTAGACTATTTTTAGAACATTTTTTAGAACGACTTATCGTCTAAGTTTTTGTTGTTACTCAGTTTAGTGCGGGTGGATATATAGCTATATAGCTGTACTATATATTTCTGGGTTATTTCATGCGTGAATCTCATTTGTGAATTTGTTTCTAGGTTGGACCGTGAGAGTATTCTGAATGCTGAGTGACGCCTCAATGCGTTTGCCATGTGCAAATATTTGTGTTTTGTTCTCTGAATCGTTTTTATTTTTTTTTCTTTACAAATTGTTCCCGATATCCCTGAGAAATCGGGTCCAAGTCCAAGTGCTCAATGACGCGTTCCCTGACTTTGCAACGCTTCAACGCCGCACAATAATATTTTATTTTCTCTAGGGGGGAAGCATGGAATTTACTTTGTTTCTCTTGGGAAACAACTTAATTGACTTGTTTAAAATATCAGGGAAAGAAAACTTTTTCGGTGCAAGTAAAAAACTTCAAGTAGAAAACTTGAAACTATTTTGATGCTCGAACAAACTTAATAAATTTCTTTCATGAAAGTGGAATTATTTTAATAGTTTACAAGTTTATGCAAGATGTTTTTATCCTTCTTGCTTCTCCATGACAAATTGCTCATGCAATATTAATAAGCTTCATTAAACTAAGCCTTATTATCCTTATTACATGTATATCGAGGCGCATTCAACTGAAAGCAATTTCAATTTGTTTCCTCAACACTTAACTCAATTGCGAATTTGTTGCCTCAGGTCGCTTTGCCTCCCCTCTCCCTCGCCCCCTCTTGCCCTTACTGATTTAATTAGCATCTTCATTGCCACTTGAACTTTTTGCCCGTTGGCGTTGCCATATTTCTCATAATAATATTTGCCATTGCAATTTAATGCACTTGTGACAAAGTTCTTTAGGCGAATGACCCCCCCCCCCCCCCCCCTGTGTTTAATAGTAGGTGGCGCCATCTAGTAGCAGTTATCAAACACCAAACTAGCAATTCGACCGATCCGCGTGTCTAACAGCCATTAATTTCACATTAATTACGCCAAACCGTTACACACACTAGCGCGCTTTGCTTTCTTTACCGTTCTTTCTTTTCTGTTTTTTTTTTGTCCTGTAAAAGTTTACTTTCATGTTGAGTTTATGTTGTAAACCTAAGAGTGTGTGTGTTAGTGTTGAGTTTTTGAAATGCGCTCTAGATTTTCTTGCAAACATATAAATTTTTAAAGAGTATTTTTTTTAGGTTTAATAGCAGTATAAATAGGCCAATGTATTTTCTAAATACATATTTGAGTTATTAAAGAAACACTGTTAAAAGTTGTGAAAAATGTTAACAGTGCGCTGTTAAATTTAAGAGTTTAACATAGGCAGTTATTAAATTAAGATTTATAATTTTAGTCACTTTTTAAAGCATGTGTTCATTATTTGCAATGTTTATAGAGTATGTTAGTAGTCGACTAAAGCTGCAAATCTTTTTTTTCGCTATTTTACTTTGCTTTAAAAAGGCCGCGATAATCTATGGATTATTGTCCAGCTGATGTTACAGTTTTAAGAGAGCTTTCCTCTGTCTATTTATAGTTGCGACGATTCGTTAACTGTAACTATATATGTATATATAACAAACCTATATATGTATTGGGGTAGTTGACATGTCACGCGTTTATTTTGCTTTTTTAATCTACTTTCCGGCTGATGACGTCATGCTTTGCAATGATTGTCAATGTCAATTTAGTACCAACAGAGTCATTGTTAACCCCTTGTCTGACCCAAGAGGGGTGAAGGGAGGAAAGCACCCCTTCGTCTGCGAGCTTTAAAATACTGTTTGTTGACTGCACGCAAACTGGAAATTCCTTTAAAAAATAATAGTTCTCTCTGCAAGCGCATTCTTCGCTCTGAGCAATTATCGAAAAAGAAATGTTATTATTATTTCTTTTCTTGTTCCGTAACAAGAGGTCAGCTGGCAGTTCAAAGTGTCACGAAAGTGTTCCACTTCTTTTTTATCGAAACTTCCAATTTTCTTATTCTTTTTTTTTTCATTTCGGGTTAATTCAATTAAAACAAAGCAACAACTACAACAGCTACATAAAATCATTAAATCTCATATCAGGCCACACAGCTGGACAAGATTTGGGTCATCAACGTCTCTTTCTTCCTCTCCCTCACCCTCTTACATTTATTTTTGGGGGGGCAGGGTGTGTGTGCAAATTGTAAGTGCTACTCAATTTATATTACGTATACGTAAATTTCACTTGGGAAATTAATTTTAAAGTGGTTACGCCTCCAAAAAACCGCAGAAGAGGGGCACGTGGAGGGGTTATCATAGCTAATGGCCTGGCAAGCTGTGTGTCTACGCCTTCAGGCTTTAGAGTCAAACTGACAAACGGTTGGTCTGAAAACACGGACGGACAGATGGCTGAATGGATGGATGGACGGTATAAAATGCATATTGCTTTTGCTTGCTTGTGTCGCTCTTGGCCTACATTTATCTTTCTTTTTTTTTGACCAAAACCACCCACACAGAGTGCACTGTGGTAATAAATTGAGAATTTTTTATATTAATATTTTTATATTACTACAAATTATTTGCAATGAATCTTAACTGTTTATCGATAGCTTAATATAGAAAGGACGTAACTCGTATTTTTGTTATTTTACAGGAGAAGCAAAAAACTTAATAAAATCTGAAACACGAAGTATAAAAAGGCTTTTTTTAAATTGACTATAACTTCGTTATTTTTAATCATAGCACATCGAATTTTTGCAGAAATGTGTATTTGGGAGTGGGCTTTTAGAAAATGCAAAAAAGCGATTTCGAAAAAAAATTGAGTTACGTCCTTTCTATATTAAGCTAACGTTATATGGAATATAATTTTTCCTTTTACATATTTTTTTTTTTTTTTTTTACTTTTCAATACACCTCGACCCACTGTATAAAATACATGGAAAGTGCAGTCAAGGCACATAAATTCTCTTCTTTGTAGCTGTCTCCAATGCAGCAAGAGGTGTATAGAATATCCTGCAGTGTGCTAGGTGGAAATGGTGGGCGGAGGGGGGGGAAGGGGGGGTTGTAAACTGTCAGTGGATATTACACATACGACATGTGTTGCGCTCTTTGGCTCTTGATGTTGCTGTTGATGTAGTTGCCCATTAGGGGGTCTTCCACCCCTCCCTCCCTCCCCCTCCTGTATAAAGCTGCCCATTGACAAACAATTTGGCTGATGCATTTGGACAAACCCAAGTCCATTTTCATGGCTTGTTTATCTGCCGCTGCTTTTGGCACGTGTTGAGCGCTTTGTTTTTGTGTCTGTTTATTTTTTTAATTTGTTAAAAAGGACACGTACAGAGGGGGAAGAGGGGAGAGGGGTTGAGGGGGGAACGCATGCCAAGTGGCGACTCCTCACAATTTCGCAATTACAACGCCCAGTTAAATGTCGCCGAGCTGTCGCGAGTGATATTTAATGAGGCCTAATAGCAGTGTAGTTGGCCAACTGACAAATGTCATGAAGCAAGCAAATAAGTTAGCAAAAAGAAAAGTGAGAGAAATGTTAAGGTGTACACTGAGCAAAAAAAAGGTTGGTGAGAAAAGGAATATTCAATTGATACGGAGTTCAATTTTAGATAGAAAGTTGACTCAGAAAATAATAAATAATTAATATAAAGTACTTATAAGCAAGAGATTAATATATTCAAAATAATATTTATATTTCCACTTGTCTCTTGTCCATTTGAGTATAACAAAGAGAATTATGAGACAAATATTTATTTGTCATTCACACATAAGAATTTTTGTATTGAGTGATTTTAGGAGAAACAAAATTCTCTGTGGTTGTAGAATAAATAATTTTATTTATAAAATTACTAAAAACATTTACTTATACTTACACTCATACTTGTGAATTTTGAAAACATGTCACTAAATTTTACCAGAATCAGCCGAGCTTACTTGAGTTTTTGAGAATCGAGGAGGAGAGTGGTTTTGTACAAACGTTTGTAACAGGCAGATGGAAGCATCTCCGACCCCATAAAGTATATGTATATATTATTGATCAGCATCAACATCCGAGTCGAAAATTTTATATTCTTAGCACAACTTTCCCCATTTATTGAAGTAAAAGCATTATAATAAATTGGCATAAATAAAAAAAATAAAAACTTTCCCAATTTTTCTTAGTGTAGCACACACCTGACAAGCCGTTTTTTTTTTTTTTTTGCATACTTAACATTTTGAATGGCATTACATTTTAGTGTTTATTTTTTTTCGGCCTGTCATAAAGTGTCGTCAGTTTTTATGTGGAATTCCTTGGCTAATGTGATTAAAGTCCCCCAATTCTTTAGTTTACGTACTTTTAGTCATCTATCATGCATAAAAGTTGACCAGCCTAGCCAAAATATTTGTGGTTGCCTCTATTTTATGACACGTAGTTTTTTCTTGTGGCACAGAGACACGCAACAATTTTTTTATTTTTATTTATTTCGTTGCTTGCTTTCTTTCTGAGTATGAGGAATGTGTCGAATGACAGTCAGCTGTCAAATGAGTGTCAGTTGAGGCGTTTGGCCTATGGATTATGACCTGGCATTAACATGAAACAAGCCAACAACAACAAACATAAAATAACATAACAGTAACTTAATAAGAGTAATGATCAAGTCAACAGGTTACAGCTAGGGAGGGGGAAAGGTGCAGTAGTTAAACAACTAGATAAGGGTAATTAAATACTGGAAAGTATATTTATTTTTTTATTAATTACTTAAAACAAGCTCTAAGATAAATAGCAAAATCTGAATATTCAACAACTGAGTCATAGAAAAATAAATACAAAAGGTCATTTATTATTTTCCCATCCCAGCTATTACAAAACACATTATTTGCACATTAGCACACATAAATAAATGCTAATTATGCGCAAAGAGAGACGTTAAACTTTACTTGAAGGTTATGCTTATCAAGTATACGTCACATGGGACGCATTGAAATTTTAACTAACTGCAGCTGTTTGACATTTGACTGAAACAAATGTTAATTCAAGTGCCAAAAACAATAAGAATGCATGCAATTTATTACAAAGATGCCAATAAAATGTCCAAAAATGTAAAATGTGTGCCAAGTATAAACAAAATGAAACAAAAGGCAATAAAAACCAAGAAAAAAGGTATTAATGTGAAAGTGTAAGCAAGCAAATACCCTGTAAATAAAAAATTATAAAGAATTTAAGGAATGCTCAATGTGCGTTTAATAGTCAAGCCATAAAAAACGCGCCAAATATAAACATTACTAATAATTGAAATTCAAATCGAAATCGAAAATAGCAGCAACAGGCCAAAAGTCATTTGGTAGCCCCAACAATGCTGATAGAGAACATCTGCCAGCTGCCAAAACAATATACCATAAACATACATATTTAAACATACATTCATTTCAAGTATCTATTCTATGTTTTGATTATATGTATCTGTATGTGCCAATACGATGCGTGCTCAGCAAATGAATTGATGGCAAAATCAGTTTTTGGCATTTCATATTTACATTTCATTTCCACTGAGGGTTCGGTTCACAATGGGCGACAATATTGTAGACAATAACAACAACAACAAAATACTCCAGCTGTTAATGTCTGTGTCAGACTTTCTCACTCTCTTTCACTGGAAAAGAATTCTCTTTGCTCTCATTATGTTCCAAAGTGCGAAATTGTTAGCATCTTATTCAAGCGCATTTTTTCAGCAGTGATGATGCAATGCAAAACTTGTTTATATGTACATATATTCGTCATGAAGCTAATTTGGGAAAATTTCAACGAAAAAATATGATCTAATGTTTATAGCTGAAATAATTTGTTTTGCAAACATTTAACTCGATTTGTGAATGAAATTCTTTCAAATTTGTACAATCAACAGGTGTCCAACTTGTTAATACAAACTAAAATCGGCACAGCAACACTTATTTGCAATTCAAACTGTTATTTCTAAACTTTTATGTTTACTTTATGGTACTTTTGTGACTTGCTTCTGTCTGCTCCCCTTGTCTGTGAAACTTTTTATCTTCTCTATCATCAGTGTGTGTGTGAATAAACTGCTTACTTATGGCTGGCACTGTTTGCATGCATTAAGCTTTATATGCCGCACCCTCGCACACACATTATTGTTCCATTAGACATCTGCTCTGGGCAGTCATCTACTACTAAACTACTATTTCATATGCCTACTACATTTTGTTATTGCCTACTTTTTTCGTCTAGCCGCCGTCTGTTTGTCTAAATGTGTGTGAGTGTGTGTGTGCGGGGGCAGCCACTTGAGCTTTGCCGGTATTGTTCTCCCACTCTCTGGTCTCTCAGTCGGTCTGTTTTTGATTGAGTGTGTGTGTGTGCGCGCATTCACATTTCTTGCTCACTCTCCCATTAGCCCGTATTATGTTGATGTGTTTGAATGAGAGGCGTCGGCGTTGCCATCGGCATCGCTGGCATTTTGGCATTCAAAACAGAACAAACACACACATACATACACATGTAAAGGTTTTTGCGTAGCATTTTCAATGTTTTGTTCTCCTTGTTCTCATTGTTTTTTCATGCTGCCGAGAAAAATGAAGAAATAAGTTTCGCATATGGTTAATTACGTCATTGTTTCGGCTTTTGTTTGTTTTAAATGGTGTATATGTGCCTAATTAAAAATATTTTATACTTATTCTGCAGGTCCATTTAAATATTATCATACTGTAGTGGCTGTGCATTAAGCTCTAATATGCTTTTGACGGTAACAACCTCATTTATCATTCTATAAGCATAGCATTTCCTGTTTCCTTCCTACTAATACTTGCAGGCCACTTGATGAGCTTCTAATTTGCTTGGTTTCTCAATCTACGTGAGCAATTTTTCTTTAGACATTATCGTAAGGACATGCTAATAAATGCCACATTATGTGCCATTGAATGTCAATTGCAAATTTAACCATAAGGCAGGCAGGCAGCCAGGTCCTGTGTTTATATGTGTGTGTGTGTGTGTGTCTTGTGGCCTTTGTCCTCTCCATAGTCGTTGTCAGAGCATGAAATGGCAAACACAATTGCTTGACTAATAAAGGCGCCTTGGAGGCCAAACCTCGCAACAACAACGCATACACACATAAAAGCCAAAGCGGAAAAGTAAAATTGAAACTAACCCAACCCAAGACAAAATAGCGTGCGACGTCGCTTCCCGTCAACTGTCTTGGGTAGACTTGACACGCCCACAAAGCAGCGTATGTGTTCTGTAGTGATGAGCGCGTGTTGAGTTCTTTTAACACGAAAGTGGTGAAAAATAACTTTTACTGTTATTATGATCTCAGAATGAAACAGTAAGCGCCAAACTGTAAACATGAGAGAGAGTAATCTGCTGAGAGATAACTGTGATTATGTGATGAGTAAAGTTTCACAGCATTGCCAGACGAGTTGGTGAAAAATTAGTTTTGTTATTGTTTTAGGCGTGTCACGAGCTCAACTTCATGGCTCTTATCGCCTTTTTGGTCGCACCCAAACTCTTGACTGCCGAAAACAGTTTGTTTGTCTGTTTGCACTTAAGTTGTAATTAAAACCCAAGTTAATGTTTATAAGCCAAAGATTAAAATAGTTGGCAGCAGCTACTTAAAGGTTAACCAAGAGAAGGGGGGGTGGAGCAGTGTGACAGTCAGGAAGGAAGCCACGGCTGTCAAGCAGAATGTCAGGTTAGAGGGAGACGCTTGGCTGCACTTTTTGCAACGCTTTCGCTCTCGCTCTCTTCCTCTTGCCAGTTTGTGCCATTAGGCGCGACATGTTCTGACAGCTGGCGCCCTTGGTGACCACTAAGCCACCACACCACACCACACCACCCCACCACCGCCGTCGCGACGCTTATCTAATATTATTTGTAATTTATTTGGTTTTATTCCAGCTGCGCTGCGCTGTGTGCGGCCGTTGGAAATAGCGCCTGCAATTTGTATGAATGAGTCGACGGCGGGGTCACAGGATCGCAGCAGGCCGCAACGTGAACAGGAGTAGGTGTAGGTTAAGGAGCAGGAGGAGGTGGAGGAGGAGCAGTCTGCTTTTGCAACAGCATCCGCATTAAAATGGCCGTTAGCTATGCATGCCTCGTGCTGCAGCGCGTCGTTGTGCCGGCTGTCCTGGTACTGGGTAAGTTTGCAACAACAACAACAACATAAACTTGCAACACTTGCTAACTAAATCGTTTTTGTTTCTCAATTGCAGCTTCGCTTATGCGGCCAGTGGGCATATCGTTTGTGTACCTTCTTATGTTCTTCTTGTCGCCCTTCATCCCGCTGGCCACCAGGCGCAATTTCAAGGGCTCCGTCACCGCCTTCTTCATCATCCTGGTTGCCCTGAGCTCCTTCGTCCTACTCGGTCACATTGCGCTCCAGGTGCTCGCGGTCAGCATCTCCCTGCCCATCTACAATTGCTCGTTCAGTGAACGATTGCTGCGACACATTGGCTTCATGAGTTTCATTGATCTGAAGTGCGTAAAAGATTTAGTTAAACTAGCAAGAATTGTGATTAATATTCTTTTCTTTTGACAGACCCTTGGCCATTGCTGAGTGGCTTATGCCGGAGGTTCTGGTCTTTGCCACATCGCTGGGCTCTTATCTCAGTGTCAAGAGATTGGCCACGCAGACCATTAACGCTGAGCAGCTGGAGAATGGCGATGTGCCGGAATCTCAATCGGAGCAGCAGGCGGGCAACGATGCCAACGGTGCTGATGTGCAACAGGCAACGGCCACAACACCCTTGCAACAGCAACAACAGCAGCTACGCAAACGTGTTTCCATGATCAGCCAGCATATACACTTTGAGGGATTGATTAAGATTTGTGAGTATACTGGAAGGTTATGTTAATGAAACATAGAGTAGAATAAATGGGAGAGGAATTGCTGCTGTTAAACCTATTGTGAATTAGTTTGATGTTAAAAGTGAGCTGTTTATGTTAATTGGGTAAACTTTAACATTAAAAGAGATTTGTTCTGTTAAATTACAGCTTAAATTGTTTATTAAGATAATTTTGTTTTATGTTAAAAGTGAGGTGTTTATGTTAATTTAAAGCGGTTGTAGAATGAAAAAAGTGTAAACTTTAATATTAAAAGAGATTTTTTCTGTTAAATTACAGCTTAAATTGTTTATTAAGATAATTTTCATTTTTAATCACATTTTAATCTCATATTCAATAAGTAAAGGGAATTAAAACCCTTTAAACGCCAGACTAGACCAACTTTTAATTCCCACCGCTGTCAACTAATCCATAATCTCATTTGTGTATGTTTTCACAGCTCCTCTCTTCTGTCTGGCCACATTGTTTTTTGCGGCTGCACTGCGTCCATCGGTGCCGGGTGGCTTTTATTTTCTCATATTCCTGCTGGCGGGCACCTACTGGGCAACCTGCCAGACACTGCAACGGTGCGTAACTCTTCTTCTTTATCCCCGATGCAATCAAATCAATTTTCTCTTTTTTTTTGTTGTGCTTTTCAGTGGCTTTGCTTTGTTGCTGCGCTGCGTGATGTTTGTCCTTGTGCTGCATTCGCTGTGCATTGTTTCCTACCAGACGCCCTGGATGCAGAGCCATCTCAATCACACAAGTCTGACGGCCCGGTAACTTACCACAAATCCAACATGCTCTTATGGTTCACTCTAATCCATCTCTATTTTCTTTTTATGGCAGCTTGATTGGTCTGGAGCCTCTTATTGAATCCTATTGCTCGCCGGATATACGCGTCCTGTTGTACAATAACACATTGTCCCTGGACTCGTATCTGAATCCGTTTGCCTTGTTCTTTGCCTACTTTGCCCTGGCACTGACCACAAAGCATCTCATCAAGCCGAGGGTAAGTTGCCCTTTCAAAGGATAATTTAACTCTATCATGTATTTTATATATTTAGTGAAAGAATAAGTAGATGAAAAGTAGCCTATTTTATTGATACTCTAACAAAACTCTTAAATATATTCCTTGCCCCTTTTTGATTGGAATATAACTTAGTTTAAGAAACAACAATTGCTATCTGATTTTTCCACTTGCTCTACTTTACTTCTCCTTCTGCTGCCTGGAACAATGTTCTCAATTTGATGCACTAACACAAAAAACTTAAAAACTTACAACTTTTTACGCATGCAAAAACATAACCAAAAAAACACATACACAAAAACTGTCACTAACTACAATCAAAAACTTGCCGCTTGCAACGTAACGCAGTTGGAGCCTAAGCCTGCCACAGCTTTTGGACAGCAGCTTGAGTGCAACAGCGGCGGCAGCGGCAACAATGCAACCAACAACAAAATCAACCGACAGCTTTCGCTGCTCACGTCACAAACATCACGCAGAGGGAGCGGTGGCGGCGGGGGTGGCAAGGAAAGTTCCGCTTCCGGCGGTGGCGCCACAACAAGTCGCACACAACGTTTGAGTGTAAGCTGGGGAATGCATGCATGCATGTGTGTGTGTGTGTGTCTGCGTTTGTGAAAGGAATTGTTAAGACAGAAAGACAACAGCCTGCGGATGCTTGTAAAGCTCTTAAATAGCGGCAAATCAATTTAAAATCTTATGCAAGCAGCACAAAAACCAAGACTGCAATAAATAGTACTCTGTGTGTATCTGTGTGTGTGTGTGTGTGTGTGTAGGAACGGTTGAACTAACTGAAAACTTGGAATATACTAACTTTCTCTTGAAGGGGCATGTCACACGGATTCCGTTAAAAACTTTTTTGAGACAAACAATTCAAAGTGTTTGAGTTAGTTTAAAGCTGTGCGAAGTTTATTTGAGGATTAAAGAGCTCTTTAGTTTTAATTAAGCTAGGCCACTGAATTAAAAACTTATTTAGTTTGTAGAAAGGAAAGAAAATTCGTTTAGAAATTAAAAAGAACAGAATTTATTTTACTTACTTTATTATTTTGTAAAAATCTGTTTTTAATACTGTGTTATTTAATTTATTAAATGAAATGGGCAATTTTATATGCTTAGGTTTTAGGAATCGTGTGCACATTTGATTAATAACCCAACTAATTTAATGGTGTTTAAATACTTAACTGTACTTTACTTTAAATACTCAACTAAGGCACTCAGCAACGTTGCCAGCGTTAAATATTAACAAACACTAAGCTATTTGCTTAGCAAGTTTCACAACCAAATATTTGCTTTTGGTTCATGACTAATTTCTAACCAGTTGTTTTGATTTGAATTTATCTTTTTTGCTTTTTCTATTATTTTTTATGATTTTATTTTTCTTTGTGTGTGTCTTTCTTTTATTTCGATTTTTGTTTTACGCTCTATCTATTTTATTACTTCTTCTGCTTTAGGTTTCTTTGCGCCGTGAACAGCGTGCAACGTTAAATGAACCAACTGAGACGACGCCTGTACGTAAACTAACTCCACTTCTAAAAACATCCTGCCCCCAAAAAAAATAACTAACCAAATGTTCACTAGTTTAGCTATCTTTCTCTCTGTATCTATCTTAGCTACTCTATCTGTAACTAGCTTATTAACTGTTTGTTCTATTGTTAATGTACATTATGTAAATGTCTAACCATCGATCGTTACTAATAATAATCGCTTTGTCTAGTCAACAACTAGTTAATACTCTTAATCATAGCTTTAACTCATAGTTATGTATATGCTAACAACATTTTTGAACACGCCGTAAGTGAGTTTTGTATGTATGTGTGTGTGTGACATTTTGGGTCGTCTGTAAATAGCTCACCTAGTTCTTGTTTTGGTTAGTAACATTAACAAAAACTATATAAAAAGCCTGCCATACTATATAAAAAACTTTGTAGTCTGCGCCCCCCCTCTTCCCCCTTCTATATTCTGTCTCTACATATGTGTTGAATATTTGTATGCTTCTTCCTTATGGTTATTGGATATTCATAACTCTCTGCCTGATCTTTCCATATAGCTGGTGCGTCAGAGCACTCGCAAAGCTCGAACGCCACAAGCTCTGGAGGGGAGTAGTGCTGCACCCCCAGGTGCAACTGGTGGCAATGATATACAGTTGGATTCGATGGATCGTCGCTCGGAGCAGGAGAATAATACCACATCCATTCTAGATCAAATCTCATATGGTTTTGTCAGCGTCGGAGGATTCATCTATCAGAATAGTTATATATTCACAAATATATTGATGATGGTAAGTATTGAATTTTTATATTTCGAACACGTGACTAATATTATTCTCCTGTTAGGCCTGGTCCATAGTCTATCACAGCTGGTTAACCTTTGTGTTGCTGCTTTGGGCAAATGTCCTGTGGATGATACCGAATCAGCGCAAGGCAATGATGCGTTCCAGTCCATTCATAGTGTTGTATGCAGAGCTGCTGCTTGTGGCACAATATATCTATGGCATGGATCTAAACAACAATGAGCTACCGACTAAGGTCTCAGTAAGTTCCCTACCCCTACCAAAAACATGCCTTTTAACCTTATACTAATTACGTTCCCCTTTGCAACATGTATTTCCAGACTGCTGGCATTAATCTGCAGCAAATTGGCTTTGAGCGACCCATCGAGAATCATATGCGTCCATGTGTGCCTCTGATCGTTAAGACCGCCTTTGTGCTAATGTTCTGGGTGACGTCACGGCAGTTCTTCAAGGAGAAGCGGGACAGACGCAGGGATAGCACCTTGGCGGACATTATAGCACCGCTGCAGATAACCGTTGGTTCGGCCGGATCCACCTACCTCATCAACGATGGCAAGAAGACTTCAAAGTTCCTAAAGAAAGCGGGCGATGTTATCAAGAATCTATTGGTGCGCCTCTGGATTTGGCTGCTGGTGTTGGTCATCTTTTTGTGTGCCATCACTGGCGATGATATGACTGGTTTTCGCATCTGCTACATGGCCTTGTTCCTATTCTTCTTGCTTGTCTTTCAATCATCGTCCAAGGCTTGGGTCAAAATCATGTACGGCTTCTGGCTATTCCTGATCTTCTACGCCATGTCCATACTGATATTGATCTATACATATCAGTTTGATAAGTTTGACACATACTGGAAGGACTATCTGAATGTGTCCCAAACGCTGTAAGCTGTTATGAAATTATACTCTTACTATTCTTCATCTAATGCTCTTCTTTTTTCGCCTTGCAGTCAAGCTGATATCGGCCTGAAGCTATATAAGACTAAGGATCTGTTCCTGCACTTGGTATCGCCAACAATTATTGTCATTTTGACTGTCATCCAGGTGCACTATTTCCACAAGCGTTTCATTGCCTCACTGCAGCAGCAGCAGCCAGTGGCAGGCACTGTCCAACAGAAACTAAACACGGACACAAATGCCTTGGAGCCGGCGCCATCCAAGCGACGTGGTAGCGCCAGCTCCTTGCGGCGTTCTGCGGAGGCAACAGCTGCAGCAGCTGCTGCGGCCAGTACTGATTTTGAGACCTCCGTGCGGGATTTGGTGCGCATCTCATTCAGGAAGATCAAGAACAAATCCGAGTACATATTCAAGAGATTCAAGACCGTCTTTTGGCGCTTCCTCGAGCTGCACATCATGAAGGCCGTCTACATTGCCGCCTTTGTCTGCAGTGTGAGCGAGGTTTGTGTCCTGCACATTGTGTTCGTGGGCTTCTGTGTGCTGGGCGCCACATCGCGCAAGGCCATCCAAATTGTCATCAGCCGTTTGATTAGTTTTATTGTCACCATCATTGTGCTGTCCAAGATGATATACCAAATCGAGTATTTGGATCACACGCAATACAGCGTTACTTGTGTAAGTACTTCTCATCGGATTATAGTGTATTGAATTTTAACGAACCTTCTCCCTTTCTAGTCCGACAATCGCACCGCCAACAATGCCGAATGGGTTGGTCTCAACAAGGCGGACAAACTTGAGGGCGGTTTGATGGGTTTGCTGCGCACCTATATCATCTATATGGTCATTGTTACCATGCATGCAGTCATCTCATTGCGTCAACTCCAAATGCGTGCTAAGATCGGCGAGAATAGCGCCACGCAGCCAAAGTTGCTGTTCCAGAATGTGACGCGTGCCGATGCTGAGAAGGATTTGGTGGGCTTGGTGAAATATCTGCTGAACTTTGGCTTCTACAAGTTTGGCATTGAGATATCGTTGATTGCACTCGTGTCCACCATAACATATCGTCAGGATATTGTCGCTGTTGCCTATGCATTGTGGCTGGTTGTTCTGTTAATTCTGAAGCGTTCGCAGTGTGCCAAAATGTGGGGCATATTCCAAGCCTTCTTTGCCATCTCCATATTGCTGCAGTATATTGTGTTGGTTGGTCTGCCGCCCAGCTGGTGCATGGGTAAGTTTAATTGCTTAATTGTAGGATACATTCTAATCTTCTATTTTTATTACAGTTTATCCTTGGGATGATGGCGCCTTTGGCGAAAGCATTCAACGCTGGACAATGCTGCCGGGCTCGCTGCATTTCAATCATGTTCCAAAGCTTATCTTTGACTTTATTGTGCTGATCATTTTGAATCGTCAGAAGAGCATATTTGTGATTGAGCAGCGTTATGCCACAAATGATGATTATCCTGGTGGCAGCAATCGCAGCGTGATTGCGGACATTGCCCAACTGGGACGTGTGCCTTTTGATAATCCCACACATGATTTCTGCTCGTATATACGCAACTATTCGGATATATTGAAGAATGGCGTACTCTGTGGCTTCTATTGGTTCACATTGACCGTGGTCTTTTTGGCCGGCACCAATATTGCGGATCTGCTGGCTTTGGGCTATCTGATTGGCGCCTTTGTGTTCCTCTGGCAGGGCTCAGATTTCTACCTGCGTCCCATTGCCACCATCATCAGTCGCTGGAAGTGGCTGCTGGCCTTCAATGTGGGCAATATACTGATAAAGACGAGCTTTCAAATGGCGGGCTGTTTGTTCATGACGCCTTTGACCACGCACTGCTGCTGGTTGGTCCACATGCTGGGCATTACGTGTACCAGCAATGTGCTTAAGGAGCAGCTGCAATTGAGCGAGGAGACTGATGTCCTGCTTGGTCCCGATGAGTGCCCCAAGATAACGCATCAAATTGTCTTGCTTTGGGATGCAATTTGCTTTGCATTTATCATCTTTCAGTTGCGCATCTTTAAATCCCATTACTTCTGTCACATCATTACGGATACCAAGGCCAATAATATACTGGCTTCCAGGTGAGTTCGAATAAATACTCTTCATAGAAGAAATTAAATTAAATGCTCTTTGCAGAGGTGCTGATATCATTGAGACTCTGCGTCAGAAGCAAATTGCGCATCGTCATGACCATGAGAAGCAGGTGCTGCACAAGATCAAGCGGAAAATGGAACGCATACGTGCCACACAGCAGAAGATGCTGCGTCCATTGGACAAACAGACCCACTTCGATGGTAAGTTGGTCCTTGCTGTGAATGGAATGGGAATTCAGTTTGTGGGTGACCCGCTTTTATATCGCGTTGCAATTATCCAAATTGGCTTTTTTGCATTTTGTACATTTGGAAATTGTCGTTTTTCTCGCAAATCTCTCGCGCGTGTGTGTTTTGTGTATTAAACTAATAATCCTTGCCATAAAAAGGAGTACGAACACCCTTGGAGCAAAGCTTAGCTGAAGCAGCACCTCTGGCGCATCAGAGCAGCTTTTTATCCTGTCAGGGCTCTGGCTATCAGACACCAGATGAGCCCAGTTCCAAGAGCAGCTCCTCGGGCACCTCCTCGCCCGCTCGTGCCTCTCTGCTCTCGGGCAGCAGCAGCAGCGCCGAAAGTGTTGATAGCGCTGATGCTGCAGTCATTATTGAGCCGGAGATTAATATTATGTTATGCGATGATTCCATGGACTATGTGGATGTGCAATCCCTGAGCGAGGAGGCCACGGAACCACCTGTCCCATTACCTAACACAACTTGGAACTTGAATTCATCGAAGCCCACAACGCCCAGCACGGAGGCACTTTCAGCGCTGCTCACCGAGGGCTTCCTGGAGCCCAAACGCATCTCGCTGGGCCTAGCGCCATCCGAGCAGGGATCGCTGGTGCCACCATTGGCTGCCTATGCCACCGCATTGGCTTCCAATCTAACGCCTAATCTGCGGCGTCAGCATCGCCGGCAATCCTCAACTAATGCAGCCGTCTCATGGAACGAAACTGTGTCTATAAAGAGATCGCCGATTAAACAAAATGTGGTATAAGAACATCTTTACTGAAATGAAGTCAAACAATCTATTGATATTCATCTTGTTCCCTGTCAAGTCGCCGGAGCATGAGGAGCTGGTCACAATGCGTCAGAAGTCGCTGCATCGTCGTCATCAGAGCATGGGCAATGCCAGCTACTCTTTGGACGAGGCACAGGCGAAGCTACGTCGCACCAGTAATCTATCTGGTGCCCGGGATGAGGCAGTCTTGGAGGCGGCACAACGTCCTCATAGTTGGGGACCCGTTGGTACGGTCTACTATATGGAGTCGCTGATGTGCGCCTTCTATGAGCCCGCACTGCTGCATGGACCATGTATTGGATGAATCTTATTACCTTCTTATACGTTTTTTTTTATATAATAATACTGAAACTTTGTATAAAGATTTTGTTCAATGTGCGTGCTCCTAAAAATAATAAAAACTCAATTGAGGTTGTGTGTAGCACACCTCAAGCAAGAAAGGATTAACCCAGCAAAACATTTGTAAATAACACTTTTCTAGTGGTTTTTTTATTTTTCCATACTGCATTGATTCAATGCTTGAAGCGTTTAAAGATTTATGCGCGCTGCTACAAGTGTAAAATATATATAAACTCTTATACTTATAAAAAGTAGGACTCTTATACTTTTCTCTATGTGCTACTTCTAAAGAATGAAAACCAATTACTACTGCTCAAATTTATTTTATGCTACAGTGTGCTGATTCAAAATTTCGCTTTTACAACCTTCAAAATTTTCTTAATTTTTCTAACGAGCAACGAGATCTGCTTTAACTATTATGTACAAACACATTTTGAAGAGATAAAAAAAAAACTTCGGACTGCCGATGAGAATGTGATTATATTTATTTAATTTAATTTCTATACTTGTTTGTTTTTATTATTTATTTTCTGTTAACATTTTATATGTGTGTTTTTAGAACATGGTTATCCACTTCCTGCACCAACAGTACGCAGAAGGAAGGAAATTAAATTGCATCCACATGGTAAAGTTTTGTTTATTTTGTTTGTTGTGCTTGATTTGTTATCATCATTATAAAAAAAACCTCATAATCATCTAGTATATACTAACTATAGATCTCCATATAGATCTGACAGCAACATCATGATGATATTGTATTGCCTTGTATATAGTCTATAACTCTATATCTATAATATATACTATTTTCGATAAGCTGCATGCAATGTTGCTCTCTAAGCTGCAGTTTTGTGTGCGCTGCTCTCTCTCTCTCTTTCTCTGTAAAATATTTTAATAATCATTTCTCGAACTATATAACCAGTTCTTAATGTTGTTAATAGTCTATCAGATTGTCTTATACAAATTTATTAATAATTTTTTGTGTTTCTTTTAAAAAGCTACACGTGCTGGCGACTATTATATGTTTGAGGAAATGGACGATAAATTCGAACTCGATTTAATACACGATGAGATTGATTTTCTGGAGGAGGAGAACATTACCGAAAGTGAAATGAAAATGCAGCGACGCAAAACATTATACGATGTAAGTGAACTTAACCTAAAACTAGTTTCTTAACTGGGAATGGAATATTTATATATCTTATTGAAATGCCTGCTCTACGCATGTATAAAATTATACCCATAATCTGTTGTAAATTCCGTTATAAATTATGCCCCCAAAAACGAACATTCAAATTGAAACGATCAATACAAAGGTTTGGAAGGATCTGAATGATGCTGAATATCGTCGGCATTTCTATATGCGTGAACGTTCCTATGCCTCCGAACCAGGTTCACGCATTGCACTCAAACTGGATGCCGAGAAGGATGCTGTTGAACGGCACGAGGATCGTGCTCGATCTCATGTTGTGTTCGATGATGACGATGATCGTGTGGCCGATAATGAGGATGACGATGATACCATTGAGTGTGATGTTGGCATACGCACTTCGACGCTCTCCGAGCCGCTTGACTTTGGAAGACGCAGCCAGACGCTGCTCGAGGCACAAACGCCTCCACCATATCCATCCATGCCAGATGCAGTTGTGAGTGTGCAGCAAAAGTAAAAAACCAAAAAAATTCTTTGATTGGCGCACCCGTTCAACGTTTTATATATAAACTATACTATATATTCGATCACGTGTTTTTTAAGCGCTGCAAACAAACAACAAACAACTGCAAATTGGCGCACACACTTTTCTTAAAAACTACATATAAAACTGTACAAATATCAATGTTTTTTTTATGTGTATATACAATATTATATCTTAGCTTAATATCGTTTCTTGCGTGTCGATGTTGTTATTCATTACAAGAATATTTCCACTCTTATACTTATTATTCTCGGCTTTTATATCTTGAACTTTCTTTAGAAATCAAAGGATGCGCCCACTGACTTCTTTCCCTCGACCAGCAAAGGCGTCTCCAAGGAGCGCGATGCTGCCATCAGCAGTCCCAAACCTGCCAAGGATGTTGCCGACATACCAACTACAACTACAGCAGCTGCAATACAAACAACAGCAGCACCAAGGGAAGCCACCTCCAAAGAAACTTCAGATAGTAAATCCAAAATGGAAGTGGATAGTGGGGATGTGACAGCCAAGGATTCGGATGAAGATTTCGATACGAATCCGATTATAAGATTGTTGGAGGGCTTTTTGGTTACTCTAACCATACGCCTGAATCGATTTTCACGGAATTATCGCTTTGTCAATCGGATTTTAGCGGGCGAGAAGAAAACTCTTAAGGTACTTATACCTTTACTCAGTCTTATACTCATACTCATACTCATACTTATACTCATACTCGTACTCATGCTTATACTCATGTTTATATTTATACTCATACTCATACTCATACTCATACTCATACTCATACTCATACTCATACTCATACTCATACTCATATTCATACTCATACTCATATTCATACTCATACTCATATTCATACTCATACTCACTCATTTTCATACTCGTACTTGTACTCATACTCACACTAATACTCGTACTCATACTCATACTCATACTCATACTCATACTCATACTCATATTCCAACTCCAGCTCTTTCTTATACTCATACTACTCCTACTCAAACTACTACTTATACTTAAACTTATACTCACTTATACTTGCAGGAATCCAGTTCGCTGAATCGCTTGGGCCTTTCCAGTGCTGCAGCCATGTTCCATTTTCTCAAATCGAATCTCGAGAGGTATTTAGTGGGCGTTACTCTTCGTAGAGTGTGCGCCGCTTGCGTTAAACTACCCTAAACAATTTATGGAGTTGATTTATTTATTTTTCTTACATTTTATTTGAGACTGAAAACGTAGCGAACGTTACTTTGAATTTTGTTCGAACGTTAAACCATACTATATGATATTATTTTGTTAAAGTTTGTGTTACAGAAGAAAAACAAAATATTGATTTTGTATTATTTTTTTCTCTCTTATTTTTATTTGCATATGTTTACCTTTTGTGTTACGTGTGTGTTTGAAAACTGTAAACCTGCTTCCACCTTAAAAAATCAACACCAACAACAAACAAACTCACCTCACCTTCATCATGTTGCGTTTTGTGCATTAATTTTTTTCGATTAGTGATGAAAACGGTGGCCAGCCTGTTTCATCATCCACACCGCGTCGCTCACAGTTGGCTGCCACAACAACACCAACAACAACAACAACAACACCTACAACAACATCAGCTACAACAACAACAGACAATCTCACATCAAATGAACACTTCTGCACACCACAAAACACAAATACAACAACCACACCGCTCACACCACCAGAACCACATGAACAACCACCAGCAGCAAGTACGCCACACGCTGTCGACGAAATCATCGCAATACCAGTAGATACCGTTGATGCAGCAATCTCTAGGTAACAAAATCCAAACAAAAAAGCTCAACTCAACCATAACCTATCCATATGTCCTTGCTGTAAAGCTTTTAAAATGCCCAGTATCAAATGTTAACAGCTTTAAAGAGTAGCTGATCGTGTCTGTTAAAAGAAATCGATGTTAAATTTTAAACAGCTGTTAAAGTATTTCTTTCTGTTAAAAATATTAGTTGTTTTTTTTTCTTTTGCTGAATACTGGGTACATAGAAGTCGTTGTCAGCTCGACTTTAATATGCCAAACTGCTTAAATTCATATTGTATTTTGTTCTTAGTACCCATAGCATTGCAAAACAATTAAAGCTTAATCAATGTCTACAAGTTTTAAGCCAGGAACACCTTAAAAAATATTTATTGCTTTAGTTTAATCAATAATTAATTTATGTTCTCAAAAAATTATGATTTTAAACCGTAAAACAATATTTTTAGTTGATATTCGAAGTTAAGAAACGTATCCAAATCTTTACTAATTTCTATTTTCTTACATTTATATGCGCGCATTGTTTGCTCATCTGAAAATATTTTGTGTTTATAGAAAACAATCAATCAGTTCATCGCCGCCAAACAAAGGGTAAGTTAAAATCTTCAACATATTAAAAACGATAACAATACCGAAAAGTAAACTGTCAACTAACAGTCAAATACATACACACACAACTCAACTCTTATATATATCTTAAGACTCTCTTATACTAAAAACACACCTCTAATACTTGAGCAAAAGATTTTGAATCTTCTGATTATTCATCTTCTCTAATCTAATTTAATAACTGTGCATTTTGATACAAACAAACACACACACACACACACACACATGCATATAAATACATAAACATATATATAAAGCCGCAAATCGGATAGCGGCCTGCCTGAGATACGCATTAAAGCGCCATCTATTGAGCGCAGCGTGCAGCCGCCTCACACGCCCCACCATCATCATCAACAACAACAACAACATCATCATCATCAACCGCATCATCAGCAGCAGGCGAGCATCGGTTCTGGCTCCCTCAGCAAGCACTGGTCCTACGAGCACGTGGACAGGTATTGACCACGACGACAAACTCACCAAAAAAAAAAAAAAAAAAATCAACCACATAAACATCATTATAATAATTCACCCAATCTACCAGTTGCAAGTACTCGTAGCGCTGTTGCTGTTGTTGCTGTTGTTAAAGTGTGCTAAATAAATATAACGTTGTTATTCGACGGGAAACATAATCATCGTAACTCTCTCTCTAAATGTCTATCTATCTTTCTCTCTAAGTCTAAACCTTCTCTCTCTCTCTCTCTCTCTATGTGCCTGTGTCTTAACTTATACTATGTGTTTTTTTTTTTGCATCTGCTTTTATTTAAGTCCATGCCACTCTTTGTGCGTTATTTGCTAGTATGTATGTATGTATTGTTGTTGTTTGGCTTACGTTTTATTGACCTTAATCCTTGACTCCTACCGCTCCCAACTTATATGTTGTGTTCACTCCACACCTCCCAAGCACACGCATGTAGGCAAGCGTTGCATGCAGCGCACAGGTTGCACAAACTAACCTTAATATGCACCAGGCATGCCTAATCCCATCTAGAACTTGTTTTAAACCCTTAAGAACCTTTACTAATTAATTTTCGGGTATTTGCAGTGCTGGCGACTTTAACTTGGAGGAGGAGAACTTTGCCCAACGTGATCATCACATTATTGTCGAGGTCTTGATCTCTTCCTGGTATGCGCTCTTGGCCAACACGGATCTCATTTGCTACATTGTGGTGTTCATCAATCAGGTGAGTTTTTCTCTTATAACACTTGCTTAAAATTAATACTCACATATCTTTATTCTTCTATAGGTGGTTAATGCCAGCGTCATTTCATTGCCGTTGCCTATTATGGTATTCCTTTGGGGCACCTTGTCGCTGCCACGTCCAACGAAAACGTTTTGGGTCACTCTAATTGCCTACACACAGGCTATTGTGCTGATCAAGTGCATCTTTCAATTCAAATTGATTTGGGCCAACTATCACAATTTACCCAATCAGCCATTAACACCAGCCAAAATCTTTGGCGTCGAGATGAAAACACATTATGCCGTATACGATTTAATATTGCTATTGGTGCTGTTCCTGCACAGATATTTGCTGAAGTCCCAGGGCCTGTGGAAGTCTGGCTACAAGGACACAGACCAACAGTTTGCCAAGCCAACAGCCAGCATGTAAGCGTGAGATTGTAATATAGTTATTGTAACAGATTGTTAATCTTTCATGTTTCCTTCTCCTACCTCCAGCGATGATCGCGAGGATAGCGATAATATGTCGCAGCCGGACTCGCGTCAGCTGAACGAGGATGCTGCCCAGAAAATGAGCCTGCAGGTTAGCCAAGTTTCGCTGCCAGGTTCGCCGGAGTACAGCAAGTCAGCCATCAATCAATTGGAGTAAGTACTTAACTTTAGTAATTAATTAAGAACAGGTGCTAATCTTTAAACTTTCAACTTCTTTGCAGACGCACTAAATACACTTCATCGCTGCACAAGTTCTTCTTTAGTCTGGTGCACAAATCCCGTCTGGCTACAGATGTCTATGCCCTGATGTTCCTGTGCGATTTCATCAACTTCTTCGTGCTGCTCTTTGGCTTCACAGCATTTGGAGTAAGTAGCATACAAATTCTTTGAACTCAGATTCTTTATCACTTTGAATTCTCTTTTAGACACAACAAACTGAAAGCGATGGCGGCGTTCAAACCTATTTGGCGGAGAATAAGGTGCCAGTGCCGTTCCTCATCATGTTGCTGGTGCAGTTCCTGCTGATTGTCATCGATCGTGCGCTGTATTTGCGCAAGGCACTCGTCAACAAGATCATATTCCATTTCTTCTCGGTGATTGGCATACATATCTGGATGTTCTTTGTGGTGCCAGCGGTGACGGAGCGTACATTCAATTCCCTGGCACCGCCAATCATATTCTATGTGATCAAGTGCTTCTATATGTTGCTGAGTTCATATCAAATCAAGTCGGGCTATCCCAAACGCATTCTGGGCAACTTCTTTACAAAAGGCTTCTCGATGGTTAATATGATTGCATTCAAAGTCTATATGCAAATACCATTCCTGTACGAGCTGCGCACCATTCTGGATTGGGTGTGCATCGATAGCACCATGACAATCTTCGATTGGCTTAAAATGGAGGACATCTTCTCGAACATATATCTCATACGCTGCACAAGACAATCGGAAACGGACTTTCCAGCGATGCGGGCACAGAAAAAGGCTTCACTCTCCAAGTTGATAATGGGTGGAACTGTTGTCCTTTTGATTGTTATTTGTATTTGGGGACCGCTCTGTTTGTTTGCTCTGGGCAATGCTGTGGGCACCTCCAATGTGCCCTATCAGGTTTCAGTTTCCATTCGCATTGGACCCTACGATCCCATCTATACCACCAACAATTATGACAGCATATTTGAAGTCGACTCCAAGATGTATGGCCAGATGACGAATGCTTTCATAAAGAACAAACAGGCTCTAACCTTTATAGCTGGCTATGATGCCACGGATGTTGCGGCTGTTAAGTTGGCCGGCAACTCGCCATCGCTATGGAATATAGCACCACCGGATAGGCAGCGTTTGGCCAACGATCTGCGGAACAGTGAGTTGTTTAAGTATGCGTATACGAATCTTTTCTAAACACATTCAAATTCTCCACAGATCACACTCTAATTGCACGCTTCTCCTATTCACTGACCCGCAAGGCGCCGGCAAAGGGCCTCAAGGAGAACGTGGGCGATGAGCACATCATAAAGCTAGACGAATCCTTTGAGGGTCGAGCGGCACTCATCAACATGCTTAACGAGACGTATGAGCAGCTGGAAGCCAATGAAGCAAGCACCACCAATAGCAATGATACCACCAATGCAAATAGCACCACAACTGGCAATAGCACCACCACCAATGCAAAGAACAGCAGTGAAGTGGTTGTGGTGCTGCCCAACATGATACCCAAGTTCATCAAAGTGCTCAACTCTGGTGATGCATTTGTGGTGACAGTGTTGTCCGGCAAGGAGCAGGAATATAGACCACTTGTCATTAAAATGCATCGCGATAAGTCCACGAATGGACTGTGGTGGGAGATACGCGACTTTTGCTATGATAACTTTTACAATACAACGCTTAAGGACTTGCCCTACAGTGACTGCAATTCGGGCATTGTGATGTACACGTTTAACGACAAGAAATTCCCATCGACCTTCAGTTTTCTTACAGCTGGCGGGTATGTAGAAATAACTCCGTATATCTAATCCATGTCTAATGACTTATTTTTTTTTTTGCTGTAGCATCATTGGTCTTTATACCACATTTGTGTTATTGGCCTCGCGTTTCATGAAATCGTTTATTGGTGGCCAAAATCGCAAAATCATGTTTGAGGATTTGCCCTATGTGGATAGAGTGCTGCAGCTATGCCTGGATATCTACTTGGTGAGTGTGTTTAAAGTTTATTATATTAGAAGACGACTTATGTTATTTTTTAGGTACGCGAGGCGCTGGAATTCGCTTTGGAGGAGGATCTGTTTGCCAAACTGCTCTTCCTGTATCGTTCACCAGAAACGTTAATTAAATGGACTCGACCCAAGGAAGAGTATATGGATGATGATGGCGATACCGACTCCATACCAAGTCGCATGAGTGTGCGACGAAACGAGCAGCTACAACAACAACATCAACAACATCAATATCAACAGCAACAACAACATCAATAACATAGGTCTAATCTAAATGTTTGAGTTAATTAGAGTTCTGTTTACGTATTTATTTTTGGTACGTAACGTAGGTTTCATACTCTTTTTTTTTAATTTTTATACACCAATTAGTTAGAGAAAAATCAAAACACACAAATCACTTACACTTAATTACAGTATGTTTGTAGTTAAATATTTGTCAAGTACTGCCGTGTGTAAAAAAAATTAATTATGTTTAATGAAATTGTACACCAACTAATTAGATAGTTAGTGCATGTTCTACAGGGCATACAATACAATATGATACATATAAATATGCATACTAAATAGGAATTGTAACTTAAAGAACCTACAGTCTAATGTCTAATTAAGCGAAAAGTGTTGATGTTTGTTAGTTAAAGGATTAAATAGCTAATCGAAACGATAGAGAATCTGCATAAGTTAATAACTAAGTCATATATACGTATGTGTGTATAAATTCTATAATTGTAATAATAATGAGAAATCATATTCAGGGATTTTTAGCATTTTACAAATAACCTAATTGTAAATCAAATAATTTAACTATGTATGAAGCATTCAACTTATTTGTGTAAGTTAAACCATAAAAACCAACAATAAATGTTTTATATTTATATATATATTGTATTAAATATGTAAATGTAATACGTGTCGTGTGCGCAAGCTTCAAATAACAATAATATTTTCTACGTAAAGATTTATGTTGCCTTAGAAGAAAAAATAATTAATTGAGGATTACATCAAAATTGATATTATGTATTGTTTATGTTGAAAAGTTTGTTATAGTCTAAACTATTGTACTATATAAAAATATAAATAGCGTTGAATTTATTTCTAGGCATATCATATATATCATATTTTTGTATATCGCATGGAAATATCATTTGCTTAAATGTTGTTACTGCTATTTCATATCAAAATGCAATAATTGAAAAAAGGCTTAGAACGCGTTATGCTTCAAAATTAAACAAAGATGTTATCATAAATAATGCCTGCATTCTAAAATATGTATCTCGAATGGCAATCTCCAATTAGCATTAGATTAAACACAAAACACACACGCCAACTAAATTTCTACGTGCTATTTTATACATATTTAAACTGAAAAATAAACTAAACAATTTTTTGTACCAAGCAACGAACAAATAATTAATGTAAAACGTATTATAATAAATAAATGTAACTACTTTTAGCAAAAAACACTTTTTATTAACGTACTAAAATTTAAAATACTGGGGTAGGTCCAATTTCTGAAAAGTCGTGCGTAGCAGCTGAAAGTATGCAAAGCTTTTAATTAGGTCTTGAATTAAGGCCAGCACAAAAGTATGCAATAAGATAATTGTCTTCGGTACTTGCTGCTGATTCTGTTCGCCTGGTACTTGCAGACTGAAAACAGGTGTATCTTGGAGCAAACTCAATGAAAACGAAAAAAAAATACTGCAGCTGTGAAAGCAGTACCAGCAGTATTTTTACAAGCACCAACATCAAAAATGGTGCCGATTTCATGCATACATGAATTAAAAAATTAATGCTTAATTTGTATCAAGCAAAATATTAATGCGTACTTGTAGAATTACCCAAAACACATTAATTATAAATAAATTATTGAATACTTTTAGGGGCACGCAAATAACACGATTCATTGAGTACTAAAACAGCTCTAGCTCGGCCAAATCCTTGCACATTTTCGAAGGATATGGTGCGTTAGGATCACAAGGACCAACTCTATCAAACGGCATTAAAAAAATATATGGTTATCTAAGAACCCAATACTTGGAAAAAATTCATCCTGAGGCCGCATGGCAATGGGTCCAAATCACAAAATCGCTGTTTTCTCGGAAACTACAAGGACAATTTGGATGTCCTTTGGTCAGTTTGTAGCCCTAATCAAAACTAAATGTTTGCAACAGGACTCGTCAGGATCCGTAAGGATTTGGCCGATTTAGAAGCATTTTTCTTTTTTTAAAAAAGTCTTCATATCTTCGCTGTTTTAAGGACTTTCGTCCTTTTTATTGTTTTATTCAAATTGGCTGCCAAAGGACTATCTGTGGTCCAAAGGACATCTAGATAGTCCTTAAAATGGCCGAAATACAAACGATTTTCCGATTTCCATCAATTTTTTGTGACCTACCCCCTTCAAAAAATTTCGAAAATTTTTTTTGTCGAATTTTGGAAATTTTAAATGCAAATCGATAAACATGAAATTTAACGATCTCAAAAATACGTGTCCTGCCAAAATCCTTAAGAAAATTGCGAAGTTATGACTATTTGCGTATTTATATTTATATGTATTTACATAACACTGGTTCTAATTCCCGAGTAATTGATATAAAAACAACTTAAGAAGTTTTTGTAGAGTTTTTTAATTGTAACCCAGTAACTTAACTATTATTTTTTACATGCTAAAGAATTCCGAAGGCTAACACTTGGTTGGCTTCACGTAATTCTCGTTGAGCAGTTCCGATAGTGCGTAAATTTGCAATCGTTGCTGTCTACGCTCTTGGTGCTTTCACAGCTTTGCTGGCGACAGAATTTGACTGCTGGATAGAACTCCTCCCACTCGGAGTCGCTGCGACTAAGCACGCCTCGTCTGCGTGGTGTCGTGTAGGAGTTATCCTGCTGTGCATTGGATGTGGAGACGGCAGCGGCAGGCAAAGGATTATTAAGCATCTGTGTAACGCTCTTGGATAGCCGCATGGATTGTATACGATTGTAGCCACTGTTTGTGGGCTTGTAGCGCTCCAGCTTCAGTGTTAGACGCGCCATCTCTGTGCTCATCCACTCGGGAGCTCGCATGCTGCCTAAACCCTTCAAACGTTGGAATTGTTGTAAACAGAGCTAAGAATTGACACGTGGCTTTTATAGCCAGCGACGAGGTGATATAAGCACGGGGCATTGGCATTTAATCGATACGCTTTGTTGGACAATGCATAAAGCCGTGTTTAAGGGCATTTGTCAAGTGCAACCCTAAGAGTTTGCAGGGGTTTCCACCCCCTTATATGCTACTGACCTATTAACTAAGCATGTAACAATTTTTTTTTTTTGTTGCTTGCAACAAGGTTTACATAGTATATATATATAACATTTAATTAACTAGGAGGACAATGAAAAATTGTTTACACAGTTAAAATAGAAAATAAGCTACAAATTCGAGCTACTTTGGACAACGTTTTGTTTTCTGTTTTGGTTAGTGAGGTATATACAAAAGCTAAAGTATACATACACCGCCTTAGGACACCTTGCAATTGTCATCGTGCAAGCGATCACCATCAATCTGCACATCATCCGTGGAGAAAATGCCGCCCTGCAGCACTTTATTGACAGCGGCACGCGCCAAATAGCCCGTCGTTTCAGAATATGGCAGCGAGTAGAAAGTTGTAAAATCCTCTTGCTTGCTTGGCTGTGCCTGCTGATCTGCAATGGGAACTGGCTGCCTCTGTATATTGTTGTCCTTGCAGTACATGCCAAAGGCTTCAGCAATTATGGCATCCAAATCGAGTGCCTGCTTAAAGTGCAGCTCAGGATTGCTACGAATCGACATGGAGAACATTAGTAAGAGTACAAAACAGAAATATATAATATATATCTAACCGATTTAATATGGTGGCCACAATGCAGAGAAGTTCCACTGTTATCTGACGCCTCTCGGGACGATTAATGCAGATGAGCGTCTCCTCCACCAGCAGATTGAATGTCAATTCGCCACGACTCATGCTCGTGAGCGTGGGAGTGGCTGGCAGATGATGCCCCTGCGTCAATATGCCCTGTGGGGTGCGTT
Organism: Scaptomyza hsui; assembly: GCA_018152825.1. Classification (NCBI taxonomy): domain Eukaryota; kingdom Metazoa; phylum Arthropoda; class Insecta; order Diptera; family Drosophilidae; genus Scaptomyza; species Scaptomyza hsui. Next base: position 2,511,977 of record JAECXO010000280.1, read on the forward strand.
GCAGAATCTCCCAGATTTTATTATAAAAGTGCTTGGGCACACGGCACAAACAACCTTCTAGCTGGCGTCGTTGCAGTGTTGTGAGTCTATAAAAAAATGATTCATTATTATATGTAAGTACAACATTAATAGCATTGTACTCACTTTTCCTCCACAGCCCACTCGCTAACAGTAAGTACCTTCTGCAGAAGAATGCGCACCTGGAACGGTGAAAGATTATCCACATCGATGCTCTGCTGACCAGAGATTTGCAAATAGATGCGCATGGCCTCAAGTACCCAGCCAATACGTATTTTCAATATGCCACGAAACATGGACGGATTGGTGGCAATGAGACGGCCGCAATATAAAACCACTTCCTGTTGCAGCACCGCCTGAATGACATCATATGGCTGCACGCTGGTATACATCACATTTTGAATCTCAGCTGGCGTCATGGGCTTATCGAACACAGTCTCCTTCTGGCCAATAATGCCCACGGTTAGCTCCTTGCCATTGACCAGCACTGTGGTAATAAACGGACTGATCGAATCCACAATGTGATGCAGCAGCGAGGAACAGTAGCGCACGGCGCGCCAATAGCGAAGCGACCCAGCACGATGATAGAGCTGCGTAAGAGCCGTGCTCACATTTAAGCCATTAACTTCAAAGTGCGAACCTTCGCGATTCAGTAGAATGCCCCAGAGCTGGCACAGGCAATAGATGGAGTCTGTATGACGCAACGCATGTATAATATCTGGCGTGGGTTTGCTATCAAAGTGCTAAAAAGGGAATTTAAAGTTAGGGATCAGTATTCTAAGAGATAAAAATGCACTTCTTTGACTCACCGCCACGGAGATCTTCTCCTCGATATAGGTCAATGCCTTGGGCACATCTGTTAGCGATTGATAGCCAATGTATTCGTGATTGATTTGTGAGAATGCATTCTCATTGTCTGTCAGATCGCTTTGATTCATAAAATCCAAATGTTCAATGCAGGAGCTGCTGATGAGATTCTGCAAACGTCCAATGCGCACCTTCATGCCATCGCAATAGCCCTTCTTCAGCATGGCCAGCAGATCGAGCATCTCCTTGAACTGTGGATCACGCATATGCTCCTCGCGTATCAGCAGACAAACGGTGGGTCTGCCCGACAGACGCCAGTATTTGCCCACAAATTGCAGCTCCGTCTTGATATCGTCTATGAGCAGCGCCATATCGCGATACAAGTAAAAGTCAGAGACCTCAAAGATCAGTGGATAGCAGAGCACAGTCATGCCACAGATGCGATAGACTTTGCTGGTGCCCAACGAACCAACCGGACGTGAAGGACGACCCGAAAGACCAATCTTGTTATTAACACCCAAATGCTGATAGACTTTGATGAGCTCCGTCGAACTCCAGATTTGCACAGGTTCCACCTGAAAGGGCGAAGAGAAGTGTTATGTACAATTTCAAGTTTAAGTTCATGTGTAAAAACTTACCTCATGTGGAGTTTGGGTTTGAATGCCATAAGTTGCCATCATGGCCTGCAGACGCATGGACTCCGCAATCAGCACAATTTGCACCACCAAATCGGTAGCGGTGCCCTATAAGGATGCGCATGGAACACAATCAGTAAGAATACTATAACATAATATATTATTCAATTAAAAAGTTAGATTATGCAATACAGCCAATTCTTCACATGAAAGAGTAAAAAATTGTACTAGCCAAATGCCAAAATGCAAACAACAAGTAGCATAACACTAAAAACAGTTGGTTGGAGAGAGACAGGTTTAGTTGGCAGGTAGGTGAGGAAAATGTGGAGCAAACAGGACAACAGGTGTGGAGGTTTACAGTTTTAAAACATGCCAGACACAAGAAACAATTGAGAGCAAGAGAGCGAGAGAGAGAAAATTCTGGTAACAAAATGTACAAAGAAAACAAATTACTTACATCTACAGTTTTACACAAAATACATTAATTAGTTCAGGCAGTTGAGTATTAGATAATAAAACAACAGTAACAAGTTATCATTTTAGTATAGTAAATGCATAAGTAAAATTATTTTGAAAATTCCTTTTGTTTCCATTTTGGACTGCCAATTTGTGTCACCTAATCAACGCATATGAAATTTATAGCCCTGTCCCACTGAGAATTTAACTACAAATTACCTTCACGGAATCCAAAATTAGCGGTACGCGTGGTTTCTATTTGGTTTTTGGATTTTTTAGTAGAAAAATAAATATACGTTAACAATTGCCAAAGTTAAATAATTAGTGGGAAAATTTTCATTAATATTATCTTGAAAATTGCGCAAACTGTTTTTTTTAGGAAGTTTTCTTAAAAGCGCTGTTTTTCCCCTCAAGAAAAAAAAGAACCTTTTAGAAAATAATAAATTAATTGCTTGCTGTGTTTGGTTAGCTACATTCGGTTAAAAAAACAAGAAGCGCAAACTGCAACTACTATGTGGTAGAAGATGAAGTGGAGGCAGAGCCCAAGCTCTGGGGTGATCCATTACTTACAGTGCCCGGTTTGGCCTATGTTTATATAGAGCGTGTGTAGGAACAAATTATGCAGTTGAATTTTGTTTGTTTTTTATAGACAAGAAACAGTACCGAAAAGAGTAAAGAAAAAACTTTTGATTTAGATACACAAATAAATAAGCAAGTAAATATTTTTTGATCACTATATTACAAAGAAAATAATAAACACAGACATAGTATAAATTTGGAAAAAAATAATTTTTTTGCAACAAAAAAGTTATAAGTAAGTGTTCTGCGTGTGTGTTTTTGTGTGTGTGTTCATTTCAGCAGGAATTGGCAATTTAATTAAAACTGATCTTTAAATATAATAAGTTTGTGTCCTGCTGAAATGAAAGCTGTTTGTGTTTTTTGTGTTTGCGAAATAATAATTTCATTTGCATTGGAAATTGTGTACTAAAGTGCAAAACACTAAAAAGAAAAGCAGATTTTGTTTACAGAAAAGTAATAATTTTGGCAACAGATCAATATACTTAGCATATATCGATCATGTTGAGTGCGATTAATTTGTGTACTTGAATTTCGATTACTTACTTTGTGTTTATCATCGAAAGCTTTACCCTGTTTTATAAATTTGTATTCCAACCAATATAAAGAGGTTTTTATTTGGGTTTGTGTTTATAAATTGTGGATATATAGAGTTTGGTTTTGTTTTGGGGTTTTTGAAGCGGTAGTAGTGTAGTACGTTGGTAGTAGAGAATGGACAAAATATATATATAGATAAGTAGTAGTAAATATTGAAGCCAATTCAAATTACTTAACCCAGATAAAAAGGAAAGAAAACAAAAATAAACATAACAAATTTAGTAAGATACCAATTAGATAGCGAACGCAGAAACACACACAGCAGCGTACAAAGCTGAGCCAATCCATCTGGTAAGTATCCCAATGCCCGCCTAACATAACTCAAAAAGTTTCCACCCCGCTCCACCAACAACTCACCTGAAAAGCCGAATAACGACCAGCGCGTCTTGGACGATTATAGCTAGGCAAATAACGTCTGATGGGATCCAGTTCGTTGATGTGCAACAGTCCTGCAGTCAGCAGCTGGGCAATGATGAAGAACGACTGACCCCAGAGGAACAGAGATTGTGAAGGAGCACGCATATAGGAACCGTCGCCATCCGGCGCATAGTACATGGTAACCACAGGATCACCATTGTCATCTGTGTGCAGACAGCGGCGTAAATCATTTTGAAACTCTTCGATTTGTTCGTTGTTGTTCTTGAAGACGCCGTCAATGATCATCGATATGAAGAACAATGGCCATTCGCATTCCAGACCCTCGAACTCCTTCAGCTCACCGGCCTGGTAATAGCGCCGTGTCTTATCCTCAGCCTTGCTCAAGAAACCATCGCGGGTGAAACGCTTAAAGCCCATTTTGCTGCGCAGCCGATTGACAACATTCTGTTTGGTCTGCTCCACCAGGCGATCCTCATGCGAGGCAAACGCTGGAAAGGAGAGCGTCAGCAGAAGTGAAGCATCCTACGCCCTGTAAGCAATACGGAAATGTTAAAGAGGATTTTGTGGTACAACTTATTTACCCACCTTGGAGCTAGATTCACGCGGCAACATAGTTTCGAAGATGCTGCGATTGCGATTGTGCGCATCAATGTCAACATAAACAACGCTCCAGGAGGCGCCCTTCTCACCAAACAAATTGCAGCCATTAATGGCCTCCAGCGCCGACTTGGCCATGCCTAAAACAAAGCACATGAGTAAATAGTTCAAAGTTTAAAGAGCACTTGGCTCACCTATGGAGGAGGCGTGTATCTCTGGTGTGCCATTGTTGTACTTGGAGCCACGCTCCCACATGCCAAAGTCTGGTGTGCGATAGGCGCGCTCCACATAGTAAACCAGGTTCTGCACAAAGGCGACCTCATCGTGAGTATAAATGATTTGTAGCCCTGAGGTAATCATCTGCACCAGAAACAGCAAATACAACGAGACCTGTAGATAAAGAAAATATGTGAGTAACTTCATATGCCAATTGTATTAAATTTCTACTCACGCAATCAATTTGCAGATGATTGTAGAACTCATCTGGATAGATCTTTTCGCCAGTGTGCAATTGAAATTTGCTGTGCAACGCATGCTGATTAGACTGGCGCATCTTGAACAGCTCGACGCGATTCGCCTGCTTCACCCAACACTCCAGAATGCCACGCATGCATTTGACAGTGCTCTGGCCGAGCTCATAGGACTTGCCGCGATCATCGTCAATGCGTCTGTATGCCTGATACAAACTCCATACGGCAGCAGCACAATAAACACTATCACGCACCGAACCCACCAAATGATCGGTGCTCATTACCGGAAACAGTCCAGTGATGGGGCTCTGGTAGCGCAACAGTTGGCGTTTAACTGCGGGAAAATCATAAATTTTAAAGATTAATATTTTTAAAAATATTTAATTTTTCACATATATGTATAGGGTATTCTTTAAGTCGAGATTAGCGAGCTGGCTTTGGCTTTGACTTTCACACGCACATGTTTAAAAGCTTGTTGACAAATGCAAATAAACAAACGCTAGCATGTTTTGTCATGGAGATCAAAAGTGAGAAACAGGGGGAGAGAGAGGGAACAAGAAAAACAAATCGAAGACGCCAGCACTTTAGTCTGCCGATATTTTTTTTTGCGAAAATTGTTTATAAAAATAGAAAACGAAAGACTCGACGCGACTCGCCGCGACGCGACGCGACGCAGCTTCGTGGCAACAATTGGTTGCTTAATTGGCTGCCCTACACAGACGACTCTCAAGGTTATATAAAACAAGTGCAGTTTGCTCTTGAATTCCTCGCGTATCTAGAACACTTACCGATGCCATAGTAGATGTCCAACTGCTTGACCGTGTCCTCATAGTTGATAGTTTTCAGAAACTGATCCAGATTGATGTCCTCGAGACTGTTGTGTCTTCCACTTGTCGATATGCCACTATCTGTGGCTCCTCCGACAGCGCTGCCGCCAGGCGTTGTCACTGAAAGGCCGAGTCTGTGAAGGAATGTGATTGAAATGTTAGCACGAATATTGAAATTATTGTCCTTGATTTTGTTACTTACGTTTTCGGCACATTACGCATTGTAGTTGTCTTCAATTGAACGCGTTTTGTTGCTTTAATTGACGAGCAATCATTGAAAAATGTATACGCAAAAGAAAAATACCCTTCAAGAGTCAAATGCGAAATGCAATGAGACCAGCTGCTTAGAACACATAAGATAACGGACTGCGCGCGCACTCTTATTGAGTGGGTGTGACGTCAAGAGTGTATAGCTTTCAGATGAAAGTTTAGTCACACTTGTGTTAATGGTGTAAGTAAAAGTACATGCTTTTAGTTAAAAATTAATGCTGTTTGAGTTAACAATGTGAAGAACTTTTATTTTGCAGCACTTGTTGCCTCACACCAGTGGCACTCTCTCCTTCTCACACTACCTTGTGTTTTCTTACTTGTTTGCCTTGTATGGTCACCCTGCGCTTGCAAACAGCTGTGCTGAACAGCTGCTGGATCTAAGCAGGTTTTCGTTTGTCTTACCATGTCTTAGCTTTGATGGACGGCAGACAGACAGGCAGGCAGCTATTGTTGCTGTTGTTGTTGTAGCTGTCGCTGAATTAACTAAATCATAATCATCTATCAGCCGACACACCGACACCAGTGAGATCATCAACCACAGCCCCGATGCCATTGTTGGCCGTGAAATGCAGTTGTTGAAGATGTGAGCTGAAAAAAAAACAACAACTGTGAAGCGAGACGTGTTTAGAAAGTGTACTTAAATAGTCTTAAACAAGATGCAGCTGCAGCCACTGTTAATAATACTCACAGCGCATCTTCAGCTGCGTTCGTCTCTTGCCGAAACGAAGCATACGCTAACCTTGCCAAACTTGCCGTCCAGTCATCTCATACGCTACCTCAACACCTTTCCCAAACTCAAAAGACAGCTGCCTGCAAATGCAACAAGTGCAATACGAACGGAATCTCGAGCCTGCTGGGGACATGAGCGTAATTGTAGCGTGGACGCACGCTTTCAGACGCCTCACTGCCCTGGAGACCACACTGGCTGGGTGCAGAGCAAGGAGGCGCAGGTGCAGACCTTCTACTACCAGGCGGACTTTGGTTACATTCAGCAGCAGCTCTCGGAACTGACGCCTCAATGCATGCCCAAGTACTTGACAGACTCCTCGTTGGAATGTACGCGCTACTTGCGCTTCTGTCGTGGACGCAATCTTCTAGTGGATTTCAGAGATTTGCCTGAGCGCAAGGAGCGCATACGCTATCACATGGATGTCCTGCGTCCTGGCCAGATTTTGGGCCATTGTGAACTAAATCGCACGCGTCTCAATGCTGAAATGGAGCACATTGGTTCTGCGCTGCAATCCTGGGGCCCGGAACTGCGTAACTTTGATGTCCTTCCACAACCAATGCTGGAGAGCGGCGCCTGTGATCTGGTTGTCAATGCGCCCACGTTCATCATGAAGATCGATGCTACGTACAATATGTATCATCATTTCTGTGACTTTTTCAATCTCTACGCATCGCTCTTTGTCAACCAATCCCATCCGGCTGCCTTCAATACGGATGTGCAGATACTCATTTGGGAAACGTATCCTTATGACTCACCCTTTCGGGATACCTTCAAGGCCTTCTCCCAGCGACCCGTTTGGACATTGAGCGATGTCCAGGGCAAGCGAGTGTGCTTCCGGAATGTGGTTCTTCCTCTGCTGCCGCGAATGATCTTTGGATTGTTCTACAATACGCCCATTGTAAGAATAACTAATAATAGTATTTTGTGTATAAGCTTACATTTCCAACTCCTGTAGATTCAAGGATGCTCCAATAGCGGTTTGTTTCGCGCCTTCTCCGAGTTCATTTTGCATCGACTTCAGATACCCTTTCAGCCACCGCTGGCAGAGCGTAAGCTGCGCATAACGTATTTGTCACGGCGCACAAAATACAGACAGGTGTTGAATGAAAACGAGCTGCTGGCTCAACTGGAAGCCAACGAGGATTACGTAGTGCAGCGAGTCTCCTACGAACGGTAGCTATAAAAATAATAAACATATTCAATTTTTTAATTAACTCACTCTTCCTTCAAACAGTCTCTCATTTACCGATCAATTGGCCATCACAAGGAATAGTGATATGTTGATTGGTATGCATGGCGCTGGATTGACGCACTTACTCTTTCTGCCCAATTGGGCGTGCATATTTGAGCTGTACAATTGCGAGGATCCCAATTGTTACAAGGATTTGGCCCGCTTGCGTGGCGTACACTATGCCACCTGGGAGCAGCGAGATCTGGTCTATGCGCAGGATGAGGGTCATCATCCAGAGGGTGGAGCACATGCCAAATTCACAAATTATCGTTTTGATGTGCTTGAGTTTGAACGATTGGTGGCCCAAGCAGCAGCTAAAGTGCGCGCCCATGAAGAATTTCCAAAGGATTCCACGACAACGTCAGAACATGATGAGCTGTAGTTTATAGTTTAGCGCTTTGTGATTTGTTTAACCAATGCATTTATCGTGTACCCAATGCATTTATTATGTTCAAATATAAACTGACAGCAACGAAACAGAAAACTCAAAGTCGATAACTGTTTTTTTTGTGACAGCGCCCTCTAGGTGAAGTAAAATTCGATAACAGTCAGTAGTGGCAACGCTTGCAACTCGCGATAGACGCTCAATAACATATGATTTTTGTTTACGTTCGCTCGGCGGATGCATTTTTAGTAAAATTTAAGTGCAGTAGAATTTAACCAAATTGCAGCAATATGGAGTGGCCAGAAGCAACACCAGACACTGTCGACTACTACAATGCCTACGTTTCAAGTGATAGGTGTTACCTGCCAGTGCCACTTTACGTATTTGAGACCTACTTGGAGCATGCTGTTTGCAGCCCAATGGATTATATCGACGAGTGGGCGCAATATGATCTACTATCTAGTATACGTGTTATGCCCACGATTGGGCTAACATTGTTGGGCGTTACATTAGCGCAGCTAACTTGTGGCCACTTACCGCTCCACTCGACGCGACGATTTCTTCTGGAGTTCCTGCTTATTGTCACTCCCACTGTTTGCAGCACAACACTGATCAGTGATTATAATGAACTGTGCTGTTTATTGGTTGGCGCTTTGATTGTCATACTGATCTGGCGCAAGGGCATTTGGGCAAGAGCTGTTGCTGCTGCGACCAAGGAAGATTTCTGCATTGATATTGGGAAGAGGCCGGTGGCGTTTACTTTGATGCGTGCCACAGCTTACATGTGCACGGGTTCTGCCATTTTGGCCATTGACTTTAATGCGTTTCCATCGGAGTACTTTAAGAGTAAAGCATATGGTGCCTCCCTCATGGATGTGGGCATTGGTATGTTTGTGGTCACCATGGGCATCGTCTCACATCGCGTCCAACATTGGCGCGATCTCAAAAAGCTGCCCAAAGTCGTTGCTCCGCTGCTGTTGCTGGGCTTAATCCGCACTGCAATCATCACACTGATCGACTATCATCAGGATAACCGGGAATATGGCAAACATTTGAATGCCTTCTTTACGTTGGGCTTCACAAAGCTTTTCGGCAGCATCTGCAGTGTACTGGCGCTTAGGGATTGGCATCTGTTGCCATTGTCTTTGGGTAAGTTTGGCACCTATAAAAATTGAAGTTTTATTAATGCTTTTCCTTACAGGTATTCTGACGTTGCACGAACTTGTGTTGCAAAGGGGTCTCTCGGAGTTTGTCATGTCGAAAGTGGCTCGAGTTGGATTATGGAGAGCGAATCGCGAAGGTCTCAGTTCGCTGCCTGGTTGCATTGCGCTCTATTTGCTCAGCATTTTCTGTGCCAGGTGGTACATGTCCACGAGTAAAATGAACTACATACAGTTCTGGGATAAGTTGTATATTATGCTGCTCAGTGTCATCTTGGGCTGGATCATGGTGTTTAACTTCAACTTTCTGTTTGGCATTGCACGCGTCACCTTCAATGCTGGCTATGTGTGTTGGATGTTTAGCATTACGGCGACTTTGTCGCTCATCTGGGCGTATCTTTTTGAGTTTTTACTGAATGTGCCAAGTAATTTGGACAAACTGGAACCAACTCCTTTACCTGCCCTTATAGAAGCGATCAATTTGAATGGATTAACACATTTTATGCTCTGCAATTTGTTCACAGGCTTGGTCAACATGACAATGGATACAAGAGAGCGTAGTACTGCAGAATCTGTAACTATTTTAATGCTCTATTTGCTAACTTGTACTGGTGCAGTATATATCCTGTTTCGAAAGGGTATACGCATTGCTTAGCGGATGGCTGTGATAATTGTAAATTCCATGTGTATTGTAGGTATTAGTTTTATAACTGTTTATATGTGTATGTTTAATAGATTTTTGAGTGTTTTGATTACTGTCTATTGCTTTTAATTCAACATGCAGCTGGACAAACAAAAAATTTAGAAAACAACACATTTAAAAACTAATACGACGACACTGTTTCAAAAGGCATCACATGGCCCTTGGGCGTGACCAGAAAGAGTATGACTGCTTCCTTGGCACCCTTCATTTTGTGTGGTGCATGCTCCACATTCGAGTTCTTGTACACCTCGTAGATGCGGCAACCATCCTCGGTACGCACCAGACGCGTCCACAGCCACTTCTGGCCGTATCCTCTAAAGTTCGACGCTAGCTTGGCCCTGATGCGACTATAGGCCATGGAGGCTGTGGATAATGAGTACTTCATGCGTTGCGCTAACGAGGGTCCTCCAGCCCTTTGACGATCATCGATCACCGGATTGGCAAAGTCCACGTGTGGTGTGCGAGGACGTGTTACTCTGGGCGTGCTACACTTGGACTTGACACTGGAGGACTTTGGTGGAGTTGGCGTGGGCCAGCAGACAGTGCTTGGCCTGCCCGTGAGTGGTCTGCAAGAGAGCTTCGAACCAGCGCTGACATATTTACTCATGCTGGTGTTGCTCATCGCGCTGTCAATGGAGCTGCAGCTGGGCCGGGCACTTGGCGTAGTAGGAGCACAAGAAGGAGCTTGATCTGCTTTCGGATTACCGAAATTGAATTGGTGGAATATTTTAGTTGCGCCCGAGCAGTAGAGTATGCGATCCAACGCTGTCATGATTGCCTCATCCGGATATGGCGTCAGGCCATCGTATAGCTGTGTATTCCTTCCTTGGCTGAAGCAGGACCTGACAGGCGGGCAGCTTGGCCTGTCGGAGCTTGGCCTGGGGCAGCTTGGCCGGGAGCAGCTTGACATGGGGCCGCTTGGCCTAGGGGAGCTATGCTTGGAGCAGCATGGCCTTTGACAGCTGTGCTTGGAACAGCAACTCATTGAAAGAAGTTTGGTTTACAATCTATAAAAGAATAATGTTAAAATAAATCAGTTCAGGATTGCCGAATAGATTATGTTTGGAAAATGTTAAAAAATACAGTGACAAGACAGTGATTGATAGCTGACTAAAACTAAAGCTTTTCAAATACTACATTTTCACTTTTCCATTTGACTTTAATAACTAGTCTATTCAGAGCAAAGCTTTTTCTACCCACACGCATTTACGTACCGGGCAGCAATAATGTCCACTTAAGCACACCAACTGTGACTCCCCCCGCTGTCAGATGTCAAAGGTGCGATATCCGGCTTAAGACGCTGTGGAGCCTTCGAACGCGAAGGCGTCACAAAAGATAAGATTTCTATTAAGGAAATGACAGAAATTGCGCGCATTGTGTGTCCAGAGCAAGAAAGGAGAAGAGCACACACACACACACAGGCAGTCAAAGGTCCTTGGGAGCAGTGGGTAGGATATTTAATTTAATGGCACAAACAAAGCAACCGTCAAGGATAGGCAATGCTCAATGCCGAAGAAGATGAACGAACTGAATAAGTGAATGGGGCGCAAATGACCAGCGGGAAAGTTGTGCTGGAAAGGGTATAAAAGAGGGTAGAGCAACTAGCTGATGAGCTAGGATTATGTTCAAAGGTCTGGTAGGCTTGAAAACCAAGTACAGTGGATGCTCGTAAATTGGAGCCAGTTAGTTCTAATTTCTGGACGCTTTTCTCAAACTTTAAATAAAGCAAGAAGCAAGCAAGCTTGTTAAAAAACTGCTGGTACTGAATTCTCAACTGCAGAAACTGGCGATAGGATTAATTAGTACAATTAGGACCGAGAAACCTTCCATTAATAATTTGTACAATGCAACTTAATCAGTTTAATAAACTTTTGTAGTACATCGGGCTCTAATTTTAGAAAACACTGGTTCTAATTTCTGATTCTTATTTCCGAGAGTTCTAATTTGTGAGCGTTCACTGTAAGAGTATTCAACAATCGCTTTAGTGAACTCTGCAATTTTTCATGATTTCTTTTCTATTCGTTCTTTCTCTTCCTGATTGTTCGTGGAATGTAATTACAGCAACAGTTTCCTCTGCCTTAGTCGACCTGATGCGCTTTTAATGTGATATCCTGAATCCTGGTGCACAGGACGTTTAACCAAACCTTCATCTTATCTGATTTGGCCACACAAATGCAATTTCCTGCAATCGCAACCCTTTCAGCCAGCCGGTGACAATTTACTCCAATATTGAGTTAATAGTTGGAAGTCAACGTAATCATATATCCAACCAAAAAGGGGGCGGCACACTTTGGGTGGACAGGATGGAAGTGAGTGGGTGGATTTTGGTTCCCACCTGTTCGCACGAGCTTTTGAGGGTTGGTTCTGACTTTGGCTTTGATGACAGATTATTTTCATTAGCAAAACGACGTTGTTGTCCATTTGGCAATCACGTGCCGGCTAAAAAGTAAAAAACGGAGTATACGTAAAAATTATGAACATTAATTATAACATATTTTCATGTTTGTTAAACATGACAAGGAACTGCCAAAGAGAAAAAAAACCTGATTGATGTGACCAACAAGCGGAGAATTCGTTTTCCTTTTGCCAATTTGACTGACTACAAATCGGATTTCATTCAGATTGCTTTTGCAAAAAAAAAAGATAAATAAAAGGAGAAAAGTATTTTTGTATATTGTATGCATATGTGGGAGTCTCAATCACTGGTGAAGAGGCTTACTGTGTGGCACAGTACAGTAGTACCCAGGGGAAATCGCTTAAGCCGTTCATAATGAGTATTATGACTGCCTGTCTGCACGTCTCGTTGTCCTTTGTGCAGATCCTTTTCGCTCTTGGGCCAGCAACCAAATGTGCAAAACAACAATCAAAGCTTGGCAAAAAAAAAAAATAGGTTCAGAATTTACAAGCGGATTGAATATACAAACAAACATTCGTATTGCGCTTTTCAATGTTGTTAATAGTACTCAAAGAGAGCTAGAAATTTTCTAATTAGTGAGTCGAAGTTAGGTGAGCTTCTTTCTACCGCTCTTTTTACCAATAAGATATATCTTTCCAAAGAAGATGTTCTTAGTTAATAATCAATTCATAAATATCTGGAATGAACTTATCCGAAACCCTTCTCCCTTTTCGATTATAACATTCAGCTTGTTTGCTGTCAACAGCTTATGACAATCATGAGCAAAACTCATGCCACAGTACTTATTGAGAGTATATGTATATGTATAAACATGCTTATCGAACGGAATTTTTATCGCAGCTTAAATGTCATGGCAGCAGGAAGCACCGCAGGACAACAGAACACAACTGAACGGAAAGCGTCTGCAATTTGTAATAGGTACAATAAAATCAATACCAAACAAAAAACCATATTTGGTGAATGCTTTCTCAATGCTTTTAGCAAGCAATTGCGCAATTTGTCATGCAATCAATGCGAAACCAAAAAAGTGTTGAGCAAATATCAAAAAAGCGACAAAAGAGAGCTGTATCCATATAAAAGTCAATAGACCAAGTGCATTGGACAAGGAATTCTACTAAGTATTGTATGTGGGAGGAAGAGTCGAACATTGCTCCAGTTGCCATGTGAACGCAACTGAATTGCGTCGCTGTTAAATCGTGTGGAAGCTGATATGATTATGCGTTGCCCATGGTGACTAGACCTTTCAAGGACCCATCTGCTGGCGAATGGTCCTGCAACGTGCGGCAAAGTGCAGCAATTAGCGCTGGCACTGAAAATGCGGCAAGGGCGCTAAGTACTACAATACAGTGGTTGCGAAAAATAATCTATTTGTGTGCTCATTAAAAATATCTATCTTCAACTAGTAACTATCTTAAATGTTTAGAATCCCTTTTAAAAATTTACTTCCTTGCCTCCTTAAGTTTCTACATCTTTTTAACCACTGTTCAGGTATAATGTTCTTAGTCCAATTTAAAGCCATGCAACAATCAACAATCGCATTATGTGATTTGGAAAACCTAAGCGCTCTACTTAGTGCCCGGGAGTTTGGGAACTCTTAACCCAAAGGCACGAACATTAAGAAGATTAATTCGCCAAAGCTGTTGTTGCTTGTGTTGTTGTTGTTTCTTCGTTCGTTCTCTGCCCAAAATCTCAGATAACGTTATGCATCATTGTGTCAAAGAATTGACAAATCTTTGCCAAGGCTGCGAAAAGAAAACAGAGAAAGAATAAAAAAAAATTGTAACAATTTCATATGTCTTGAAGTTGAAATGCGAAACCGGAGCAACTCCCCCTTTCCCTCGACTGTCTCCCCCGGCTCTATCGATTTGGTAAACTCACAGCACTCAAAAGCAATCATTAAATCACAAAGTTTGCTTATATGTGTGCATATGTGTATATGTAAGTAATTGTGTGTGTGTTTGTGTTTCCTGCTCCCATTTTACAACAAAACAAATGTTAGAAGTTTGATAAACTCTAAAAAAAAAAATCAAGTTACAATTTTGGAAGGCTTAAGTTATAGACTGCTTAATACTTTGTTATGTCTAAAAAGCAAAAAATTAAAAAAAAAATAATTCTCAATATTTTCTACAATATTTTTAGTTCGCTTTATTCATCTGAACTTTTTGAATCCATTGCGATTTTAATGTTGAAGATACACAATTCTTTCCCTTCTAAAACAGAGTATCAAAACCAAAACACATTGCAGAAAAAAAAACTCACAATATTCGCAATAAAAAGTTGTGAGACAGGACGTTGCCCTACCACACACACAACAACCAAACACACACACACACACACATTCGTCAGTAACCCTCCCTTCGAGCCTTGTCCCCCACCCGCTAGCGCATTTAATAAAGCCCAAATGGAATGACTCGCTTCGTTTTTTTTTTGTCCTTTCTGTTTTTTTTCTTGCCACAGCAAAGTCAGCAGCGTAACCGCAACACGTTAACGGTTTCGGTTTCACTCTGTGATTTACAATAACAACAACAACAACAACAACAACAACAACAATAGGCGTAACACCGCCCCTTATGGCTGCTGTCTAAAGGGAGCTGCTGAGAGAAACTGGGCATCCTGTGCGTTCATGTGTGAAAAGGTACTTTGGGACAATGCCGACGCCTTAACGTCTATCTCGTTTCCCAGGACGCATTCTGTCTGCCTGATGTTGCATTTGATCGTATCTTACCAAATGCAACAGAGAGTTGATTAGACTGGGATACTTACTTAACTACTTACTTAATAAATTTAATAAAAACTACTAAATAGACTAAACAGTCAAGCACTTAATAATTACTTACAAAATTACATAAAAATAAATAAAATATAAGTCACATAAACAGAAGTACAAACATAAGTAAGCAGACCTCAACGGGAACTAAAGTCATCTTTGAGCTCATGACTGCACATTTCCATTTCATTAAATTCATTTGAACAAGTTCTTCACGTGCCGCCGATAAGAATGGGAAAACGTTGTCCCAGCAACGTGAAACAAACTTCCCTCTCCGTCCTGGCAAACTTGAAGTGTTATCAGGCGGACAGCATCATGCATATATTAAGCGTAGATTGGCTTGGCATTCATTGCCAACCTAATAGAAATGTCTGGCAGTTAATTTAGCATCATGATATCGTTCTGTGAAACAATGAAAAAAAAACATATAATAAAAAAATAAGTTAGAAAACGGTTGCCATAGAACTGAAACTTTGAAGTGGAGATGTTTCGTTGGATTTGGGAAGGAATTTTACCTGACTTGATTGCATTTAATTAGTTTTATAAAAGTTAGATTATTTTCTTAGAAAAAAACGCATTCATTTTTTTCAAAGTTCAGATGTGATTTGTATGAAAGTGTAAAAGTAGAAATATTTCATGTTACTTTGCCTGCCCGAAGGCCCTTCTTTGGTGTTGCTATTGGTGTGGTTGAGTTTTGGGTCATATGCTCATACATCGCAATGCGTGCCTCAATGTCATGAAAGGTTGTTTTAAGTTTCTTGACGCTGTTCTTTTTGGCGTTTATAATGTCCACCGTTTTATCGAAATCCTCCATTAGTGCAGGCTTATAGAGCAATCCGCTCTTCTCTTGCAGTCTCATCTTTTGTTCTGTGAGGCGTGAATGTTGCAATTCTAATTTAAGCACTTGAGCTCGCAATTCATCTTTCCTCATCATTTTCAGTGCCAGCTCGAGCTTGCTTATGCCTAAATTCTCCGTAAGCATGCTGGTCTTCTCCCTTATAAAGGCCAACTGATGCACGTGTTGGGTACAACGATCATGCATACGTTTCAAATCATGATTACGCTCTACGATATAAGTTGAAACTCATGTTAGTAAAAGTACACAAAGGGAAATGAAGATTTATTTGTATTACCGTCGACCTTTCTGTCCAGTGATGCAACTTCGCGTTGCGCATTCAAAAACTCATCCATGGTCAAGTCTTCAGTAATTTGATCAAAATTGTGTTTGCGCTAGGACAAGAATAATTACATATTATTTTGAGTTGTTGTCAAAGCTTTCTTTTCAGGGTGACCGTGCGTACTATTTTTTTGCAGAGTTGCAAAGCAAAGGTTGTGGTGGTTTAATTTCACCACACTATTTCTAACTCACCTCGATCAGTCTGCCCAAAGTATGCTGCCTTGTGAACAACCAGAGACGACTGTCGCTAATCTCGTTGCGCATATTTTGCATGCGTCGCAACTCCAGATCCACGATGCGTGGCAGGAACGTCATATCCTTGCGTATAAGTGTTTCACGAATGCACTTCTCGAGGGATGCAGCAGAGGAATTGGTTATATTGCGTGCATGGGACAGATCCATTGTGACGCTGGCCATTTTCATATTATGAAGTACCTTCGTCTCGACTGCCTTCTTCTTAAAATGATCCAGAAGCTCGAGTGCTTCACGTTGTCGCTTGAATTCCACTGCCTCCACCTCTGAAGGCAAGCGTTGAAAGAAACGCTTCTGCCCGAAACGCCGATAATATTCGAACATTTTATTCGAAAGATCCGTGTTATATTGCTTGGCGAACATGAATTCGTGCACCAAGCGTTGCAAATCATTGATCAATTTGTGTTTATCCATTTTCAAGCACATTTTAATGAGAGGATCCACATACTCGGCTTTCTCGACAACTTCATTGATCAGTTCGAAGACGAAATCAATTACAATTTGACGCGCCTCTTGAGCGGCCCTTTTAGTTTCCAGTTCTGTTGTGGATTCAGCTTCAATAATGTGTGTGTCTAAATGTACATTAAGTAGAAAATTCACCTCCGCATCGGCGGAATCTGCTTTATCCCGCATCACAGGCTCCACTGCGTCATCCGTATCAAATTCAAAATCAAATGAGATTTCTGAGGTGCTCGATTCTTCCACCTCTTCTTTGGAAGATTCCTCTGCCACTGGTTCTGGCACTTCGGCCGGTTGCTCCTGCTTATCCGGCTTATCCCGCAGTTCCTCACCGGTTAGGGTGTCCCTAAACGTCCCCTCATCTCTATTGGACGCACCTTCGTGTCGCTGCTCCAATGTTGTAGGAGGCGATTGAAGGACGTCCTTTGCGCTTGAATCGCTTGAGATATCCGACATGCTGGGAAAGTAGAAGTTGTTGAAGAATGAAAAGGACAACGAACGCGTCTTTCGGGGAGACTCCTCGCCATCTGAGGAGGTTGACAGCTGACCTCCGATTTCATCCTCAGTGTCAATGTCATATGTGCCCGATACCAAAGAGTTTTGTTGGCTTATCATTTCCTGTACAGTTAATTGTGATCCTATTGTAGAGGTTTCGCTTTCCCCATTAGTTCTACGCTTAACTTTTCGCTTAGGCTCCATCTCTATCGCCGTTTCTGGTTCCAGTTCTAATCCTGACTTTCTTTCCGCTTCCGACATTCGTTCTGGTTCTGGTTCCGGTTCTTGTTCCAGTTCCAATTTTATATCTTGAAAATACTTTCTCATGGCCTCATCTTTTTGACGCTTTTCCTCACGCCTCTTTTTCTTTTTTTCCAGCTCATCTTCCAGGACATTGTCCATCGTTGGTTCATCATGCCCTTCGGTTGTTTTTAATGCTTCGGTGTCTTCGCCTTCATGTACTGATACTGATGACTGATCATATCCGAAAATTGATTCGATTTTCTGATCTGGTTCTTCTGTGTTATCAATTGTCTTTTCGGGATCCGGTATTGGAGCGGTTTCCGTTACTTTTTCTTCCTCCATGTTTAAATCTTAAATGTTGTACTTAAGTTTGTTAGTTTTGTCTTTTGGTTTGTTTTGTAATATAGAATGTAATAAATGAGTTAAGGCAAGCTGCTTTGTTTGAAAACATTTCCAAATTCAATCATTACGTTTTTTATACTAGCTGATAAATGATTATATTCGCTTTACGTCATTTGCCGTAGGCATTTTTTCCTCTTTACGCCTTAACCTCTGACCTTTCTGTATGTGGGCAGTTTTCCAAGCAAAATTCTCACATTTCTTACAATAAAAGCTGACAGTCATGCATTGTTTTCGGTCAATTTTAGTCCTTGAACGTGCCACATGCCACAAAACTATGCAATAACATTTTTTGTCGTAGTTGTCACAAACTGGAACTGACGTCAAATGATGTCAACGTTAGGAAACTTGCCAAAAATGCAACGTTTAAATAACCCTTAGAGAAAAAACGTGTTCTAGCTTCCCTCCATGTCTTCCCTTTTCACGCTCAATCGAGCCTAATGCATCTCATTGTTGTACAGTGGTCTTTCATTAATGAGAACTGACTTAATTGTGTTTTTACAATTTAAGTAAAAAATCATTAGGCCTCACTGTATCAACTATAAGATTTTAAAGGCAGTCCGTGAAAATGAGGTATGGGTTAAAGGGGGTCGGGGGTGTTTCAGTGTTTCATTGTGCGCAGCCACGTCGCGGCGGGTTGTGGGGCAGGTTGCCCAAGCAACCCCTTTCGGTCTGTGACGACGACGACGACGACGTCGACACTCCATTAATTGAAGCCCCTGGATTACGGTAAATTGCATTGTCTCTCCATCTGAGCAAGGCGCTGCGGGGGATGCGAGGAGAAGGGGAGATTTTGTGCTGAAGCTGACGTGGCAGCGCATCAAATTGTGTACAAATCTTTATAATCCTTGATAATTTCGTTAATGGCTTTAATCACTTACTCACAGGCAGGCAGCAGTAAAGGATTAGAAGTTCGTGGAAATACCTCAGTTTAGTATTTAAAATTCAGTTTTCGGTATTTAATGCTGAGCACAGCACAAATGTTTTTGGCAGCCATTGCAAAAGTTCAATACGAAGCTCCTCCTATGAAGTATGCTTGTAAGGTCACACACATACAGATAAAACAGGTCGCATACATACATATATAGCCAACTGTTTACCTAACTGCACATATATAGCTATGTACTAGTCGTACACCCAATTAGGCAGCTACAATTGTTGCCTTTGTGAAACTCAACACACCGCTGCGACAGAAACTCAACACGAAAGTTCTCCACTGTGTGGGAGATGAGGTGGTGAAGTTTTAAAGCTCAGCCAGTTGGCGGCAGCTATAAAAGCGCAAACTTTGCGACTGGCGCCACACACAAACCACAAACACCAACAAGGGAGTAGACGACTACAAAATATACGGAGAAAGAGAGATAGAGAGTGATGATGGCACGTTGGAACGGGCTTACGTTCTGGCAGCAGCTTTGCCGACGGAACTCCTGGCGCAAAAGAAGAGGAGGTGCGAGCAGGCAACTTTTACCGTTCGCTTGGAGTGTTGAGTTTGCTTGCTATCGCAAATATCAAAGAATTTTCTAAAACTGGAATGGCATAAGCAACAATATATCAGGAAGACTATTATATATATAATTCTTCTGCTGTGCTTGCTAATTCTTTAATAAAACCAAAAATGAACCTAAAGAATATCATAGCAACATCATATCAACTCATATCGATCTAATAACAATTATAAGCTGATTATACATATTCATACATATAAGCAGTTAATCAACTAATGTGATTTTAATAACAATAAATGTCTAATTATTAAATTTATTACTATATATGAAATAAAAAGTACTTGAATTAAAACTATTAAAAGTGTTATCCATTAAAACAGGGAATTAGGGAAAAGCGAAATAGAAAACTTTTCCTTCATTAAGTTATAGAGCTGAAGAGCTTCTTAACTAACTTTGCTTTGTTACTTTATTTCTTTTCGATTTTTTTTTTTTCTTTGGAATACCTAGATGGATAAAATGTACCTTGTTCCAAGTACTACTTAAGCTGTTGAACAAGTAATAAAACCAGCAAAGTGTAAACAATCAAAGCTTATTGAACTACCTACAAGCTGGCAAATAACCTGGCCAACATCCGCCTACCACACCACACCACCCATCCCCTGCCCATCCCATCCCACCCCTAAGCAGCTAGATACATACAAAGAGTGGAGCGCTTAAAAGCAATCAAAAAACTTTAGCTGTACGCGTGCAGGCAACAAAAATTTGCATATGTCAACAGAAAAAAGCTGAAATCGTTGTGGAAAACAATTTATTTATTGCCACAGCGAGTAGAGAGAGGGGGAGAGGTCAAAAGAGATACATTTGCCTGATGAAAATGCGTAAATACAAGCAACAACAAAATTGAAATGTTAATTACATGCCTGAAATGCAGAAATATATGTATGAATATTCCCTGTATACATATTGCAAACAGTTTAAAATACAGTCGAGTCGAGCTGTTTAGACATTGGCTAAGCAAACAAGGCTCGGAGCAGAGCGAAACTGATTTGTTTGCCCAGCTCTCTTAATCAGACCAACAGTTCTGAGCACTTTTTATTGAACGAGCCTGTCAGCCAGGGGCGTCGCACCGAGAAGGGGGTTAAACTGCTGCCCTAACGCCGCGTTAAGGCAAACAAAACGTGGTCTTTATTAACAACTGGAGAGCAGCTTTCGGGTGTGGTATATAAGTCACAAGCCCCTCACCACCCCCTCCTTCTATGATGCTTTGCTCTTGATGTTGATGTTGATGAGGTGTGAATGAGAAAATGCCACCACAGCCACATTTTGTTTTATGCCACACACAAACACACACACAATGCTGCAGACACCACTCGAGGTTAATTGAATTTCTTTGGTGTCCTTGGCTGCCGTTTGCTGTGTCCTTTCTAGCTCTCCTTGTTCCTGGCACTAAATTGAAATCGTTTTTTTTCTGCTTCTGCTTCTCGTTTTTAAGCTGGTTAAACATAGTCATAAATGCAGTCATCATTTACCGCGTAATTAATTGAATCTGACTTTAATTGAAATGTTTTTAGCATGAGTAATTTAATTGTTTTTCAAAAACATGCTGTGAAACAGGCTTTTAACAAAGTTTTGGGGGTGTTAAATAACAAAATGGTTTTTTTTTTTTTTTTTTAAAGATGTTTGACAACAATCTAGTGAACAAACTATTTAGAATTATCAATCTTAACGTCATATTTCCTACAAAGATTTATCATTATTACACATATATTTTACACACAAAAAAAAAAGAAAGAAAGAAAGAAAAGCACAATCCTCCCTCAAATTGTCTTGCCAATTTTGGCGGCTTAGCGTTCAAGAAATTTGAATACGCCAACATTTTTTAGTGTCACGTTTTTCGTTGCGTTGCGCATTTTTGATTATTTTTTCTTTTTGGTAATTTAATACAACTTTTGAGGCAACAAAAAAATTCAATTAAATGTAATCGCATCTATTTGCTGATTGTGAGAAGAAAAAAACTGAAGGAAAATTGAATAAATAGCTAAATAAACACGCACTTTTGAAAATAAATGCTAATTTCTTTTTTGCTCTCTTGTTTCAATTGGCACTTCAAGGAAATAATACAAAAATTCGATTTTTTTCTTGAAAAGTATTCCTTGTATAGCCCTTAAATGTGCGGTCACGTGCCACGAAAATCCTTTTAATGTGTCGCACAAGTTTGAAATTCGATGAAAACCAAAAATTATTATTGGCTGAAATATTCTTATTTATACTTAGGGTGTCTGAGTGGATTATGGATGGTTTAATTTTTTGTTTGAATAAATTTTATGTGCATTTTATATGTTGAAAAAATCTCTCATCTACTTCGTTGCCAAATTAAAGCAAGACAAGGAAGAGAAAGACAAAATGTGAGAGGCTGCCTCATGAATTATGCGGCGCTAACAAGCCGCAAGTTGTCATAAAAATCGCAATCTGAACGGCAATTACCTGTTGATGGGCACACGCTAGTTTAACCCTCAATTACGAAGCAATGCCCGAAACTCTCAGGTCTCTGGGGTGAAATCGAGACGACCACAAGCGAGTGTGTGTGTGTGTGTGTGTGTGAGGTGTTAGGGTGTGTGCCCCCAAAGGACGCATAAAAATTTGATTAAGTGAGAGGCTTTCTTTAACTTCTCTGAGTTTGGTGGGCGAGCAAATTAAAAAACACTTGCACGTTGAATCAATTTGCAAATTTTATAAATCTTCATTTGCACCTGAGACGTGAGCTGAGTTCCTGGCGCGCATCCTGCGAGCAGCCACAGGTGGTCGATGCTTCGTTCTGTGGCTTAAGGACTAAGCCTCAGCACAAAACGTGACTGTTGCAGCCTGGCAAGGATTTGTATATATTTTTATTTGTATTATTTGCATGGCGCTCGTTTCAATTAACTAAAATGTGCTTAAATTGTGTCCAGTGTCCAGTGTCCAGTTCACGCCATTTGGTTGATTGTTTTTATGCTTGGAGTTCATTGTCCATTTTGGGTTTCATTTTTAATTTCTCTAATGCCTTTTGTTGATCCTTTGCCTTTGAGTGCACTCGAGACCTTTGGCGTAAGGACATTCTGTCTAAAGTGTAGTAGCTTTTAAGAAAATTATACAATTGCATTATGACGCCGCATTGACCAGCCAAGTACCTCACAATCACAATATAAATTGATGCGCATTGTCCTTGCCTGCCCGTTTTACAAAGTTTAAATTTCATCCATATATCAAACGCATCAAATGGGGGGGAAAGCGACGCCCACTGTGCCTCCCACTGCAGAAAAAGCGCAATCCAGTGAGAATGGGTTTGTGAGAGTTGTGTATTACAAATCGCTCGACGGGGCGGCCAAAAAAGTAAGGGACGACTAGGACGTAGGAGGACGATTCTCAAGCGGTGGGTGGCATAATTTATGGCACTCGTTTCACATCGAGCTGTGCGCTTCGCTGCGGTTATTAAAATGCTCAATGCTCTTACTCAAACCCAAACAGACAGACTCCAACTCCAACTCCAGCTCCGATTGAGACTTCAGTTTTTCCCCATTTGCTGTTAGACAACACACAAAAAGTGTAGCATACTTGCCGGCGCCGCGTAATGGCAACTCAAGTAGCGACAAGCAGCACTCACGCACAGTGGTACAGAAGCGATACGGAAGTGCTTAATATAACGCTATTGCTATTTCTTAAATTTAGTTTTTTAAAGCCCTTTCGTCCCACTGTGCTGTGCTCTCAGCTTTCTGCCTTGCCTCTGATAATCAATAAAATGTTTTGGCATTTACTTTCATTGTTTGCTGCTGCAACGCCCATCGAGCCACGCCCACAGCCCACGCTGAAGAGCTATTTGCATATTGGAGAGTCGCATTTTAGAGTGCAAAGGCAAAGGCAGATTGCAGGCTTTATGTCCGTATCGTGCTCAAGTCCTTTTGCACCGGGCGTGCCTGGTGAATTGTTTCTACTGTCGACGTTCATTTGGGTTGATGGCTGCTGCCGAGAGGACAACAACATGAAAGTCGCTTAATCTACTTAAATGTCTTTGAATTTGAGTCGTATCTAGTCTGTGTGTGCTCCCCTCATTGCAAAGCGTCTTGAGGAATGGAAATTTGCTTGCCTAAGCACATTTTGTCCTGTCCTGGCGTTATTAACATGGATTTATGGCATATCCTTGCGCTGACTTAAAGCCGCTATTAGCGTCCAAAGTTGTAAACAAGTTGTCGCCACACACACACACAGACACACAGACACATACACACATTCATTGACAATCGAGTTCAGCTGCGTAACGCAACAAGCAACAAAGCAGAAAAACGCAAATTTTCTATTTACTGCAAGGCAAAAGGTAGCATCAGATAATTTCAATTAAAAATGCCTTTTCAATAGTCGTTGTTGGCAACCCTGGCGGAAGCATTCAGCCTCATTGATGTCCTTGTTGCCGTATCAGCAGTTTTAAATCAGTTGCAAAGTGTGGGAGGGAGGGGAGGGAGTTGAGGCTGTCGCTTAATTGAGTTTCGCTTTGACGGCAACAAACCGCATAAAAGGCGACTTTTAAGTCTTCACATACTCTGCAATTAAAGGCAAAAATGTCCTCGCCACGCTTCAAAGCCAGAGAAATTTAATACACTTTTAATGAGCACAAGTTCTGAAAACACAAAAGAGCAGAGAAAACAACTTCTGTGGTTTCTTCTAAACACACAGAACTGCTGACCAAAGCTTTAAAAGATTTATCAACAAATAGAGTCAGTGCTTTAGAAATTTAAGATTTCTCGGTAAACTTAGGTTGCTTTTACTTTTGTTCTGTTTAATATCCTAATTAAGTATTTTCTAAACGTTACCTAGTGTTTAAGAATCACATTTCTTGCATTCATATTTATATATCCAATTCACATTCACTTCATTGACTCTTCCCATTCTCTTTTTTTTTGGCTTTTTTGCAACCCTATATTGCACAGATTTAAAATTTGCTATGGGCAGTTTAGGGGTATAAATATACACACAATCATACATATATCATAAAGTTATCAACTTGACGAGCTTGTCGTCGTCGTTGTTGTTGTTGTTGTTGTTGCTGTTGATGACGCTGCAAACAAATTTTTGCCAGTTAACAAAGGACTCTTGTCGCTTCTGTTGGCTTTTTGTTGACGTCGTCCTTAACGTTCGCCACGCTCTTTTCAGAGTCTGAGCCGCCAGTCATTTTGTCTGCCTGTCTGTCTGTCTGTCTGTCATCGCCTTATTCAGGCTCATGATGCTTGATGGCAGTATAATTGATGCACTCGAGCGTAAGTGATTAGATTCATTATGAGGCCGAACGGGCGACGCCAATGGCAACAACAACATCAGGACAGGGTGATCAGGTGTCCGGCGGACACAATTTAAAATGTTTAAAAAATTGGTAAAATCAAGAGAACACTTTTTAATACACTTTTCCAATGCTGGGCTGCCAAATGATGTGTGACAGCATTTTTATTGCCCAAGTCCAGCAAAGCAAAGCCAAACAGCAACAGGAGCAGGAGCAGGAGGGAGGTAGATGTAGGCGGGGAGTAGGGGTAAAAGCCAACGTACGCCAACATTAATCAAGACATGCTACACAACTGAGATATACACAAAGTATTTATGCATTTTGAGGGTAAATGTAAAAAATACGGCAGCAAGCACAAAAAACTCATAAAGGGCCGACACACGCCGGGGCGCAAAAGCATCGCTTCCGGTGTGTCGCCCCATATTGTGCGGGAGCGTGGAGGGTGGTGGTGGTAGAGTAGAACGTGTGTGCATTCTAGCTTAAAATAAAGTTGCAGCTTTGCAAGGCAACAGCCTTTTGTTGTTGGCACTTTGGCTTTTGTGTCGTTATTCATTGTGTTCACGTTTTGCAAGAAATATGAATGGAATGTGTTTATGAAATGTGCTTAATGGATGCCTAGCGATGAGGTTGCCACTATCCCACACAAATGCTGGGCATATGCTAATTAAACAAGCGTAAGATATATGTGTGAAGAAAGAAACTTACATTTCGTTTATAAGGTGCGGGGAGACACTTTTGTTTGGTTTATTTAATGAAATTTCACATTTATCGACTTTTCACCATCGATCACATTTAATTAGCGATCTCTTCTACTATCGCACAGTTCATTTATATCGCATGAGTTAAAACATCGAAGCCAAAGTATCGAAAGCAATAAGTATCGAACTAGCAAATTGAGTTACAATCAGAACTAGTAGCTCACAAAAAGGAATTCCTGCATCATATATGAAAACAGAGCTTACAGCTTCTGCTGGTAGCACATAAAAAAAAGTTGAATTGAAAGCATAAGACAAACCTACTCTTATCCTCTAGTCTCAAAACTAATAACAGGCAAAACAACTTCAATCCTACTTCCCTCCACCCACGCTCCTTCCACTTTACGTGCCACAGTCTCATATCTGTGGCGCTTCCAGCTATTTGCACACAAACAAAAATAAATATTAAATCTCTTGGCTGACGAAAGCGAAATCGAAATCGTTTTGTGCCACCGAGTGAAAGATACCCACACACACACACACACCCCCTTCCCCTCTAAGGAAAACATACACCCCAAAGCAGGCAGGTTTCGGTTTACGGTGGCACGCGCTTATCAACTCGAAGGCAGAGCAAAGCGTTTAGTTTTGTGATTGAGTGGGTGGACGTGTGGATTGACAGCATGAGTCTGCTAAAATCAACAAGCAGTCCATGTCCATGTCCATGTCCATGTCCAACTTCAATCCGGCTGACCATCCTGAAAAACTTTGCTGGCTTGCCAAATTTTTATGGCAGTTGAGACAAAACTTTAAAGCCGCTTACATAGCTGGTAATTAAAACCGAAAGCCTTTTTCCGGCTGCTGTAATCAGTAATCCATAAGCAGATATCAACTACCCTTCCAGTAAATCAAGCAACGAAAAGCCATACATCATCACCACGGGGAATCCCAACAAAGATGACAACGCAGCGCGGCAAAAAGTTATTTTGTAATTAGTGCACAACACCAACAAAAAGTCACAGCAGCAACAAGAATGAAATTGTAGCCGACTTTTGGGCGCCGCCGTTGCACTAATTACCGCTGACGTGCGCTTCTTTCCAATCCCCCCCGATCTTTCTGCTGTCGCGCCTGTCAACTCAAGTTTGACACTTTTTTCGCACAATTTATGAGGCTTGGGATAGCAGCAGCCACGCCTACTTATTGGTGGCACAGTGGTTGTTACGGTGAATGAAGCTTAATGGTTAAACCAGTTTCCGCAATGCCTGCTACACTCAGAAAAAAACGAAGTACAAATAAGCATATTCAAGGTAAATTCAACTAATTTCGGGTATGATTCTGTGATTTTAACCTTCAATATCTCTGGTATTTCTCAACCGATTTCGCTACAATTTTACAGATTTGTATTATTTTGTATCAAGTTTCTTGTACTTGTAGGACTTAGATGAGCTTATGTGCAAAATCTGAAGTCTCTAGCTCCTATAGTCTCTGACATCAGACGGACATACGGACGGACGGACAGGCAGACAGATAGACAGACAGACGGACATGGCTACATCGACTTGGCTGTTGATGCTGATCATACTTGTTACATGCTTTTGCACAAAACTATTTTTCCCTTTTTACCAATTTTATGGGTATAAAAACAATTAAAAAAATGTTTGATTCTAATAAAAGTGAATAACAGTGCATGAAACGAGTGTTGCTAAATGAAGTGCACTGCTCTCCTCCTCGATTCTCAAAAGTTCAAGTAAGCTCGGCTGATTTTGGTGAAATTTAGTGACGTGTTTACAAAATTCGCAAGTGTGAGTTTAAGTATAAGTAAATGTTTTAGCATGCGTGTGTTATTGTTAATAAATATAAATTATTTATTCAACACCCACACATATATTTGTGTCTTATGTGTGAATGAAATATAAATATTTGTCTCATAATTCTCTTTGTTATACTCAAATGTACAAGGGGTAAGTGAAAATATTATTATTATTTTGAATATAAAAACAACACTTGTTTCTTGCACTGTTATGAACTTTCAGGACCTTTTTTTTAACACCTAAATAAGCTGTTTATGCCCACTGTACCCCTTGCTAGAGTGACACTTGAGCCGCAGCCGGGTTTGCCACTTAGTTTAGAGTTTTATGAGCGCAATTCGATTATTCTTCATTTATGTCAATCAACGT
Source organism: Scaptomyza hsui (assembly GCA_018152825.1). NCBI lineage: Eukaryota > Metazoa > Arthropoda > Insecta > Diptera > Drosophilidae > Scaptomyza > Scaptomyza hsui. The sequence continues at coordinate 2,539,644 of JAECXO010000280.1, forward strand.
GATTTCTGTTGGCTGCTTTTAGGCGCATCCTTAATCGCCGTGTTTAAATAGTAAAAGCGGAACACACACACACACACAAAGTGCCGAAAAATGTTTGGAAATTTAATATCTGAGCATCGTTGTTGTTGTTGTTGACGCCACATTGTCTCTGAAGTTGTTGGTTGTCTGCCCGACTGTCTGGCCGTCTCTCTTACTTCTTCCTGGTCATGTATCCTTTTTGCCAATGTGGTGGAGAAAAAAAAAACTGGTGAAAATCCTTAGCGGCTATGACTGCCGTTTTGTTGATTTTCATTTCATTTCCCCCCCTGATTGCTGTTGTTGTTGTTTATTTCGCCTTTGCTGTTTACATCCGCAACTTTATTATAGCTTTTGGCTGAGTTGCAACTGTTTGACTGTTTACTCTATGCTTATGAGGGTTTTCGCCAATGCCTCGTATTAGCAACGTAGCCAGGGGTAGAGGGTGGAGTGAGGGGCGAGCTGCTTTGTTACTTGGAAGTGAGATGAGAACTCTTAGAGCCATAGATTGTTATGGATTATGAATTGCTTGCTTGGGCTTGGGAATCTCGGCAGTTGCTAGAGGTTTGCTTAGATTATTGGATATTTTTAAGTGGTACTTAAAGAAACTATAGAGTTTCTATATAGAAAACGATAAAAATGTTTTGTAAATGCCTTAAATCAGAAATGAATGTTTTAAGTTGCTTGCAGTTTTACAAAATTCCATAAAAGCAGATAAAATAATGAGAATTTCCCTAATTTGCCATGATTAATTATGTTTTTAAATCACAAATGCAATTTAATTTGCTTATTACCTTCAAAGTTATTTGCAGTAATTCAAAAAGTCAGCAATTAATTATGCCAAAGTGAAATATTTGCCCACGTCGGATGGCAATATTTCTAAAGGCTGATTAAACGCAGGCATCTCATTGATTTTTAATGAAAATCGAGCTTGCCATTCTTCGATGGACAATCAATAATGAATAAGAATGATTTCTGGCCAATCGCACAATAAATTGTGCAACATAAATCGTAAACAAAAACTGAACTCAACGTGGGAGAGATAGAAAAGCGATTGAGATTGAGAGAGCAAACAAATGAAAATATTCAAAATGGCTGACATTTTGCGTATATATGTATGCATGTATAATAACCATATAAACACGCTTGTATTTGTCGTCTATATGGCAACGTCAAGCGAAACAATGCAGCTATGTTCTGGGCAACATGTTAATAGCATTTCATGCACCACTGAGATTCACATTGTTCGCATGCCAGGCAACAAAGTATATAGATATACTATATGTATGTATATGGCCAAGAGAGGATATGGAGGTGAATGCTGATTGGTGCATGCCAGCCAGGTGGCTAACCTCCCACTCCTGCCAGCAAGAATGTTGCTACTGTTGCCAAAACAACCCTCGACCAACGAAATTCCTGCACATACTTCAAGGCTGAGCGTGCGCAGTATCCACCACACAAGCTTTTCACCACACCTAACGGTATCTCGCTTGCGCTGCGTGTGTGTGAGTGAGTTGGCTGCTTGCGATTATGTTGTTGTTGTTGCTGGTATTGGTGAGCATAATCTGGACCAGGGCATCTTGCGTGGCTGGCCAGACAAGAAGGGCAAATGCTGTTGGCGTTAGTTTCACTTCGTGCGTTGTCCTGCTGAGGCCAAAGCAAGCGCCGCAGCGTTAGTGCCAGTGAGTGTGGCCAGCTTAAAGCAACTATAGCTATAACCATATATATATAGTATATAGCACTATATCACTGTTAAATAATACTACTGAAAATTGCTCTCGAAATTGTGTTAAAAAACGTTTGAAAACTGTGAAACTGTTGGGCGTAAAACTCGGTTGGAAAAACCACGCGTTTCGTTCTTCCAGTTCCAATTGTCGAAAATTTCCAGTGTATATACCACAGCACAGCCCCATCCCCCACCCCTTACTATATATACATACGTATATAGGTAGATAGTTTCCAGCCACAGTAGCTGAGATAGCTGCTTATATACCATATCAAACATTCATTCTATCGCACTCTGGCAACGCCAGCAGACTTCATGGCATTGTCTGATCCTCACTGAGGTCCTCGGCCGACCTAACTGCCGCACAGTCTTCAGACAGAGTTGAACGCGGATCATTCCAACATCGTCCTGCTCATCGTCGTTGTCCTGTGCGAGGATTCCCGCCGGGGTCGTCGTCAACTCTGTCTGAATGTTGTCGCGCCGGGCTTACAAAATGCCATACTCTTAAGTTTTATAATTAATTAAATTTATTTATTTTTGTACATTTTTTTCGGGGCGTGTGTTGCTTAGAAAACGTGAGCAATTTTGTAGCTCTACCTAACCTTAAAATAGTGCACAAAAAAATTCCCATTCTACTGCTTACATAACCTTCAATAATGTGTTTTAAAAATTCCAACGGCTTGTTCTTTTTGCAGCGTTACGTGTTATGTGTCAAGAAATTTGAGCTACATCTATCTATCTACATATATCTATAATCTGTGTACCTTATTTGTGATATTATAACCAAAAAAAGAAAAGTTATTTTAAAATATTAGAATTTTGTTGCATAATATTTAATTAACGAATAACTAAATAATTTATTAATAAAACACCACCATAAAACGAGCCTAATATTAACGTTAACTAGTTTTGGGAATACGTTGCGCGATTACATAATCGAAAACAACGCCAGAATGGATTACGCAATACTTGTGAACAACGTAAGTACGAGAAGAGAGAACAACCAAAGGTCAAATGAAGAATTTTTATGATTGACAGTAAATAGCTATTGATTTTTTCTATATTTTGTTTGAAAGAAATTCTAGGCTAAAAACTACTAAAATACTAATGAATAGTTAAAAAATATAAAAGTTAACTTAAAAATTCGAATAATTTTTTTTCCATTTCTAATCATTTTATAAAATAAAAATTGAATAAATAGCTATGAGTTAAGGTTTTTTGTACGAATTCAATCCCAACTTCTCGAGTTAATTTTTATTTCAAAACTTAAATTAAAATGTACTACTTAAAGGTTTTTCAAACACATCTCTAAATTTTAAAAAAAACCATACCATCAAAAAAATATATTTCTCAACCTGAAGCAAATAATACGCTATTGAAAAGCATTCCCACCCCTTACAAACCCAATCTCAGTTCTCCATTCGTTTTGGCTATTAACTGCCAGGCAAATTTATGAACATAAGCCGCTTAACAAACGTCCTGGCAACATTTGTCGACAGTTTTGTTGCAAATTATGATATTTTGTAGGATTTTGCTTATCAGCAGCAAAACACACACACACACAGAAATACATTAATAATGTCGCATCTCTTTTTGGCAGGCACTGTGAGAGCAACATGCAACACCTTTCGGCCACTGCAACATCGAATTACAACAACAAACATTGAATGGCGTCCAACTGATACTTTTGCCCACTGAAAATCACAGCCAGAACGAACCAACCAAAATTGAGTTATCAAAATTTGTTTTGCTGCCTGCTTGCTGCAAATTAGCCGCCTGTGGATTCGACACGCCCATCATAAAAGTACAGCGGTAAGCCGCCGTGAAGTTGGCAACAAAATATTTATGCGCACAAGCGATAACAACAACAACAACAACGAGTAAGAGCAGCGAGTGAATAAAAAAAACAACAGCATCATCATGAAGGGCTTGACGGCGTTTAAGGAGAAGGCGACGGGCGTTTTTGGCGGGTGAGTACAAAACAATCACACTGTGCAACACAATTTGGGAGACAATATAAATTTTAAAATACTTGCCCGATTCTTTAGCAGTACAATTATTTTCTAGTCTGCTTTTTTTTCTGAACTCATAAATAACATTCTTTAATCTTCAATTTGTTGCACAGTGTTCTAAACTGCTGAGTGTGCATTATGCCGAGACTGAAATATGAATGCAATCAAATGATTCTCCAACAAAACAGAACAAAATTTAATTTAACGCAACGTTGATCAGCTGAAACTCACACCACTGTGCAGCCAGAGTTGCCAATACGCGTGGTTGGTTGAACTTGACCATGCACAGGATAATAGGGGAAGAGGCAGCAAAAGAGATGGGGAGTCGAAAGAGCTTTAGAGGCGTCGCGAAAGTTGAGGCACGTGTCGCCTTGTCTCGCGTTCTGACGCGTCGTTCAAGTTTGTTAAATTATTGGCATGCTTAACAAGTCATTAAAGTCGCCCAGTTTCAGTCAGTCAGTTCCGTCAGTCTGTACGTCTGTCCGACAGTTATGGCATGCCGAGACGTTTACAGGATGCGTTGCACCGATGGCTCTGGAATGCTGTGCACGTTGTGGCACGTGCTTCAAACTGGGAAGCCTCGGCAACAGATCCTTCTTCACACACACAACAAAGGAGTCATATTGGGCTGAATTTGTGGTATGCAATTTTATGAGCACGTCACACAGAAAGAGATAGATAGAGTAGAGCAAGAAGAACTCTTACTCTTGTACAACTGATTTCTCAGGGACCTTGGGGGCGTAAATTAGAAATTGGAACAATAGGTAAACGATTTCGTTGCCATTAAGGAATGCCACTGTGTATGTGGGTGTTGCATACCTACAGGCGTTCGAGCTTCTTGAGAATTGAAAAGGCTGCACGCAAATGAAATTGATTTTTACGAGCTCCGCTGCCAGGACAACCACAACAAGGATCTGTAGCTGATGGCCCCAAGTGCCACTTGAAACACGCGCGCACTTTCCACGCGAAGATGTTATATTGAAATGCGTGCAAACTCCACTCACAATTGTTGAATGAAAATGAAATTAGAATTGTCAGCTGTGAAGCAGTCGTTTCTGGTTTGAACAACTTTGCCAAGTTAAACACTTGCCCCCATTTCTAACCGCTTTCATTGTGGCCAAGTTAAAGCCCAGACTGAATTGGCAACTGGAAAAACTCTCGCGTCTCGCAAGACAGCGGCGCCAGTTAGCTATAATCTATGTGGCGCCAAAAAGTCTGCAACATTTTTACTGACAATCAAATGCGCCAAACAAGTGGCTGGAAAAAAAAAACTTGCGCAATAGTTTGCCAAAAAAAATACATAGAGATATAAAGTTAAGAACATGAATTTTAACATACCCTAGGCATATTTTATGTTAACGAAACTAAATTCAAGTATGTCCATAAACATACAATGAATTATTGGCTAGCAGTTATAATCAAAAATAACGAACATTTTTGAGCATAAAATAAGATATTCAGTCCATTAAGGCGCATCCATTTCTGGCTCATTTTTTTCAATGCCATTGACAAACATTGTGACAAAGCTGGGATGCTCAAATAGCAACCATAAATAGCGCATAAAATTGGCGTCAGACAAGACGGCATTAAAGTCGGTCAAGGAACAAGGAAGACTTTTGCGTGACCAGACGAGGGTAGCTTTGGCGGCAGACATTTGAGTTATGTGACAAACGGCGACGAAGACTCTTTTTTGTTGTTATACAGTAGTTGTGGTAGTTGTTGTATTAGTGTGTCTTGTTTGCTGGTGGCTGCTTATTAGTTTGTATTGCGAAGCGTTTGTCTGGATATTTATGAAGAGAAATGAATGAAAGAAGCGAAGAAAAAAAGTTGTTAATGCAGCCTTTTGAGCTGAGGTTATCAATGTTGATGTGTCACTTAGCCAGGGTTAAGATGTTGTCCCCAAACCATATCGCATTACATTAAGCAACACAAATACACTCACACTGTCATCAATCAGTTTGCTTTGTCAGCTAAACGTTGACTTTAAGCCACAATCAGATTAAGAAATCGACAGAGAGAAATCAAATTGAAAGACATTTAAAATATCGCTACCTGAAGAATGCTGAATGCTTTAAATGTTCGCCCTCTGAGAGGCTATCAGCACTTAATAAAATTGAATTCAATTTCAATTGGATGACTCGGTTTTCCAAACCAACCCAACCACCCTGCAATCCACAAGGCCACAAATGCCTCTGGGAATACAAGAAGCCGGCGCTTAAAATGAGGGGGAATTTTGTGAGTGTGTTTGCTGCTTTAACAAGCTGAAAATATTTGTGACCACATTGCCAAACTTACCTGTTGCCCACTGTCAACTAATTGGCTTGAGTTATGTCCTTGCTTTCGTTTGCAGCATCAAGCCGAATATGGAGAAATTTGAGATAGCGCAGACTTATCATGGCGGACATGGTGGCTACGAGGAGATGGAGGGCGCCGAGCGGGAGGGACGAGGCCCTGGCGGTGGACATGCCTATGACGACGATGACGATCGACCCGATTCCCCCGCCTCCTTCGAAGAGATTGAACGTCCGCCTCTGCGCAAGATCGATAAGTACTGCAAGGCCGAGTGTCCTTGTATGCCGGCACGTTACACCATCGCCACAATGGCCTGCGTGGGATTCATGATTGCATTTGGCATGCGTTGCAACATGTCAGCTGCCAAGCTCAAGGGCGAGCACAATGGGGTAAGTCAAAAATCTGTGGGAGAAAATTGAAAAAAAGAGGTTAGAATTACTTAAATTAAGAAACTTGTGTTGATTCTTGATTCTTCACATTAAACAAACATTAAAAAAAAAGAAGAAAGAATATTGTCTAAATATTTTGAAGATTATAAAAACTTATAAATCTTACAAATAAATAAAATACCAAATAAAATATCTTATCCTACCATTTAAAGAACCTTCAAATTTAAATGGGAATTTTTGAAAGGGATATTAAATTTGCCTCATTTGATTTCAAAGCTGTTGTGAATTTAAGCGTGGGTGTGAGTGTGTGTTTATATGTGTGTGTGTGTGGGTGTTCGTGTGCGTGTTCACATCACTCAAAAGTCACACACATCACAAATAAACAGGAACAGAAATTTTTGCTTGTTAATAAAGCCCCGCGGCATAAATTTTAATGATTTGCAACTTTTGCTCTGTTCTCATTCCTGTTTTTATTCTCTTCCTTCTTTAGACTGTCTTCATGAACTGGACGGTGGCAGTGGAAAGCCATGTGGACTCATCCTTCTTCTGGGGCTATCTGATTACACAAATACCCGGCGGTTTTATTGCATCCAAGTTTCCGGCGAACAAAATCTTTGGCCTGTCGATTGTGAGCTCCGCTTCGTTGCATCTGTTTGTGCCGTTTGCCATGACACTGATGCATGGACATGTTGTGATTTGTGTGCGCGTGCTGCAAGGACTCTTTGAGGCAAGTAGTACATACATATCCAAATCGAATTCGATTTCGTCAGATCAAAGCTAAGGATTACGCATGCTTTTTGGGTGGACTGGGTGAAGGGGAAGCTGCTGAAGAGAGGGTGCGAGGGTAGTGAAAGGATTTTGCTTTATTATAAAGCAAACATGTGAAATGAAAACATGTCATAAGCTGGAAAGGCTGTGATGGGGGAGTGTAGAGGAAAGTGTATGTAACCAAAAGATACCCAGTTGGAAAAAAATGTTATTTTTTGTTACTAGAAGATAACTATGCACACATATACTCACCACTTTCTCAAACTTTACTGCAGGGTATTCATAACAAAAGCATTTATTTTAATGCGATTTCTTTTGTGTGTGTTTTTGGCAATCTTTTCTAAGCATCCACTTCTCTTCCCATCTCTCTTCCATCTCTACAGGGCGTAACATATCCGGCTTGCCATGGCATTTGGCGCTTCTGGGCGCCACCCATGGAGCGTTCCCGTTTAGCCACGTTAGCCTTCTCCGGTTCGTATGCTGGCGTTGTTGTTGGCCTGCCATTGTCTGGACTGCTGGCCGATACTGTGGGCTATCAGGCGCCATTTTATGCGTACGGCGCATTTGGCATCATCTGGTATATGTTCTGGATCTGGCTGTGTTTTGAGAATCCGCGCAAACATCCCGCAATTAGCATACCGGAGCTGAAGTACATTGAGAAATCGCTGGGGAGTCATCGCATCCGACGATGCCATCGTTCAAGACGACACCCTGGCGCCAAATGTTACGCTCCATGCCCGTTTATGCTATAATCGTGGCGAACTTTTGTCGTTCCTGGAACTTTTATCTGCTGGTGCTCTTTCAGTCTTCCTTTCTCAAGCACAAGTTTGGCTTCAAGGTCGAGGAGGCCGGCTTTGTGGGCTCGTTGCCACATTTGATAATGACCACGATTGTGCCATTTGGCGGCATGCTGGCGGATCATCTGCGCAAGAATGGCATCCTGTCCACAACCAATGTGCGTAAACTCTTCAACTGCGGCGGCTTCGGCATGGAGGGATTGTTCTTTCTCTTCGTGGCGCATTCCTCAACGGCGGTATGTAGTATTTATACTTTTATTTTCACTTGCCAATTAGTTTTGGCTTCGATATCAAATTTATCGACCTCCCACCTCTGATCGTGTTTGTTCATCGATCACTTATACTATCGCATAACTAAAACATCGCAACTTACTGAAGTATCGTTAACGATAAATATCAGCACTAACAAATTCATTCACAATAAGAAATAGCTGATACAAAAAGGCTTTTACAATGTATGAACCCTTTTTTTTTTTACCTTACAGATGGGCGCCATGTTTGCCTTGACTTGTGGAGTTGCCTTCAGTGGCTTTGCCATCTCTGGCTATAATGTTAATCATTTAGATATAGCGCCTAGATATGCGAGTATATTGATGGGTCTCTCCAATGGCATTGGCACCCTTGCTGGCATCATTGTGCCCTATGCCCTAGACGGACTTATCCAGGCTAATGTAAGTGTAGCTAAGACAACGTTATTAGTTTGATATTTGAAAGTTGGTTTTGCTTTTAGCCTACTGGCTGCTGGACTACGGTATTCACCTTGGCCGCTTGTGTTCATTTGGTTGGTTGCACTTTCTATGGAATCTTTGCCTCTGGCGAGCTGCAGCCCTGGGCCGAACCGCCGCCGGAGGAGCAGAAGGTATGGGCACCGCCTATGGGCGCCATAACCAACACTGATCCCAGCCAGGCGGGCTTAATGGGCACATACATGAAGGAGACAGCATTTGTAAGTTACCCCAGAAATATAGCTTAAAGGGGTGAGAATACATATAGGTATTAATGCCTCCGGTACTTTCCTTTTTTAGGGCGCTCCTGAGTACACTGAGCAGAGTCAAATGCAACAATCGAATGCCATTAGCTACGGCGCCACGGGACACGTGCCAAATAATCCATTCGCTGTGGCAGCGGCAAGTGCACCCATTGCCGAGGAGCCCGCCTCGCTGCCGTATGGTGACAATGCGGCTGGTTATGGCTATGACTACACGCAAGGACAATTGCAGACGGCGCCGCCAGCAACAAATCCCTACGAGCAGCAGTCGTATCAGCAGCAGTAAACAACCGAACGCCTCAAACACTGATTAACTGATATATAAACGTAGCTTTTAGTTGTAGCCAAATTGTTTTTTTGCCGTTTATTGTTTGTTCCTGATGGGGTTGATTTGTATATAAGATCTATGCATACATATAAAAGTGAAAGACCATTAACTTCAGGCCGAGTCTAACGAATTTTTATTAGAACAACAACAACAACAGCTAACATTCACGACATTAGACGACAACACTAATACACTAACACAATGAAACTATGTACCTAACAGAGCAACAACATATTAAATACATTATGATACTATATCGTGAAACTTAGCGCCAAACAAATACAAACTCAAAACACACAACAAATCTATAGCCTACTTTTAAGCGTTGCTTACGCGAAACTTCTATTTACAAGCTCCAGCAAGACTCAAAACTATAAAAATCATACGAAGTTTAGCAAAAAAAAAAAAAATGGAAATTATTGAACAAATAATATTTGACATTTGTGTATATCATTAACAAACAGACATAATCCAGGCACTCAGTACGTCTCAAAACCGTTATGAAATATTATTATAAATAATAACAGAACTATACTATATAAATACATATTATATATATAAATACATATATAGCAAAAATTGTTGTTAACTATGCAAGTAGCATGATGTGAAAACTGCAAGTTTTATTACCGTTGATGATATTCTTCTGTGTATGATAAACACCCGGCTCTAAATGTCATTTATTTCTAAGCATTAGTACATTTTAATCAAAGCACATCCAAAACAAAAATCTCTTAATAATAAGCAATTGTTGATGTTCGGCACGAATGATAAACATTAAACATTCCTTATATTCAAATATAAATATTAATCGTACATATACTTATGCAGTTTAGTTTGTTATGTTCAACTTTTATATATGTATATTGTGCTTTGGTTTAGCAAGACTTGATCAGGGCATAGTATAGAATATCTGAATATTTACTAGACTTATAAGTAGCTTTACCTTTAGACGCCAATAACCTTAAAATTGGTCTTCATGGGATCTTTTTTATAATCTAAATGTTTTTTACTCACAAACTAAATAATCAATTTATTGGAGAGTTATGCGGGTTGGACACAAATATTAAGAAAATTGGCAGCACTTCTCTATTTTGCTTCTATCTTTCAATAATTTATGATATATTGATTTTCTATCATATGATTTGCTTTTAAGTATTTCTTTTCCTTATTTATTTTATTGTCATTGCACTCTCTTCTCTGCCTATGCACCATATTAATTTTTAAGGTCTAAAATATTTTTTAAAAGTTGATTAATTTTAGTCACTAAAGTTGAAGGTCTGCAAAATTCTTCAATAAAAATTGCACAAATATTTATCACACGTCTCACCCTAATTAAAAATATATATAAGATGCACATTGAAATTATGTTTTTATTGTACATAAAACGCACAAGTTAATATATTTATTTACGTTTTTTATTTTGTGTTAAATTAAGTTTACTTAATTTTTGTTTTTAAATTATGTACCTTACATTTTTTAGTTGCACACAATTTATTTTCTTTATTGCACTTTCAAACTATTTTATTTTATTTTTCGTTCACTCTTGTAGAATTGTTTTAAAGTTGAAAAATTATATAGACGTACTTACTTTGATCGACAACTGTAGAACTTATATAACTCAAAAAATATTTAATGTATTGTATATTAAAAAAAAATAATACTTGTAAGAGTACAGAAATGTAACAAATTATTCACAATTAAATCACTATGTATTAAAAAAATGTGAAAATTTTCTAACTAAAAGAGTCAATTCTTATACCGTAATTTGTACAGAGCAGCGAATATAAAATAAACATAACTTTAATTACTATCTAGAACGTAAACTAAATCACGTATAAATTTTAAATGTTATTGCATAATATATTTATATTGTTTTGTCAGTTGAGCTTAATTTTAGCTAATGACTTATACTCGTATATATATATATAGTATACTAACTAATCAAATACCAATTTGTGTTTGCTCAATATCCATTTATTGGAGACAGCAAGAAAACTGCTTGTGCCAGCGACAATACCTAGTTAAATAAGCTTTGTTAATATAAACAAAAAAAAAAAAATGATATGATTTAAATATTTGGAATTTGCAAAGATGTTTAGTTTGTTTTAGAAATTTGCAGCAGAACTATAACATTTGTGGCCATTGGGGCGTATGTGTAATACTAGAATTATTCAAGTTAAAATCAAGGGTGTAAATAAGTAAAGAATAGTATATATATAAAAGGAGAAAAGCTCACAACTATGTAGTTATTATTAGGTGTGTTCTTAAAACCAATAACGAAGTTTTTGACAGGAGAGATGAACATTAACGAGGCTCTCAATTGTCATTAACTTATATGAATTTATATAATTATTTTCTTTGTGTTTTCATTTTGAGAGATTCAAGAAGCTCTCAAGGCTGTGTGGACAATAATAACAAATATGTTAACGAAAAGCCACAGTGTTTTTTTGTGTTTTAAACTATGTATACCTAAACCTTAGTCAAAAAAAAAAAAAAAAAAAAATAAAATAAAATAATAAGTACACTCACTACACGTAATAAAATACTTACAAAATAGTTGAACATTTGACCCAACAGTCTGTAAATATAAATATAACCTAGCTAAATGCCATCATTAAATGCTTTTGTGAGTAATTTAAGTGTACATAAAACAAAAAACAAAACTGTTCAAACACACATATATATATATATACTATTAACGAGCATTAAACATGAACCGGTTAAAACTAGGGTACTAAAACTTGAATGTGTCGATAAGTGCAAAACAATTAAAATAAATACTAAGCAGTTCTATTGAAAAACTCATCTATTGTTCAGAAATATAGACGCACAAGAAATTCACTCTTAACTAATTCATATAATATGTACTAAAATTAACTAAATAAATATTCATGTTGCGGCTAGCCGCACTTTAAATATACTCTCTAACACCATTACAATAGACTTTTGGAGAGTTTATTAAATTTATGCTATGTATATATATTTTAATTGTTCTTTGTGTTCTTTATTGTGTGTGTTATGTTCAACAATTAGTAAATGTATAAAATTAAATTAATTAAAACTAAACTCTATATGTATATGTAATAATTAACGAAATCAAGCTCCCTTTTCTGGCAACACCCGCCCATGTTGTATAATTTTATGATCTAGTATAAAAGGTATTCAAAATATATATATCTACTATTAATGTATACCGACTTCACTAAATTGAAAACGTAATGGCAAAACAAAATTAACCACAAAACATAATAATTTATCGATATACAATCAAAGTTGTGTTACAAAATATAATTGGAATATTTTTAAAAAATTCATAAGTCCCATCTTTCAAAACCGACTATACGAAACTACAACAATATACGAGTACATATAAAGGCTTAACAAATTATACATAAACAAAAGAAAAATGTATTTGGAATTCAATAAAGAAAAATAAAACAAACATGTTAACAAATTATGCCAACAAAATTGCTAATGTCGCTTTATTGATATTAAACTACATTAGTTTTTATTTCGAATTCCAGCAGCGTCGGCTTACAACTTAATGATTAGATTTAGATTTGTACAAGGCGCGGAAAATTTAAGCTGGGAGCTCAACTTTCCTTTCTCCAAAAACCAAAGACTCCCAACGACGATGGCGGCAAATAAAAACTAACAAAACACAATTCAAATAAATACAAATACATAATTAGGAAACAACAAACTAAAATCACAAGAGTGCTACTAAAACTTATGTTTATCCTCAACGCCGTACGCCCTGGTATTCCCCATTGGAACGCCCCTTGCCGGGAAAACCTCGGGCAAAGGGCGCCTTCGCATTCGTCGTCACATAATAGTTTCCTCGTGCCCTAGTTTGGAATTATTAGTTCAAGTTTGAGTATATTAAGATTAAATAAGCTTACTTGGTCGAACAATGCTCGCCCATGAGCACATACTCCGAATCCTTGGGCTCACACCAGCCTATCAGATAGGTGAATAAGTTTGGACAGGGTCCCGCATAGAAGCCCTTTGTGGATGTTATGGATTCGATAAAGTACGGCGTCACTTTGGTATGATCACAGGCCAAGGTTTCTAAGAAAAAAAAAATGGTTGTTCACTATCGATAGCTATCGATAACTAATCATCGCAAGTTCACTTACGAAATAACGTTGCTGAACCCACACAGGCTGGCTGCCTGGTGCCTCCATTCACATAGAAGTCAGCATGTCCACTGGAATGCCACTGTCCCAGGATGCCAGCACCCGTGTGCACCACATCCACAAAGTTGGCATCGCTGGTGTCCAGATCCCGCGAGTTGTTCGCACCCGCATAGAAGAATATCGTCGGATCCAATGCTGTGATGCGACCAATTTTACCCTCCTCCGGCTTCAGATAGTTGGCCACCAGTCCAGCTATATGTGCTCCCACACTATAGCCAATGAAGTGCAGGTCATCGGGTTGAACACCACGAGGATGCCTGGCCAGATACTTGACCAGCTGCGAGATGCAGAGACTGCCAAAGCGTGGCGACCATTCCATTTGACTCAGACATGGTTCCTTCACCGCATCACTATAATCCACAATGATGATGTTGTACTCGCCTATGGTGAAATACGCCTCCCTCAAATCCGGACTGGGACTCAACATGCGTCCACCGCCAAAACCATGAATGATAATCTTGGTGGGATGTCGGGGATTAAAGTGTGAATAGTAAAGCGAGTTTGGATCGAGTACATTGATGAATTCTGGGTTCTCCTGAGTTCGCCGCGTATACAAATAGAACTGGATCTTTGGATGTGGACAACGATAGGGTTTCTCTAGGCAAGAATCCGTTACATAAACCTGCGATTGATTTTGACCAGCAGCCACAGCGGCAGCAACAACAGCGGCATTTTGGCCAGCTAAAAGAGTTAAGAGAGATTTTAAATGGCAAGTTTTTTTTATTATATTTCACTAAAATCATGAAGAGAAGCTTTTTAAATTGAGCTAAATTCCAAAAAAAAAAAATTGTTTGTAATGCTTTAAATCAGTTTATTTCTTGGTGCAATCAGTTGGCGCCAACTTTTAACACTGCAGGCGCCTCCAAACTTCAACTCCACCTCTGAGCTGGCCAAACAAGTTTGTTAAGCTAAATTACATAAGCTGGTTGGCTGCTAGCTGCTGCTGCTGGTTACTGCTATTTGCTGGCGACATTGAATGTTGCCGATTTGCGGCAAATGTCATGCGACTGCATTTGCAACATTTGCCAGCATTTGACGCCACTTGTTGTTGTTGTTGTAGTTGTTGGCGTTGTGGTTGCTGCAACATTTCTTCAATTGTGGCAAAAGTAAAAGTCTGACAAAATGCGCCCAAAAACGGAAGTTTGCCTCGACACTCGTTTTCTTGTTGTTGTTGTTGTTGTTGTGGTTAGTGCTTTGTTGCTATTTATAACACACAAATGCGCAACGTGACATAACTGAGCGTTATAGTATGTATGATTCATGGCATCATAAGGAAAACCCAAATTCAATGAGCTCATCTGAACTAAATGCAAATATTAATGAACATTTCCGTTCAGAACCAGTTCAAAATAGTGTTGGGTGTGAGCTTGATTATGTTGTTTTTAATTTGCAAATTCAAAATCTTGTTGACAAGAGAAGTAAAAATATTACTTAAGAGGAAAAAAATGGATTTTAGTCTTAAACTAAGCCAATACGTTAGTTTAACACACTTTAAAATTAACGACTAGAAAGACACTGCTCTACTCCTCGATTCTCAAAAATTCAAGTAAGCTCAGCTGGTTCTGGTAATATTTAGTGACGTGTTTACATAATGCGCAAGTGTGAGTGTAAGTAAAGAAAAGAGCTTTTAATTGTTATTAAATATTGAACATTTATTGTACACACACACCCTTTTTTTGTCTCTACTAAAATCATTCAAAACTTGTGTGCTAAACTTAGTATATCAATAACATAATTAATATTAGTATGAATATGAGTAGGAAGCATTTTGACCCTATTAAGTATATATATTATTGAACAGCATCAACAGCCGAGTTGATATAGCCATCTGTCTTGTCTGTCTGTTAAGTTTGTTTCCGATTTTCAATAACTCTTTCCATTTTCGATATACACAGGTAATCGATAACAATAAAATCTAAAATTTTGGAAAATGTGTTTTAGAAACTTGACACAGAATAATGCAAATCTGTGAAAATTAGGGTTAGTCGTGAAATCTCGAATAGAGTCTTCTCACTTGTTTTTTTTCTGAGTGTGTGCTTTCGTTCATATCGGAACTATCCAAAAAGCTAGGTACTTGCCAGACAATTTAAAGTTTTACGCACAACATTGCCATGCGCTATGAATTTTTATGAGTTCATTAAGAAATCTCACAAGTTGAGAATCGGCCTTCGACGTAATTAATAATATACTGGCCAATTGGCCCACTTGTTTGCCAGCTTAGATGCTGAACCAGCTGCTTGATGTTGCAATAGTAATATGGTTGCATGGCAACCGGTCTACAAATTGTTGCACTTGCAGCTTGACTTAACACTGATCCGTAATCAGAGATGAGTTTGCCTTTTAGGGCATGCCGCATGCGGCAGTAAAAGCCAACCGCTCACCTCATGGCACAGTGAACACAAAATTAGTTGGATAAGTTGAGGCTGGTTAAAATTATCTCCATCTCTTCATACGACATGTTGTCACAATAATTTTATGTCAACTTTTGAACATGCATTATTTCAGTTAGTTTTATGTTGACCAGTTGACAGAGGAAGACGGCTCTCCGTCCTCCCCCGCATTCAATTAACAATGGGCCGAGTCGGGTTTTCTGCCTCAATTGCTTTTTGCCGTTATTCGCTTGAGTTTCAGCTAAACTCTTTTCACAATCGCTACGCTTTGCTTGGCTTAACTTGGCTAGTGGCTTATGTAAGTTGGCTTGAACGCCGGTGACTTCGACATGTACTTGGACTCAACTGTTCACATTACGAATACAAATTAAGTGCCTTTTTGGGTTGTTTTTTTGGGGGAAAAATTTTGTGTCGAAATAAAAAGACGCTTTTTAGCAGCACGCCGGAAAAGTCAAATGAAAATAAATATCGAATCAAAACGCAAAGGCTAAAATCGTTCCACAAAGCCTAAAACGGAAGCGTCCAAAGCTGCATGCGGAAGACACAAGCGGACGAGAAACAACAACAACTGAAGCAACATTTAAAGCAACAACACTTGAGACGTGCTCATCATTTTGTTAATTCGTGTTTGGCTTGCAAGTAAGTGAAAGATGTTTATTGTTGTAGTTGAAGTTTTCTTACATTTTATTGTTGTTTTGGTGCTGTCTCTCTCTATTACTCTACGTCTTTTCTTTTATTTATTCAAACGCTCGTTTATGGGTTTTATAGGTTTTTGTGTTGCGGT
This sequence comes from Scaptomyza hsui, assembly GCA_018152825.1. NCBI lineage: Eukaryota > Metazoa > Arthropoda > Insecta > Diptera > Drosophilidae > Scaptomyza > Scaptomyza hsui. The sequence goes on from JAECXO010000280.1 coordinate 2,556,335, forward strand.
TTTTCTTTCAAATTGTTTGCCATAAATCATTCGAGTTTTTTTTTGTTGTGGTTTTTTGTTTTTATAGCGAATTTAGCATGAACTTTAAAGACAATTGCTTGAAATTGTTACTTTTATAAGCCTTTTAAACTCTAGCTCGATTTATTTGATTACAATTGGCAGCTGCCAGCTATTAAAAGAAAAAATACTAAATGCTTGCAATTCATCAAATTGAACTGTTTCCTGTTTACAAAAATAAATTGTTTTGAATTTAATACAAAAACCATTAATAAATGCGCTGAATTGAGGATATGATTTAATTTATAAACTTGCAAAACTTAAAAAACGCAACCGAATTTGAGAGTAACTCCATTTCGATTTAAGCTATGATTTTTTCGTTTGCAGCTGAGGCTAATTTGAGTTTTAGTTTCAACTTCTACTTCCACAAATGAAGGCTAAAACGCTCCAAATAATGATAAAAGCCAATTAAGAAGTTTTATTACTAATGCACACAGCTAAGAAACTTTAATTCTTAAGGCCAAAGCTTTGAACGAAAATAATGGTTACAAAATGTAAGCCAAAACACATTTTAAATAAGTGAAGCTATAAAGTTGCTTAAACTTTAACCTCCACTGCATTCTTATTAAAGACAAACTTTAATGAACCGTCATTTACTTGACTTTGGCCATCAGATTTCTTCGTTTGCCATGATGACACGAACTTTTGCAATACGCATTCGCCCCATTAGCCAGAACACCTTTGACAAACCCCTACACGCATAATAAAACTGAGCAGCAAAACAATTGCAAAATGTTGCGAAAAAACTAACAGCAGCATCAAAGGGTGTCAAGGTGCATTTAATATAAGACATATAATTAAAATACATATAAAATATACATTCATAGTTGTGATTATGATAGATGAACTGGCTATTAAGAGTGCAGTTGAACGGTAGCTTCAGTTGGTTAAGTAGCAGCAGACAGCCAATTAATTAACTGGGCCAACAACAATGTGACAGCTGACACCGAACAAGGCAACTTTGCCAATGATGAGGCACATTTTGAACGTGTGCTTTGTTTTCTATTTTATGTTGTTTTCTTTTCTTTGCTTTTTTTTTTTGTGGGATGAGCCAAAAATATGCGTAACAAAGTTGAGAAAAGAGCTTACAACAATAAACATCGATGACAGCGATTATAACAATAACAACCAAGTTAAAGTGTGTGGTAAAAAGAGACATTAGGTTTTGGACAAGTGACCCACTGCACAGTGGTGCAAAATATAATAAATATTTGTTTATGTTTAACAATTAACACTTTTATTTAACTACTATTTTTATGAGTAACAAACTGTAAAAAAGTTACTAGCTATTTACTGTTTTAGCAATTTTGGTCAGTGTGCTAACTTTTGACCACACTTCAACAAAAAGCCAGTCGCTTCATTGTTGGCTTAACAAATAAGTAGTTATAAATAGTTATAAGTAGTTGTTTGTTGCTGTTTCGAGTACGTGCTGTGGAGAGCATCAACCTTTAAGTTGTTCAATGCTCACAGCATAAATAAAAAAAAATTATAATTTCAAAATATTGCTGCCGAGCAATATGAAGCAAGGTCGTCAATTGGAAATTTCGATGGCCTAATGCAATACATATAAAAAAATATGAGTTGTGCAATTATTTATATTCATGCAGTTGACGCAAATTTTTAGTGACACGCCTTAACTCTGACCACAATCTCAAAACGCGATGACAACGCCGAATCAGAAGAAAGCCAAAAACAGCATTCAGGCATGGCCAAAAAAAAAAAAAAAACTTAAATACTCATAAAGGTGCCAAGCAGCCAGGGCGAAAGTAAAAGTTTAACTTAACACTGATTTCTTTTTAGCACAGTAGTAACCCAAAAATAAAGGAAAACAAACCGGCAAAATCCACATGGAACACATTAAAGCTGAGCAGCAGCCACAAAGTTGAGCCGATTCCCAGAAATTCCCGCTTGTTGTTGTGCGCACAATTTACAAACATTTTTAATTGCAGCTTATATAAGAGCTGTTTGAATATTTATTTGAATATTTGCTTGTTGTGGGTCAAGGTTTCTTTTAATACGAAAAAATGCAATTTGCGGCGCTTTGACTTGTGATTTGTTTCATATGCAACGGCGGCAACTGTTGCTGGTCATTGGACTCTCTGAAACACAACACTCTCGATTTTCAAACTCAATGCACGACAAGTTGGCGACGCTGTCGCGGCATAATGCCGGATGCCACGAGTATGTTAAAATTAGCGGGCACGCGCGAAACGCCCAGCAGCAGCAACAACAACTGAAATCGCCTATTTTTTATTTTTTGTGCAACACTTGATCTTGGCGCTTTCACACGGGGAGGAGGCGGCGGGACGGAGGCGGGGCGGAGATGACGCGACGCACGTGCTGCTTGAAGGCGATTGCCAAACAAATAAAGCGCAACGTAACGAAAACGGAGCTAAAGACGTGCGCTTTGTTTGCGCGCTGGCGAGCAACTAAAGCACACGTTCGTGTCTTAAGTCTTTCGTTTTTTTGTGTGTTCACTTTTCGATTTTCGGTTTCGTTTGAGTTGAGCCGAAAAAAAAGTTTTTAGAGCATCAAAAAGCTCGCTCTGTTAAGTGAAAGCTTTTGGTAAAGTAGAGCTGTTCTCAAATGCAGAAACACTAAAAGAGATTTTGTAGTAAAAACTTGTGAAATTTATTAACGAATGCAATTAAATCTCTGCCACCTCAAAGATGACATCAACAAGCGGTCCTTTAGCAAAGGGAGCTTCCGCATTTGTGTTGAGAAAATACGAACCAGAAACGCTACGAAAAAAGATACATTAAAAATCTCAAAGCAATCAAAGTAAAACTTTAACTTACTTCCGTGGTACAAAATAACCCATTAGTGTATTGGGTATATCCGAATAACGACTACAACGATGTGCAAAATATTGATGCCAGCTGCCGCATTGTTCAGCCCAGAATCCCCTCCTGGTAATGATGGACTCGCCGTAGTAGACAGCAGCTCTATAATGATTGCAGTTGTAGAAGCGAAATTGATTGAAGTAGCTGCAACCACGCTGATTGAACTCATCGAGATTGGGATAGAAATCCACATGACCCATTGCGGGCAGCGTGGAGAAGAAGAAAGGATCTGTGTGGATCACATCCACAAAGTCTGCATCGCTGGCATCGAGTTTGTCCTGCCGCCGATTGGTCATGAAACCAGGTCCAGCTGGATCGAGTCCGGTTATGCGCGCAAGAGGTTCTTGAACATAATTGGCAGCCAATCCGGCTACCTGAGCACCCAAACTGAAGCCTATGAGATGAATCTGCTCTCGTTCATAGATGCCAGCCGCCAAGAGATTGTCAATAAACTGTGCCAAGCACTTGGACACCACCGGAGCATTCCTCACCGACCACGGATAGAAGCAAGGCATGCGCACCAAGCTTCCATAATCCACAGAGATAACATGCACAGCTTGAGTTTGCAATAGAACATCCCTAACCTCCAGATTGGGTGTCAGACTGCGATTGCCAATGAAGCCATGAATGAGTATTTTCAGTGGTAAACGTGGCTCAAAGAGTTCCGCTGAGGGATTGAGTGGATCCAGCAGAGTGGGCTCATCGCGAGTGGAGCTTTTAATAAAGAAGTGTTAGCTTCAATATTCTTAACTGAAAATATTAAATTACTTTGTGTACAGCCAGAAGCCAATACGTGAATTGGGACACTTGTCTTCGGCAAAGACGCAACGTTCGGGTAAAAAATCTCGCATTTGCAGCTGGGCTTCACCATTTCGAATGACAATCCAGAATGTGAATATCAGTTGAAGTATTACGTTAATCCGATATTTGCACATTACGACACCCGAGAGAGCTTTGCACGCCGTCTCTAATGTAAATTCTATTAAATTAGCTAAACGTGACATTGAAAACTGCATGGGAAATTAGCACCCCCATTAAGTTGGGCTGATAAGAAGTCAAGGTTTTGAGTTCTAGCTCAAGGTCACACCTATTGTGTAACTAATTTTAATGTGCGGGCTTTGCATTCATTTTGAAAGAACAATAAAACGGTTTAATGTGCAGGTTTTTAATATTTATAAGGAATATTCTTTTTTTTTTTATCATATCAAATCATATCTTGCATGTTCCTCCAAATCTTCTTCCAAATCCGCATAGGACTTCAACAGATCCAACTCAAATTCATGAGCTGTTGTTGACTGTTGTTGTCTCCTCTTTTCCCAAGGCATAAGGCGGCTGGCTGTCCGTTCTTAGATAGTAGGTGCCTCTGGCCTCCTTGGACACATGGTAGCCCATCAAGGCGAGGGGTTCATCCTCCGGGCACAATCCAAGCACATATTTTGACCAACTGGAGCACTTGCGTGCCCAGAATCCAACTGTGGTGTAAATGGACTCGGCAAAGAAAGCAGGAGCACGATCGTGATTACAGCTGCCCGGACTTGTGGGATTTTCCTGCAGACAGCCTGGTTGAAGTGGTCCGAAATTGGGATAGAAATCCACATGTCCCAAAGGTCGCAGCAAGCCCCTTGCATATATATCCGTGTGTATGACATCCACAAATTCCGCATCATCCTTCATCCAGAACTTTATCTGCACTGGCTGTGATGAACAGAGGCTTGGCAGGATCTAGTCCTGTGATGCGTTTCAGCTTCCTCTTCACATAGTTGGCAATTTGACCAGCAACTTGACCGCCCAAACTGAAGCCTATCACATGGATCGCATCTTCCTGGACGAGCTCTCGCTCCAGAAGATTATCAATCAACTGTGCGGTACATTTGCTGGCTACTGGAAGGTTCTGCACAGCCTGGACATAGCAAGGACTCCGCACAAGTGGACCATAATCAACGGATATCACATAGACATCTTCATTATCCAGAAATGCGGGTCGAACGTTATCATTGGGAGCAAAATCGCGATAACCTGTATAACCGTGAATCAGTATCCTGATCGGGAGTTTAAGCCGGAAGTCCGACTCTTTCAGGTCAAGTGGATTCAACAGAACAGGTTCGTCACGAGTGGAGCTAGAAAGGATTTCATTTTTACAAAAGTAACTATGAGTTTTTCGCTTTAACCCACTTGGAATAAAGCCAGAAGGTGACATTCTCATTGGGACACTCAAGATTGTCGACCACAAAGCAAGAAGCATCTGCAAGTCCCAAGAGCAAAGTAGAAACTAGAGAAGAATACTTGTAAGTAGGGATGGGAACTCAAATTTAAACCTTTTTACTCAGTAGGCAGAAAATCACCGTTGTCAGCTTCATGTTGACAAAGTTTTACTTAGAATGCAAATGCAAAAGTTGCTCGTATTTATATACAAATATTTCTTAGCTTATCAACAAAGTACTTTTTTTTTTGCTTGCGTAACAATATTAATAATTTAACTGTTTGTTGCGCAGGTTAAAAGTAATTAGTAATAAAAATAGCTCAATTACAACTTGGCTAAAACATTTTAAAAAAAAAATGATTGGGAAGTTATTATTAAAAATTTCAATTTATATCTAAAAGGTGTTATTAAAATAAATAGCTATACACTTAAAAAAAAATACTAACTATCACAAGTTGGCCTAAAAGAGCGGCTCATCGAGTGCCTCCTGTTCCTGCCAGATCAATTGTTTCTCCAGCTCATCGGTGTCCAGATTATTGTCCTCCAACTCGGGTATGGATTCACTTAGCTCCGGCTCGAAATCATTTTCGATTTCATTGTGTTTCGGATTCAAACGGAACTTGGCCAAATACTTGCTATTATCCTCATCCTCCAGCTTGCCCATTGCATAAGGTGGATCACCGAGTGTCTTGAGGAAGTAGGAGCCACTCATCTCCTGCGACACATGATAGCCCATCAAAGCTTGAGGCGCACGCGTGGAGCACAGTCCAAAGAGATGGATTAACCAGCTGGAGCACTGACGTCCCCAGAAACCCACCGAGGAATTGATGGACTTGGCATAGAAGCGTGGCGCCCGTTCATGATTACAACTGCCCGGATCACTGGGATTCTCCTCCATGCAGCCAGGTTGAAGTGGCCCAAAGTTCGGATAGAAATCCACATGCCCCATTGGTCGCATCATGCCCCTTCCCAGGGTATCCGTGTGTATGACATCCACAAACTCTGCATCGCCAGAATCTAAACGTCTCGAATCGCTGCTCAAGATGAACAGAGGCTTGGCAGGATCTAATCCTGTGATGCGTTTCAGTTTCCTATTCAGGTAGTTGGCTGTTTGTCCAGCTACTTGACCTCCCAAACTGAAGCCAATCACATGGATCAGCTCATGTTGAACTATGCCCCTCTCCATGAGATTGTTGATCAACTGGGCGAGACATCTGCTGACCAGGGGAAGATTTCTCACAGCCTGAACGTAGCAAGGATAACGCACAAGTGGAGCATAATCAATGGATATCACATAGACATCCTCACTATCCAATAGAGCAGGACGTATATGATTATTGGGAGCAAAGTCCCGATGTCCTGTATAGCCATGAAGTAAAATCTTGAGAGGACGCGCAGGCTGAAAGTCCCATGGATTAAGATCAAGTGGGTTTAACTTCACAGGTGAATCTCGAGTGGAGCTTGAAGAAGAGGGAAATGCATGAATAAAATGGTAATATGTTAAATTCATAGTTCACCCACTTGGAGTACAGCCAGAAGGTGACATTCGCATTGGGACACTCAACGCTGCTGGCCACAAAGCAGGCAGGATCCACAAGTCCCAGCAGCGGATTCGCACAGCTGCCACAAAATCCAGCTAAACTCAGAATATTCCTTTAAAGTGAGTCTCGAAACTACCATTTCAAACCTACCCAGCAGCAAGAGCAGCGTCGTCTTCATGTTGACAAACTTCTAATTGAACTGTGCGGCAAGCAGCGAAAGTAACCGCTATTTAAACTTCCGAAAGTAACGCCTTATCAATAACGTCAGATCATTTTATTGTTCGGCTCAGCGAGATTGAGTTTGGGGCATAAATATGTAAGCACCCACACACACGGCTGGCACCTGCACCGGCAGCAGCAATAATACAACTAATTCGCACATTTTGTGTGTGGTTGCTATTTGGGTCAATAAAGAATGAAACTTGTCATTGGTTTATTTGGATATGTAAACGTTTTTAAATTGCTTAGCTAGCGCCATCTATTGCTGATTGTGGTGTTTGTGTGCCGCTAAAGCTGTCAGCTTTTGTTTGCTAGCAATATTGAGAGTGCTACCAGACGCGATAGTTTCTCACTCACTCATCACTTGCCGGATAATGCCCATCTCTAATTGAAATTTTCAATAAACAACAACAGTTTTGTTTCACCTACAAATTTGACCTGGCCGCTGATTAAAAACTTGATAAGTTATTACAGATTTTCCATTAACAAGAGTGCAACCAAAAACGTTTATACTTCTAACAAGGCCCAAACTGTATGTATTCTATTCAAAACAAACAATTGTAAACAAAGCAACAACTTGTTGTTCCCTTTTAGGAAGTGCAATCAAACAAAGAGGAAATCTTGCCAGCTAATAACTGAGAGTAAAGTAATAACTAAAAGTGCAAAGAAAATATAATTAATTTTTATATTTTTAGAAGTATTCGTAGGATCAAGTCAACAAGATGTCCAAGAAACAAGCTTGGACGCACATGCGCCAAGTCTTTAAATATGCCGTCAATGCAGTGCATCCGGAGAATATATTTGCCGACTACAACACATACGACTTGAGACCCCGCGAGCAGGATCAGCGTGTCTACATAAAGTTGGATGGACAGCAGCATGATATAACCGGCAAGACCTGTCATGTTGTGGGCTTTGGCAAGGCCGTGCTGGCCATGGCCAACAAAGTGCTGCACGATCTGGGAAAGTATGCGGCGGAGGGTGTGCTAAGTGTGCCCCTCAACAGCCTGCAGCAGTCCAAGCAGCCCATCAATCCAAGGATGCTTATTTTCGAGGGTGCCGAAAACAATTTGCCCGACGAGGCGGCCTTAAAAGCAGCGCAGGAAATCAAGAAGTTGGCTCAACGCATGACCGATAAGGATGTGCTCCTCGTGTTCATCTCTGGCGGTGGCTCAGCACTCTTGCCGTTGCCCAAGGCAACACTAACACTCTTGGATAAGCGCAGCATTGTGGACAAGCTGATGAAGCGTGGCGCAAGCATCCAGGAGCTCAATACGGTGCGCATTGCCTGCTCGCAAGTGAAAGGCGGTCGTCTGGCGCAGGCTGCCAAACACGCGGACTCCATAATCACCTTTGTGCTGAGCGATATTGTGGGTGATCCCCTGGAGCTGATTGCCAGCGGACCCACAGTACAGCCAAGTGAAGGCGGCGAGTCGGCAGCGGAGATCCTGAAGAAGCACGATGTGTGGCCAGAGCTATCGAAGCACTTGCAGCAAGTATTTGAGGAGCAGCAGCAGCAAACACAACCTGTTCATAATGGTAAAGTGTTTGTTGTGGGCAGCAATGTTATAGCCACAACAGCAGCTGTGCAGGAAGCTAAGAAACTTGGCTATATAAGCCAGCGTGCTAAGCTGCTCCATTCAAGGTGATATCAACAAGGTTGCTGCGGACTATCAATGCTTGCTGCACGGCATCCAGGAGTACAAACAACACACAATCAATCGAGAGCAACTATGCGAAAGATTTGCTTACGGCGAGAAGAGTTTTGATGGATTTATGAATGCACTGGAACAGCATGTGGAAACAAAGGCGCCTCTATTTCTTATCTGTGGCGGAGAGCCGGTCATAAAGGTAAGTTTTCCCAAGAAAATCTCCAGTTATTAAATACTCTTTTTTCTCTCGCAGGTCACTGGACAAGGTCTGGGCGGACGCAGTCAGCATTTGGCGTTGCTCATGTCGCAGATGTTGCATCGCGATGAGACTTTGAATGGTTGCAGTTTTTTCAGTGCCGGCACAGATGGCATTGATGGACCCACAGATGCAGCTGGCGCCATTGGCGATAGCTGTGTGATTGAATCCTATTTGAGCAGCCATACGCTCGACGAGCTGGCTGAGATCCTGCGCAATTGTGATAGCTACAACTTTTATAAGCAGCTGGAGGAGGGCGGACATCATGTGATATCGGGACACACGGGCACCAATGTAATGGATCTACATTTTCTAGTTGTGCCGTAATAGTTTAGATTCGGGTTTGATCTTGAAAGCGCGCGTGAAATAGTTTTAATTTGGTTTAACAAGTGTTTCAGACACTTTTTACGATTTTCCTGCTTAATGTTCTTCAGAAATTTTTACGACTCTCTTCATTAACGTTTTTTTTTATGCTCAAGTGACAAACATAAAATGGCAATTAGCTTTTTCCTCTATAACCAAAAAAAAACAACAAAATGTGTGTCTTATGAAATCAGCAACATTATTATTATTATTTTTTGTTAATTTTTTTTTTTTTGACTACCAGATGAATTGTGTTGATTTTATGACTGTTCTCATCAACATGTGTGTGATAAATCAAATGATATATCTATCTATTCGCTATATGTACATGATTATTATAAAGCATAAATATTTGAGTTCTTTTTGTTTTGTTTTTTGTTTTTTTTGTTTTTTGCTTCTGTATTGTGCGCCTCATAAGAATGCGCTGCTAATAAATCATCTTAATTGTTTAAGACCCCAAAGGCAAACAGTAGCTGGCAGGCAGCAGCAGCAGCAACAATAGTGACAACAACAACAATAGACAGCGATAATTGCAATTAAAAATGTAAATTTATTTGTTTAGTTTTGTATTTTTAGCAACAATAAAATACTACAACAATATCTATACAAAAAACGAAAACGCGACACGCGCCCAGCTTGCAATTTTACAAAATTTATAACTGACACCTAGCTGCATTTTTTTCTAATTGCGTTAATGTGCCTCAGGAAAGATTTATAAAATAAAAAATTGATTGAGAAATGAGTAAGAATATTTTTAAGAGCATTTCATGTTCGTTCACACTTAGACACAAAAATCTATAATTCATTGTTTGATTGTTTCAAGCACAATGGAAACACTTTTGTTGCTATTGTTGTTGCTATTGCAGCTTAGTACAACAATTATTTTGCCGCGCATTTGGCACAATTATTAAATAATCACATTCGCCTGCCTGCATCGTATCTCAAACACACTCTCAGTCTGTGCTATTTTTGCTTGATTAACTTTGTTATTAACTATATAAATGTCTATATAGTACAAAAATAAACAACAGCAAAAAAAAAAAAACTGCAGCTGCGGTTGACGCTGAGCGGGCGAGCGATGACTAAGTTTACAGTTCTTTTGAATAATAGTAATAACAATAATAATAGAATGACTTGATAAATCCGACTATCTAATTACAATCCATTAAAGTCGTGTTACATTCAGCGGAAAATGTGTGTGTTTTTCTTCAGTCTGTAACTAAAACGTATGTATATTTATAGAACAGAACAGCTTAAAGTCCATTTTTCCTTTTGGTCATTCTATATTGTGTCAACAAGTACTTGGAACTGAGATGAATGCTGATTGAAACTTCCTGAATTTTAGGTACGATAAGAATACTTAAAGCATGAATGGAAAATTTCATAATTTTTAAGGAATTTATGTGCAGGAAAAACAAGAAGTTTAAGCGATTGCCATTAAACTTAACTTCAACTACACATCTCTTAAAATAATTGAACGCAACTTCAAATGACATTATTCTAATTAAAGCAGCTTAATTAATTTCTCATTTCTTTTCCTTTTCTACTGCCCACAACTTGGGGCAACTCCCACACATAGATCTCTCTGATGCGATTAGAAATATTTCCGTTTCCGTTTGGTTTGCTGCAGCTACTTACTGGTCAGCATCTATATTTAACATCAATCCCTCCTATCAAAAAGAATAAGAGCAACTTTGACTTAAGCTGAAGAAGCAGAAGAAGCAGCTGCTGTGGAATGTCGCGTCAATTTGTCTGCCTTGGCGTGGCAACAATCTCAGAGCGGGTTGAACATCTGCTCTTGAGCAGCAACAACATCATCATCATCATCATCATCTTGTTGTTGTTGTTGTTGTTGTAGATGCGGCCATTGAGTGCAAGTGTCGCGTTGATTTATTAATTAAGCATTGGAGAGCTGAGTGCGCGTGGCAACTGCGTGGCTAATGAAGTACTCGGACTTGGACTTCTTTCCCTCCACCGCCGCCTCCTCCTCCTCCTCCTCCTCCTCTGCTGGCAATTTTAATTAACGATCCGTTCCGATCAGATACACACACACACACACACACACACACAATAGACTTTTGGGGCAACTGAGATGTTGACTTATGACATCACACCCAGACCAGACAAGCTGACGACGCTTATCACACACACTTTATTGCGCATACGCCGCGTGTTTTAAATACACACACACACACATTGTGCTCCAATGGCGACATCAATTTGTTACTGTGCTTAATTTGTCTAGACAATGGCAAAGTTCATCGCATATATTGTATATGGAATCATATTCGCATCACATCACATTGTTTTTTTTTCTTTTCTATGATCACACATTGCCTAACTGAAATACAAGTTCAATTAATGCTTATTTTGTTTTTTTGTCACATGTATCTGCCAGATACAATTTGCATACACTTAATGTGCACAAAGTTTGGCCATGATTCATTCTGTTTTCAATGGAATTTCTTAATTTGAAGCAGCTGTCTGCGGAGCAGGATTTTTTTTATTTTCTTATATTTTCAGCCCTTGTGTGTTCAAATAATTTTCTCCTATCTTAAGCTTAAGTTCAAAAGCTGAGCTTTGTTTTAATGTTACGCCAATTATCAATTATTGGGTATTAATCAGAGGCCAGTGGCACAATGTGTTAATGTGCAGCTTGCCATTTATCAAATGCATCATCTTCATCCACAATCGAGCCCCTTCATGGCCAATGCTCTGTGGCCTGGCCACAAGCCAGCTTAATGTCAATCTGTTGCATTCAGTTGAGCTTGCCTCAGCTATTAATGCATTACAAATAGGTGCGCCAGACAGCTAGAAGCATGTCAGAGTGTGAACGACTAGAAGATATTCTGTATTCGAGCTAATCCGAAAAAAAAATCAAGATTAACTGACACCAAAAATTCTTAATTTAAGTACGTTTTGTGTAAATCCGGAATTCTTTAAAATAGCCTGTTTTTAGCGTAATGGGATTGATTTTAACCCCCCAATACAGGCTAAATTCAAGAACGATTTACGAACTAAATTTAAGCCCACTTGGTATTGGATTTAACCCAAAAAAATCAATTGGTTCTTAATCGAAGAACATTTTGAATATATGGTAAAGAACATTACTTAAATTTGTTCAGTTTAACTTCATCATACCTCTTTTTTAGTCACCTTACAGGGTATATTGGAGCAAAAAAGCAAGCAGAACTGGTAGGTAACTTGGCCATAGACGCGTCGGTGCCGTTGACCAATGTGCAGCTGAAGCTGTGGCAGCAGCGGCAGAGTTTGTGGCAGAGTCTCTCTCTCGGTGAGCAGACGACCTCAAGTGTTGGCAACAATCGCGTTGCCTGGCTGCACGCTTGGCCGCAATACCCTCCACTTAAGTGCAACAACAGGCTGCAACTGCAACATCAGCCGAAGCAGAAGCAGAAGCAGTTCAAGTTTGCGTCGAGGAATTCCTTGCCGCTGAAATAATTAAGCATTGCAACATTGTTTGTTGTTGTTGTTGTTGTGTTTGTTGTTGTTGGGGTGTTGCAGGCTCGTTTAACAAGGCAGTCATCTTAACAAGTGCCTCGCCGAGCTGTTCTACAAGTTTTTTTCAGCCATGCAGTTTTTTTGTTGTTGTGGTTGCTGCTTCTTTTGCCAAAGGAATTTCCATTTTATGAACATTAAAAAATGTGACAAACGGAGAGCTGCTTTCGATTTGGCCCATTTGCATAGAGTATTTGTAACATACGCGCTAGCAACAATGTTGATGGCAACAATGTTGCCAGTCACACTTAATTTTTTTGGTTAACACATCTGAGATTTGCGGCTGATTATGAAAACGCACAAGTTATAAGCCTGGCATATATATATATATATATATATACACTAAGAAAAAAATGTATAATGCCAGCATAATAATTTAATTAAAGCAAAAAGTTGTTTTTCCGCTTTGTTTGTTTGTCTCCAATCGCTGACGCTGACGCTGACGAAGTGGAAGGCAAAGCAGCTCATAAAAAATAATATCACAAAAAAAAAAATCATTTTTATAGAAAAAAAAGCAAGAAATATTTAAAAAAATGTTTTTGCCTTCGTTTCAGTTATGAGCTTTGCTTTAAATATATATCTTTAATTTAAGCGCTGAAAATTGCATAATTATAGTGTCAAAAACATAGATTACTTCCTCACCCCCCCGGAAGCAAAACGTTCCGGAAATGCAAGTTTGCCGCCAATGCGTGAAAGTGTTGCAAGCTGCTGCTGCTGCTGCCACAATCGTGATTTGTTGTTGCTGCTCGCTGTCAACAACTTGCAACAACAACACAAACTTTTCCATAACCTCAACAACACAAGAAAATAAATGTAAGAAAAATGAAAAAAAAAAAAAAAAAATTATCGGCTATTTTTATAATGCGCAATCTTCGATGCGTACGCCGCCAGCTGTGTGCCATGATGCATCCCCCCTCCCCGTCCCTGCCCCCTTGTCAACCTGGTCCACCTGCCGCCCATATATGTAAGCCGCATCTTCACTGACCATTCCATCCCCCCCTACCCCTCTCTGCCCCCACCACCACTCACAATGTGTTGTCTGCGTTTATTGATTTATTAGAAAATTCCAATGAACAAGTTTTAATACACGACAACGACGTACGACGACGACGATCGTTCACTGTTGTTGTTGCTGTTGTTGTTGCTTGCTGCTTGTCTTGGCTTGCTCTTTCCTATATTGTTTTTGCCACAGCAGCAGCAACAACAACAACAACAACAACAAGAGCACGCAGAACTGAACTGAACGACTGGCAAAAGTAACAAGTGCAATATTTTAATTACGCTACCAGCAACAACAGCAACAACAACCACAGCAACAACAACAACAACTAGCAACATGCTGCATTAATTTGGTTACCAGCGTTGCCAGATAGACATTAATGCGGCGTTTCTGTCTGTCAACGCTGCGTATGCGCAATGTGTGCTTAGAATGTGCTAGAAGAAATGTTTGCTTACAGTAAATAAATATTGTGGGGTTATTTAAGAGATACATTTTTTTTAAAATAAATTTCTGTATTAACATCATCACTTATTTATTTTTGATCAGTTATTTGAATTTATTTATTATATATTTTTAATTTATGAACTTTATCACATTTATTGATAGGTTTTTTTGATTAATGAAAATTTTTCTATACTGTTTTTCATGTTAAATTATTAGAAAACTTCTACTGATCTGTCAACTAGTATGTCAAGCAATCAGCTGCTCTGCATATGTATGTATGTGTATTTCCCAAGCAGTCTGGCAACACTCGTGTTGTATCTTTGTGTCGAATTCACATGGCGTATAATGAATACGCTCAAGTCTCAAACATTTTGCAATCAATTTAGATTTACATTTGCCGCAGCAAGCAGTTCGATGTTGAATGCAGAGTGCAACCAGTTGAGATGCCGATTTCGGTAACCAAATCAACAACAACAACAACAACAACAGCCGTACAGTAAGATCTTTGCAGCCGGAGAGCAGCAAAGAAAGTCAGTCGCTAAGCTTGAGAGCTTGAGAGTTTTAACTGTGAGAGAGTTGAATACGTTTTATTGTAATTGTCTGGGCTTGTTTGTTTGTTTAATGTTGCTGTTGTGTTGTGTTGTTGTTGCTTTTTGGGGCTTTATTAATAATTAATCGCACACACACACACATACGTATATTATGCATACATGCAAATCGCTGCTTGGTTTTAATTACTCAACTTAAATGGCGCTTGAGCTTGAGCGACTTAAGCAACTTGATATGCGAGTGTATAAGTGTGTGTGTTTGTGTGTGTGACTCTCACTAAGTAACTAACTAGCTCGCTTGCTGCTGCTGCTAGCTGCCTGTCTCTGTCTCTGTCTCGTTGTCGTTGTCGTCGTCGTCGACGGTTTGCCGCCTGTTTGCCTTGCCCGGCCGCTTTGGACGCTCATTCAGTTTTTTGCGCTCAGCGCTCGTTGTACGGAACCGAAAGATTCGTCGCTTGTCCAAAAAAAACCAACAAAAATTTACAAGCCAAGGCATTACAACAATAACAACAACAACAACAAGCTAAGCTTGTCATAACTTGATCTAACTCGTAAAAAGGCAGGGCTCCAAAAGCACATAAATCTGCATATCTAGCCAAACGTCTTTGTTTTTTTTTCTTTCGTTTTTTTTTTTTTATTAATAATTCGCGGTTTTTGCGTGCTGTAAAACAAAAAAGCTGTGCAACAACAACAACAACAACAACAACAGCAGCTTTCAGAGATAGCAGCTGTGCTCAAGAACAGTAAACAGCTTCAAGACTCGAATACGAATACGTCTTCTCTTCTCTTCTCTTCTGTTCCCTTGTCCATCTCCTCGCCACAACTCTTCGATTGTTCCGCGATACCGATACGATTTCTATATATATATACCTATGTATATGAAATATAAAGAGCCATGTGTGCGCTCTTAAGTGTGTGTGTTTGTGTGTGTGTGAAGCAATAAGCCAATAGCTAAAAAGCCAAAAAAAAAAGCTCACTTGGTCAACAAAATGTGAAGTGCAAGTGCTTAAATCCCACTAAATATATATTGTATATCTTAAATATGTCTGATATATAATTATAATATTATTATCGAGTGAAGTTGGCATTTATATATGCATGTTTCTGTTGTATATATGTAAATATAATGTATGCAACGTTTGTGAATTGCCAAAATTGGTTGTTGTTGCATTTGCAGCCAAAGGATTTGTGGATTTTAAAACGTTTCTAAGACGTGCAGCAGGTGCACAAGGTGAGCGCAACAAATTAATAATAGTATATAATTTATATACATTTAACGATATATTCAATAATGCGCATACGACATGGTGTCTGCGTATCGAATTTCTATATGCCAAAATGGCTTTGAGCAAATTTCATTTTTTACAAATAAATGTTTGTTGAAAACAGCTGTTGTTAAGCTAAAGATACATATTATATTATTTAAATATTAATTTTATATATGGAAAATTTATTGAATTACTTTTTGCTTTTATAATGTTTGAGTGATTTATTGTGCTTTTGATTTATGATTTTTTTGATTAAGATACTAGATTTTTGAAAAATGTGCGTTAGAAAAAAAAATTGATTGATTAATGATGGGAATTCTGTAATGGAAACTTTAAACTTTAAATAATTTTAAAAGGATTTAAAGGAAAAACGTTGACTAAAGAACGAGGATTAAGTTACTTCAAATATTAGTTATATAAACCTTAGTGAAAAAACCTTTTAAAAACAGTATGCAAATCATATCAAAAATATAAATACAGAATATAGATACAAAGTCGTAAAGTGTCAACATATTGTATTTATAAATTCAAATGACGAACTAAATCAAAACGGCATTCCGCAATGAACAATTAACAATTAACAATCAGCAATTAGCAATTGACACTGGCATTGGCAAATAGTTGGTTGGGTTGGGTTAAACTAATGATTGGCCCTTTAAGCTATACATATGTTTATATGTATGTATATATTTATTGTAGTCGTAGACTTGATAATTTATGACGCCATTTGGCTAATTGAATAATTGCATGTGACTGGTTAACTTGGCTTTGGCTCTGGCTTTGGGCGTGTTATGGTTATTCATAATCGTTATAGTTATAGTTATAGTTATAGATATGCCATCGCCTCGAGCTTGATCAGCATATTGCATAAGCCATAAGCCATAAGCCATGCTCCACTTAAGTCGACTTGCTGACTTGGTGTGAATCTATTGGGCCCTATCGTATTACCCGATACTTATTTACTATGCACGCCTTTTGACATTTATTAACGGCAAGCATATAAGTTAGTTAGTTATAACTGATATGTGGCATTTGTTTTGCATAGAGAAAATTATTGTGATTGTTTCAAGCCAAAATAAAATATATTGTATATAAAAGAAGATGCCTAGACGGGCTGCTCTTTGGTTTTAGAAACTCGTTGGCTTAGGTGTGAAATTGATAGGCATAAATGAAGTTGAGGAGCCCCCCAAAACCTGATAACCAAACTAAGCAGCAACAACAAGTGGCAAGCAGCAGCAGCAGCCGTGGTAGCTGTAGCAACAACAATGAAGGTCTTCCACTTTCGGAAATTCGACAACATCAAAATATATATACAAGAAAGAGTATGCTTGAGTCGAGAGTGATCAGCTAGAAAAATGCCCTGTATGCTTGATAAAGGGAATTATATATTTTTGAAAGTAGTAAAGAAAAATACCCGAACTCAACTTATTTATTTATTTATTTATTTACTTATTGTCAACTACGAGCCGTCGACATAAAATTAAAATTCATTTCAATTAAAATGTAGTTAAAATAAAAAAAAATCAATTTTAAGTAAAGCATAAAATTAAATTTAGTTATTTAGTCGAATTGTATTATAAATAAAATAAATTTAGTTTTGAAATTAAAATGAAAAAATTAATGCATAAAGCTTTACAATAAATTGTTCTGGGGAACTCAAATTGTCGAAAATATCCTAAAGTATGTCATTTATTTCTCCAGAACTCAAAGATATCTAGATATCTAGATTTAAGCTTTAGCTATTTATCTTTAATACGTTGTTCAACTTGAAGATACTCTATTCCACTCCATTTACTTTGCTATAGGGTACAAGCTAGTTCGTTGACTACTCGCTCTGAATTGTGTTGCTCAAAATTGTTGTAATGTTGCTGCCGCTTCTGATAACAACGAGGCAGCAATGCGGCAATAATTTGCTGCTGCAGCTGTAAGTGGCTACTGGTCATCAGCAGCAGCAACTGAGGCAGCAGCAACAGGCTTAGGCCAGGCCAACATTTTATCAAAAGTGGTGGCATTAGCTGCCGCAACAAAACAAACTGGTCACACTGGGCACACACACACACACGCACACACACACACTAGTACAGAGACTGAGAGACAGGCGCACAGCGGCCAGCAGCTTCCAATAGTTTCACTTATTTTACACACATTTTCTTAACGATAAATAAATTCCACAAGCAGATGCGGCTCCTGGCGGCAGGCACTGTGGCAAGCAACTACAGCTTCAGTCTTGGCCTGGTCAACAGCAATCGACAACAGCAACAACAACAGCAACTTTTGCTATCACGTTTTCATGCAAAAATTTCAGTGGTACACTTCAAGAAATTTCAAATTTAATACAAAAGAAGATTTTAATAAGAAAATTAATAATAAAAACATTTATTCAAAGCTTAAAAATAAGAAAAAGATTTTTTTAAGTGTACTCCGCTTGTACTTGAATTATAAAAAAGGCAAACAGCCAACTAGGAATAGGGGCAACGGGGGTGATTTTTGTTTTCTGTTGCCGCTCAGGTGTTTGGGCAGCTTTTTTTTTTTGCTGTAAGTTTTGCGGACTTTGCACTCGACTGCGGCCAATTGAAATTGGAATATTTCCGCCTGGCGCCTGCAGGCGACAGCTGAAAGTGTCGAGAAAATTGTTTAACTGTTTCTTTAGCAATCAAATACAAATAAATAAATGTAACTAGCAATGATTCAAAGTTATCAACTGTCGGCATTAATTGGGTCAACAATCGAAGTAAGTTGAGAAAACTGCGTTTTTTAAGAAAACTAAAGCATAATAAATGATTCACGGCGATGAGTCAAGCGTGAGATATATCTACTGAGTATATTACGCATTTAAAGTGACCTTCTTTTTATATTCACTTTGCTAAAAAATGCGGCTGTTTCTAACGGTGCCATTCTTCTTCTTCTACACAATCTCAGATTTCAAACCTCAACCTCAGAGCTAATGTTGTAGTTGTTGTTGTTGAGCAAATGGCCTTCGATAATTCTCCACTGGCTTTGGCGTTTTCCTGTCGCCTGTTTATCAGTTATAAGTATATTTACTAGATGTAAGTCGTACAAACTACGCTGAACTAAATTCAGCCGCAAGAAGAAATTGTTGCTGTGTGTGGGTTAAGAGTTAAGGGGAGGCAACACTTTGTGGAGGCTGCCGATTAAAAGTCGCCTTCTTTTGACTACAAAACAAGAACAGAAGAGCGCAGAGGGTAGGAAAAGAGTTGCTTTGTTTTTATCGTTGTTTTTTCAAGTTCGTATTCAGCAAAAACAGCTGATTTTGGCTACGCTTTGTTTGTTGTTGTTTGTTTGTTTGTTTCTGTGTGTGTGTTTGTGTGTGTGCATAACTGTAAATGTAAATTGTGTCTCCATATGAAGCTTATCGAAATGAACGCGCGCAAAAATAAACGCATAAATAAATAATTAATATTAATATTAGTATGTGTGTGTGTGTGTGTGCCAAGTGATTTGAACTTTGAAGGCAAGACAAGTTGAGTTTGAGTTATGAATTTTTATCTAAATTCACAGCATGTTGTCAGCTATCGTCGTTTGTTTGTTGTTGCTGTTGTTGTTGTTCCCATTGCTCTGGCCATTTGACAAGTGGTTTGGCCCAAGTGTCAGACGTGATAAATCATATGAATATATAATATATAACTGCATTCATTTCATTTTGAGAGAAATGGCGCAAGAAAAAGTGAAAACGCCCAATGACCCAAACACATATCAAGTTCAATCTAATATTACGCATACGCGGCGTATTACTGTAGACTTTTTTTTGTCTACAAAAACTAGTGTGACCAGCTTTTGGGTAGGTGTTAAGGCAAGCAATTTGTCACCTTGGAGACTGGAGTTCATTCATCTGTCGATTTAGCACATTGAGTTTGAACTTTGGACTTTTCTTAACCCACATCAGGCCCTAAACAATTAGCACAACACCAAAAAGAAAAAAAAAACGCGCTCTTCACCTGCCACATATATATTAGATTACAAGAAATCGACAGCATTTGACTTTGAAAACACGTTTACAATCGTAGCCCTCACAGTTAGTTAGATTTATATGCCAGTTTGAACCACTTTCGGTTGGATTCAAAGAGTTGAAACTAGGCTCAAAACATGGCTAGAAGCGCGTATTTGTTTTCAGTGCAACCACAGAAACTGAAAACTGCATTTCTCAAGGAAGCTGGGCAATGCAAATAAAACATAAATATGTATTATTAAACAAGAGAATTTACTTGTTTACATAAGTATGTTAAGTAAGTTAATAACTAAGTTCAAGTATAAAACGGCACTTGCATTTTATTATTGTAATTATCATAATTACAATGGACGCACAGTTACTCAGCATGTCTCTCTCTCTCTCTCTCTCTCTCTCTCTTGCTCTCGTTCTCTTTCTTTGTGTGTTTGTGTGTGCGTGACAAGTCAACATCCTTTGGTGCATTCACTCATGCCAAAGAGTGACCAGTGCTCTAAAACGTTCCATTTTCGATGATGCAAATCGCTTATCGCCAACAAGTCAAAGTGTGTGCTCCAATTGAGGGTTATAGGCTGGCAGATACCCTGTACTATGCTTAAGGAACAGTGCCTTAAAATACTTATAAGCTTTTTAACGTTTGTTTACGTTCGGTAATCGATATTTATCGATAATTTTTAATATTTGTCTACGCTAGCTCCTGATGACAAGAGTTGGTGCTTTTACTTAATAGAACCCAATAGATGTGCTATATATACATATATATTTTTTTATCGATATTTATCGATAGTGCTTATATGCGTTTCTTTGTCTCCCTCTCTCGCTCTCTATCTCCTTGCTGACAAAGTTAAGCCTCTCTCTCTCTCTCTTCTTCTTTTCGCAACTTTATAATACCCTTTTTAATCATTAATAATGACTACAGGGTATAACAAGAAAGTGCCACGCACAACATGTGTGTGTGTGTTTGTGTGTGTATAGTGACTAAGTTAGTGACACACGTTGCAGCCACACTGCAGCTACTGCTACTGCAGCCAGCTGGCTATCACAACAGTTTCAGTTCAGACTTCTTCAGTTCACTTCCAATGCAGCCTCCGAAGAAGAAGAAGAAGAAGAAGACGAAACTCTCTGCGCCCTGATAACATGCCGATGCCAGCGTCGCAGTCGCAGTCGACGTCAGCAGCGTTGTTGTTGCCGTTGCAAAAGGTCTTCTTTGTTGCTCAGCCAAAGAGAGAGAGAGAGAGAGAGAGAGAGAAGAGGAGATGAAAAAAAAGCAGCACGAGGTTTGCCGAGGCGGCGCCGATTGCTACAGCAATTTACAATAACAATAACAATAATAGCAACAACAACAACAACAACAACTACGACTACTATGCATATAACAACAACAACAACGACTACTCCAACAGCAGCAGCAGCAGCAGCGGCAGCGGCAGCGACGTTGATTGCCCCGGAATGCCGTCAAACAGGTTAAAAATGTAGGTAGAAATTCAATTAAAAATTGGTTATTTATTTATTTAGCTTGCAACGAGTAGAAGCTGCGTCCCCACTTACCTCTTTATAGCCCACCCCCTCCATCTTCAAATTATTACAACCCCAAAGTCTTTTAATCTAACTAATTTAATTAAATTTCATTTATGTGTCGCCTGTCAAATCAAAAAAACTAAATAAACAGAAATAAAAAAAACAACTTACGACTGTCAATCAAATTGCGCCAGTGCGAATTTGAAAGTGAAAACTTACCCCCCCTACCCCACCACTCCCCCTCAAAACACAGCATGTGACCAACTAGTTGCTAAGTATGCATATGAATATGCATACTATATAGACTAGTATGAATAAATGAATCGAGGAGTTGTCGGAATAAAAATAAATGAAACTAGTTAAGGTGCATTTTGCAGTCAACATTTCGTTTGCCAAAGAAATTGCAATAAAAACTAATGTGGCAGCAAATTTGCATGGAAATCAATCAAAGCATGCGCTAAGTGTATGCGAAGTTCAACAAAAAGATACCCAGTAATCAAAAGTGAATTAGAGACATGCTTATTTATGAATCCACATACTTAAGAAACGTATATCTTCATTGTAATTTATTTATATAGATTTAAATATATATTAATATTAATTAATCTTCCATATACATTAATATATTTATTAATCCACACACTAGGAACTTCTATCTTCATTGTCATTTATTTATATAGATTTAAATATATATTAATATTAATTAATCTTCCATATACATTAATATATTTACTAACCCACATACTAAAGATTTTTTCGAACTAGCAACTTCTATCTTCATTGTGTTCTATTTATATAGATTTAAAAATATGTATATTTATATTAATTTCACTTCCATATACAACCCGTCTTAACTCTCTCTAAACAAATGATCAGCTGCACCAGTTAATACCGCTTGCATTTGCTTATTTATTTATGCACATATTTATTTTTTTTTAATGGTGAACCGCAAAAAGTTAATTTTAGCATTGCTATAAATAAAAATACCTTAGCACTGCGTCCCACTAACAAATGATCGAGGCGAGAGCGAGCCTTATATGAAATGATACGATACGTTTTGCGATACGTAAGCCCAGATATAGTTACCACCCAACAGTTTCAGCTGACTGCCCCTCAACTGGTTGCACATCTATCTGCCTCTCACTCTGCCCCTCTGTCTGATATTTATTATTTGATGGATGGTTGCAATTTGTGGCCGTGACATGCGTGATAAAGATACTAATGCGATCGATTTGAAGATCAGCTACGTGAAAAAAAAAAGCTGGAAGCTGTCAGCCAACTTCTGGGGACTAAACCTCTTTCCAGAAACTAAAAACAAAACAAAAAACATGCCAAACTAAATTCAGTTGAAACATTTGTGTTTACTTCTTTGCATATATCGAGCAACTAAATATTATGGTCGCTTTCCAGGAAGAGTTCCCAGTGGGATCTTCAGACAGATGGAAAAGTTTTCGCAGTTGGCCTTGAGCAGAAAAAAATTCTGTGGCTATCTCTCTTCTCTCTTTTTTTTATTAAGTAATTTGCGAATTTACGAGTGTTTGTTCGAGACGTGGGGTTTTTCTATCTTTTGGTTTGGCCCAATAAAATTCGTGTTAAATATGTGAAATATGTGGAATAGTCCATTTCAATGAGCAATAATGACAAGCACTTTTTGGTTTATTCTTGCACTTAACTGGAAAATGATGAAATCAAAGTGTTGTGGTGTAATTCACCTGCTGAAAGATATAAAATATATGCATGGGCTTTAAAAACATTTCAATAAATATGTCGAATGATCATTTAAACAATGCATAAAGCATAAAACTGTCCGATTTATAGCATGGCTGTGAATATATATATATATAAATTTATGAAGCGATTTCTGATATGATGAAATTAGCTGAGAAGTTTCATTTCACTTTTGCTTATGTTAATAAGGTTTTTGAAGAGAAATAATATTAGAACAAATCATCTTAAACTTCAAACATTTTGAAGGTTTTTGGGTCAGGTAAATGAACTTTCCTATTATTAGTACTATTATGGAATCGCACAAATTTGTTACCTTGGAATTTTCATGCAACTTTCATGTGTAAATAATTAAACCATAAAAGTCAATTTCGAGCCAAAGTGCGCCCCACAATATTTATACGAAATTCCCTAACAGGCCAACTAAGAAACCAGCCAAGAAATACTCTTACTTACAAAAATCATAAGAATATAATATAAGAAATATTTAAGTGAGTAAAAGGCTGGGCAGCATTATAAAAAGTATTCGCTTAGTTTCTTAATACGTCTACTTAATAAGAAAATTGTATAAAGTGTATTGAGATATTGAGAATCATTTATGAACTTGCTGCTCTCTCAGTTAGCTGGCCATTAAATGCTTATGGATGTGCCAAATTCATGGATAAATTATAATAATTGAATTATGTACATTGAGAAAAGTTAATTGCGCTATGCGAAAACGCGAAAACGCGCTTGTTGATGCTAATCGCCAAACATAAATTCAGGGGCACAACGCAGCGGCAACTCGCACCCCCAACGATCGATCGCGTTCTATGTGCTACAAATTATATGTATCTAGTAGATAGATTTAAGAAGATACTTTGCCGGCCGGCATACATAAAGGCGCGCATATGTATGCAATATGTTTTTTTTTCATCTTTTTTTTTGGCTTTTTGGTCAAGGTTGAACACAGCTAGAAAAGAGAGAGAGAGAGAGAGGGAGAGAGGGAGAGAGGTGTATATGTTGTAGATCGTTTAATTTCCATGGACGCATTTTCAGCGCGGCAACAAATCAAAACAGAAATAAAACAACACAGCACAACAAAAAGTTCGCTAAATATTTAGACAGCAGCCGATTTTGCAGACTCGTTTACAGGTGGCTGCAACGACGACGACGACGACGACGACGAAGTTGCAACAACCTCGCTAGCAAACAACTTGCAACATCATCATTATCAGACACACACACAGCTGGGCGGCAACACAGTGGTCAAGGTTAAGCAAACGAGATACAGATGTATCTGTGTGTGTGTGCATTTGTATCTCAAGTTGTTGCTGCTGCACCGCAGGACATCATCAACTGGCAAACGATCGACAGGCGCGCGCACTTTTAACGATTTCGACAAAAATTATTTCGCTTTCAGCGCAGCTCATTAATTCGTTTCGATTAAAAATTGTTCGTTTTGTTTTTCTTTTCTTTTCATTTTTTTTTTTTTTTGCATCATCTGCAGTCGCTGCTTGTTGTGCATAAAAATCACAGCAAGAGCTCAACGCAGCTAGCGCCAATATTCCCCTCAATATACATATACATATATTGATTTTGTATGTATTTATATATATATAGAATATATATATATTTTTGGTTGCTTGGCATTTTTGTCTAGCGGTAGAAAAACAAGTTGCTGTTGATTCCGAGTACCTCTGAAATTTTAATGGCTTGAATTTTCAACATTTTGTTTATATTTAAAGTACCTACGAGTACTACGAGTATCTATGTATATATATGTGTGTATATGTGTGTGCAATTCTTTTGGCAGTTCATTTGTTTATTATAATGCCGCCGCAGACTTCCCTGTATGCCACTTGTTCTGCTTTGGCTTCTGTTTCTTTTGTTGTTTGCCGTTTGCAAACTTGTAAACACACACACTTTAATATAACAAATACAATTGCAGTTGATTGTATTTACCTATTCTTATATACCCTTGTGAAAGATATTAAAACTGTAAAGTGTAAATAAGTTTTATGATTATTATTTTTGATGAGGTTGTTGTGCTCAAATATCATCTATATAATATTTTCTTATTACCAGAGAGTAGAGTATTTAAATTTCGACACATACAATTTTTTTTAGCTTTTTTATTCCTCTGTGGCTTTTTTTGAGTGTTTGTTTGGGACTTAAACAAGATTTGGCAATGTAAATAGCACACGCCTCTAAACAAACTCTTTTTCTCTCACGTAATCATTGCAAAAATTTAGCAATGATCTTTTTTTTTTGAAGTGAGGAAATTAATTTCACACGTATCTGCTGAGTACTATGCAAACTGAAATGCTATTTTGGGTGGTGGGTGTATTTTGTGTTGTGTGGTATGTTTAGCGGGAAACCGGCCCAATGCATTGGATATAATTAATAATGCCTATTCTTAGAACACAAACTAAACAAATTGCCCAAAAATTTGCCTACGTGTCTGAGCCGAAAACTATGAATTCCAAAAATTCCAACTTGCATATTTTTCTGTGGGTTTTGAGTGGTTAAATTAATGGTTTGTTTTCATCCCCAACAAAATATTCACTAGAAGGCGATCACTCAGTGATTTTAAAAGCAAAGTGCTTAAAAGATTATTAATAATGTTTGAAATATGATTAAAAATTTGAATAATTAGCCTCTTTCAACACTTGTTTACATTACGAAAAGAAAGTCAAATCCAAATGGCATAACAAATATCACGCATACGCCGCGTTTGACACAACAGCAGCTGCTTTCAACAAACACACAAAGCCCCAAATGCATTTAAAAGCTCATTACCAATGCTAATTGATGACACTGATAGCGCAGAGCTGCCTCCCAAAAAAAAAAAAAGAAGAAAAAAAACGAGCAATGCAGTTCATAATGCATACAATGAAGATTTTGTTGTTTGTTATTTTCCAAGTGCCCCCACACGTCCAGAGCCCAGAGAGAGAGACCGGGCATCTTACATAAATTATTAACAGCTAAAGGCAAATAAATAAACAAACATTGAAGTGAAGGAGCTTCTTGCTGCTTTCTGCTTTCTTGGCCTCTCCGCCGGAATCGTTGATCATCGCCAACGCTAAAGCTGTCATCATTCATAGTTCTCGAACCTGGCCCTGGCATTGGCCAGAACAATTAATTTAGCCCCGCTTGCAACGGCATTACCAACTACTTAACAGCAAATCACTAAACATGTTCAAATATTTTGCCTACAGCTTCAGTAGCTGCTTCTGCTTCTGCTTCTGCCTCATGTTGCCTGTTGACATTTGCTTCGTTGGGCGGCAAAAGTAGAAAGACAGCCAACGAACACCAAAAGCCTTGACAAAAGAAATGAACTGTTTTAAAGTGCTCCCAAAGCAGCAACAACAACGACGACAACAACAACAACAGAGTCAGCGGAAAACTACAAAACCCAAATTGAAAAATCATCAACCTCGTCAGCCTTCTAGCTGCCTTTCTGCCTTCTGGCTGGTCAATATTTGGCTAAGAAATTTTTCACATTACCAGCAAGGCGAGAGGCAAGCTGAAGCGTCTTGTTGAATATACTCTAACAATGCAGTGTGTGAATGGGCTATGTGTGAAAATGTGTTAAAGATGTGACAAAAGTTTCGAGTGGAATAAAATAATTGTTTTTTTATTTTATTTTTTTTTGTCTTTTTTGTTTATTTAATTATTTTGTTATTATATAAAAACAACTTAAATTAAACGTATTTGCTAACTTCTAAAACAACTTAGTCTAAAGGCTAAGTAAAGAAGAATAAAATAATAGAAAGAAATACCTTACAAACTTGTTTTGACTGAGAAACAGTAAAAAGCTGAACTTAAGTGTAAAGATTAGATAAAAATATAGGCAAGTAAAAAGTACGAAAAAAAATTAAATATATTAATTATTATTTAACAAATAAAATCTAGTATATAATACGAGACTTAATGCTAGTTTTTAGAGTACTGGCTACTTGGGCCTTCGACTCTATATATATAAAAATTAATTAAACATTATGAAGAGTATTCTCACTTCGTTGCTGCATTCATAGAATTTGACTCTCTTGTTAGGCTGCGCCTTGGTCTGTCTTGCATGTTGAGTGAAATGTTAGCAATACACACACACACACACACACACACACACACTGCACACACACACACTCACACGTGAGATGCGTTGTTGCCTAGCATTGTTTGCATAGCAGTGAGCTCGAGCTCCGTTTCTGTGGCCCGATCTTGGACAGGCTCTGGTCAACGTTTTGTTTGATGTCGGCCTCGTTAAGAGCCAACGAAGCCAACGAGTTGTGGCCCATGTTCGGATGCATGTTTGTTGTTTGTTGTTGTTGTTGCTTGTGTGTTGTGTTTGCTCATGAACAGTTGAACGTTGTTGCCGCTTACTTTGCATTAAGTTATTTTCATTTTCAATAGGCCATAGCCATAGCTATAGGGAAACAAGGAACAAGTTCAGCTCCTGCAGCTAGTAACTCCTGTGTGTGTGTGTGTGTGTGTGTGTGTTTGTGTGTGTGTGGAGTGTTTTTCTTTCGACTTCGCATTTGGAGTGCTCTCCAAACTGTTGAACTTCACTTGTTTTCTCCAGCTATTAAGCCACTTGAGCCTAAACCTTAACATCCATCATTTCTCATATTTTAAATAAATTTTTTTTTTTTTTTTATTTTTCCCGGGAATTATGCAAATTTTGAACAACGTAATGCTCGATGAGCGTGTGATTTATGCCCATAAATCGCCTCTATCTGCTACTTCTGATTGCATAATTAATGAATCCGTAGTTGAAGAGCCTGACTTCGGTTTTTGGTGGGAAAAATCTCTCAAGCATATTCCAGAGTAAAACTCGATTTGTTTATTTATGTTTTGAAAAGTTTACGTGCAGCAAAGTTGCAAAAATTGATTTGCCAAAGCATACACAAATCAGCACAATTATCAAAAAAAAAAAAAACTTGCCACTCGCACGACGCCAGGTAGCATCCCCCCCTTCGCTCGCCCCCCTTGCCACACTTTCCAGCGCTGAGACCATAAATTACCAATTAAATGAGCTTGTGCGAAAAAAACACACAATTTTCTAACTAAATATTGAAACGCAAAAAGCCAAATTAAAGCAAAAGAATACAAATGCGTTTTTGAGCATCTCCACACACACACACACAGATAAGGGTGTAAAGGGGGAGGCTAATGTTACAGTGGAAAAAATAAAAAAAATAAAAAAAAAAAATAAATAAAAATATAAAAGATTCACACGTTTTTCAAACAGTTTCTTGTTCATATTGATATTATTTCCGAAAGAAGTGTTGAAAAACGGTTTAAATATTTTGAAAACTAATCAAATTTTAACCACTGTGCAATACTTTTTCTTTATAAAGACAATTTCATCACAAATTAAGTGTAGAAAACCTCAATTTTTCTCTCTTCAGATCTCGCTCTCTGTTGCTGATGATATTGATGAAAAACTTAAAGCACCCCCTAAAGGTGCCACAGAGAGAGAGAGAGAGGGGGGCGTAGTTGTTGGGGGAGGGCGGTAGGGTAATATCATTGGCAATTGCGATGCTCGTTTTTGGCGCGTTTGCGCTTTGCGATTAATGCGCTCGTGTAAATAAACAATAAATATTAAGTGCGCTACACGCCACGGCGCACAGATTCCCAGAAACCCCGCTCCCCCCCCTTCCTCCTACTCCTAGGTAGAGGGAGGGGAGGAGAGTTGAGAGGGGCCACGCGGCCTGATGCCAGTGCTGAATGTTGTTGCCTCGTTGAGGCGGCGCAATTAAATGTTACACTTTATGCTGGGCACGAACTCTTCTTTCTCCCCTCTCTCCCCGCCTCTCCCCCCTTTTAGTAATTGTTGTTGTATTGTGTTTTGCGTGTGGGCATTTGTGTTTTATCACTGGCGACCTTAGAGCAGGCCCCTGGCCCCTATTGTCTCCTAGCTCTTAGAGAAGCTTCTCCTACTAAGAGAACAAATGGGGTAAAAATAAAATAAAGTTTATACACCCAGAAAAAAAACGCCAAAAGAATCCACTACGAAAATAGTAAATTTTACTATGCGGGATTTAACTATGAAATGTAGTAAAAATCACTATAAATAATGTTGT
The DNA here is from genome assembly GCA_018152825.1 of Scaptomyza hsui. Lineage (NCBI taxonomy): Eukaryota > Metazoa > Arthropoda > Insecta > Diptera > Drosophilidae > Scaptomyza > Scaptomyza hsui. The sequence goes on from JAECXO010000280.1 coordinate 2,585,517, forward strand.
TTCAACTAAAAACATAGTTAAACAGCAAAATGGCATAAAAGAAAATTCGTAAACTTTAACATGACAATGCATGTTCATTTTAACGTTGAACCATATTTAATCCAACTATACCCCCATTATCAAATATTAACATATCAAATAAAATGTCCGTTTTAATTCTAACATTCCTCATATTGAGATTAACTATGTTCCGCATTCAAGTCAAAGAGCAGGCTATTTTAATAATTTAAACTATATTTCTAACATTTCTATTTCTCAAATGAAAAAATCTGTATTCAAATTGAGTACAAACAATATACAAATCTTATATTTTGTATATTTAACATTTTCACTAGTCAAGTTTACCATATTCATGTTTGGTTTCATATGGTTATCTGTTCTACGTTTTTTTCTGGGTGTTTCTATGTTATAGTTTTCTCTCAGTGTATTTTGGCGCACGAGCGTCGCACGAGCTCAATAAAATCAATGTTTTTGCTGTAATGGCCAGCTAAGCGTGGCAACAACTTGGCTGCTCAGTGTCTGACGTTGTGTCTGTCTACAGTCTGGTCTGCTGTGCTTCACTGTAGTCTAGTTTGTTGTTGTGTTCAGTTAATAAGTTTTGTGCCTTACTTTTGTATCGTTTCACATGCGCCGTAAATTGCACATTGATTCTTCTTCTCTCTGTTTGGCAATCTGTTTTTGTGTTTGGTGTAATAAATTAATGCACTTGGTTTGATTTCAACGCTTGGCTGTTGCCACTCACCCAACCACCCAACCACCCACCCACTCAATCAGGCACAGCAACAGAGACAAACCACCCACCAACCACTAGCATCAATAGCATCAATAGCTGCCACATTTGATCAGAAATTTAGGCAATCATCCAAAACGCTTTTCAATTTGCTGTCAAGGTAACAGTTCAGTGAACTTCAACTTTAGCATTTTGTGAATTATTAAAGGTCAAAATTAACAGAGAATTGATTTGCATCTCATTTTGTATGTAATTGAAATCATTATAGTTTAAGAAATTTATTTTCTTTGATTTTTCTTTATTTTATTCTTTGCATAAAAGCTATTCTACAATTATTAAATTCATTACTTTGCCTTTAATAGTTTAATTTAAGTTGTTGTTTCTAATAATAGAATAAGTAAATAAACAAAAAAATAAGTATAAATTAATAAAAATTTTAACCTAAACTATTTTTCCATTTAACAAAATAAAGTAAACAACTAAAGCTCTTTGTATTTATGCATTTTAGTTTGAATTTTGATGGCAATATATTTTTAAACCAGTAAACTTTTTCCAGCATAAAGAAACATAGTTTTAAGTTATGAGCAAAGGAAAAATATGATGAAATTAGTTATCTCAAAGTTCATACTTAAGTTAGCCACACTCTCTAGTTAAGAACCCAGCAAACATAAATAATCGAAGTGAAAATAAACATAAACATAATTCTCAAATGAAAAACGCAACCGAATAATACAAGGTTGATGGAATAATACTCGTAAATTCACACAAAATTCACTTCACCGTTTCGTACGAAACGGCCAAAACGGATAATAATTTAAATGTACTTGAAAGCCACCGTATTGCTTATATAACAAAATAGCCTAGAAAGTTAGTACCTGGAAAAAGGAATCGATAGAAATAATCAAAGGTCGAGACAGAGAGAGAGAGAGAAGCGATTTTTCGCTGGAAAATGCCGAAACGCAAAACGCGTGGCAGCAACTTGTTGTGAATATTGAATTCTAGTTGTTGTTGCTGTTAGATACTTTGTATATGAAAATGTATCTAACAGATACAACGAGTGCTTTTCGGGGCTATTTGGGACCTGTTGCCGCCGCCGCCGCCTTTTGATGTTGATTAATTGCAAATGCTGTTGATTGATTTTTATTGCAAATATTGATAAAAAGTTTTTTGGTTTTCAGTGTGTTAGCTTTTTTTTCTTCTTGTTGTTGTTGTTGTTGTTTCTTCTGTATTAATTAACGTGAAAAACACGCGTTTTGTGTTAATTGGAAAATGGTTATTGAAACTAAACAGACCAACCAGAGGCACCAACTGAGCGTACAAGCAACGTACGCAAACAAACAAACATAGCCAACAGCAACAACAACAACAACAAACAAACAAGACCGTGAGATACAAAGATACAAGTTGCATTTTTGTCTGTAGAGCGTACAAATTAACGCAGCCGAATTTTGAAAAGTTTTCGAGAACAGTGTAGAACAAGTAGTAGCCAGTATCTTTGTATCTATGTATCTTTGTATCTGTGTATCTGTGTAGCTGTGTACCTGTGTATGTGGAATTTGATTTATGCTCAACTTTGATATTTACCGCCTAATAAACAAAAAATTAACGCAAACGCAGCTACAACAACAACAAACAACAACATAAGTATCTGTATCTGTATCTGCATTGCTCTTGTATCTGTATCTATTTGTGGGTCCAAGTTGCCGCCTGCAATTTTTGCGCCTTTGATTTCAATCCGAGCGCCTGACGGACATGCGTGCGTCTGTCAGTGTGGCAATTAAACAACATCAACCAAAGTGCCACACACCCAAACACACACACACACACACACATATATAGGTTATAGTTCAGTTCTTTATAGATGAAACTGTGACGACTTAGCGCCGTTTTGTGCTTGCGTTGAAATGTGTTGCTTTAATATTTGGTATTTGTTTGGGCCAAGAAAAAACTCAATTTTCGAGAGGTTTGCCGCAGTGGCAAGAACAGCCCACCGACGTTGTTTGTTGCCACACACACACAGATACAGAGCGGAGATACACTTACATGTTTAGTGGTTGCTTCCGTGTCAGTGAAGCGTGTTGCAAGAACTCACGTGCTAATTACAAATTTATTGAGAACCTTAAATAAGGCACAACTATTTAGAGGTCATTTTATTCAGAGTCAATAAATGATAGGCAAATTTGTAAGAACAATAAAATGTATCACTTAAGTATAATAAATAAAAATAAAATTTATTTTCTTTAACTTTCTTGAACAAAAAAAAAACACTTCAAAGTAAAGCTAATAAATTAAAATATATATTTTAAAGAATTTTTAAACTATAAAGTTTGTGACCATACTAAAGAAAATACCCAAAAAATGTTGTTTGGCTGCACTTTTTTTTCGAAATATTTTTAAACACAAGAAAAAAATCCTTTCATTAGCTAATTAGTCAAGTGAAGTGGCCCAGAAGAGGAAATCAGTCAACGTTGCCACGCGGCGCTCCTTGATGTTGTCTTAGTGTGTGTGGCAGGATCTTGCCTCAAATCAAAAAAGAGAAAGGGAGATAGAGAGTGAGAGAGGTTGTTGCGACGCCTGCGAGTCTCAGCGGAGTCTGAACTTTAGAGACCCGCAACAGAGTGGCATGCAACAGTTGTCATAAATCAATGCATGAGTGGCAGTTGCTGTGGCATTGTTGCCAGCCAGTTGTTGTTGGCCACACTCAATTGGCATGGCTAATGCGATGGCAAACTCATAAATTTATTAATTTTTAATTAAACCTACAATGATTTGTAATTCCACTGGAAGAAGCTGAAAGAAGTTGCAGCTACAGCGCCTTAACCATTTATGGCAACTGTGGCAAGTGGTGAATGAAGCTGCTGCTCCTGTTGTTGCTGCAGTTGTTGCAGTTGCAGTTGCCCGGAAACAACTCATTATCCTAATTAAAACGTGCGCCATGCGCGCCCCGTTGCCATATATGTCCAATGCACGCGATCTGGCAATGAGGCGAAGCTGCGACTGCGCATGCGAAATTAGACGCAACGCAAAGCACAGTGGCGCCACAGTGTTCGAAAAGTGTGGCAAGACTTTACAAGAGATAAGGTAGGAAAGGGTGAGGATGGTTTAGGTAGAATAAAAAAGTGTTGAGTATTTTTTTTATTTTTATTTATTATGGAACGATTACTACTATAAATTAAAGCATTAATCACAGGTATTAAAATGTAAAATGTAAAAGTAGTAATCTCAAATTATATACTTTAAACAATTATTTATGAAAAAAAGTTTAAGTATAAAAAGTATTAAAACCTAGAAAAAATAATGTAGAGAGGGGCAAGAAATATTTTATTGTATGGAATACTTTAAGGAATGTTACTTAGACCCGATTTACACGTTCAACTTTTTTCATGATCTTTTTTTGATTCTTTTTTAAAACTCCTTCACAAATCTGGTCGCATTTACACAATGAGTTTTTTTATGAACTTTTTTATTTATAAATGCAACTGTGATTTAATTTTATTGTCGAATTTCATACATCTTTGTCATCGATTGTTTTATTTTTGAATATCTGACTGACAAAAGCCCCTTGATTGTGTTTACATGCAATCGGAAAAAGTCATAGAATGAATAAATCATTGCTACACAAGTCATGAAGTATTGCTTACAGTTGTTACCTCTCTTCATGAAAAAAGCTCATGAAAAATTTCAACGTGTAAATCGGGTGTAATAAACCTCAAAAAAAAAATGTAGAAAGTAGAAAGAAATATTTTATTGTAGGGAGACTTAACTCAATGATTTGTAGATGGAAAATAATCAATTGGCCTCACTGTGCCTAGCTGACAGCGTTGAACGCATTTTGTCTGCCATTCATACGCACCGTGGCCGCTTGGAATTGGAGCCAAGAGGCAGGAGCCAGAGAGCCAGAGAGCTTTGAGCCATTCACCAGTTGAAGAAGAGTTGATGCTGCAACGGTTGAGGCGCGTCCCCGTCGTTCATTGTCATGCGTTGCATTACAAGATGCCACAAGAAGCAGCAGCAGCAACAGCAGCAGCAGCAGATGGCAACATGAACACATTGCAACAATTGCCTAGAAGTTGCAACGTTGTTGTTGTTGTCGCATTGCATTGCGGCAAACATTGCGGCTGCTCAAGCATGTTGCATACTGATCAATCAGCGGCATCTTTAGCTTCTGCCTCGCTTCTATATAGCTTCTGGACCGAGTCGAACATGAATGACTTTAACCATTTTTGGTCTACAGTTAAATGCTGCAAAGTGTGTTTGTGCAACATCTGCAACGCAATTGCATTCATAATGAGTGTGTGCATCAATTCACAATCAATGAACGACTGAATGAATGAATGCAGTTGGCCAGCCAGCCAGCCAGCCAGTTTTGACCAGGTTGCTCGAGAGTAGAGTTTATAAATTGTGCTGAAAAGTTTATAAATTATTTTCAATGTCAAACATGCGCTTATAAATAAACAACAACAACTTTGAGCGAGAGAGAGAGAGAGATACAACCCAAAACTATAAATAGTGCCTGCAAAAAAGCAGCAAACGCATCTCCCACTTGCAACAACAACAACAACAATAACTGCTGCTGCAACTTAAAACAAACAAACAAAGCGTGTGCAATTTTTCACAAATTGAATTTCAGTTTTTGCGGTTTACACTTAATTTGGCAATCGTTGCAATAATTTTGTTTACAATTTACGACCACGTTCCCACAAATCCCACAATCCCCCCTTCCCCTCTCTCTGCCACTATGTGGCTCAGTTTTTTCTTTGAGCAGAATTTATGTGCAACAAGTTGACAAGATGCTCAAACGATTTTATCATCTTGGCAACAAACTGGCAACAATGTTTCTCTTCTTCTTCTTTACCTTCTGTTTAACAATTTAATATTGTTTGGATTTGTGCGTGTGAGTTAAGCATGCCACTAAAGTAACGGGAGCTGTTGCATATGTTCGTGCAACATGGATTTGTGGTGCATTCATAACTTACTTTATTGCCGTGCAAAACTTAAAGCCAACAGACACTTAATTGCCTTAACTTCCGGGCTAGATCTGTAAAGTGATTAAATAGTGGAAAAAATCGCTTTCTAAACTAAAGTTTTTTAAAGGGATTAAAAGGTTTCTTGGTAGTAAGATTAAATCTTTATGGAATTCCCATTTTATAGATATTAATTCATTAAAGAACTCTATAAGTAACTATTTACAACACTTAATTAAACTGTTATAGATTTTCCAACACTGAACAACTGCAATTGCTTTGAAGGAATATTAAGTTAAAACCTAAGTTTCTTTCTAGGAATAAAAAAGGTTTCTTGGTAGTAAAATTGAACCTTCAAAATGAAGATATTAATTCATTTAGACAACTTGAAAGCTTAAAGAACTCTATAAGTAACTATTTACAACACTTAATTAAACTGTTATAGCTTTTCCAACACTGAAACAACTGCAATTGCGCTTAAGGAATATTAAGTTAAAACGCACTTTGATGATTTTCACAGCCACATGGCGGCTGCAATCGATTACTGAGAGGGAGAAGAGGGTGTTGAGGGTGAAGAAGGGCTATAAAATTAATAAACTCAGAAGAAACGAAGAAAGGCGAATGGACAATAAATATTGAGCAACATTAATGTAAGTGGCGATTATTGCGCCATTTGAATTAGTTTATAGTACAATTACATTGAGAACTGAAGCGTATATAGTAACTATATATATATATATATATAGTATGTATTTACAGCGACTGCAACAACATTGGGAAAAGTGTGTTTACGCTTGTGCGAAGACAAAGTAAATTAATGTGTTGTAGTGAAAAGTTTGTATAAACAACATTGCAACATTTTCGTATAGGTTCATTTATAAAATGATGATGATGATAATGATGTTGATGTTGATGTGGCAGCCAGCTCCTTAGCGCCCTAAAGGTTGGCCAAATATTTATGAAATCATAAAATTTGATGTTTCCTCTCCTCTCTCTGTGTGGCACTTGACACCTTCGGCGACTGTCGTTGTTGCAGTGTTAATGATGATTTTGATGTGCAGCCAACGGATTGAAAACACCTTCGAAATCACTAACAATCAGACTAACTGACTATTACATAAAGTGTTTCTCCTTTCTGGCTTGCTTTTGGCGTCGTTCCATTTTCGATTTGTTTGTTTTATGCACGATTTGTGTTGTTGTACATTGTTGTGCCGTAAATATAAATATATATGTACTATATACACTCTCACAAGTACAGATCAAAGGCCTATCAATTAGCACCCCCGTTTCGATTATGTTGCATGCTACTTCAGCATGCAGCCAAAAAAAAAAAAAAAAAACTTAAAACTTAACCATTTGCCGCCAATTCACACCCAATTAGTAATAAATTTGAATGCTGCACATGCTGCAATTGCTGAATCTTTCTATCCACAAATTGTTATTACTCTTTGAAATACTCTATCAAATACACTTGTAGAAAAATGTGACTGCTTTACTACATCAAAAATGTCAAGGATAGTAAGAAGACTGAAAGATAGATAAAACGATCCTTAAAATAACCGAATAAACTTGTTTGAACTTATTTTTTTTAATTTATGGCAAATTTTATTTTTAATATTTATTAATCTACACAAAGGCTATTAAATATTGGAATGAACTTTTTTAAAATTATTATTATTATAAATAAATATACAATCTTAAATTTTCTTACTCAGAGCTTAGTCGGAATATTCTGGGAAAAATATTAAAAAACAATCCCCTTAAAAAAAAAAAAATATATATATATATATTTTACAGCTTTTTAATCTGTATCTGGAAGTTAAATCTCTTAAAGTAATATGTACCTCATTTCATTATTTACTTGAACTAAAAACTTTATAGAAATCAATACAAAATCATAAGACAAATTCTGTTATATGACAAGGATAGTAAGAAGATTGAAAGATAGATAAAATGCTCTATAAAATAACCTAATAAACCTAATATCTGAATTAAATAAACAAATACTCAATCTAAAAGATTCTTTATAGAGTTTAGTCGGACAATTATATGAAAAATATCAACAAAAAAATCCATTAATAATAATAAAAAAATATATATTATAGAACTTTTTAATCATTTCATTATTTTCAATCATTATTTACTTGAACTAAAAACTTTATAGAAATCAATACAAAATCATACCACAAAGTTTGTTATATGGTTAAAGAACTTTTGATATTTATAAGAAAATTTCGCTAAGTGCATGCGTTTGTAACTCCACATCGATTAGAACTAAACAGTTATGGCTGCCATTAAGTTTTATCGATGGCGCTAAACGGCCAACGATTTGATTTGTAAGCCACTTGAGGCATCAAAAAGAAAAAAAAATACACCTTTGATATTTTCACACAACTCGAACTTGGTGCCGAAATAAAACTTAATTGCAATTGACTTTTAATGTTGTTCTTATGTTCTTAGAGAACAAGACTGCCTGCTGTGTTAATTTGAATTCAAACTGTTTCGGGTGGCCGACAGGAAAGTAGGAAAGTAGGAAAGGAAAGGAGTTTGGAGCCACCCGCAGCTAGGAGAACTCAACTGCAGCAACAATTACCAAGTGGCGCTAATAAAATAAGCCAGGGAATATTGTATTGGATATTGATATTGTCTTCTATGTGGATTGGGATATTGGGTTACTCAAAGAGGCATAAATCATGCATCATACTCTAAACAAAACGGTTGTGAAAAGAACAATGACAACAACTGCAGGCAGCATCAAATTACAATCGACCAGGCTAACAAAACGTTTTCTGTTTTTTTTTTTTTTTTTATACAGGATCAGCTTTCACAAAACGCAACTTAGACTTTGAGTCCCCAGTTGCAGTCAGTCAGTCAGTCAGTCAGTCAATGCGTCAGTCAGTCAATAATAACGTTTTAATTGAACAAAAGACAAACAACAATCGATCCAGTCGAACAACAATTGCTCTTAGCCATCTTCTGCCCTGCCCTGCCCTTCATCTTCATCTTCATCTGCAGTTTTGCGGCTGCTTCTTGATTCTTTTGTGTGTGTGTGTGTTGGTTGGACTGTCACCTTTCCATCAAAATGTGGCAGTGAAAGGCGCTCTCAATGATGTCCACGTGCCGCAAGGCATTATCTTCAGTATTGAGTATTGTTTGTTTGCCAATGTTTGCTGTAATTGATTAGCTGACAATATTACAACTACCGCAAGGAACAATGCGAAAATGTTTCAATGTTTGAACCTTAGCGTTTAATGAGTTTCCATTCAAGCTGAACTTGTGGCAGGTGAGAATTCTAAGCCAAATGTGTGCAGTTAAAGAAAACATCTGTAAAATTATTCTCAATTTTAGTGTTATCGATCACATGTTTGTATCGGAAAATGAAAAAGTTATCGGTAATCGGTAATACCGGTGGGTAGATTTTTGGCTCCTTAATAAGGTTATACAATAATATTGTTGAGTTTTATTTTAAGCGATAAAAATAAAATTCATTAATAATGATTATTTTTGATTTTATTTTTTTTTGATCAACTATAATGATTATGCTCTAAGTTTTATAAAATCACTCAAAAATAATGATTATCATTAAAGAAAAACCAAAAAAATCGAATTGTAATCATTAACAAGAATTTTTTTTAAATATAACTTATAATGATTACGGTCCCTGGTAAAATATAATTCCTTAAATATTAGAGAGTTCATTTAGAAGCTGTCCTTTTATTTCTAAGCTGCATCTTTTATAACTTCCTCTTAGTTTCCAGCACAACTTCCTTTCTCTACAGTCTCCCTTTTTGACTTGTACTAATATCCTTGTCTCTTGTTTCATCTCATCTGCCTCTCCTGCCCGTCTGCACAATTACCGCCCGCCCCCGTTGCGTTTGCCTCTCCTTGTCCTAAAAGGATCTCTATCCGAATCATTGTCCTGCTGTGCTGAGCCCGCATGACCAGAAAACTGCTCTCATCTCTCTCTCTCGGACTGTGGTCAAGAATTTCGAAAAGTGCAACATTTGCCTGTGTTTTTTTCCATGTTCTACTTTTCACTTCGGACACTTGTCCCGAGGCGTCCTGCCTCAAGGATTTTTATAAATGACCCACGCGTTGATAAATGATGATAATGGATTCTTTTACTTGCCGCCTGTTGTTGTAATTGTTGTTGTTGTTTTTTGGGAGTGAAAGTAGCGCCGGCGCTACGATCCGTGTGGGCCAAGAAGAAGAGGAAGAAGAAGAGAGGGAAACAGGACTGCGCAAATTTTGATGGTAAGTGCCGATAGGGCCAAGGGTACGAAAAATGCTTAATGAGAATTGTTTCTGGTGGTCCAATACCACGTAAGGGCGTTAAGATAAGCAAAAAAAAAAAAAAAAAGATGGTAGAAGAAAAAATGCATTTAAAAACCTCGTGCAAAAGGTAATTAAATGCCATTAAAGTGGAGAGGCCAGCAAAAAAAAAAAAATAATGTGAGACGGAAGACAGCAGATAGAAGAAGACGCAGCAGGCTAAGAAAGCATCTCTGTTTATCTCCGCTAAATGCAGTAAGAGATGCATACATATAAACATGGGCGTAGTTAAAATTGTAAGGGATTTAGTTAAACAAAACTTTCCTAAGATTTTCTTCTAAGATTTATAAGGTAAATCCACCAAATTCACTTAAAATAAACAAATACATAAGTTAAAAGACAAACCTTTTCAAAAAATCAATTAACTTGCCCAAAAATGTTGAATAATTTACAATGTACTTATTATTTTGTATTTTGTGTTTTAAGTTCAATGGTGAAATTCGAACCTTTTCTTTGCTTCTGTTTTCTTACTTCTTTTGTTTTTTTTTTTTTTTTTTTAATATAGGATATGAAATGTAACATTTATTTTTCTCATATGTTAAATAAAAATGAATTTATTAATGATTTAAAAAAATTCATGCACAAGTACTTATTATTTTGACCATATGTGTACATATGTATATACATGGGCGTAGTTAAAATAGTAAGGGTTTTAGTTATCCAAACTATGTTAAGATATACTTCTAAGATTTAAGTAAGTCCTTTAAATAATAAAATAAATATAAAAACCTCCAAATAGATTAACATTCATTTCAGAACAATTATATTTATTTTTCACCTGGCAACGCCTCTGTACATTAACACACACACACACACATAGACACTCCAAAAACTTAACAAGCTGAAAAAGAATATAAAAGAGGAGGAGCAGACAACTAAAACCAAACACACAGACTCCAACACACACACACACACACAGAAATGGAGAGACTCTCCCTCTATTCATTCAGACAAACATACATATATATGTATATCTGTATGTATGTGAAGTTTTAATGCCCTGGGCGTCGCTGAACGTGTTGCGAGGGCTGCGCGATTAACATACAAAAGGATCTCGGTTTTTTGGAGCCGCCTTCTTCTTCTTGTGCGCCAATCGGCATGAATCACAAGACAACGAAGAAGAAGAATAAGAATAAGAAGAAGAAGAAGATGTGAATAGTTAGCAGCCACAGCGACGACATTCTCACAATTCACAGCGTCGGCATTTCTTCTTCTTCTTCTTCATCTTCTTCTTAGTTCATTCATATTGTGTCTTGCTTTCTTCCGGCTTGGGTTCTTTTTTTTTTGGATTTCGTCTCGAAATCTGATGCTCGTTATAACAAAAGACGTCGTCAAGTGTGTTGCAGCCGCAAAAGGACACACAATGTGGCACAAGTAGCACAAGTAGCGGCTACTTAAGCAGCCTTGAGGCGCCACTGCAACTGTTGCAAACAGCCAGAATGTCTGGCAACGCTTAACGTCAGCCAGACGTCGCGACCATTAACGTCGCCATTCAATGTTCAGCTTTACAATTGACCACATGTACAAAAAGACAAAGAAAAGATGAAGATACTTTATGCTCAAACATGAGGCAGCAAGTGGAAATTTACAGGAAACAAGTGCACAAGCAAAAGATACAGATGTATCTCATACTCATACTAAAAAGATAGTTTTGCTTGTTTTAAAATATGAACTTCAACTTTGTTTGTAAGTGTAATATATTTCTTAAATGTTTGGAATCTTTATTCAAATTGACTTTGAAAGGCATAATTTCAAAGTCAAAAACATAATTCTCAAGTTTTCCACAATTTTATTCATATATAATTTTGTATAAATTTAAATAAGATTATTTTAATGTGACTAGTGCACTAATTTACAAGTACTTCCACTTGTAACTCTAGGAATAAAAGTCAATAAATAAATAAAAATAAATAATAATAGTTATACATTACATTATTATTATTTTTATTTTTTTGATATGACAAATTTTATTTATAATATTAATCAACCTACTTAAAAGGCTATAAAATATTGGAATGATTATATTATCTGTAACCTAAAACAGAAAAGATCTGCCACGTTTGCACTGCAATCCAACAAAATGCACAAAAAAAAAAAAAAGAAAAACCAGTAAAGAAAAGAGAGACGAACAAAAAAAAAAATTGACTTAACGTATAGTTCAAGGCAAAGGCAAAAAGGCAAAGTTAAAGTCGCTGAGAAAGAGGCTTAAGTAGAGGCGGGCTCCACCTACCCAGGGCTCCAAGTGGTTCAGCGTCGTTTTGGCTGGCTTGCAGCACCTGCTTGCAACAACAACAACAACAACTGCAACAAGGTTCTCTTCTTTCTTTTTTTCTGTTTTTTTTTTGTGGCAGTCACTTTGGCTGAGCTGGAAACGAATGCGGGTGTGTCAAGTCATCTCCACAAACAGCGGGGCAGCTTCAAAATGCATTTAACTGTTTGCATTTGTATGTGTATATATGTGTGTGTGTGTGTGTGCGAAAGAGCCAGCAAGTGTCATTCTTATGGCCGCCGCTTTCCATCGTTCCTTCTTTTGCCCTTACTTCTTACTTCTTCGTTACCTCTTCTGCAGCCAACCAATAAAATTATACTAATTCTTGACTTTTTGATTTCATTTTGTATTTGTTTTGTGTGTGCAATGCTAAGGATTTCGTTACCTAAACACACTCAAAAGTCTATGTGTGTGTGTGTGTGTGTGTGTTAACAGACACTCTAAAAAATAAACATTACCTCTCGCTCGCTCCTCTTGATTTTGTGATCGGATCTCAACGATCACGATCTGACTGGGCCCTGGCTGGCTGGCTGACTTCTTGGCTGACTTCTTGGCTGGTTAGCTGGCCCCAGGAATGCGTGCGGCGCACAAAGACGAGACAGTTTGGTTTTATACTTGGCTCATTGCGCGCGTGCAACGTCCAACGAGAAATAATAAAAACGCGACGATTCGATTCGGTTTGTAACTTTTCATTACTATTGATTTAAATTTACAAAGTTTAACGAGATTGAGTCGGAGGCACTTAGGCCCCAAGTTTCAACTGAGTAAGTAAATAAAATGTATTTCAAAAAATTGTGAAATGCGAATAAAAAATATTACGTATTTGTTGGCTTTTTGTAGAAAATCTTTTATTAAAAAAAAAAGCTTAAAAAATTAATATTTTACTTAAACCTATAATTTTACAAAGGCAGTAAAATTATTATCTTAAACATATTTAAAACATTAAATGGAAAAGATTTTATTTTAAAAATTTTTTAAGAATTAAGTTATTTAGAAAAAGATTTGAAGATTTAAAGCAAGCAACAAATTAGTCTTTCTTAAAATTCATCAACTTTTTGTAGACTCCTTCCCAAAAGATCTGTAGAATATCCATTTTATTTTATAAGGCACCCTCAAAAAAAAAAGAAAAGAAAAAAAGCTCAATTAAAGCACACGCGAAACTACGCTCAACAAAAACTCACTCAACTCTTACTCTCTCTCTCTCCTTAAAATCAAACTCAATTGTTGTTGTTGTTGTTGTTGCTGGTTAAATTGAGCGAGTCAGTTAGAAGCGCAAACTGACGACGTGCTGGCTGCCAGTGGCAAAGGGAACTTCAGACGAGATGGATGCGTGATCATCATAATATCATCACATTGATGATGATCATCAACAACAGTTAAACTTTCAGACAGCAGAGACAAACTGAGCGCCAAGAGAGCGAGAGAGCTCAGTTAATCGGTTTCACTCAGACGCGAAGACGACGAGAACGACAACGATGAGAGCCGAATGCATTGGTTCGTTTCGTATGCGCTCGTGTGTATGTTTTGCTGCTTACCTGTAACTCAATCAGGTAGAGGTAGACATGAAGGCGTTAGTCGTTCCACAGCGCTGATCGAGTTGAAAACTATTTTGCTGGCGACCGTTTGCCAACGACAACGACAAACTACACACAAAACACAAGAAAAGTGAGGCCTTAAGATTTTTTAGGCGTAAACTTCAAATTGAAATTAAACGCGAGTGTTGAAAAAAAAATTAATTATTAATAAAAAAAGTGTGTGTTTGTGTTGTTGGAAAAAAAAAATATATAAATGAAACAAAAGAAACAACTGCAACAAAAAGCTTAAGATACAGATACACAATAAAGAAAAATACATATAGATCTATGTAAAGTGCGCTCAACAACAACAACAACAACAACAAATAGAAATCGTTCCAAAACAAAAAAAAATAAAATATTTTAAACGACGGCGACTCACTTTGCATTTTGTATTTTGGCATTTGGTTTGTTGTCACCTTTTTGTTTTTTTTGGAAAATATGTGGATTACTGTGCCGTCAGCAGAAACTCCAGCAACAACAACAACAACGACGCGAGAGCGCTGCAAAGGCGAGCGCGTGAACAAATCGCAAATTGAATATCAAAAACAACAACAAGAAAGTGGTGCAAATGCTTAAAGTATCTGACAGATACGTCTCTGGTGTGTCATGTGCCCTGACAACAACAACAACAATAACAATTGCTACACACAATAATCAGTGCCAGCGGCTTTGCCTGCGCCTCGAATGCGGCAATAAAATTTTTAACAAGAATTTCATCTATTTCATATACAATTATCGCAAGCGAAAAACGCAACCGAAACTGAGCTGAGATTTAACAAACTTATCAGATATTGACAAAAGCGTGATTTTGAACGTCGGTAGCCAACTAAATAGAAAAACAGCTGTAAATTGTGCAAATATCATAATAATAATATCTAAAAGTGAAACCAAAGCAAAAGAGATAACAGAACTGAAACGTCATAAATTCGTCAAGTGTCAGAAGTTAAAGAAGGTAATCCATCAAAATACGCGGCTTACAAATTAATAACTAAAGAACAGACCTTAAAAAAACAACAACAACAACAACTGTATACAAGTCTATATACAGAGATACGACAACATAGGAAACTTTATAAGACTGAGGTGAGTTCCCCCCGCCAAAAAAAGAAAAAGGTTTCAGTTGTCATTAAGCTTATGTAAATTATTTGTAGGGCGTGAACTTGTTAAATTGTGAGAACCAAATCGACCCTGATCCAATGCCAATATGTATTTAATATCATATGCATTTTTTTGATATTGAAAATTGAGAGAAACATTTGCTTTACTTACCCTTTACATAAGTTTCTGGCATATCAAATTAAATTTGTGGTATGCAGTTGGTAATTGAATTGTTGCTGAAATTTAAGAGGATCATTAAAAAAATTGTAAACACATGTATTAATCGTAAATTCGTTTGGAATTTGCAGCTGTAGCCAAATTTAAGCTGATTATTAAATTATTACAATTTATTTGGGACTCTTGCATTAAGTTATAATTTAGCTCCAATAGGAACTTTTATTTTTTTTTAACCGCTCGATCAAAATATTTTCACGCGCTCGCATCCCAATCTCATAATATATCATAATCGTAATATAGATGCCCAAGGGAGATTCCCAGAAATTCACATTGTTGGCTAACAATAAAGTACCGTATTTCTCTATCTCTCTCTCTCTCTCTCTCTCTGGGCCAAGTGTGTGCGTGTGTCGGCATTAGCACAAAGCCACAAAAGATGTCAATGTCCTTGCTGGCACATAAATTACCCAAAATTGTATTCGTATTTGTTGTATTGTAACTATTAGTATCTTTGTATCTTTTGTGCCTTCGTTGTGCTCTTTTCACACACACACACACACTCAGGTGTGTGTTTGAGTGTGTTTTGTGCTGACTGTGTCTGTGACACACATAGTATCTAGTATCTATTGCGCAAACGGTATCCAAAATGTGTCAATTTGCGCAAATAAACTTTTTTTTTCGAAAAGTGAAAAACTTGCTGAAATTCGAGCTTTCAGTTAGTGTTAGCGGTTTTTCAGAAAGAGGGTGGGAAATTTACAATTGAACTCGTTCAGAACTCTTTCGAACTGAATGGAAACATTTGGAAATTTCCTCTCTGGGGGAAACCCCCGGACTCAGGTAGTCCTTGTGCTGGGGCGTAACTAGAAATTATGAAAATGCATAAAGCAAATGTCAAGAGCTCAATAATTATGAAAATTTCATTCACCCTTTTTTTTTCGAAAATTCCATTTTGACTTCCTCTTATCACAGCCAAAAGATCTCTTGGCTCACTTGAGTTCTATTGGAGGAGAGGGAGATGGAGAGAAACCCCCGTCGCTAACACACCCCCCAGCGTGTGCCATCTTTGTGTTCATATTTTTTTTTTTTTTTTCGATTATAACAAGAAAATACCGAATTTCCTTTTGCGCCAAGCGCCTTGTCATATAACAAAAATTTTAACAACTAGATAAGATTTTAATCTTTATGTGAAAAACAACATGTAATTTGTTGTGCCAGCAACGACAACGGTGTGTGCGAGTGTGTGTGTGTGTGTGCCTTTTTCGGGGCTCATCTTGAGATAGCATCTAAGAAATTTATTGCCTATAACCAGGCAAGAAATATTTATAAGTATAAGTAGAATACTTTTTAATAATTTTCATAAATTTTCATCAGTTCTCAAGATAAAAATGTTTAGTTTATTCTTTAACTCTTTTTTTGGTTTTTTGTGGTTTTTTGAAAATGCCGCCTGTGTATAAATCAAAGCGAGAAGTGGCGATAAGTTCGTCTTACATGAAATATTGAACAATAATAAAACAAGTTACGAATGATCGATTTTGGAGAGTCTATGTGACTAAAAGATACTCTTTGGGTGACTAGAAGATACTTTTTTGTAAATTATTTAAATAAACTCAAATGTTTACTCTTACTTCATGATACCCTTTGTTTGTCATATCAAAACAGAAAAAAAAAAGAGGAATGAGAAATGACAAATGAAATTATGACAAGCGGGTTTTGGGCCTCGTCGCTTCTCTAATTTCTTCTCTAACACACATATTATTATTGAACCCACTTGCTGTGTGTATTTGCATTTTATTGTATTTGTATTTTGTATTGAATTTCTAAACGTAGACACAAATCGCTGCTGCTGCATACCACAGATCGTGTGTCAGTCAGTCAGTCAGCGCCCAAAAGGTGCAATGTCCGCGATTGCAACACACAACAAAAAAAAAAAACGAAGAGAAAAAATCGAATTGAGTTGAGTTAAAATTCGAGTTGAGCTAAGGTTAAGCTGGTGTGGGGTGTAAGTGGGGTGGTGTGGTAGGGCGGCGGGCGGGAGTGTTGAACAGGATGCACCTTTTGCCGGGCTTAAGGAAGCTGCTGCTACCTGCGCTCTCTTCCACTCAACTCTCTTCTCACTCACTCTCTCTCGCTCGCGAAAGCAACGCACGCAAACGCATTTGCGCTCTGTTAGTGCATATATAGTCATCTCGCTCTGGCACAGGCGCATGCTCAGTTCACTTTGTGCTCTCTCTCTCTTTGAGTGTGTTCTGTTTGGCTGACGCCGGCTGCGTCGTTGCGAGAGAGAGAGTGAGAGAGAGTGAGCGACGTTGACGTCGACGTTCGTGTGTGTTTTTAACCCTATCGACAAATGCTTAACAATTTCGTATGTTTTTGTATCGTTTCAGAGTTGCAAGCGACCATGCGCGCATGGCTTCTACTCCTCGCAGTGCTGGCGACTTTTCAAACGATCGTTCAAGTTGCTAGCACCGAGGATATATCAACGAGATTTATCGCAGCGATAGCACCAACAACAAAGGCCATAATCAATTACAATAATACAACTAATACAACAACAACAACTACAGCATTAGCAAAAGCATTTACGCCATTTAACGAGTTTCATCTCAGCAACAACAACAACAACAACAGCAGTGATAGTGATATTAAAAGCAAAAACAAACATAGCAAAAGTGTTAACAACAAATTGAAACAGTTTAACGAAGTGCATAAAACAAGAACAGACCAATTAGAAAATTCCAAAAATTCCAAATCTAAGCATAACAACAACAACAACAACAAGCATCATAAGCATCATAATAATAATAAATTAACTAATAAACATAAACACAAACACAACAAAATGGCTATCAAGGAGCAACAACAACAACAACAACAACACACAACAGAATCTCAAACACAAACCGCCATTGCGAATGTGTTTGCATTGGAGCCAGCTGCTTCCGTTTCCGCTTCCTCCGCCTCCCTCCTCCTCCGCCTCCTCCAGTTATAGTAAAGATAGTGTACTGGGAGAATTTGAGGTGCCGGGCATTGCGGATGCCATCATTGTTGAGGACGAGCCCGCCACGTACAGCAGCAAGGAGATCATCAAGGACAAAGTGAAACCGGATCCCTCAACTCTAGTCGAAATCGAGAACAGTCTCCTCTCGCTCTTCAACATGAAGAGGCCCCCAAAGATCGATAGATCCAAAATCATTATACCGGAGGCAATGAAGAAGCTCTATGCCCAAATTATGGGCCACGAGCTGGATTCCGTCAATATACCCAAACCGGGTCTATTAACTAAATCAGCGAATACAGTGAGAAGTTTTACACATAAAGGTGAGTTCAACAACTATTTCTTAAAGTATTGCTCTAAAAATCAGTTAAAACATAGTATAAAGGTTCTCGGGGTAGTATTAGTTTAAGAGATCTTAACTTAAGAAGTTATGATGAACATTTGAGGTTTTATAATCAAGGATTTACTTTAAAAATCAAATTTTTCATTAAATTAAAAAACAATTTCTTAAAGTATACTCTTCAAATTAGTTAAAAGATAGTAAAAATGTTCGTTATGGTCTTTATCTCAGGGTAGGTATTAGTTAAAAAGAACTTAGCTTAAGAAGTTATGATGAAAATCTAAGGTTTTATAATCAAGAATTAAAATCTTATAATTCAAAAGAAAAACAACTAATGGATTAATTAAAGAAATTGAAACATTTTTTACTTGAAATGAAAATGCTGTGATTTAAATTCTAAGAAAAGATATTTTCTTTAAAGAGTTTACAGATTTAAAGTTCTTGAAGTTCTTTTTAAAAGTAAAAAATACAAAAATATTTTCTTTCCTTAGACAAAAAGATGAAAAATAAGTAAGGTCAATATTTCCATTATAATAACTAATATTTAAAGTAAGGTTAACTTAGGATAGGAATGCTTCTACTTTGATTTAGTATATCTTTATTTTAGCTTGAGATAAATCGCTTAAGGGATCATACTCAGCTGACCCATTTTTTTTTTTGCACCTGCTCGGCTGCCGTGTGGCAGTTGCAACAGCCTAACTCTCCTCTGCCTCACGTGCAACGCGTATTTTCCGCTCGCGAAACGCGAATGAAGAACCATCTAGGATTTTCCCTCGAATTTCCAGTTCATCCAAAGCGATTTGCATATTTACCTGCTATTACCCAAAGAAAAAATATCTTCTATTTTTTTCGGTTGGTTTTTGCATTCACGCAAGCGTTGAGAAATCACGCGGAAATTCCGCAGCTTCAAATGAAAGGACAACCAGAAAGGGCAGGCCAAAAGGACACGTACACATGTACAGAGTGTCCTTTTACCTGACCTGACGCCGCACTCTTAACCCAAATGTGACCTTGAAATTTTTCTACAGAATTACACCCGGAACGTTTAGCGCATGCGCCAAATGGCTTTTACATTGTGTGTGCGAGTGTGTGTGTGTGTGTGTGTGTGTTGTGTGTGTGTGTGTGTGTGTGTGTGTGTGGGTGTTTGTAAAAATAACAATTATTATTAAAGCGTATTTCGCATTATTTTCCACAGGATTAGAGGGTATAGAACAATAAAGCAGTTAGGTTAGATACACACACACACACACACACACACACACACACACACACACACGAACAGGTAGCACTCTTGGCCACTCTTGGTGTTTAAAGCCAAGTGTCTAAGCCTGAACAGTTTTTCGGGTCCTTGCGAACGATTTACGGCTTTTTGTGCTGTCTTTGTTCGAAGGTACTTGAGTTTCTTTCTCTTCTGGTCGCTTTCCTGCCGATTTAAATTAAGATTTTTTTCCTTCTTCTTCTTGCACCTTGCGGCAACGGCAACGGCAACGGCGGCAGCGGAACGAACGCAGCTCAGTGGTGGGTGGGTCAGGTCCTTTGCCAGAGGCGCCAGTCGTAAAAGTCGGCTCGACCAGGACAAAAAAAAACACCTTTATTTTTATACCTCCGAATTTTGTCACGCTTTACAAATTGTTTCGATTTTTGTAGAGGAATTTAAACAGTTTTACTAACATTCTTAATAGTAGTACTAAGAATTTCAATCCAATATTTTATAGCCTTTAAGTAGGTTGTCACAAAAAAAAAAAAAAAAAAAGTGTTAAGTATTTTGAATGTAGTAGGTTCACTTAAGAAAAAAAAATAACCTGAACTGAAAACAGTAGTCAATTGTTTTGGAAAAAAAACAATTAAAAAATTCTATTTATAATATTAATCAAGGCTATAAAATATTTAAATGAAAACTTTAATCTAAAAAAAAAAAATCCTCCACTAAAATTGCCCCTCTCTTTTCCTCTTGTTCCCCTTTGCAGATAGTAAAATCGACGATCGATTTCCGCATCATCATCGGTTTCGTCTGCACTTCGACGTGAAGAGCATTCCCGGCGAGGAGAAGCTGAAGGCCGCCGAGCTCCAGCTGACCCGCGACGCCCTAAGCGTGAGTCCCTCGGTGAATAGGAGCCGATATCAGGTGCTCGTGTACGATATAACGCGGGTGGGCGTGAGGGGCAAGCGGGAGCCGAGCTACTTGCTGCTGGACACGAAGACGGTGCGTCTGAACAGCACGGAGACGGTGAGTCTGGACGTGCAGCCCGCCGTGGATCGGTGGCTGGCGACGCCGCACAAGAACCACGGCCTGCTCGTGGAGGTGAGGACGATGAGGTCGCTGAAGCCGGCGCCCCATCATCATGTACGCTTGCGCCGCAGCGCGGACGAAGCGCACGAGGATTGGCAGCACAAGCAGCCGCTGCTGTTCACGTACACGGACGATGGACGGCACAAGGCGCGCTCCATACGGGATGTGGGCAATAGGGAGGGGGGTGGCGGTGGTAATGGTGGAGGTGGTAGGAATCGTCGACATCAGCGTCGTTCGAGGCGAAAGAATCATGAGGAGATCTGCCGACGGCATTCGCTGTATGTGGACTTTCAGGATGTGGGCTGGAGCGATTGGATTGTTGCACCGCCCGGCTACGATGCATTCTATTGTCATGGCAAGTGCCCGTTTCCGCTCGCCGATCATCTCAATTCCACAAATCATGCGGTTGTGCAAACCTTAGTCAATAATCTCAATCCCGGGAAGGTACCAAAGGCTTGCTGTGTTCCCACACAGCTGGAGGGCATCTCGATGCTCTATCTCAATGACCAAAGGACGGTTGTGCTCAAGAACTATCCCGATATGACGGTAGTTGGCTGTGGCTGTCGATAGACAGAGTGCGAGCGAGCGAGTGAAAGAAAGAGAGAGAGAGAGAGAGAGCATCAAATGCTGTTTGGTTCCAAGCCGTCAATGCTTTAAACACAACGCAAACAAAATGGACTGAATATTTGAATTTTAAGTGTAAATCTGTAGACTTTAATTGTATGTAGCCATGCCCCCCCAACACCCCCCAAACACCCGCCCTTCACCCCTGGAGCAGCAGCAGCAGCAGCGCCGTCTCTGTCACTTTTCACAGCCAGGCTGCGAAAATGTTTAGCACAGAGCACGTGTGAGAAAAAGAGACGCCAAGCACAACTTAACGAAAATTAAATAATAACTGTAAATAGCCGAAAGCCCTACCACACACCCCCCTGCGCCCACCCACAACCTCCTCGTCGTCGTCGTCGTCGTCGTCGTTTCGTCTTCGTCTCCTGCAGCCTGAGTAGCAGTCAAAAAAAAAACCACGAAAAACTAAATGCCATAGATTGCACTTTGAGATACATTTGTATCTTGCAGCTTGCACTGCTTCGAAGCAAGAAATCTTGAACAAATTGTATAAAGAAAGCTAATGCTAAGCTATATATATATATATCCATATATAACTAGAGAAAAGTTTGCGAGCTTTTCCAACACTTGTAAAAACGAGAAACATGAAAATAAACTTGAAATTATGTAGCTCCTAACTAAAAATAAATATGTATTTGTATATGTACGAAAATTAACAAAAACTTAACCCCAACACACACATACACACACACACACACACATATACATATCGACGCAACGGTATTCAACTTCGTTCCCCCAAAACTAAATGTAAAACTGTAAAAAATTCTTAACTAAAAACTACAATTAAACAACAAACTAAACTAAATTAATTTTTATATGTATTTTAAAAGAGAAAGAAAAGGAAAAAAATCGAAAAAAGAATAAAAAACTATATCGTTTATTGTTATGCGTTTTAAGCTAAACTCGAATATAATCATTATCTATGTTAAATATATGACTAAATTAATTTAACCTTAAGTATTAAACGTTAAGAGCGCGCAGCATGTTGACAAATAATAATTAGTAAAAACAAACAAAACAAAACAAAAAAAACAAAACAAAAATTTATAAACTCGAAAATATCGAATTGTAATGCGTGCCTGAAGTTGCAGTGTACGTAATGTATTTTGTAATTTTCATATAAATTTTATTATTTTATTTATTTAAAACAAACAAAACAAAAAACATTTCGAGCAAATGCTGCTGATGATAATGATGGTGATCATGATGAAGAAAGTTGAAAAAAATATAAAAGAAAAAATTTTATTAAAAAAAATACACAAAAACAATTTAAACGCCAAGTCTTTTTATTTCACTTCAAAGAAAAAATTCATGGTCATTAAAATGAATAAAACATGAGAAATTAAAACAGCAGCAGAATTTTCAAAACAAATTTACATTAGGTAGCTGAAAACTAACCGAAAATCCCCCCTCGCTATGTACCTTCGATAGCTCAGTTGGTAGAGCGGTGGACTGTAGCGGTCGTATACAAACATAGACATCCATAGGTCGCTGGTTCAAATCCGGCTCGAAGGATTTCACTTTTTTTTTTTTTTTCTTTTTATACATTTTAAAAAATGTTTTAAGAAAGCTTATAGTAAACAAATATATAATTTATGTACACTGTATGAGAAATTTTGTTTGGAAAACAATTTTAGTAGAGAATAAAATGTTTTTTAAGGAAAAAAGTATGAAAGCATACGATTTTTACAACTAAGAGTATATAAGTTGCTGTTTCAATTGACTTTAAAAAAGCTATAAAAACAGAATTAATAAAAAAAAAAACTAAAAAAAAATTTACACGATCCTTCGAGCCGGATTTGAACCAGCGACCTATGGATGTCTACACATTTTCAATTTCACTCTACAGTCCACCGCTCTACCAACTGAGCTATCGAAGGTCTATGTAAGGGGCCGACCAAAACGAGTTCAAGCACTGCACAATATAAAATGTGTTACAACAACAACAATTCAGATCGTATTGAAAACAAAGGTGGAATGCAAATTCGCTTATCGCAGCATAAAAGCTGTCCCAAGGGGTGGACAGGGCGGAAGGTGGGAGGCATATTACGCGTTAAGCGCTGCTAGCGATAAGAAGAAGAAATCGTGAAAGTGCGAGCGAACTTTTTGTTTGTGCTTTTGTTTTAGTTTCCAGATAAAAGGCACAGTGAAAATGAAACAAGTAAGAACGCTCTAGTCGAAAAAGTATAGTGAAGCGTAAAAAAGACAATGTAAAGAAGGTTGCGCTTAAAAATTCATATTTCTATTACTCAATTATTCAATGCAGAAGATGTACAAAACAAAAACATTGCACTTACCGATAGAAGCAACAATACTTCAGCAGTTATATCAAAATTCTCTCTTTTGTATTTTCTTCTTGCACTTAGCACTTTCACAAAAACAAAAAAATTAAACACTCTCACACACAACAACAAATGAATGAGAGGCAGCTCAGCTCTCTCATATGCATTTAGATATTATATTATTTTTACTACACTTCACACACAAAACAAAAAATTAAAAAAAAGAGAATTAAATGTGCATAATTATTGCACGCCTAAAACCACAACAACAACACATACATATGTAAAAGCGCCGTTATCCTCGCTCTCTTATTTTTTCACAAGCAGAAAAAGCAAAAACAAATTGACGCGCATTAAGCGAGGCAGCATTTACGCAAAAAAACACTAGAAAAACTATTTCACGGCGATTTTATGTATTTGCAATCACTTCACGTAAGTTAAATGTGTTTATTAAACATAATTTAAAAATTATTACAACGCGTATTAAATTTAACTTTGTGAAAAACCGGACGATTAGCTTTCAACGATGCAAAAGCGCGCAAAGTTCTCGGCTAACTAATTTTGTGGAAGAAGTGGAACAAGTGAAATTTGTGGACTTGTGGAAGATAACGATCGCTCTCAGTCACAGCAGGATAACCGTTATTCCGTGGACGTATATTTGACAATGAACGCAACAAAGGAGTGCAAAGACATTGTTGTTGTTTTCGCGTTGCATTGAGGTGCACCAAATGTGTTACAATTGTATGCCTTCGTGTAAAACAAAAGCAATGTTACTAATAGCGGCGCAATGCAAAACGCGGATATGGATAACAAAAAATTATATACTTACTGAGAGTGATCGTTACCATCCACATATTCCACAACTTCCACAAAAGTAGTTAGCCGTGAACTTTGCGCGCCTTTGCATTAGTTGTCCGTCTTTTTATGCAATTAAAGTTAATATGGTCGGAGATGCTTTCTTCTGCCTGTTACATACTTTTGCACAAAACCACTATACCCTTTTTACCCATATAAAAAACTATAAATAAATAGTACCATGTGCGTATAATGTATAAAAGAAATCACTCAATGCGCAAGCAATTTTTTCTCCTTACGATACGAATTCGCATGAAAACACAAAGCTTGTCAGTTTGGCATACAAACAAGTATAAACAAAGTTGGTAACAAATCGAATCTCTCACTGGGCTAAAAACTGTTAAGACTGGCTATAAACAATGCCTCAACAAGTAAACTTTTGACGAGCCAATTAAAATGGCATTAAACAGACACCTTTAAATAATAATAATACATGATTATAAATTTACAATGAGTTTTCCATTTTTATCAATGAACTTGCCCCGGAGCTCAACTAATTAGTAACGGAAAATAAATCAGCTGTTAAATAAATATATGCCATTAATATATTTATTATATACGGGTTTTTTATTGTTAACTTAACACCTGTAAAAAAATAATTTTAATATATTTTTAATTAATCTTTTTATTTATAGAAAATTTCAAACAAAGAAAAGTAGAACAAAGTTAAGAATTTTCACATAAATCAATCACAGTGTGATCTAAATATTATGTAACTTTGCAACTTATATATAAAAGGCATTATATAGTATGTCTAATAGACTGATAAGACTGAGAATTGCCCCAGACTCTCAGCTGATATTTTTTTGTCACAGCAAAAAATGGACTTGATGCTATTTTTAGAAACGCAGACAGATTACAAAAATAGTGTTGCAATGCGGCTTCAAGTTCGACTGGAGAAACCTAGGGAGAGAGAGAGAAGGAGGGAGAGAAGAAGAGACTTGAGTTTGTGAGTCATGCGGGGATTTTATTTTATTTATTCTTTATCAACGGTCAGTAAATTAATTTATCCACTACAAAGTCAATTTTCGGCTCAATTAAATGACTCATCAACGAAGCTGAGAAGCTGCCACACAGGAACAAAAAGGGACAGAGAAAGAGAGAAAAAAAAGAGAGAGACGGATAGACTGCAAAAGAATCATCTGTTGCTAAAAAAAAAAAAAACAAAATCGAGGTAAAACTAACAGAATTAGAGAGAAAATTTTCTTGGAACTTGGCAATTTTCTAGATTTTGTCCAAGCGATAAGACGCCCACATAAGACGAAGCAGAAGGCAAAGAAGAAGTAGAAAAAGAATATAACTGAAGATTCATTCAATCATAGCTGGAAATTGATACCAACAAACATCAAGAGCTAAAGGCCAAAACACCGAAAAAGTCAAAAGATCGTTTGGCTTTGATAAGCAATGGAAAACTATTTGAGTCATTCTTAAAAATTATGAACATTTGTTTGGTGTAGAAAAAGATAGGATACCTGAGCAAATTACAGCCTCACCGCAGGGGCACTCTTTTCCTCCGACTCTCTCTCTCTCTCTCTCTCTATCCCGCCCTCCCTCGGCGCAGAAAGGGGCAATCATTTTCTTATCTAACAAGACAGTTTGGGCAATCGATCCAACCACACACACACACACACATAGAGTTTTCCGGGGCTCTTCTTTTTTTTTACCTTACTCAATGGATCACACAAATTGCCGCAACGGCGCTTAACCTCTCCCTCTCCCGTCTCCCTCTCCCTTTGCTCTGCTCTTTCACAACCTCTTCTTGTTGTTTTTGTCAGTAATTATCCGTAAGCTGTCAGTTTTTTCGCTCCGCTTGATTTCGCTCTGGAACCTTTGGACTGAATACAGTGAATGCGTAGTTTCAGGAACTGTTAAAATATCCTTTTTAAATTAAGGAATATTTTTTTAAAGCTATTTTTCTATGTCTTTTATATTTTTCGAGCATAAAAAACCTTTCAATTTTTTTGAATATTTCATCAATATAATTCGAAAAAAATATTATTATTGCCATAGTTAGTTTAGAATAAAAATAAAAATAATAATAAAAAAAAAAACAAATAATAATAAAAATATTAAAATATTATTAACAATTTGATCCCTTTGGATTATAAGTAGGAAAGCCTCTAAAACTAAAGAATTTTAGAACTTTATATACATAGAAGTATCTTGTGTTTGCCTTCGTCCTTTATATGGTTTGTTTACTGTACATCAACTACAATATATATAGATTAACTGATATTGCCGCTCGCTGCTCGTTGGATTTTATTTTTATGACTTGCTGCTTTCTTTTTTTTCGTTTTTTTTTTTTTTTTTGTTTTTTGTTTTTTGGGCATCCTAATTGGTTTGTTAAGTATCCATCTCTCGCTCTTGCCTATACTACCCGAGTATGTGTGTGTGTGTGTGTTTCTCGGCTTATCAGCAACACTTTGCAAGGCGCCGCCGCTGACGCTGCGGTAGTTTGCTCTAGGCCAGGCCAACAACAAGAAGAAGAAGAAGCCACCTGCCTCACTGAACTGATAAGGCCAATAGCCTAACGATTTGTCTTGTGCTTGAGCGTGCGTGTTTTCAGCATGATTCATACACACACTCTCAGTGTTGTTGTTGTTGTTGTTGTTTTAGTTTGGCCACAGGCGAAGAGCGCCTCCTGCCGTTGAGAGGATGACTCACACTGCGACTGCATCGTGTTTCCTACTAGGTGGCCCTCTATCGAGTTAAATTGTCGCCTTGAATGCTACGCATTTTGCCTTTTTTGTTTACTTCTAAGCGCCGTTTATTTGATCTGACCGGCCCCGAAAAACAAAACAAATGACGAAAACAACAACAACAACAACAACAACGAAAAACGAAACAATGAAAAACGTTCATTGCTGTCGCTGCAGAAAGCGCGCATATAAAGCTGCCTTGCATCTGCTCTCCCTCTCGCACTCACGGCTGAGCTTTTGCTCACGAGTACCGTTTTGATTTATTCACAACGCTCTCTCGCTCACTGACTGATAACTAACCCACTACAACGAACTCAGTTCGTTTGCTTGTATATGCGTTTTGGCAAACACATCGTATCGACCTTCGATAGCTCAGTTGGTAGAGCGGTGGACTGTAGAGAGAAATGAAAATGTGTAGACATCCATAGGTCGCTGGTTCAAATCCGGCTCGAAGGATTTCAATTTTTTAGTTTTTTTTTCTTTTTTCTATTTTTAAAGAGTACATTTAATGTATTAAGAACATTTATTTTGTTGTCAAACTCATAGAAATGTTAAAAACATGCTTTAAAAGCTTTAAAAATAGTGGGAGTGTGTTTTTTGCTATATTTAATAGTTTAAATTTATAAATAATGAAATCAGTTTAATTTAGAGCATTTAGTCTTACAAAAATGTACTCATAAATTATATGCTGCTTATGAAATTCAATTCGGACTCCTTTACAACGGTCGGCATTTTTACACAAGAGGCAAACAACAACAACAAAAAGCAACACAAAAGGCAACAAAAAGTCTGTCAAAAGTTGCAGACGTCCTGCCGCTGAGGTTTCTTGTGGTTTCTTTTCTGAACATTGACTGTTGACTGCTGGCTGCTTCTGATTCAGTCTGCTTTCTGCTTCTGCTCCCAAAACAGATGCTATCAATACATCATTTGCCTTTGTGCTGCTGTCACAAATTCATTCACCTGTTCTCAGTCCACGACTTCAACATCCACATCATTATCATCATCATCATTCGCATCTTGCAGACAATTATATTGCGTTGATCTCCAATTAGGCTGTCGAAACTCCATTTACACTGCAACAGGGCGTCCCATAAAGCAGCATCAAAAATGAAATAATAATAACAAGAAGAAGATGCGAACAACTCTTGCTGTGTGCCGCCAAAAGTTGCACAGTCATCATCGCAACATCATCATTCTCATCGGCAAGTTAAGTAAATACAAATATGAATGAATTGCTGAGGGGATATGAATATATATATATAAAGTATATGAATGTGAAGATCCAGATCTTGGCAAATCATCGCCATTGTATCTTCTCTGAGTTGTAAGTTGAAGTTGAAGTTGGAGTTGGAGTTGGAGTGTCCCGGGGCACAGCTTGAGTGCCCCCCGAAAAAAAGAGGCTACAAAACAGTTGCAGTTTTTTTGTTGTTCCATTTTTGGTGCTTGACTTTCAATAAACTGATTTGTTGTTGTTTTTTTTTCGTTTAATTTGCTTAAGTGGAAGCCCTATAGAATCTTGCCTCAAGTTGCACATTAATTAGTTCAACCACAGGGATTTCTATCAACTATTTTCTAGCAGACAGAATGAAGAACTTAATACGTTGAACTTAGTTCTTGGAATTCCTGCAAGAAATGAGAAAGTTAAGGTTGTAATGAAAGCAGAAATACTCTATTTTTTGATAAGATACTATATTTGCAATGTTTAATGTTAAAATATGTACTTGCCAAATATCTAAAAATAACTTTTAATTATTTTAGAATCATTAGGTCGATGTTTAATCCTACAGAAATGCAAATATAAACTCAATTAGAGTATCTTTCAGATATGCTTTTTTTTAATAATCAAACATTTATAGAATGCAGAAGAGCGATTGCAAAAATGGGGCAGACAGTATGTGTGTGTGTGGCAAGTTGAACGCCGCGTCGCTTTGTCTGCTTCAGCTTCAGCTTCAAGTTTTTTTGCTTTCGCTCCAGACTTGAAGAAGAAAAGCAGAAGGAAAAAAATCTTATTAAAGCGTAACTAAATGCCACGGATTAATGTCTAACAGGCAACGAGGCAGCAACAGGTGCTCCAGCCAAATGCCACTTAAAACAAGTAACGAGCAGCTAGAAAGAATTATACAGACCCCACAGGTCCAGAGTTCCAGTCTCAGTCCAAACAGTCGCTGTCTCTGGCATTATTAGCATATAAGCTGACTCGTCTAATGAAGCAACCGCAGCAAGTTCATTGCCTAAGTCTTTTTGCCAGTGGCAACAAACGGAAGCAAGATATGTAGCAGAAATAGCAGCAGTCAATGTAGATTTGAATAAAATCACAAATAGAAAAACAAAACAATTAATCAGACAAGTAAAGCTATAGCTTTATAACAAATACTTATACAAATCAAAGTCTTTTCAATTTGAATTTGCAATTAAAATTTGTCTGCGCTGCAATTACTAATTGATAATCGCATTTAATGCTGATTGAAGGGCTTTTGATTTTAAATAGATATGACAGATTTGAAGTAGGGGGAAATTAAAGAAATAAGGCGAATAAAGATGCTCTTAAAATTGATTTGAAGATTTTTTATGTAACTGTAAGAAAACTTCATTCAACTTTTATATGTACTAAAGTTTTTTAAGTAATAAACATTGTGAAGAGTCAGAATTGTTTATAAAAAAGATTTTTCAACTAATGACTTTTAAGAAAACCATTCAATAATTATTTTATTATTTATATAAAAAGCTTTAAAAAGCCAAAAAAAGTTTATTAATATTTTTAAGGGTAATTTTATATAGTCAGGAAATAAAATAGTAGAATTAATTATATATTCAAGAATCAGTTATGGAAAAATTGAAAGAAAAATAATTTAATGCAAAACAAACTCGTAAAAAAACTATATTAATGTGCATTCTTACATATTGACTCATTTTATTATGTGAAAAATCCCTTTAAGCTGCGATTTCCAATTAACCGCATAGTAAACTAACTACTTTAGGTGACAAATTCCTTAGAAATTAGCTAAAGGTTTTCACTGGTTCAGTGAACTAATAAGTACTAAATCAAAGTGTTATTGATATGAAAAAGGGTATTTTTTTTGTGCTGTTGTTGTTTTTATTATTGCTGCAATTGTGCAATTGTGCTATACTATGAAACTTTGATTGCTTTAAGCGCAGTGTATGCAATTAATATAAACTAAAGACTTCAAGTAAGTGCTTCGATGGGGCCTCTCGAGCAGGGTGTTAGTTTGATTTATCATTTGCTAATTGAAAAATTATACTACTTTAACTGCGGACTGCGGCCTGTGTTGGATTTGTCAGGCAGTTAGTTAAAATGTTGTCATGTCCAAGTACTAAAAGAGGGGTGGAGAGGGGGTGGGGTGGGGTGGGGTGGGGTGGGGTGGTTTGGAGTGGCTGACAGTGCCAATTTATTGAATGATCGGATCGTCAAGTGCTTGTGAAAAATACTTGTGTAAATGATACAACTCAGGAATTTTTTCCTAGGAATTTTGATTGAGTTGAATAAACAATTGACGCTCAATGATTTCTCTGTTTTTATGCTCTGATACCGCAGGTATCATAGTATATTGGTTTTGTGCAATGTCCGTCATGGTGTCTGTCCGTCCGTCCGTTTTTCTGTATAAACGCGCATTTCTCCGACACCCTTAAAGCTAGACACTTAAAATTTTGAAATTATACTTGTCTATAGGCACGACAGATAAAAAATAGTGCTACTAATAAACAAACTAAGTGGATAATAATATTATTTTTAATAAGAAAGCATTACAGCTCGAGTGATTATAAATGCTAATAATTTCTTACGCAAAAGGAATATGAATAAGACACAAAAAAAAGTTGTACATTATACATAAGTCTTATATTAAACCTAACAATTCTCAATAATAAGATTCTAAAACAGAAACAGAAAAGCAAACTTGCAAAGGGAAAAACTTCTTTCTAGCTTTCTAACCCACCAGAACAAATTTATTTACACAGCATTACCAAATTGTACTAATAAGTTCGTTCTACATCTAAATCAAATAAGTTGTTCAAAATACGATTATTTTCTTGATTCTGGTGGTAAGTGAACACAACTAAAATGTATGTACCAAATGTTAAAGTATTTCTCGTATT
Source organism: Scaptomyza hsui (assembly GCA_018152825.1). Lineage (NCBI taxonomy): Eukaryota > Metazoa > Arthropoda > Insecta > Diptera > Drosophilidae > Scaptomyza > Scaptomyza hsui. The sequence goes on from JAECXO010000280.1 coordinate 2,616,862, forward strand.
TATGTATTACTGTATTTATGTGAAAAAAATGTATTCTCTTACTATTATTCTATCAAATAAAATCAGACTCCCTGATGAAGGAGGCAAAGCCGTCGTTTATAAACTTATTGGTTCTTCCCGCTAAAGCTGCAATAACTAGATTAAATGAACACTAGTTGCTATATTAAAGAAAATTAAACAATAAACATTACAAGAATGCTACGATTCACGTTCTGACTTCATTGTGTGATTTTCAATCTTGAGAACAGCAGGTGGAACAATAGATCATTTTGTAACTGACTTACGGTTTTGTTTGTCAAACAATAAAGCTTGTATGCCCTTAAAAAAAACCATATCAACTTTGTGACACAATGTGTTATGCACGTTTTAGCGATAGACTAACCTTGAGCTAGCATGAAAATTAAAATATTTAATTTCCCTTGAAATTGAAATTTTATAGTGTTTTTGTTTGCTTGTGTAAGAAATACCAAAATATAAATATATAAATAGGAGTTCGACTCGTTTACTCTTCAGTCAAAATTACTTTCTGACTAAACAAACTTCACGTGCAAGTAAAAAATATTTAATCTGCAAAAATGAAATTGTTGCTGTTTTTTGTTGTTATTGCTGCTGCTTTTGTGGCCAACTGCAATGCATATAAAAATAGTGTGTATAAAATTGTTTCATACATTTTGCAGTTATTAAATATCATCTTTTTCAGAGGTGTGTGGCCAGCAGATGGCAAAAAACGGCATTGGAGGAAGAATTTGTAACGTCGGTATGCCACCCTTGTGGACTTACAATGCTAAGACTAATAAGTGCTTTACTTTCGAATATGGAGGATGTGGAGGTAATGACAATCAATTCGTAACCAAATTGCAATGTAAGAAGAAGTGCGTTGAATGAGTTAGTAAACAAACTGTATGAATGGAGAATAAAGTTTATACTGCTTAAATAAATTGATGATGCAAGCAAATCTAAATTTTGTCCATTTCATTGTTTTGAGAGTGCGAGAATTACAAAGAGTAGTATTTTTTTTCAGCAATCTCAACTGTAAATATTCCTTTAGTATAGTATATTGGTTTTGTGCAATGTCCGTCATGGTATCTGTCCGTCCGCTCTTCCTTCTGTATAAACGCGCATTTCTCCGATACCCTTAAAACTAGATACTAAAATTTTGAAATTATATTTTTCTATAGGCACGACAGATAAAGAACAGAGCTACTAATAAACAAAATTAGTCGAGACCAAGACTTCGTCGTTGCGATTTTAAGTAATAAATAATAAATTAAAGCAGAAAATTGATTGCAGCATTTGTAAATGAACCATAAAGTAGAACGAAACACACAAAAACAGCCATGACAGTATTTATATATATATTGTGTTCTATTTCCAACTTCCGTTAGTCACTTCAAAAGCTCTTTAGAAGACAGCAATGAACTTTTCTACAGTTATTTTCGTACTCTTCGCTCTGTTTGGCCTTTCTCTGGGTCTCAAGGATCGTAAGCTTTGCTATATTAATCAATTGGAAACCCGCTTAAAACATCTTTCTTCTTCTATCTTCAGCTATTTGTGGTTTGCCAACAGCAGTCAATGGTTTATGTAAAACGATGCCCATCTGGCTTTTTAGCTACAATCCTCAATTAAATCGTTGCGTTAGATTCGCTTATACCGGTTGTGGACGCAACGCTAATAGCTTTGAAAAAATAAATCAGTGCAGAATCAAGTGCAGGGAGTAAATATGTATATAAAATATTAAATTATAAATACAGAGCATGAAACAATATATAAGAGCTTTGCTTATTAGCCTTAACTGGAACGAAGTACAAACTGATATTAGTTTGGAATAGAGTAGCCCCAAAAGCGTATGCGAATGAAACTTTGTGTTATTTTCAAACTTTTGCTTTATCTTTAGCTATTTGTGGTTTTCAGCCAGCCGACAATGGCATCGGTATGTTTTTGTGTTGTAAGAAGTTGCGCAGCTGGAGCTATGATCTATCCAGAAGTAGTTGGATCAAACAAAGCAACAAAAATAGATTTAAAACCGAGAAGCAATGCAACGATAAGTGCACGGAGTAGATTCGCAAAGGAAAGACTGTCTTAAGGCCTAACTATTTTTGTGAGAAACTATTTTAATAAGAAAGCATTACAGCTCGAGTGATTATAAATGCTAATAATTTCTTACGCAAAAGGAATATGAGAAAACTCTTCTTGAATAAGACACAAAAAAAAGTTGTACATTATACATAAGTCTTATATTAAACCTATCAATTCTCAATAATACGATTCTAAAACACAAACAGAAAAGCAAACTTGCAAAGGGAAAAACTTCTTTCTAGCTTTCTAACCCACCAGAACAAATTTATTTAGACAGCATTACCAAATTGTACTACTAAGTTCGTTCTACATCTAAATCAAATAAGTTGTTCAAAATAAAATTTGCTACGATTATTTTCTTGATTCTGGTGGTAAGTGAACACAACTAAAATGTATGTACCAAATGTTAAAGTGTTCCTCGTATTTATGTATTACTGTATTTATGTGAAAAAAATGTATTCTCTTACTATTATTCTATCAAATAAAATCAGACTCCCTGATGAAGGAGGCAAAGCCGTCGTTTATAAACTTATTGGTTCTTCCCGCTAAAGCTGCAATAACTAGATTAAATGAACACTAGTTGCTATAAGAATGCTACGATTCACGTTCTGACTTCATTGTGTGATTTACAATCTTGTCCACCCTCAAGACCTGCTGGACCGGGTCTTGACGTAAAACCTTCTGTAAAAATTTGTAAATTACTTTCGAATTCATCCATCCCCCAAGATATTAATCCTATGTCTGTTTGACAATAGCCAAATTTGTAAATATTTTTACGGTTAATCCAATTAGATTAAGCTGTCAATCTAGGTAGTAGAGAGCTATTAATAAATATTTCTTTCTTATATAAAAAAAAAATTAAATTACAATCTTGCGAACAGCAGGTGGAACAATAGATGATTTTGTAACTGACTTACGGTTTTAGCGATAGACTAACCTTAAGCTAGCATGAAAATTAAAATATTTAATTTCCCTTGAAATTGAAATTTTATAGTGTTTTTGTTTGCTTGTGTAAGAAATACCAAAATATAAATATATAAATAGGAGTTCGACTCGTTTACTCTTCAGTCAAAATTACTTTCTGACTAAACAAACTTCACGTGCAAGTAAAAAATATTTAATCTCAATACAAAAATGAAATTGTTGCTGTTATTTGTTGCTATTGCTGCTGCTTTTGTGGCCAACTGCAATGCATATAAAAATAGTGTGTATCAAATTGTTTCATACATTTTGCAGTTATTAAATATCATCTTTTTCAGAGGTGTGTGGCCAGCAGATGGCAAAAAACGGCATTGGAGGAAGAATTTGTAACGTCGGTATGCCACCCTTGTGGACTTACAATGCTAAGACTAATAAGTGCTTTACTTTCGAATATGGAGGATGTGGAGGTAATGACAATCAATTCGTAACCAAATTGCAATGTAAGAAGAAGTGCGTTGAATGAGTTAGTAAACAAACTGTATGAATGGAGAATAAAGTTTATACTGCTTAAATAAATTGATGATGCAAGCAAATCTAAATTTTGTCCATTTCAATGTTTTGAGAGTGCGAGAATTACAAAGAGTAGTATTTTTTCAGCAATCTCAACTGTAAATATTCCTTTAGTATAGTATATTGGTTTTGTGCAATGTCCGTCATGGTATCTGTCCGTCCGCTCTTCCTTCTGTATAAACGCGCATTTCTCCGATACCCTTAAAACTAGATACTAAAATTTTGAAATTATATTATTCTATAGCCACGACAGATAAAGAACAGAGCTACTAATAAACAAAATTAGTCGAGACCAAGACTTCGTCGTTGCGATTTTAAGTAATAAATAATAAATTAAAGCAGAAAATTGATTGCAGCATTTGTAAATGAACCATAAAGTAGAACGAATCACACAAAAACAGCCATGACAGTATTTATATATATATTGTGTTCTATTTCCAACTTCCGTTAGTCACTCCAAAAGCTCTTAAGAAGACAGCATTGAGCTTTTCTACAGTTATTTTCGTACTCTTCGCTCTTTTTGGCCTTTCTCTGGGTCTCAAGGATCGTAAGCTTTGCTATATTAATCAATTGGAAACCCGCTTAAAACATCTATCTTCTTCTATCTTCAGCTATTTGTGGTTTGCCAACAGCAGTCAATGGTTTATGAATAAATAAAAAAGAGTTATTTTTAAACTTTTGCTTTATCTTTAGCTATTTGTGGTTTTCGGCCAGCCGACAATGGCATCGGTAGGTTTTTGTGTTATAAGAAGTTAAGAAGCTGGAGTTATGATCCATCCAGAAGTAGTTGCATCAATCAAAGCAACAAAAATATATTTAAGACTGAGCAGCAATGCAACGATAAGTGCACGGAGTAGATTCGCAAAGGAAAGACTGACTTAAACAAAATTAGTCGATAATAATATTATTTTTAATAAGAAAGCATTACAGCTCGAGTGATTATAAATGCTAATAATTTCTTACGCAAAAAGAATATGAGAAAACACTTCTTGAATAAGACGCAAAAAATGGGAAATCGATAACTGAAAACTGATAAAACTACTTATTTCTCACATTCGTACAGCTAGAACTACCAAATTTTGCACGAAGATTTGGTATCAAAAGAGCCAATAGGATTCCTTAACCATCTACACCAAAAATTTTGGCCGCCACCAGCCGCATTTCATATAATGGAATGCATGTATCTTTCAATGTTTTTAAGATAGAAATGCAGCTGGTAACCAGCTGGATACCAAAGATCTGCTTCGAAAATTTGGATGCCACGCCCAACCTCTGCAGCCCACCTTTTAAAATCGGAAATTCAGCTATCTTTCACAGTTCTTGAGCTGGAGTAACCAAATTTCGTAACAAGATAGATAGCGATGCTCCCACCCGGTCCACCCCTGACTCCTTACCATCCGTTCTTTTACAGGTATCAGAGTATTCCGCAGTCGGTTGCGTCCGACAGCAACGTTTTTACTTGTTTTTTTGTCTTGCTGTTATTGCATTTAATATATTCGTAAACGAAATGCGAATTATGTAAGTGGACGGACGGGGCGCTAAAAATAGCTCAAAGCAATGCAATGAAATGAAATGAACTGCCTTTTGCAAATAAAGCAATGCAAACAAACACGAAAGACTTAGGCAACAAACTGACCGCCAATACCAATACCAATACCAGTAACAACAACAACAACTGCCTGCCTCATTGTTTGGCCAACGAAAATTTATAAGCTACCAGGCAAATCAATGCACATAAATAAACAAAATGTGACGTTGAGCGAAAGACAAGCACTTGAAGTATTTTAATTGTCTAAATGCCAGCCAACAGGCAGCCTGATCGCCTGATCGCCTGATCGCCTGATGATCGCCTACCGATCGAAACCGATTCCGTCTACCCATCTCCGGTTCGCCCAACACTCCCTCTCCCTTGCTGCTCCAGCAACAACAATAACAACAACAGTAACGACAGCAATAACAATTGCAAAATGCATCTGTTGTTCACTATTCAACAAAGTTTTGTTTAAGATTTTTACTCAGAAAAGGATATAAAATGTTTTTAAATAAATACAATTATTTTTTGAGGTTGAATATCCAATATTTTTTTTGGAGTTTAACAGTTTAAAATTTTTTTTTTTAAATTTCTATGACTTAAAATTTGTATTTTGGAGTCAAAAAGTTAAAAGTAATAGCTTAAAGTAAATATAAAATTTGTTGAAAAATTAAATAATAAATATTAAAAACAAATTCTATATAACTACCTAATTAAGCTTTAAAAAGTCAGATTTAGCTACTACAAATATTACAATTTTCATGTTTAAGGTAAGAAGTAAATTTAAGATGAAATTTTAGAGGAGTTTTAGCACTTAAAAAAGGCAAAATGATTCCCATATACAACATTTTAAATATTTTTAAAGTAATTTTAGTAGCTTTAAGTGAAGTTATATAAAACAAACTTAAGTAAAGTGCTATCTTTTAACACTAGTTCCAAAAAAGAATGTTGCACAGTGTTATCAACAAAATGCTAAGCGAGAACTTTTTAGGGGGGAAGAACTGAAAGTTGAAGTTGGTGGAGCTTTGAGATTGCTTGCGCCTACGACAATTTATGTGTTGACTGAAAATTTCTCACAGAAAACAAAGGAAATTCCACTCGACTAATGGAATGTTTAAGGCAAGTAGCGTGGCAAAGTCGAGAGTCTGGAAACTTGGTTGTTGTTGTTGTTGTTGTTGTTGAAAGTCCTGCCGACTTGCAGTCGACATTTTGCATTTCGTGCAAACGCATTCCTTGGGGCGCTGCTGGGCGCATGCGTACCACACACCAAGGAGGAGGCGACGACGACGACAACAACAGCAATAACAACGATAAAGAACAAGAAGAAGAAGAAGCAGACATCGACTGGTTGTTGTGTTTGCCCAAGCATTGACACTGATGAGGTTCATTCTGTGTGTGTGTATCGTGTGTGTGTGTGTGTGCCCAGAGGCTCTCTCTTTCTCAGTATGTGTGTGTGTGTGTGGCAGTCAAGGTGGTCACCCCAAATGCAACACGCAACAACAACAACTGCGGCGTGATTGTTATGGCTGCGTTGCCAACTTTTGCCTTGTTCCCCAGTTGCATTGTAAATTCGTAAAACAATAAAGAAATAAATTACTTTCGGTCCAACTCAACTCCCCAACTTTTGAAAACTTCGCAAGCTCCAAGTCCAAGTCCAAGTCCAAGCTCAAGAACTCTTGTACTTGTTGATCGTGTGAGAGTGCACGGAGAGAAATGCTGAGTGTTGTTCGAAAATAAATAAATTTAACTTTTAGGAAAGAACCTTCTAACCCTTAGGAGTTTTTCTCAGTGCATTTTCGCTGGTACATTTGGACAGACAATGGCACAAAGAACACGACAAAGCGTTGAAATCGTCGTGCCTTTTGTCTGCCCCGGCAACAACAGCAACAACAACAACAACCCAAAATGGCCGTCACTTGGCTCAATTGAGCCGAGCCAGCCAACGCGGCAACTGCAACTGCAACCGCAACAACAACAACAACAAGCAGCCAAAAAAAAAAAAACATAAAAGAAGAAGAAGAGGAAAACGTGTACCTCCTCCTACAATTCTGTTGGCCCCCAACATAATGTCTGACATGAACTTTGCGCGCTGCCTGAAATTGCAATTTTAATGCAATTCGTGAGCCAGCCAAAGAACCTGGCCAGAAAGCCAGCAAGCCAAAGCCAAGTAACTTGGCCAATCGTTCAAGTCCAAGTACAATTGGACCACCCCGACAGTAAAACTGCAACTGCAACTGCAACCAGCAACAGCCGGAGTGGACTCCAATTGCCATAGGGGCTGCCGTTGTCTGGGGCTGGCCAAAGAGCAATACAAATAAAACATATACACATACATGTATATGTATGTAAATGTGTATATGAGAATAAATAAAACACCCGCGCAGCTGGCAGATGATACATTGTAATACTATAACTAGCCTTTAGTGGGACGTTTGTAAAGTATTGAGAGAGAAATTATAGAAAAGTTATAAGAACAGATTAAAAAAATTTCTAAAACATAAGCAGGAAATTATTTGTTGAAGTACAAACTAAATAAAATTGGAATAATTTTCTAGTTTAGGTCTAAGAAACGAAATAAAAATAAATAAAAAGATTTGATTTAGAAATAACAGAAAATTAAAAAGAAAAAACAACAATTTATTTTTATTACTCGGACCTTAAGCCAAAAAACACAATATTCCGAAATAAATTAAAAAAAACGCGATTAATTTAATTTAGTTAATTTCAGGGAATAAAATATTGTGAAACAAGAAAATTCACCAAAAAAATATTTCTGTTTTTAAAGAGCCTTAATCATTTTCAATTTAAAAGCTAAATCAAAAAATGTATAAAACTATGATAAAATAAATAAAAAGGTTAAATATAAGTACTAAGTTTGACTTTAAAAACTATCCCAAACTAGTTTTTAAAAGAGCTTTAATTTAGCTTAGACAACATTATGTTTTAGTAACAATAACCGATAAATATTTTCCGCTTTTAACATTTTCTGCTTAGCTATAATTGATAATTACACTCAACAGTTAAATCTTAACATTTTCATTTAAAGAAATCTCTATAATTATTGATAAATCACAGCAATTTACTAATAACGAAAAATTAATAGATGAGAAGTACACAAGCATATCATAATTGCCCACACACACAAACACACACAACACACAGATGCTTAGAGTTATCTTGCTGATCATCATAATTTTTATAGACAAACTATGTACGTATGTGTGTGTAAAGACAATTCCTCTTCGATCGTACCTCGTGTACATCTTTATATATGCTATGGCTCTTTGCGCTTGAGGCGAAACAGAAAAAAACGAGTAAAAAAAAAAAACATTTGGCGTTGCCAACATGTCTGCCATGACAAAAGCCAAAGCAAAAAAGCCAAAGCAAAAGCACACAGCACAAAGTCTCGATTTTCAGAGTCTACAGAGTCTTCGAGACTTGAGTCTCAGAGTCTGGCTGGCTGTGTGTGTGTGTGTGTGTGTGTGTGTGTGTGTGGAGAGACTGACAATGAGAGTCTCATGAAATGCCAAAATGTCTAGCTGCGAATGCTACACGAACAAGCACCCAAAAAAAAAAACAAAAACAAAAAAACAACAACTCCACACAATGATTTCAATAATGAACTGTAGTTTTTTTGTGTGTAATTTTTTTCGTTAGTGTGTGTGTGTGTGTGCCGCGAGGGTTTAATCTAGATAAACAGACAAGAAACACACAAAACAAAAAAGTGCTTCAACATGAAGAAGAAAAACAAGTAAAAACGTTGCTTTCGGACGCAACCGACTGCGGAATACTCTGATACCTGTAAAAAAACGAATGGTAAGGTGTCAGGGGTGGACCGGGTGGGAGCATCGCTATCTATCTTGTTACGAAATTTGGTGACTCCAGCTCAAGAACTGTGAAAGATAGCTGAATTTCCGATTTTAAAAGGTGGGCTGCAGAGGTTGGGCGTGGCATCCAAATTTTCGAAGCAAATCTTTGGTATCCAGCTGGTTACCAGCTGCATTTCTATCTTAAAAACTGTGAAAGATACATGCATTCCTACATATATATGAAAGGGGTCATCCAAAAATTTTGGTATAGATGGTTAAGGAATCCTATTGGCTCTTTTGATACCAAATCTTCGTGCAAAATTTGGTAGTTCTAGCTGTACGAATGTGAGAAATAAGTAGTTTTATCAGTTTTCAGTTATCGATTTCCCATTGAGAATTGTTAGGCTTTATATAAGATTTATGTATAATGTACAACCTTTTTTGCACTTATCGTTGCATTGCTGCTCAGTTCTTAAAATATATATTTTTTGTTGCTTTGATTGATGCAACTACTTCTGGATGGATCATAACTCCAGCTTCTTAACTTCTTATAACACAAAAACCTACCGATGCCATTGTCGGCTGGCCGAAAACCACAAATAGCTAAAGATAAAGCAAAAGTTTAAAAATAACTCTTTTTTATTTATTCATAAACCATTGACTGCTGTTGGCAAACCACAAATAGCTGAAGATAGAAGAAGACAGATGTTTTAAGCGGGTTTCCAATTGATTAATATAGCAAAGCTTACGATCCTTGAGACCCAGAGAAAGGCCAAACAGAGCGAAGAGTACGAAAATAACTGTAGAAAAGTTCATTGCTGTCTTCTAAAGAGCTTTTGAAGTGACTAACGGAAGTTGGAAATAGAACACAATATATATATAAATACTGTCATGGCTGTTTTTGAGTGTTTCGTTCTACTTTATGGTTCATTTACAAATGCTGCAATCAATTTTCTGCTTTAATTTATTATTTATTACTTAAAATCGCAACGACGAAGTCTTGGTCTCGACTAATTTTGTTTATTAGTAGCTCTGTTCTTTATCTGTCGTGCCTATAGAAAAATATAATTTCAAAATTTTAGTATCTAGTTTTAAGGGTATCGGAGAAATGCGCGTTTATACAGAAGGAAGTACGGACGGACAGATACCATGACGGACATTGCACAAAACCAATATACTATACTAAAGGAATATTTACAGTTGAGATTGCTGAAAAAATACTACTCTTTGTAATTCTCGCACTCTCAAAACATTGAAATGGACAAAATTTAGATTTGCTTGCATCATCAATTTATTTAAGCAGTATAAACTTTATTCTCCATTCATACAGTTTGTTTACTAACTCATTCAACGCACTTCTTCTTACATTGCAATTTGGTTACGAATTGATTGTCATTACCTCCACATCCTCCATATTCGAAAGTGAAGCACTTATTAGTCTTAGCATTGTAAGTCCACAAGGGTGGCATACCGACGTTACAAATCCTTCCTCCAATGCCGTTTTTTGCCATCTGCTGGCCACACACCTCTGAAAAAGATGATATTTAATAACTGCAAAATGTATGAAACAATTTTATACACACTATTTTTATATGCATTGCAGTTGGCCACAAAAGCAGCAGCAATAGCAACAAATAACAGCAACAATTTCATTTTTGTATTGAGATTAAATATTTTTTACTTGCACGTGAAGTTTGTTTAGTCAGAAAGTAATTTTGACTGAAGAGTAAACGAGTCGAACTCCTATTTATATATTTATATTTAGGTATTTCTTACACAAGCAAACAAAATCACTATAAAATTTCAATTTCAAGGGAAATTAAATATTTTAATTTTCATGCTAGCTTAAGGTTAGTCTATCGCTAAAACGTGCATAACACATTGTGTCAAAAGTTGATATGGTTTTTTTTAAGGGCATACAAGCTTTATTGTTTGACAAACAAAACCGTAAGTCAGTTACAAAATGATCTATTGTTCCACCTGCTGTTCTCAAGATTGTAATTTATTTTATTTTTATTTTTTTTTACACAATGATAGTTATTATGTTTTCTAGATTGACGTCAATCTTTGTTAGCAAAAAAATTTTGCTTGTAGACATGGATTTATTGTTTAATTTTCTTTAATATAGCAACTAGTGTTCATTTAATCTAGTTATTGCAGCTTTAGCGGGAAGAACCAATAAGTTTATAAACGACGGCTTTGCCTCCTTCATCAGGGAGCCTGATTTTATTTGATAGAATAATAGTAAGAGAATACATTTTTTTCACATAAATACAGTAATACATAAATACGAGGAACACTTTAACATTTGGTACATACATTTTAGTTGTGTTCACTTATCACCAGAATCAAGAAAATAATCGTAGCAAATTTTATTTTGAACAACTTATTTGATTTAGATGTAGAACGAACTTATTAGTACAATTTGGTAATGCTGTCTAAATAAATTTGTTCTGGTGGGTTAGAAAGCTAGAAAGAAGGTTTTCCCTTTGCAAGTTTGCTTTTCTGTTTCTGTTTTAGAATCTTATTATTGAGAATTGTTAGTTTTAATATAAGACCTATGTATAATGTACAACTTTTTTTGTGTCTTATTCAAGAAGAGTTTTCTCATAATCCTTTTGTGTAAGAAATTATTAGCATTTATAATCACTCGAGCTGTAATGCTTTCTTATTAAAATAGTTTCTCACAAAAATAGTTAGGCCTTAAGTCAGTCTTTCCTTTGCGAATCTACTCCGTGCACTTATCGTTGCATTGCTTCTCGGTTTTAAATCTATTTTTGTTGCTTTGTTTGATCCAACTACTTCTGGATAGATCATAGCTCCAGCTTCGCAACTTCTTACAACACAAAAACATACCGATGCCATTGTCTGCTGGCTGAAAACCACAAATAGCTAAAGATAAAGCAAAAGTTTGAAAATAACACAAAGTTTCATTCGCATACGCTTTTGGGGCTACTCTATTCCAAAATAATATCAGTTTGTACTTCGTTCCAGTTAAGGCTAATAAGCAAAACTCTTATATATTGTTTCATGCTCTGTATTTATAAATTAATATTTTATATACATATTTACTCCCTGCACTTGATTCTGCACTGATTTATTTTTTCAAAGCTATTAGCGTTGCGTCCACAACCGGTATAAGCGAATCTAACGCAACGATTTAATTGAGGATTGTAGCTAAAAAGCCAGATGGGCATCGTTTTACATAAACCATTGACTGCTGTTGGCAAACCACAAATAGCTGAAGATAGAAGAAGATAGATGTTTTAAGCGGGTTTCCAATTGATTAATATAGCAAAGCTTACGATCCTTGAGACCCAGAGAAAGGCCAAACAGAGCGAAGAGTACGAAAATAACTGTAGAAAAGTTCATTGCTGTCTTCTAAAGAGCTTTTGAAGTGACTAACGGAAGTTGGAAATAGAACACAATATATATATAAATACTGTCATGGCTGTTTTTGTGTGTTTCGTTCTACTTTATGGTTCATTTACAAATGCTGCAATCAATTTTCTGCTTTAATTTATTATTTATTACTTAAAATCGCAACGACGAATTCTTGGTCTCGACTTGTGCCTATAGACAAATATAATTTTAAAATTTGAAGTATCTAGCTTTAAGGGTGTCGGAGGAATGCGCATTTATACAGAAGAACGGACGGATGGACCGACACCATGACGGACATTGCACAAAACCAATATACTATGATACCTGCGGTATCAGAGCATAAAAACTTGCTGGTTGTTGTTCCAAGACATCGTGTGTTGCTCATTTGGCTCGACACGCCCCTGAGCCCCTCAGCATCGCCCCTACACTCCTCCACTTCTCCCCGACCCCTCTCCCCTTGCCCCATCGACCACCCGGCGACAGCTCAATACATTTTGCGCCTTTTAATGGAATTCAATTCAATTCTTATCGTGCTGCAAATTATTGTTATTAATTATTTGAAAAATAAAGGGAAGGAGGGAGGGATGGTGCGGGGATGGGGGGGCAACAATTGCTCAAGGGCTGGGAGCGACACGCTGTCTGAAGCGTTTCGTTCGCTTGCGCTGAGAGCTGCCTGATTGAAGCATAAATAATTTCATTATTATTATTTATTATTAGTTGTTGCTGCTTGTTATTGTCGCTTTTATTGTTGTTGCTGTTGTTGTTGTTGTTGTTTGGCGTGGGGCGCACCTTTTGGTAAATTAGAAATCGCCTCATTCGCGTTGATTGCGGATTAGCCCACAACTTGACTGACTGACTGACGGATAGACTCAATGACTGACTGACTGACAGCAAGTACTGAACATTGATTGAACTTCAGAATTGAGCATTCATATTTCATCAGCTTTTATTATAAGTATTAAATATGATTTCATTAAAGTTCTTTTGACAAGAAACAATATCTCTTTTTGTTTTATATAATCTCTAATAATAATCTAAAATAATTCTGCAATTCTCACACATATATTTGAATGAAGCTTTTGATTAAATTATTTAGGTACTTTTCAAACTAGAGACAAACTAGTTCAATGCCGCAACACTTGCAGCTTTGACTTCTTTGCCCCCTTTTGTAGACAATATCGCTACTTGTTGCTTGTTGCCTCTTTACACAATGTGTTCCATTCATTGTCAGTCTTTTTGACATTTGCGCCGTGGCGTGCCAAAAAGTAGCGAAGCGTCTCAAAACTCAGCTTCAAATACAAATTGAAAGAGCCAACAGAGGCAGCCTCGTTTACAGGATAAGATAGATGTGAAGCTGTAGTTGAAGTTGAGGTTGAGGTTGAAGATGAAGATCTCGCACACATCACAGCAGGCAGGCAGTTAAGTTAGTTGATCATTATGATCGTTCATCATGCTTGCTCAGTTTTCATTGGACATTTGCTAACAAATAATAAAAATGTCTGTATTTCAGCATGGCTTCTTCTCTCAAATCTTGACAGGTCAAAAAAAAAAAAACTGCTTGTCAGCTCCTTTTTGAAAGCTTATAATAAGCATGCTGAATTTTTTGAGCTGTGTCGATCAAAAGTGTTCGATATTAAAGTAAATTTTGTAATAATCTCAAGATTTAAGTCTATTGTGTAAGTATTTACGCAACACTTAAAGATAAATCTACCCATAACATGAACTTACTGTTTGTAAAGGTCAGTTAATTTCCGTTTAAATAACCCATTAAGTACCCATTGAAAGTTTTCAATTGCTATTTAACCCACTTTTCATACAAAATAGTCAAAAGTTCCTTCAAAAATTCTTATAGTGAATGCAAAAAATTTGTTTCAAAAATGTCTTCGCTAGTATTTTTTTTTATGATTTTTTGAAAATTGCTAAATAAACCCACTTTTCATTCAAAATAGTAATTTTTAACAACTGTCAAAAAATCATAAAAAATTACTAGCGAAGACATTTTTGAAACAAATTTTTAGCATTCACTATTAGAATTTTTTGAATGAACTTTTTGCATAAAAACATTTCTTGTTAAAGCCCAGGGAAAAAAGTTTCAAAAGTAGACTTATTTTTCCATATTTGCTTAAGCTTAATATCCAATTATTGCCCATCAAGTTTGTGGTCTAAGTCTTTTATTTTTTTCAGTTTGAAACTTATTTGGCTTTCAACAGCTAACAACAGAATAAGTTGTTGATTGTATTGCTAATTTCCGCATGTGTGTGGTCCACATCCTGACCACAAATTGCTAATCAGCCCATCAACCACACAAACACGGACGGACACACAAAATTTATGCGGCTTATTAGCGCGTCTCAAATATTTTCGCAGCAAACAAATTAGCTCCACTTAAAGCGGCAGGTCTCTTTTATGGCAAAAAAAAAAAAAAAAAAAAAAAGATCCGAAAATTATTTCATCAAATATGAGACATGAAAAAACGATAAAACCGAAACGCTGTTAGCTGTTAGCTGATCTTTTGGCCAACACCCAAAGTGTCTATGCGCACACCTTGGACTATGAGGGAGAGAGAAAACAAAACCCAAAACTCAAATCGAAATGAGACATAACAACAAAATACAAAAAAATCGTTAATAAATTTCACATACACACAAGAGTGGAAGTGGAAGGAGGAGAAGGAGGGGCAGCTGGGTTCGTCGTCACAGCTGCAGTTATACGAAAAGGGAGCTAACCTTTTATTGCGGCCTGGGTCCGAACGATGGAACGAACGAACCGCTCCGAGAGATAATCTAAAGTAAAACTCGTGGAGCATAAATAAAAAAGAAATTACTTAATTTCTTAATAATGTTGCCAACGTTTCTGTTGTTGTTGTTTTTGTTGTTGTTGTTGCTGTTTTCTGTGTTTTCTGTGTTTTCTGTTTGCCAATGGCTTGTTTCGACAACTTTTTTATAATCCTTTTAGGCCCCGCGGCTGCCGTTGCCGTTGTTGCCGTTGCTGCTGCACTGTGAGAAATGCTGCAGTGCTTCATCAATCGAAGTTGTTGTTGTTGTTGTTGTTGTTGTTGTTGTTGCTTCGGTCTGTGCGGGCCGTTTGCATTCTGTTGAAATGAAATCTTTATTTCCTTTCGTGACTATAATTAATAATTTTCGGTTTGCTTGTTTTTTGTGTGTGTGTTCACATGTGTGTGTGTGTGCGTGTGTGTGTTTAGTAGAGTTGATCTCAAGGAGCTGCAGCAGCAGCAGGAGCAGCCAACTGTTGGCCAACTGCTGATCACACCACACACGCAGCAAGCTAATGATGATCATAATAATAATGATGATGCCCCCAAATGATGATAATGTTGATGATGTGGCCAAGCTAAATGCGCTCTTCTGTCTTTCCTTTGCCCTTATCACCAAAGTGTACAAAAAGAAACAAGTCGTAACGGTCCATCAAATTTGAATCTTTGATATCTTTCATGTTTCTTAACCAATCTTCAAAGAATTTTAGCAGTTATAGCCCAACTTTGAATGTTTTAGATTTTACGGTTATCGATAACACATATTTATCGATAATATATAAGTGTGTATACATGTTATCAATAATACATATTTAACGAAACGATAAGTGTTGCCGATAACACATATTTATCGAAACGATAAGTGTTATCGATAATAGCTATAAGCCAAATATCCTTCTTCTAACCTCACATAAGCAGTGTATTAAAAAAAGAACAGCAAAATCAGCAAACAACAACAAAATGTTTTATGCCTGAAAATTGTTGGTTGTTCTTTGTTGTTGTTGTTGTTTGTGTTGTTGGCATTGTTATTGCCTTGTGCCTCATTTTTAGGCCGCCTTGGTTGTTTTTTTCTTTTTGTTGCTTTTGTTTTTGCATGGTGGCCAACATGTCTCCCGTGGTTTGTTTTGGCCTTTTCGGTCTTTTTGGGTGGTTACTGGCACTTATGCTATCTCTCTCTCTCTCTTTCTCTCTCTCTTATTGTGTGTGTGTGTGTGTTGAAGCTGTGGCATAAAGCAAATGCCTGCGTAGTAAATCATTTCCTAATTAGCGGGGCAGTTGAAGCCTTTTTGAAATGCTTGCCACAGCCGCCACAAGACGAACTCTGTGGAGCATGGGGCATGTGGCATGGTTTTTGTGGCACGCCATGGCAATTGGGTGGGCAGATACCGCTAATTTGAATATAATTGCAGGTCTATTTGCATGTAGAAAAAACAAAACCCTTTAAAAAAAAAAAATAATAATAAATGCATTTTTAACATAGTTCTTGCCGCAAGCTGCAAGTGGCTTAAGTGGCAGCTGCAGCTGTTTGCGATTAAGTTATAAGCACTAAAAGGATTTGAAGGAGTTGTAGCTTAGGCGAGGTTTAACAAGCCCAAAGAAACTTTACTCACTTTTAGATACTTTCATTTCTCAGATACAACTTTAGTTAATCTTACAAATATTCTTAATCCCAATCAAGAACCTTTGTAAACAGGTTGAAAATGCACAAGGTCAGCATAAAGATAAGCTGCCATAAGAAGCCAGAAGGCTTTTATCGATCCCGGTTTCCAGCTCAATCAGAGATTGGTTGGTCCCACGCTGCGTATGCGCATTTCACAAGATTGGCAGCTTAATTAACGAAAGAGACTGCAAGATGCAACTGCCTGTTGATGCTAAAAAATTAAGTGCAAATGGGCAATTAAATGAGTAATTTATGAAAGAAAACAACTCGGCTTATTGGGCAAGGATTCGAATTCGAATTTTATACCGGTTAAACAAATTGATTCGAGAATACTTAATGTATAATATGAGAGTGTAATCGTAAGTATTTTTGTATTCTTTTGCATTGTATTAACTCATAAATTCGAAGTTCGTTAAGAATGTCGAAATAATAAATGCCGCTGCCACATTAAGCTCCCACCGCAACAGCAACAACTAAAGAGAAGCCATCAACGAAAACAATGAACAATCGATTAAACACAAAAAGCAACAGCAACCGAACAACCGAACAGCAGAACAAAGACTTAAAAGCCGACAAAATGCCGAAGATCTCAACGCATCCACAACAACAACAACAACAACACTGTCAGCGAAAATGAAAATTTATTAAAAATCAACTCACAGTGATATGCAAGAAACGAGCAAGATTGAAGTTCAATAAATGAAATAAGCACAACTTTAAAATATGCTCAGTTTTAAAGTTTATTTTATCCTAAAATTCCTTAACAAATAACAGAATTTTCTAAATTTACTTTCATCTCTTACTATTACAACTACCATATCATATGGTTTTCTGCCCAAGATATCAAAGCTTAATACCTTAAATTTTGAAAAACTAAATCCCTTACCTTTTCACTTACAACTCAAACACCCTTTAATGCCTTACATTCAATGCAAGAGGTATAAAAAACTCAACAGTGAATACACAAAAGGGCAATGCAATTTGTAGTGGAGCGTCCATTAACATAAATTAAGGGAAATGCAACGGTGACAATGTCGCAGTGGCACGTAGAAAGAGACAGAGAACAAGTGGCAAAAAAAAAAACTGAGCTGGGGACCCAATTTCATGTGGAATTTATTAAGAGATGGGCTAACAAAACAATTTATGCCTTTTTAATGGCTTATTAGCCATTATTAGTCGCGCTTATCGCGCCCAACTTCCACACACACACACACACACACACACACATACACACACACACTCACTTCTGTTTCTTCTTCTGGCTTAGTGTCAATTTCAGCTTTTGCCAGCTGCCTTAAAGCGTCCTCGAACTTGGCCAGCGCCTCAAATTTCAGTGTTGTTGCTGTTGTTGTTGTTGACAAAAATGAAAAATTATCGTAATAAATTAAATTTGCTATCGCAATCCATTAATTCTGGTCACAACAACAACAACAAGCAACAGCAACAACAGGTCAATAAAAGGAATTTCTGTTCTCTTTGCATTCTTTTTGTTGTATTTACTTCCCATTTTAGAAAACAGTTGAAAGTGAAGCTTAGCGACAGTTGTTGTTGTTGTTTACTTTTGTTGCAGCTGTTAATGATGATGACATACAAAAGACTTAGGCAGCGAACTTGTTGGCAAGTGAACTTGTTGGTTGAACATTTTATATAATAATTCTGAGCAGATTTCAAGTTTTTTTTTATGAATTAAAGTAACTAAAAATATTTATTTTACTTAAAATTGATAAAATAATTTTTTTATTTAATTAAAAATTGTTTAAGGTAAAAAATAATATTTCTCCAAAAGAAAAGTTTAACAACAATGTTAAAAATTTAAAAAAGAATAATTAAAAGAAATGTTAAAAAAAATTTAAAGCAAACTATTCGTAAGCCAAAATCCTTGTTTGTTTCTTAGCGGTGCCAATTTGTCTGGCATCAACAAAAATATTATTTTCGGAAACTCCCAACGCATGTTAATTTAAAAATAGTATAGAAAAAATCCGCTAAAGCCGTCGTCTGTGACTCTGTGATAAAACTGATGGATGGATGGTTGGATGGATGGATGCTTGGTGTGTGTGATGTCTGGTGCCAGTTTGGCTGTTGTTGTTGCTTTGTTGTTGTTGCTGTTGTTGGAGCCTCGAGCGAAACGAGTATGGAATTTTTGACAAATGTTTAACATGCGACAGATGTTTACCCAATAAATCCATTAGCTGTACAAACAGCAACAATAAATTGTGCTATTGACGATAAACAAAGTGTGTGCGTGTGTGTGTGTGTGTGTGTGTGTGTGACAGTAATCACTAATTGTGGGCTTTTAATTTATCATTAGCTTGAAGTGAGAAAAGACTGAAAGTATGGAAAGTTGTTTGCTATTTGTTAATAAACTATTTAAACTGGGCAGACAAAGCAGCGCCAAAGTTTAACTTGGCAACAGACAAAAAAAAAAAAAATAACCAAAAGACTCAGGCAACAAACTTGAGGCAAACGGTCAAGATACACGAAACGAACTCTGGCACATTTCTTTTGATAAGCCAAGCGTGTAAGTGTGTGTGTGTGTGTGTGTGTGTGTGTGTAGCCTGCATCTTATCGTTCCAATCAATCTTTGGTTGTTTGCTTAAACACGTTTCATAAAAAATTAATTTTTTTTAGCATTTTATGGCGTGCTGTGAACAATCCCAAAGAGACAGAGAGAGAGAGAGAGAGGGAGAGAGAAACACCTGCTGCGCTGGTTAAGCAAACGTTTTCTCTCTGTTAACAATCCTACAGCTTAGCGCATTGTTATTGTTGTTGTTGCGTTATTATCATATGATATCATCACCCGAAATTCCTCGCTCGCAAATAAATTTCAAAATTCTTCTTCTCTCCCGCTGGCTTTGTTTGCAGAGCGTCAGCGTCAGCAGCCGCAGCGGCATCATAAAATATTAATTAATTAGTCAAGAGTTGGTTAGAAAGCGTGCTTCGATACACACACACACACACACACACACACTTATACACACTCAGTTTGACAGGGAGCTTGATAATCGCTTTGATAGCATAAATTAGATAAGCTTGACCATCAATTTCTATTGTATTTGCTTAACAAATCCAATCAAGTTCAAGTTTATGGCATTAGAGACAAGCTGTCTAGCTCCCTCTCTCTCTCTCTCTCCCTTTCTCTCTTTCGGTATCTGCTGTCCTGCTCTTGTTGTTGATGTTGAAGAAGTTGTTAAAGTTCAGTTATGAGAAAATCATCCCAAAAAAGAATTCAGTCTGATTTGTGTGCGATAAGCCAATTTTTATTTTTATGCCATGATTTAATGTTAAACTTGTTTCAGTGAATATTTAAGCCATTAAGTGTTAATTAGTCATTAACTTGACCTAGAGTAGAAAATCTGGGAAGTTTTTTTTTAAGTGTATAAACACTATTAATTTTTATAGTTTTATTCAAGCATATATTTGCTGTTTACTAATTTAACTCGGTTGCATTAGGTTAAGAACCCGCTTGTACTACATGTCGTATGCGCAATAAGGAAATACACACACGTTGACGACGCCCACGCGAAGTGCATAAGATTTTATGAGGCAGCGTGAGCACTAAATCAATGTGCAACAATAATTGTTAATGTGTGATGTTAAATAAAATGCTGAATATACGGCCCAAATGGCTTAACACACCACACACACACACACACAGTTATACACATAGTCATAGTCTCATAGTTATAGACGAAGTCGTACTTGGACCTGTTCCTATTCAGATTTGCGTGCTGCGTTTTATAGCGTGCACGTTTCAGTAATATGTCAAAATCAAAATACGCGCGCGCGCGCGCCTCGCTGCATTTGCAATTAGTCAACGTCAACCATCAAAGTCAACGTAAACGTAAACGTTAACGTTAACAGCAACAACAACAACAGCAACAACAACAAATGCAGTCGCCAATTAATTGGCTAACAAATTACAAAACAATTAGAAGGCATTCCTTAAATGGCATCTACAGCCCCCCACACACTAAAAACAACTAACAAAGATGCGCCCAGGCATTTCAACAATGCAATTGAGTTGCATTCGAAAAAAAAAATATATTATAAAGTCGAGCGATGAAATACTCTATCTTTGAAGTATAATGAAAATAAAAAAATTATCCAAAGAAAATAAATATAAACTTGTGGAAACAAAAATAATTTTAAAATAATTAGTTAAAATACACAAATTAACACATAAAAACCACAAATTAAAATAAAATTAGCTCATAATAAAATATTTCATCTTTACAATAAAAATATTTTATCCCATTTTCTGTACTTTTGAAATCAAATGTTCTTCAAGTTGACTTATGAAAAATATTCATTACATTTTCTAGCTTATTCATTAAAATAAATATTTTATCAAATACAAATAAATACCAAACTCCTTTAAATATTCATTATACCCTCATTTTACCTACCCAAGTCATATAGAAATATTTGTGGCATTTTTTGCTAACAACATTTCAATTTTGTAAACAATTTTCATTTGACAGACGCGATTTCAATTGCCACAAAATATGCAAAAGGCGCCGGCAATTTTCAGCTGCTGCTTCAAATTGATGTTACCAAAATTGGCCGCCCGAAATGGCTTAGAGCGAGTGAGAGAGACAGAGACAAACGAGCACCAACGAAAAATATACAAACTGGTTGCACAGTTAGCTCACCTTGGTGGTCTTTTGGCTTGGCAATTGTTGGCTCACGATTTTTATTTATAACTTACATCGAATAGATTCGAGTTGAGAGCCAGCCTAATGCACAAGTGCCAGACAGTTGGCTGCTGGCGTGGAAATATTTCAAATACTTTTCTAATGGCTTGTTGCATGAATGAATTGTATTTTTTATTGGGGTTTAAATATATGCATTTCATGGCATGGGAAAATTATTAGAAGATGAAAAATATTTATAGCGCATTTTTTGTATTATATCATTAACATATTTCTAAACAAAGCAAATTTCTTGGAATAAAAATTATTTGTATTTGTTTTTAAAGTAATTCAATATTATTTTCTCTAGCAAATTGTCAAGTCGACATAGCCAGACATTATTTATAGTTTGCCAGATGTTTAAACCCAGTTCCACACAACAAGATATTAAATTCAGCTTTGATCCAGCGCCAAATTCCAAATATTCACGCACAATAAACAAAACAATTGAAATCCGAGTTTCAAGGAAAAAGAAATTGCAGACAAATTGTCGCCAAAAAAAGTCAGTTTGTTATTGTTTGTGTGTGGCAAACGGATCGATTACAATTGCACCCAATTATTGTTTATACAATTGCCGTTTTTTAGGAACGGTTGTCGATTTTTAAAGCCGCTGCCGTCTATCATAAATTTCCAAAAATGTCAAAACAATAAAAGCTCAAGAATAAATTTAGCACATGGCAACGTCAATATAACACACACACACACACACACACAGAAAGGGTGTGCCAATATAAGGGAGTGTGCGAGGGTGCAAGGGGAGGGGTGAATTCAGCTGCTTTATATGTCTTTTGATTATTAATAAATAAAGCTTACGTTTGGTTTTTTTATTATTGTTGTTGTTGTTCTCTCTGACTGCTGCCGCTCAGTCTGCTTATATTTATTTAACTTTATGACGCCTTGTTGTTGTTGTTATTTCTGCTGCTGCTGTTAAGTAAACAAAAGGCGTGTGTCGACGCTGGCAGCGACTGCGACTGCGACGTCAACGCTGCCCCCAAGGCTTTGACTTTGAAAAGCGTTTAAGCGGCTTAAGCGTTTTCTAGCGGATTCTAGCTTTTAACTTTGACTCTGCTCTGAGTTTGGGTCTGAGGTGCCACTGAGGCTGAGACTGAGGTTTAGGCGTTCATCGCTGCTGTCATCGCATAAAAATTTCGCCAGCTTTTTTTTTTTTACTGTATGCCGTTTACCCAGCAAAAAATTAGAGTATAAAAAGGGTGTTTAAAGTTGAGGAAAGTAAGAAAAATTTAAATCAACATCAGGGGGAATTTTTTAATTAGAAAAAAGAGTTTTTAAATAATTAAAATTGTTTTGAAAATATATTTATGCTTCAAAACAAACATTTATAATTCCCCTGCTATAAAAAAAACATTCTAAGTGGCCTTTAAATTTTTTTTAGTTTCTTTAGAGTATCTTTTAGTCACTCAAACCTCAACTCGTCTTTATTTTGTTGTTATTATTAACTTTTTGGTTGCTGCAGGGTGTGACAAATGATCAGCAGCAGCAACCACACCAACAACAACAACAATATACAAAAAAAGCACGACAAACGACGACGCGCAAAAAAAAAAAATGTTGTGGAGCCAAATTGTCTGGTTGGTTGTTTGTTTAAGTTGATTTGTTGTTACTGCTGCTGCTGCTGTTGTTGTTATTGTTTTTAGCTGGCAATTTACGCACATTACTTATGACTGCACATGTGTATGTGTGTGTGTTTTAGTTGTTATCATACACAACAATTTGTATGCATAGAAAGCTAAGCTAAAAACAAAAGCTAACTGCGCTGTGCTTTATAAGTCGTAACATTTTTAATATTAACATTTTCTAAGAATTTGCACTTCCCTGAACAAATAGATATTGTATATAGTATATATAGAATATGCTGTATTGTTTGTATATTAGGAAGAATAGAATTTGTCGAAACTGTTCTGTGTAAGCCTTTTAGAGAACTAGGTTTGATAGCTATATTGTATAAAGTACTGTACAGATATTAAGCTGCAGTAAATGTAAATGTAAATGGCAATGTAAATGAAGTGATTATAAACAAGAGATATTTTTATGTTCAAAAAATTATAATATTTCCACTTACCCCTTGTCCATTTATGTATAACAAAGAGAATGAGTTGACATTTGTATATTTGTCATTCACACATAAGAATTTTTGTATTGAGTGATTTTAGTAGACACAAATATATACAATAAATACTTTATATTTAATAATAATAACACACGTATGCTCAAACTTTACTTATACTTACACTCACACTTGCGCATTATGAAAAACACTACACTAAATTTCACCAAAATCAGCCGAGCTTACTTGAATTTTTGAGAATCGAGGAGGAGAGTTGTGTCTTAATAGTTGTTAGTTTTAAAGCTAACGTAACGTAACTTTAGCCTAAGTAACGCACAAAACCATTATAAATACCTTACTAAATTTCACCAGATTAACCGAGCTTACTTGAATTTTTGAGAATCGAGGAGTAGAGCAGTGTGTTTATCTAACGTATTTCTATAGAAGAGTTTGCAGTCTCAAAAATATTATTGTCAAAATTTATTGTAGATTGTTAAACTGTAACTTAAACCATTCCTAATATTAAATTAAGTTTTTTAATGCATTCCCTCTTTTGCAGAATGAAACCTTTAACAGAATCCCATCTAAAACCTTTATTACGCAACCTCACACTTTGAACACCCTCTTAACACCCTTATTTTAAGCATTTTACACCTCACTCTGCATCAATTATGATGTTTCAAGCAATCTTTTTCAACT
Organism: Scaptomyza hsui; assembly: GCA_018152825.1. Lineage (NCBI taxonomy): Eukaryota > Metazoa > Arthropoda > Insecta > Diptera > Drosophilidae > Scaptomyza > Scaptomyza hsui. The sequence continues at coordinate 2,641,041 of JAECXO010000280.1, forward strand.
AACAAGTTTGGCGATTTGCATTGTGTATCGTTTTATTTTACGATCTTGCCATAAATATAGCTAGAGTATTTGGTGTGTGACGTGTGTGTGTAGATGATTTTATTTTTAGTCTCTTTTAGCCAAAGAGCCGTTTAAAGCAAGTCAAAGTCAAGTTTTACGATCCGCGCAAACATAAATTACCAACTGCTTATGGATTTTTTGATTTTTTCATCATTTTTCGTTTCTTTCGTTTTGTGATCTTTTGTCTATGGGTTAATTTATTGAATTTTTATTTATAAATGCGCAATTTAATGTCGAACTGTCGCGAGCTGAGCTGCCAAAATGGGTCACTAAGCGTGACAGTTATGGAGCAATATTGCGGTCAAAGAGTGAGTTTCCAATTTGATTGAGAACGAGCACAAACAAAAGACTTAGGCGACAAACTTGGCAGCTTGTGTGAGGGCGTTTTGACTGTTCACAATTACGCATGCTAATCGTGTTGTCAACGTAATTAAAATGTAATCACCGTCCAGCCGGGCCAGCTAATGAGCGACTTGTCATAAGCCAGATATACTCACGGAGGGGTGTGGGGAAGGGGAAGGCAAAACGGGCGCAGTTATAGTAAATAATACACTTAATGGTAAATTAAAGCCACAAACGCGTTTACTTGCCAGCTTTTTTTTCTCTTCTATTACAATCAACAATAAAAACCTAAAGTCTATTTTTATAAGTGTATATATCTATGAATATATGTTTTGCGGGCATTGTGGTTAACACTTTTTACTTGCCAAGTCTTTTATTTATGGTTATTTATGGCACAGTTTGCAAGTGTGAATATATATATATATATATATATATATATGAATATGAATAGCGCGTGGGCTTATAAGTGAACGTAGTGTGAGTGTGTTTGTATGTGTTTGTGTGTGTGTGTGTGGCCACTTCAAGTGACATTTGAATGGTAGCCGTTTTAAAGTTGAAAGGCTCTTGTCACGACTCCAAAGGCCAAACAGATCACAACAAATGCGCTAATCGAGCAATCAAAACTATAAAGCACATATATAATAAGTTGATGTTGTACATATATAAGTAGTTGTCAGCTATCAATCTTGAAGTAAAATATTTATAATGATTTTTCGAACTATTTTAAAGCTTCACTGAATAGGAAAAAGTGAAATATATTACGAAATAATATTTACCAAGATTTTTTTGGGAATATATTAATGCTTAAGTAATTATCTAAAAAAAATAAAAATTTTATTTTTGATCTGCGATTGTATGTAAAATTATTTTTTGTTTTATTTGGCAGAAAAATCATTTTAAAAATATGAAGAAAATTACTTAAACATTTTCATCATTACAAATGAAATCTCTTTGACATCAATAAATATACATCATACGCCATGTTGCACCTGTTCAAAGAGCGTGTCAGCCGGCAAAAACTTAATAACTGAGCAGGAAATATTAGCGCACATTGCTTAAAGCAAATACAACTAATGAACAAGAAATATTTATTTGGCAAAATAGAAACACACTAAAGACACAAAAAAAAAAAATATATAAGCCAAAGGCAAAACGCCAACAACTTTCAAGTGAAGTGCCTGCCCCAACACTTTGCCACGAAAAACTTGAACATGCATTTTAATTGCAGCCCAACAAAACTCTCAAAGCCGAATGCAAGGCAAACAAAACTTCAGCTACAATTTGTACAAGCACAACACCAAAAACACACAACAAGAAAGCAAAAGTTGGGTGTGTAAATGAAATTGAAAGAGAAGAAGTTAATACACTAACTGAAAGTCATTGAGATTAACGTAAAGAATAAAAAATTAATTATTAAATAACATTTAGATGCATGCAACAAGGTTAATACCTTATTCCACATACCCCATTTGTTGTAAGAGTAACAATAATTGCACAAGCAATTGTCTGCAACATGTCTGGTTGCAAAGTCGTCATCAACTGTTGCCGTTGCAGTTGCAATCGTCTCGCACGAAGCTTCAAGTTGAAAGCTCTGATGCTAACGATGCTGTTGTTGTTGTTGTTGTTGTTGTTGCTGGCTCGTTGAAGTCTGCGCCGGCTGCAACTGTTGCTGCTGCAACCAGCCAAATGTTGAGCAATCAAATCAAAATAAAAAAAAAACATTGTCACGTCAAATTCATGTCATTTAATTAATTTTGTTTACTTGCCGCAACGTTAATTTGTTTTTTGATTTTTTGCTGCCGCCGTTAAAGTAGTTGTTGCTGTTGTTGCTGTTGTTGCAGCCGGCGACTTGTTGTCTTTGAAAAAATTTTCCATCAGCTTCAGTTGTTGTTGCTGCTGTTGCCATGCTTAGTTATCGTATTCAAAATATTTTCCCACATGACTGCACTTTATGCAAAAAAGAGCTCAATTCGCATGAAATCAAGCCAAGTTGTTCTTGCTTTTATATATAATTTTTTTCTTCAGTTTTTTTTTTATAGTTTGCCGACAGACTCTTGACGGCCTGTCAAATAAATGTCGCTTTATTCAAATTTCGCTTCGCACTAATTGTCTGCCGTTTTTTCTTTCCCCTCTCTCTCTCTCTCTCTCTCTTCTCTCTCTTCGGGTTAAGACAAAGGCCAAAGCGGCTTTGTTGCTAACAAGCCTGCTCCAAGTGCAGATTAGCCGTGTTGTGTCCACAGTTTGAGCAGACTTTGTGTCGCAGACTTTTCAGCTCGGCTCCTCCTCAATCAACTTTCGATCAAAAAACAAACGCGCCGCGTCCCAACCAGAAAAAAAATACGCTTTTGTCTCTGCGGATAATAATGAAAAGATCCTTGAGTTGGATCTTTTTGGCGGCATTTTGCATGGCTCATTTGATTCTTGTTTTAGATGCGTTACGATAGATCACAAGAAATTGAACAATTGACCAAAAATTAAGGCACAGTGGTGCAAGATTGATTGATTGGATCTGTTGACAATTTAGTTAACTGACAAACTAAATGGGATTTGAGATGAACTCAAGAAGTTAAAGATGGAAAAGAAAAAGATCAACATAAAGCATGGATTTTAATTGAAAAAATACTTATTAAATAAAATAAATTAAAAAATAAATAAATAAAATAAAATAAAAATAGAAATACAAACATGTACAAAACAAGAAAAATAATAATAATAAAACAAATTCAGTGTAAAATTTTATGGAAACAAAAAAAAAATTTTATAATAATTTTAACTCAAATTTTCATTTAAAATAAAATATAAAAATATTGCAATGTTTTAAAGACCCCAAAAAATTAAGATATATATTTGTAAAGCCTATATTTATTTAATAATTTTAAATACTAAGTATATAATCAGTAAAAGGGTTTTTAGTTTCTTATTAATAACTTTACGAATTATTATTTTTTTTTTAACTTTTTAATATTTTTCTTATCATTAAACACTGTGCAGCGGCATCTGTGTGCTCGCTGAAAGTTCATTCAAGTTGAAAAACGGAAATTATCAAACGAAAGAGATACGAGTGCGAGCAACATACGACACCGGATGTCTGTGAGGCAAGCAACAAGCAGGCAACAAGCAACAAGGAGCAACAGGCAACAAGCAGCAACAACAAGAAAGCAAAAAAAAAAAACAAAAAAAGGATAAGCGACTACAAAATGTCTGCTTAAGCTGCGGATGAGTTAATTAAATCTGTCAATACTTCAATACACACACATCAAGCTGACTGTTATGTCCATGTCCTCCATGTCCTCGTCTTCGTCCATGGCAATAAAAAATGTAGCGCAACATGTGCGGGCCCCCATAAACAACAGAGGAGAAAGAGAGGGGAGAGAGGGAAGAGAAGTGAAGCTTCTTTTTGCCTGGAATGTAACTCGATTCCTATTAACTCATCAAGTTGGGCGCTGGGGCGTTTATTTTGGGTGCCGGTGGCCCTGACTATATAGCTTCTATATAGCTTATACATATAGTAGACCAAGTCAACGGATTGAAAACCAAGGCAAAAATTAAATCAGTTTCGGTTAAGCAAAGGCAACAGAGAGAACACGAAAAAAAGAGCCAAAAACTGCCAGGGCTTAAGGCAATTTGTAGCCCTGTGCGGTCCTTTTCCAACTGTCTCTGTGTGTGTGCGAGTGTGCGAGTGTGTGTGTGTGTGTGAGAGAGAGTGTGTGGCTTTATAGAAGCAAATATGTTCACACACTTCGCTAATAGCTTCATAAATAATAACCAAAGAGGTCAAAATGCACTGAGCGAAAGGGATTTAAAAAAGGAATTAAGGCTAAAAACATTAGGAAATATGGAGATGAAGAAATAATGTACAGGAAAACATAAATAAGGTTTTTTTTATAAATGGAGAGACAAAAATAAAGTTAAAATAAGCTTTCACAGTAACTTTTAACCTCAAAATTTAAACACCCAGAGCTGCATTTCGAAAAAATCTAAACTTAGCTTACATCTACGATCTATTCTTAACAATTTCGCGAAAAAATTAGATCACTATGTCTTATTATTAAAGAATAAAATGGTGCCATCCAGAGGATCTTCCAACGAAAGTCCTAAGTTAAATAATATAAAATATAAAATAGTTATACAAATATTCTTAAAAAATATACCTTCGTAAAAAAAAAAAAAAAAAACATAAGTCCTATGTGACATCTGTGATCTATTGTTCCTTCCTTAAATAAAACTGTTAAACTTTAGATTAAGAAAATTTTATTAAATAAATATACAAAATTAAAAAAATAATAACCATTATAATCTATTAAGTTTCCGTTGATAGCAGTCAGTCTATCTTTCGAACTTTCTTCCTTTTCAAACTAACTACCAAAAACTTTCAACTGTAAACATTATCAGTGAAGCAACAGGCAGCAAGTCCATCCTTCCCCCCTCTTCCTGCGCCACCAAAGCTTGCCCCACACACAGAGAGAGAAGAAGATGAAGATGTGTGTGGTGCGTCTCAAGTTTTCAACAACAAGCCAAGTATAAGCCAATAAAGAAGAAACAAGACCAACACTAAAACAAAATCCAGGCAGCAGGCCCAAAGCAAAAAAGGATGGAGTCAAAAAGCAAAAAAAAAAAAAAAAAAAGGCCAAAAAGAAAGCGCAGGCAGAAAGAATACCTTAATTACGGTTAATGGAGCGTTCGAAAACAAAAACTCGCTTCTTCCTATCTCAACTCCCTTGCCCCTCTCTCCCCCTCTCTCCCTCTCTCGCGAGAAATCCACAAAATAACTTAATCACATTTTCAGAGGGACCAGCGAAAAAATTTGCGGGCCATGTTCGTAATTTTGTATATAAATGAGCGGGCCACCTAATGAGCCTGATTAACCATAGACAGCGGGGGAAAGAGGGGGAGGGAGAGAAGGAGTTGCAACTCGGGCGGTCGACAATTTAGCGGTGTTTCATTTAACTGCTTTCATGCCACAGATCGCGTCGAATGGGACGCGTCCTTTTGACCTCGACTCTGACTTTTTTTTTTATGATGCGAGACGAAGATGCTTTTAATTTGCGTACGATGTGTCAATGATGTGTGTGTGTGTGTGTGTGTGTGTGTGTGTGTGTGTGGGACCAACTCGTCGCGTGTGGTACTCTTGTTGTTGTTGTTGTTTGTTGTTGGTAATAAAAATCAGCTTTGCTTTAAATGCCATAAACAAAACGCCTGAACATTTTCGCTGACAGATGTCTTCATTGAAAATTATGCAGGCGTTCATCGAGAGCCCTGAAACTAAAAAAAAAGCAGTCTGTGTCTGGATTTGGGATGAGGCACAGACTTAAGCGTCAGGTGGCATGAACCGTGAGAAAGTTTGCAGCTTGCTCGCTTTTTCTTCTTCTTATAAACTGCATCTTATGCTTAAATTTAAATAAAGCTAACTTGCTTAAACTTTTAGGCTATGTTTATTAGTAGCTTATTGAGCTTTGCAACGAGTTTGAAGTTGGTCAAAAGATAAATGTGGCTTTAAGAGGTTGAAAAGTATAAAATGTAGTTAGTTTTTCTACCTCATTCACATTCTGAGTCTCTTGATTTCTTCATTCTTTGTGCTTAGTCATGTTTTGGCTATTTGCGAGAAGATCCAAAAGAACAGCATAACTTAATCATAACTTTTTGGGTGGCCCCGCCAATGGCCAAAACAATGCTGAATTGTTCTTCTGCCACACACAAAAACACACACAAGCTCACACGAACACAACAAACTTTGATTTCAATCTGAAACTGAGCGCCTGGCGCAGCATAATAATATTGTATCATTGTATCTCAAGGAGCCGCCGACATAGCATCGTGAAGACTAAGAATTGGCCCTGTTCTCTGGTTCTTCTTGGCCTCTTTGGTAACAACAAACAACACCAACAACAACAACAGACAACAGCAGCCAGTTTGTGGCCCATCATCATCTTCATCATCAATGGCAGCTTTGGGCCTACCGTACAGAAACGTTCTGTTTTTGGGCGTCTGTTAGCTGTTTTTTTTTTTTTTTTTTTTTGGTTTTTGGCTTTGGCACGCTGAAAATTTTATGACTTCATTTGCTGACCACCAAGCGAGAGAGTAACCAAAAAAAAAAAAAAAACAGAACAACTGAAAAGAAATCGAGGATTGCTTCATAATAGGCCGTTTCTGATTGTTGTTGTTGCTGGTCTGGGGATGCAATACTGGGAATTTGTTATGCAGCGGCAACAATGATCGTAGCACAAAGGATTCTTTGAATTTAGATACAACATTTCGATTGAGTTGGCTAACTAGTTGTCTAAGTAGCTTATTAGTAATTTAAACACTGATCCATATCATAAGCAAATATTTTTTTAAATCGCATAAATCTTGGAGCTTTTTTCTAAAAAGTTTGATTGATATTGCAAAATTTTTTCGATAATTTCTTTATCTAGAAAATTTAAATTTCCAACAAAGCTTTTTTCAACTCAAGTATTAACAGTTCCTTTAAATATAACTGTAACTACTTTTATATCTATGTTTTTCTTTCTCTCTCAACATTCCTCTCTCCCTCTCTGTTTCTGTTTCCCTCTCTCTCTCTCACTTTGCATGTTCCTAGTTTCCTCTTTAAATATGTAAACACTACTCTCTTTTTTTTTCGCGCTAACCCAACTCGAAAATAACCCAAACACGTATCGTTATCTGTAATTTATGCACTTGTACTTTGAATCACTTAGTTGATCTCGTTTCTCTTTCCATGTCCTGCTCACACACACACAAACACACACACACTCACATAGAGACGACAATAAGGCGATGCGATTTCGATCTTATCAACAATGCGCAACGATCAACAGCAACAACAACTACAAAAGTTGGGACACACACGCAGCAGCAAAGGGTAACGGGTGAGAAGGGTGTAAGAGGGGGGATGGGGAGTTGAACAAGTCACAGTGCTGGGTGCGTGCGTAGAACAGCTTCATAAATGTAAATTAGAGCTCGTTTAGCATTGACTATGGGCTCGTAAATAAATGCCAAATGACATCATTATCAACGTGCTTTGTTAAGAAAAAAAAAACCCAAGGGGGAGAAGCAACAGCAGCACTTGCTGCCTGCCACAAGAACAACTCCTTGCTGCCACAGGTTGTGCTCCCGTTTTTTTTTTTTTTTTTTATTCCTTTCGAATGTCTCTTTTGCTCGTTATCGTTTTTATGCTGCTTGTGCTGACTGCCTTTGATGTTGTCGATGGTAGCGCTGATAGCAGTTGCACTGAAAAAAAACAAAATTATTTACATTTCTATTAGAAATTAAAAAAATGTTTTAACTACACTTTTTAAAGTATAAAAAAAATTATTTGCGCTAAAAATTTATTAGTTATCTTAAAATCGTTCCCTCAGTGTAAAATAGTGACAGCAAAGGCTGAAAGAGAGAGAGAGAGAGAGACAGTCAGGCAGAGATTTAAAGATCTACTTCGAATGCTGTGGTTGTTGTTGTCTTTTTGGGCCCTTCTGGCGTCTGTTATCCTTATCAGCAAGTGGCGATCGCTTCAGGCTGGTGATAATGACTTGTAAGTACAAAATGCCTTGTCAGCGGATGTTTTGGATTTAGTTGTTGTTGTTGCTGCTGTCGTTTTGATGCTGCTGCTGTTGTTGTTGTGAGTGATTTTTCGCTTGGCGCATTGCGCATCACTTCAATTAATTTCGCTGGCTTAATTTGCGTTTTGTCTGTGCCTGTTGCGAATGTTGGCTGTGTGTTTGCCTTACAAGCAAATCGTGCGCCACGGCGTCCGTTTGTCTAAGCCAGGAGGATTCATTATTTTCCATTTCCATTTGCTTCAGCTGACTAGCTTGTAACGGCGACAACAACAGCAACATATAAACGAGTGATTAAGTCAAGAGTTGCCGACTACAATATACCATGTAATTATTGCTCTCATTTGTGATACATATTTATAACACAGGGTAATAGCAAGCCACCTTTCTTGTTTGACTATTTTATGCACGTGTATAACTGTAAAATTGTACAACGAGATAAGTCTCAAATGCGCACTTATATATTCCACTCACTCGCACTCACATGAAGAAAAATCCTATTACTCTCATAACGGAACAGAAAGTTCGCTCATCAAAGTTTTGCTCGATTTTACCGCTGCTCTCATAAACTTCCTTTCTTTTCTTGTTAAACTATTACAGTTTATTTTGTTTGCCTGCTGTCTTTTACTACTATCCGTTTTACACATTTTTGATGTGCACAGGGTATAACAGAAATGCATTTTCAATTCGAAACGACAACATTGTGGTTGTGGTCTCTGATCATGAGGACGACTACAACAACAACAACAACAACAAGCAAACACTGCAGACTGTCAGACGCGCTTACTTGTTGGCTTGTTGTTGCTGCTGTTGTTGTTGTTGTTTCACAACCGCAGCTCACTTAAAATTCTTGTGCCTTGTATCGGGTAGCTGGAAACTCGGATCTCTGGCATCTGGCAACTGGGATCTGTGATCGGGGACCTAGGACTGGGACCGGGTACTGCACTTACAACCGACCACTGGCAGCAAAACTTTTGTCAAGTATTGTAAAATTGTTTTGGCAGGCAGCAAAAGACAGGAAGAAGAAGAAGAAGAAGAAGCAGCTTTTGCCAAGCGGCGCTTGCACATAAAAACAAAAGACGCTGATGAGTCTTAGGATACAACAACGAATATAAGCACTAGACAACCAAATGACACTAGACAACAAATAAGTATTTGCTTCAATGCTGACGTTAGCTAGAAAGCTTTTAAATAACACAAAAGCTTTAATTGGGATTTTTTGTGAGCATAAAATCGCTGAACATAATTTCCTTGTCTTGTTCTGCAGTGTAATCGAAGTTTCAAGTTAATGGCTTTGACTTGGCCCCATGCTCAACAACATGGTCAAGAGTCAAAAGCGTTTTTTATTTCGTTGGTGCGTGTTTTTTCCTGGAAAAACGTCGCCCACATAATTTTCAATTTTGAGTTAGTGGCTGACCGGATGTTGCCGATTGTCGATTGCTGTGCTGTGCCTTCTAATTGTCCACCTGGAAGCAGGGGACACAGGTGGACGGAGGTGGGATCGGGGTCAAGGTGCAGTCAAGTGCGGCGCTTAACGCAGCTGTTGCAGCAGCAGCAGCAGCAGCAACAACAAATAATTTTCAGGCAATTAGTAAAAATGTTTCAATTTACAAAACATCCAAATGATAAGCGGGAAATTAGTAAATAAAGACATCAAAAAATTTCCCAAAGAGAAGCCGGCGCTAATGGCGCTAGCTGTAGAGTGAGAGGGAGAGAGAGAGTTGGAATGCATACAACAGGTGATTAATTATAAACACTGACAAAACATAAAAATACAATTTCTACCACGTACACAAATAAAGAAAGCAACGTAGAAGGAAACGCATGAAGAGGGGAAGCGAAGAGCAGGGGCCCGAAGGCGGTTAACAAATTGGTTAGAACATTTTTATGAGTGCAATAGGCAATAGATATTATGAGGGGTCACTCTGCATCTGTGTGTGCGACTGTGTGTGTGTGTGTGTGCCCATTAATCGCAGGTTAATTGCCTACAAAGCGGTGAGCTAATTGCCCATAGGCAAAAAGGTCCCACAGGTAAGAGAGCAAAAGAGAGAGAGGCAGCGAGTTTGAGTGAGTTTTGGGGGTGGGGAACACATCACAGGGGCGACATTTGAAGAGACAGCAAGCAGGAAAGTAGGCGGCTTTTTTTTCGTTCGAGATCTTTCTCTTAATCGATGTGCATATTGTTGGTTATATGGGATATTTTCTGTTGCAGTGGAAAGCTCTACTAAGCTAAAGCTCTTTAGTTTTAGTTCACTTCCCTCAAGGTAAATATTTGATAGCACAAAATTACAAACTAATAAAGTTAAACTATCGCAAAGTACTCAAAACTCTAAGAAAAGAGCTTCTTTGTCAGCCATTAAGATTGTAACCCAATTACAAAAATCCCTAATGGTAATTACAAGTGTGTTTGTGTGTGTGTGTGTGTGTGCTGAGTTAACTGCATGTAAGTTCAACTTTATTATGCACGAAAATGAAACGAACGAGAAATCGAGGCAACAAAATTACTTATGTCCAATGCACAGATGGAGGATGGAGGATGAAGGATGGCGGATGAAGGAGGATGGATGGAGGCCTAGTTGCGGGTCTCAGGGTCTGTATAAGTATGAGTATGTATGTGTGTAAGTTTGGGACCTGCACATGCGAATGCGAATGATGATGATGATGTTGACGATGATGACGATGACGACGACGACGGCAGACAAAGCGGTGCGTGCAATCGCAGCCAGAACAGCGTCAGCAACAGAAAGAGCGTAAGAGAGAGAGCGAGAGAGCGAACGAAGGATGGGTTGAGACGACGCGGCATAAATTGCGCATAAAACATGGAAAATGAAGCGATAAACTTGAGATACGCGATCGTAAAGCAAAGCAACTTCGTCATCATCATTATCATCATCGTCGTCGTTGTCGTTGTTGTTGTTGTTGTTGTTGTGGGTTTTATGCAGTTGATCCTAAAATGCAACAGTGGGATGAGAGTGGTTAAAAAAGTATGGAAAAGTTTGTGAGAAATGTTTATTAGATCAAAGTGCATTAATTACTCCTCAAAGTATGCAATAACATTAATATATAAAATAATGCAAATAAGTAAAAAAAATAATATTTCATGCCCAGCTTTTGAATACTTAAACCACTGTACCGTTAAAGCTTGTGTGTTGGTGAGATTTTGCCTGGGCAGCATTGGTCAACAATGTACGTGTGTGTGTGTGTGTGTTTGTTTATGTTTGATGAAGCTGTTCCGAGGGAGCGGCTGTCGCTGCTTTTGCTTCTGTCCTCCGTCCTCCTCCGTCCGTCCGCCTGCTGTTGGTGGCCATTAGGCGCGGCCTGTGGAAAGCCTGCGGCTGCAGGATAATGACACCCCAGTCAAAGCGAGAGCGAGAGAGAGAGCGAGAGAGGGAGTTGTGATCTTCAGCACAGTTATTTTTCTCTGTGTGTTGCATTTTTAATGAAGCATTTGGCTTTCGCTTTTGGGAGATGGGCGTGGTTTTTAGCCTGATGCGTCACGCAAGGTTTTTTATTTTTTTATGATTTCAGGAAATGGCCAAAAGCCATGAAGCATCATCTTTTTCAATTTTATAACTATATATGTATGTATAAATATGTATGCATATATAAATCTTTTTTCTTCTCATTCTTGTTGTTGGTAGTTTAAGTTGGCTAACAAGCCGCTAACAAAGGCAAACAAGGCTCCTTCATCTTCTTGAGCTCCTGATCCGCATTGTCGGCAAATATTTGGCCTGTTTCGTATTCGTTTTTTTTTCGGCTCGTTTCTCTTTTTTTTTGGGTGCTGTCTTTGTGTGTTATTATTTGGTTGATTAATTAACATGCCACACGGTGGACCACCGAAGGTGGCAACAACGCTAAAGGCGGCAGCAGCAACAACAAAATGCTGACAAGGATAACACAAAAGAGCAACAACAACAACAACTACTATCTACGAGGTGTGGTGAAAATGATTAGCAAGTACAGTTTGAGCAGCAGTGTTAAAATATTAGAGCTAACTAAACTTATACAAAAAAGCTTTGTCTGCGATTGTAGGGAAATTTAAAAATAACAATGAAATGTATAAGCGATCTAAAGCTACTGATAAAAAATCGAAGCCAAAGAATAAAGATCCAAGTAAAAAGCTAAAAAGGTTTATGGCTGCTGCACTGGCTCCCAAACTTTATAACTCCTCCATTCATGTGCCTCTTACTCATATACATGTGTGTGTAAGTGTGTGTGTGTGTGTGTGCATCCACTTCATTTTGTAGTCTTTGTTCGAAGTTCTTCGGCCGTCTGACTGGCTGTGCTTTTTTTCTCCCTCTCTCTTTGTTGTTGTTGTTGTTGTTGGGGCTCTTTGAATTTTGGAATTTGTTCAGCCTTGTTAAGAGTTGTTAAGATTATGATATATGTATGCCTGCAGTATATGTATATATATGTATATGTATGTATATATGTATATATATAGACGATGAAGACGACGACAGCGGCAGCCATTATGTTTCGCAGCAGGAATGTGGGAAACGGCTGCTTCAGACCATTTTTCAGCTACCTTCGCTCCACAGTTGTTGTTGTTGTTGTTGTTAACACACATACATATATACAGTGGCCACATAATCGATTCATGGCTGGTTGTTGTTGTTGTTGGTAGCATTTCTTTCATGTTGCGTTGTTAGTTTCTTCTTTCGTTTCAGTTTTTTTTTCCGTTTTTTTTTTTGCTCCATACGATTTTATGATTTGTTTGAGCGCATCTTTTTGGACCACCCGTGAAATCACTTTGGGTTTTTGGGGGCTTGGGATTTGGGGCCTTCTTCCTCTTCTTCTCTTTTGTTAAATTGCTCTTGTTTATGTTAACATTTAAATTGTAGCCACGGGTAGCCGCATAAACCCACGAAATAAAAAAAAACCAAAAAAAATATATCCAAACACAAGCAAAACCAATATTTAAACGTTGCCGCTCCATGAATAATCATCACCCGTCATCATCGTCATCGTCATCGTCATCTCCATCTTCTCCGCTTTTCAACATGGCCATCAATTCTGATTTACGAAAAGTGTTAATTAGCCAAACTCATCTCGAAATGCTGCTTGTTTGATATATATGTTATATATATCTTATTTCCAACAAAACTGCTCTCGGACTAAACCATTATTCTTTCTCTACTTTAACTGTAGCGCATTTAAATTTGTTCTACACAGTTGTTATAAATTGATGGACTTCTTGCATGACTCAAACCTCTTAATTTGAACTCGTTAGAAGCTGTTTAAAATCCTTTTGAAGAACACCAACGACGAGTTTTTTTTCTGATTTATAATTGTTATTTGATGTCTTATTTTAAATGTTGAAAAAAATAATCTCTGAGTAATTCTTGCACTATAATAAATAATCTGTTATATTATAGGAATATTACTAATACAATAACTCCCTGAAATTTGTTCATAATAATTTTTAATTATTTTTTCCCATTTAAAAAGTAATTCAATTAATTTATCATAACCATTTTTAAGTAAATATTATAATTTAAAAATTTGTAAATATTTTTAAATCACTCTTTCATAATCTTAAAACATTTTCCTCCCCAACAATTTTCAGAAAAATCAATTCGTTTCCAAGAAATTTTTTTGTTACAGATTTTTGATTTTTGCACAGAAACTTTAATTCAAATTTAATTAATTTAGCATTGCCATTTTTAAGTAAATATTATAGTTAAAAATTTATAAATATTTTTTAAAAGCTTGTTAATAAGCCAAAAACATTTTCCTGTTTAACAAGTTTTAAAAAAACAAATCAATTTCTTTTTTTTTTTTTACAGATTTTTGATTTTTCCACAGAAACTCCGATTAAAAAAGTAATTAATTTACTTTATCATTACAAATTTTTAAGTAAATTTTGTAATTAAAAACTTATAAATAAGTTCATTAATAAGCCAAAAACATTTTCCTGTTTAACAATTTGCCGAAAACTCAATTCATTTTCAAGAAATATTTTTTTTATAGAAAGTTTTCTTGCTTGTCTTCTTACAGTTTGAGAGCCACTGTGCCCATTCATAGTTGCTTTGTACCATTTTAAAGTTAATATTATAATTAAAAACTTGTAAATATTTTTTAAAAGCTCGTTAATAAGCCAAAAGAATTTTTCTGTTTAACAATTCAATTCATTTTCAAGAAATAATTTTTTTATAGAAAGTTCTCTTGCTTTGGCTTGTTACAGTTTGACAGCCACTGTGTCCATTCATAGTTGCGGATGTAGTTTACTTTGTAGTTGCGTAGTGTTAATTGCAAGGGCTCCCAGTTCCCCAAGTGCCGCACATACTTGTCGCCCCATAATTGTCGTCGTCGTGTTTGTTGTTCTTGTTGTTGTAGTTGTTGTTGGATCTGTTGTTTGAGTGCTGTCTGTCAGCTGTCCATCAAAAGCGTTGCCAAGTTGGTGTTAATGGGCGCCTAGAATGCGAACGCAGTTTGTGCCACTCAATGTTGTTATACCCCCTCCCCCACCCCCGCATGTTTTGTCCTTCGGGGATTAAGCGTCAGTTTCGAGTAATTGCCCCACGTTCAAGTTACTTTTTTTGTTGCCTTGCATTTCATTTATTTTTGGATATGCTTAAAGTACATACATACATATATATATATTTATTTAGTAGTAGTTTAAGAAAAAAGCTACACACACTCACATAAAGACACTTGTTGTTGTTGTTGTTGTTGTTGCACCGATCAGCAGCATTGAAAGCTAAACAGTCGCTCCTAACTTGCCGCCGGCTGTTGAATTTCGCCACCCAACGCGGAGAGCTCCTTGAGGAACTGCTTGGCATTGGTTAGAGTGGAGCCGCCATAGATGATCCTCCGGTGCACATTCGAGGATTGCTTCTGCCTGATAAAGTCCACCAGATTCTGGTACTCGATGTAGTTGCCGCCGCCGACCATGAAGACGACGGCATCTTGGAATGGTGCACGATTCTTGGGCAGCACATCGCCGCCTTTGAGCAGCTTGGGATCGAGGTAGAGATAATCATCTGTCTCCGCATTGCTGCGACACTCCATCACCTGTTCCGTGATCTTGGTTACAGGTAGGTTCTACAAATGCACAGAAGTTTAGAATACGGTTTGAAGGCAACTGGAAGTCACTTACATGTCGCTTCACGACCAAATTCTTGACACCCTCCATGACAAAGGAGCTGCCCTGGGAGACGAGCTTCGAGAACATGGAGACAGTCCTGGTGCCACCTCCCTCATACTGCGTGACCTGACTAATCCCCGGGGAACGATTCATAATGGACTTCCAGCGCTGCACGTAAGCCAAGGCAGTGAGATCGCAGCCCGAGGCTTGGAGGGCTTCCCTGAGGCGCTCCATTTCGGGTTCGGGCAGCTGCTGGGCACAAATGTAGTAAATGATGTAGAGACGCAATTTGTCCTCCGGCTGACCAAACTCCGGATCCCGCAGCAGCTCCAGCAGCGGCTTGTCCAACGTCTGCTTGGACATGATCTTCTCCTCGATCTCGAAATAGGAATCCAAACGTCTGGCCTTGATATAGTTCAATATTGCTGTGGCAATCTTGGTGTGCATGTCAATCAAGCGCTTCTTCTCCATCAGCTGGGGCAGGGAATTGACGGCACTGGTCAACATTGCGGTGGTATCGTTGACCAGCGAGAAGGCAATGTCCGATTCGCCTTCGATGCCCATTGAGGTCTTGAGCCGCTTGATTTCCTCCTCGGAGCTGCGATACGATTCCAGTTCCTCCTGTATCGCCTCCGCCACAGTTGGAAAGGGACTGCCCTTGTGTGTGACCCAGAAACGATCCGTGCGATCCAAATCGCAAGCCTTGGGTTTCTTGCGAGCACCTGAAAAGGGAAAAACTTTAGCCTGTAATCTACTAAAAATAATATATTCGTTGACTAACCTCCACTTGCACCCGATGCCTCATCCTCCACATAAACCAGGTTCAGACCCAGATCGAGTACATCGTGGACGAGTGCTTGGTAGGACCAGGTGTGATGCAGTGGCGTGGCCAAATCCATATTCCTGTCCAGCAGCAATAGAACAGGACGTTGAAAACTGAATACGCCACCTCCAGCCTGTGTGGCGTCCATGTGAAAGAGATTGGCGCGTGCATCCCACAGATTCTCGCGCAGCTTCTTCTCCAGCTTGCGGGCAACCATCTCCGCGGCACTGTTCCTGGGACACCTGATGATCGGCACGTTGCCCAGTGTGACAAACAAAGCGAACAGTGAATCCACAATGGAATCCATCAGTGCCTCCATCTCCTCGTCCCGGGTATTTGCACGATTGATGGCGTAGTAGGAGAGCTGATCGCTCTGCTGATGCTTCAGGATGAAGAAGTCATCCTCCAGACTGATGAAGTTCACATACTGATCGTAGACACGATGAATGTTTGCCACACAACCCGCATGGAGAGCAGCTGCAGCCAGATTCTCGATTTTGCTGCGTGTTATGGGTGCCAGGAAGTTCAGATGATAAATGTCGTATAATCCGTTGGAGAAATCTTGCTGTATGCGATCGAGATTCTCGTCCGTTGGCAGGCAAAAGTATACAGCTGGCACATCTGGTATAGAATCACGATCCGAGTGCAGTTGCCTAAGAGTAAAATTCATTAGAATAAACACAAAAATATCTCCTTTACAATTTACACATTTTGAACTCTAATCTTCACCTCATTTCCCCACACACAAAACTATTCACCTATTCACCCATTTCACCCCTTCCTCCCCCTAAGGTTTACTCACACATGCAACGTCACGCCTAGTTCGCGTAATTCCCTTATGGATATAATGGGTGAGATAATGTCCTGGCCAACGCGATCGTATATTAGAATCTTCCACACAGGCTCCGCTGCCAGCGCTTTCGGTTGCTGCGAATTCAGATTAAGCATTTGCTTAATTGCATCTACAAAACGAAAGCAGCAACAAAAAATAGTTTGTCATTTTCACCACTCAATTCGCATTTACTCACTTATTTGTCGTTCTCGCAGTGTAAGCATCGTGTTTGTGTTTGTTTATTGGTGTGCCAGCAAAGAAAATATAAGTTAATTGTTTTAATTATGTTAAAACAACATAATTTACAAAAATACAACACGTCACAAGCGATTGGAATGCGCTTAGGCTTAAATTAGTACATTTTATAAGCAACAGCTGTTAAACGACCGGCTGGTTTGGTGGTTGTTCGACATACCGATATTTCAAAACTGCTGTTAAGTATCGATACACAACAGCTGTTATGCTAGTGATAGTCAAATCGTCAAGTAGCGTAAAATTACGTTTAATCAAGCTAATAACACTACAAAACTTACTAAACAATATACCACTTTCCGCTAAAAACAAGCTAAATTTTATGGAAGACCAGCACTGATGTCAACAGCCAAACTCTGATTCGCTCATGAGCGGAACTTTTATCTCTGTTAAGTGATTGTCGAATTCTGTTAACACACAATTCTTGCTCTCACTGTTAAAGTTCTGTTATTTGCGTCGAACTTTTACAACGAGCGGACGTGTTTCGCGGACGCAGCACAAATTCGTCGCGTATTTTTCACCAAACACAAAACAAAAATCAAAGTGCATCGAATACAAAGCGTTTGTTGTGCAAACAGTGAAGTGCACTGTAAATAGCCAAAATGTCAGTTAACGAAGAGAAATATAGATTTTGGCAGGTGAAAACATCAAAATGTAAAGTGTTAAAAAATAGCCGCATGGCGGGACGCCGACGTTCGGCTAGTTGTTATCATTATATCCGACACAGTCGCGGTCTATTGTGGTTCATGCTGTGCAATTTGTTGCTGACTGCAAATACGAGTAATGCACAGCTGCTAATAAATGTACAAAATCAGGTATGTTTTCTACCTCATTACTAAAATCACAAAGAACGGCAAACAAAAGAAGGAAAAAAAAACACAAATTAAAACATGGCCAGAGACGCTGGCTGCGCTGCTGACGTAGCTGCTGCTTTTCGAACATCAATTTCGAAAATGAGCGCGTCAAAACAAGAGCGTAGAGAGAGAGCGCATTTGTTGTTATTCATCAGCTGCTGTGATTTTTTCGCCATTCTGCTTTCACTTAATGCACTTAATAAAAATGGTTAATTGACAAAATTGTTGCTGGCCTTGAACTTATTTCTTTAACCTTGTCGATTATCGTTTTTAGCTTCCACTTTTCTATCAGTTTTAATGGCAGCTGCTTTTTGACAGTCTATTTTTATTCTTCCATTTAACTCGAAATCATAATATTGACACTTGCTTCTGCTATTCTATAAATTTTAGATTACATGTGCCCAAAAAAAAAATTCTGCTCAACAACAAAGAGAGCGATTTGATGCTGTTTTATTTGTTATTTTTTGTGTATGTTGTTGTTTACATGTGACATCCTTTGCTGATGCTGCTCTTTGTTGTTGCTGTCCCTGGCCCCAAAATGTCTGATGCTGCTAGCGTCGCTGCCGACGTCGCAGTCGCTTTTGCTCTCGACGTGCGCTTTGTTTACATTCGCTTTGTTCAAACACACACAAAGGCAGCGCATACACAAACAGACCACATTACACACACACATACATAAATTTATGCACGTGTGCATTACCCAGTTAAACTTTTCGGCATTCGACATTGAGGTTATGTTTAAACAGGCTTTTCCACAGACATGGCATTAGCGAGGAACATTTGTATTGAAATGTCGAATATTTGGATGATAGCCTTGACAGTTATTTCGAGCAGCCAATCAGAAAATATATTGCATATCGCAAGATGATTGAAACATAATCACTTACTGGAACATCATTCGTTTTTCACGCATTAAAGTCCTCCTGGGTAGGTGAAAATATATGAAATGAGAACTTACTTATGTGTAAGTCGTGTTGTTGTTGTTGTTATGTTTCTGCTTGTCATGTTGTTGAACTACATTTGGTGACGAAGACAACCCCACCCCCCCTGCTGCGAATCGCGTTGAGTTCACAATCCCTCATCTCATTTTGTCTTGTTTTCATTTATTTGTTGTTTTTTTTTTTCGCAATTTCACTATGTATATTTTTTTTGCTCCCCCCTCTGCTCAACTCTCTTGACTCTAATTTGGTTCATGGCCGCATTGCTCTGCGCTTTTGCGTCAGTTTCAGTTCTAGTTAATTTTGTGTGTTCTGGCAGTAGAGTAAAAAGAAGAAGAAGAAGAAGAGCAGCAGCGTCTTGTGTTTCCATTGTTTGCCCGCATCTCTATTAATATTCTAGTGCGAGAGAGAACGAAAGCTCCTCGGAGTCTAGTTTCAAATTTCCCCTAACTTGTTGCATCTTTTATATTATTTACTCACGTTGTTGTTGTTGTTCTTGTTGCTGTTTCTTTTTGCAGGGTGGCGAAGTAATTCAGGAGAGCATTACATCGAATATTGGCGAGGATTTGATTACGCTAGAGTTTCAGAAAACGGACGGAACCCTCATCACACAACTTATAGACTTTCGCAATGTAAGTATGAAAAAGGGGAAATTAATACAAAAATTCCCTTCGTTAAAAAAGAAAAAAAGTGTAGAAAGTTTCGTTTAATAACCGTTTTTGGTATTATTTCTTTTCAGGAAGTGCAAATTTTAAAGGCTCTCGTTCTCGGCGAGGAGGAACGCGGCCAGAGTCAATATCAGGTCATGTGCTTTGCGACCAAATTCAACAAGGGCGACTTCATCTCCTCGGACGCAATGGCCAAGCTGCGTCAGAAGAATCCTCACACCATACGCACCCCGGAGGAGGACAAGGGACGCGAAACGTACACGATGAGCAGTTGGGTGCAACTGAATCGTTCCCTGCCCATCACACGGCATCTGCAATCCCTTTGTGCAGAGGCCACCGATGCCACCTATGTCCGCGATGTGGACCTAAAAGCGTGGGCGGAACTGCCAGGTGAGAATCCAAAAAGTGTACTTGATTTTTAATTTATATATTGTAATTTCCCCCCAATAGTCGTGGAATAAAATAAGCTTTTGTAAATTTCCTAAGCAGAAAAAATTTTCCCTAAAAAAGGGGAGAAATTTGTAACTTAACAAGGGCATTTTAATCATGATTTGATCTCTAAAATAATACTGCACATTCAAATTTAATATTAAAAGTCATATTCAATATTTTTGACAAACTTTCCACATCTGAAACTCTGGCAAAACTTATTAGATTTAAATAAGCAATACACCTATCCCCCGATTTACACTGAAGATAGATTCCAGACAAATCCGTGTCAAATGAAATCTTTGTTTTTCCTATATAAAACCGTGTGAAACGAGATAAAAACTGCGCAATTAAGTCATTTATTCAAATGGAACAAGGGTAAAACATATCCAGAAACTTTAAACTAGGTTCGTTGTGAACTTATTCTAAAAATTAAAACAAAAATAGAAACGAAATTTTTTTCAAAAAGTACCTGCTGATTCTTAACAAACTCAGCTATGCTCGAAATTTATTCGCTATCACTTTGAGGAACTATCAGCTTTTTCTTCTTGATTGGTATAATGTCACTTCCATCACTAGAATATTCCCGGTCGAAATCTACCAGCTCAACCGTTGATGGATTCGAGAGGATCGGAAGATCGGACGATTGGGAAGATACACTATCAGGAACTATCAGTCTTTCTTCATTGATCGGTATATTGTCACCTCCATCAAAAATACATTTTTAGAAATTTTCCGAATTTCATTAGTTTATGAACCGTGTAAAAGCGACATCGTATAAATCGGGGCATAGGTGTAGTTCATTTGTAATGGTAATAATAATAGGATCATACTGCGCTTCAAATAAGCAACCTTACGTATTTTTTTTTACAGTGGGAAAGTCTAGTTAATTTTATAGTTTTGATATCCTTTTATGCGATGCAGTTGTACAAATTTAATATGTAATTTATTTTTTTAATCAACTTTAACTAAAAGTTCTTTCTTACCTTTATTCTTTCACCCTCTTTCCCATTTCTCTCCTGCGTTTCATGCGGTTATACGTGCGATACCAACGTTAGGTTCGTCAATTTCGAGCCTGGAGGCAGCAACCGAAAAATTTCCCGACGCTCTGTCGACACGCTGCAACGAGGTGAGCAGCCTGTGGGCGCCCTGCCTGTGCAACCTGGAGACCTGCATTGGCTGGTATCCGTGCGGCCTGAAGTACTGCAAGGGCAAGAGTTTAACGGGCGACACATCCGCTGCGGCACAGCAGCAGCAACAGCAGCAGCAGCAGACGAATTATCGTTGCGGGATCAAGACTTGCCGCAAGTGTACACAGTTCACCTATTATGTGCGGCAGAAACAACAGTGCCTCTGGGATGAATGACGACGCGGCGAGTGGCAGATGCTGCAGATGCGCTGCGCCAAGCAGCTGCCATGCAAAACAACAACAACGAAGACAATAACAACAACAACAACGAGCAGGGTGACAACAACAACAACAACAACAACGACCAACAAATTACGCCAACTGCTTTTGTTGGTGCAACAGCAGATGCCTTTTGCACTGTGGAGCTTTCCGGTCCATCACATTTCCCATCAACCACAACAACAACAACAACAACACGAACAAAATGTCGGCCATTCCCATGCTGATTCTCATCATCATCATTACCATGAACATCATCATCATCATCACGAACAGCCATCAACAATGGCCGCCATACTGGCGTGATAATACTCTCTCACTCACACACACATACACTTGACAGTTTTTACCGTTGCTTTTATCATGTTTGCTTTATGTGCTGTACATATTGTATATACTAACACACACACACACACATACTGATTAGTATATATAGCCAAGCTAAACGTACGCTTATGCAGTTAGGTAAGTTATAACAAAAATGAGCCGTTTCTAACCAGTTATTGCATTTGATTCATACAAAAACATACTTGATTCTTCATCTTCACTCATCTTCCAACTTTTCGAACTCATTTCTGTTAAAGAAAATACTTTTAACATTTTGTTATGTTTATTAACATACCTCTTACATTTTCTTCACTTTGTTAACATATTTTTAACTCAACTCAAATGCGGTTTTAAAATACTGTTTCCTATGAACTCTTTAATTATCAATTCAATTTTTTTTAAATGCCCTAAAACTCTTCTTAAAAAACTTTGCTATAAACCCAAAAACTTATCTTCTTATGAAACTTTTTTCTACTCTCAAATTTCTTAACTTTTAAAAATGAATTTTACTTCTACTTGACTCGAATCCTTTTTTAATCTGAGCACATTCTTCACTCTTAAGCTCATGTTCTTTACTTCGTAACATTTCGTGAGAAAATATTCATTATTTTTAATGTGCACCTTTTTCGCTTTTTGTTTATCTTTACGTTGTACGTTGAATAATGCCTCATTAACTTTATTTACGCAGTTCGACAAATTTTCACTGTCCCTGTTTGCCATCTCTCCTCTACTTTATCCTACTTCATCCAACGCTCATTTGTCATAATTAATGTGTATATAATGCAGAATGATTGTCGCTTCATTAAATGTTTGGCTTTACGCATTTATTCCACCTCAATCATATTCTCTTATTTTTTCATTTCGCGCGCGCAACATTCGTAACATTTTTCATCGAACAGCTCAATTATTAAATTTCATCTAGCATTAAAGAAAATAATAAATTTAAAGAGGAATATAAAAAATATTAAATGTGGCCTTAGCATATTTTATGAGCGCAGGATTTGACGTACATAATTAAAAATAATCTGAATTGTGCTCATAATAGAAATAAATAACAAATACTTTTACTTGCCATATAAGGTTAGTTGATAAAAAAATGTTCTAAATATATATACTATATACTAACCAAAACGACTGCCGAAAAAATGCTTTTTATATTTAAAAAAAAAAATCCAAACAAAAATGGCTGTTCCGTAAACCAGAAAATCTTTAAAATAACAAAATTTATAAGAAACATTTTCTTTTTTTCAAAACTTCTAACTCCTAAAGAACTTTTTCGCCTGCCTTTTAAAACTTGTAATTTTAATTCCCCCCAGTTATTTATTCCACATTTAAAAACCTATAAGAACCTAAGCTTAACTTGATAATACCCAATAAGAAGCAAACAATACCAAGAACAATAATCTATTGTAAAATTTCAAGAACTAGTCTACTTAGAGAGTGTTTAGAATGGCTATTTTCCTATTAAGCATACTACAAAACAAAATCTATACAAAAACAATGAATTTTCAATTGCGAAAAGGGAGAAAAAAGAAAGAAAAACAGTGATAATAATTTTTTCTACAAATGCGAACAAACAAATTTTTCTCACAATGTAAAAATTATAAATAAAATTGTATATATTAGTCTTAACATAGATATATAACTAATAATGCTGGAGAACTCAACAATCTGATTCTTATAAAAAAAAATAAAATTAATCGACTAGTCCTAACAAACAAATAATTAAATTTAGTCATAATAAAGCAGCTGACAAATTCTACATTTTATAAAAAAAAAAAATCTTTTTACTTACTGAAGTTGAAGCTTCAACTGATTGCGAATTACAAGCACTCAATTGCTTACCAATGCATTGAAGCATATCTCAAGACAACTCCAGAACAAATACACAGAATGCAATGCGCGTCCTTAGAACCCGAGTGGCAAATCCTTTATGCGATTTGTAATTCATGAGCAGCCAACACACAGACACACACACACACACACATACAGATTCTTATCATTTATTTTGCTGCTGAGCGCATTCAAGTATCGAGTACCTTACAAACATACACACAGAGAAAGAGAAGAGAGAGCGAGTTGGGAGTGAGTGGGAGCTGGGTCTATATAAGTGTATTCATGGCAGCTCGGTGAAGCAGTCGGCGACGATAGCTTAAGACGTGCGGAAACCAAATCGGCGTCGTAGAAAATTGAATTTGCTGCCAGCAGGGAGTAAATGTTCGTCGGGCATTCAAGGGGTGGCGTGGGTGGAGGTTATTTTTTCTATGAATTGGGTTTTGTGCTCTTGACGCGCCTGCAAAACGTATGTGCATGCCTAATGAGCCATGAAATGCCAACCGATGCGGCCTTTCGGTCCTTTTTCTCTTCTCTTTTTTCTCACTTCTATTTTTATTTGGTGGCTAATCAGCGACAGCTGGTCAAAGCTTGACGCCTACACTCCTTCTCTTATACATGTACAGTTATTTTGTATATGTGTGTATGTACATAATTACAGTTGTTGGCTGCTGGCGCGTAAATCAAACAAAAATCAACTCAACTCGGCAATGTTCTTAATTAAGTTTACACTCTCGCAATTTCGATTTTCCTTCATGCGTTCGTGTTTTGGGTTTGAGTCACGGAGAGCAGACAACAGGCGACAAAAGTGTCTGCTTCGTTTTTATCTTAAGCTAGATTTTAATCTAAAATGTTTTGCTTATTAATATTGCTATCTTTGTTCTTAAGCTTGGACACGAACCTTCAAA
Source organism: Scaptomyza hsui (assembly GCA_018152825.1). Classification (NCBI taxonomy): domain Eukaryota; kingdom Metazoa; phylum Arthropoda; class Insecta; order Diptera; family Drosophilidae; genus Scaptomyza; species Scaptomyza hsui. The sequence continues at coordinate 2,665,355 of JAECXO010000280.1, forward strand.
GCATGTAAATTTATAAATCGCATTACAACAGCGACACTTTTGTCGCCTGTGTCAGCCTCAGCCAATTAGTGTTGTTGTTTTTATGGGTATAAGTATTTGCATCTATATATGTATATGTGCATATGTTCGTGTGGATTTTGTTTTTGCTGCGACCCTGAGCAAAATTTTTCGTATTGACTTTTTTTCAGGTCAGAAGGCCTCAAGATTTGCATAACTACTACTTAAAAGCATATAGATATATGTATATATGGATGATTATTTGATTATTTGTGCATCTATGGTCATTAAATTTATCATCATGGAAACTCCCAAATAGGTTTAAGCACTTGTTATGTATTTTTTTTTTCGACGTTGCCGCCTTGTCAAAGTTCAAGGCTCATCATTTATACAGACACGCCCCATGTATACCAAATAGCCCATCAGCCCCATTAATTTTGCCAGGTCACGTAGGACAATGAACAACAACAACAACAACAACAATTTGAAATGTAATTTTCGCTTGGCAATCTTGACGAACGCCGCAGACATTTTGGCATTTGGCATTTGTTAGATTCAAATTGAAAGTTTTAACAATTAGCGGAGCCAAATGAAAACGTGGCAACAACAACAACAAAAGTATCGACAAACTACGTCTACAAGTTTTTGTTTACTTTTCTTTAATTTAAATTTTGTAATTTGATTTAAAGAGGAAGCTATTTTCGAAAATGTTTGTGGACAAAAATAAACAAGAATCTCTTTGTAGAAAATAAGTAGAAATTGTTTTTTGGAACACTCTGGATTTAAGTTTTTTATGGCCTATAAATTTTAATTGAACTTTTTTAACACTTAACGTGGCAATAAAGCCGGCTATAATTGCCATAATTAAGCTTTTAAGTCTCATCAAACAATTTACATTTAATGAATCAAACAAATAAATTCCTTTAATATGCAGAAAAGCTTACTGAACAAAGATCAAAACATTCGCTTGTCATGATTATCTATCTCATTATTGCGTAAGCTGTGGGCGTGTGCTCTGTCTCTTTCCCTCCCTTCGTCAAGTTAGTTGCTGCCTTCAACTGCAATGCACATAAATCAATGACAATCAAAATTCATTTCGTTTGCCTTGATTTATTGCGTTTGTTTGATTTGCCAGAGAGAGACGGACTGTCGGACTGACAGACAGAGAGACTGAGAGACAAACAAAGGTACAGTTAGATGCTGAGCTTTTAACCTTATAGGAAAGTTTTGTGCTTTTTTCATTCTCATCTCCCAATCAGCCAATGCATATTAATGTGAGCTGTGAATTCGAAAGCACAACTTTTGGTTTTGTGTTATTATTTTTTTTTTTTGTATAAATATTAAATGTGTATACAGTGTTTAAGGAGGTGGAAGTGCGGGGTAGGACAACCTTTTCTGCCAAATCATCAATCAATCAAACGCGTGTGATTTGCTACTGTTCAAATTTCGTTCTCCGCTCAATCGTTCAGGCATTCAAGCTGAAATACAAATATTTGCTTTTCTTTTTTCCTTCGAAAGTACAAAAGCATAGAAACCCCTTCAAAAGCTGAGGGGGCGTGGGCGTGGAACACCTTTTTTCTTTCTCAAGTGCGGTGCCAGGTCGAGGGCTTAATCCCCGTCCGTCCCTCCCTCACTCAGCTTGTTCGTTAGCCTGACTGACATGGCTTACAAATGAAGGCCTCTGCCATCTCTTTCGCACTGTTTGGGGTCATGACCCCTTTGGCAAAAGGGTAAAAAAAAGGCAACTGTAACAGCAACAGCAGCAGCTGCTACACTTCTTCTGACTGCCTAATCTCCTATGCAATGTGCTCTGCTGGCAACCTGTTACATAGCATAGCTGAGGATTCGGGTCAAAAGGGGGCCAAGGATCAAGGATTGAGGTCTCAAAACTACGTACCTTGGTAATGGTTTGAGTAATAAGGCTGTGTGCAATTATTTAGAAAATACTGCTTACGGCGTCAAGTTCTTAATTTTGTTTTGGCAAAATGAAAAACACACACACACACACACACAGATTTCAAGGTAAGTAAATTGTGTATGTATGTATGTATTTAATAAAAAAAATGCTTATATGTTTGTTCTTAAAGGTGAACAACTTGACATACAAAAGCGCTGAGAGAGATCGTGTTGAAGATAAGCGAGCGATCGTATGTTTGTTGTTGTAAGTGAGAGAAGAAGAAACTGCGCTGAAGGAAATTTAACGGAACTTGCTCACAAGGGAATTTTATGCTATTGCTCATGCAGGTGAGTGGGTTATTTGGTACATTCTCTCTTTATTAAATTTAACAGTTATACACGTACACAAATGCCTGAGTTTCGTTGAGTTTAAATTTGAAAGTAAAACAAATTTAGAGCTAAAGAAAACTTATTCACTTTCTAAGCTAAGTATGTAAGTGCATTTTTGCTGCAGTGTAATCCCCATTGTCAACTCGACTCCACTTATACAATTAGCTTGCAGCAGGAAGGAGAGAGCCTGCCTTTCCCTTTTTCAACTGCTGCTTCCGATTTTTGGGGCAACGCCAGACTTCGACTCCTTTTGTGCCTGCCTCCTGTCATCCAATCCGGTTTGCTTGCTCGACTCGACTTGTTGCCAAAACAATTTACGTAGCATTTTGGCTAACATTTTGCGCACAATTGAAAATTGTGCAATTGCATTTGCAACGAAGCGAATTGCAAGGGGGGAAGAAGGGTAAAGGGGGGGGATTGTACTAAGTGACGACAGGAAGTTGAAGCAGCTGCTGCTGCTCGAGTTTTGCATATAAACTATTTATTCAATAACAAAATAAGACGGCTGTTAAATTGTAAATAAGTTTTCAGCTGCTGCTGTTGCAATAATTGCGAGCCATGCAACAAAGCGGCTCAGTCTTGCCTCAAACTTGAATGAGAGGCGCACAAAGCGGAAGTGGCAGGACAATGCGACAACAGAGAGAGACAACGTTGACGTCATAAATCCTTGAAGTGTTCACTTGGCTTCGTTTTCGCTGCACTGCCTCAAGTGCATTTGCTAATGACAAAGTCAAACTGGCGGCGTGGCAAAGACTTCAACAAACTTCAGCCCACGCACAGTGGTACCAAAATTGCACACAAATAACTTAATAAAATAGCTAACAGCATTTAAGCATTCCAAAAATGTTTTAGAATATATTCAAAGTTAAACTGTTAATGGCTTTATATCATTTTATTCAATGCATTCCACTGCACTATGGGAAATCTTGCCAAATATGGGGTATTTAGTCTTTTTTTACAAAATGTAAGTGCCAAATGGAAGAAATTTTTCAAGAAAATTGTTTAGAAAAATTTCTTTTATTTTAAAACTTGTTCCTAATCTTGTAATATTAAGAAAAAACCGCATCTAAAAATCTTGCTTGGCTTAGTAGTTATTAATTTATACCCGAAAAATTGAAATATTACCCATAGTGCACTGTGCAAAACGTTTTACGTTTATTGTAGCATACTTTTGAGCGCGCCACAGACAATGCGACTTTTACGTTACGGCTACAGTCGCCGTCTGCCCCCCTGCTCCTTGTTTGTCCTAGTCTGATGTGGAGTGTGGAGTGTGCGTGCAATTTGCGCGTCCAGCGTCAAGTGGCAGCCGAGGCATGCCACACAGAAAGCTGCAGGCGATGCCTTTGTGACCAGTCATGCAACTTTAGTGTGTGTGTCTGGTCTGTTTTCTGTGTGTGTGTGTGTGTGTGTGTGTGTTTTTGGCGGCAAGTGTTGAAAACATGTTAATTGCTAACATTAACAACAACAACAAGAGCTAGGCGTCAGCTTGCTTGCTCCACTTGCGACAACAGCTTTCTGCCTTGTTGTAAGCGGAACTCGTCCTCAAACCCCTCTCGATATGTCCCACCCCCCCTTAAGTAGGCGCACCATAAAAAAAGAAAGAGAAAAAGCTTTGCGCGGAAGTATTTGTCATGATATTTATCGCATAAGCCATTTTCTCTTGAGTAGTAAACGCGGGCCCCTCGAGCAAACGGAAAATTGTGAAAATTTAATTGAAAACGCTGCCTGACGAGGACACGTGCCACATGCAGCATAGAGTGGGGCATGTGGTTGCCAGTCCTTGTGGCAGCAACAGCGGCAGCTCATCAAATATTAAAGAACTGATTTTTTATATTTTGTATATATATTTTATGGGAGCAGCTGCGTGGAGTTCTGTTAAGGCTTAAAAATATAAAAAAAAATGCAAAACAAAATATGTTAAATATATTTAAAATTGGGTCATCGATTTTATAATTGTTGTGTTTGTTTGGTGCTAACAAAAGTAAAACTAAATATTCTATTTCAACTGAAAAGATAAATTTTACGATACACATTTTTTGCTTACGATACAGTTTCCTTTTTACGATACAATTTGCTTTGCTTACGATACAGTTTCTTTTTCCTTACGATACCTTTACGTTTTTTTATTTACTAAAAGTCTTTTATAATTCTGTTGATTCAGTGTTTCATTCCGCTCGTTTTTCTACCTTTCCATTAAATTTTTTAAGCCGCATTTAAATGTTTTTTCCACCTCTTTTTAGTGCGCTTTTTTTTTTTACGTAGCATTGTAAATTTTTTATAACCCAAACAGACGATTTAAAGAATCACAGCTGCAATGCCATATCAAATTATATATTTGCTTATATTTAATACGAAGTGCCTAACAAGAAATCAATGAAAAAGGAAGAATGAAACGAGCTACAAACATTTAATTCCAACTTTAAAACGCGTAAATTTTTAATTAAAAAAGGGGGCAGATAAAGGAAGAAAAAAATAATGTTTAAAATAAAAGAGCCGCACAAAATCTCAAGCACATAATCCCTTTTAATGGCCTGGAAAAAAAAGATGGAGTCGACAGTGCATGAAAAAAAGATGACGACGGCCGCAAATTAATTTGTTTATTTAGGCGCCATCTCTGCAGCTGTGTGTGAGGAAAAACTTTTCGCTGACAATTTAAAAAAAACCCCTGCCGCGCTTTAATGTATTACAAGGAAAATGTTGCAAAATAATGTAAAACCTTAAAACCTGTGCATTAAATGCCAACGGTATACGGCATAATTCCATTTACAAGCACTTCGTTTACACATAACCTCAGCAAAACTACGCAACTAGGCGGGAGAGGTAAGGAGTGTAAAGGGGAAGGCAGGGGGAGGAGATGGGTAATGGGCTAGAATAGAAAATTTGCATGCGAAATATGCGCGAGTTGTCAGCAGTTGTGAGAAATAAGAAAAAAAAAACTCAAATGTAACAAGTAGTAGAAAAACCTTAATTTGAGCAAGTCGAATCTTGAATGCACTTTGAAGCATGTCAATGTATTTTTAAAAATTATTAAGAGATATTTTTATTTTTTTTTTAACTACCAGATTTATTATTTATAATAGGCGAAATTTTTTACCTTTTATTCACGAAAATCTTTCTAATTTTTTTTTTTTTTTTCTTAGTATATTTCACAAATTTGAAAAAAAGGAAAAAATATTCCCTATTATAAATTACAAATCAGTTAGGTTAAAAATTATCGTTTTAGTATGCATAAATAAAAAAAATATATATATTGACAAATTCATCATACCCTGTGTTAGAGTGTTTAGAAAAAAATGCTGAAATTGCAAATGACAAGTTTTGCACTAAGCAACAGTACAAATAGACGCGAGCCAAGGCTTGTCGCGAAACGGGCGTCCTTTCCTCAAGTGGGTGGCACTGTAGTGTGTGTGTGTGTGTGTGTGTGTGTGTGTGTGTGTGTGTGGGGCAGGAAGGGATGACAAGTTACATTGACACACTTACTGCATGATGAAGCAAAATGAGTGACAAACTGACTGCACAACGTTGTAAGCTGCTTATTAAGCACTGCACATGCAGCACATGCCACACATCCTTGCAACGGCTGCAGTTTGACATGCAGCAATGAACACCAAGTGTGTGTGTGTGTGTGCCACATTTAAGAAGCCAGCAGACCAAGCCCTGAAAGCCACTCGCCCAGATCTAAATAAGCCCCATTTCCGCTCCTCAAAAAACAAAAAAAGTTGAAAGAAAGAAAGCTTGCAACTTCAAGTAAATAAATAGGTTACTTTCTCTCCGTTTGGGGCAAGAATCAGTGGCGCAACCCAAATCAATGTCAACGGCTGTTAAGAGCGTGTGGCGCCACGAATCCTTTGGGAGCCGGTGTTGCACGTGCCTCCAGTTGATAAAGTTGCCGCGTTAACAGCCGTTAAAACTTGCCACACGCAAAAAAGGTTTAGACACACCGTTGAGACTTTTACTTCTTCCTCTTTCTCTTCACAACAAAAGTTTTGTTCGTTGCTCTTAACATAAATAACAGAATGGCAGCAAGGCGAGAAGAAACTTTTCGTTTGAGACTTTAAAATGTTTTGAAATACGCAACCGATAAAAAATATATATTTTTACATTTGTAGGTTGTCATATTTTTGAGCACTGTCTTCGTTTTAAGCCCATTAAAAACCCTGCAGTCAAGTTCATTAAGGTAAGCTTTTGTCTCTATAAGAGATCCTTTAAGCATGTATTTACGTACTTAACGTATTTGCGCTTTTCTTTTAACAATGCAAAATGGTTAACATCCTGCAGTGGTATTAAAAAGGAATCGCGTTTCTTGCGCGCTGACATGGAAAATGCCTGCCAGCGTCATGTTGTCATTAATTTGCCAGCAACAACAGCTGAACACAGATATAAGCAGTTAGAATGCGAGCGAAGAGAGGAAGCTCGACTTGAAGATACTCTGCAAGCAAACCTAAATATAAAAATAATTTTTATCTATGCTCTTTATAAAGATTTCTTTTGAAAACACTTCAACTCATATGCTGTGTATACCCCTTTAACTTTTAGCTCAAACTACAGGGTATACACAGACAAACATCTCTGATTTCAACAGCTCTTGATGTTGTTGTCAGCCGCTGTCTTCTTCTTCCCTTCTTGCTGTTGCGCTTTTAACGAGCGCCATTTTTAAACAGACTGCCATTTTGACATGAGTTTCTAATGCTGCTTGAAATATTGCACATACGCAACGTTCGCCAAGCAAGCCAGACAGCCCCCCTAGAGGGGGCATTTTCGTATTCTTCACTTGCAGTTGCTTCGATTTCGCCAACATTTACTTTCAATCATGTTGTTGCTGCTGCTTTCTCTTCCCTCTCTCTCTCTCTTTCTTTCTTGCCCCTCGAGTGTAAATCTCAATGGGAGAAACAAAGAGCTCAAGTGCAAATGAAATGAGATGCGATGCGATGTGAGCTCAACTAACAACAACAACTGGCAACTGGCACCAAAAATAGCAGCTGCAGCAGCCATTTTGTAGCTGTTGTTGTTGCTCTCTGTTTGGTTGTCAAACTGTCGTAAAAGTTTTCCGTCTTTTGCAATTTCATTTACGCTATGCTCGAGCTTTTGAAATATGATTTTTGTTTCTGTTTTTGTTTCTGCTAACTCCAGCCATGTGTTACCCTTGGCCAACAACCATATATCTGCTGGCCATGTTTTCGTTTTAACTAAATTTTTGTATTATTATTGGACGTATGTAGATGTACTAAGAAACACAGTACATTCAAGTGGCTCAACGAAAATTCGTTATGGTTTGAACATAAAATCCGAAAAGGGTTATGAATAGCATAGTTAGAGTGACAAGCTTGAAGAGCAATGGGTAGAAAATTTCTTGTTCTTCTGATCGGAACAAGCAAAACTTATTTGGCTATTAATTCAGAGGTCAATTGCACGATTTATTAGTGTGTAAAAGACTACACCATTGTTCTGCGATTAGCAGAAGGAGATTTTTAGTAAAAGTTGGGGGGGGAGGTAGGTTAATCTTAGTATATCAATTAAATCTCCTCCGGGCAAAGAGCAAAAATTGTTTTTGTACTGACTCTATTCTATCCTGGTGAATCCTGTATTTGGGATACCAGATACAAGATCCATATTCAAGAATAGGACGTACACCCAGAAAAAAAAAACGCCCCGAGAATCCACTACGAAAATAGTAAATTTTACTATGCGGGTTTTAACTATGAAACGTAGTAAAAATCAGTATAAACAATGTTGATTTAACTAAAAACATAGTTAAACAGCAAAATGAACATGAAACGTATTTACTTTTAAGTGCCTGCACCTTAAAACAAAATGCGTAAACTTCAAAATGACAATGCATGTTCATTTTAACGTTGAACCATATTTAATCCAACTATGCGCGCATTATCAAATATTAAAATTTAAAATTAAATGTCCGTTTTAATAAATTATATTTAATTCTAAAACTCTTCATATTGAGATTTACTATGTTCCGCATTCAAGTCAAAGAGCAGGCATTTTGTTCCCGCACCGAAGATTTTCCGTTTTAAGTCAAAACTAACTGCATTCGAAATGTGTTCGGCAACAGCGCAATGGTGAAGGCATCCGCTAAGTAAACGGGAGATCCAGGTTCGAATCCCATCGCAGGTCATCATATTTCGTATTCGGTGAGTTTAGATATAAACTAATTTTCATCTTTCTAGCATTTTTAATAATTTAAATTATATTTCTAACAATTCTAGAAGCCGCATGCGAGTGTATTAAAATCAACAGTTGTCATACTTGATTTGCAGGTGTCCGAGATGTTAAAATGAAAAATTCCATATTCAAATTTAATATGAATAATATTCGAATATAATATTTTTGTGCATCAATATTTACATATCCAACACCTTAATTTAAATATGAAAAATGTTAATTTTACTATTTCATAGTAATTCTTGATTTAACATTTTCACTAGTCAAGTTTACCATATTCATGTTTAAGATGAAATTATACCCGAAAATAGTTAAAGTTACCATGAATATGGTTATCTGTACTACGTTTTTCCCTGAGTGTACCAGAGACGTACAAAGTGTTTTGGTTATGTAGCGCTTAATGAACACCAAGTTACTAGAGGCTCGATTTGCAACTGAAAAGATATGCTTGTGAAATTTAAGTTTTGGGTCAAAAAGGATACCTAAATCATCCACCCATTCAATGCGATATTTGAAAAAGGCAGCCGTCTATAAAAAGACATGACTCTAAATTTATTGCAATTAAGATTTAGTAAGTTAACACGACACCACTTTTGAAAATAATCTAAATCAGTTATGTTTCAAAAATTTGTGGGCCACCCCCACCCGTCCGCTCCCAGCCTCCCCCCTTTTAAAATTGAAAATGACTTGCACAGTTATTGGAACTCATAGCCTTTATTAACTTCATGCCTTTTTGAGTTGAAAAAAATAAAAATAAAGATTCACCAACCTACAATTATAAAAATTAGCTACAATTGGTTTAAATAAAATATCTGCATGTAGTCAAATTTATACAATTATAAAGACTATCTAACCTACAATAAGTTTTAATTAAATAACTCAAAGCGCCATCTATTGGTTTGATGATTGTATGATCTTTTGCCAATCAAATCTCTGAAACCAAATGGAGATTTTCTTTTTCGGTAAATTTTTTTGGAGCAAATAAGTAAAACGAGAATGGCCACAAACAGTTGCTAACATTATTTTGCCATTGTTTTTAGGGGCGGTCGCAAAGCATTATTGTTATAATTAATAGGTAAGACTATAAAAATATTATGGGAATTATCTTTGGTCATTTTTATACATAATCAATATTAAATACTTAGCGCGCCAAGAAACTTATGTTGCATGATAGCTCTGTGCCTTTATCAGCTGTTGTAAGTTCGTTCGCTAACTTTAAAAAAAAAAGGTTTGCTTAAACTAACAAATCTTCGGCCCAACTACTAGAGATTTCAAAAACATCTCGAGCAGGACTCTGGCACACCTAAAACCAGCTTGAGGCTGGCACACCCCTGATATGCTTATTTGATTATCGCATTTTACATAACAGCGCACAAATAGCTGATAAGTTGCAGGTAATTTCAATTATCGATGTTTCTTGGTCCGCTTGGCGTTGAGATCCCAACTAGTTTACAATTCTTATTGCTTTGCGACGGTTGTTGTTCACAGAATTTTAAATTAAAATGCACTTTACTATTTTTGCTATTATAGCTTTACTTGCAATGCCAAATAAAGCATCAAAGGAAAGTTCGGTTTATTAACTAATGAGGTTTGAGTGATTTTAATATTTATCCAAATATCTTAAGCAGGCATCGAAGGAAGCGACGATTGTAAGCTTAAAGGAAATGATTAAGCAATATGAAATTCAGATTGCACAACAAATTGAATTGAGCGCAGTTTGTGAGAACAATATTGAAATTCAGGAAAAACGTGTCGCTTCTTATGGAGCTCAAATCAGAAAACTGGAAGTCGACATTAACTTTAAAGAATCCCAAATCCTTACAAAAGATAATGAAATTAAGAGATTGCAGTCCTATCATCAGATGGTAATCAAGGACAAAGACAATCAACTGTCTGCCAAAATCAAACAGCTTGAAGAAACTTTCGAGAAATGTAAAGAAAGTGTTATGTCCGTCGGCTGTGTGGGTAAACTGACCGATGTTTATACGATTAAAGTGCCAGGCACTAAGCCCTTCCCTGTTTCTTGTGACTCGAAAATGGCAGGATCCGGGTGGACGGTTATTCAGAGGCGAATGGATGGCAGTGTCGATTTCTATCGAAAGTGGGATGCGTACAAAGAAGGTTTTGGAAACTTGCGAGGGGAATTCTTCATAGGATTGGAGAAACTTCATTTAATTACGCAATCGCAGCCTTACGAATTGTATATTTACCTTAAGGACTTTGAAAATGAAATCCGATATGCCAGATACAGTGAGTTTTTTATTGGACACGAGACTGAGGCGTATGAGCTAAAAATGCTTGGAACATATTCTGGAAATGCTGTTGATTCATTGGCTTATCACTTGAATATGAAGTTCACAACATCGGATCGGGATAATGATAAATATGAGAGTGGAAATTGTGCAATCGATTATAAGTCTGCTTGGTGGTTTAATGGTTGTCGTGATTGGTAATTTATGCAAACATTTTATTAATCTCATAAATCTCACTTTCTTCCTTTATATTTTTATAAAGTGACCTAAATGGACCATACACATTGGCCGATCCTGATGGCTCTCCTCATACTTATTGGGTAAATTGGCATTCAAGGCCATTTAAATTTATACAAATGATGATCAGACCAAAATATAAAATCTTTTAATTTGTGTTTTTTAATTTCAAAATAAATATGTTGAGACAGCTAAACTTAAAAATCAGCCAAGAGAAATAAAATGATAAGCAAACAGTATTTATTTTATTATCTTCTTGGGGCTAATGACGCATCAAAAAGTCAAAAAGCTTTTCCTATGCTCTGGAACCGAAGGTAAAGAGTATATTATTTTAGGGTGCTGGGAAATTGATATAATCGATAACTGACAGTCGATAGAACCATAAAATTTCTACATTTTAAATGATAGAGACAACTTAAAAAAACTGCCTTACAGTCTTTAAATTTGGATGGAAGATAGATGGTAACATTGGATGACACGCCCACCCATGGCACCCGCCTTTTAAAATAGAAAATATGCTTATCTGCCACAGGTTTTTTTTTGCTAGAATCACCAAAATGGGTTTCAATGTAGCTACTGACATCAAAGATGTGTATCTTAAATTTAAAGGCCACGCCCAACCACTCCGCCCCCAGCTTCCTCCGCCATGTAAATTTGAAAAGGACTTCCACTGTAAATAACTAAAGATTCTCTAAACTACAATTAATTAAAATTTAATAACTCAAAGAGCCATCTAAAGTGATCTGTTGCCTATCAATCGATAAGCATAACTTATCTCCGTTCATTTTACTAGACACTAGATGGCGCTGCGTGGTCATTTACAATCTGTATGTAAGCAAATATCTCAATTGCGTAAGAATTAAAAAAAATTGTAAAGATAAAATAACTTTTTACTGGGAAAGTACCACCCCTGCCGCCACCAAACTTTCAGAGTTTTTAAGCTAGAGTCACTAAATTTGATTGATCCCAAATATTTGGATCAAAAATTTGAATGTCTCACCCGCCTCTGCAGCCCACCTTTTAAAATCGGAAGTTCAGTTATCTTACTCAGTTTTTAAGGTAAAGTTACTAAATTAGATAACAAGATAGCTGGCGATGTTTAGCACCCGGCCAACCCCTGTCGACCCTGCTGTTCTTTTACTGGTATCAGAGTATTCCGCAGTCGGTAGCGTCATAAATCATCAACCCATTCAATGCGATCGAGAATTTAACACAGAACTTTTTTCAATGCTGTTCGGTCAGGCTTTAATTAAGTTATAAATAAGCTGTTAAAAAATATTACGAATTTTTTTTAAATACGACAAAATTTCTAGTCTTGCAGAACACAAAAAAATCCTTTAGCTGCAGGTGAAGCAAATATTTCGTGAGTGCATTTTGACATATTCATGCGCTTCGTTGAGTTCACAAAGTTTAATGCAGCTCAAAGAACGATGTTTATTCATAACTCATATCAAAATGTTGTTGTAGTTGGACTCAGCTGCAAGGAATGTGGCCTGAAGTGCTCCGTCTCTTTCTCTCTCTTTGTGTATATATGAGAAGAACACAATGCGGCCGACTTTTGCTTAGTGTTAACTTGGCTTGCTTGCTTTTTGCCAGCCACCTGCTGTGTGTGTGCTTTGTTCTGGGCCAGCTTTTGACAGCTTTGTGTTGTGTGTTTTCAGGCCTGGTCCAGAGCTATGAGCCAAAGTCTGCCTAATTGCTTCAATTCCTTCATTGATTTCACATTGATTTTTAGCCTTGTTTTATTATAGAACAAAAAATGTGTGTGTGTGTGTGTGTGTGTGTGTGTGTTGCTCTCTTTTTCAGATTTCTGCAGTTGGCAAATATTGATGGTGAGCTGGAAGCCAATTTCTTTTCTTTTTTTTGCATTGGCCAAATCACAAAAGTATATGGGATTTTTTTGGACGCTTTGGGAAGCAAATAGCATTGATAGAAATATTTTCCTCTAGCTAAAAGTAGGTTGGAAAAATATTGAAAAATCTTTTGAAAGAAATTCATATAGCTTAAACCCTTTAATGTTTTTTTTTTCCAACCCTACTCTAGAATATTTCATCTTATAATCTCTTAAGTTTCCAAACACAAGCAAATATATATATTTATACCCAGTAATCTCGTCACACACACTCTTAACCCAAGAGAGAATGCTTGCAGTAATAACTTTTTCTGAAGGCAATTCACGTATTCCTCTTTTGCTTCTTTCATCTGCACCTGCGGGGCAATAATCACACTTTGTAATTTCATTAACGCTTTCATTTCCGGAACGCGCCTGTCACTAGCAATTATACGGGGCAAAGGGGGGTGGAAGAATAAGTAGACTAGATATATATATACCTGAAATTTAACCTTCTCCCTCTCCCCTCACTCCTTTCTCCTTGGGCCTTTACTCACATTAATTTCGGCTTATGAAATCTTTTGCACATTAAATCGTCTGATGCGTAACCTTTTTTTTTTGGGAGGCTGCCACGCCTACCCTCAAGCAAGAAAGAAAACCTTTTCTTTTCTTTTGCTGTTTTCTTGTCATTGTTGTTGTTGTTGTATTATGCTTCAAAAGTCGTAAAACTGAGTTTTATGAATGCGATTAAACGCGTGAACTGCACGAAAGCATATTTTCACTTGCTCTTCACGCCCTACTCCCTCTCCTCTCTCTCCCTCTCCCTCTCTCTCTCTCTCTCTCTCCCTCTGTCCGATGTTGTTTCGTCCTACTTTGCTGTTGTGCCCGGAATTTGTCATTTTTAATGACTGTGAAAAGAATGCGCTCGTAATTACATGGCTCTAGTGAAAAGTGGAAATAAAAAAAAAAGAAAACACAACCCAACAACCAACAAATTTCCACTATGTGGCTGCCATTTTATTGTGCTGTGTATCATAAATTATTTTACTTATTATATATGTATACTCTGCAAGGCAAAAGGGTTATCAATTTATCTACTTTGAAATGAACTTAAATGTTACTGTTGTTGTTGAAGTGATAAATGATGGCCGCTTAGTTCATAAAAAATAGTTAAACGGACTTTAAATATATTATCAATGATTAAGTTAAGAACGCTTTTTATATTCTTTGGGTAAGTCAAATTTATTCATAACATTTACTACAAGAAACAGTAAAATAATTTTCATCTTATATTTTTCCTAAGTCTTAAAGCTAACTTTCTCTATATATAGTTTAATCTTCTAGTCTTATTCTTCAAGTGTTTCTTAATGTTTACTCCCTCAATTTTCACTTAATCATTTAACTCAAATCTTAGAGCATTAACGCTTCGTTTTGTTGCCTCCAAAACTTTTTCATTTAGCACTTTTTTGGTTACGCCTCGATTGCAGTTATAACTAAGTAGCATGAAACCGCTGCGATGGTTTTTTGCAACAGCGTCCACTTACAGACCACACACCCCCACCCACTCTTCCCCCCCTGCCGTCCGCCATTCACACAACCCTTGTCGCAATTTGCTATTGTTCTGTGGAACTGGCAGCCACTACTTAAATCCGTTTCCTCAGCGCTGCTTGTCTTTCATTTTGAGTCTGCTTTTCACCAGCGCTTGTCGTCATCATCAGCGTCGTCATCATCCTTCGAGGTGGCGTCGTCCTTCCGTCTATCCGTCTGTCTACTCAGTTTATCCCTCTCTACTCTCTACTCTCTCCTCTCTGCATTCACCGTCTGTCCGTCCATTCGCCTCGCTGGCTTCGCTTTCTTTCTATTCGCACTTAAGTGATTTTGACACTTGTCCTACTTTCCATGCGTTGATTTTTGTGTCAGCAGTACTCAAGCCAAAGCACACGCCCTTGCCACGCCTCCAACTCTAGGCTAACCAGCAAACCCCCCTGCACCCCCTCTCTCTCTCTCTCTCTCTTGTAGGCTGCCTGTCGCTGCTGTTAAAGTTGTTCACCTTTCAATACGCTGCAGCCACTACAGGAACTTCTCTAGTTGGGTTTTTTTCTTGTACTTCCTATTCTTACTTCTTCTTTTTTTGTGTGCTGGGTGTGTGGCAGGACTTGCAGCTAAAGTGGCAGCAACTTCAGTTTCCAGGACTTGATACCCTCTAACCTTTATAGGTAAATTTAATGGGGTTTAATATATATTGTAACCCATTAAGAATGTGTGCTTGTTTCATTTCCAGGGTATTGTCTAGTCGTGCACTCTTATTTAATTTATTTTTTCTTTTTATTAACCTACTTTTGACTCATTAAACATTTAACATTTTCGTGCAGGGTATTTACTTTTTATTATAGCTTACTTTCAAGCGCTTTCTTTTCTTTCTTTCGATGCGTTTCTGTTATTTGCGTTGTCGTTGTTGTTGTCGTTGTTGTGCCTCAGTTGCCATCAATGCTTTCTCTGTTCATAATAAAAAAGACGACGTCATCAACGTCTTTGGCTTGGTAACCAACAACCAACAACCAACAACAAACAACAAAGACAACTACTGAAGTGCACTTTTGTGGATTTTGCTTCTGATTTATTCGTGTGTGCGTTTGTTGTCGCTCTCTGTGTGTGTGTGTGTGTGTGTGTGTGTGACAAAAGTTCCTCAGTCTTAACAGCTACTGTCTGCTTATCTGTTTGTCTTGGCCATATTGTTGTTGTTGATTTTTAGCCTTTTGAAGGCTTTGAGCTCAACTTGCTTTCAACACAAATGCATTTCAAACGATTTGCATTTCTCTTACTTTTTTTGTGGTTAAGAAATGCAACTGGTTGTTGCTTTGAAGAGCAGATATGGAAATTGAACTGGTTTAAATTACATTTAAGCCCTATAGCAACAAACTATGTAATAACAATCTAAACAGAAACAGGGAAAAACTTGCGTAAATTAAAACATTTTTATAGAAAACTCAGCTCAACTTTTCCACACAAAAGTTTCAAAGTACGAGATGCTCATCTTTAATTTTTAGCCTTATCTTTGCCTTTGTCAAAGTATATTTTACAGCTTACACACACATAAACACACACACACACACACACACACACACACACACACACTGAGGCACACACGTACACACTTTGTGATTAAAAACTAATTTTATTTCTAATTAATTTTGACGTCTCGTCGTTTGTGGTTAAATATTCTCGCACGCGAAAAGTCGCTCCATCTCACTCACTCTCTCCCCCTCTCTTTTTCTCTCTCTCCCCCTCTCTCTTTCTATTTCCGCCTTTCTCCTTCTGCTTTTAAGCTGCGGGCTCTGAGGCGAAGTCATTAAAAAAGTTACCAAAGACTTTGCCGCACACACACAGACAAACTTTTCGCAAGCGTATGTGTGTGTGCGTGTGTGTGTGTGTGTGTATTTAGTTGTCAGCGTCAGCCACGTCGTACATTTTAAATGCTTCAAATGAAATTAACAAAGAGCAAGCCGTAAAACGTCACCACAGCAGGTGTACATATGTAATATATACGACACACATACATATACTTGTACCTACACTCAAAAAAAAAGCAGTGAATTTAATTAAATACATATACACTGAAACTTTAAATTATGGTTTTGTCAAAGCTTGAAAAAAATATTCTAAAAAATGTTTAAATTATTATCCCGGTTTTGAGTCTCTAACTCCTAATTAAGCACAGTGTAATTACTCACTCACACACACTTTACGTACATTTTTGGTTGTGTTTTTGGCGACCCAAAGCCTCATATTATCCAGCAATGGACGCTTAAGTTGACGGCTTTTTTGGTGACTTTATTTTCGTTACGTTTATTTTTAGACACAAAACTGTGTGAACATTTGAAAACTTGAGAGCCCAAAAGAAAAGGTGACGAAAAACCGCTGTGAATTAAATATTTATAAATATCTAAATATGTGTGTCAGATTGAGGTCTAAGTTTGCGAAGAAAGTTAGGAGCTATTTATTATTTTGAGATTGTTTGTAGCTTTTAGAAACGTTTTTTTTTGGTAAAGCTGTGTGTTTTTTATTTAAATCAAAATACTTTCTAGTTCTTGGAATATCTAAAAATAGATTTGATTGCAATTGATATCGTAATTTGGTAGATAATATTTTCCTTCAATAAATTGATCTGAATTTCTGTTCCTCTTATTGCTGTATTACATTACGAGCAAAATCCGTTTGAATAAACTTCCGGAGCGACAGCCAATCAACCGACCCTAACAAAAAAATAACAATTATTTTTGTATATGTATATATGAGTAAGTGCCTCATCGATTGCAGACATAACTCACTTTGTGGCACAATTAACTGTACCACACCTACGACTGTCAGACAGACAGACAGACATCTCACTCACATATGTTGTTTGTGTGGTGCAGAGAAACCCACACAAACATAAAACCACTGTTGACATTGCTTCATTTGCACTTTGGATTCGAATCAGAATCAGAATCAGATTCAGCAACAGAAGCGCGGTTCGTTCTGTTTCGTAATTGTTTCATTTAACAGCGATTAATTGAATATTTCGCACGCGTTTGCTTATGCGCTTAAATGCATGACAGCAATAACAACAGCTGCATTTGTAATGATAAATTGTTTACGCGCTTTAAGTAAATAAGTGCATTAAAAAAAACATTGCCTACTTTCGAGGGCTTTTCAATCCACAAAGCTTGTTGAACACAGCTGCACCCAATGCTTATTATAAGCGTCCAGAACGTGTAACATGCGACCTTAAAGCATGCCACACTGCTTTAAGAGCCTGACACACTGTTTATTAGTTTTGATAAAGCCATAAAATGACAGCAGGTTGCCCGCATAGAAAGCAAGCAAAAAAAAAAAAAAAAAAAAACAGGAAGCAAACACAACACAAAAAGCGGCAAATAATAAAACAAATAAACAAACACTGACACTAAGCGCTTTAAAATTTGACCTCGCTGGAGGGTTTTACAAAAAATACCCTGTGGGCGTGCTTAATGTTTAATAGGGTAGCATGTACTTGTGGAGTTTTCAGAACTTTCCTAGAAAATAAAGAGCGCATTTTCTAGTCCAGCTTTCTCTTTTATCACTTTGTTGTTTGTTGTCATTTGTTGTTCGTGCTGGGTTTTAGTTTTTGTTGCGGCATCAAAAATGCCGTTGCCGTTAAACCTTTGAGCAAACGCAAATAAAGTCCCACACACACACACACACACACACACACACACACACAAACAACACTTGTTTGACTATCCATGTCAGCTGTTCTCTCTCTCTCTTTCGAGCATGTTGTTTACTTTGCTGCGGGGTTTGGTTTCTGTTCTCTGTTCTGCGTCTATTTGCTCACATTCTTCTGTATAAGCTGCAAAAATACGAGTATGGCATAAAAACGCATTCGCCACAAATAATTTGCACGAAATGAATTTGATACGGCGGGGAAAAAAATCGACATGAAACTTTCAACAAATATCAAATATTTGTGCATTGAAAGTTGTATGTTTGTATTTTAGTTTCGTTTCGAAATGAATTTCAGATGAAAAATACAACAATGATTTAAAATGCCTTTAAATCATATTTTATTTACTCAAAACTTCATCTCTCATAAACTCTTTACTCAGTTTATGTGTCACACTTTTGTTGTTTAATGCACGCTTCATTAGCTATTCAAAACTTCTTGCTGTTGGCGTAAGTATATCAGGCAGGATTCATCATCATTCAAGGACTCTGCCACAAAATGCAGCCATAATGTTTTTTTGGCTGCCTTCTTTGGCTGCACTTTTGAGCTGCTGCTTTTTGCCTTCACTTCTTGCCGCTTTTGTTGGGTTTTCTTGCTGGCAAAACTTATGCTTGGGGTGATAAAGAAAGAGAGAGAGGACGAGAGGCTGTGTTGCCAGCAGCTTTGGCGTTGCTGCAGCATAAATTAATGAAAATTTATTTATGCACCACACAAAAATATGAATGGAGAGAGGCGGAAAGTAAGCGTTTGTTGCCGTGTGCCACTAAATTTACTTTCCACTGCATTAGGTACTAAATGCCAGCATATATCACTCAGAGATATCGTGTGCAACATAAGCTCAACGAGCAAATATCGTGCAACATCAGACACGCGATTTTCATGACTTTTTAATCTTCACTTAGACAACATTTATTTTTTTATATTTTTAGTTATAGCTATTGTCAACTCTGGCCATATAATATACACTATCATTCAGGCACTTCAAGTGAATAAATGCAGCTTGAGAGCAACTGAAAATAGAAAAAAGAAAATCAATTTGTTAAGCATCAATGGGAATCGCTGTCAGCTTCCCCCTCTCTCTCTCTCTTTCCATCTGTATTTTTCTCTCGTTCGCAGTTGCCTTTGTGTGCTGACAAAAATATTTGCAAGGATAACAACAAGGCAGGTGCCTGATGTCTGTTGCTGCTGTTTGAGTTGCCCAAGCAAAATGACTTTTCTTGTTGCTTGCCAAATGGTCAACATTATATTTGCGTTAACCCCGTTACACTCTAATCCCCGCTAGCTTCTTCTTCTTCTTCTTCTTTCCTTGTTGTTGCTGCATAGAGTTTCCGCTTTCCGTTTGGCTTCCACTTGACTTCCGTTGCGCTCTTGTCACTTGTTTTGCATGTCGTCACGCGTCTCGTCCTGCACTTTAACTGCACTTATCTTTCGGCCCAAGTCGTTGTTGTCGTTCTCGTTCTTGTTGGCCATTCCTTTTGTGTGTTGTGTTGGCCATTTTGTAGCCGTTTTGTCGAAAATGTCAACAAAAATTGGCAAAAGTCAACGCATAAGCAAACATACATTAGACGTAGACAACTGCACTGCAAGAAAAATATGATATAAGAAACGCTTTGAAATGAAATAAACTCAAAATCAGTACACAAAATATAGCTAATAAAGTTAAACATGATAATATTATCATTAAATAAATTCAGTTAAAAATTAAACAACTTTTTTTTTCTGTGCACATGTATTTAGGGGTAAAAGAATGTGTGTGTGTGTGTGTGTGTTTGAGTGTTTTGTCCCTGGTTTTTATGTTCTCTTGCCACATCATCAATTACACATTTTACAACTTCTGACTGACTGTCTAAGGGGGAATGGGTGGGGGCTAAGGGGGTGCTGGGACGTGCTGGGACCGCTGACAAAACAGACATAAATCAAACATTTCCCACGTTGCGAAACAATTTCCGGCTGCATGGCAGCTCAAGACTTCTAACCATGTGTGTGTGTGTGTGACTGTCTATCTTTTTGCTGAATTTTATTTATGGCATCCGCCAAAGCACACTAAACACACACACACACATAACACACACACAGACAGTCTGAAGCGAGAGACAGACAGATGATATATAGACAGAATGACTTCAGTTAGAAAATTTACAATTGCTTTTACTTGATACATAATTGTTATTGTTGTTATCGTTCTTGTTGTTGTTGTTGTGTTGTTGTTGTTGTTGTTGTTGGCTGTTTTGGCGCTTTGTATTGCATTTTGATTTGTGGTTTAGAAGCTTTTGTCTGGCTCATAAATTTGGCTTATACAATGTTTTTGTGAGTTGGCCATTTTGCATGATATGTTTTGTGTGCACTCAGACAAAAATAAATGCCAAACAATAATTTTACAAAGTGCTACGTGCAAAAATATAAATAAAGAAACATATACGAAGAAATATATTTAAGTATATATATTATATTATATTACTATTTAATCTCTAAAATAATTTTGTATTATTATTTTATTTATTTTATCTTATTTTTTGCGAGTGCTTGCCAACTGAATTTGTGGCTACAAATATTTCACACACAAATCACAAAAAGCAAAGCGTAATTAAATTTAACCAGAAAAATCATATTCAATTGCAATTGTGGCTTAAAAATTTCAATTTTTGTTTAAATTTTGAAGAATTGAGAAATTGATTTTGGCTTTTGTCAAATTGATGCTTTGTTTCAGGCACGAGCGCATCGCAACAATTGCCTCCACCCAGTTGGCCATTTGTGTGTGGGCCATGTGTACGAAGCCAACAGCAAAAGTTGGCTCAATTTGTCACACACACACACACACACACACACACAGAGTGAGAGAAGTTTAGCCAAGTCAAGCAAGTCCCAGAGTGAATGCTTTACGCCATGTTTGACCCTTGGTTCAACGGCACCTTTTGGCCATTGCCAATTTACGCTTTATATACGAGTCTCGTTCGGACCATTTGCGACAAGCTACGCAGCAGCAGCAGAAGCAGTGAGGCAGGCAACAGTGAGGCAGGCAGGCAGGAAGCCTGGTCCGATTCAATCAACCCAAGCCAAGCGAAACACAGCTGCCGCTAATAGGAATGTGACATTGTTAGTGATAGGGTATATCAACTTAGTAGTTATCCTGCATCCTAGTAAATTTAGGATAAAAGTGAGAGACTATCTTTTACCTAAGTTTAATATATTAAATAAACATTTTAATTAAAACTGTTAATAATTTTTTTCGTAATTTGTTTCTGTTTTATTGTCTTTAATTCACTTTATTCCATTTAACTTTATTACCTTTGCGGGGTATTTAATTGCATTCATTTCTTTATGCTCATTATTTTCATGATTGGTCACATTTTATGATTGTACTCGGTCCTAAATTCTGGAGGCATTTGTGGCATATACAGCATATAATTTAATGTGGCCTTTACTTGGCTTTGGGTTTTATGTGCTACCTTGACGCTCGGCTCGTTTTATGTGTTTATTTGGCTCGAAAGGGTTTGCCTTGGCCAGCTCTTAAGTATCACTTCAATCTTGCTGCCTCTCTCACTTTCTCTGCAGATTGTTGTCCAATGCGAAGTGCTTAAATTATTTATTAGACATATTTTGGGACAGCCTTGAGAAATATGATTATGATTTTTGTGCCAGGCTGCTAGCATATGTTGCTCCTGCGTGTGTGTGTGTGTGTGTGTGTGTGGGGAATATTCAGCACACATAAATTATGAGCACTCTGCTGGCTGACCCATGAATCCAATCACAATGACAGTAAAACATTCACAACATGTGTTCCCAAAAGCGTTTAAGCCCTTTAGATAAAACCTGTTGCATACTTTTATGCGCATAAATAAAAATATATGGCGAAATGATACTGAAATCTATTTCTGGAGCAACTAAAAGAAATACGTAACTTGCTTTCATTTGCTATATTTGTTTGCAAATAAATAATTAAATTATTCATTGACCTTATTATTTGCACATGTTGCCAATTAAAGTGACAACAATAACAAAGCAATCGATATTCATATATATCCATCATTTAATTATGCATTTAACTATATTAAATGAAAACCACTTGAAATAAATATTGCCAAGGGATTTTCTTCTTGTTTTCTTGATTCACGAACGACAAAAGGAATTTGTCATAAATGAAACCAAATACAATTTGTTCAGTTTTATTTGGCACAAGGCTTTAATCAAGAGGGCCACAAAAAGAGGGGTGGGGGGGAGTGAGGCCGAGGTTGTTTATGAGTGGAAAACAAATTCTGGCAGTAAATTGCAAGTTGATTTCATGAAATTTATTTGTTTCTGCCAAAGGACAAACCATAGGGCTAAGGCAACAAATTTACCATATCTTAATGCACAGCCAGATATATCTACATACATACAAACATATACATACATATACGTATATAGTATGGCATGCTCTAGTGCTAAAGTAAATTGGATGGACTTCCGACGCCGACTTTCTGTCTCTCTCTTGGTCTGTGGCAAATATTTATTTGCATTTTTGTGCAGGACACTCGTATTTCATGTTGCACCTGCCGTTTGCTGCCACTGCCACTGCTGCTCTTGCAGTACTTAATATTTATTTTAATTGCTGTCTGAAGGCTATGCACAAGCACAAGAACACTGACAAGGTTAACACAGTAACAGCTACAGCTGAAGTTTGCTCGAGTTGTACTCACCTTTTAGTTATTTACTGGCAGAGATCTCTCAAAAATTTGTGTGTGCCGCATAAATTAGTCGTAATTGTGTATGCAAATTAAATTTTCTATGTGCTACAGTAAATGGAACTTAAATTATCACTAACTATTTTCGTTTGGGTTTTTTTCATCAAATTAAAGTCGATTTGAAACCATTTAAACTATAATTTAATCATTCAAATGGGTTAATAACATTAACAAACCTAGCCTTTTAGTCAGTAAAGCACACATGAGACGCTTGTCAGTTGGTTGTGGCATCCAAATGAACCGCATGGATAATTGAAAGTGACAAAGCAGCTGCATTTCTAAATGGCAAATGGGCAAATCCTGTCCAAAGCACAAACAGGAACTAACTGCTCTTAATAGATTTACGGCAACAAGAGCGAGAGAGAGAAACATATAAACACACACATAAAATATTATTAAGCTTGGGTAATTTCCGTTCTGCTCAATGATGGTCAGAGCCAGAGATTTGTTGTTGTTGACGTGTGAGGCGGGGCGGGGAAAGAGGGGGACTGAGCGAGAGAAAAGAGGCCTTAAAATGTCCATCAAAACGTCAGCAGGCATAACTGTGGCCGCCGCAGCCCAACTGATAAGATATGAAAAGCAATTTACGTAAACTGTCAACGACAAATTCGCTTTGCCAAAATGCACTAGAGAAAAAACTGCAAATTTTTCGAACAGAAGCAAAAAAGAACCTATCAAAAAGAAAAGCTTTAAAAGTAGATTATATCTTTTATTAATCAAATATTAAATTGATTTTTTTTTGAATAATTAAACTGCAACCATTTATTCTCTGTGTATTTTTGCCTGAAAAAAAAAATAGCTCACTTTTTCTATAGTGCAACGGCAGAGAAAAGCAAAAGCAGAGAAATGGACAAGCACAAGCTATGGAATTAAATTATCAGGCTGCCAAAATGTTATATATAGTTAATGGTTTATGTATTTAGCTTGTCAATCATAAAATTTCTAATTACTTTGCTTCCCCTTGAGTGCTAATTGATGCGCCTGTTGTGGTGATCAAAGAACAGACATTGACCATAGATATTGGAGCTATAGATGCTACGCTTGGCGTTCCTTACATAGGCACAATTGCAGCCACCATTCACACAGATTATCTTGTGATCGCCGCGATGTTTCATTAGCAAACTGTGCGCAATGCCAGAGATGACCTGGAAATTGTCGCTATTGTTGCAGGACACTTTATTCTTGTACCAGTCAAAGTAGCTCAGATGATGCGGATGTGGCATTAACTTTGCTCTGCCTTCGAATATTGCTGGCCAGTTGACATAGTGTTCGGAGTTTTTGTATTTCGATTCCCTGAGACTTTGTTCCAGATCTATGAATCCAGAGATTTCCAAACCTTTCGACGAGCGCATCATTAAAAAGATAATGGTCTGTTGATGGATTGAATATAAGATTTAATATTTTTGGTATATATTTACTTACCGATATTTGTTTGTTCAGCAACTGGAATTCCCTCAAGGCAAACTGTTGCAGCACTTGATCATTGCCCGTGTAGTTTTGGCCAAAGAGTGTGGAATCGCTGACGCTGCGTGGATTGAGCATACTCTCAACCTTCTTGCGCTGCTCGGCGAACTCCGTGCGGCTCAGCAGGCGACCCATGCAGCTCGTGCCACAAGCGTTCTGTATGAGCTGCCTGCTGACCGCTCGGTTGCGCATATAGATTATGTCATTGGATGTGATAAAGTGATCCAAATACTCTTCGTACGAGTTATAGTTGAGCAGCGACATGACTTTGAACACAAATTAAAATGAACAACAATTAAATTAAAAGTGTAAATCAACGAAAAGAAAAAAATCTAACGAAAAATAGTCAAAACTCAACAAAAGCAACAACCTCAAAACTGAAAATACTGACAGCAAAATCATCGTTGGCTCAAAGGCACAACTTTGTTAGGCTTTTATGCAATTTTGTGTGTTCGTGCCGCATATAAAAATAATTAAATACACACACGCACACACTCACACACACCACACACACACACACACACACACACACACACACACACAAAGGAACACACGTATAGATACTCTTGCTGTAAATTTAATAAATGGAAAAACTTTACAATGCCTCTCACCCAAAAGTTGGTGCATATTTTCAATTACAGTTTTCTACAACTGATGTGTGTGCAACACAAACACACACACACACACACACACACACACGCGAGCGCAACACACATATTAAATGTGTGCGCATATGAAACTAATTACTTCATCAACATTTAAAAGCGTGCGGCTTGCAAACATTTTTTACATTTTTCAGGCAGCGCACAACATGCAACAAAATTTTTACATTTTGGAGCACAACTTATTTACAAAGCACAGAATTTTAAAGAGGTGTATTAAAAGTGTTTAAGGTTTAGAGTGTTGTAGGATTTTTCTTTATTTATTTATATGTCTCAATTTAGTAATAAGTTAAAAGCACACTATAGAGTAAGAATGTAAAAATAGCTTATATACAATGCATAAAAAAATAATAAAAAATTAATTAATTTCTAATAATAATAATAATAATAATAATAATAATAATAATAATAATAATAATAATAATAATAATAATGATAATTGTAATAATAATAGTAATAATAACTATAAAAGTATTGAATAATGCCAACTAAAGAATTATGAGATTGTTATGACTAGCGCACTAAATTATAAGTTCTTAAACTTGTAACGTTGGGAACCAAAATAGAAATAAACTAAAGTAAATAAATAAATAAATATGTTCAAAATATATTTTTTGTACTTCTTGCTCTAGGTAAAATTTATACTTATTGCTTACAGGGTGTGTCACAACCTATATATATGTTTATAGCTGACATTTTTCCTGCTTTCTTACTGCATTTTCAATTTCACAACAATACAAAATTGCTGACTTGCTTGCGTGTGTGTGTGTGTGTGTGCATTTACGCTATTTAAACACGTTCCCCACTGTTTGCTGTTGTTGTCGCTGCTGTCGCTGCTGCAATTAACATGCTGCTGCTGCTGTCGCTGCTGCTGCTGCTGCTGCTTCTTCCTCTGCTGCTGCCACAGTCAACACTCGAAGCTGACTCGTTGTTGCCTTTGGCTCCGTTTTGTGTGCTTTGTCACTTGCATCTTGCAGTTAGCTGCCGCCTTGAGCGCGTAAATTGCTACTTGGCGGCCCTGTTGGCCCCTCAAGTGAAACACACCCCCCCCTCCCCCCACCCCTGTGTAGCTGTAGTTTTTCACTTTAGTTCAGAGTTTTGTTGGGCGACGCCATTGTTTGACTTGGTCATTAGTAAATGTACTTTGTCGCAGAGTAAAAAGGAGTTAAGTGCGCACTCTAAGGATTTATGCGCGTCCTTTTCACTTCTACTCCTCGCCCAATGCCTCCAATGGCTTCATAGTGCGTTAAGTGCGCATTTGTGATGAATGGCACAAAATTGTGTTTGGCAATTGAAACTGCTTCCGACTAAGATTCAAATTGAGGAATGAGTCTGAGATTGGGGTTTGAGGTTGAGGTTGGACAGACAGCAGCTGCAGCTATGACCATCAATAAGCTTTAAGCAGTAATATCCTAGCAACTTGTAAACAGAACACAGATTGTTTATCTACAGCTTTTCAATGAAATAATGTATAGCATACTTTTGTGGGCATTCACAAAAAGATTAATATAAAAGCCAATTAAGCTTACAGTTGCCTGTTTCCTAGTTACCTACACACATCTACAAAATTTAGGAATTTTTAATTTGGCTTTCCCCGAAAGCTTTCCATCCTTGTCGCCAATAATTTCTGCCTTTTCCTTTGGGCAACACAAATTATCAAGTTGCCATAAATTGCATTCAATGTCTTTTCTTTCACGTACACACACACACACACACACACATCTTGCCAATGAAATCAAAGACACATAAATTCCCCAAATAATTCAGCACATACTAGTCTGCATACCACACGCCCCCCCAAACCCCGCCTCTTGTGGCACAACTCAATTGCAGTAAATATGGCAGAGAGAAAACGAAGCCAAGCATCAAGCACAGCAAAGTGCAGCGGCTGCAGACAAAAGGCGCTCAAAGCCAAAGCCAAAAGAATCATCACTTGGAGCTGGCCGCAAATTCAGCTAAAACACGCACACACACATACACTGAGAGAAAAATGTTGTCAACTTGAGTTAAGGTTGAAATGTAAACACTTTCTTTAAAAGTCTTGTACTTTTTAATTTCCTAGTTGATTTTTCTCAGTGCAGTTAGCTGGAGTTGTGCAGCCCGCAATCGATCAAAAGGAATTATGTCTCAACACAATTGTAAATAAATCTTTGCGGCCATGGTGGACATTATGTGCATGTTGAGGCCAAAAAGGCTTGGCCATATCGCAGTCCTAGCCACAGACACACACACACACATACACACATATATATAGAGTGGATAAATCCTGCATATCACATATATGAAGATTGAGTGGTAATGTGTGCAAATCTAAACCTCTCTCTGAGCTAAGCCTTTTGCCTACTCCTTCTACTGCTTCTCCTCTTCGTTGTCCTTGTGCCTGGCCGTTGACATGTTGGTAAATTGGTCCTTAGCCGATTGCATCGATTGCTGGGAACATAGACAACGCTTTCCGTTTCACTCATTCCCTCTCCCCTCCCCCCCTCCCTTCTCTCTTCGGCACATTTGGTTAGTTCCTGGCATTTTGTCCCATCCGCTGGTTGGAACATTTTGCCAACTTGGGAATTAAGTCTAAATGCCGGAAATTAATCTGCTTCAAAGATACACTCACACACACACACACAGACACAGAGAGAGGAACAAAATGCAATATTATTCAATGTGATTTTACAAGTGTCCTTGTCATTAGGAAATTGCCTCGTCCTAGCTGAGTCCGTTTAGGATCCCAGCTTAATAGGCCTGAGGCTCTGTGTCGCCTCAAAGTACAATTTATAATGCGCATCGATAATGATTTGTTATTTAAAGCTCAAATAAATATCCGGCAATTTTAAAAAAATGTAAAAATAAAACCAGAGAAAATACAATTTCAAAATAAAATAAAACACGCGCCGCAACAAAAAGTTGTTGGCTGTTGGTTGTTGTTGTTGCATGTTTATTTATCGTGTGGCACGCAAAACCACAAGAAACTTATCGGCACATAATCAGGAGTTGGAGGCTGGGATTTGAGTTGGAGAATGTGAAGCATTCATTGCCTTGGATTTGTGTTTTTCTTCTTCTTGCTTTATTTTTTTGAACATTAATTTGTTTCTTGTTGGAAATTGCCAGGGGCTTTGTGCAATCAGCGTGAGAAGATGGTTGGGGATGAGAATGAGGCTGGGGCTGGGGCTGTCTCCTGGCAGCAAAGCCTTTTGAAGGCTGTCGGGGGAAATTTGGAAATTCGATAGCAGGAAATGAATCGGTCGACGAAACGCGCGGCGTATGTGCAACACTGCGTGGCAACACTCACAGTTAGGCAGCAACAGATAAGTGAACAGCCATATCGTCCTTTAAGGCTAGGAAGCAGCAGGAGCAGGAGCAGGAGGAGATGGCAAACATTATGCGCTGAAAATACATGTAAGGAATACTTGGAAATCGATCTAAAATCATGTTCCTACATTAAACTCATGAATAATGTATGTGGGGTAATAAGAAAAAATAATGGGAAATGAATTTTAATCAATGGCACTTTTTTCACTCAGGATTGAAAAGTTGTTTAACCTGCTCAAGAGGTTCAATATTATTAGAGAAAACTGTTCTTTACCAAGCGATTTTTTCTTAGCTGATTAAATGGTATTTAATGGCACTTCTTAAACGACAATTTTCGGGTAAATGCTTCGTTAGCTAACTGTACTCAACTTTAAGTACATTGATGAGTATGATGAGGTGGGGGGGGGGGGGAGTTGGGAGGGGTGCCTATCTCCTGCTATTGTTTGGCACCTGCTGCTGTTGTTGTTCTTCTTCTTCTTGCTTGTGGATGCTGCCCATTAAAATGGGCTTGCCATATGCCGGGCATATTAATTTTTGTGCCACATTCAAGTTGCAAGCGACAGCAGAGAGATATCGGTGGGGAGGGGGTAGGGGGTGTTACGTAACACGTGACACGTGAGCAACGCTTATATGGTTATGGTTATCGCTATTACGTAATTTGCTCGTTTACGACACGCATCATTGTTGTTGCCACTGCCACTGCTGCTGCTGCTGCTGTTGCATGCTCAATTAGCAGAAGAGGCATGCTGACAAAGCCTCTTAAGGCTTAGTGGCAAACTTAAAACGGTTCGAAGACATTTCGTAACGTTTTCTTAATCTATCTTAAACGTTAATTTAGTTTATTGGTAAATGTGTTCAGTTATTCAGTTGCTTCAATGATGCTTATTGAATTTAAGTGCAACTTAAGATTAACGAAATGAGTTAAAACTAATTGATTAAGGCATTTACTTAAGCTGGCCAAGAGTCAAAGTGGAGATATTTAAACTATTTATTTGTTGGATTTTCTTTTATTATACAAAAGGAATTACATTTTAGAATATTTTTTAATTGGAAAATATATTTGTCTGAAGGAAATTCATAAATTAATGTGAAAATAGCTCAAGCGAATTATTTATTTTATTTAAATTGATTTTTAAAAACTTTCATTTACTAAAATAAACCACAAAGTATGTAAACGACATTTTAACAGACAGGTGTGAATAAAGTTTAAGGCGATTGTAAAATAATTAAACACTTGCAGCACTCGGCAACTCTAACAAAAGTTTTTGAAAGACACTCAAATAACAAACAGGATAAAAAAGAAAAACTGATAAAAACAAAAAAAAAGATGTCAGCAGTTAGCAGCTTAAACTAACCTCAAAACTTGTGGCTTGGCTGTTTTTTGGCTTATAATTATTTACAAATGGCCAACGACGTTAAGGGAACTGCTTGCTGTCCGGAAAGGGCCAAGTCCTGCCAGCTAACCGCACAATTTTGTTATTTTTGTGGTGTTGCCCAAATTTATCTAAACTTGCAGCTAAACCCGCAGTAGCAGCAGCAGCAGCAGCAAATAGAAAGAAATTTGCTCAGTTTGCTGTCAGTGCTCATTTGGATTGAGAACAAGGACCAAAGGGACACACTAGCACATACGTACGAACGAAGAGAGAGAGGAGAGAAGAAGAAGAAGAAGAAGAAGAGGGCAAGCACATCCGTTAGCCAGTTTATTTTTGCAAACAAAAGTGAATAAGTTGTTGCCTGTGGAATTTATGCTGTTGTGTTGTGTTTACTTAAAACTGCTGGCCAAAACAAACCAGGCTATAACTTCAGCTCTTGTTGTTGCTGGGAGGGGCTGAAGGCTAAGCATATTTGCTTTGAAACTACACTATCTCACTCTATCATTACAGCTGTCTCACTCTTCTGTTTGTTACTTAATTTGCTTTTGGCTTAAGTCGAGCTGAGCTCCGGTTGCAAATATCATTTAAATCATATCTCTTGATATGCCCAAACTTTCGGCTTTTGTGTGTGTGGCCTAATAATGCCCCAAAGCGTTTTATCAAAATTGAAAACTCGTGCAAATAATTTGCATAATAACGCACACACACACACATACTAACACACACGTGCCTGTAAGCCGCACTCAGACAACGAGCTAAATTTCTTTGTACTTGACAGTGAAGATGATGGCAAACAACAAAAACAACTGAGA
This sequence comes from Scaptomyza hsui, assembly GCA_018152825.1. NCBI lineage: Eukaryota > Metazoa > Arthropoda > Insecta > Diptera > Drosophilidae > Scaptomyza > Scaptomyza hsui. The sequence continues at coordinate 2,695,718 of JAECXO010000280.1, forward strand.
CTAAAAAAAAAGTAGAAGAAAAAGTTGAGCTGTCAACAGGCTCACAGCATCGTCAGCTCAGCTCTTGGTTCATATTTATATTTTGTATTATTTATGCATATATAATACGTTTCTAACGGCTCACAATGGGCGCTACACACATTCAATATAATATGCAAAGCGGCCAACTTCCGTTAAGGGAATTCTCTTTTCATGAAATTGAATATTGTAATGAAGCTTTTATATATTTTTTTTTGGGGATTTTTCTTTTTGTTGCTGTGCGCATTCAAGTGAGAATTTTGCTGTCATTAAGCTTGTTTACAGTTATTTTACTAATTGGATTTATTTCTTTAACGATGATTTGTATAGAATATTGAAAAATCAGGGCATTTGCTCCACTGTACTCTCTCGCCTGAGGCGTCATATTTAATATGCAAGGCGAGGGCATATTTCAGTGGGAAAAAGAAGCGAAATTAGCCTTAAATTGTTCGCCGCCAAGCGACATGGTTATTAAGTGCTTCACATGCACTTGCCACACACATACATACATATATGTGGCATGTACACATACATTTATTATGTACTTGCACTTGCTCAAGTTGATATACTTACGGCTATATATGGATATATGCTAGATACTTTATTTATTAATGAACATGAACCCAACGGCCTCTTCTTGTTGTTGCCATTAACCTCAATTTATTTATATGAAATGGAGAGAGAGAGAGAGTACCACTCTAGCCATCTCTCTCTCTCTCTTACTCCCACTTGACTCCTTGACTTGACTTTCAACTGCAATAATTGCTGCCAAATTGCATCGGCAAATGACCTGGGCAAATGGCCAAGGGAGAGCCACGGAGCAGAAAGCCAGAAATGGTCAAGCGGGCACAGATGCAAACTTAATTGAAGTGTAAGCCGTTAAAGTTGGAACCCTTCCCCCCCTTTGAAACTCTCGCTCATTGCAGCAGCTGCTGCTATTTTTGCTATTGTTGGCCAAGAGAGGCGAAGCCAATGCCAAGTCACGTCAATGTCACTAAGAAAAACTAGCAAGAGTGCTCCAGAGGAATGTATACGACTATGAAATACTCTGTACTGTCAAATCTTCAGTTCCTTGGGGTTAAATTTGTTGAGATTAAACAAAGTAATACAATATTAAAAACGTTTTCGATTGGATTATTGGGATGAAAGCAACCCTTTGGCTTGCTACATTCACAGGGTATTAAAAAAAAGCTAAAGCTGTTAGACGGGTCAACAAGATGAAGGAGAAGAGGAGGAAGAAAGAAGAGGTGTAGCGGGAGAAGCCGTTTTTCTCTTAATGGATTAATTTACTTTGTTGCCGCCGGCAGAAAGACCAAGTACTTGAAGCTGTGTGTGTGTGTGTGTGTGTGTGTGTGCGAAGTTAAGGCAGCGGACCGTGTAAAAGGTTTCTGTGGCAACCCTCTCCCCCTCCCCCTACCCGATTCGATGCCCCATTAGAGCGGGGCAAGTAAATGGGGCATGCCGCATCGAACCTAATTGAAATGCTGATGAAAAGAAAATGCCTGTTTCAAAAACAATAATGAAAAGTGAAATAACAATAAAGCGTTTGACAGAGACACAAACAAACACACACACACACACACACACACACAGACAGTACACACACTTAACCATGCACAGATAAAAAACAAAACAAAAAAAGAAGCGAGGCAAAGCGAGTCTGAAACGGAAACGGAAACTGAAACTAAACAAAACAAAGCCAAACAACGGTAAAGCGGAAACAATGTTGCCCGTGTTTTTCAAATACCCTGTAGGAAACTGGCTAACTAAAGGGGTGTTTATGATATTTGTGAAAAAGAAACTTGGCAATAAACTATTGAGAAATATTTAATGTGCCTTAAAATAAATCGTTCTAAAATGTTTTATATAATAAGAAATTATTATGTGTAAAGGGTAACGTTTAGTTCATCAATCTTTTATTTAGCCAGCGTGTGTTTGTTCCTAGTTTCTTTTGTTGTTGTTGCAGCTAACGCCAGCTAACTAACAAAAGCAGACACCCGGCAGCCTCTTTGGGATCCTGGCAACAAAAAGTGGCCCCCCCCTCGTTTCGCTTGCAACACCTCCCCTGCCCCAGCAACGTGCGCGTTTGCTTGGTTCGCCATATGTTGGTCAAAAAATAAATTGAAGTGGTTTTTCCCCTACCCCCCCCACCCCCCCTCGGTCGACCTACATAAACATATTTTAGCCACTCAGCCAGCGAGTTGTGTATCTTTGTGTGAAGGTCCTTTTTGCGGCTCCTGTATATATGTGTGTTAAACATTTGGTAAAGCGGCGCCTTAACGTATGCAACATTATTTCAAACACAAAAATAAAAAGCCCAACACTATGGCCACAAAGGGAGTGAGGGGTGGTGGGGGCAGCAAAAGGTGCTGTTGATGCCGTTTTAGCATTAAATTAGGTAGCTGTCTGGCAATGTGGCCTAAAGCTCCCCCCCCCCCCCCCCGGTCCTACCAGGCCAGGTGCGAGAGCTTAGCCAAGCGTCGTTACATGTTTTACCCGCATGTAAAGTAGTTTTTATGTGACCCCCCTTCCCCCCATTACTCCTTACACCTGGATACGTATGTATGTATGTATGTATTTCTCCCGTTTGCTTGTTGTGAGTGCATCATTAATTTTAATTTGTATAGAGCCCATGCCGACAACATGGCCATCAACCAGGCAAGCCAGCTAGCCAGCCAGCCAACTGACAGTCGAGCAGGACACAAGGACGACCAGGACACTTGGCCAATTCTAAACAAGAAAGCATGTTGCAAGTCGAAAGTTACGGACTGCTTAATACTCTGATCTAGGTGAACATTGCAAGTAGACGTAGACTATCTAAATATAAAATAAAAAAAAACTTATTCCTGACGGATCTAATTAAAATTCCTTCTTGGTTCTTACTTACCAAAAGTTGAAAATTGAAGAGCTCCCAAATTTTTTTAGTATGTTAATAACAGGGACCGTAAATAATGATTATCTATTTATTTTTAAAATAACAAAATCACGAACTTTTAATGAACCTACAAAAAAAATGATGAGCACCAATATATACATATTTTTAAAATCTTTGCATTTCCGCCATTTTATTTTTTTTTAATATTTCTGATTTTTAAGTTTTATCTTAGTGATATTCATTATTAACTTAATAACCAAGCTTCTTGATATATAAAGCTACAGAGTGCTTATAGGAAAAACGATCAAACAGAGTTTAAAGTTTTGAATCAATTCAAACCATCCAGGAGTTTCTTCACTTTTCTTCAAGTTCCCCTGATACGTCTATACTTTTCTACCCTTTCGGTTAGGGTATATGGAAAAGCGCAACCCGCAGCGTTGTGTTCCTCTGCTGCTCTTGGCTCTATCTCTCGTTCCCAGCTCAACTTGTGCAGCAAACCGCAATCCGACAACGTCACTTGCATCGCTGTTTAGTTTCACTTAAAGTGCCTCTTTGTCTGCCTTACCCTCCAGCCTGCCCCTGCCCTGCCTCACCCTGCTCATCTAATCTACATGGCCTGTGCCATCTGTGTGTGTGTGTGTGTGTGTGAGAGAGAGTCCTTGCCTGTCCTGTTTTGTCTGTGCTAAGTTTTGCGGTTTGCTAAATTATGAATTGTGATGAAAATGTATTGCCTCACACAGAAAAAGAAAAACAAGAAAAAAGAAAAAGATGTTGACCAGTAAATTATTTTTACTTTTCCCTGCTGCTGCTTTTACTTTTGTTTCTGCCTGCATTATTTATTGCATTTTTCTTCTTAGCCAAAAGTCAGAAATCTGCTGTTTACTCAGCCAACAACAACAACAAGCACAAATATTTGGCCCGAAAAATTGTTTTTAGCTTCTCTCCATTTATTTTCAATAGTCTAAATCTTGCTCAAGTTTAATCAATGCACATTTTGTTTGTGTGTGTAAGTGCGTTTTAATTAAATTTTATGCACATTTATACATGCTCTCTATTTGTGTGTGTGTGTGTGTGTGTGTGTGTGTGTGTGTGTGTGTGAGCAATCAAATTGGAATTTTTGGGATTTTCTTCTTCATTTTCGTTCTTAAGACATTGTGAGCTACTCAAATATTTATGTCATCGAAAGAATTCAATTGAATCAATATCAATAACATAGTTTGTTGTTACATAAATCAATTTGTAAGCCATTTTTAGAAACTTTAATAAACTACGTATCTTTCTCCACCTCAATTTTCACACCACACCTTTCTGTCAAGCTATTTCCCTTCTACCTTGCCTAATTGCAGTTTCCCATCACCAAATATTTAACCACAATTTCACACTTGGTCCCCCTTTCTAATTAGCATAGTTTCACTTCCTGCCATTACAACACACACACACACACACACACACACACATACTTGACGTTGCTTATTTGTATGATGCTTATATTTTTTGGTGGTAAGAAGCTACTGCTTGTAAACTACTAACAAACATTCAAGAACATCCTTGGCACATAAAAATCCGCAACTAATCACCGCATAAACACAGCCAAAAAAAACTTTTCCTAATGTTAACTGCCAGCCACCAAAAAAAAAATAAAAAAACAAAAAACCTCACAAAAAAAAAGTAAAAGAAGATACATTTACAGACACTCACATACGCAGCCAATTAGTGCGGATACTCGTTTACTATATAGTACAAGTATACTATACTTTGCATATACATGTACATAAAGCTCGTCATATACCCTGCAATTTTAGTTTAAGATGGAACTTTTCATTAGAGTTTGTTAAGACTTACAGATAAGTTTGTTGGTAACATAATAAAAACTGATTAAAATATGAAAATCAAAATCGAAATCCTGAAACTGAATACAGGATATATATCCGTCAATATCAAAGTATGCGTACAGCATGCAGCAGCTGTTGGAGTGGATTTGCTGCGGGGAAGGCTGAAGGGGCCTGAAGGGGGCTTGGGGGTAAAAGTGGCTGTTGGGGGTGCTCAACATGAACTGAGCGCGGATATAAACTTGCAATCAGCGGTTATGCGTATGCCCCCCCTCACTCCATCCCTCCCCCGCTCTCCCTCTGGCAGCAACATAATTACACTTGTCAGTTCATTGTGCCACAATGCGGCAAACTGAAAGAGGAAGAGGCTTGTAGGCCAGGTCAGCAACGTCCAAAGCAGAGAGATGGAAACGAGGCAAGTGTGTGTGTGTGTGTGTGTGTGTGTGTTATCAACAGCTTCCACCAACGCATGTTGCACGTGTTCCTGATAATGATAATGACGATAATGATGATGATGATGTTGATGGCCATTTTGTTGTGGCTAATTGCGTTAAAGCCGCATGGCTAGCCAACGGAACGTGACACATTTATGTGCACAATTTTCGTGTAACAGAAATTCAACAAAATCTATGCACAAATCACTGACCAACAAAAAAAAACACACACACACACATGTACACTGTGGAAAAAAAAAGAAAAACTATAACTAAACTAGTTCAATGTCATAATTTTGACATTTAAGCAAGTTCGTGCACGCAATCAATTTTGAAATGCCAACATGCAATGCATTTTGTTGCTTTCGCACAGTGTAGCCACACCGCAAAATGTGAATGCCATAATGTTATGAGCAGAGCAGAGACAGCCAAAAGGCAGTTGAATAAAGCCATTTGCCATGAGCAATAGCTAAATGTTTTCAGCTTATGGCCACTTTTAGTCAACCTGTGACCCGCTCTCTCTCTCTCCGCCCCCTCCTACGAGCCCTAAATTCTATGGCTAAATGTCAGCTTCAATCAGCTGTGCAGTCGGTTGTCGTCGACAACGTCGCTCATCCGACCCGTGCAACAATTGCGCCTGGCAATAAATTTATACAATTCTCCTTTTTTCAACTTTTATTTATTGCCCACGTTTTTCTTCACTTTTGCCAAAGCCAATGTTACCAATACCAAAAGTAAAAACAAAACAAAACAGAAAACAATGCCAAAGTTTAAATGCTCTGCAGTTGGTTGCAATTATTGAAAATATTTCGACTAAGCTCTAGTTGTGATTTCTTTTTGTAAGCACCTTGTAATCATTTTTGAATTCCTTACACAACTATTTTGGTGCAAGCTGTTTTACAATGTCGAAACTTCCTCTTTTTTTTAAAGTAGCCAAAGCATAAATAAAAAACAACTGGGTTCGATGTGCTGCATGTTGATAGACACAAAACTTTATTCACTTCCAATGTGCCTGGCATGTTGCGACCTAAAATACCCTGTATAAGCGTGTGAGAAGAATCGTGACAAGATTTGTATTAGAATAATAAACTGATAAAGAATTTGTATACAGAAAAATCTTTAAATATTAACTATAAAATATATATATTTAGAGTAAGTTTCCTTACCTAAGAAATAAGCGCGCAACTATCGCCGAAATATATCGATAGCTTTAAATATCGTCAGATCAGAAGATCGACGAAGGCGCAGCCAACTTCACTCTTGTGAAGAAAGCGTTGTCAGCAAACTATTAAAGAACGATTTCTGATTGTTTTTTTAGGGTAGCTCACAGTCTGGCATGCCCTAACTGTTCACATTCCCAGACGATTTTTCTTGCACGCGTGTGTTAACATTTTCGCATGTTATGTACACACACACACACACATACGCAAAAGGAACAGTTTGAGCCATAAATAAAATTTAAGCTACACGATGACGACAACAGCATACAAGTATTTGTATGTGTGTGTATGTGTGGGTGTGTGTGTGTGTGTGTGTGTGAAGCACTCAAGCAACAAAAGGTAGAGCGCAGTGGCATTTGATTTATGATTGCTCAGCCAGTGAGGTTAAGACTTTGAAAATATTTTCACAGACACACAAAATACGGCCTATAGAGTAGGGTAGGGTAGGGTAGAGGGGGCAAGGGTGGTGGGTGTAGTTGGGTTGAAAGTTACCCGCATTGAGCGAATGCCAAAAGCTGAAAGGGACAACTAACATTGTGTGTGTGTGTGTGTGTAAGTGTGTGTGTGTATTCGTGGTTGCCATAAAGCTTTTATTAGTTGCGGCTAAGCATAATGAAAAGCAACCCACACACACACACACACACACACACACACACACAGATAATACTTGTGTTCAATCTAATGTCGCACATGTCAAAAACTGTGGAAATTTGCCTAAGAATTTTTGCACGTATCACAGCTTTTGGCAGCAGCAGCCTGCTTTTAGCCTGGCTAACACTTCCTGTCTGCCTGGTTCGTGCCTGTGCGCCTTATCGAGCCAATAACTTTGCTTGCTCTTCCCATGCAACTTTTAGCTGTAAGTCTGGCACAAGTTGCAGCTCTTGTTTTGCCAAATAAACTTGTGCATATGTGCGTGTATGTGTTAGCCAAAAGTATGCCCTATTAAGTTAACTTGCTTGTCAATACTTGTCTGCCTTACATTTTTTGTGTCTGTGTGCTGGAATAATAAAAGTTTAGTTTAAATTTTAACACAATACGAAAGCTGCATAATAATAATAATAATAATAATAGGGATAAATACAAAAACATTTTTATGGCTGACCAAAATGAAGCTTAAAAGTTTCTCTGCATAAAACCTTTGGTCAAAAAAACAATTAAAGTTCTATTAGGCGTCAAATGCAAATGTTTCTACATTTTTCTTTGCTTTTTTGCCTGGCATTTTAATCTGCTACACACAGACACACCCTAGCACACACTCCATACACACAGACACTCACATAACTGTCGCTTAACTGTTTTTTGCCAGTTTAGTGCATAAGCCGCTTTAATTGTTTCGTTAAATGAGCCGAGCAGAAGCAGCAGCCGTAGCAGTAAAAAAAAAAAGGAATTAAGAATGCTTTGGTTGGAAAAGTTTGACTAGAAGATACCCTTAGTAAAAGGTTTCCGGAGTTAAATTCTCTCTCACTAAATCTGCCCTTAAACTTTAGAGCTTGCTTTCTTACTCTATCAATTTTATGAGTATAGTACTTATTTATATATGAATGCTTACGTTTACCTTTTCATTACCGCTTTAAAGCTTCATCGCGAGCTTTTACTTTTGATCACGGTGACGCGTCGCGCACCGATCCTGCTGACACCACCCTTCAAGGAGCACTCGCATAACAAACTGAGACAAAAACTACAGGAAGACAGTTGGACTGAAAGGAGAATTGCTATAAACTTGCAACAATGTTGACAACGTTTCCCTTGATCAGAGGATTTTCTACACACTGCGACATATATTTGAAAACATTCTGCCCAGGGATTGGATTTATGAGAAGCCGTTTAAGATCATGTAAGTGCTATTTTATTGTATTAACGACATGAACATATCAACATGCTTAAAACACCCTTCTTAGCTGCTTATCTTATTCCTGGGTATAAAGAGAAAAGGGCTTAAGTATTAAAAGTTGCCGCATAAAAAGTTGGGCATGTTCTTTTATTAGTGCAGAGATATGAAGAGCTTAACTATTAAAATGAAACAGAGTACGCATGAGTTTCATTAAGTCTTTAGCAAAAGTGCCATTTAAGACGTTAAAACTTTTAGCATAATGTGTGGGCAACTAAAGTCGGCAATCATTAAATCAAGAAACATTTTCTTCCAGATTCTTAATGCAGAAATCGCTTAAGGCTAAAAGTAAACTGCTTCATTATTTAAAAATTTTAAATGCCAAGCATTTTATATTTATTTATGCATCTAATATGCATCTCTATTTACGGTAAAGGTATTATTAGAATTCTTTTGCATTTTGTTATTCAGATCACGTGCGAAAATAAGCAGCTGCCACTGTCCGTAAACATCATCTACTTTATGCGGATGTACAATTTGTCTGTCTGTCTGTCTGCAACTGAAGTGATTGCCACTTGTGAGTTAGTTCTTGTGCAAAACTTTTGACCATTGTCAGGATTTCTATTCTCTTCTCTTCTCGTCGTTTTTTTTATGATTTTGTTGTCAATGGAACACAAAAGAAAAATTTGTTTAAAGTTCAATTCGGTAAATGTTTGTCAATATGTTTTATCAGAATGCCAACAATATTTACACATGCATAAATTTGTCCATCTATAAAACGTAGAAAAATGTGAAAATCATAGAGAGGGGGAGAGGGAGAGGGAGAGGGGGAGAGAGCGTTAGAAAGAGACACGTCCATTTGGGAGTTTTATGTTTGTGTCAATAAAGTTTTATTTTATTATTTTGCTTGTGTGTGTGTGTAAGTTGGGTGGTGGGTTGGGGGGTGGGGGAGGGAGGCCCTGACAACGGCAGTCGCATGTTTGCGCTATTGAATTTATGCTTTCCACTACACACACACACACACACACACACACACTCGCACACACACATTTACACCACTTTTTTCACAATACGCACGTCGCCCCCGAGCAAATAAAACATGTTGCTCTCTCGGTCTGTTGCCCGAATTCAAACTTATCGAATTTATGTTTGACTGTGTATTGAATTTTAATGCTGCCCGCCCTGCCTCAGCCCCGCCCCGTCCTCCGCCCTTTATACTTATCAGCATGTACGCACAAAATGCTTGAGGGAATTTCGTTTGCAAAACTACTTAAAATAAACTCATCCTCCTCTTGGCCCCCCACCACCCGCCTCCACCCAACTTTACTTAAATTGGATTTGGAGCAGCGCATTAAAAAATATATATATAGAATACAAATGTGCAAAATAAAATCAAATAAAGTAAGAGATCTGCCGTTGGGTAGAAAAAATATGTAGAATATCTACTCTATAGTATATATTTTGTAGAAAAAAAATATGTTTACAAATTTTATATATTTTATTTTGCAATTGCAACCGCAATCAAAACGCGCGCTGATAGAAAGGATTTTGTAGAAGTATCTGTCTGTAGATAGAAGCAAGGGAGGAGGGGAGGTTGGTACTCTCAGGGGGGGTTTGTAGTGCAATCATTGCAAGTTTGCCTTGGTGACATTTACATGAAAGAGGAAGCATCAAATGCAGCCACGCCTCCTTCCTAACAGCCAGCACATTGCCATTAATGCAAGAATTTATGGATGGCAACTAACAACAACAACTGACAAGGGACCAACAGCAACAACAACAACAACAACAACAATACACAATGTTAACGCCATCGTGCGTTGTTAGCAGTTTCAAGTGTCTGTGGCAACGTTGCAAGGAAAACGGAAGCAGCAACAACAATGCAACAAGGCAACAAGGCAACAACTGTGCTGATAACCATAACACTGAGTGATATATGTATGCGTCCCAGCTGGACTAAATGGCATGAAAATGAATGATATACTCACCTACTTACTTTGCTGATTATGATGACTTTACTTAAACATAATTCTATAGTTACATCTCTCTCCTTAAACTAAAGCTTTTCCTGATATTTTACCTTACAAGTCACTGAAAAAGTAAGGAGTAAGCTACACACAAAAAAAAAAACCAACGGTTAAATTTAACCGACGCCAATAGTTAAAGTAACAGTTAAGTTACTGTTATCCACAGAAAATGTACAATTGCTGATATTTTTTTGTTCGAATCTATAGCCATTCCTTCTATCCGACATATTAAAACAAATTATATGAATACTCTTCTGTTCAAAAAGTAGATTCAAGTTACAAGTCACTGATTTTGTAATGTAGTCTATTTAACCTAGCGATTTTTTCTTATGCTCTGATTTTCAAGCTCATTTAATGCTCTACCGCTTTGTAATAAAATAAAATATCAATATGAACATTTCTCTGCCAACAAAAGTGCAACTGGGCATATATGTATAAGTGCGTGTGTGTGTTTGTGTGTTCTGCCTTATTGCTTAACGCAGCAAAAAGCATCGGCGTAGTCATTGCAGCGTAACAACCCACGCGTTCCTACTAATTTCTGCAGCACTTGCAATTTTTTCCATTTTTTTTTTTAGCCCCTTACTTGCTCTCACTTGTCTGCATTCTTTTTTACTCAGGCACACACACACACGCACACAATCTGAGCACCTAGATCTCCTCGGGCTGCCTTCTGCACTTGTGACACTTTTTTTTAATACGCTTTCCGGCTCATAGGAAGCCCCTGGAATTGTGTTTGGTGAGACTTGGAAAAATGTGCTGCTTGAAAAGTGCATTGTGAGAGAAATTGATCAAACTTTAAGATTTATTATTTTTCAAATATCAAAAGAAACGTACAATAAATTTAGCGAGAGTCCGTTTCTCGTATCAAATGTTATCGATGATGACACTTTTTATATCGAAACTACTCAAATGAATACAATAGTTCTGCCCCAGCGGACAATCGGATTCGAGAAAGGACCGCATTGGACAATTTCTTGAACTTATTTCTGATTAAACTGTCGAGAACGACACGCGAAAAAGTGTCGAGAAAGTATCACCTGTCGCTTAGTTTGTGGTAGCAAAACCTACGTTAGCGATAGTTGCGACCGGATCCGTTTTTTTTTTTTTTATCGGAAAAGTGTCGTAAATGGGCGCATATCTATACGTTCTCGCTATCGAGAAAGTGTCGAGAATGGATTTGAAAACGGACAGTATCGAAAATGTTTCGAGAATGGTCTGGAGAACGTATTTAAAACGTATTAGAATATTGGCGATATTTAAATATCGACTTTCCAGCAAGTATCGGTTAGCAAATGCAACCCTATAACATCGTTTTGGAAGTTAAGCAAGCTGTGATTTGCCCAGCAGAACACAATTGCACGTTGTAACGAAAGTTTTTGCTTTATATTTTCTATTTTTGTGAAACGCAAAGAATAAAGGCTTACAAAATGACAAAATTCTTAAACAATTCGACGCAGCAGATGTATTACTTCAAGAAGAACATGGCATACACCGAAGATCACATTGTGGTACGCAAATTGTTTCTACACAAAATAAGCAGCGAAGTGAGTAAAAGCTATGAACTATTTTTACCAATTTTAATGGTTTTGCAATCCACTTTGTAGCTAACGCCACAGAGAGTGCAAGCTCATTTCGAGACCTTTGGACGTGTGGAGCATCTGCAGCTATATGACTGGACCAAGCATGCATCGTATCCAGTTACCAAAACGGGCTATGTGCATTTCGCCTGTCCCCTCGCAGCGGCCAAAGCTTTGAGGCATAGATTTCACAAAATCGATGCCGGTCAGTTGTCAGTGCAGGTAAACGATAGCTGGCATCAGCCGGACGAGGATGTGTCGATGGATACAAGTGAAAGCGATGCCAATATATTGATGCTAAATGATCACTGCTTGGAGCACATAATGCGACAGCTCTCACTGATCGATCAGATACACTTTGCACGCACTTGTTTGCGTTTTCGCAGCGTTTATGAATCGGCATCGCCCGTTTTGAATCGCCGGCGTAGCTTTGATGACTTTGACACGATGACCGTGTGGGATATACGTGATTTCTTTATGCTGTCCGGCAAGCATTTGCTGCACATTGAGGGCACAATACCGCTGGCGCACTGTGAACGCTTCTGCGAATACTTTGGCACCTACTGCATCCATTTGCAGACCATGTCTGTGACGAACACCAAATTGACATTGCGTAATATGCAAAAGATCTTTAGGAATCTGAACTGCCTGCGGGAGCTACAGCTGCGCTCCTGTGACTTGACCAATGCCAGCTTGATGTCTCTGAAGCATTTGATGCTGCTAAAGAAACTGGACTTATCGGACAACCAACAGTTCAGATTGAGCGGACAAAACATGAACCAGCTGCCAGAAACTTTGGAGTCCATTAACTTGTCTTACTGCCATGGCCTGCAGTCCAAGTATCTGATCAGAATGTGCAAGGCGCTGCCCAGGCTCAGGGAACTCAATCTGATGGCTGTCACAACAATAACAATGGGCTTCAAACAGCTCGTCTGCTTGAACTCCTGCCCAGCCTTGGAGGAGCTCACAATTAGCACGGGTTTACTCACTCATTCTGATAATTACGAATATGTGGCCAAGTTGCCGAAACTGAAGAAGCTAGTATTCTACATCTATGAGCAGGGCACTATAGTTCGGCACGCCCTGCTCACCTGGCTGGTGGAGCACAAGCCAACTCAGCTGGTTCATCTGGAGCTGCGTGGTCTGAACTGCATCAATGCTGCAATGCTGGCAGAAATTGGCAAGTTGAAGGGTTTGCGGCATTTGGTTTTGCCCTATAACAATATTCTGGGCAATCGGGATCTGGAAGCGCTTGAGTTGCCCATGTTGGAGTATCTGAATCTGAGACACTGGCCAAATGTCACTTATGAGGCCATATTTAAACTGATACAAGCCTGCCCCAAGTTGCATGTCATGCATTTCGAAATGTGTCGTCAGCTTACGGACAAACTATTTCATGATATTATACAGAAGTTGAGTCTGCAGTTGCGCAACAAGGAGAACTGTCGCCAGTTGCCCCTTCAAATGTATGTTTGGGGCACCAAGATCGATGAGTTAAGCTTGGGGCAAGCCGATGTGGCAGCTGGGAACATCATCAATGCCAGCCTAGAGCCGCCTTCTTCAACGGATCTTTGCCAGATCAAAGAAGATTATTTCCGGGAGTACACGACCGAGCAACTTCACATTTTTGGCTCTGACGATGAACTGGATCCCAACAACTATGATCGCTTTATGCTTGATGCCGGCTTCCTGAGCGATGAATATGAATATGAAGATTTGATCAGGCACAATCACGTAGTTATGGAGAATCCAGGACCGCTCTTCGCTGACTAGAATCAATCTTATGTAAAGTTCTTCAGCAAAATTGTAATTGGCCTTCGACTTCGGAAGAACTCAAATAAATACGTGTACTTATATAGCTGCGAACTTTATAATAGGACCACCAATCTTCTTTAACTTACAGACCAAAAAAAAACATCTAATGTTCGAATTTTTTTGTATTTTTGTTGTCAAAAATGTACTAAAAATCATTGAAAGATGCTTTCTTCATAAAAATCGTTGTTTTTACCAAATCTAAAATTATAAAAGTATTTAATATATTTAACTAATTTTTTTTATGTTTTAATCTTTGGTGCACGGTACAGGCAAAATAGGGCAAAATTCATCAAAAAATTTTTTTTTTTAAATTGTCGACTGGTTAGATTTTTAATTAAAATAACTATTAAAATAATGCGAATAAAAGTCGTCAACGATGTGTTGACCTAATATTTTGTCAAAAAGTTGAAGTTGGCATTCTTTCAGGATTGCTACAAAGCTTCCATTAGTACGATAGCTCAAAATGTTGTTTATAAAATTCGCAGCTGTATGTACTATCTATTTTAAAATATTTTGTGTGTGTGTTTGTGTCGTTATTGTTATTGGTTGGGTCGATTGTAACGTAAACACAACACGTAACTGGTTGTTATTTTGTATTGCTTTTGGCAATTTTGTTAGCCTTGTGGCTTTTTATGGTGCAGCTGCCAAATGTCTGCCAAGAAATATATATATAGTATATGGAAGTCTATTAAGTTAATGTCGCGTAATTTAGCAAACTGTCAAAATCGCTGGCAAAGTAACGGCAAAATGCACACGATACCAACAACACACAAAGTCGTCGCATTCAATAAGTTTTCTGCGCTTTCTTCGTTCTTCTTTTATTTCTGCGACACTTTTTCTGTTGTTGCTGGCTATAGATTATTTTTTCTCGTTTGACAATTGCGTTGAACTTAAAGTTAAGGAATTTAAAATCTTTAATTTTCTGGCGTTATAACCGCGAACATGCCACAAAAATGTCAACCGCACTTTCAAAAGTTGCAACCGGAAAATAACACGACTTACAGTTGTTATTATTTTCGCATTTGCCACCGCTAACTTTAACGCGGAAGTTGCGACGTTGCGTGAATTATATGAATGTGCAACACACACACACATACACACAAATCACATGCATGTATGCACACCTAACGTTTAACATTTTCCGCTGACGTTTTTAATTTGGTTTGTCATAAAAAACACAAAAAACAAAACCAGCAAAACTTTTATACCACTTAATTTGTAGAAAACGGTTTAATAAACTTGTTAAAAATTAAATTAAAGCTTCAATCTAAAGAAATGTTATCTAAAATTCGTAGAAAATTAATCAAACTCTTCACAATTCACATTTAAATTATGTTGTGAGCATACCCTTTCTTAAATACCTCAACCGCCAGGTATAATCAGCAAACAAAGGCAAACAAAACGTTCAGATAGCTGAAATTGTAAGCGAAACATTTGAATTATTTACCATAAAGTTTTTTTTTACCCGACTTAACCAACAGCAACAACAAATGAAAAAAAATAGCAACCGAAAAGTGAAAAGAAATGAGAAAACAGAAAAATACAATGCCTTTGTGTTTTTTTTTTTTTTTATCCCTGGTTGTTTATTTTTGCAAAAGTTTTGCTATTTTGTTTCACAACGCTCAATTGCCGTTGATGCGTTCAAAGCCGTCGACGCCGACATCGCGCTATACAAATTTCATAGCATACTTTTAGGTGGCGCGCTTCCGTTTTGTAAACAAACAACAGACGAAGAGTAAACGGTAAAATGGCAAATGGCAAAACGAATGCGAATTGTATTTGAAAAATACTAAATTGATTTTATGCTTTTACCGCTGTCTTTCTCAGCTTTTATGTGTGGGTATACCTCATGTTCTTCATGTATTGGCAACACTTTTTGGTTTTCAAAACAAGCACTTTGAAGAGATTTTTGACACAGAGGGCACAAGGCTATAGTTATGTCAACTTAAATTGAATGGCCAACAACATGCTTATTTAGCATATTTATGCGTTTGGTTGACCCAAAAAATAATAAAATGATAATATTTTTCGCAATGCGTTTGTTAATTGCAATATGCGGTTGATAGTTATGCCATATGCATGAGTTATTGTGAATTACATATGCGTGAGCTTGTGTGTAGCCAATTCCGAAATGTTTGGCATTATCGCTCAATTGGCAGTCGCATTAATTCGCATACAATTATGCTAATGGTATACATGGAAATTCTGATATTTTGATTATGTTTATGTTTATGTTTATGGTGCTTGCTCTATGACGTATTATTCAATAATTCCAAGCTAATTGTGTTGGACAATCAGCTGTGCTTTATTATTATCAATTTAAACCCATTTAACATCTATATTTAATGTGCAAAATTAGTTGCTTACATATTTAACTGTATGAATTAGTTTTTAAATGAATAAATAGTTTCTGCGAATTATTAATAAGCTCTTGCAGCTTAGATGTGGCAGCTGCCACAGCATTTAAGCTGGCATTGCTATGCTTAGACGTCAGGTGTGCTTCTGTATTAAATGTGGCAGCTGGTCATGCGTTCATTCTGAGCCAATTTAATGCACTTCATTGAGCTGTCAATAGCAGAAAACCCAAAAAGGATTTTCAATGCCCTTAAAAGTATGCTTTAATACAGACGCTAATGAATTGTTTTACGCATACGCCCCTTGCGTGTGTGTTTAAGGCTCACATAAGTGTCATATTACGCATACGCAGTGGTGTTAACTGAAACTCTGAACAAACATTTGCATATCACGCAGCGTAGCTGGGATTTAAT
Organism: Scaptomyza hsui; assembly: GCA_018152825.1. NCBI lineage: Eukaryota > Metazoa > Arthropoda > Insecta > Diptera > Drosophilidae > Scaptomyza > Scaptomyza hsui. The sequence continues at coordinate 2,712,109 of JAECXO010000280.1, forward strand.
ATATCTCTGAGAAAGGAGCACAAAAAAAGTAAAGAGCTTCTATAGAAGCGGCAAAAGTAGAAGAGGAAAAATTTAAATAGGGCAAAACAAGTTAAAGCTGATTGCAGAAAGCCGTTTGGATTTGTAGACCGCGGCGCAGCGTATAAAGTTAAGCAAAAACACGAAATTAAAAGGGCGTGCAAATGTGTGTGCGAGTGTGTGTGTGTGTGCACAGGATACATTAACAAAATTAGCGCAGCAAGGCGTTCTCAAGCCGGCAGTGAGCCAAACCATTCATTTTGGGCCATGTTCGTCAGCCATGTAAACAACAACAACAGCAGCAGGAGGTTGATGATGGGGAGGGGGAGGGGGCGCCCTTAAAATGCCCTGCAAGCAAATCAACAAATCGACTCGAGTAGCTGTCAAGAGGGGGAACGGCGGGGGAGGTTTGAAGTCAACACTCTTTCGGGAAATTGCCGGAAGTTTTTGTGCGATTAAAGCGCCATTATCGATGTGAATTATTTTAACGCGCCATCGCACCTTCCACCCCTCTCTCTCTCTCTCTCTCTCTCTCTCTCTCTCGCTTTCTTCAGACCCAGACATAGACCCCGAAGTGGCAATCAATTTGTTGAGCGGCTTTAAAAAGTAATTGCTAAGCATTTGTCGCACAACGCTCAACGGAACTAAAAAACAAAGCAAGACAAAGAAAGAGAGAGAGACGAAAAAAGAGAGAGAGGGAGACAGCTTGGAACTGCGACAAAGTTTGGCTGCCACAAAACTTGAAATTCAAATTAAACTTTTCGGCTAGTTTTTTTTTTTTTTGTGTGTCTGATGATTTGTTGCTCCCCTGGCTGCCACTTACATTTATCATAACTAAGGCAACTTTTCTACGCTTTCAACTTCACCACTTTGACTCCGGAGTTGGCTGTAAATGTTGAATTTGGCTAATGAACTCAAACTTGGCTTACATAACAGGTGTGGAACCACCAGCGCCTATTGTAAATATTTAATTAGTTCAATTTACTTCAAAGCCACAAAATTTTCATTGACTGCCAGCCAACCTCACTTTAACAGCTTCAGTTGCAGCATTTTGGCTTGTTTCAATATTGAGCCCACGGTCATGCATTCAGCTATGTAGTTGTAGCTTGTTGTTGTTGTTTGGCCTCCTGTGGACGTCTGATTAACAAAACTCCCGTCGGCAGCATCAGTTAGAAGGCCAAAGCTAAAACCACAGTCAATGCTAATTAGCTTCGGCTACAATGGACAGCAGGACAACAGGGGATCAGACAATGCGCGTCACCTGTCTTAAGCACTAAGGGGGAGGGGAGCAACAACTCCTTCAATGTTGGTTCAGCTTAACTATTAACTGTTCCTGTATGCAGTTCGAATGAACATTATAAGCTAGTGGAGAAGGAGATTCATTAGTGAAATTGTATAGAAAACTCTCTTGGAATGAAATTTAAATTCCAATTGAACTAAAATCGAATCGATTTAAGTTAAAACTCCTTTTCCAGGGAGTTAAGTCACTTAGGCCAGTTGCTTAATTAAGGAGCGAATGCAAGTGCAATCGTAATCGTAATCGTAATTGCAATTGCATGACAATCAATTGTTTAATTTAGTTGAAAGGACGACGACAATTAAGTAATTGAGCGCTATATAAATCAAGCCAAGTGACTTGAAGCGTTATATACTGTGCATAAAGCATGATGTTTATATACTTTACATTATATATATGGTAAGCTGAGCAAATCAAAATCAATATCAATATTGTGCTTGCCAAGTGGTCGGCGTAATGCAAATTTCATAATTGAAAACTAAGTGCTGAACAAAAAGTTTGGCATAAAGCACTTTCGGCTATAGAGTCCTGCCATAGCTCCTCTCTCTCTCTCTCTTTCTAACCCCCTTCCCTGAAATTATAATTTGGCCCATTGGCGTGAAAAAATGAAAATACGCTGAACTTTTGCGCTGAGTAAAACTTTGCTACTCACACACAAACACACAAACAAACAATTGACTTTGAAAGCATTCGTATTGGACTTGAGGGCATGGTGTGTGTGTGTAGAGGGGGGATGGAGGGGTACTGTTTGGCGCTGCCATTCAATTAAACTGAGTGTAGTTTTCAATAAACTGTGCGCCGTTTGAAAAATAGCAAATAAATGCTAACGTTTCGAACACGAGTCAATAAAAATAAGAAAATCGCTAAAGCTAAGCTTAAATCAAGTGTGTGCTAGACAAAGAGTTACCCTGTAAATACTCGAACATTTCCCAATACAGTACACAATTTAGAACTGTTCATACCCTTCAAACAGTTGCTGCACACAGAGTATAATAAAGTAGCTATGGCTTGATAAGTAAAGGGATAAGTAGAGAATGGTAAATGGGCAGAGAGGAAAGGAGAGGGGGTATCTAGCCCAGTTGATACTACTAAATGCAATTTGTGCTCAAGTTTCAGCTAAGCGGATTGCAAAGCACTAAAGCACCGCTCCACATATCGAATATTTATGTGAAGGGGGTTAGGGGGGAGAGCAGACTGAGCACAATGGACTGTGGAGACGATTAGACTAGTGTGTATGTTTTGTAGTTTATAGTGTAACAACTAGGCAAGAGTTGGAGTTAAGAGTTGTTGCTTTAAACTGTGTTTTAGGCAGGGAAATAGATCTCACTCTAAGCTTATTTCAATTATTTATATTCATAGCATACTTTTATGGATAGCCAAAAAGCCGATTCCATATCCACTGTCTGGCTTTAGCTTACTTCTGTAGGTTTAACTTGAACTGCAAATGTATTTTTATTTCTTTTGTTTCCTCGTGTCGTTTATCTTTTCTCCTTTCTCCTTTCTCGCTCTTGCCATTTATCCAATTGTGTCTTTTGTGTGTTTCTGCCTTACATGTGTTTTATACGTTATCTACTGTGCCACGGAGATAAGCACCAATTTTGCTCCAATTTTGCCCTGCTGCCACAATGTGCGTGGCACGCTGTCGTTGTCTGGTCGCTGTTGCACAACAACAAAAAGTTCCATGTCGCCAAAGTCGACATCGAATGAGCGATAAGCCAAAGCAACAGCAACAAGCAGCTTAAAAAAAAGAGAGAGCAAAGTTTAGCAACAAAGTTTAGCTAAAAACTGAAACTAATTGTTTGGCAAAGTTAGTTTGGGAGCACGTGACTAAAATAAAGCTGCTGCTGCTGGCGATATCAATTACCCCACGTGCAATGAGCCGGCAAAAAGTCGTTACAAAGCGCTAAACTACAACTATGCAACGTTCAAATTGAAAATATTGTTGTTGTTGTTATTGTTGTTGTTATTGCTGCTGCTGCTGTGGCAATCTAACAATTGCTCGTCACACATCATCAATAAAAGATTTGTGAATAAAAACCCGAATAACCTCAAATTGTGGCCAATTCCACAAACCATCAAAGGATTTGAATTGGGCGGGGAAACGAAAGCATAAATCAATCACTTCCTGTGGCTCTACACTCAGCAAAACAAGGCACAAACTCACTTTCTAGCTTTCAAATAGAACTGATATAGTTTCTCTAAGTGTAAAGTGCAGCCTGTTGCCCCATGTTACGGTGGCATGCATCACTGACTAGTATAGAATTTTTATTTATTGCACAGAGAACGAACGCAACTACAAAGTTGGCCAATTGTTTATGGCTTTTCAATTATATTTGGGTGATGACGATGGTTCTCTTATAAATGTGATTTATGAGCGGAAACGGATGTGCTTCGGCTGCCAACACACTGGCTAACACTGTCTGTGCCACAAAGTTGCAGGCAGCAGGCTGTAATGAGGCAGCTGCAATATTTTAATGTGCCGCCTTGAATAAAAACTAATGGCAATTTTATAGACTCAAAACTTTCACAACTTTTAGCAACATTAAAAATTTGTTGGAGCGTGCAAAAGTTTAAAGTTTTTTTTTTGTCGTTTTTCTTGTTAGCTGTGTTTTGATTGACTTGAGCAGATTGATGGCCCGGCTTCGTGATTGACATTGATTTATGGCCAAAAAAAAAAAACAACAATATCTAACATATTGTGTATACGCCATGTGACTTTTAAATTAATTTTCCCTACGTTTAAAGTATTCTAAATCATGCTTAAATACATTTCTGTTTTCCTTCAGCTGTCATTCTGTTTGCTGTCTCTGCCAATGATTTAAAGTGCATTTAAATTTGTTACCCCCACTTGGGTACTATCTTTAACCACCAACAAGATACCTCTTCTACTTACACCTCGCCCCCCCCTCCCCCACTTTCCTCTTTTGTGCCATGCTTTACTACATTATGCACTTTCAACACTCGGCAGCTCATTCATTTTATTTATTCTGCACTTCAAAGCCGTGTGTCCTATCTGCTCTCTCTCTCTCTTTCCCTCTCTCTTTCTCTCTCTATGCTCACCTGTCCAAACAGCGGTCTCTGAGCTGAGCTGAGCTGAGCCGAGTTAAGAGGGGTGAAGAGGGGCGATGCATGAGAATTTGCATAAAACACAAGCGTGCAAAAACTTGGCACTATTTCATTTTCATCTGTTGTCACTTTGAATGGGGTTGTTGTGACTAGAAGACAATGTTTGTTATTTCTGTTTTGTTATCCAAACACTTAATTTAGCTTAGTATAAATATTTCATGCCAGTGCAGTTTTTAAGCTTGTAAATACACACAAGAAATAAATAAATAAATAAAAATGTGGAATAAAATTGGCACACTTTAGAAATTAAAAAAATCAAAGAATTGTCCCAAACTAAAATTAGTAAATAAGATAGTGTATTTAAGCTTTGTTCTCACAAACAACAAAAAACTTTAATGTATTTGTTGTTCCCGTTGGGCTTATACACACCTGCGTGCATATGTGTGTGAATGTGTGTGTTTATTTTGACATCAGTTCTTCATTACCGTTTGTCATATAGTGGGAAGCCGGGGCGGGGGGCAAGGAATAATGGCAACGATACGATGGAACAAACGTGGCTTAAAAAATGCATTTGGCGGCTTAATGTTAAATGTTTCGACAGCTTCAACAATTCTTTTTTTTGCAAACGTTGTTCTTGCCATGCATTTAAACGGAAATTTAATTTGATTTTGGCAGCAGCTGCTGTTCTCTTTTACTGCCTTGCTGATTGTGGCCAACTATTTTTCCATTTACCGCAAAGTCGCTTCTGGGCCGCTGTTTGGGGCGTCGGCATTGAATTTCTAGTTCATTTCCGGCTAAAAATGAGCTGCTGTCCGGCCTTGCTTTTTGGCCACGTTCACATGTGTCTTGTGAGTGTGTGTGAATGTGTTTGCTTTTGGCCATTTTCGGCACGCCTTTGTGCATAATTTGCCAATTAGCATCAATCAATGCTAAACGTAAAATGTAATTGAGAAATTATTACGCTTCGTTTGGGTTTGTTGAAAAATCGTTTGCTCTTTAATTACCGTTAAGCAATTGTCTGCATTTTGGTCAATTTCTTTTCTCGTTTTTTTTTTTTGGGTTCAGACAGCTGTCTCAGCGTTGCCAGACATTGCATAAATTGCTTGGCATTGGCCAATAAAATGCCCCAATCACTTTCCAACCCTTCCCACTCTCTCTGCTTGGCCAAAAGCCAGCTTGAATGTCCAGCAATTTGTTGAAATCTCTTTGAAGGGGTTGAGAATGCTTGCAGTGATTGGAAGCAGAAGCAGAAGCAGTTGCTCCAATTTTAAGTAAAATCTGAAAATCAGTGACAATTTTCATAGCATCACATTTGCAATGCGAATTGACAGATAGAATCATCTAGGGGGAATTGAGAATATTACAGATTTTTATTAAGAAGGGAGAAGTGAAGAGAGCTTAGAGATGTACTTAAGGGGATTCAAATGATGTGAGTATATGAATGAAACATTTTTAAAGTTAAATTCCAAACACACTTCTCGTATCGAGCGATTAAAGCCGCTTTTAGCCAGTTGCATGGCAAATGCTGTTAGCCATTAGCATTTGCCTTTAGCAGCAGCTGTCGCTTCAATGAGCTACGTGACAAGAAAACAGGCAGCGGCATTTTGCAAACTTGCCTTGATTTCAGATTCTGCATAAAATCAAATCACAATCGTCAACAGTAGTTATCCCTCTCCTCCCCTTTCTTTTCTCTTCCTTCACTCTTTTGTTGCTTTTTGTTATGCTAAAACAAAAGTGTGCAATATGCATTTTTGTTGCCGTTTTGCCGTTTTGCCTTTGACATATGCATGAAATGAATGCACAATGAGACAACACGCACCGCAGCACTCAAGCGCCACCTGTTGCCACCTTTTTGTTTTTGTGTGTAGAGAGTTGCCGCAAAAATGGCCGCCCACTAATTGGCCTCGCACGGCAATTAAACAAAACAAAACACAAAATTTGCCACTGCTGGCAAAGTTAATAAAAAACACAGCTTAAAAACTTAAACGCAACAAACAAAAGATGCAGCGGCAAAATTCGCTCACTTTTTCTCTCTATCTCTCCCTCTCTCTCTCTGCCTCTCTTTGCTTTCTCATTATTTTAGTTTGCTGTGTTTTTCTCACTCGAACTTTTCATCGAAGTTTGACTTGCAGCTAAAGTTTGAATCCGCTTCTGGCTAGCTTTGCCCTTGCTCGCAAAAGTATTATAAATTCCGCATGAAGGTCGCAACACTTTCTCATATTTAAATAACAAATCCGTCTTTACTTTAAAGCTACAAGTTTTATTAAGTAAGTGGTCTAAGATGTGGTTTAACTATAAAACAAACTTAAATATATTAACTTTACTAACAACTCAGGGCATTTTGGCTTCGATGCGCTTACGTTTTCCGCTGTTGTCCATGGGGCTTTTTGTCATGTCGCAACAACAACAACAAGCAAGAGCAAGCTGCATAACAATCGCATTTGCCAACTTCATTTATTGTTTTGTTAAGCTGCTAACTTTAGTTTATTGCTGCCCATCAGCACCAGCAACAGCTACAACAACAACAACAACAACAGCGATAACTAACACAACAAGTGAAAAAGTTCTTCTCACCCTTTTAGCCTTAGCAACTCTACCTGCATATAATTTGTCATATTTTTAATGACTTTCCAAGTGGGCATTGTGTGCACTGTAATTGTAAAGCAAAGCAATGCAAAACGAAGCAAAATGAAACGGAACACAAATAAAACAACAACTATAGAGTGTTGGCTTTTTTGTTCTGGCTAATCTGTTGTTGTCTATTGTCTCTTTCTGTTGCATGCGGCGTATGCGTAATTTGCCTTAACACGAACGAAAATTACAATCGCCTGTTGTATGCACCTTTTGTTGTTGTGTGTGTTTGTGTGTGTTTGCGTGTGTTTGTGTTTGTAATTTATTTTAGAGCTCGCCGCATTGCCAGGCCATTTATTATGCAAATGGCCGTGTTCGGTGTTGGTCAGCAATTTTGGGCCATAAACTGAAAACAAACACAAACCAAAACGTCACACAAATCATTTTCATTATTTACTTTATTATAGTTTTCCCTTTGCTAACCGCACTGTGCACCCAGCTAGCAATAAGAACAACAACTATAGTAATTCAAGTCAATCAAGCGTATTGCATTAAAACTAATAGAAAAATTACCGCTCATTTATTTTTGGTCATTGCTCTAATAATGCTATTTAGTTGCCAAATAGCGTGTTTTAAATTCAATTGAATTATTTATCGAGCAACATTTGAAATGAAAAACCTTTTAAGCTTTCACAAAGTCTTTCGTCGTCTACAATTTCATGGAGTTTGCGTGTTCTAACCAAGCGAAACCAAACAATTTTCTATGCTTTGTGCGGCAAACACTTTTGAAAATGATATTTGTTTGTTTTTCCCTTTGCTTTTTTTCTGAAAACGTCAAAGACAAACCATAGAGTCAAAGTCTGTCGCAGTTCACAGCTCACGAATGTCAACTGAAATGGAAATGAAGCTGCAACACTGGTCGTTTAAAGATGCTGACATAGACGGACAGCTATGCGACCGCAGAAGCATTTACTGCTGGCGCCGCAAAGTATGCCACACTATTGTGGCGCCATTTTGCCTTCGAGCCCTAACGCATATTTCCGGTGTGCCGCAGCGTTTATAAATGTGTGTGAGTGTCTGTGTGTGTGTATGCCACCATATTTTTGTCAGTGCTGTGAATTGCTTTGGAGTGTTTGGCATACAGATTGTGTCTTCAAGCAACTTTATAGCCATATTCAATTAAAATTCCCCACAGCAACTCATTATGAAGTTCAAGCAGGCATAAAGTTCTGCACATATCCGATAACGAATACACACACACACACACACATAACCGCACATACAAATATTACGAATACGTAATAATCTTTGAAATTGCGCTCAATTGGTTTTGGAAGTTGAGCCTGGAGCACATTTGTGTTGGTGGCAAAACTGCTTTGCTACTTCTCTGAAGCACCTTCCGCACTCACATCTTTATTGATAATATTGTCGCTTGGCAATTTGCAAAGCCATATTCACACACACCCCCTCCTCCCCCCAAACCAATAATAACACACACTCACACACATACACCTTTGCCACTCAAAAACCCACACGACTTGAGCAACCCTTGCATGTCTATCGAACTTTGGCATACAGGCAATTTTGTAAAATTCTATAGATATCCGTTATTTTCATACACTTGCAGTGGGTGTAACGACTTTCTAATAAAATGTGCTTTGAAGCCCTAAGCGAAAATGTTAAAATAGCTTTTGATAAAATAATTGTGTATGAGAATATAAAGAAGAAGCAATCTACAAGATTTTATTTTACGTAAAGAGTATTTCATTTCTGGCTTTTACATCTTTTTTTTGGGATATTTTGTAATGGGGCAAAATCCTAACAATTTTGTCGTTGAACTTATCGAAATAGTTTTTCGAACATGACGGCAAACTTGCGTGTCGACAGATAGAAACACACACACACACACTCAGCACCACTCAAGCACGCTTGTAACTGTAGTTTTTGATAACTATATTAGTTTATATGTGCAGCTTAGTGTGGCGCCTCCCTTTTATCGACGTGCTTGCACATTGAATGGCCGCCCAGCCGAAACAAAATTTTTGAAGTCCTTCAATAATTACTAAACGTTTTTATTGCCGCGCCAAGCTGATAACGAGCCCCGGCCACGCCCACAAACACACAATTTATGCTAATGGTTTTTATTTTCCTATTTTCGTGTCCTTTTTTTATCATCTTTTATTTATGGCGGCCTGTTCATAAGCATGATAATAATTTTATAGTGTTAAATGGCGCACAATATCAAAAAAAAGGCAGTCCCAAAAAAAAAAGAAACCCAAGGAAACCCTTTTAAAGCTGTTACAGTACATTAACTTTGCCTGCGACACATTTTGCCTGTCGAGCAGATTTTCTTATCTTCAGCAAACAAACACACACACACTTACACTCATTTACACACACACATGGATTCCGGTAACATATTTCATTACACAGAACGCATAAATCATCACCCAAAAAAAAAAGGCTAATTAATCAGCAGAAGTTTCCTCTAGAAAAGTAGCTAGAAATTAATAATTCTGCAGCTAAATTGAAACTCGTTTAGGACTTCTGCAATATTGTCGCTTACAATTTCTGGCAATTTAATTTAATTTGACTGCAACTGCCAGCAGGCAAGGAGCAGAAAAGTTAATCGCCAAAAAATCGTTTTATGTACAATTAATAATGGAAAATGGTATCATTGGCGCAGAGTTAAACGAATTCTGAAATGCTGCAGAGACACAGACACTGGTATCTGCACAGTGCACAGTGGGGCAAGTCTAAAAATGAAGTGTTGAAAAACTCTCTACGTGAAAGTAAGGTTTTTAAAGGAGATTTCTTTATATTTAAATATTTATTTACTTTTTTTTGTATTCGTTTTTTTTTCTGTGAGTCTTCATAATTTTAGCTTCTTTTATACACTGTGCACAGCATTTAAATTGGCAGCATTTGGATCTGTGGAGGACTGTGGAACGCTGCTCACTCATCGGCCATAACGTTGGTTTATTTAATGGGCGTTCACGATTGCAGTTTGGTAGCGCGCACAGCTCATTAAGAAACCATCAGGGCCCCCAAAAGCAGGGTAACTGCTAACTGTTAACTGGTTACTGGCCATCTTTGCCGCCAGCACTGTTCGGTACGGTTCAGTTGAGTGTCCAGTGCCCCAGTCACCGGAACCCGGGGGGAAGGGGAAGAAGGGCCAGAGTCTATAAATGAAATCGGAGCATGCAAAAACTGCGAAATGGCATTGGAAAATGGAAAATGGAAAATGGTTGTGTGCTCTTGTGTTTTATGCAAATTCAATTGTTTCCTGTTGCATTGCAAATGTGCATTTGAGAATGGTGCTCCTGTTGTTGTTGTTGTTGTTGTTGTTTTTGTTGCCAGGCAGGCAGCCATCAGTTAGCAACAGCCAAATGTCAAATTCATGCCGCCTGCAGTCGGATATCGATATATCAGTAAATATGTATGCCAAGTGCTTGAGGCGACGAAAACACTCAACAATCACGACAACAACAACAACAACAACAACGACGACGTCAAGCTGCGTGCAACAAATGCATATGCCATAAAGTTTTGAGGCTTTTCACTCAAGCATAAGTCGTAAAGTGAAAATAACAAACAACTTCAGTCATCTTCAATTCGGTGTTGAACTTAAGGCTTTAATGTCAATTTGATTAGTTTTTGGTATTTCAAATTGTTGAAAATTAAAGCTTTTTGTTTTTAATTTCTGTTAATTGTATTTCTTCTAGAATATAAATTCTTACAAAGGAGCTTTAAAAACACCTCAACGTTTATCAAGCAAGCTTATCAAGGGAAACTTCAATTATTTCTGGAAAAAAATCTGAAGAAAGCTGCCTACTTAAGATTAAAGCTTCATCAAATAAAAAGCTCTACTTATTATTTATGATATAAGTTAAAAGTTCTCTACCCTAAGCTCTCTCTTTTTCCCTATCTCAGTTCCTTTGTCTCTTGTCTTTTCCTTAGAGCAACCGCATTAGCTAAATCCACAGGATAAAGCCCAAATGCAACTTTCTGCTTATTAGATTATCAGATTAGAGGTCTACAGCTGCTAAATAAAATGTCGCATGGATTAAAGCCGCACTAATTGTTCAGTCATTACAGTCTGTAGCTCACGCAACCGCAAAATCTGTGGCATGCAACAACAGAGACAACAACATTATCGGCAACATGAACCGCACAAACACACACAGCACACAAAAAGCCAAGCAAACAAATTAAGCGTCAATGACATGCAACTTTAGACGCGCTCTCCTCCCCCGCAAAACCGCAAACACACTCCTCCACCCTCCCTCTATCTTTCCCACTTTGTTTACCTATCTTCCTTTCTCTTTCTCTGTCTTTGTCTCTGTCTTCGTCGCGTGTGTTTGACAATTTGCATAGAAATGTGCACACAAAATAATAATACCTGCCAATAAAAATAATTGACAACTGACAGTACAAACAAACAAACGCACAAACACACACACACAAACACACACACACACTGGTGTGTGGTGGTGTGCTTGGTAAACAAATATTAAATAAAATATGTGCTTTCCACAAACGACTCGCTTAATACCCGAGTAAACTTTAAGCTGCCGAACACACCAGCTGTCAAATGATTAGGGAATTGAAGGAGAAACGCTCGCCGCACATGGCGTATGCTTAATAAAGTTTACACCTCACCTTGATTCGCTGTACGTGTGTTGTTTTGCGTTTTCTGTGGCAAGTGTGTGTGTGTGTCTGTGTGCGGTTTTGTGGCACGTGATACTCATTTTAAAGCATGCTTCAATGTAACTGGAACCTAATTCAGTATGTCCTGAAAATGACATGAAATAGTTATCCATCCTTTAGCTAAATGTTATGTTAAACCAAATACACACAAAGTAAATCTGCACATTATTCAATTACCCAACACTCACTCACACACAACACACATAAATATTTCTAACAATTCAATTAGCCAAAGCAAAATTGCATGTTTCTACCTCTGTTTCACTTAACTGCATATTCTGAGCATTTAAAATCCACTAGATTAATTTAATAGTAGTTGCTTTTGCGTTTTTCTGACATCTACCACGCCCCCTTCTCGCCACATAGTACAAACGCATTCCATTAGACATGGCTTACCTCATGCCTCATAAGCCAACTATAATTACAACTACAACAACACCTACAACTACTAGCAGCTATACTATATCTACATGCTATATCTGGAACTACAACTGCTTGCAGCTAACAAGGAATTATGCCGCATTGCTTTCACTCGCATAGCGACCACCGAAGCGCACTTCATTTGCTCAACACAGCTACACAACACACACACGCTTATCCCCAGCCACACCCACTCTTAACGCATTATACACTCCCCTTCTTCTTCTTCTTCGAGTGTATCCTTCGCTTGCTGGCTCGTTTGCTGCAGCATTAAAGTTAACAAATAGAGCTTAAAAACTTGCTGCGTGTGTGCGTGTGCTTTGTGTGTGTGTGTGACTAGTCACGCCCCCCGCTTTGTCGCCCACACGTCTCCTGCGAGTGTATAAAAGTGTTAGTGTGTGCTTTAGCTTCTGTATTGGTCTAATTAGTTTACGCATTGTATAATTAAAATTTGTATTGTTCATCTATTAAAGTTGTTTGAGTTGTGGCAAAATTGTTTGCCTAATTTCATTAACTTAAAAACTTGCAATTTTAGTTTTAATATGAACTGAAAGTTTTGTTTTTCTTTCTATTTATAGCAATTTTCATGACAGCGGATTAATTTTGACATTTTTTAGGTAAGTTCTTAAATATTGCATACTTTTGTGCGCTTTCATTATTAATTTATAAAATCTGACCGACAACTAACCGCACTTAATTCAAGTTTTTATTTTGATTTTCCTGTAATTATTTTTTAATATTTGATTTTTACTCTTAATTATGTTGTTGTGTGTGTTGTTTATTCAATTCTGGGCAACTGCTAACCGCATTTAATGCCACTTGGGTAATTAATTAGCTGCCTTTTTTCTCCCCTTGGCCAAAAATGTCATTGTGTCAGCTTTCTAATTGACATGCCATTATTGTAATTAAAATAACTCATACGCAGCGTTGCTCAGGGCCAAACCAACCTTCACACCCTACCCTTTGCGCATAGTGATCAATTTCAACAGTTGACTTCCTCTTTCTCTCTCAGACTCTCTCTCCCTCTCTCTCTCTCTCTGTATTCTGTAAGCCTGAATTTTGTGTGCATATGAGCATTTTTCTCTGGGCTATAAATCAAGCCGACTGCCGCGTGTGTCCCTGTCACATGTAGCTTCACATTTATTTATAAGCCTGCTAGAAAAAAAAGCGCACAGAAATGCATTAGTTGGGTATGTTGGACTAAGAGATACTCTGTTTTCAGAGTGAGCTTTGTTTTCCATTGATAAATCTCCTTTTATATGATTCTAGACTTACTTGTTACAAACTTTCCCTCAGCCCAAGCATACCCTATCAATACTCACTGCTCATTTACAGGGCATTCAAAAATGGCAACGTTGTCTGTTTGCTGGCACTGTCATTTGTTCGAGTCTCATTTTGATTTTTGCGGCAAAATAATTGTCGTTTAGGTAATAAAATTTGATTTATGTGCTCAGCATTTCACACACACTTTCACTTTCGCATTTCTCTTTGATTTTAATGACGTATACAGCAAAAAAAAACGCTGGACACGCCCCCACAACTGCCCATACACAATATATAAATCGTCTTTTTATTGCTTAAATAAACAAACAAAAAATAAATATTAAGCGTTTGCCCCACATCAAATGCAAAGTGTCCACAAAACAGCTCCCACAACAATAATAACAATCAGAGAAACAACCACAACAACAACAACAAGCATAAAGTGTCAGGTGTTTCTTTTGAATGCCACCTGTCCGGAGTTTCACTTTAATTATATGGCCACTGAGGCGTCTAATTGCCATAAAATATGAACTTAACGTCCGCCCGACAATTCAACCAAATGATTAATGTTCACACAGTCGGCGTATACGTAATTTAATAACTTGACCTGTTTGGACTGCCTTAAATATGCTTGGCATGCTATAATTGTAATTTAATTAAAGAGTTGCAATCGATTGATTTTTAATTAAAAGCAGCTAAGAGCAGCTGACATCAAGCAAAACTTTCCCATCTCTCTTTGGCTACTAATTCGTTTAGTTAAAGGATTGGGAAAGTAATGAAAAGGAGAGAATCAGCTGCACAAATGTTGCCCACTGGCAATGCGAAAGTTTTTGAACCACTTGGTTGCTCTGTGGTTCAAGTGGTGTCAGTGGTTAATTGTTGCAGCAACTGTGCTTTGTGTAGACCTCAACTTAATTGAATGTATTTTATCAAGATTTTATAAATATTAAGCCAATTAAATAAAACGCTGCTGAGCAATATTTTTTAATTAAAAATTACTTTTCTACATTATTTAATGTTCTGTAATTTGTTATTGCCCTGAGCAAAAATCAGAGCAAATTACTTTTGCCCTCAATTTGTGCCGTGCCGGCCAGCCAACAACAGCAACAACAACAAATTGGTTAAGCACTGCGTCACTGGGATTTTGGCCAACTGATCGCTCGAAAAGAGAGAAAGGGAAAAGAATCACATTTTAAGCTGGCCAGCTGCACTAACAACAAACAAAGTGTTTTTGTGCTGCCTTTTCCCTACACACAGTGTTAAACCACAGTGAACCACTCAAACCACCCACAATGACAACATTTGCTGTGGCGCACAATTTTTCACTTAGTTTGTGCAGAAATTGCAGTTTTGTGTGTCGCGTCGTCTTTAGCTCTCGTTTTTTGCGTTGCTCTGCTTTGCTTTGCTTTGTTTTCGTTTTCGTTTCGGTTCTGTTTTGGCCAGTTTCGCGCTGGCCAATCACGCATTTGGCCAGCACACACAGAGACAAAAGATAGCGATTGATGGACTAAAGAGGAAAGGGATGAGGGGCAGAACAGCACAGAGATTTGAGGACGCAACACACAAAAAGCACAACAAAACAAGTCGGCAAAGGCTGTGAGCAATAAAAAAAAAAAAAAACACAAGCACAAAAGAAACGACTACAAAAAGCCAGCGCGAAAATACAAAAAGTATGAGTGTCAAATGATTGACTACAATATATCCTGTAAAACTTAAGAAGATGAATTTTTTTAACGAGATTTTCAAAGGTTTCTTTGTACTAAAAACTTAACCAAAAGCTTATAGGCAATTTTTTTCTTTTACATGTTCTTCTAGGTATTGTTTTTATGTCTAACAACAATAAGTATTTAAAAATATACTATAAAGCTTTTTTAAAAGTACTTAAACCCATAGGAAGTATACCCCTTTAGCCCCTGCCTCTTTTGAAGGGCATAAAAATGAAAGAAAAACAAAATCGAATGCAATTTATTTTCTAGTTACTGTTAAGCTGATTGCAACTGCGATGGCAATGGCCATGGCGATGCTGATGTTGATGGCAATGCGTGCTGCTGCTGCTGCTGCTGTGGACCACGTCCAGGCCCATGGCAATGGCTAAAACCTTTGAGCTCTAAGTTCCAAAGCAACCAACCCTGCCCGCTTGCCCTTTTCCCTTTTTACAGCTTTGCTCTCGTCAAGCTATAAAAAACAACAAAAAAATAAACAGTGGCATTTGCCAAAGCCGCGAGTTTTGCAGTTAAAGGCAACAAAAATGGAATGCTTAAAAACATATCAACAGCGCATTGCTTTCTATTATTGTTTGGGGGGGTGAAAAATTCCAATTTAAAGGGCGTGCGGAAAATGGCGAATTTCAAAGTGTAGCACTTTTGAGTTTGCTTGATTGAATGCATGATTGACTGCACTGTCAACTAGCTGTTAGAGACCAGTGGACAATTGACAAATCGCCACACAGACCCAAAACGGAACGTCGACAAAACGGTCGGTTAATTTGAGGCAATCACAAACCAAATTGAACCTACGGTCAGTTGGTTTGCATGTATTTTGTTGTTTATGTTGCTGTGTTTTTCTAACCATTGCCTGGAAGGCAGTGGGTTTTATAGTTTTCGGACAGCATTTTGCAAGGATCAATCAATGTTGTGTCTGGGTTTGATTGTCACATCATCAGGCATTGAAGCGCCTCAAATGAGGCTTTGACCAAATTGACTCCTTTGTAAAATGTTTAGCTTAGAGTTTGCAGTTAAATTGTTGAGATGAAACTGAAGAGACTTTTAGTAGAACAGTTTATACTCAATAATGAATTTAATTTTAAGCACAAAAGTATGCAACAAATTTTTGATCATAGATCAGCAACTGCGATTCTCTCACAAATTGCTTGCTAATTCTGAAACCAATCAACGAGGCACAATTGCCACTCCAAAAACACAAATACACAACAAGAGCGAACTGTCCAAATGTCCGTCCCACCACCAAAAACTGCCCATTAGCACGTGCTGTCCATGTCAATGGCTAAGCCATTTTATTTCAAGCGAAAAGAAAAATAAGCGAAGAGAAGAGGGGGGAATTGCTGGTAACGTGCATGTAATTGTGTCACCAGGGATTGCAGGGGGCAGGGGGTAGGGTGTAGGGCAGACTAAGCCAGAAAGTTAAGCCCGTAGCTGGCCCGTGGCCACTTTTGCTGCTGCCACTTAAAAATCCACTTAATCCCGCCATCTTAAAAAAGCGACGCCAAAGCAAGAGCAAAAGCAAAGGAAGAAGGAGAAGAAACTTGGCTAACGTCTCTCAGGCTCAGGCACTTCCACTCTCCCCCAACTAAGACGCTGTGATGTATTCAAACTGCAAGTCGATTGTTATTTTTACGCCCCTAGCGGAAATAGACGTCCAGCCGCACTCCACACCTCCCCTCCCGAACCTTGAAGCAACTCCTGATAGAAACTTCAGGACAACTTTGTCAGAAAGCGAAGGGGAAGTCAAAGTCCTAGTTGAAGTCTTAAGGAAGTAGTAACAAAAAAAAAAAGTAACTACAGTAATATTCAAGTTAGGCGTAAGAAGCCGAATATTATATACACTTTTAAAAATAAAAGTCTTTGGAAATATACACAAATAGTTCTGTGGCATGGTAATAATATTTAGGGGATTTAGAAAATCGCTGTAGACAAACCGAACCCTAAACTTAAAGTGTATTACAAAAGAATGAAGTAAAAGTCTCAAAGCCTTAAGAGAACCTTCAAGTAGAGGTCATCAGGTACAAGTAGAAGGGGAAAAGTGAGTGTCGTAGTTGACTGCCCTTATTGAAGGTGCCCGCTCAGTAATTTAAAAGTTTAGCAAACAAATTCTTTTACCCCCCTACCCCTACCCCTCCACAACCATCTTGTAGCGTATTGAGGTCAAATTGATTCTTTATATTAAGTATGGATTGTAGTCGACTTTAAATCACTTTTATTGTAATACCCAACTGACCTGCTTCTTCTTCTACTTCTACTGCTCCTGCTTCTTCTTCTTCTTCTTTTGGGCTTGTTCGCAGCGATGCATGCAATTGATTGGGCTCTTCAAGTACAACAACAGCAGCAACAACATCGAGTAAAAAATCCCTTCGATAATTTTTGGACTTTGACTACAAAGTTTTATACAAAACTTTTTGCTGTTTCTTAGCTTTCATACTTCATAAAAGAGCAACGGGCCATGCACATGTTTTACACCCCACCCATCCTTCCCCTTCGCTTCATCCCCTCTTGAATCGAAGCTAAACAAGATTTGTGAGCTGAGCCCAAAAAAAAAAGAAATCCGCTTTTATTACCCAACGAGCAGCGCATTAAATATTCTTGCGTCATTTCACAATAACACTTGGGGAAAGGGTTTGGAGGTTTGGCCCTAAAGTTTCAGGGATTTTGTTTAACAATTTAGTCACGCTCGACTTTTCGTCTCTTTGGGAAATTTTGGTACACCTTTTTAATTAATTTTAATCAGCCTAAGAGAAAATGCGGCGTTTATGCGCTTCAAAGGAAGCTTAAAACAATAAGTACAGCAATCGCTTGCTAATGGTAATGGCCATGCCAAATCAAAATGGCGACACGTGCGCTTCCGTTTCCGCCGCAATGCTGCTGCAAATTTGTCGCATGCTGTTTAATTTATGATTACTTCAACTAATGATTGTTACTTTCAAAACTACTCTTTACAGAGAATTCGAATTTCTAAGGTAATTGACACGTTTAAGCATTAAATTTTAATTCGATTAAACATACTATTATGCAAATGTATCTACGGCATGTGTATCTTAAGCCCAAGGGATTTAAGAGATACAAAATACAATTATGTGATTGGAAATCTTAATTGAATTTAGCTATCCTTAAGGGCTTAACTAGCCCTTGATACTTAGATAGATTGATATTAAAGCCCAGTTACATAATCGCTCACCACAATCAACATGAACTCGACACCCGTACTTAGCAGATACTTTTGAAAGGGAAAAAAAACTTTACCACTTTACAGTGCAAACTAATTGACAAGCCCAAAAGGAAAACTTTCAAGTTTTGAACAGTCCTGAACAGACAACTTTTAGAATAGTCTTTTTGACCAATTCTTCAATTAGAGTTACGTGCAACTTTACGCAGAAAAGTTCAACAGCAATTTGTGTGAGATATTTTAGCCAAAAGATTTCATTAATATTTGAAAAAGAAAAAGGGTGCAAAAATTCTTGCTGTTGTTTGTTTGTTTATTTGTTTTTCTTGAATGCAACGCTTGTCAGTAAAGTTACGCAGACGTAGAGAAAAGGATCTCGAAGGCAGCCAGCTGTGCAATTTGCTGGCAAAACTCGACAATTTGTGTGTGCATGGGTGTGTGGGTGTGTGTGTTTGTGTCTCAGAAGCAAAAGGCTTCCCACGTTCTTCTAGTTCTCGTCGTTGTTGTTGTGGCTCCCAGCTGTGAAGTGCCTGCTGCTGCTGCCAGTTGTTGAAACTTTTGAACGCCAAGTGATGCAATGCAATTGCACAAGTTGCCAGCAAACTGGAACTTTGCACTGAATGCACTGTTGCTCAAGTCAAAGTCTAAAGTCTCCCAACTCTAAATGTGTGAATGTTTGTTGATTGATAGTTGGTACGTGTGCGTGAGTCCTTAATAGAGTTGTAACTGTGACAAACTGTGACTGAATAGTACGAGGAAGAGGTTTATTTACAGTATTATTAAGAAGTAACAGTTACAGCTATTACTGCGACTTCATTTCATGTTTATTGATTGATCTTCGATCTCACCCTCCTCTAAACTATCATCTATAATTTGAGTCCAAGCAGGACGTCCCAAGCGTCGTTGCAGTCTTAGAGGCAGCGATGGAAAATGTGCCATTGGCATTGGACAAAGTTGCTTAGAGTTTCTCTCTATCTCTTCCTCAACGTCAACTATCTCCTCCACTTTCCCCTCCACCCCATCATCTATAATTTGAGTCCAAGCTGGACGTCCCAAGCGTCGTTGCAGTCTTAGAGGCAGCGATGGAAACTGATTCATTGGCATTGGACAAAGATGTTTCGATTTTCTCTCCATCTCTTCCTCAACGTCAATTATCTCCACCACCTTCTCCCTCCTCCTCCTCCTCCTTCTCCTCCTCATCGTCATCCGTTGCAATCAAGTCTACAATGGGTGCTATCTTCTGAACCACAGACTTTAGTTCGCAATTTTCTTCAACTTGTTGCTCCTGCGTTTCATTTGCTTTGGCCAGCCAGAAACGTGTCATGGAATCGCTGCTGACAAACATTGTTTGCTTGGGATTGACTTGTACACAGCGCACCGGTTCCACGTTATTGCTGTGCAGAACCGCAACCGTTTGACCACTCTCAGCATCCCAAACATGAACTCTGCCCTTATCTGCGCCGGCCAAAACGAACTGGGAGTCGGGCGTGTAGCAAGATTGAACCGGCAAACGAGATTTATTTGGATAACCGGAGTACTCCTGATGGAACATGCCATTCCGAGCACTAACACTGAAGCAGTCAATGAAATCTGTGCTAACCATTATAGTATTACCATCGGGAGCAAATTGCAGCTGCGTCCATTTGGACTCCTTGTTCAGCATATAGCCAAATTGTTGAGATGGCTTCGAGCTCAGCATGCGCACATCGTGCAACTGAATAAATTCCGTATTGCTGCTGGCGGCAAAGACCAAGCCATTAGGATCGAAAGTCACAAGTGGACTCTGTAGATGATCCAACTGATGCATATATTTGGAGCTACGTAGATCCCACAAACAGACACGATTGTCCCAACCAGCAGTGATGAACTGATTTTTATGGCCAAGCCGAAAGCAAAGAGCTCTCACTCGCTTGCGATGTCCGTTGAAGAGGTTCACATGCTCATGCTTAGTCAGATCCAAGAGGCGTACTGCAAAGTCCTCCTGAAATTTAAAAGAAGGTTAAAGATTAACTTAAAACTCATTTAAAACTTACCTTCGTTGAAGTGTGCAACAAACGTTCCTTTTGCTGTGTAAAACAAACCAATTCCGAATGATATCTTCTCATGCGCACCTGACTTAATATCTTGAGACTAGCACAATCATACACCGTCAGACATTGATGATCACAAATTGCCAGAACTTCACCATCATTAGAGAAACTCATCGAATACTTCAGCTCATCTGTATCTCGAAAGAACTTCTCAACTGCAAATTGTTGCATTACTTTGGTTGTTAGTTCAATTTTCTTTTTCACTTCCATGTTGAAACTTTACTTTCTCAGCTAACTTTTAATAATATTCAAGTCAAGGCTTAAATAAGTTGATAGAAAATACAACGCCTACTTCAACTTAATTAAATCAAATCTATCTAACTGAATGCCACGCCCTGTAACAATAACGCCCACTGTCGCAGCTGGTGGCTGTTGCATTTTACTTAATTTCCATTTCCATTTTGTGGTTTTACATTTTGTGCTCCTCCTCCTTCTCATTGCGTCTCATTAGGGAGCCTGAAAAATCGACTGCCGAGTTGGCAACGCAGTTTTGGCTTTCCCCTTGTTGACCAACTGCCAGCAGCTTGTTATTTAGGCCGATTCGCGTCATTAGTGCAGCAGCAACAGAATGCGACCAAATGTTGCCATTTGGCTTGTTTGCAGATAGTCAACTCCCTAGACAAAAACCCAGTGAAGAAGATGGTTTAAATTGGACAGAATGAAAGTTTTTGTTGCTAGCAGCAGCTGTTTGCTTGAGTGTAAATAATGGAAAACTGTAAATAGTTTATTTGCTGCATTGTAATTACAATATTTGAATGCCAGCTGGGGAATGGGATGGAAAATATTTAACTTAAATTCAACTTTGCTGTTACAGAAATCATTTGAAGTATTATAATTTGCAATCAGCTGACAAGTATGCTACATTTTATGTATATTTTAAGGGTATACACCAAATAGTTTGAAAGAGTATTTATTCCTCAATTCGCAGTTACCCTTAACTTAATGCAAATTTCAGCAGCATTAGTTCAGGTGTTAAGACCCAAACTAAACGCTAACTGTAGCCTTGGCAAATACTACCTGACTCCACGAGCCAAGCTCAGGCCTTGGCTACGCTGGCAAATGAATGTAATTGTAATGTAAGCGGAAATAAGCGCGGCTGATGCTGTCGTTGACGTTGTTGCCGTTTTTGCCGTTGTTGCTGTAGCTGTGCGCATTTTAATTAAAATTTATAAGCCTTGGCCGGGGAACTTGGCATCATCAGTAGAACGCGCTGGCTTCGGATATCAGGGAACACCCCAGCAGCAGTCTCGCGTGGCGTTTTAAGCTTTTAAGTTGTGGCGGATTTGCGAAGCTATGCGTTGGATTTTATGTGAAAATCAACTGCGGTGCGCATAAATTAAAAATCAAGCCACACACACACACACAAAACACACTAACACACACAGACACACAAATAGAATTCCTTTGTGTGTGCATCATTTGTAATTAATTTGCATCATTAGCTTTTACATTATTCCATGTTTATATAGAGACAGTTTCCCACAATTTACGCATTTTGTGGCTTTTGCCAGTCAAATTCAATTATATTTTATTTTGCGCGCAAAACAATTTGCGAATGATTATTTATTTTAATGGGCTTTGCACATTTATAATTGTTTTTTTTTTTTTTTGTTTTTCTGTTTTTTGTCTTTGTTATTAATAAAATCAATTAGGATTTATTTGTTAGTACTTTAAGCCTGGAACAATAATAACTGGCATTAAACCTATGGAAGTACATATTGAATTATATTAATACTCGTACATATTGTTGCCATGCACATTATTGTAATTATAATATTTATTAGGAAAATTATTTTTTTTTTAATAATTTATAAGTTGTGTGAGGTTTTGATTGCTCTGACCAGTAAAAGCTGATTAATTTTATTGATTGCCAAATTCACAGAATTTTTTAGCTACTCTTAAATCTTACAAACAATCTTAATTGGTAGTTATTTGTTATTGAATAAATTTACCAAGTTTAAGTCAACACCAAATAATTGTTCAGCTTTAATAATAAGTACTTTTACATACTCTTCACTATTTATTTTGGCAACATAAATGGCATAAATTGGCATTTGTGTTTACATCTCTGTTGGTCAGAATGGCTGGGCTGGATGGCCGGGTTTTTTGGCCACATTTGTTTGCCAACTGTTTATTGATATTTTATGCGCCATTTTTCGCTGCAAAATTGCACTAATTGCAATTTTAGGCACGTCCAATGAACACTCGACATTTGCATAACATGAATTGCCAATTTGATTGTTGCCAGACAACCGAACCCATTAAAACAGATTCCAATTTTCGGAGGCTGCTGCTACAAAACAAAAACGATGAGAATTAAATTATTTTTCGCATGCTCTCGATACTTGATAAAAAGGGAAACATAAAGGTAAAATAATGGTTATGGTGTGATAGGTCGATTTTATCGTTAGTTCAATAATGGGGGAATGAAAATTTAATTTGTATTGACTATGTGTTTTTCAACGTATTAGGCCCTTCAACCCACATAAGTACACAGTATTATTCAGCTGTTTTCTCCCATTGTTGCCAAAATTTTAATTGAATCATGTAAAGCCGATACCGATCCCTGAAGATTTGTGCGTAAACATTCTTAGGGAATTGTCAATATGCAACAACATTCGCAACATGACAAGTGATTTTTACTGCTTTCAGTTGATTGTTGTTGTTGTTTGCTTGCTATTTGAGCCAAAGTGCAATTTGTTGTCAAGTTTTGTATGAATTTCTTAAAAGCGCATAAATTTTACGAGAAGGGAGATGGAGTCGGGTTGATTGTCAAGTTTATTACGGACAGGGCGTGTGCGGAATCAGTCAAGTTGTCTGCATGTCTGTCACACAGGGGGAAGGGAAGGGAGGTCGGTTAAAAATTTGTTGCAAATTTTTCAATCAGCGGTGAAGAGAGAGAGTAGGAGATTCGAGTCGAGTTCTGGATGGGTGGGTGTCAACAAATCGTAGGTTTTTAAGAGCATCCATTGCAACAACAGCAACAACAATTGCAGATTGCAGTTCACACACCAGCAAAGTGAGTCAAACCAAAGCCAAAGTTTAAACACAATTTCTCAAATATGCACAAGCATGTGCCCATATGTACATATGTGTGTATGTGTGCGTGTGTGTGCGTTGCTCAGTCAGCTGCCTGGCACCTTTGAAATTGAATGGGCGCCGCCTCCTCGCCGCCTCTCATGCCGTAAAAGAAGATAAATGACACAAGTGAGCCATATCAGCAGCCACAGACGGAACACAGCCCAGCTGCTTGCAATCCACACACGAACAGTGAGAGGGGGAAAGAGAGAGGAGAGTAAGAGCCAACGTACGTTAGACAGACAGGGTTGTCTGCCATCTTGAGGCCTGCAGTTGTCAGTTGGCCGAGTCGCATGATATCGTCCTCATGTTCTCTCGCCCTCCCTCATCTTTCTCTTGGTCAATTTTGCATTTGATTAAAAACGGATATAGCTCCTGTGACGAATGTGCAACTGGACACTCTTTGGTGTGTGTGCAACATTGAGGCATTGCAATTGCATTGCACCTTTAACTTTAGGTCTCACAAAAAGGATGTCAAAAAAAAAAAAAATTACTCAAAGTGCGCTCGTTAAATGAATAAATAAAATAAAAATGCGCAACAAAAAGTATGCAAAGAAAATATGAAAAGCACGAAGACTGCATTTTAAATACCCTGAATAAAATTTAAGATATATGATTGCTATAAAGTATAAAAAATAGGTAAATTTTGTTATAAATAACATGTAACTGTAGAAAATTCTTAACTTTTTCTCCATCTTTAAGAAGTGTATTCAATTCTCATACTAAACTCCACCGTTAAAAGTATTCTCTGGTTGCGTTTCGGGTTTCAATTTGGTTAAGGTCTCCTGTCTGGGGCTGCTGTCCTCGCCTTGTAACATCATACAGAAAGAAAGTAAACACGCGATACGATGCGCCCAGCTCGTGACAGTGGGCATGAAAATTTATTACGTTTGTCGAGTTTTTGGGGTGCGACGCCAAACGGTTGCTCTCAAGTGCGAATCCATTGCGCATTAAATTTGTTGGCGTTGGCGTTGGTGGAGGCAAACGTGGCGTTGGCTGGCATCTCCGGGCACATTCAACATAAAACTGACAAAAGTTGCACCAAGGCAAAAGTTGCGCGGCGCCGTTGCAACAATGTCCAATACTCAGCATATAAAAATATAGTATAGTATAGTACCAAAAACTGTAAAAAATAAAAAATAAAAACTACGTAAAGAAAGCAACCGAAATAAATGCCAACGCATGGTTGAAGTGCATGTGAGAATGGTCCTTTTTCATATGTGCTCCTCATACATCGCATAAATGTAGGTGGGCAAGTGGAAATATATAGTTTTTAATATGCATAAATTGCACTTATTTTATTTCGTTTCATTTGTAAGCACTCTACAAAAAGGACGGCCAAGCAGTTAACCTTTAATTTTATTACATTGCGTTCATTCTTTCCACTTTACAACACGAGCCACTTGAAGGATTTTTAAAGAGAATTCAAACAGTGGCGACCATGACCGTTCCACGGTTGCAACATGATTCATATTTATTTCAAGAGAAAAAATTATATATATATATATATATATATATGCGTATATCTTCATGAATTTGCAGTAGCAGCAAGTGAAATGGAAAAAGCAAAGCTGATAAAAGTTAAGAAGTAAAGCGGCTTGTGCCCGCGAGCCAGAATCAGAATCAGAATCAGAGTCAAGAGTCCGAATGCGAATGTGGTCCTTTGGTCCACTCCCCCCACTCCTCTCTACTCTTCTCCAGCTCTGACAGTTGGCAGCTCGCTTGATAGCCTCGCCTTCCGTGAAAGTGCTCGCATTTTTCAATGTGTCGCCCAACGTGTGTGTGTGCGAGTGTGAGTGTGTGTTTATGACAGTTACTCCCGCGAAGCGTTGACAGTTGTCAATGTTATTAGCGACATGTGAAGCGAAAGAAAACTGAAACCCGGCCTGTCGACAGTGGAGAAGAGAGATATGACAGTGGCACTAAAGTAGTAGTAAATAAAATATTCGCAATTCTCTGGAGTAAGAAAATAACTAAAAGATGAAACAAATATTTATTAGCTAAGCGTATTGATTGTTGTGCAAAGATAAAGTGTTCTAACAAAGCGAGAAAATTTCATTAAAACGAAATAATAAACAGAGAAGCTAAACAAACAAATTATTGCTATGCCTTGTACTGTGGGAAAAAGTGAAACATTTTCGGTTTAAATAATCTGCCTAATTAATTGGCTTCATCTTAAATTATCTGTTAATAGTTTTATGCCCACGACAATCTTTTTAACCCCATAGTACTTCCTCGCACTAAACTCAGCAGGATTCATTTCTGTGAAGCTCGCAATAACAAATTGTTGGAATTATTTGGCAGGCTTATTCTCCGGAATTTCCGCTCTCTAATTGAGCTCTGGCAAAGTTAACTTTGCAGATTCGATTCAATTCCAATTCGATTCGATTCGATTTCGCTTAAAGCCAAACAACATTTTCATTTACTGACGACCACATCCACATCCACATTGTGCAAACGTGAAACAGAAACAGCTTCATTTACTATTTGTACACTCAGTCTTAGGTCCTTAGCCCAAAGAGAAACATAAGGATGAGCCGCATAGTACACTACTAGACTAAAGCCAAGAGCTAACTGCATGCAGCTTGTATTTGCTGATTGTGTAACAAATATTGACAAGGCCGACGATGAACTGGCCTAAAACACAACTTGGAATTGGACTGGAAGGGAGTGGAGTGGACTTCTTCCTTCCGCAGGGACATTTTGTGCCATATCATGTTCCATGTTGACGCACCAGCACAAAAGCTGAAATTATATTTAAAAGTTTGCAATTTTCTTTCTTTCTTCTCTTATTTTTTTTTTTTTTTTGCCCATTCTCTGGTTTGTATGTGGGTCTCGGACGTTATTTACTTTTGTGGTCATTGTGCGGCGTTTGGGGGCCTCCAAAATCCCCAAAGTTATAATTCTTAAAGTTTTTATCTGTCGCACCACACTCACACACCCTATCCACTCTGGGTTAAAGTGGGCGTATACGTATACGTTATATTTAAGTTGTGTATATATGTATATATTAAGATTTAATAGGAGCTTCGCTGCCCGCATAATATTAGCGTATTTATGATTTATGAAGGCACAGACATGTCATAAAAGGAAAAGCAACTTTTGAGCTGTCTATTTCCATTTAGAACTCGCTTAATATTCATTTATTTTTCGCCATCGTAGCGCTAATGAAAATCTTAATGCGCCACAGTCAATATACAAACCCCCATTGGGAGTGAAAATTCCAATGAGTTTTTTGACTGTTTTCAATTTTAATTAAGTAACTAAATGACGAACTGACTGAATGATAAGTCTGCCTAAATCTTTAGCCCACTTTTCTCTTTGTTCTGCCTACTAGTATTAGGCGATTTATGTGGCAACAGCAAAATGGCAATTTGTTAAGCTAATGATGCCATTTTTCGGAGCAAATTACCTACCTGACCATGGCCAGCAGTCATCTAACAAGCAAATAAACAAACAAACTGCCAACAAACACACAAACAGAGCTCCCTAAGGCGTATGTGTGTGTTTGTTTATATTACGCTCATTTTGACTTGATTTAGAGATGTGTGACGCCTCCCAGTGGAACTAGTTCCGTTGATTGAATCAACAAAGGGATTTAATTGCTTATGTGTTTGACTAGAAGTACAATTTGTTGCAGGTAAATAATGCTAAAAAATGAAACATAATGGGTGCAATTAAAAGTGGATTTAGTTTGCAGCATAAAAGTATGCTATAACTTTCGCTTAAAGTAATTTTACCAACTTAGTTGGTTCCCTTAAATAAAGCCCTAGAATCATTGGTCAGCACTTCAATTTCGTACACGTGTTGTAGTGGGTCAACAAGTTGTGCCAACTCAGCAAAAATCAAGGTTTTGCTTACTCAAATACTTACCTGTCATAAAAGCAAAGTACTTCAATACTTAGCTGCGGCTTATGGCCCTTGACTTTGGCCAAGCGAAATTTAGCAAAAAGCACTAGTAAAGTTGGGGGATATTTGGTTAAGCTGAACAAATTTCGTTTTAATTAGCGCTGCGTTGCACTATGCAAGCAATGCCAAAATCAACGCACAACTGTTGCCAGCAATAAAACCCACCGAAAGTCTATTAAGCATTTGCGAAAGCCAAAATGGCAAACTCAACCGAAATGAGAGAAAGAGAGAGTAAGTAAGAATGAAAGACAGGATAAGGATTTAATGCCAATAAAACGGTGTGAGATATGCACAGAAATGAACAGACAGATAGACAGATTGTGGGTAGTGGTGGGGGGGAGGAGAGTGGAGAGTGGGTTAAACACTTGTATCCAAGCTAACCAAGCAGTGAACACTGAAAACCGACACCAAACAACCCGAAAACCCGGCAACCAAACAACCGACAGTCGACAATGGAGACCAGAGTAATCACCATTCCCAAATTGCTGCTGTTGCAACTGTTGGCTGCTGTTGCTGCTGGCATTGCAAATCCCAGCTAAAGTGCAACATGCCAATGCACATGATGTGTTTAATGGTTAAATTGTTGCTAATTCCATTAGCTGGTTTGCCTGGCTGCATTCGCTGCTATTTGCTATTTGTGGCCAAAGTGTTGCAATGCCGCCAGCAACAACAACCACTTCGGCAAATCGAAATTCAACCCAGAAAGCCCTTCTGCAATTGGAACGTGCGCAAATTAATGTTGGAGTTTGACGCTATTTTGGCACGGACCAAGTTTGAACCCGCTCCCTTATCGAAAATTCCTTATCCAATTGCACCTACAAATTGGCACATTGTTTGTCCTCTCAACTGTTTTGTACAACTATTAGTTGTAGTTTTTTTTTGGCAAGCTATTTAATCGGGCCAAAATAGATAGTTATTTTGATGCCAATACAAAATAAGACAAGCCAGATGTCAACAAATAACCGAAGTTAGCTTTGTTTTTCAAATTTAAGCTAGAACATTAAAGCATAGCACTTTAAGCACTCTTAATTTTAAATGGATTTGGAAAAGCGCAACATTTAATCTGCTTTTTGGTTTTCCTAGTTGCTGCTGTCATCTAAATTTATCGCTACACACACATTTTGCCGTCTAGTCATTTCCACGCCGCTTGGCAAACAAATGCCTGCAAAATAAACGCATTAAATTTGTTTAGTAAGCGTACTAAAATATATATACGCGAGGGGGTGGAGGGGTGTAGGAGATGTGCTTCATTCAGTTAACGCGCCGTCGCTTCGTAGTTGCCACTTTTCTATTTATTTGGCCATTAACGCTCATTTGTGGTTATCAGGTAAATTGGATAAAAGCCAACGTTCCATGAAGCCAAAAGGTACAAAGCAACAACAACAACAGCAGACAGGACCTCTGCGGCAGCGGCATGTCCTTGCTGTTGGCTTTGGCTGCTGCTGCTGCTGCTGCTGCTGTTGTTGCTTATCTTCCAAGTGTTTGGTTGCAACAACCAAAAATGAAGGCTTTGCATTTCACTTTTGGCTTAGACGCAAACATTTTTCGTGGCACATTAATGGGCGACAGTCATTAACTTTTTATGCTTTGCTTACTTACCTTGTACGCTACCTCTCCCATTCTCTCTTTCACTTTCCATTGTAAAAATCACTGCATTTAAATTCAAATCGAATTCAAATATTTGCGGTTTGTGTGGCAGCCAACATTTATTCAAGCCACAATTTGTTTAGACTAATAAATAAAATGGGCGACGATGGCGTTATAAAATTTAATTTCCATGCACAAACACAATTACACAGCTGCACACAGATATTTTTTATTTGTATTCATTTTGGGCCAGTTTTGGAAAAAAAAATCTAAATGAATAAAAAACCAAATTTAAATGCGCCATATTGCAAGCTCAAATGAAATTTTGTGGCTTGTTGCAGAACAAGGGCAATGAAAAAAAAAATATATGTAAAAAAATGCAACTCAAATAACAGCAATTTAGTGGTCGTGTGCAGTACCCTGTATTTCAAATGGTGTGCTTAGCTATTATTTATGGTACTAACGCAGTTGCTTCAAAACTGTTATTAGTTTTGTTTATGCCTGAAAGTATGCAATGTTTTTCATGTGTTCCGAAAACTTTAATTAATATGCCCACTTAAACTATTGAGTACAGGATATTTCACAGGGCAGCACTTGCAACACAATAGCACACAACACACGCATATATATATATATATATATATATATATATATATAGTAGTATAGCATATCCACAATTGCATTGGGCGACATATCCACTGCATGTGGTCGCTCAATATGAAAATACTTGTGCATGGGCATAAAGTCCAGTTGGGACTGACACAGTTCAGGTTCCCAGCGACATTTGGTGAAAGGGTGAGGTAGAGGTAGAGGGGACTGGCGGGGTTTGGAACCACTATGTCGCCTTGGTACTAGTTGGTCTGCGGTTGGCTTGCGCTAAATTAAATTTCGGTACAATGTGTCCTCCAAATGTTCAGCACACGTTTCATAATACGCAAAGTGTTGCAAAAATGTGAGTGTGTGTGTGCTTTGTGTATTGCTTGCAACAACAGTTGGTGCATTGAAGTTTCGAACTTTATTTTTGTAGCTTTGTATATCTCAAATTGACATCACCATTCAAATAGATTCCCAAGCCGGTGTCAGAACTCAACGACAACTTTTCCGTTTGCTCTATTTTGTACACAGATAAAATGCGCACTACAGCCATTTTGACATTTAATAAACCCACACGCATGCCTGTAAATAGATGTTTGTTCAAAGATAGTTTGCTATTGCTGTGTGGAGTGAAAAACTTACCTATACATATGCGTGGTCCATCTCCAAAGGGCAACAGGCAGCCTCGCTTGGTAAACTCACTGGCAGCACCATTATCGAAGCGTTCGGGCATGAATTCCTCCGGTTGTGGATAAAAGGACTCATCGTGGTGCAAGTTATATGTGGGTATTGCAACTGTTACTCCTGGCTCTACCTTGACTCGTTTGTCATTGCCCATATCAATTGTTGTGGCCTTTGTGCAGATTTTGACAAAGAAGCCAATGGCGCTGGTTAAACGCAGCGATTCTTAAAGTGATTGATAAGGATGATCTCTGTGTGTTGAAAAGACATAAATTGTTGTTTAAACTTACCATTAATGCACTGATCGAGATAAGGCAGAGCATTCAGCTGTTCGTAGCTGATATTCTTATCGACAGCAAGGGCATCCAAGATTTCCGTTCGTAACTTTTCCTGCTGCTCTTGATAACCGCCAAGCTAACAAAACAAAACAAAACAAAACAGAACTCTTTTGAAATACTTGAGGAGATAACGAGAACTCTTCCCACTTACCGAATAGAGCAAATGATAGAGAACCGCTCCAGATGTTTCAAAACCATCCAAAAGTAACGTTAGAGCATGACCCACCATATCATCCATGCTGGCACCCTTCTCCTGCAACTGCAGCAGATGCGATAGGTAATCGGTCCGCTCTGCTCCAGAGCCACTCTGCCTCATCTTGGCTGCATCCCGAGTGAGTTTCAGATAGAACTCATTCGATTCCTGTGTGAAGAAACGCATGCGAAACAATCGACGCATAATCGGTGCAATCGGAGTGCGATTGAAACGGGTGATACTGTGGAAGGCGTGGGAGACCCATTCTGAGGAAACCTTTTGAAACTGACTGACATCATTGATGCCGCCACTAAGAGTGCCAGCATCGATGCCCCAAATAAAATCACCCATGGCCTGAGCGGTATAACGATAGCACAACTGCAAAGGGTGATGAAAAAGATAAGATATATGATCTTTACCTCATGGAACAGTTTACTCACATCTCTCGTCTCAATGACATTGTTAGAACTCTCCTCAAGGGCTCTGTTCAGGAAGTCCATTAGCTTGTAGCCAGTTTGCTCCCAGATGGCATAGGCTTGTTTCAGTTTATTGGTCGTCAAACCAGCACCGCCATCTGTGCGACGTTTCTTCCACTCCTCCCCCTTGCTGAAGAAGGGATTGCGTGCCACATATGGATCATAGTCCTTAGAGTGGCCCACATAACTGCTTGTCACTCCATCTCTATAATCACTAAAGTTCGTCACGAGCACTTCATGAGCCAACTGCGGATCCAGCACCAATATTTGAGGATCTCTTGTCAGAAATGTGCCCACTGCACGATGTTTGCCTTTGTATTTACTACAAAAAGATTACTAATCAACTTATCCAATGAGTATATGTACGTACTTGTAAATGTTTCCTAAATCGGCTATGAAACAGCTGCCGCCGCCAAATAAACCTGGATAGCTGCCCAGCAGTGTTAGGGGCTGTGCCGTGACCAATCCTCGCTTCTTCCAGTAGTTGTGATGCCACGTGAGATAAAGATAAACAGCCGCAAAAATGACATGCACAAATCCCAACAGTACGGCAATCAGTGTCCACATGATGTATGCGCAATATTTTGTATAGAACAAATCAGATCGACGTTCGTTCTCAAACTGTTTGCTCACCGCTACGATTGGGGCTTCATTTGAGTGAGTTCGGCTGATAATAGCTTTATACGCATATTATATATAGTATAAAGTATAAAGTATGCCCTCTCATTATCTCAACACATCAGTCAATAAACAAATACATACATCGCTGGCGTGCAACTAATGAGATTATTGTTGGGGGTTGTACAAACAATATTTATACTGAAAAGTAAACAAATAGTTTTACACTTTGTCTTTTTTTTCACTGTTTGTCACAGGTGTATTTTATTACACAATCATTTTTATGATAATTGATTGCAAAGTCAATTAATGGATCAGTTTTTAATCAGCTTTAAACACTAACCTATGACAATGCATAAAATTAAACCGAAATTCTAGCTTAGTTTACAAACAAATATACCCTTATCTAGAAAGTATTTTTATTTTGAGTAGTTTTTTGTAATCGCAAAACATGCGATAAGTTTATTATGACTGCAATTCATACATTGTTGCACTTGCCGACTCTTACTCTATTGTTCGAAGCGTCGATACTCCAAATTGATGTCACCTTGAAGTACAACACCAAAACCCGAATCTCCAGCCGCTTCTATCTTTCCTTTGCCCGGCACAACCTGATAGTTGCTGATAATGTGCAAGAGAGCTGATTTAATGGTCAGTTGAGCCAAACGCATGCCTGCAAAATCATATTTATGAGTATTTTTAGTTGACATTTAGTTTGATTTCAAGTATTTATACCCATGCACATGCGGGGTCCATTGCTGAAAGGCAACAGAATACCCTGTTTAATAAGATCATGATGAGCGCCATTATCAAAACGTTCGGGTTTGAATGTCTCTGGTTCGGGAAAGTATTTCGGATCATGATGAAATTGATAGTTTGGTATCATAATTGTTATTCCCTGCTCAACCTCAAGCAGCTTGTGTTCATTCAGTTGTATGTTTGTGGGATGTGTGCAAACTTTTGTATATTGCGGTATCAGACTGCTTAAGCGTAAGGATTCTAAGGGAAGTAATTGATAGTAGTTGAGATTTATCAAGCTGTAAGTATGAACATACCATAAACAACCTGATCCAAGTAGGGCAAATCGCAAAGTTCATCAAAATTTAGAGCCTTATCCTCATCCGAATGTTTAAGGATCTCTGTGCGTAGCTTCTGCTGAGCTGAAGGTTCTACCGATAGCTAGAAGGAATATAACCTCACTTTATCTGTGTGCAACCATAAAAAAAACCTTTACATACATAATAGAGAGCGTGCATTAGAGCTGAACCCGTTGTATCATAGCCATCTAGCATAACGGTTAAAGCATGTCCCACCAGATCATCATGTGTGGCATTTTTCTCGCTCTGCAGCTTCAGTAAATGTGATAGATAATCTGTGCGTTTTAACTCATTGCCCGCCTCAAGACGCAACTGAATAGCTTCCTTGGTTAGATTCGAGAAGAAATCATCTGTTTCCTTGGGATAGAAGCGCATGCGGCACAGCAGACGACTTATGGGAGCCACTATCGATGCCATAAATATGGATATCATGTAGAAGGTATAACTTGTATATTTCGTGGCCATTTCCTGCACCTTATTCGGTTGTCCAGGTTTCTGCGTCAAGGTGCCAGCATCTATGCCCCAAATGAAATCGCACATCACATCAGCCGTATAACGGAAGCACAGCTGCAGGAGTTAAGATTAAATGTTAGTAAGAAATATATATATGTATATATTCTTTCCACTCTCTACTCACATCCCTGGTCTCCAGCTCATTGCCTTGCTCAGTGAGTAGCTGCGTCATGTAGCTGGTTAGCTTCTTGCCACTCTGCTCCCAGATGGCATATCCTTGCTTCAAGCGACTGGCAGATAATCCGCCCTGAGCTTCGGTGCGAAGACGTCGCCAAGTATCGCCCGCAGCCCAAAAGGGATTGCCCTGCACATACTTGTCCCACTTGGCGTGCTGTATGTAGGAGCTGGTCAACGAATCTCTATAGCAACGGAAATTATCCACCAGCACCTCGTGAGCCAGCTGCGGGTCGAGCACAAGGATTTGAGGTTGCCGGGTGACAAAAACGCCCACGGCACGATGTTTGCCTTTATATTTGCTAACAAGTTGCAGATAAATAAGAGTAATTCTTTTGTGTAATGAATGCTCTACTCACTCATAAATCTTTTGCACTTCCAAGACGAGGTTGCTTTTGCGTGTCAGTAGACCCGGATAGGTGCCCAGCAGAGTCAAGGGCTTGGCCGTGATTAGACCACGTCGATGCCAGTACTTGTGATGCCAGGTTAAATACAGATAGAGTGGCAAGAAGAGCAGATGCAGCAGCACCAGGACTAAAGTGATCAGGAGATACATGTTGCCGCGTTTTGTGTGGCAGCCCCAGCCTTCGTTTCGAGACTGATCTGCCTGAGAATTTGCACTCGAATCTTTAGTCGAATGCATGTTCGATTGATTTGCAAAGTGTGAGATTGTGTTATCTTAACGACTTTTATGTTTATTTTTGTAATACACTGACAACTTAATCTTATCCTAATATGTTTGAGACTGAAACGATTAAAAGTTGTATGCAAATATGTATCTGTTAAAAAAAAATGTTTATTATTACATAGCTTTCTTTTTTTTTTTTGTTATAATCTCAAGGTCTTAACTTTTGCTCTTTTTCAAACATTTATTGGGTTGCCTTGTTATCTTATCATTTATTTCCTTTCTCATGCGATACCCATTGAAGCTTCTGGTCATTAATCAAATATAATAACACGATCAGTTCTATTATTTATCAAAAGCTCTTTCACAATTAAACAGAATAAGCCTAAAAAAAAGAAGATTATGTTTACATACTTTTAGGGCAAATTAAAAATCTACAAACTTAATCTTTATCAATAGTAGCATAATCAGCTGATTAGTAAGCTCCATCTCGAAAAGGTTTAATGACAGCAACTAGATGCTTTTCCACAGTCTCATCGCTCGCTTAATGATGTAAAAGCTAGTCAAAGATAAGCACAATAAAAGCGATAACAAGATAGTGGCAATTACTATAAAAAAAAAAAAACCTCAACAATTTAAATGGATTTAGTTCACGTTTTGTTATTTTATCACGTCTGTATAAACAATAGTTGTGTTTCCACACAACAAAATTTGTTTTTGTTTCCTAGTGTCTTATCGACGTTCAGTTTTAATCCATTGTGGTTGTTGTGTGTGTGTGTGTGTGTGTGTGTTTCGACGGTGGTTTTGTTATCAGTTGGCTAATTTATGACCGATAAAAAGTTTAATGGGAGCTGAGCGTGATAAACAAAAATGGCATTGTTATTTTTTTACTTTTAATAATTAAAATCTATGCATGTGTGTGTGTGTGTGTGTGTGTGTGTGTGTGTGTGTGTGTGTGTGTGTAAACAAAAAGAAATCACTCTACAGCTACGGCTCACATTAATTGACATAAGAACTTTATAATGAATAGGTATTTTTTGCGTATATCTCAAATGTAAATAAAAAGAATTCCAGCTCTGTTTTGAAAGTGTCTTTTATCCACTTCTTGCTGCACAGCGAAACTGAATCTCTTACGTTTTCATTAAACAATAACAATAATTTGAAATAAAAAAACAATGCATAGCATAACAATCAATATCCATATATCCGGCAATCCAAAGCCATCCATCCACTAGCTGTGCACCTCGTACTTGCAAATCACGGCAAACATCTTGTCAGCCCCAAGATATTTAGCCAGCCAGCGATTCTTGATCACAGCCAGCTTTAAGGTCTCACACTTGAACTGGGCATTCAGGTTTGTGTGCAGCGCTCGGCCCATGCCCTCGATGACAAGCAGATCAGTCTCATTGGCAGTGATGGCATCGCACAGCTCCCGCGGCAACGTGCGCATATCCAGGCAGGGACCGCTCTGTCCATTCGCATAGACGAGCAGCCGATGGCTCTGGCGCCAGGCGCTCTCCAAGATCCCGCACTCGCAGGCACAGTCGTCCAGCAGGCAGCTAAGCTCTCTGCTGGTGACATCGTTCAGCGAGGGTTCGCTGTTCGCACAGAGCAGCACCTTGGTGCCGCGCTTGAGCAGCTCGCGGACAAAGGGCAGGATGCCGAGGACGACATCCACACCGCTGTTGTCCACAAAGACGACGGCACACTTGTGTGCCGGCTGCTCGGGGCTAATGCGCATGCGTTGCAGCCACGCATCCAGATTATCCATCAGCCAGGGACGCTGCTCGATCCGTTCCAGCGCTGCATGCAGCCCAAAACTGCTGTCCTGCTCCAGTATGCTGGCTATGGCCTGGGCACCCCAATCGAACATGTTGCCAGCGAGTACGCCACGCACCAGTTCCGTCCAGCGTGCATCTGCGTCCGTTATGGCATCGATCTCCTGCAGCCGTTGCTTGAGGCGACCCTTGGCCGAGGCGTTCTCCTGCTGCTTCTGGCGCAGCCAGGGATCCGTGAAGCCAAAGCGACGCAGCAATGTCTCGTTTAGCTTGAGGAGTTCGCTGGTGCCCAGGACCACTTTGCCCCTGTTGTTGCCTATGTTATCCTGATAGTCCTGCAGCTGGTGCAGATAGGCAGCCTGAAATTGAGCTGCACGCTCCGCGGCACTGTCGCCATCATGGTCGTTGTCCATTTGGCTGCCAGCCGCTTGCTTGGCATACTTGGTGACCAGCTCGCGAAAGCAGGGGAACCAGTAATCGGCCGCTTTCGCATCTGTGTTGAGATCCAGCGTGTCCGGCTGATATTTGGATGCATCCTGCAGTAGCGTACAGCTGTGCATGGTTCTTCTGCCTCTGCTGTGTGTCGATAGCGACAGACGCACTTTTGCCAATGTACGCTTGAAAATCTTGACGGCCGTTTCTGGTGCTGTTGTTAACGCTTGAAAGTGCGCACTTATATTATTAATGTCTCGTTGTAAATTCGTTTTGTGTCTGTCTGTTTTTTTTTTTTTATCAAAACCGCACATTGGACAGCACTGGCTGGGTAACAACAAACGCATTTTGCAGCAAACAGCTGATGATTGCGCTTGCATGCGAATGGCAACAATCAACTTGCACAACAAAATAATTTTTATAAACACTCAAATTAAGCAAGCCAAATACTTTTAAACATTTATACTATTGAGTTTTTTTGTAAATACAATAAAATTAACATTTTTTTTAGTTTAACATCATTTGTAAATTGTATTTACCGCCTAAGCAGGCACATACAATTCAGCTTTTGTCTTTGAAATGTGCAAGCACAGCCAACTTCACGGTGCGCGATTGACAGTCCGTCTCTTTCCTGTTGAATTTTTTGACAAATCAACAACTTAAAAATGGTACGAATTCGTTAAAATCGGAAAAT
The DNA here is from genome assembly GCA_018152825.1 of Scaptomyza hsui. NCBI lineage: Eukaryota > Metazoa > Arthropoda > Insecta > Diptera > Drosophilidae > Scaptomyza > Scaptomyza hsui. The sequence continues at coordinate 2,749,224 of JAECXO010000280.1, forward strand.
ATAAATGCAATCAGTGTTTTTTGTGCTCTAAAATTGCGAATAAATGCAAGAGCATAGTATCGACTATGAAATGATAATGCAATTTTGTGGCCAGAAGGCATTTAAGACGCTTAATGAAACGTCGCGTCAATTGTGTTGTTGTTCTCTATAGCTTTTACTAAACCCATTTTATTTTTCTCTTCAAATAGGCCAAGCGCACCAAGAAGGTTGGAATCGTTGGTAAATATGGTACCCGTTATGGTGCCTCCCTGCGTAAGATGGTCAAGAAGATGGAAATCACCCAGCACAGCAAATATACCTGCTCGTTCTGCGGCAAGGTAAGGGACAAGCAATAAATCCCTTTGGGACTCAACTAATTGAAGTTTTTTTTTGTTTTGCAGGATTCCATGAAGCGCACCGTCGTTGGCATCTGGTCGTGCAAACGCTGCAAGCGTACCGTTGCCGGTGGTGCCTGGGTGTACTCCACGACAGCTGCCGCTTCCGTGCGCTCCGCTGTGCGTCGTCTGCGTGAGACCAAGGAACAGTAAACGGAACAGTTAAATGCACCGTTATGTTTTAGTGTTTCCGTAGTTTTGTACAAAATAGACAACGCAATTTTCTGTGGTTTGCGCCGCGCCGGTCGAAAAGCTCCAAAAGTGAAAATTCAAATAAAAAATCCTTTTACTTTTATAAGTAAAAACCAAAAGAAAGTGATGTTTGTTTTTCTATCCGTAAAGAAGTGGTGTCACTATAATCGGTTGACATTTTAACCATGCGTTGTATTTCATCTCCTAGAGTTTTGTTTTTTCTTTCTTTGAATTGCCGAAGTTTTACTCGAATTAGCAATTTTTCTGGTTTCTACCAGGCGAACAGAAATGCAGAGAACCGCGATCAGCGATTGCACTCAGTTTGAGCGTTAGGCCATTCCACTCATGAAGCTTTTATCCGTTCTGCTCACCAAGTGCAGTTGGCCTGAGAGGAATGCCGTTACGCTCAAAGCTCAGCTCAAGTTGAGTGCAATCGCTAATCGCGGTTCTCAGCATTTCTGTTCGCCTGGTAGAAACCAGAAAAATGGCAAGCTCGAGTAAAACTTCGACAATTCAAAGAAAGCAGTGCAATCGCTGATCGCGGTTTTTAGCTTTCTGTTCGCCTGGTAGAAAACCAGAAATTCAATTGATTCGAAGGGAACCTTTTAAATTCAAATAAAAACACACCAACAAATAGATTTTTGTTTTATCTTAATTTTTCATTGTTTTTCATTTTATTTATAAAATTTAAAAAGTTTCTAATTAAACAAAAAATACATCTTACAACTTGTGGCTTACTCTGCAAACGCATTATGTGTGGTTTTAACTTGTTTGATTTTGTTGTTGGGAGATTTCACAATTGGAAAACAATTATACAAAAAATATTTAGCTAAACTAAATAGGAGATTTTGGATTGCCGGCTTGCCTGTTGCCAGTTAGTTGATTGATTGGAATCTGTTTCTTTGCTAATTTAATGCTAAAATTAAAATTGCACCGTCACCAGTTATATATAGCTATATACTATATGTATATCGTCTCTATTACTATATATATATATATATATGTATATGTATATGGTTTTTTAAAAAATTAATTTAGCTAAAAAGTTTTACTTGGCTTTTACAGATGTTTTTCTTGTTGTTTAGTAGAAGTATGTGTGTGTGGAGATATTTTTGTTTGGGATATCATTTTTATCAGGTGGTGATTTTGTTTTTTAGGATTTTAAATACTTGATAAATATATATAATATATACACAACAGCAAAAATATGTAGATATTAAAGTTTGAGCACTTATTTGTTGTTGTATGTTACTTAGTGCTGTTGTTTTTTGTTGGTGTTGCGGTTTTTTTAGATGTGAGCTACGTTTTAGTTAGACGCAAAACTTTTTTTTACTCGACTAAGTCTAAACTCTAAATTCGAACTTAGAGAAATATACTTAATGCTAATGCAGTTTATAGTACAATTTTTTACGCACACACACATACACATATATATAAATAATTAATTTAAATGTATATTTTTAATAGCTACTCTTTTAGATTTTTATGTACAATATTTTCCTTGCGTTACGTTTTATGTATAATATTCATATCAACCATAAATATATATTTATGCCTAAACTAAATATTTCGGTATTTTTCACACTGTTGTTTATGATATGCGTGCATTATTTTTATTTTATTTTATTATTTTTTTTATCGAAATAGTGATTATGGTTGTAGAAAGCATTTTGAATTTTAATTTATGATATGCAGCGCATTTGTGATTCTAAACAGAAAAAAAAACGATATTTTAGAATTTTATCATTTGGTACAAAGCGAAAGAAACAATGAATTTAAGAACATAAATCTTATAATAATATTACTTTTTAACACTAAATATTTATATAAAAACACAACTCAGTTGAGAGCGCATAACTCAAAATAAGTTATTAGCTAGGGGAATGTGCAGGATGTTCTTTCTCTTTCTCTTCCTCTTCTTTCATTCATTATATACTATACACAATACAGATTCATACATATATAGTTTTCTTGCTTTTCTTGGTTTAGCCGTTCTCCTATGACACATGTTAGTTGTTTATGATTTATTTTTAGTTAGTTACACTTAGATGCATTTGATGTATGTAGTTTTATATTCTGTTTGTTAAGCACAATATGTCATTTAAATGCCAATTTATTGGTACACTTGGTCGAGGCTAGATAAATATACATATATGTATATGTATACATATTTGATTGCAATAATACATAAAATTTAACACACAAATACATTCATACTAGTACATATACATTATTCAATTGGGAAGACATTCAATTGCCACAAAAGCAGCAACACACACACACACACACAAACAGACAGAGAATGATTAAATCCTCTTAGGCAATAACTTAGTACATAATAATGTAAACGGAACAAAAAAAATAAACAAATGCTTGAAATCCTTGCTAGTAACTCCTGCTCCTTCTTTCCATCCTTGCTGGCAACTTAGTTAACACAAATTGGAAGTTCTCAGTTTAGTTTACGTTTAGGTTTAGTTTGATGTATAGTTTTAGTTTTAGTTTTTGTTTTTGTTTTAGTTTTAGTTGCGGCTGACGGCAGCTAGTGCGCCTGCCACTTGAACTTTGACTCCATGAGCCATTGCTGCCCCTTCGAATAGTTGCACGGCCGCAGCAGCGGTGTGCTTGCATCATCTCTCGTTGCACGTTGCAAACACTGTCCAGTATTCGTATGCCGGATCCATTTCTCCTGTAAATTTCACAATATTTTATAATTGTATAAACTTATACATCATGTTCAAGACTTACCTCCGCATCGTATACCCATTCCTGATTGCCGCCCATATTGTGGCAGCGCACCATGTTCACGGGCCCATTGGAGCTGGCCGCATCGAGGCACAGATCATCGGACATGATTTGCTGCCTCTTTGTGTAGGCAAACACCTGATTGCCACCAAGGCCATGGCAGTAACTAATGCCAACTTTTTCGTTGTACTTGCGACCCATGGTATCCAAACAGGTCTCAGTTTCAGCATTGCGTATCTACGAAGAAGAAGGTTACAAATTAGTTCAAATAATCGTTTAGTATATATAGCAAAAGCTCACCTCGCCTAGATAGTAATAATCCAGTGGCATTAAGCTCTCCGGATAGACGTTCTCCAGATACCAACGGAAGCTTTTGCATTGCAAACGATCTCGCAGCATTTTACGATCACTAACATCACCAGCAGAAGCTTTTGCGAGCGCCTAAAGTTCAAGCAGTTAGAAAAGAGAGAGAGAGAGAGTTGCTTTGAGTAAGCTTTCGCAGGATGTTTTCTCTAGACATCAATGTTAGTGTGAGTGTAAGTGTATTTTGGAGCTACATTCGTGTCCGTTAAAAGCTATTTTATATATATACAGCATTGGTGGTTAGATTTGCAAGCAAAACTGGGCAAAAGAAGTGTGTGCAAAAGCTTTTTAAATAAACCCAACACACACACACAAATACATTTAAATGTATACTATGTACAAAGCATGCAATAAAATATTTATTCAAAATACATACAACTCTGAAAGAAAAACGTTAGGGGTATTCACTAAAAGTTAAATACCCCTACAAAATAATAACGAAAAATTTGCGAATGCATTTTGTGGGTTGTGGGTGGTAATTGTTGGTGATGGTGTTGGTGGGGGACATCAAACAGGCGGCTTTGTGGTTGTGTGGTTTTCATTTTTGGACAAAACAATAGGAACAAAAACAAATAGTCAACTAAATGGAACCTTCAAAACAGAGAGAGAGAGAGATGGGGGTGGGGGCAAATAAGAGACAAACAAAAACTGGAAAGAGAACAAACCAAATTGCAAAACAAATATACAGGGTGATCTTTTTTTTTTTGTGGTTGGTTGATTTATCACGGCCATGCCAAATATATATATAAATAAATTAATATATATTGATTGCTATATGTGTGTTTAATATATAAAAGACAGACAATTGCAAAATGCAGAGCTTGCTCTATTAAATATATAAATATATATACGAAACAGATAACTATATAGAGAGAAAGTGAGACAGAGAGAGAGAAAGAAAGAGTTAGGCAGAGTGAGTGAGATATTTAAGTGAAGAGAAGCATTCGATTAAAGAGAAAGAGATTTCGTTATGTTTCGTTTTCGTTAACCTGGATAAAAACTGTAGTAGAACTCTTTCCAGTCGTCCAGCCAAACCTCAACCAGACGCGCATTATTATGATTAACAATCTCCGTGGTGCCGCCTGGGAAGGTATACGGCGTTGACTTGCGAAAGACATGACCCACACGGGAGCAGGGCGCTATCTCGAGTACACCGCCACACATCCAAACCTGGAGGAGCGGCGGGTAGTATCAGAACAAAAAAATAATGCGAAAGTGGGAGAGAGAAATGAGAGATGGGACACACATATGTACATATGCATATACGTATGTATCGGGGGGTATTTATTATATAAATCAGTCAAGCCAAGCGCAAATGTAGCGAGTACCTAAAAAAGTAACGAGAGTGATCCCTAATATCTGACATGGGCAGAAGAGAGGTTGGACTGTAGGAACTGTGTAAGCACTTTAACGCCAATTAAAATTACTTTGAACTCATATTTACGATAAATCGTTACTCGTTACAAAAAACAATAGACTATAGACTAGGAACTTACAAAGAAATATGCAATCTGTTTACACAAACTACACAAAGTTGTTAAATAGAAGCGAGTAGCTGTAATAAGTAACGATTAGTTGTTAAAAGCCTCAATAAATAACGAGCTTTTATGTTGCGCAAAGAGAATCACAGAGCTTAATTGCAATAAGCATGCACTCTTACCGAAAAGTTGTTATATTAATCAACGACTATTACAACGAGTAGCTTTGATTAGAAACGAGAGACTTTAACTAGCTATTAAAAAAGTTAACAGTTAGCGAATGGCGCAAAGTGCTTGACGAGAACAATTGTAGATCGACAACGAGAGGTGCATACATATGTAACGAGTGAAGATACGAAAAAATAAAAATATCAAATTAATAAATAAGAATATTAGTAACAACTTAAATGTATAAACTAAATACTAAAATTAATTACCAATTTGTGTTTGTTTTATCTGTACTTAAATCAAAATTAAAAGGCAACGAGTATTATGTACGTTAAGTTAAGCTCAATGTTCAATGTTAAGGTATTGTCAATACAACTGTGATAAATACTCGATAGTATTCGTGTGTTATATAAATGTTACGCTTATTGTTTATATGTGTGTATAATGTAGTTAGTTTTATTGTTAATAACAAAAGACGATTTTTGGCTGCCTGCCTTCGTCTTTCTTTTTTCAGACATCAGCATGAGCACAAAATTCAAGAACATTTAGAGTCTCGGTTAGAAAAAAAAAAAACAATCATAATCATAATTTAGTATAATAAAACATATGCCAGTGCGTGTTTTTTACGACAAAGATTTAGTATTGAATTAAATATACAGCGACGACAGAGGCATTAGTTTTTGTTTTTTAGTATAAGTATCGAGTGTTACAAGTACATTACATCAATATGCATATAGATTCCACATATATAGAGTATTATTGTATAAGAGTTTACACAAATTGGTTTACAATAAGTAGATTTTAGTATTATAGATATAATTTTAAAAAACTTGATGCTTTTTTTTTAATGCTCAAAAACAATGTCAATTGTTGTTTTTTTGTTGGGCTTGTAGTTAGTGTTATTAGTAGTACTATATAATTAGCGCTTAAATAAACCCTATTTTTGGTTAATACTCTTGCAGAGATAATAATTAATTGATAAAGTAACTTCACAAGAGTATTTAATCATCGGTAAACCGAAGAAAGCTTTTGATTTCTTATTGTTTTTTTTTTGTTTTTAGTAACATGTGAAAGCCAATTACAATCAAATTCGTTATACTTAAAAAGGTGTTAGATGCGCATTATATAAACGGTTGCTGTTTTGTTGTTGTTGTTGTTGTTGAGTTTTGTGTGGTTTTTGTTTTTGTTTTTGTTTTGTTTTTGCGAACCTGTGCTCATTGCATAATAGAAATCACGCCACTCGTCCAGCCATACTTCGGCCACCCGCGCCGCATTATGCAGCACAATTTTGGCAACGCCGCCCGGGAAGGTGTACGGCGATTTGTCACGGAACACGTGGCCCACATGCGAGCAGGGTATAATTTCTAAAATGCCTCCACATTGCCATATCTGGGAATATTGTCATGGATTTATACATATACATATACATATATATTGTTGGTTGTTTGTTTGTGTTTTGTTTGTGATTAGCATTAGTTTTCATTATTCTTTTCAATATATCATTTCATTTTTCTTTTTTCGTTTAACAAAGAACAAAAAAAAAACACAAAATAATTGCGACTTAACAAACAAAAATGAGTGAAAATTCAAAATAGAAAATAATTATCAGAATAGAATGTATAGGCAAATGGGCAACACTTTTTGCGGCTTGGCTGTAGCTGTAAAAACGAATAGAAAAACCATAGACGAGAAATATTTCATTGACTTTGCCTTACTCGGAACGACATTTCCAGATTCTCGCCACCCCAAATGTCCATGCCCTCATCGTACGAGCCAATCTCATAGAAGTAATCCTTGTCAATGGAGAACAATCCGCCAGCCATTGTCGGTGTACGCAGCGGAGCCGTACGATCATTATTTCTACGAGCCATCTCACGCTGAGGCACGCGATACCTAAAGGAGGAAACCAAGAAAACAAGAAAAATTAGCTTTAGCTAGTGAAAAAGGAGTAAAAGGAGAATCTGACCATCTAAAGTTCAGCTTCCAGTTGAAGCCGCCCCACGTTGAGTCCGAGGCGGTTATATACTCGAACGTCTCGTCCGAGATGACATCAATGATTGGACACACAACAGTGCGACGATTCTGGACAATGCGCGCCAAAAGCGGCTCCAGCCAGCCTTCGGTGCACTCACAATGTGCATCGAGGAAGGTGATTACCTCACCGCTAACATGCTCAGCGCCGAGGAGACGAGCACGTATCAGGCCGGAACGTTTCTCTGTGCGCAGCACAAACGTACGAACTGGCAGCGTGGCCACATAATCCTCCAGCTTTTTGCCCAGGAAATCTCTTTCGCTGGCATCATCCACCAGAATGATCTCCTTGAGCAGGGAACGTGGCGAGCGATTGATGACACTCCAAACTGTGCGCAGAAGCGTCGTCCACGCTTCATTGTGGAAGACTATCACAATTGAGGTTGTGGGCAGCTTTGAGGGATAGTGTTTGTGGCGGCAACTAAAAAGCGATTCAATAAATTAATAATAGTTAAAAAACTCTTCGAGTTTACTTACTTTTCATGCCGCACATCGGTTAGCGAGCGATTTAATGAGATCATATCACTGGCCAATAGATTGAATTGATTCTCCTTGAACTTCTCCTTCATGATATCTTTCATGTCAGCGGGTATTTTGACGGGTTTGCCCATCTCACCCGGTTTGCCCTTGGACTCCCGCACTGTGGGCGCTTGGAACCACTTCTTGAGCACCAGGCTGCGGTAGGTCATCGATATGCCGCCGGAGACAAAGCCCTGACCCATTATCGGTGGAATGCCAGCAGCATCATCACTATCCAGAGACTTCTCCGTATTGATTTCGTTATCGTTGACCAATTGATTGTCGTCCACCAAACGCTCAGCGTTGGGCATCTGTCAAGGAAGAAAAACATTTTCTTATCTGAGATTTAAAATTCAAAGTGGCCCGGGCAAAGCCGGCTTCCAACTTTTGTATTGAGAGCGAATTCAACAGTTACTCACCTCAACATCATATTCGCCGGCTCGCCTGCAACGCCAGCCATCTTTGCCTATGCAATCCGAATAGTGGGCAATGAGCACAAAATCAAAAATTAGCCATACCAGTGAGGTGAGTAATACAATGCGGCAGGTATTTGAACGCATGCGTCCCCGCATTTTGCGTGTGAAACTTTGCAGTGTCATGTTAGTTAAATATGTTTGCAAACTGTTATTGATTGTTGTTGTTTGCTTGTTTTTTGGTTTATTGTTTTATTGTGTGCGACAAATTTAATTTGTTTTTGTCAGTCAATCAGTCAGCTGGCAGCAATCAGCTTTTGTCTGTTGTTGCTAAACGTTTACAGCATTTTCTGTATTCTGTTAATTGGAGTGAGTGAATTTTTAAGCTGCTGTTAGTTTAGTTAGATATGTTATTGTTGTTGCCCTGTTGAATGTTTAACTTTTCTTATCAGACTTTTAATTTGACAGGCGCCGTGATCTTAACTTCTCTCTTTTATTTTCACTCTTTCAAGCGTGAATTGCCCTTAATTAGTTGCTGTTTGTTGTATGTTGTGGTTGTTTTTGTTGTTACAGTTGGTTTGGCACATATGTGGAGCTTTCGCTCTTTCTGTCTCTGTCTCATGCTACGCACAGACAGACGAACGCACGATTTCAGCCGCTGTTAACTAACAGTTGCCCTTCTTGTTGTAGATGCTGCTGCTGCTGCCGCAATCCTCTTCTTATTGTTGTTGTTGTTGTTGGTCTTGTTTGCTGATCCATTGAGACGACTTCCAAATCTCCAGTGTCGCCTCGGCCTCAGCTCATGCCCCAACCAGTTTTACTTTATTTCTCGCCTGCTTACACTCTTTTTTTCTCGCTCGCACGCACGCACAAAAGACCTTGAGAAACTATTCAACTGCAAAGAAAGAAAGAAAATAACAAAACATTAACAGACAATACAAAAAATCACAAAATTATAATTTATGTATGTAAATATGTGCGAGAAAAAACGAAAGTTATATTGTTATATTTGTATGGATATCGAGTTTTTGGGCTTAAGTTTTTTTTTTCTGTTTGTTTGTTATGGCGTAATCTTAATGACTGGCAATTATTTTGATTTTAAGCAGCGGTAAATATAATTGTTAGCATTTTTCATAATTTTATATTGTTTTCACTTCGTGTTTTCCTCCATAATTTAACATTTCTCAAAATACAAATCCTGCTATGACTCAAATTTATTCGTAACATGCCATTTTCATCAATAATGTCAATAAATACTTAACATTCAAATACCTTTCCTTGTCAGCTCTTACGCTACAAAATCCTCGTTATTCTGTCACAAAGATTTTCGCAAAAGCAGTTTATGGGCGAAAAAGGAAAACAAAATAAATTTCGAACACAAATTCCATTGACAAAGGTCAGAGTCGCAAGCAGCGCTTCCAAAAATGCCACAAAAGCAGCAACGGCAAAAATAAAAATTGCAACAAAAAACTATGGTAAAAAAAACCAACCAAATGGAAACCGGCAACCAACGAGATGTCAGAGACACAGTCTGAAATCATGTGAAAATGTTGCTAGCTTAAAGTGATCGACTAAGTAGATACTCATCTTTTTACATGCTTATTAAAATTCTTAAGTCAGCATAAAAGTTTCTTTAACATTAGTTAACAGTAACAGCACAATGCCTAAAATTCCCTCAAAATTGCAAAATTTCCCTAAAAGTACAATCAAAAACTAAAACAGTGCATTCAAGAGCGTTGTTGCGAGGGTATAATGAAAAGCGCAACAACTCTTAACGGCACTTTTTTTTGTTGTCAAGTTTTTTTCATTTTGCACACATAACATGCATTTGAATCATTCATAAGGCATGCGACGAGTGCCAAAGCTTCTCCTAGGATAGACACACAGACAGCATGCGAGAGCAAGAAAAAGGAACGGTGAAGGGAGGGGGAGGGAGGAGCAGCAGTGCATTCAAATAAAAACCCGTTTTACCATAACACGATGCATGCACACACACACACACATGTGAAGACTATCTTGCCTGGCTGACTGAATGAGAGAAAGAAAGTCAGAGCGAGATAGTGAAGTGGAGGAGTGAAAAGGGGAGGGGCGAGGTCGGTGAAAGGGCGACCTGTTAAAATATGCAATTGCATGTGCAGAAAAAAAAAGCACGACGAACCGAAAAGAGGCTAAAAACGAAGTGGCAAATGACAGGCAGCCGAGAGCGCCACAGCGCCACAGGAGTGCCCTTCAGTGTGCGTGCAGCATGAAGTCGTCAATAATGCACTCAATAACAAAGATACAAAAACGGGTTTACGTAATTATTTTTGCAAAAGCTTTTTAAGTAATGCGTCAGCAACATTTCATATAATGTATTATTCACAAAGACCGTAAAAAATTGTCGCATTTATTATTTAACGCATTCAATACCTCTGTGTTTAATCAATTTAAACTGACATTTTAGGGTTGACAACAAATTTTTTGGAAAAGTATTTACAATACATTGGAACGGACAACACAATTATAATTCCATCAAATAATTAATTTGCCTGTCGATTTGAATAGAAAACGTGAATAATTATTTTGTATTTACAAAAGAAAAAACAACCTTGGCAAACAATTAATTAAATTACAAACAATGTGTATATTATTACTGTGGAATCCAATAGGAAAGTAAAAGCACTCAATGTTAGCTAACGCTGCTAAATAAACAGAATTAACAGCTTGTTTACGACGCTAATGACTGTTAACTTTCTGTCTGTTGGCTTGGCTGAGCTTCTTGTTGATAAACAATCAGTGTTCTTCTGCATGTAATCAGTGTGAATAGCTAATTGGATTTATGCATTTAACGACGATAACAACTTTAATAAAGACACTCAAATTAACACTTAATTATAATTCAATTCAAAGCAATTGAGGCAAAAACACAACAATCAGCAAATGTTCAAGTAGAAGGAATAAGCCCGCCAACAACAACAACAACATTAACAGCTATATGTAAACAGCCAGAGAGGCAAAAATAACAATTGATGAGTTTGTATATATGTATGTGTGTGGGTGAGTGTGTTTCTATGTGTAGGCGCAAGTGCTTTGATTTGGTGTTTATCGCGTTTTCTCCATTTCACTCTGACTTCGTGTGCGCTGATAAGCGTCTGTGTTGTTGTTGTAGTTGCTGTTGTTGTGTTTCATTTAGTCAAAGTTTCGGAGCTTCAGCGTAAATTGAATTTTGTATTTTAATTAAAAGTCCCACAGCGCGACGCACATTGTTTCTGAAAGCTGTCAAAGTGTCATAAATTGAAAAGATGCCAGCGCTTTGCTCTGTCCTTTTTCTTTCTCTCTCTGTTTTATTGTACCACTCACCTAAATTTAGAGATGAGTGCGTGAACAGATGAACAGAAAAGAACAGTTAGAAAATGATTTTTTATTTAGCTACATATTTTGTCCGATATTTTAACACGAACACGTTGAGCATCTGTTTGTAACTATCACCAACTAAGACAGACGTCAAACTTTTGTAAAGTTCTGACATCGCTTCTCCGCCCCCACTTCCCTCTCTCTGTCTTACTCACTCTCTCTGCCCTCCTCTCTTTGTCGAAACTGCTCTTCGAAAAAAGCGGAAGCAAACATTTTGTTTGTATTTTATAAGAGCGACCGACTGTTGCTAGCTGTTTATGGCTACTGATAAGCATGACAGCGGGAGGCGTGGCACAAGTGTCTACGTGTAATGTTATGTGTAATGAGTCAGTATTGTGTCGTGGCACAAGAGTTGAAAGCACTTGTAGCACACTTTAGCACGCTTGTTGAGTTCACCCGCACCCCGCGCACTATTTAAACACCCGGCAAACGCACACAGAGCAATTAATTTGATGAAAATCTGTGAAAAGGCTTGACAGCAGGTGGGACAAGCACAGAAATAACTGTAACATACACGTATCCGATACAATTCGATTTGTTATGCGAGAGTGAGAGAGAAATATATGACGTGGTCGTGTAGTTGTACAGTTGCGGAACATTTCAATAACGGCATTAAAAGCTTGCAAGCCTTGTTTGAGCAATTTTATTAATGAATTGGCGCGTTGCGTTGTCAAAGGTCGCGTCAAGTGGTCGGTAGTAGAAAAATACAACAACAGTAACGGGAGCGGGAACGGGAACGGCAACAACAGCAATTACAAATGAAATTGTTACAGAAATTGCAATTAAGAGACGGCAAAACAAAGGCACAGTGCCACCATAGAGCAGAATTGGTAAACGTAAGCAATTAAGTGCAATTAATGAAATTGTCAAATTGTGCAATTATAAACCCCTGTGGACAATGATTACAGATGTACCAAGCATAATTACAGACAAACATACACAAAATCCCAATAGATGTAGTATTAAATAACATGAAATCAACACTGATTTTACAACACTAGGCTTGAATACATAATATCTATCTATCTAGAATAAAATTTTCACAAGTTCCACATAGCGATAAGCTGTTAGTTTACATGTGGAATTCATAATCGACAACTTTCAAGCACTTGCACTTGACATATGTGACACACACACACACACACGCACACACAATTCACATTAAGCAAAAAGCCCACACGTATTTACATTTCATATCCCCCATCATTATAACAGCACCGACAAAGAAAAAAAAAAGAACCAAATTACAATTGCACACAGCCGCTTGGCATCCACACATATACACATATAAATTCATCATTCAAATGCGCTCGGCAAGCTTACCAAAATAAATCACTGGCTGTTAAGTCGAGCGCAAAACACATTTTGTATAATTAAGCACGCGCATTTGGCGCACTCACACAAGCAGAGTAAGGGAGAGAGCGAGAGAACCAAAATCCGACAATAACAACTGTAAAAGCAAAGGCAACAACAAAAAAAAATATCCCACAACAATACCGCATATTTTGTGCGAGTGAAACGAAAACAACAACATCAACAAAGCCAAACAAACAAACACATCAAAGTGCCGTTGTCCCCTCTTTAATTCTGAACGCAGCAGCAGCAAAAACAATTGCAAGAGTGAAGAGTAGGCTGCTGCACTTGGAGTTTCAATGATCCGTGATGGCTGAACGCCAGGTTTAACAGAAAGGGACAGCATATCGGAGAGAGAGTGGTGGGAGAGTTTGTGAGAGGCGCGTAATTTATATTGCATACGAATAACATTTATTTCAGTTACATGTTGGCATGCACAGCAGCCGCCCGGCGGCAGTGATACAAATTAGTGCTATAAATACAAATGCACACACGCACACACAGACACGTTCCACAAATAAACGATACAGCGTCTTATTCAGAGTCATAAAACAAATACACACATATGCTTTAGCCGGCACAAAGGGTTAATGAACCACTATATATCGCAACGTAGCTGATGATAGTCATAGTAAAAATAATCAAATTAAAATGTTAATTTGCCAACAACCGGCTCTCTCTCTCCCTCTTATTCTGTCTCTTATTGAACATTGAGACTAGACCGGTAAATACAAAAACGATCAGCTGTGCGCTCAAGCGATAAAACTAGCTCAGGGTCATTTTGGGGTAATTATTTGTGGAGGGAATTTCCTTATCTCTTCTACAGAAAAGAGATTAGAAGTTTTCAAAACAAACCAAACAAAATTAATTAAATTTGACATTTCTTTGAATTATATACATATATGTTTTAAACTTATTTTTTTACGACTAAGTTCTTGCCACATAACAAGTTACTTTATCAATATTTAAAGAACAGCTTACATAAATACAGAAAGTAAAACTGCTGTCACCTAGAACTAAATTCAAACCAGAGTAAAGCTGAACAAATACTCTACTTAAAGAGCTGAAAAAACGAAAACAAATCCAAAACAGCTGTTCAAAGCGATACCCATTTATTTATCAATACAAAAGTAATAAAGGTAAGTAGCTCTAGCTTAAGTTCTTAAGGGCCAAAGAATCAACGAAAGAACAAAAAAGCATTAATAACAATTTTCAAATCTAAAAAGACAGGTGAAATAGGCAACAAGGGAATATATTGCTCATCCAATGAAAATCCAGTCGAGAGAAATGTGACAAAGTAGATAAAATCTATGTTTGTTTGTCTTCATCATCATTATTGTCTTCATCTTCATCATTATCATTGAGCCATCAGTTATTCCACGCATTGCCCTGTCTCTCATCAGCTCATAAAGCGAATCTTTGGCGCAGAAACCAACAGAAAATAAAGCGTACGAAAAAAAAAACGGGAAAAAAGTTTCATGACACGCATTTTAATTAAAAGCAAATAGGGACTAGAAGAGCACAGATGGGTTGGGGGGGGGGGGGAGGTTGGCAACAAAGCTCGCGCTAATTCCAAACAATTTGTATGGTAAGTTTGCACGAGTTTTCTCCCCAAACCAAACCAAAAAAAAAAAAAAAAAGTACTACTGATATAAAGGAGAAGCTAACCATTGCCCAGTTGAGGGATTTGGATTCTGGTTTGGATTCAGATTTACGCTATGTGTGTGTGTGTGTGTGTGAGAGAGAGTGCTGTTAAATGTTGCAGAAGTGGGCGTGGCCATGCGGTTAGAAAGCAGAAGTATGCTAAAGCAGGCGGACAACAGTTTGCATAGCAATTGCTCATTGCCAGCGAGAAGAAGAAGAGCAGACAGAAAAAGTTGCTCAATTTTTTTCTTGTTGTGTGGCATTTAAAACACAAAGTTTTCTGTTGGTGCCCTTTTTTTTATATATTGTGGATATATTCAAAATAAAATCAGTTAACAAGTTGCTAAATAACAAACATTTTTTAAGGGAATTATTTGAAAGACTACGAAAAATAAATAAGATATTCATTTCTATAAACATTTTTGTATGTACGCAAATATGTAGAAGCTAAAAGTTGAAAGCCCCATTTTTATACTTTCCCAAATCAAAATTTTTAAAAAAGTTTTTTAAAAAAAACAAACTGTAATTGGGAAACAGTCACATGTGCTTTGTGTCAACTAAGTAGCTTGCGCATATTTAGTTTCTACAATGAACTTATATAACAAAATAAACACACACAATTCAAAAGAATCTGATCTGATCACACTGAAAAACTGAAAATAAATTGAGAGTAAATACACAAGCCAAGATGGTTCATATAACAGCTTCCAACTATTTTGCTGCTCCAAACTATACAAAATACAAATCCGATGCTAAATACTTTGTAAAGCAAACCTACAAAACAACAGCAGTTGAGCGGTGGATGAATAAATTCACTAACTTCTTTTTCGAGACTTTCACACCGCACTACCATGAAGTTCCGCCAGGTAAGAACTAAAACAAAACTAAAGCTGGCCACACTTAAGCACTTATTTTATACAGGGTACATTCTGGCCGAGAACAACCAAACGCTGAGATTAGGACCAAAGGTGGAGACAAGTGACTGGGCTGACTTTCTTCATCATTACTGGGGGATTTTATTCTTCTTTTTCCTTTTGCTTACCCTTATCATTATAATACCCTTTATAGCGTAAGTAATACACACCTTTGCACCTTTGCAGCCTGAAGCTATATATTTCGTTTCGTTCCCCTCTTGTCCCAGGGTATGCTATTGTTGCTTTTGCTGCTGTCGATGCAAACATATGGGAAAAGGATGTCCCCCCTGTGATAAGGTTAAGAATATGCGCAAACGTTTGTGCTTTGGTTTTATTCTTATATTTCTAATTATTGGCATACTGTATGTACTCTCAAATCAATAGTCATCAATGTCATCGCTCTAATTAGTATAATAATCTCAGGTTTGGTGTCATCATTACACTTGCAAGCAATTCAGCGCTGAATAAGGCCTTTGTGCTCACATCTAGAGAAATGCATGTTGCTACCAAGGATACCTGCACGTATCTAAAGGATATTACTAACCATATCCAATACTTACTTTTAATTAATTACGAAGAATTAATATCACAAATGACATATATCTTAAATGGTAAGATGACTAAAATTAATTTCTTCCTGTAAATCCTTCTAAATATATTGTATATCTTGACAGGTGCACATAACGTAATGTACTATGCATTTTTAGATAATGCTGGACTTGGTCATATAAAGCCACTTTGTGAGAAATTGGACAACATGCCCAAGGCTCTGGTGTATATGAAAGAAGTGGCCAACTTGACTAAAGAGTTACGTTTTTATGGAGCACAATTTCGTGATAGTAAGTCACATATTTTTCTGTTCCTATAAAGCGACTTTTAGACCCGATTTACACGTTGAACTTTTTTCATGATTTTTTTTTTTTCATTCTGTTTTAAAAGTTCTTTGCAAATCTGTTCGCATTTACACGATGAACTTTTTCATTAAATTCTTTCTTTGTAAATGCAACTCTGATTGTCGATAAGCATACATCTTTGCCATCGATTGTTTTATTTGTTAACATCTTATTGATTTGATAAAAGTAAATAGCAATTTATTATTAACAATTTATAAGCCACAACAATGTATTTACTGTTTTCGCTAATATTTGCTTGTGCGAATATTGTATCGATAACTTAATTATTCACATGAGACACTGTGCAACTCTGTGTTTACATGCAATCGGAATAGCAGTCATAGCTAAATGAGAAAAATAAATCATTGCTACAAAAGTCATGTAGCATTGCTTCCAATTGTTACCCCTCTACTCCCTTTGCCTACAAACGAATGTTACATTAAAAAATTGAATGAAAAAAGTTCATCGTGTAAATCGGGTGTAATAAATAATTTTAATGTTTTTTTTTTAGGCCTGCGAGACATTAAGAGAGACGTTACTTACACCATGACCGTGCTTTGTGGTAATCTCGAATGTCTTCGCTTTTTAAAAACATCAGAGATTGAGACCATAGATACTTCACAATGTCTTCACTTTGATAAGGTACGATGGAACAAGTAAATGCAACAGCTTATTACAGTTAATACTATTCTTCAGATGCCAGATGCAGAGAAGTACTCAGAGGGCATGCAAAAAATAATTGATAATAATGGTGCATTGGGACCCAAAGGATACATGGATAGAATAGCGAGGACTTTTTTGAAGGATGTCAAAGAGACAATCAAACCTCGAAAAGACCTTATAGTTCAAGATATAAACAGCGGAGCAGGTGTATTCCGCGGCCATGCTGAAAAAATTACTAACGCGATGGAATCGATTATCAGTTCCATTCACAAGAATAGTGAATCGGCAACGAGCTCGTTTGACGATGTTATCACTAAATTCGGTAGCACTCGTAACGCAGTCAGCGTCTTTGTGTGCATGATCCTTTTGATCGTAAGTACACCCTACAGAAAGAGAGCCCATTACCCCCAAAATACGCTTCGATCAGTTTCTCTTTTATACTTGCGTTCTTAACGAAGCCTTCGATATGTTACAGTTATATTATATTTAGGGAATCCAATAGCTATGCTATGAGCGTAAAATGTTATATATAACACACTGTAGCTAGTGAGTGCACCTTTTACGTTTCTTTTGTCGTTATTTGCGTCAAGTCAGCTGTTTGCCAGCTCGATGACAGTTCAATTGCAATGAGCAACTATTTTGTATTTAGCAACTAAAATGCAAAAATGATTAAAACAAAACTAAACTGACTGAAAAACAATTTGATTTGTGTTTTTGATCCGAATGACAAGAGAAGGGTTTCCAAGAAAATTATTTGTGTGTAAAATTAATTTATTTAAAATTTACTTGTTTTACAACCAGTAAATTGCTCAGTGTGACCTAACTTCATTACATCAATAATCTCGAAAACAGCTGTTTTCATACATAGTCTGGCAACCACTCAATAACACATATAAGATGATAGTAGCAAACATACACAGAAGCATGTTTGCTGTGTTAAAAATGCTTCTGTGTGTTTGTTGTAAAGCTTTCAAATAACAACTTAGTACTTTACGCACATAGCATAGCTACAGAATACCCTAATTATATTATATACAACGGGATGCATATATCTATTTGGTAGTGTTTATTGCTACAATACTCTATTACAGATCATTTTATTTATAACAATTGGTCTTATTTTCGGATGCAGTGAATGGGAATGGCGTGGCAAGCACTATGGCTGCTGTAAGAGGCGCACAGGATCTTATTTCCTGTTAATGTAAGTAAGACTAAAGATAATTGTATTCATCAGCTGATGAATTTAATGCTATTCTATTTCTCTTTTTATTATAGAGCCATTTTGTTGATATTTTGTGCATTTTCGTTTATTGCTCTGATTGGATTATTTCACTTAGTTATAGGTCTCCTCACCTATCAGGGTGCCTGTGCACCTAATCGAGTTGATAATCAACAGAATGCTATTATGCGTTATTTAGACGCAGATATTGTTTTGAGTCCGCAGCACCGGTTGCGTACGTCAAATTTCGTAAAGGGGTTGGAAGCCAATCAGTCTATTTGCGATCTACTCAAATCAAGCGGACTCTATGATCCTGACCAACTTTTGAACGATGCAATTATTCTCGATCATCAAAACGTGCCTATAGTTCATTTTTTCGGCGGCGGAGTTAATAAATCAAATCGAGGATTAACGGTGGGCTTTGGAAACTTTGAAGGTAACTTTGATTCTTTGACGGGCACTGATATGGATAAATATGCAAGTTTAAATATCACAAAACATTTCTGCAAAAAACTAACACCATTGGACCTACAAGTATTGGCTAAGCAAATTTTGGTGGTGCGCTCCTCTCTGTGGAGCCCTTCGGGAGTTTATGATTGGGCCAGAATTTCGCTTCTTGGCGACGCTGACACTTTAATGCATTTACACAATGTGTTTGTTATGAAAATGACCTCGATCATGGATGGAATTGCAGAGAAATTAGAGAAGATCGATGCACTTATATTATTAAATGATACCCATTTATATGGCAAGTCCGTTAAGGACCTTAAAAAAAATATTAGAGAATGCGAAACATACTTATGGGATTGGAGTGAGGCTCATTACCAAGACCAGGCGGTTAAGCTACCCGGTTTTATGAGAGAAAATGTTGAAATATACAAAAGTAGTGTGAAACATGAGTTGTGCACCAATGTCGGAAAAAATGCACCGGTTGCCAGTATTTATACCGCCGCCACGGACGTAGTTTGCGATCGCCTAATTCATCCCTTGGTAAGTTACACCCGATTTACACGTTGAACTTTTTCCATTTTATTTACTTTTTACTTTTATTAAATCAGTTAAATGTTAACAAATAAAACCATCGATGGCAAAGATGTATGTTTTATTTGATTGAACAATAAATTTAAATCAGAGTTGCATTTACAAAGAAAAAATTGAATGAAAAAAGTTCATCGTGTAAATGCAACCAGATTTGTGAAGATGTTTTAAAACAGAATAATAAAAAAAGTTCATGAAAAAAGTTCAACGTATACGATTTACACGTCTAATATTAGATTGAAAAAGTAAGAAGGCTAAAGTCGGGATATACCTTAATATTTAAATTGCTTATAATATCGTTGCTTTACGATTTTAGAATAGGTTCTGGGTGGGCATACTTTTAAGTAGCCTTCTTTTGCTCCCCGTGCTCTTTTTTGCCCACCTATTGATGTGTCTTTACAAGATGAATGAACCAAGATCCGAGCCAAGAAATATCTTAGATTAGTAAGTATTTTGTCTTTCTTCACTGTACTTACTGTATTTTATTTACCGCAATATCACAGTGCCCCCAGCTGCCCAGCCTGCTCAGGCGTACAACATAGGTCGCAATAAAATGCTAATACGGTTGCAGTGGACAGTGGACTCACCAATATGATGCTTGTTTTTTAGTTACATATTTTGAAAGCCAACTTAATAAACGTAAGAGACAGGCTACACCCTTTGTGCAAATTAGCCGCACTGCAAAAAATAAATAAAAAGTGAAAATGTGAGACAAAAAAAACCGAGCGCTAAAGAAAAGTTTTTGTTTTGAGGTTTGACATTTGGTCCATGGCTTTTTATGGCTTGACCTGCATCATTACTTCTTGCCATGTGCTCATTACAAACAGACATTCAGACGAACCAGCAGCAGCAGCAGATGTTCATGCGATGCAGCTAAGCACGATAAGTGGAGAGAGCATTTAAATAAGTTTTAAAGTTTACACGGTATGGAGTAAAAATTCACTTCAATCTACCGTTTATTGCAATAACGTGCACGCATAAACATTAACAGCTGTTGACATCATTCGCCACTTCTGCTTCTACTTTGCGGTTTTTTTCACCCTCTGCCCGCAGCCTGCAGCCCACATAGTCCACAAACCCAAAATACTTGTCACTCCTCTTCTTCTACTTTCCTTTGTGTTGTTGTTTTTTTTCGTTATTTTCATTCTTCTTCGTTTTGGGCCATTAAAATGTTATTTCCTTATTATTGCCCTTAGCTTAATCGTCCTGCTCAACAGCATCAGCGGACCCCTTGGGGGAGCACTCAACATGTGAATGCATGGACTGACTGACTGACTGACTAACTGAGTGAATGACAATATTGTGTATGGAATGCGTGACAACGACAATGGAACGCAAACACACACACAAGCACATTTCTATGGCATAAGTTTTGCGTGAGCCGCTGCGTGTGGCCACGTAATCTTCAGCTTTTGTCTGTGAGGCGCCAAACACATACGCACACATACAAACAAGCCAAAGAGTGTTGAAAGACGCCCCCTTCTAACTTTTCTACTAGAGCAAAAAGTGCAAACAAAAGTAGATAAGTATTAAAGTTGATAGAGCTCGACTAGAAAGATGCCCTGTGCCCTGTATATGTTATATAGTGAGCTAAAAGTGTCTACGTATGGTGAACTCAATAGTTCTGTTGAAGGGATATTTTCGATCGGGGGAAATTCTCTCTTACCTCATATACACCTTCAACGCAACTCAACTTTAAGAATAAGCTTTTAAGCGCAGGGTATTAACAAACTTTTTGTAGCTGCGTCACGTCTATTATGATTATAGTGAAGCACAAACAACAACAAACAACCAACAACTAACAAACAACAAAACAACTACAACAGCTTGTCATGCGTATGCAAAAAAATCGATAAGAGTTTTTAATGCGCTTACTGCCACAGCTAAAAGAGCCATCAGCTTCCATCAATATGTTTGCCAGTTTAGTTTGCTAAAAACATTGATCTAATTAAAAACTTGCGTAACTTTCGGGCCACCCTACTGTTACTAGCAAGGGGGTGGGTGGGGGCAGAATAGGCAGTGGAAGGCCTTTTGGCCAGTGGCATACTTTGCAATTAGCTTAAGTGCAGTCAAGCGTAATATGTCGAGTCGTCATTTTGCCCCTCGGCGGCGGCGATGGCCGCGTCGGCTCAAATCAAAGACTAGACAACAAGCATATGCAAGGAACTGAAAACTGGTTTGAACACGTGTATATACAGTTATGTTTTTCACATTTGCAAAAATGTCTCACAAATCACTGAGTGCTAAATAATGTTTGTCAATTGTTGTCGAACCATTTGTTCACTAAGTAATTAATAGCAAAGAAACTTCGTTGAGTTGTATTTGTAGTTAGAAAGATCATTTTAGCTTACAGAACGCTCATTTTACAGAGAGGAAATTTTTGAACAGAGCCTTAACATATGAGAAATGTTAAATGCTTAATATTCTTATATCTAATCACAGTACAGACAATCAGTATATGTGACACACAGAAAAATTGTCAACTTATCATAATACATAGCACTCAATTTTTTCGAGCATAATTAGAGTCAAACTAATTACTTAATGAACGCCCCTCGTCATGTTGTTGATGATGCTATTTTACTACTATTTTTTTTTTATTTTTTTTTTTTCTAGTTGAGATTTTTTCCGCTTGTTAGTTGCGTGGCGTTTCATGCGCTAATAGTTGCCAGCCCAGGCAAACAAACAACAGTTGATCAACATTACATTTATGGGGGTCGCTTATATGTTGTTGTGTTGTGTTGTTGTTGTCGTTACTGCAACTCCAACGCCAACTAACCTTGGCAAAAATGCTGCGCTGGCGTTTGTTGTTACTGCTGCTGCTGCGTTGGCGTTGAAAACGTTGTAACTCCGGGGCTTTGTCAAGTACGGACAAAAGTGGCCGTGAGGGGGGGAGGAGGGAGTCAAAGAGCGTATGGCTCATAAATTTCTTGCTACTTTGCAATATGATATATATGCCAGCATAATTGAATTAAGTATGTGGAAGTGGTTTTTCTTTTTTTTTTTTTGTGTGGGTGCAGTGTGCTGTTAATTTTTAATTTATGCTCATAAATAAGCAAGTCATTTTCATTAGGCAACATTTGAGAATGATGGAATAATTCAGAAGAAGAAGAGATAAAAGAAAGCGCAAAGACAAAATTTTCTTATTCCAACAGAGCTTTATTATAGCTTAACAGTTGACATTAAAAACACTCACTGTTAAATATGAGTGAGATTCTTTTTGGTAATTAAGCCATTAACAGACTTAATGTGACAGCTGTTAGCTACAAAACTCTCTGCAAGGGTATTCAATCACAATCAACAACGTGTCTTGAAGTAGAAAAAAATATATGTGGCAATAAAATAAATGGTTTTTTCTTTTCATACTCGCTTTTACTAGCTTTTTTAATTTGCTACTTTGCTACTTTTTTTTCTGTTTTGCTTTTAGATGCGTAAGCAACGTGACTTGTTTTGGTCTGATTGTGAAACTTTTGTGTATGCTAAAAATAGCAACTACAAGAGCTTTAAAATTGTTCAACAGAACACGAGCTTTAGTGATCATTTAAAAGGGACGGTGACAGGGGGGGGAGACCAGTGAAGTTCTCAAGTAACAAAGTGGCTGCCATCTAAAATGCTACGTAATCATTTTCGGAAGTTTCAATAGACGAGCACAAAGAAGCCAGAAAAAAGAAAGAGAGAGAGAGAGAGAGAACGCAAGTGGAGCTGTGCAAATATAAACGAAGGCGGCAACGTCAGCTGTAGATAAAACAGTATGCATGTGTGTGTGTGTGTGTGCGAGTGACAGACATTCCTAATAGTAAAGAAAACAAGAACAGCAGCAATGGCTAAAAAGAAATAAGGCCAATGATGCTTGTAATTGTAGCCAAAGCAGTCATCAACTTGACAGCGCTCTTGTTGTTGTTGTTCTTTCTGCTTCTTTGTGGTTGTTGTTGTTGTTGTTGTTATTGCGGGCGTGCAGCAGTTAAGGCCATGCAAAAGTCCCAAGGCAATTTCGGCGATATGAGTGTGTGAGCAAGAACGAAACAACACACGCAAAAGCACAAATGAATCCAAGTACATGAGAAAAAGTGTGCAATGTGCGGAGAGAAGCTTTGAAAGTGCCGTTAGCTGCTGCTGCTGCTGCTGATGATGATGATGATGATGATGATAATAATGATGATGGTCTCACCAAAGTCAATCAACTAACCAGAGTGAAAAGTGCATCAAATGAAAACAAAAATTGCACACACATACACATAGATAACTGACAGGATGAACTGATATTGTGTATGCAAGGATGAACTACTTCATAACATTTTTTATGCAAACATAAATTGCTTTCTCGCCTCGCATTTCTTCGTTTTGTTTTTTTTTCATTAACACGCCAAAGCAATCAATAAAGTGTAATCGTAATCGCTTATGATGCACTCGAAAATACCCTAGCTATGTTTTTCTCTTTTCCTCTTTGTATATGTGTCAAGTGCATTAAATGTTAATGCAGAGATTAGCCAAGATTAACTGTAAAAAGTACCAAATGGCAATTTACGTACATTTCAAAATAGTACTTTTAAGCTCTTCAAGCACCGTTATAGGGTAAGCAACAACAACAACAGAAGTTTGAAACTATGGGGAAATCTAGTCAGCATCCAGTGTTGCTCATTTGTGATGTTACTGCTATTGCAGGTGTGCTTTGTACGTATGTAAGTCTCTCTCTCTTCTTCTCTCTATGTTTACGTTTGTGTGTGTGTGTGTAATTTTAGTGCCTGGCTCTGGGGGGAATTGCGCGCTTTTGATGGCTTTCTCTTGAACAACTTTGGACATTGCAACTACGAGATCTGGGCATATTAAAAGTGGCTAGTTATCTGTTTTTGTGGTCAGTGCCATGGCCCACTTTTATAGCTTCATTTGGACACAAGCAGCAGCAGCAGGCTACTTTACACTGAGCGAATTCCTAACATAAGTTTATATAAAAAAAAATGAAAAATATAGTTCGTTGAAGATAGTATTTTTTGAGGTTTAAAAAAATTAGGAAAAAGTTAAAGCAAGCAAAAACTCTTCTTTTTTTTCAAGTGTAGCCAGCGATAATGCGGAATGCAATCAAAACTACAGCTCCCACTCTCTATCTCCCCTCTCTCTCTTTGTCAGGTGGTGGTCAAGCGATGAGAGAAGAGCACTTAACGTTAATTACAGCGCAAAGGCGGCCCTAATGCATCTGGTTCCACTGTGCGGCGGGACAGTTGGTTGATAAAATGCAAAAAAAAAAAACCAACTACAAAAAAGTATTAAAAAGAAACTGTCCGAAAAAAAAAACACACACTTGCAGAGCAGCAGCAAATGGATGCATAGAGCAGACCAGATAAAAGAAAAACCTGCGACAAGTAAAAACACACACACACACACACACATGGAAATAAAGCGGAATTGCAACTGCTGCTGCTGCAGTGCCTGAATTATAGATGAGAAAGATGCGCGGAGGGAGGAGAAGGGGGAATGCGAGCGAACCGGTTTAATTGAGCGACCTCCAATAAGAATCAAGTTCATGACAGCAACACAAAAAAAATGCCGCTAAACGCACTCGCTCAAATATACATTAAGTACAAGAAATCAAAGCAACAGCAATTGAGTATTTTATTTTTAACCTACACGTCGCGCAGTCGGCGTCGCTGTTGGCGTCGGCGTTGGTGGCAGGGCAGCGTTCCAATAAATTCCTGCGAAACACACACAAAAGGAAGTTAAAGATAGAGCTGTGGGATGCTGGCGAAGGGGCAGCAGAGGGTTGGTTTGCCCGCAAATGTGGGCGACCCGGTTTATTTACACACTGTATTTAATACGAAACCGCGCCTGCGCCTGCACTTTCTACAACTACACCAAATTCATGTATGTAGTTTTCTTTCATTATTTCTTCCCCGTTGTAGGTATCAAGTGCCTGCGCACACACACACACACACACACACGCGATGTTTCTTTAATGCATATGTGTGTGGTGTGTACACTTTTAGTGTGTTTTGGATTATTGGAATAAAATGCACAACGCGAAAAATTACCACAAATTTTCACTGGCTCGCACTTTCAATTATTTTGATTCATCATAAATTTTAAGAGCAAACGCGACGTTGTCGTCGTGCCATTTGTGTGTGATTGTTATAAATATACTTCATTAATTTATTTATTGTGCACTGCGTTTAACATACGCGAAACTACCAAAATTTAATTTGTTTTAAAATACATACAAAAACAGACCACGCCACGCGTCCGAACAGTTTGTTGATTCGGAAAAGAATGAGTGAAAAGCCCAAAGTAATTATCGATATATCGATAGAGAGCTCTCGCTACGATTAGGTCTTCGAACACTTTACAACACTCACACTCGCTACGATCCATGTTGCTCAACAATTACATGTTTAGCAACATGGAGCTAATCGTAGCGAGTGTGAGTGTTGTAAAGTGTTCGAAGTGCTAATCGTAGCGAGTGTTCAACGCCATCTATGTACAATTGTGAGAAGCTAACAGTGGCAGTGCTAGACAATTTTAAAATTTGGTTGATGGACAGGCTTAATTTGCTCTCAATTTCCGTTTGAAATAGTTGAAAACTAAAATTAAAATGGTACTAGTCAACTTTTGGGGAAGAAGAATAAGCTGTTTTTGACTTTATTTTAGACCAATAAAAGCGGAAAAAATTGGGGAAAACAACGAAAAAAAAGCTGATGATCAAAGATATCTTCAATTTCATTAAAATCAATGGATTCTTAATTTATGTAAGAATTCATAGCAGTGATGTCAACTTTTGATGACGATGAAAAGATGTTTTTGGCATTAAATGAGAACAAAAAAGGCGCAAATAATTGGAAAAAAGCGTTAAAAAGCTGAAGCTATTTTTTAATAATTTATTCATTATTTTCGTTAAATTCATCATATATTTTTTGAGTTCAATGGATTCTTCATTCACTCATTCATTGGGATTTAGAAACCCATTGTGCCAATTTTGTATTTAGCTTTTAGGGACTTTAAAAGTTTTAAACGAATAAGAAATAGCAACAAAAATGTCCGGGATCAATATAATAAATAATAAACAAAACTGCCACCCACGCGTTTGTTTTGATTAATGATTTCTTTAAACATCGCTCCATATTGAAAACGAATAATAATTGTGCAATGCTGTTTCTTCAAACACTAGAAAGCAGTGCATAAATTTCATTTCCGCACCATGGTAAAATAAAGCTTTTTTTTGAGTTTTTTCAAGTTTTTTTTATTCATTTTTTTGTTTTAGTTTTTCTACTCAATTTTTAACATTTTTTTTGTTATTTTAAAAAAATTTTATACTTTTTTGTTACGTTAGTTTATAGATTTTTTTATGCTTTTTTTTTCTCTGCTTTATACTTTATAATTAATTATTCATATAATAATAGTAAATATTAATCTTTATGGTTTAAACTATCACGTTTTTCACAATAATCATTTTCGGGTTTTTTCCTCTTTTTCGCATTTTCATTTAAGTAGCTTACAATATTAATTATTTGATTTTTTTTATTTGCGTTTACTTGGGTTTTGCTTGCATTTTAGATTAATTTTAATTTAGAGATGGCATCGTGTTTAGTGTTGGCTAATTCCGCAGCTATTAACGCAAAAATGAGCCGATTGCGAGTGAGCATATATCGCATAAAATATCGCGGTTAGGTTGTGCATTCAGATGGCGCGCACTTTAAACTTATTATTTGAATAAGAATCACTTACACTGATTTTCCCCAACTGTGAAGATTTTAATAAAAGAAATCACACATTTTCCACTTGTTTAGCTTTTATTCATCATTAAAGTTTCACTGAAACACGATCAAAACTATATATGATTTTTCTCATTTGACAACCAGGACGATTCAAAGGATGTACAAATTGTTTAAAATTCTATTTTTATTTTTGTTTTGCAACGCACTGGCGTTTCCTCTAGGACGTACTCGTATGCTTAACACAAAATGTATAATAAATATGGGAAACAGGAATTTTTCTTTGTACAAGATTTTCTTTCGTTGCCGTACGTCTCAATATTTGTCAGTAATTATTTCAGTGGCAAAATAATAATGAAAATAAATTCGTTAACTGAACACGACACAAAACAATGAATTTAGCATAACTAAAAAAATAAAACATTATTTTGGCAGAATCCATCAAGAGAATGAAATGATAATCATTATAATAATAATAAGGACGATTTACTTTGTCGATGATCTCGCTTGATTTATCTTCTCCTTCTCTACATCGGTGAACTCCAGTATGCTCTCAATGGCCTGCAGATGCCCTTGAGAGTTCTCCTTATCCGTTAGGAAATAGAAAATGGCGCTCTTCAGAAACTGCAGCGTCACTTCCGGATCCACATGAGTGCGATTCTTTTGCGCATCCAACAAGCGACGATAAATCGTCTAATTTTGAGTAAGTTTTTGTTAGTGTGTGTAAAAAGAGAGAGTGCAAAGAAGAGAGAGTGAAAGAGATATTAGTCAAAACACATTAGAGTATTTAGAAAGTATTTGTGAGGTTAGGTTTTGCTTGTTTGCAAAAATAAAAAGTAATATTATATACATAAAACTTTGATTAAATTGGTGCTATGACATATGAACATTTAAGTTATGATTATGTAACACTGAATATAGTTTTGGGAAATGTATTCGAAAAATGATCGTTGGGACTTATCAGAAAAATATTTAATATTGCCTAGCAATCATTTTTCGGGTGAATTTTTTAATGAATTTTTTTAAGGGAATTATTTGATATATGAACCACATGCTATATATGTAAGTATTTAATGGGTATTTTAAAAATACTATTTTTAGCTTTACTTGTGTTTAATTTAAAGTTTTGGGCTGCTTAATAATGTAGCAACGAAATTACCGTAACTAGCCATGTGTATTGTGTTGTTGTAATAGATATATATATACATAAATGTATAAAAAACATACCTCTAGATACCACTTATCGTTTTTATTTTATTTTATTATATGTATTAGATGCCCAAATGTTCCCAATAGAAACAAACTTAACGGTATTAGAACAACTGCAGAGCGTGTTTCATTTCACGCATTCCAGCCCCAAAACAACTTACAGTCCCATTTTCATTAAATACCCTATGATATGATGGCGCGTATGTAAATGAAATGTTTATTGGGTATACATGATAATCCAAAATGTTCGTTGCCAATGACCAGAAAATAATAAAGTAAACTTAAAAAGAATTTTTATGATCCAATGTTGAATTGCAAAGAAAATTAAAAAGTTGGGTTAGGTAGAATTTGTTAGTTGGTTTCTTTGAAGGTTTTTTTGTTGTTGTTTTTTTTTTTTGGATATTACAAACCTTACGCGCGCCAAGTACCCACAAAGAAATGGCCTCCTTTGCAGTAAGGAGAGCATGATTACTGCCGCACTCCCTCATTCTACACTCTGATGCCTACAAAAATATATTTTTGGTATTTTTTTTTCGAATTTGTTTTTTGTTTAAACGACAATTATATATATAGAAAGAGAATTTAACAAGTTATTAAAATTGAAAAGAAATAACTAACGCATTGTATATTGAAAGAATATTAGGCTACATAAACATGCAATAAAAGTAGAAGAAACTTAAGAACTCTTTTAACTGTAAATCATGCACTCTCTTGACTACGTGACTGTACTTGCTAGAACTTGCATTAGAGCTCGCAACGAAACGTTATGGAATGAAACAAGCGTTTAAAAGTTGAGTAAAAACGATGAAAATCAAACGTTGCGCTTTTAATGTTAAAATGTTGAATGCAATTGTCAAAAATATGTTATTTAATTAATTATGCATATATGTAATGTTATGTTACTTAAACAGCTATAAGTGAAATTATAAATAAAATTAACTCAACGATGCGCCATTTCAATTAATTGCAGCTTTTCCAGCCAAACAAAAAGCGCCAAATTGAAACGAAGCACACACACACACACACACACACACACACACACACAGTTGATAAATGTGAAGATGTTGTTGTTGTGTTTCTTGTGTATAAAACTGTTGTTGTTGTTGTTGTTGTGGATGTTATCGCTTCACGATGCAACAAAATGCAATACACAAAACAAAACCGAAAATAGTATGAGAAATATATTGAAGAATCTTACGCGTATATTCTCCAGCTCATCCTGTGTGCTCTGCAATTGATGCAGCAGCTCATTAATGGACACCTTGCTATCCGGTTGTCGCTGTGCCAGTTCCATTGCCTGCGAGAAACAAAACGGAATGAAACATGGCAAACTCAAGTGAGAACATGACTGTACCTCATCAGCTCGGGTGATCCTCTCCGCCTCCTGCCCCTGCTGATACATGTGCAGATACATTTTGTTTTGCTTCTCCTCGTGCTCGATCAGCTTGCGCTGCAGCTCCTCCAGCTGCTTCTCCAGCTCCCGTATGCGCTGCTTGGCATGCTCGTAGTCCGGCACAAGGTCCGAGTAGCGTGTATTGCACTCGGCCAGTTTCTGCAGCAGCGCCTCGACCTTGTCGTTGTGCGATCTCTTCAGGTCGCTGGTGACGCCGTCCTGGGTGCGTATCAGTTCCTCGATGCGATGCTCGTACATGCGGATCAGCTCCTGACGCTGCAGCTCATAGTTGTCCAGGTTGTTGGACGTTGATGAATCTCCTGCGCCGGCTGCATCGTCGCTTTGGGTTTGCGAATCCTTCGAGTGCACCGACGACATGGTCAGATCCTCAAAGTGCCCGGAATCGGCATACGAGCTCTGCATCTCGGCGGACATGTGTTGTTGTTGTTGTTGTTGCTGCTGTTGCTGTTGGCGTGGACTGCACTTGGCCTCATCCACCATGTCCACAATGGGCGAGACATCCTGCGAGGTCTTCAGTTCCGCCTCCCGCACAGTCACCGCATCCGAGGAGGCGGAACGTTCCTCTGGCGAACTGAGCGATGCCTTGAACAAACGTAGCTCCACAACTTCCCGGGTTAGACGCAATATCTCCGTATCCTTGACCTCCAGATCCTGGCGTGCAATGCACAGCAGCTCCTTGAGGCGTCTAATCTGACGCTGTGCCCGCTGCGTGGGCGTCAGATAATCGGTTCCAACCTGTCCCGCATAACTGGAGCAGTGCACCACATACTTCATCTTGCGACCACTGAAAGTGGTGCCATTCCTAAGGGATAATAAGAGAGGGAATTAGGAACTGAGGAACTCTCTCTTGCCTCCACTCACCTGGCCACGTAGGGATGCTCGCAGGACATGGTGGAGCGACCGGATGTGGTGGTCGCAAACGAATACATCGAGTCTATATCATCATCCAGATACGTGCTGGGTGAATCCGGTGTCACTGGCGGCGTCTTTGGCGATATCTTAGTCTCATGCACCGTGGACAGCTTTGATGAGTCCTGTTTCTTAACGTTTCCTGTCGTCACCTTTGAGCTACGGCCACAACAGCTGTTTAACGGCGTCTTCGGAGTCTTTGGCGTTGAAGTTGTGGATGTTGTGGACGTTGTGGATGTTAACTCCGCACTGGCGCCGTTCAGCTTTAGAGACTGCCAAATAGATAAATAAAATGTTTAGTTGAAGCGTTTAGCTTAAAACCTCAGTTTTTCTTTCTATCTATCTTGTTTGTGCTTTCGCTTGCTAATCATTTGTTGCGGTCTCTCAATTTTCATGCTGTTTGCTCAGTCGTGCAAAAAAACAACAATAAATATCAAAAAAAGATCGCGTGAAGTTTTACAGGGTTAGGGTAAAAGGGAAGGCGGGGAGAGAGAGAGAGATAAATACCACAAAACGCCCCAAAAGCAATTTGTTGTTATACATTTTACAAAACACCCGTGTTTTTTTTTTTTTTGCTTACTTTCATTGTGGCATTCCTTCCGTTCCTTTACCAATCGTTCCCCCCTTTCTCCCTACACTTGACTTGGTTAAGCTATAAATGCAGCGGCATTTTTGTGGTCAATTAACTTACTATTAGCCTAGTGGGTTTTTAGAGTTAATTATTTTATTTTGTTTGTTTGTGTTTGGTTTAGCTTTTAGCCCCATAACCACTTAACTTTAGTTGACCTAGAAAAATTCCTTACCTATAAGAAAACTATTTTTAATCAAAAAAGGAAGTTTTAATATATAGAGTTTTTTATGTAACCTTTTGTACAAATGGTACACTTTACATAAACACCTTTCATTTAGAGCTGAAGGTAATTGATTTTTGTAAAAAGCAAAACTAATGACATAATAAAGGTAAATGCAAAACAGAAACCACAAACTAATTCAAGCTATTGAGTTTCTTTCCCTATCTCTCTGCTAGTTTGCAACAATTCTCCAAAGCAGCTTAAAAAAGAAATGTGATTTAAATACGTTCCACACTCCCGTAATTTAAAAGGAACGGAGAAAAGTTGGGCGGATTTTAGCCAACTGCAACAAAGCAAAACAGCAAAAAACAAAGTTCTTGTCTGCAAATCAGGTTAAACCACAGAACAGAACAGAACAGAACATAGAAAACTCAGGTAAGTTTCTGGAGAGTAAGTCATGCATATTTCATAATCAACTTTAATGAGTTTCTTGCCCCATTTTTAATTGTGTACCTCTACTGAGAAATGTACTACGAACAGAAACTCTGGTCATAAGTTTTATGCACGAGCTGGCCTAACAAGTTGGACAAGAGCGTTAACTGGGCTAATGTTAATGTACTTTACGTTACGCACATTCGCACTTAATAACAATGTGTTAAAGCCGACTTAATATCAATTTAGATTCCACTACAGTCACGTCTCGAATCTCTATTCTATTTCTATCCCTTTTATGGGGAGAGGGGCTAAGAAAAATCGATGGATTTGATTTGAGTGCTGCACGTTTTAGCAGGTGTGCAAAATGTGTTCACGTAATGGTCGAAATAGCCCAGTTGGCCCATTGCCAAGTTGGTTTTTATAGCGCCACATATATTTATATTGATATTGATGCACTTTTTGATGGCCAACTTTTTATTTGTTTGGCAAACATTTTAGTTTTTTGCCTACTTTTCGGGGTCGATAAAGAAAGCAAGTGTTCTGAATATTTTCAAAACCATTTAAGAATGTTATTCATGTTAATAGTATTCTTAAAAAAAAATTTCTTTTTTTTATTAAAATTTTGGTTTTTATTGTTTTTTAAGATTTTGAATTCTTTACAATTGAAACTTTCTTTCTTCTCAATCCTTTTATTTAAACAGTTGGCAAAATCTTTTTTTTTATCGTTTTTAAACTTCCAGTTATTTGTTTTTTTAGGTTCCACACCACAAATCAATGATCAATAACGTTTATTTATGCAAAAGGGCCAACGAACTGCAATTATGGCTATACGAAGGCCTCCCAAGCGGATAATTACCAACTATACAGCACATGAAAACCTTGCCACAAAACTAATGCCTCAAAGCCACAATAAGAATGCGTTATAAACCTAACCGAACATATGTAAATTTATATATATACATACTTAGAGACACGAAAGTCCAAACTTTAACAACAATAACAAAATGCGAAAAAGCGCGAAATGGAAAGGGAAAAATTTAGAGCTGAGCTAAGCTTTTGCTTTTTTGCACGCGTTCGTTCGCGTTGAGCATAAAAAATCAACTGAAACACAAACATTGCATGGGCCAGAGAAAATGAAGAAGATGCCCAAAAGCAGAAGCAGAAGAAGAAGAAGCAAAAACAACAAACGAAAACAAAACCAAAAGCACAGACAACCCTAAAAATGGAAAACAGCAGCACCAGCAGAGTTTTTGGTGTGGGGAACAGAATGGTGGGTTAAGAAATACACGTGAGCATACATGTATGTATGTATGTGTGTGTGTATATGTAAGCTGTGTGTAAGCTTCTGTCAATGTTTGCAAAAGCTGCGCCGCGCACTTGCATTTCCCTGTTCTTGTTCCCCCAGCGCTCAGCTGTTTGTTTGTTTGTTTGCTTGGTACATTTTGGGAATATGCGAAATAAGCGGAAATGGAATTGAAACAGCTGCTGGTCAGCGGCCTGGGATTTTAATATTGTTGTGAGGATATTGTTTGAGCTTTGCCATTATGCAAACGTGCCGCTGAACTAAGCAGAAGTGACAGAAACACAAACAAAACAAAATACGAAGAATGTGAAGTGGCTGTCAAACTGTGAACCACTTTAGCACAGTTTGAAGGGATTGGTAATGCATATTTAATGTGATAGAAAATGAATGTAGGTTTTAGAGCGACTATTAAATAGGATAATGCATGCAAATAGAACAGTTACACGGATTGTAACTTAATTAAGGTATAAAAAAGCTTTATGAAGACTATTCGGTCATTCAACTTGCATTGCAAATTCTAATATACTCTGCCAGCTTACAGTAGAGGACACATCAGAAATTCTAATTAGAATTCACACGTCCTCCCCCAAGCGGCGTTTTAATGCGAGTATGTAAATGCAGGGTTGTTACACGGACAAGTATCCCACAGGGACGTTTCGTAATGACAGTGGAATATTTGACACGCGTGTGACGTCTTCTTCTTCTACTTTCTGAGTGGGGGCGGTTTTTCTTGCTTTTTTAAGTTACATAGGTCAACTAGCTGGCAATTGTAGATTACGAAAATATATACAAAAAATCGATATAACTATATAAATGTATCCCACCCGCAACTTACCATATTACGCGACTTGGAGGCAGCCATATCGACTTCAGATTGCTTCTCTGTTAGGGCCAAGCATTGGGTGTCGCTGCATAATGCATGTGCGCTATCCTCCGTTGTGGCTGTGATAGTGTGGCCTAAATTGCACCAGGTGCGATTACGCGTTAAAGACACAAATCCCGTTGAATGTGCCGTCGAAGCGTTTAACGATGAGCTCTCGGTCAGCTTTGCGCGCGTACTAAATTCCCCATCCATGTTGAGTTGCCTTGGATGCGCTTTTGTGCTGCGCAGGCGCATGGAAGCGGAACGGCGCAATGGAACATGAAACTCACCATTGCTGGGATGTGGTATGCGAGTGGGTGGCGTGGGTGGTGCTACTCCTGTTAATGGTGTACTTGTGCATAAGTTCTTCTCCACCTCCACCTGTACCTCCTCCTCCTCCTGCTCCTCCTCCTGTCGCATTGGTGACGTATCCAACGACGTCATTGTTATGTTTAAGTGTTGCTGTAAAGTGAAAATTGAAAAAAAAATTATTAAAATGCAAATGAATGCAATTGTTTTGTTGATGCACTTTCAAAAAAATTGAGCAATTTTTTAAATGAATGAGCGTCTTAAATGCTTCATTATCTTAAACGATTCAAGTAATTAAAACTTTCTTTCAACAGCCACATTTAATGAGCAACAGCTTCAAGTTCCCCCCCTTTACCCCTTTTACAGGCTGCATCGCTCTGATTTGGCCAACTAACTTGGCCAATAAAAAGTGAAATTAAAGTCGATTGCATGTCGCGATCTGCTTTTGCTTGCTGATAAATTATGAAATTTTTTCCATTGTGGTTGTTGTCTTGACTATGCTCTCTGTGGATTATAACTGTATTTATAGCCATTGTCTTCAGCACTCGTTCTAGTTACGTAAAGTACTCAATGCCAAGTCTTGGTAGCTTAAAAGCTATCAGAAACAGCTGAACACACACACAAACACATAGAGGGCGCTGCGGTGGTGCGTAACCCATACCAACAGTTCCCCTCACCAACCCTTGCTCTAAACTTAAGATTGTTGTTGAAGAAAAAACATAAAGATTGATTATACCTTAAGCTTTAGTGTAGATGTTGTTTGTTTCAAGTTGTTAATTTAATTGGGATTTCGCATTTTTGACATTCAAATCAAAGCTACTAGTGTTTAAAATGTTTGAAATTCACAAGCTGCTAAATGTGAGTAATTTAATGATTGTGAGAAACGTATAAGACTAATGATATACTCTAATGAAAAACTCTTCTTATATTTCAGCAGATTAAGGAGATTCGCATAGATAACATTTCAGTTGTGTAAAAGAAAGATGATCTGCTTATCTCGTCGTCAGGTAGTTGGCTTAAAATGATGATAAAGCACTTTAAAATCGAAATCAGCACATGTGACAAATTCTTAAGCCGTTTTCACTTTAACTTTCGATTCCATATCATTAAGAGATAAACACTTTAAAAGAAAATTAGTGAAAAAAACGTTCAGCTCTCCATTAAGTGGGAATCTATTATCTTCTGCTCCAGTTGGGCAACAATTTTGAAGCGATGATTTTTTAACAATTTCCGCTTATTTATTTTGGACGAACATCGACAACAACAACAACAACAGTTGAGTTTTCTTAGGCCATAAAAGGTTAATTTTACAGCTGAACAAACGTGTTTTGTTTTTGTACAGGCAAATTGTTTGGGTTTTAGTTACCGTTTTGTAATTGCTTGTTTTTGCCACGTTTTTTTTTTTTTTTAACAAGATTTAATGACGACAGCTTGAATGCCTTTAAACGCATTTCTCTTCAGTTTAAACTCACTGACAAGGTCAATGATAGCCGTCCAGTTATCGAGAGAGCAATTGCTGAAGGGGAGATCTTTTACTGATAGCACGCAAGCTGTTTTCCAAATTAACATGGAACAGCTTGGAAGTGTACCGTACTAAACAGTGTTGCTGGAATTTGTGGTGAAAACAAGCTTAAAGCCACTGTTGCTAAATTTCACGCTAAAAATGTAAATTTGGCAACACTGATTTGCTCCCACCAAAAACCACTCTCTGTGCGCTCTAGCTTTATCAATAATAACCAATTGGTTGTTGCTGATAAGAGACTGCAAAATCGACAACTGTCCCGAAACTGTTTTCAGCAAAACAAAATACCTTTGTGTGTAGAAATCGTAAATTTTACCCTTTGTTTCACGGCACGAGTTTGCAAACAACAAATTACATGCAATACATCCAATGCATTTAATTGATAAACAAGTAGCGGTGCTAATTAAAACGAATGGAAGACATCAGACACAGTTAACAGTTAAAGCGACGAGCGTTTGTAGCGAACGACAAACTGCAACTGAAAACTGCGACGACGATGCCGATGGCAAATGGAAAATGGAAAAACTTTTAGTTTTCGAATATTGCCACAGTGCAAGAGAGACGAAAAATGGAGTAGTGCAGACGAAATGTTGCAATCCATGAGACCCACCCACCTTTGAACCTAGTGTGATGGCATTTTAAATGATATTTTTGGCGCTTGGGAATTGTGGTGGTATTTGAATGGTTGATGATGGGCTGCTGGCTGCCAGGTGAAAGGCAATGGCAATTGTTTCAGTTTCTTACTTACCGGCGTGCGGCCTCATTACGAACGTTCGCATGGCATTTACACGTTGAATAGGTAGTCCAAAAAGACACTGTAATAACTGGTGCGCAGTCTGCCGGAACGTTTTAAGCTGCATTTTATGCGCATAATTTTTACACAAAACAAACACATTTTTTGCATTTAATAACTGCACTTTCAAAACAACCTTTTGGGTATGTATATCGATATATTTTGTTTACTATGCAACAGCTGGTCATACTGTACAATCAGCTGGTCGGACGAGCGCGCTTAATTTTCTTTATTTACACATTGATTTAAAAGTAACAGAATTTCCTTAAGCAGGCAGTATAAAAAATATTTGCGTGTAACAATATTTTTTCAGCTCATTTTGATTGAGTAGCACACGACCATTATCATGTCATCGATAGTTGACAGCACTGATTGTGTGGCAGTGTTGCGCTTATAAGTGTTATCGATAAACAAAGTATTACTTGCACTTTGCCGACGCTGACTGTCAAAAAATAAGAAGCAAGAGCAAGATCTGCTTTGCTTTTGTTGTTACTCCAAGCAAGTTTTACAAATAAATTAAGTAAAATTCTTCGCGAATACACGCGTTGTTCAAATATTAATCATTAGGTAAGTGTAAAGATTTTTAACATCTTAGCCCGCTTGATTAATTGGTTAATTTAATTGTTGCAGTCGAATTATGGATCGTTTGCTACGTTTGGGCGGCGCTATGCCCCAAGCAGCACCGCCAACAGATGCGCCCGTCGTTGACACCGCCGAGCAGGTGTACATCTCATCTTTGGCACTACTGAAAATGCTGAAGCACGGTCGCGCCGGTGTGCCCATGGAAGTGATGGGTCTTATGCTGGGCGAATTTGTCGATGATTACACCGTGCAGGTTATCGATGTTTTTGCCATGCCCCAAACAGGCACTGGCGTCTCCGTGGAAGCAGTGGATCCCGTTTTCCAAGCGAAAATGTTGGACATGCTTAAGCAGACGGGGCGACCCGAAATGGTCGTCGGTTGGTATCACTCGCATCCTGGTTTCGGTTGCTGGTTGTCCGGCGTGGACATCAACACACAGCAATCCTTTGAGGCGCTATCCGAGCGTGCCGTCGCCGTTGTCGTCGATCCCATACAGTCGGTGAAGGGCAAGGTCGTCATCGATGCCTTCCGTCTCATCAATCCGAACATGCTGGTGCTCGGTCAGGAGCCCCGACAGACCACCTCGAATTTGGGGCATTTGCAAAAGCCTTCGGTGCAGGCACTGATCCATGGACTGAATCGTCACTACTATTCCATCAGCATTAACTACCGCAAGAACGAGCTCGAGCAGAAGATGCTCCTCAATTTGCACAAGAAATCATGGAAGGATGGTTTAACGCTCGCCGACTACAATGAGCACTGCTCCATCAACGAGGATACTGTGGCCGAAATGCTCGATCTGGCCAAGAACTACAATAAGGTAAGCCTAAAAAATGTAACAATAAATTTTTATATATTGCACATCGAATTCCGTATACCCTTTCAATAACACTGAAAAAAGAGTAGTTTTTGACAAGTCTGTGTTTTTTGCCAGGTGGCAACTCTTAACAAAACAACAAACAATCGAAAAAGTTGCTAATAGCAAACTTTAATTTTCAAGTATTGAACTAGTTCATTTACACTTAAAACCTGTCTGTCTCGCTCTAACACGGTGTTTCTTGTATTTTGGAAATCTTTAACAAAATCTTAATTTTCCATGAGTCATATCTCCGCTAATTACCATTTATGGTCTTAATATCATAATGTTTATATTTATACATTTTATTTTTATTTATACCTGATAGTTCAATATATATATATATATATATATATAATTTTTAAGTAATAATAATTAAATTAACTGTACTGCGTAAATAATAATCCACGCCCATTTTCCATTTTCCAGTCACTCGAGGATGAGGAGAAAATGACACCCGAGCAGCTGGCAATCAAGAATGTAGGCAAACAAGATCCAAAACGTCATTTGGAGGAAAAGGTCGATAAGGTCATGCAGAATAATATTGTACAGTGCTTAGGAGCCATGCTGGACACAATTGTCTTTAAATAAAATTGCATTTGCCAACACAAAAGTAAACCAACCCTCAAACACACATACATACTTAAATCACACACATACTAACACATGAAAATAAAACTGCTTTATTATTTGGAGCAAAAGTTTTACACAAATAAAAACGTGTATTTTTATTATATTTTGAAGACGGGGCCACAAATTACTTATTTTTTAAATACATTTAATAAAAACTTAATTCTAAGCAGCGACAGCAGCTGCAATTTTCAGCGAAGCCAATGCAGATGTTGACATTGTTGTTTTTGTTGCTGTTTCTCTTGTTGATGATAGTAGCAGCGACTGCGCTGCTTTTCTAATTAAAGATGGCGGACATGCAGTTTAGGCGCGCTCACCACGGATGCGTCTGGCCAACTGTATGTCCTTTGGCATAATTGTGACACGCTTGGCATGAATAGCGCACAAATTGGTGTCTTCAAACAAACCGACCAAGTAGGCCTCAGAAGCCTCCTGCAAAAGAAAATTACATACATATTTTTGTAAAGCTTTGTGGTGAAAAAATTTGTCATTACATGACGATGTGAAATACCCCCCACCATATTCCCCAATTTTTTTTTCATACAACTATTCCCACCAAATTTTTTTCTCTTTCCCGCCAATTTGCTTACCTGCAATGCGCCGATGGCAGCCGACTGAAAACGCAAATCGGTCTTAAAATCCTGGGCAATCTCACGCACCAAGCGTTGGAATGGCAGCTTGCGGATAAGCAGCTCAGTAGACTTCTGGTAGCGACGAATTTCACGCAATGCCACGGTACCAGGGCGGTAGCGATGGGGCTTCTTTACACCACCAGTGGATGGGGCCGACTTGCGGGCTGCCTTGGTGGCCAGTTGTTTGCGAGGCGCTTTGCCTCCAGTCGATTTACGGGCTGTTTGCTTAGTACGGGCCATTTTTTAATGAGTAAAATTTATTTTTTCACAACACAATTATTAGATCAACTACTTTTTTTCTCAGGTAAAGCGACGTCCGAACTGTACGAAAACTTTTCACGAATGAGCAAGGGGCGAAGGGTTCGGGTGGTACCTATACTGCTGGATTTATTTTCAACATTCGAAGTATATCGATTAGAGATGAGTTAATGAAAATACTATCGAATAAAAATACTATTCATCTCCATGAACGAAAGAAAACCAGATTGCGCATTCGCTGTGTCAAAAAAAATCTACTGCGCAGTTTGAATTTAATGGAATTTGTGTGTTATTTAAAAAACATTCTTGACTGAAAAAATTGTTTTTTTGACCCTGCCAACACAGTCAACGCTTTGTGTATGTTCCGTGTGAAGTCCCTTTAGCAATGAGCAAAGCTTGCTGGCTGTTTGTTTTAAAGATATTGTGGAGCTAACTTGCACATAAATATCCAAGCAAATTGCATACAGCACAAAAATGTTTTAGTCTAGTGTGACGTCACAAAATCAGTTGTTTGCTTGAGCAAAACTAACGGACCTGCGCAATGTGCAATCTGGCTTTCTTTCGTTCATGCGTTATTTGCATACCTGATTATTTGCAATGATGAATTAAAATACTTTAAAGTACTTACATTTGGCATTGATCGACAGCACTCGATGGGAAACTGAGTGCTCTACTTTCTTCTCTAGCTGCAAAGTAGCGGTACTTTCAATTTTTGGCATGCTTACGCCAGTTTAATCAAAAGTTGCCTAAGTTAAATTGATAAATTTTGATTGAAAAGAGCAAACAATGACTGACTCTGAGTATGGCATATGCCCATACAACACCGAACATCGTATTCTGCTGTTCCGGATGCCCGCTCACATTCTAAAGTGTATGCGCAACTATCGTGGACCTCCGCTGGCGATTTGTAAATATAATGCGACGCATCGCATGCTGCCGGAGGATATGGATGAGCATTTGGAGGAATGTGCTGACTATCAGAAGTTCTACGAATACAAAAACATGCAGACTGCTCTGCAAACACGTAAATCCCCACCGCGCTAAAGATGTTATTTAGTTGTTTAATATCTCTCAATGTATACTGTGTATACTAACTGACACATTTAAATAAATGAATTAAGCTTCTGTTAACTAAAAGACTAATTATTTGGCTCAAAGTAATAGGACGATTCTATTTCTCAAGTTCCCACTGTATTGCATTGTTTAATTATACAAATGTTTAACTTGTGTTATTTGCTTATCAGCTCAGATTACTTTTTTAAAAGGTTTGTGAGAATAATGTTGTTTTTTTTTTATTATTTTAAAATGTTACGTCTTAAACGGAAACGTTATATACATACAT
Source organism: Scaptomyza hsui (assembly GCA_018152825.1). Lineage (NCBI taxonomy): Eukaryota > Metazoa > Arthropoda > Insecta > Diptera > Drosophilidae > Scaptomyza > Scaptomyza hsui. The sequence continues at coordinate 2,790,165 of JAECXO010000280.1, forward strand.
ACATACACGACGTGTACATTAACACTAGTTACGTTACAAAAAGATTGCACGTCCGCCTTATGTTTTTACTACAAGTAATTTTAGGAGGCACTATTGTCGATGAGAACTATTTACACATGTTGACATTTATGACTACATATATATATATGTGATCTAGACTATATTATCCATTTCCAGATCCGTATCACCTTGCTCATCCAACAGACGACGTCTGTCTTCCTTCTCTTTAGTCTTTAGATTGGAGGTTGCCTCACTGATGCTTGCCAAGGGACGCACCTTGCCGAGATTAACAACCGGACTTTGGGTATACAAATAGATGGCATATGAAACGACCGCAATCGCCAGAGCAGTGTTCATATAAATGGGTATGGAGAACAGAAAGTAACACAGTACGGCTGTAAAGAGCAGCTCCAAAGCGCTGGCAAATGTCTTGAGTATTGAGTTCATGTACTTTAAAAAGAAACTCGTCACAATGCCAATTGCGGCATTGTTCACAATTATGATGAGCACACTGAAGCGCATAATGCTGGCCATGTTGTGGACACTGAAGGCATCCAGAAGTTCGCCGCGCAGCAGCAGAATACCAGCATTGCACACAATCGAGTCCAGATACATGAATACATTCTGCACAAAGATGTTCACATCGGCGCCCTTGTCCTTGAGCAGATACTCATTGTAGACGCCGGCGAGGCAGGAGCAGATTGTTTGTGCGAGTATAAAGACGGCACTTATGCTAAAATCAAAGCCAGACATATTCTTGCCCAGAGCATTAGCGTTTGTTTGTGTGGCATTTAGGGCAGCGCCGACACCCTGTATGGCAGCCGCTTCGCTATCATCATTAGCATCATTGTAAAAGCTATTTAAATCCACCTGCTTCAGCATGCAGCCCAGAGTTAAGAGTAGCAGCGAGATCCATTGTCGACGTGTCAAGTATTTTTTAAATATGATCTGGAACAGAATGCCTGTGACGACGACGCGCAGTTGCAGCAGCAGATAATACGTTGTCGGATCGAAGGTGGCAAGATTCACAAAGGCCAGATTATTGTACAGGCAGTAGAGAAATGCTGGCACCATATAAAAAGCCAACACGCTGCGATCCTTGTGCACATCTCGTACCAGTGAGCGCAGATTGTTTCTGAATAAAAGAAAGATCAGTTAAACGTTGTGTTTATGGAATATACCTTAGACAAGCTATTGACAAGTAGCTAAGATATCTGAGCTTTTCCAATGTAAATAATTCAACAATTATACTCTATGGTGTCAGATATCCTTTGCTTACACAAGTCGTCGCCAGCACGTAATGCTGTTAAACACTCACTCTCTGCAATACAGGCACGTAGATATTATTAGCTTGAGGACTTCGGTGAGCAGGACAACTGTTACGGTATTATAGCTATATGAATTGTTTGTCTCCTGTGATGCTGTGACAAATATGCCTATTGAATAAAGTTTAGAATAAGTTGCAGAAATTCAAAAAGCCAATAATTCACATACCTTGTCCAATAAATAATGACATATACAACACAAATATGATGAAGGTCAGTTTGGTGGGAAACAATTCACGCCAATTTGTCGTCATTTTGGGCTGCTTTTATAAAATGTACTTGCCAGCGTCTCTGATTTGTGACTAACCTAGTAAGCTTTTTTGAGCGTTTGTTGAAGCTCCCGTTCATGCGTTGACGTTACAATCAGCTCTGCTTGATGCCACCCAATTTTGACAAGCTCAGCAATTCAATTTTGTTAAAACAGTCGAGATAAACAAAACTGTTTTTTTTTTCTTTCTATTTATTATCGCAGTCGGCGCAACAGCTGATTCTAGCTAGTGTTGCCAAATTTTGTATTGCTTGCTGATTGGTGTTGCACAACACCAGTGTTTCTGCGTGTCTGCGACCAACTTCACGTCTTTTCTCTTTCATCGTCGTCAAAATGGCAAACCGCGGCGCCCGTCATGCTCGTACTGAGGATTCAGAAAATACCATAAATTATGTTCAATGCGATGGCTTGGTAAGTGTTTAATTAAGTGCAAAGACGGTGGCAGGCTCGAGTCCTAAAAACATGCAGTTATAAAGGGCGTGAAATGTGTTTTTAATGCCACGCGCTGAACCCGTCTGTTGTTCTCTATGTGTGTGTGTGTGTAAGGGAGCAAGAATTTAAGAGAGCGATGACAAATGCCTTAAGAGAAACCGCTGTTTATAATAATATAACTCTTCCTTCCGTAGGCCGTGATGAAAATGGTTAAGCATTGCCATGAGGAGTCGAGCAACATGGATTTGGCTCAGGGCGCCCTGCTCGGTCTGGTCGTGGACAAGTGCCTGGAAATCACCAACTGCTTTCCATTCCCCAAGAGCGGCGACGAGACCATGGACGAGGAGATGTACCAGCTAACTGTGATGCGTCGCCTGCGTCGTGTCAATGTCGACCATCTGCATGTGGGCTGGTATCAGAGCTCCGATGTGGGCAACAGCCTGTCGCTGGCGCTGCTGGAGTCCCAGTATCATTATCAGACCAGCATTGAGGAGTCCGTTGTGGTTGTGTACGACACACAGAAGTCGTCACGTGGCTTCCTCTGCCTGAAGGCCTATCGCCTGACACCGCAGGCCATACAAATGTACAAGGATGGTGATTTTACGCCCGAGGCATTCCGCACCCTAAAGGTCGGCTATGAGAGTCTCTTTGCTGAGATTCCCATTGTGATCAAGAACTCGCCACTCACCAATATTATGATGAGCGAGCTGAACGAGCTGCTGCCGGAGGATAAGGGGCACAATTTCCTGGATCTGGGCACCGCTTCCGTTCTGGAGAATCACATGCGTAGCCTGATTGAGCGTGTCGATGAGCTGTACCAGGAGGCTGTGCGCTACAACAAGTATCAGCAGATCGTGTTTAAACAGGATACGGTCAGTTTTAATACCCTCGTTTTCTTAAAATCTTTGATAAATTTATGTTTCTTTTAGGAGCGACATCGCGCTCTGGCCAAATTGGCAGCGGAGAATGCTGTGCGCACCTCAAAGGGCGAACCCACTGTTGCCGAGGAGGAAGTGTTCAAGCAGTTCCGTCCCATGCAGGTGCCGGCCAGGTTAACAGCCACCATTACTTCCGGTCAAATCAATACGCATGCGCAGCACATTGCCCAATTCTGCTCTCAGTCGCTGGCCAAACTCTTTATCACCGAATCACTGCAAAACGCCAAGGAAACCAAGGAGCTGAAGTAGTTTAGTTTATGTTTAAATTTGATATCGAGTCGCAACAAAAAATAAAAATACACCCTCACTAGATGTGTGTTAAGCGCGAAATTTTAACTCTGTATTCCCTGTAAAAAAAACTTTAAATTGTTATAAATTGTATACAGGGCATCTGCTAGTCAATCACTTTACATTCTCCCTCAATTGCGCACACTCTCTGCCTCTCTCACGTGTGGCACGCGCTCTCTGGACGCGTCCCACGACAGGTGGTGGGTTTTCCATTTTTGGGCTCCCGGGTGGATTTCTCATTTATTTAGTATCTTTTCGTGCGCTTTTCCGAACAGTGTTAAACATTTTTCGGCTGCAGCTTCTTTGTGCTTTAATTTTCACTCGCTTTTTAATACAATTTGCAGCTGCTTCAATTAGTTTTCATAAATCAATGGAAATATGCTTTCCTACGATCTCAACGAGCGTTTACTGAGCGCTGTCCACAGCGGTGATTTTGGACAAGCACTCAACTGCATCATTGACGGCGCCCAGGCCACCTACGTATCTTCCACATGTGGGCGGACAGCTGTTGGCACTGCTGCACTCCTGGGCGATGCTGAGCTTTTGGAGCTCTTGGTGCAATCCTGTGAGGAACCGCTCCTTAGTGTTTATCCGCAGAGTAAGTTTAAGGGCTTGGGACATTAAATGTTCGTAGGGTTCATGGGCAACAGCTGGTCGTGTAGAAAATCAATGAGGGGGTTGTAACCGACATTTTCAATCCTCCCCGTACATTCGTTATCCGAACTAAATTTCAGGTAGCTAAATAAGTTTTTTTTTCTCACTGCACTTTTCATATGCAGTTTTTGATAACGTTTGTTAACAAGCAAGAAAAATTACTCTTAACGTTTCAATACAGCATTGATAAACTTTTTTAAAATATTTTTCAAAACATTTTTAAAATCGATTTTTTTTTTTTGTCATAACAGAAAGTTCAAAAAAATGCATAACATAATATCAAGTTGCAGATTTAACTTAAAAAAATTAAAAAAAAAAACACCAAAAACCCCGTTATCAAACATTTTTGTAGACGCGTTTTTCTCTAAGTGTAAATGATCATGACTATGTAAATTCACCTTTAAATACATACATATGTATGTATGTTGCTTGGAGTTTTCAATGACCCCAATACGTAATGTTTTTCGACAACAAAAATAGAGAGAAAAGAGCAAAAGAGACTATGAAAAAAGTGAAGAAAAACTATACAAATTGTTTTCGAAGAGACGTTAAACCGGTTGACTTCATGACTTTACGTTGTTATCAACCAATTTTGATAGACACCTGAAGAGAATTTGAGGTTGCACTTGTCTCTAGAAATGTTTTTTGTTTGGGTCGCTTCAGTGCACTTTTGGAAGTCAGGTAGATCTGCTGCTCGAAGAGTGCTGTGAGTTTTAATTTGAATAGTTTCTGACTTTTTTTTTTTTACAGATTATTCCTAATAAGCTTTTGATTTGAATTTTTTGTAGCTCATCCGGATGCGTTAGAGATTGAAAGTACGCCCGAAGGCATGGAGAAATTGGAATGGGTTGATGAGTTTGAAGGCGAAAGCTGGTCAGGAGGTGGAGGCGGAGGAGGAGGAGGGGGAGGAGGTGCCGGAGTTGGAGTCGGCGACGAGACACAGCTGTATCTCTACTACGCCAAGACGTTTGAGAATACTGGCGAATTCCTGACGACCTGCTGTCCCAATTGCCGGCAGCAGGATCCACATTTATATGACACGGATTTGGCCACTCCATTGCACTATGCCGCCGCCTGGGGACATGCGGAGTGTGTCCGTGTGCTGCTCAAGCATCACGCACCGATCAACGTGGTCAACAGTGAGGGCTACACTCCATTGCATGTGGGAGCCGGCTATGTGGAGGTCACCAGGCAGCTAATCCAACACGGAGCTCTGGTGAACTCCCGCACCTTGAGTGATGGCAAGACGGCGCTGCACTTGGCCATCGAGAACCGGAGCAACGATGCGGCCCAGCTGCTGCTCCAGACGAATGTCAATATCAACGAGACGGATGATGAGGGAGAGACGCCATTGATGTGCGCCATTGTGTGTGGCCTTAAGGAGCTGGCCAAGGAGCTGATTGAGCGTGGTGCACGCATTAATCTCCAGGACAAGGATGGCAATACGGCGCTTTCGTTTGCTGCGCTTGGCCGGCATCATGAGCTGGCCCAGATGCTGTTGGAGCGGGGCGCCCGCAGGCTGCCAGGTCATCATCTGCTGCATCAGTGCTTGGGTCCGGATCGGGCGGATCGCGATATGGTGGAGCTGCTGCTCACACATGGCGACAGCTTGAGTCTGCGCGATTGCGAGAACCTAACGCCCGTCATGCTGGCCATTCATCAGCAGCTGCCCGAGATGCTGGAGTTCCTCTTGGACCAGGCTGTGGAGCAGCGTCGCCTCGGCCTCTACTCCGAGGCCCACGACGATGGATTGCTACTGTTTGCCGTCCAACAGGTCGAGGATGCCGACCAGTTTCGTGCCATTCTGCGCGTCCTGCTGGCCAAGTTGGCCACCGCTCGACGGGATCTCTACTGCTTCAAGCGGCCCACCTTTGTCTGTGGCTTTGTCTACAGTGAGACACCTCTGGCTCGTGCCATTGGCTTGCAGAGATTGGATATTGCCCAGGTGCTGCTGCGCGAGGGCTGCAACATATCCCAGATCTGCGGCGAGTACGTGGTCGAGGAGCTGCGCGCCAACTGCTCCAAGCAAGGCTTGGCCTTTGCCGAAATGTTAAGTAAGTGTTAAGTGTTGGTGAAAAGTAATCTTTGAATCCCTTGCTCACTCTCACACTTTATTTGCAGATCATATTGGTTTCAAGTTTCCCCCGCCCACCGAATCAGTTGAGACGATCTCAAAGACGACGGAAGCCGAGCGTTTGGCCTTTGACGAAGATTTGCGACAGCTGAGCACAACGCCCAGATCGCTGCAATCCATATCCCGTCAGTCGATACGGCAGCAACTGTTGAGGGCGCTGCAGAGGAATCAGTCGCTCCACAAGAAGTATCCACCCACGGCGCAGAGTTCCACAATGGCGCGCATTGTCGAGGAGGCCCTGTGCCTGCCCAGAAGCCTCAAGAAGTATCTGAGCGAATTTGGCGAGGTGCCCAGCATGAAGAGCACGAAATTAGTTGGTCGTCTTTTGCGAACTGTGGAATCGTGGGATTAGCGACGAATATTATAAATGGGAATAAATGTGTGCAATTTGTAGTATTTATTAATATGTATGTGTGTGAGTGTAGTTTAGATAGAGTATATATGTAGTTTGTATATTGACCCTTGTATTTATGAAGAATATATATATAAAAGGTTTTAAACATTTCTAGTTGAACAGATCAAAGATCCCCGAAATAAAAGGAAAGTACACGAATGTTTTTAACATTTCATTACAACAATAGAGAATATACATATATATCCATATACATATACATATAATATATTTATGTACGTAAACTATATGTATTCAAATATGCATTACGTTCGAAAATGCCAAAGTTTAACTTCTCAAATACAAGATTTCAATAATATTCACGAATAAATTTCCTTTAGCATGTAATTTCAATTTTTTTTTTTTTAGACACTTCTAACTGTGTGTTACAATAACGAAAAATAAATTACAAATTTTAAAATATTTCGAGCGATACTTTTCTTTCTTAAACATTTTTGCGCTTACACTTTACAGCTTGACAAGATATACATACAATAAACGAACTAAATATATATATTTTTTGCTACAAAACACATATGATAACATTTACCATAACAAATTTTGTGATCAATTAGATCAAACTTACAAGGCTACAAAAGGTTAATTCACTATAATGACTACACCATTGTTTGTTTAGGGCTTTAGAAGCAGCTTGAAATCATCATTGGCATTCTCCATGATATACTCAAAGGCGATTTTGTCTTTTTTATCCTTGAGCAGCTTTAATGCCGGCTCCTTTTGCAAAAGATAACGACACACTTCCAACTGTCCACGCAATGCGGCACGATGCAACGCACTCTGACCACACTCATCCTGTAGCAAAAGATTGATTTTGGGTTGCTCAGCCAACAGCTTAACAATATTCAAGTGGCCTGTAAAATTTAATATTCTATTAGCTAAAGTTTTTATTAGTATTGAAGGTAATTGCTTACCCATCATGGCAGCACGATGGAGCGCTGTGGCACCCGCCTTGGTCACCACATTCACATCCACTTTACCCTCGTCAATCAGCAGCTTGCAGATTTCCTCATTGCCATTACGCGCCGCATAATGCAGGGCTGTGTAATCGCAATCATCGCGCGCCATTGCTTGACCCTTCCTAATAAACTCACGCACACGATCCACTTCGTTGTAGATAGCTGTGGAAGAAGACAGAGATTAGTGATTGAAGATAAAAACAAGTAAGGAGGCTCTAGTCGAGATTTCCCGACTAGCAGATACCCCGAACCCCATACCTAACTTCAATCTTCGATATCTCTGGTGTTTCTCAAGCGATTTCGATGAAATTTCCGAAAAGTTCTATCTTTACCCATTATTTCAAGCCCCATTTTTACATTTTCCAAATTCGAGATTTTTTTGTTCGGAAACCAGAATAGTTATCGATAATTTGAAACAAACTTGTTCTGCTTATGAGATCGACGCGTTCATACAGACAGACATACGGAGGGACAGACAGACATGGCTATATCGACTCGGTTGTTGATGTTGATCAATAATATATATACTTTATGGGGTCGGAGATGCTTCCTTCTGCCTGTTACATACTTTTGCACAAAACCATTATACCCCTTTTACCCATTTCATGGGTTCAGGCTATAAAAAAAACTGATTGCAAATATGAATCAGATTGTTTTAGAACTAAGTTCCCAGTGACTTGTGTGACAAAATCAAAACTGTTGACTCACCTGCATTCCAAATGCCTCGATCGAAATCCATATCGCTGAGCGTTTGCTGTGCCGGCAGCGTTTGCTTGTGGCACTTGCAATTATCGGCGTTATGATGATCCATTTTTTGTTAATTTCTCCCGAATGATGTATCGAATTTAGTTTCGAGTCGATTGATAATAATGATAAATGATCGTTGATGACTTGGTTTGGCTTGCTTGGATTCAGGTAACTAAACCTCACGTTGCATGGTCCAACAGATTTCGGCCTCGCCGCAACTGCAAACAACCTTATAGCTGAGCTGTGCCAATGTGTTTAGCATGACCATGGGCGGCACCGGGATCAGGACACCATTCACGCACGGCTTGACCGACAGTCGAGTGGATAGAGCCTGCACTTCAGCCTGATTCAGGCCAAAGACGGTGCAAGTGTAATCGTGCAGCGAACCCTTAACAGTCACGTACGCAAAGTTGCCCTCCGCTTGTAGAATGGGCACCGGTATGGTCACAACATTTGTGGCACAAGCAGGTGCAGCAACGGTTGCGCCAATTGATGCCGCCGATGGCAAACCCTGTTGCAACGTTGCTTGTGGTGGAGGACACTCGCAATTTACTGTTGATTCCTTTGGCCCTGCCGCTGGCTGATTATCGCTCATACTTTACTTGTTTCTACTTCAACACTAAAACTATTACAAGGCTTTCTCAAGAAAATATATCTGTTTTGGTAAGGCTTTCCTTTTTTGGGGTTGCTATAGTTTTTTTCACACACACACACACACGCACACGTAAATACAAGGACACAAGCACACAGATACACACACACTAGGGAATATAGGAATTAATTGGATAAATTTACTCAGGCGAATCAACTTTGTGATAATTGCCTAAACTAGCTGCTTCGCGACCTATGTTTGATAGATTCTCCCTTACGACGGATACGGATTCGGATTCTGGTTCGGGTTCGTCAAACTCCTTGCGCATTGTCCACATATACTCGTTGTAGTCCTGCTTAACAGCTGTCGATGAACTGGCCACAACGCGAAAACCCAAAATCTGTGAAAATCAATTAAAGAAATAGTTAAGAATAGCATGCAAATCTGACAAGCATGTTCACAAATTAACACCTTTTTATGCAATACCAAATTACATCCAAGTCTCGAACCAAGTTCGAGTTCGAAATTCGACTTGGATAAGTTCGATCGAAAGTAGTTGATGTAAATTGACCTTCCAATTGGAACAACTAACTCACCTCTAAGGCTGATAGAATGCGACACGGATGCACTAAATAGACAATTGTGGACTCGTCGCTGTAGCCACCGCATGAAAACTTGTTCAACTGCTCGATGTCGTCAGCTGCAAAATGTCGAAGAAAAATTTCGTTTTGTTAAAAGCTCTTATCGTAAATATGTTTTTTTTTCTGCTGGGCTTAATATTGTTTAATTTGTTGTGTTTATACAGTAAGGTAGTATGACAAGCGCTCAACAAAGATAATAGCATTAATAACAATGCGGTTGGGGGACCAGTGAATGACGTCAGCACCCGGCCGCTTGTCGCCAGTCTATCTGTGTGTGTGTGTACTATTTGTGACAGTGTATTTGTGATAATTAACTAGCAACCAATACGCTAGCATTCTGTGTACTATTATTTAAACAAAATTTGTTATTGAAAATGTTTATATAGCACGGCAGCTCATAAAAAATCATAAAGTGCATTGACTTTTCGAAAATACGATAAAGTAAATATAAACTCCATATATTTGCACTAATGTGTGTACGTGTGAAAAGCTCACCATGCAATCTACAGGCGTAATTCAACTGCACTCAGCGCGAAACAAAACGAAACTGACGGCTCAATGTGCGACACAAAACACGATATAAATAAGAGAGAGTGGAAGAGAGACAGTTTGAGCAACAACTTCGTTCCCATGCACTCCGATGACTAAATACTCTCTCCCTATGACTTTATTATTATTCGTTTGCACACCTGTTCGTACTTCCAATAGCTGTTTTAACCACATGGCTTTTTATAACAAATTGGTTTTTTACTATTATAAGTGCATACAACATAAATGAAAGCTAATTCATTACGTTTTTCGTTTTAAATTATTACAAAAATCTTTAAAAGCTCAAGGCTACAAAAATGGTCGATAATCCTCAGGCTATGAATAGTGAATAGTGAAATTGTTGTTCGTGCAATAAAAGGCAAAAGCAAAAGATGAAAAGTGATAAGACTAAGCGCAGTACATACTCATTTGTTGGGATGCCACTGTAGAGGAACAGGCAAGAGTCCACTCAAGGACGAGTCATTCAAAAAGTGTGTGTAATAGTGAAATACCCAACAATAAAAGAAAATCAAGCTAACACTCAAAATTTGTGGGTGGTGTACAAACGTGTGTGTGTGTGTGTGTGCTGTCTGTCTGGGTAAGTGGATACTACACATATGACGAAGCACACTTAAAGTAATTGTGCCGCGCCATAATAAAAAAAAGCATAGACAAAAGCGAAGAAAAACGTCGCAAATGCCCAACAATATTGGCTCGACATAAAACATAAGAAACATAACTGTAATAAGTGTGTTGGTGGCTTTTTAAGTGAAAAACGGAGCTCTAATTTAATGTGCCATTGTTGAATTACCTTTCAATCCAGAGACAAGTACACGCCATGGATATTTATGACTGTAGGAGGCTAGATTACCGCGTATGATAATGTAAGGCATTTGATATATCTTATTTGCTGTTTTGTTTTGGTTTTTAAGGCTTTTTAGCTATTAATTAGCGCGGGCGGGGTCGTTGCCAATGTAAACCGGTTCAAACTCGTCAAGACCGAAAAAGTGACAAAATTTGTTGAGTTGTTCGCAGCACGACAAAAGCTAACTGCTGTGCCGACTGAAGGTTGCCTCACGACTGAATTTTGTTTGTGAGCTTTGATGGTTTTCCCGTGCAAATGGTAGTTGTTGGTGTTAGTTTGTTTGCGTTTGTTGTTTATTATTAATGGGGTCTGGCGTTGCGTCGCTCTCTGTAATGGTTAGCAACTTGATTGGATTAAGCCACAAAAAGTAAGCAATGAGTACTCAATTACATAAATAAAATTCCGTCGAAAAACAAAAAACAAAAGCGCGCTCTTGGCAAGGATAAGAGAGAGATAAAGATGGGCGAGTGTGAGAAAAACAATAGCAAATCATTTTGGCCGCAAATTCTATTAGCATTAAGCGGATTTTTTTGCAAGATATTAAAGCCAATATAATAATTAAAATTGAGAAAATTGTAAATTCACGTGATGTAAACTCCTTCGACCGATCTAACACGAAAGAAATCACGTCACGCGCCCAACTTTACGGTGAACCCTTACACACAGACACACAAATACACGAGCATGTTGCCGCAATCAGACGCTGACCAGTTGCATGTTTACAAGTTCATATAGGCTGTAATTACGCTTGGCAATGCTAAGCTAATGTATGAATACAGTTAGTCAACCGAAAAAGAGCCGGTTTACAGCTCCTACGCAAAGTCTGCTGTTAATTGCACCATAAATACCCACCCACTTAGACACACAGTTCAGCTGCACCCTTTCACTGTATCCTTTTTGCGTGTTGTGCGCGCACAAAAAATAAATAAATAAACGCTCGAGTCATAAACGAAACGTTGCAAATTAGGTGCTGCTAAATGATGTCATTTGAATTTAATCAACATTTTAGTTCCCGTTTCTCGTCTGGTTCAGGTGCATCATTTATTGTCTGTTATTTTACTAACTTACCTTTGTGCACACATACACAGGTTTTGTCTGCAATTGTTTGTTTGTTTTCGGAATATAATTAAAGTTTTAAGTTTATTGTGCTAAATTTAAGCTTAATTTAGCTATCCGCGCAAGTTGGCGAAGAATTTATTTTGCAACAACAATAGCTAGTGATGTGGCGCCTTTACGATATGTTGCTTCTATCGCAGTTGCAAAAACCATCGATATATGTATCGATTACGGTATTAGAGATGCACAGTAGCTCGAAAAGATGCGATTGTTCTGACGAGCCTCCTTTAAGTAAATAATTTTAAATGTTTATAATTAATGTAATTAAAACTTAAAATTAAATTATAATTCATGTGTCATAAATTGCAGTTGCCTAAATTGCACAGTTTAATGAGTTAATGTTATTTCTAAACAGATTTGTGCTTAGGGCCCAAACAGCTGGTAAGTTGAGCATATAATTTTTAATGTATTGGGAAACATGCATAAGTATATATTATTTCAGGTTACGCAAATTCATTGACTGGGTTCATTGGAGTTCAATAGAATTGCCTTTTTGGCTATTACGTGTTGCTGCCGGCTAGAATCTCAAGTGCCTTACTCTGTGTTTGTGTGTGTATGTGTTGTTTTTTTTTTCTATCACAGCATCCCAGTGCTTAAGAGGGCAGCCGTGAAATTCTCAGTCTGCGTCTGACGAGCAAACGTCGAGCAACAAAAACGTTCATCGGCTAGAAAATTTAAAGTGCCATATAAACAAACCACCGGATCTCCTCATAAGTTATTTGAAAATGCCCAGAAATCTATCACTTTGGCCAGTGTTGCTGTGCAGCATTGGGATTCTGGCTACCGTTTTACCCATGCCTGCTATTGGCGCTGTCGCAAACAGTCACAAGCACGAGAAACATTCAAGCAAGGAGCGTGTCAAGGATGGCATTTTTGTGCCCAGGGATGCACATCATCACGGCGAACACGGCGAGCACAATGTGGAGTTTGACCATGAGGCCATTATAGGTGCGTAGGGGTGAAGGGTAAAGCGTAAGGGTTAAAAGATCAGGCTGGGCCGTTCTGACTCACGTGTTGTTTTTAGCTTACGCATTTCATTGTGGTATACCCTAACAAAGGGTAATATACTTTGGTCATGTATTTTGTTACGGTTGAGACAGGATATATCCATTTCCTTTTTTTATTTTTTATTAAATAATGATGTTGAAAGCAACATAACAAATGGCTTTCCTTGCATGAACATGTTTTCAAAAAGAGTATGATTTTTTCGACATACAGAATATATGTATATCTTTTTGTTTATTTGCTCAGTTTCTTCACTGTTCATAGAAATCCAAAATTTGCTGCTCATAATTTACATTTAATATTTCGGCGCGTCAAGATAATGATTGCTTGTTGTGTCTATTGTTTGCACACGTGCTATTCTGGATTTGTGTTTATTCCGAGCATATGATACCCTTCTATCTGATGTGAAGTAAGAGTGTAAAAATAGGGCATCGTTTAGTCTCACACACCCGACTCTAAACCATGGATCTTTGTTTTGTTTTGCTTTATGCTCTCGCCGCTGTCTCTCATGCATACATTTTATTTTTATGGTTCCCCCTAAAGGCAACACAAAAGAGGCACAGGAATTTGATACTCTGACTCCGGAAGAGTCCAAGCGACGCCTTGCGATACTTGTGCGAATGATGGATTTAAATCATGATGAGTTTATCGATCGGCACGAACTGAAAGCTTGGATATTAAGGTCTTTTAAGTGAGTGTTGTTTGTTGATTAACCCGCCAGCTAACCCAATACTGAAAGCTTTGCTAAGTCGCCTGCCTGCAGCATGTCTCTGTGATTTAAACCGATTATTTGAATACACCAACTAAATGTTGTCTAATGTTACATAGAAAACTGTCGGAGGAGGAAGCAGCGGATCGTTTTGAGGAAATCGAACAGGATTCGGATGATTTGATAACATGGAAAGAGTATTTACAGGACACTTACGCCATGGAGGATGAGAACTTCAAAAAGGAGGTGATCGATTTTGAAACCTATGAGGAGGAGCAGCGTATGATCAAACAGGACAAGGAGCTGTTTAATGCAGCAGATACAAACAAGGATGGCATGCTCAGTCTGGAGGAATATGTTTACTTCCAAAATCCCGAGGAGCATCCACACATGTTGCCGGTGCTGCTGGAGCACACAATGCAGGATAAGGATAAGAATCACGATGGAAAAATCGATTTCCAAGAGTTTGTCGGCGAATCAGCTTCGCAACATGACAAGGAGTGGTTGATCACGGAGAAGGAACGTTTTGACAAGGAACACGATGCCAACGGCGATGGTGTGTTGACTGGCAATGAGGTATTTATAATTGGTTATCTTCAAATTGGAATGTTGTAACTAAAGTCTGTTTATAGGTAATCAACTGGATTGTGCCAAGTAATACAGCCATTGCTGATGATGAGGTGGATCATTTGTTTGTCTCCACTGATGAGGATCATGACGATCGTTTGTCCTATCTGGAAATCCTTAACAACTACGACATTTTTGTCGGCAGCGAGGCCACCGATTATGGTGATCATATACAAAATATACAGCACCTGACCGATGAGCTGTAATCAATGAATTTGTATTCATATCACGAAAACTGCTAGAGAATCTGTGCTTAGTATTTTATTTTATTCATTTAGTTAGTAAATATTTATATAGTTTATTCATGAAAAATTTCCTGTCGCAGTTGCACAATTTAATATACAGATTTTGTATTCGAAAATTTGTTAACCTTTTACACATGAATATTTATAAATCATACATATTTATTGTAGTAATTTATATAGACACCAAAAAGAATAATCTACAATATGAATACATAAATAATTTTTACTAAATTATTTGTCTGTTGTTTGTTACTTAAGATCTTACAATATTTAAATATCTTACAATTTTGGAATACATAGATCGTCTTGATGCTCTTAAATGCTATTGTATGAGATCGTATTGAAGTGCTTAGGCGTTACGCATTTGGACTAGAATTTCGAGAAACTGTTTGCAACTTAAAAGTTTCGGGATTCATTGCTATTTATTTGTATAACATTTGTTTAATATTACATATAAGCTGACTTAAATGGCTGCCACCAATTTTAAATGTACAATTTGGCGGTTTCCACATGTTAAAGCAGCGTGCTTTTATCTTTGACTAGATTTTCACACTCGTACGAAAATATATGATTAATTTTTGTTTATATATTGCTTAGCTTATATTTTTATATTAGAAAGTAATGCATTTAAGGTTTTTTTTGTTGCCATTCGTCAGCACAAGAAAGTTGCCTCTGTCTTATATCACAAATATTGCACCTAATTGGCCTATTACCGGAAACATTTTTGCTACAATTTCAACAAAAAATCTAAAAACAAAATAATCGCGTGAATTTCGATATAGTTCACATTTAAAAACTTATGCATTTTATGTACTGAGAGAACAAATTGAGATTTACAGCACTAAAAACATCATAATAAAATCATTATCGTAATCATCAGTGCGTCCCACAAACTATGGCACAAAACTGAGTTTCACGGGGTCATCATTCTTATGTTTCTAAGTCTAATTCCATCATGTACATGTTTTTCGAATCCACCTATAATACACATAGGATCATCATATACATACATATTCTACATACATTTACAGATGCCCAAACGGACATTGCGTCAACTCTAGAAGTCACACAATATATCATAGTTGTCTACCTGAGGCAGCGGCTTCATGTCATCGATAACCTCCCCCAAATATTCACTAATCGACAATGGCAATTTCAATTTCTCCACATTGCCAGCGGTGCGTAGTTTACGCATTATTACGGCCCGACAGCGATCCTGAAGATTGACGAACTCGCGACGTGCACTCTTCAGAGTCATCTCCGTCTTGGCCGCCGTTGAGCAGACGATGGGATAAAGCGGTTCTTTAACCTGTGAAAAAGAAGGAAATTTTATTGGATGTCTCTTGACGCGAAGGGATGATTATCAACATGGATGCTACTTCCGGTAAGTGAAATATTTTTTTCAGTAATTGTTTTCTCACCTTATCTAAGCCCCTGAAGGCTACGCCCAGGCATTTGCCATCCTTGTAGTAGGTCAAGGTCCCCTCAATGCCATCAAAAAGCACGCCAATTTGCGTGGGATGATTTTCGCGAAATCGTTTAGTATATAAAAGAGCTACGCCCTTGTGCCACAAAACGCCTTTAAAGAAGAAGAGTTGAATTGCAAATAAATATTATTATTATTGTATTATTATATTGTATTTACCCTTGTGAGAAAGTCCCCAACCATGCTGATTCTCGCCAAGCATATTGCGAAAGGCATTTGCATGCAGTCGACAGGATTTGGTGCCAATGCCAAACATGATGGAGGTGCCAAAGACCCTTTGTGAGACATGCAGCTCCCAATAGTAGCGACCATTGTTCAAGGGACGTTTGCCCTGGATGCCAGCGGTGCCCTTGCTCCAATTGGGATGAAAGTGCACGGTGCGAAAATCGGTGCCACTTAACACAACCTCCTTGGAGCGATGGCGTTTACTCCAAGTCCAATCATCCTCAACGCCATCCATCAGGGGGCATTGGGACAATGCAGCCACTGGCGATTTATCCTTTGAGCCACTAGAAGGATCTCGTCGACGAGGTCGTTCCGGCGATTGTGGTACTTGTGCCGATTCCACGTCAGACATGCTGAATATCGTATGTTGATGCTTTCGTAACAATTGTTAAAGAAACATTCACAGCAAATTTGTTTGTTGTATAGAATTTTTTTGAGTTTTTTCAAAGTCTGCTTTGATTTTGTCTAAAGCTTTTGTTCTAAACTCGAGTGTTTGATACTTCTTTCTGAAGTTGTTTTGCTTTTGTTCATCTAAAGATGACTTGTTATCAGGAATTGCTCTTCAGCTTGTACCTCATCCGCCTCCTCTTCCTGCTGTACTTCCTCCAACTGTTCCTCTAGATAGCTACTACACGTGTCCTCCTGCGATGGTGACAATGAAGCATAACCGCTACTCAACGAGCTCGTACTCCGACTTTGATAGCTATAGTTGAGCGGATAGGCGCTACTCGGATGCAGATGAAGTTGTTGCTGCTGCTGCTCCAAGCTACGTTTCAATTCACGGCGACTGCGACGCAGCTGCTTGTAGTCCTGCTCACCTCCGCCGGCGGTGTGGAGCTGCAAATGGAAATGATGCCGACAATAGCCCTGCGGACTGTGCGCACAGAAGCGACACGCTTCCAGATTGACACCAACGCCCAGCGGCAGGATGGGCTCCAAGATGCGACGCTTCTGACGTCGCTTGCTCTGCTCCAGCTCCAAGTTCTCCAGATGCTGCTGCGCCTTACGATCGCCCACCGTTTCGGCAACCTCCTGCAGCAGGCGTGCGTTGCGTGGAAAGCATCTGTCGTGGATGTGCAGCACCAGACGTTGGCAGTAGAGGCACAGCGATTGAAATAACAACAACAGAACGATAATCATATAGGAATACAAATTGGGGTTGCTCCGTGTATAGATTAAGTTGGGGGAGTGCTCAGGGGTGCTTCTTTGTATGCTTTGGGGGGGTTGCTCTCTCCGGGGCTTCCGGCTTCCACTTCACCTCCTTATGTTGGAGCACTAACTCTAGACTAGACTAATTACGTGTTTTTTTCTTTTTGCAATTATTTCACTTGTTTTACATTTTTTCCATCGTTTTTCTTTAGCACTTTGTTTGCCAACTCTGGTTCGTGGCCTTATCGTAACACCCAACGATTCTTGGGCACTCCACACTTTGCACTCCACTCTCGTCAATGTTCTGTTCTGTTCTGTTCTGTTCTCTTCTCGTTTTTTTCCAATTCGAAACCAAATGAGCTTCTACCCCTATTCAATGAGCTAACACACACAGCTGGAAAGTTCCTTTTAACCCACCACCAATTGGAATTTCTTGTTGTGTGTGTGTGTGTGGTGTGTGTGTGTGTGTGCGGCTGACATATCATTATCATATGGTTACGTGTGCCACCCTCCAACCCCAGTGGACGACATGCGCACAAGTGTCTAGTACAAAAAAGAAAAAGCCTAGTGGTGAGTTTCACTGAACATCAAAATGTTTCGTATCGCTTTTGAATAGGGCTTTTGTCTTCTATTTTAACTTGGTTTTTTCTTTTAACACCAACCAACCCCCCTTGACACCTCAATTATCAAGCTTAGACCAACCCCACAGCTGTTTAGCATGCAAATTAACTTTAAATATCGAACACGAATCTTCTATATGATTTGTTTATTTGATCTAGAAATGCTGCTGGAGGAAAATGCTACGATTCAAGATAGTTTGGGGTGAAAATTGAAGTTTTAGCGGTATTTAGAGTTCAACACATTCTCACTTGATCGCAATTACAAAATTTTAGAAAATTTTCTTTATTTTTTGGTATCATAAACGTTAACAATTCTCGTAAGTTGTGTAAGTAAAATTTAAGAATGATGTTTGCATTTCTTTCACATTTCATTGGAACAAAATGGAACAAGCAGCTTCGCCGAGGGGGTTTTGAATCGGAATCGTTTAGCAAGCAAATTCGTTGTAAATATTATGTAGATAAAGTTTTTTTGTTTTTACATATTACCAGGCTAGTTTATTTGTTGTTGATTTACTTAACTTACTCGTAACTAAGAAGCAGTTTACATGTTGTTTAAAACGTTAAAAAAATGGCAGATACAAAAAATGGCATCAAGCACCTCCTAACTCGGAGCGGTACTACATATTTCATTGGTACTTCTTGTTTTGTTTTTTTTTTGGTTAGTTTAAGGAATTTGGTAGCAGTGTTGGTTCTAGTGTGAGTGTGTTGTTGTTGTTGTTGTGTGTGTGTTTTGTTTTGTTTTGTGTATGTGTGTACATTGTTCGTTGGTATAGTTAAGGCATTACATTTAGATTAAAATTATTGCGTGTGGTGGTCCGACCGTCCGACCGCTTATGACGAGTTCTTCACACAGACTTGACACCTGGAGACGCGGGACAGAAGATTGCCCGCCTTGATGGTCTGTTGCTCGGGCCGTTGGAACTGTTCGCTGTCCTCCAACGTGACCATCCAGAAGCTTGTCATCGTCTCATAGAAGTGGCAGTGTCCCTTGGCGCCATTGCACTCAATGAACGGTGTGGCACGGAAGTCCTCCAAGCAGGAGCCAGGCGATTGCAGCGCTTGTCCACCGCCACCATTGCCAACGGCAGTGTGCTACAAATTGATGGTTACTAAAGTGTTTTTCGATTCTGTAGATTTTCGACTTACCATGAGGAAACTGTAGCCGATCCATAGGCCCTCCCAGCCGTTGGGGCAGTTGGGTATCGCCAGGGACTGGCTGTGCACGGCAATTACATTGGCGGGAGCCTCACAGACGACGCAGCGTGAAATGTATTTGCTGATCTCGTTGTCGTTGACCGGCATCATTGGGATGGGCGCCGATGTCGAAAGCCAGAAGCTCTTGTCGTTGCGCGAGGCATAGTTGCATACGTTGTTCTGTCCGCAGGACAGCACTGGCAGTGTTGAGAAGCGCGGCACACAGGAGCCGGGCAGGCCGAGATCTTGATTGTGTGCATAATCATTGCCATCGACATAGAGCAGTGAGTAGCCGGTCCAGAGCTCGACATGACCGGATGCGCACTGTGGCACCTGATCGTTTTGGCTGTGACGCGTCACCAGGATGCCAGTTAGATAGTCCTGGGCACCGGTGCAAGGCTGTCCGGGCTCACCCTTGAAGCCAATGGCACCGACAGCACCCTCCAAGCCCATTAGACCTTGCTCACCACGCTCACCCTTGATGCCGGGACGACCGACAGCTCCGGTAACACCCATGGCGCCACGTTCACCTTTCTCGCCGCGCTCGCCTTGAATGCCAATGAGACCGCGTTCACCCTGTGGTCCAGGCTCACCCTTCTGTCCATCGCGACCGGGATGTCCGGGCTCACCCTTGGGACCGGGTGGTGGCACCAAGCCAGGCTCACCCTTCTCACCGCGAAGACCGGACATACCGTCACGACCATCACGGCCCTTGGGTCCGGTAAAACCTTTCTCGCCTGGTACACCAACTGGGCCAGGATGGCCATCCATGCCAGGAGCGCCAATATCACCCTTGAGACCTGCAAGTCCAGCAATTCCAGGTGGTCCAGCCATACCCTGATCTCCCTTGTCACCCTTCTGTCCTTCGAATCCAGGCAAGCCACGTTCACCTTTAGGTCCAGTATATCCCGCATCACCCTTCATTCCTGGCGCTCCATTCAAGCCAGCGCTGCCATCGATACCAGGCGCACCAGACAAGCCACGCTCCCCCTTGGCACCCATGGGACCAATAGGACCGGGCAGGCCAACAAGACCAGCGTTACCAGGCAAGCCGGCCAAGCCACGCTCGCCCTTCTCACCCGTCATTCCAACAGCACCTAAAGGTAAGTTAAGTTTACAATTAACATATTGTATTATGATATTTAAACTTATGTACCTTCACGTCCGTTTTTGCCAGCACGTCCGGGTAGACCCTTTTCTCCCTTAACAACGGGTCCAGGGTAGCCAGGCTCACCATGCAAGCCCATGTCGCCCTTAGCTCCGGGAGTTCCAGGCAAGCCAGGAGTACCAGCGGGTCCGTTTAGTCCACGATCACCCTTCTCTCCTGGGTAGCCAATTGGTCCTTGGTCGCCCTTGTTACCTTTAAGTCCTTGCAAGCCAGGCAGGCCATGTTTACCGGGTAGACCCTTTTCTCCTCTCATTGCGAGCATGTCAATTTGAGCTGCAGGTCCCCTCAGACCCTTGTCGCCCTTGTCACCCTTCAGACCAAATACGCCTTGATATCCCTGTCTGCCGGTAATACCCATGGCACCCTTTAGGCCATTAACGCCAGCTGGTCCGCGCTCTCCCTTGATGCCCTTCGGGCCAGGATAGCCAATGGGTCCAGGATTTCCTTGTTGTCCGGCCAGACCGTCAAGTCCAGCAATGCCAGGATTACCAGGCTGTCCAGAAACGCCCTTGTCACCCTTTGGTCCAGGTGCACCAGGGTAGCCAGCATCACCTTTCTCTCCAGGCATACCATCTTGTCCATAAATTCCGTCACGTCCAGTGTCACCCTTTTCACCTTGTAAGCCGGGGCGTCCATGTACGGGAATACCAGGCAGGCCCTTGTCACCAGTCAAACCAGGTGCTCCGGGCTGGCCATCTTGACCGCGAAGTCCTGAGACTCCAGGCTCGCCCTTCTGTCCCTTTTCGGAAGCATCTCCAGGCTCACCCTGAGGGCCGTCAAAGCCAGCCAAGCCCTGGGAACCCTTCTCGCCATTTAAACCATCTAATCCATCTTGTCCGGGCAGACCACGTGGGCCTGTATCACCCTTACCACCCATAAAGCCGGGTGGTCCATTAGGACCTCTGGCGCCAGGAAGGCCATCGTTGCCTGTCAAACCGCGTGCACCCTTGTCTCCCTTCATACCTGAATTACCGAGAAAATCGATGAGTTACGCAACACATACACTTAGTTTGTATGGGTTATCAACTTACCGGGAATACCAGCAGCACCGAGAGGACCACGTTTGCCTGGAGCACCAACTGGGCCAGTGAAGCCTTTGGGACCGTCGTTGCCGGGTGCACCGCGATCACCCTTGTTGCCAGGCATACCAACGAGACCAGGACTACCAATCTCACCCTTGGCACCATCACGGCCCTGGACACCATCGATGCCGGGAGTGCCAGGAGGGCCAGAGCGACCTTCGGGGCCAACTGGGCCAGGTTCACCCTTGGCACCGAGTTGGCCTGTTGGGCCTGGTTGGCCAGGGAAACCGGAGTCACCCTTGTCACCGGGATAGCCAGGAGCGCCATCTGGTCCGAGCATACCCGGAGCTCCAACTGGGCCACGATCTCCCTTCTCGCCAGATAAGCCGTCGCGACCTTGAGGACCAGGTGGTCCAGCAACCGTAATGCCTTGTTCTCCCTTTTGTCCACGTTCGCCAAAACGACCAGGAGGTCCCCGATTTCCGTCCTTGCCATCGTTACCTGGTGCACCATATAGACCGGGGTTGCCCTTCTCACCACGAGGTCCAGCAATGCCACGAGGTCCAACCAATCCAGGTGGACCTTGGGGTCCTGTCGAGCCCTTCTCTCCATGAAGACCAAGGTCACCCTTCTGGCCCATTGGACCGTTGGGGCCAGGCATTCCAGTGGCACCACGTTCACCCTTGTTGCCCTTCAATGGAACCTTCAGTTCACTGGCGGCGCATGTGCCTGGCTCTCCCTTTAGTCCAACATATCCGGAGGAACCCTTGTCACCCTTAATGCCATCAAAGCCAGGACGACCGGGCTCTCCCTTGATGCTTTGTCCAGGGAAACCATCAGATCCGTCGCGTCCAGGGCTGCCAGGAGCGCCATCATTACCAGCTTGGCCAAAGTAGCCCTTTTCACCCTTAACTCCTATTTCGCCCTTTAGACCAGGTGCGCCAGCTAAACCACCTTCACCACGTTCACCTTTAACACCGGCAGCACCTGGATATCCAGCTTCTCCCTTTGGTCCCTTGTCTGGCACAATCTGGCTCCAGTCAACAAATGCTGACTGACCAGGTTTACCTGTGGCTCCTGGAGCTCCGGGGAAGCCATCCTCTCCCTTATCACCAGAAGGTCCCATTTGTCCAATTATGCCATCATCTCCACGCTCACCGGGGTAGCCTCGCTCGCCAGTTGGTCCTCGTGCGCCAGGATTGCCGGGAATGCCGTTAAGACCGCGTTCACCTTTGTCTCCCTTAAATCCAGGCGGGCAAGAAGAACATTTGCCGCCAGCATCACCCTTGGGACCCATATCACCTTTGTCGCCGGGAATACCGGAGCGACCGGCATCACCCTGTGGTCCAGGTATACCAGCCTGACCGGGGGTGCCAGGTCTGCCCAATTTCGAATCACCGGGAACACCAGCGTTACCTGGGTAGCCACGTTCTCCTTTGGAACCTTTGGAACCAGGATATCTGTTTACAAAATTTATATAACGTTAGAGAGTTTTTATTATTATAATTTTAACCATTTACCCGTTCACGCCGTCATCTCCTTTGGGTCCTTGAATACCGTAGCCTGGAGTACCAGTATCACCCTTTTGTCCTTCAGGTCCTGGAGGGCCGTTGTGGCCAATTGGTCCGACTGGACCCATGGGTCCTAGGCGTCCAGCGTTACCCTTGTCACCCTTTTGTCCAGCAGGACCCTCATTACCAGAATGGCCGGGCAAGCCGGGTCCTCCCTTAGGTCCAATGTAGCCTTGAGGTCCTTGTGGACCATCCATACCGTTCAAACCCTGAGGACCAGGCTGGCCAGTATAGCCACGGGGTCCCTTTGGTCCAGGCGCACCAGGCTGACCACGTCCACCACCGGGAGGTCCTGGAGGACCAACCAGACCACGTTCTCCAGAATTACCAGGACGTCCGGGCTCACCCTTCGAACCAGGCTGGCCAGCCAAACCAATCAGACCGGTCTCGCCACGATCGCCCTTTTGACCGGCAGGTCCTGGAGGACCGAAGTTACCTTGACGGCCCTAAAGGTGGAGCATTAGACTGAATTCAACCCCGATTCACATATCATGAAGACTTACTCTATCACCAGCGCCACCAGGCAAACCTTTTTCGCCCTTTTGTCCATCGTGACCAGGCTCACCAGCAGGTCCGAGGCCACCCTTTTCGCCCATTGGTCCAAGTTCACCCTTCTGGCCAACATCACCGCGCCCACCCATAAGTGTGTCAGTGCCGTGCACGTGGAGCTTTGGTGCTGGATCTCCTTTGTCGCCCTTCTCTCCCTTTTTGCCGGGCATGGCCGTGGCAAAGCAAGCTGCACCCTTTTCACCCTTGATGCCGCGATCTCCGCGAGGTCCAGGTGGGCCGAACGGTCCGGTATCACCGCGCTCGCCCTTCTCGCCGCGGTTTCCTTCGGGTCCAGGGAAACCAGAGCGTCCGGCAAAGCCGGGCTCACCCTTCTCACCCTTGGCATAATCACCATTCTCCTTGGCCGGATCACCTTTCTCGCCCTTGGAGCCTGGTCCGCCTGGGTAACCGCGTGGACCAGCCATGCCAGAAAGACCTTGCAAACCGGGCATACCGTCTGTGCCGTCGCAACCATCCTTGCCAGGGGTACCCGGAAAACCGGGAGTACCGGCAGTACCCTGAACACCAGCTACACCCGTCAAGCCGGGAATACCAATGGTTCCTCTTTCACCTTTATCGCCACGAGCTCCATATGGACCGGGGTCACCTTTCTGACCCTTGTCACCGGGCGGTCCCTCAGGTCCCGGGTAGCCAATCCCACCCTTCATACCAGTCTGACCTTCGGGACCAGGCAGGCCACGATTGCCCTTCTCAGCAATACATTTGGGAATACAGCCCGCATAGCCGGCTGTGCAGTTCTTGGGTGGTTGACCACCGCGCTGTATACTCGCCGAATCTACAATATCGTAACTTTCATCTATCGAAAATGTGTCTCTAGGTTCATCTCTACTGTGGTGCCGGACCGATTCTTGAATCGAGCCCGTTGCTCCGGGGTTCTTCCAAAATTGCTGTAAGATTCACACGAATTGATTGAACTGAAAATTGCAGTATTATTTGTAAGATTCTTACAGCGTTCGTACTAAAAACCGCTCCAGCAAACACAGCGGCGAACAGCAGCCTATAAAGAAACGAGGATCAGTTAAGGTTCATTTCAAAACACAAGTGAAGAATTATATATGGCTTAAGTTTCGTTTGATAACTTCATGCCTCGCAGCAATATTGGTCAAGTCGCTTATCTTAAACGTATATGTGTGTGTATGTGTATTTAAGTGTAAGAGAGTGTATTTAAGCATAAATAGCAGCGCTGCTTAAGAGAGCAGCAGCGGCCCTCTCTCTTTGCAACACACATACACGCACACACACACACAGCCGATTCTTGCGCGCATTAGGTTTGCAATATTTGAAAGGCACTGGTACTGAATGAACAATTCGAAACGGTTTAAAAAGCATTGGCAATTGCAAAAATTTAATTTTAAAGTATTTAAAGATAATGGCATGCAACTTAATATTTTAAGAATGATTTTATTACTCACCGCTTCCAGGGGGGCAACATATTGCCCTATGCACTCAGGCTGCACAGTTATTTCCTGCTGTCCTTGTTAACTTAAAAATATGTTGCCGTCGATGGCCTGAAAGGCAGAAAAGTAGACACTGTATTCTTAAAGCTCGTTGAATTTTTAAACACTAAACTGAAAGTCCTTAAACATTTTCTAGCGACAAATAACTTAAAACCTCCCATTGCATTTTTTTTTAAAGGAGTTCTTTATTCGTGTTTTTTTTTTTAAGTAAAAGCAACGCATTACACATCACAGTTTTGGAAGTCAAAGCTTTTGGCTTAAGATTTTGTTTAAAAATGAATGATTTTATTTTACTTTTTAAAGAATAAATTTAAAATGATTAGAACATGTTTCATTTAAAATCGAGGCAATGTGCACGTTACAGTTTGAGAGTCACCGTTAGATGTAGTGAAAATAATTTTTATATGTGATTTTCATATATATTATTCAATAAGAATAAATCAGTTTGTGATATTCTTTTTTTTATTGAAAAGAGTTAATGTTTTTTTTTTTTAATATTTATTTTTCGACTTTTGTGGCAACAGTCGCCTTACGGTAAAGTGATCCAACTGAATGGATCGACTGGATCGAGCGTACTGAACAAATACACAACCGAAACGAACCGAGCGAAACACACAAACAAAGCACACACAGCCAACCAGCTAGCCGAGAACCACAAGACTAAAGACTCAAGACAAATGCAAACGCAGAGAGGCCAGCCTACTTACTCGAGAAGACGGAACACGACTAATTATAGTATAAGCTTCAGCCAGCCAAAAACCAAACAGCGATCGCACGATCGTTAGCCGAAGTTCTCAACGAATGATAATCGTTGCTCGGCTCATGTACGCTATACGTGTCGTCTGTGTGAGCTATGCGCGTGTCTTTTTCGCAGTGTGTGTGTGTGTGTGTGTGTGTGTGTGAGTGAGTATGGAACGGATGGGCGACAACTATGTAGCAACCATTTAGAATCCAAAGCAAGCAGCTCTAACCTAACTAAAATATGAATGAAACATTGGCGATAAGTGTGAAACTAAGTCGCTACTTAGTTGTTGCTCTTTGTTCCTCTTATGTTGATAATGAAGCTGCCTTTGCCAGTTGTATCCAACTCGTCAATGCCTTTACTTCCCCCTTTTGAGCACCTACTACATAGTACTTACAACAAATCGACTGGTTGGGTGGCTGGCTGGTTGGCTGATAGCCCAGTTGTAAGATCGGGCACATGAGTTCCGTTATTGCCACGCCATTGACGCTTCTGATAGGGCTTGATCCGGCTCGGATTCTTAGAAGAAGCTTTTTGTGCTTGCAAAAAAGAGATGCTTGTTTACAGAATAAAAGTAAAATCAAACGTTCGAATTTTTATAATTTAAAATCAATTGAGCTCACATTTGTTAAAAAATTGCATACTATTATTATTTTTTTTTCATACAGTAATTAGTTTTCACGTTTGCTATTTTTTTTTTTTTTAATTTTTAGTCAAGGCAAACGGTCAACTATATTTTAAGACCTCTGATAAGGTTTGAAGTTTTTTTTCTAAATTACTAATCTCTAAAAGAGATTATTATGGTTCTAGGTTAGGTTGTTAAAATATTCAATCAATAAGGTACACGAAATAAATCTTTAATAGCCAACGCATATCCTTACTTAAGTTCAGTTATGAATAAGTCAAGAATCAAACCTAAGCTTACATCAATAAAAGCTTACAATTTATAAGGAAACTTCTCTAAGAGCACTTCATTGTTTTTTTGGTAGAGTGTTAAGTGAAACAACTTTATTGAAATGTAAAGTATTGAGACTAGTGGGTCGTGTACCCAAATCAAGAACGACATTAATCTTTCACAACGCCATGATTGTGCTTTGAGACTTGGTTTTGTTTCCAAACTGACCCCAACAATGGACATTTCGTAAAGTTCTATTTATATAAATCTGCGTACTAATTAATAAAAAAAAAAGAGCTGATTTTTATTTTCAAACAGGAAATACGCAACCTTAAAGCAGCTTATCAGCATTACAATACTTAAGTACTAAATGAAAAAAGCCTTAGCTTAATCGCTCCAGTTGACTGGCAACGACAAAATCAAGAAACAAGCAACTTAATAAGCTAACTAGGGAAATTATAATATGGAAAATATAGTAAAACAAAAAGAAATAATAATAAAATACATGTTGCCGTTGTACTAGTCGTCGTTTCCTCATTTCAAGGCAACAAAGTGCTAAATTCTAAAAAAAAAAAATAAAAAAATAGTAATAAGCATCGCCCATCAACAGGCTGCGCAACCCAAACCCAAACGTCTCCCGAACAACTACTACATAGACAAAAGCACTGTGCAAGTGTGTGCGTGTGCCGAAGACGAGCCGAGTGCTGCACGAATGTGACTCGAGACTCGCGCTCGCTGCAACGAATTCGAATTTCTTTTGTGCCGCCCGATTTTAGTAACACTTTGAACGCTTGACGATCTCCACATGTGGGGAGTGTGTTGTGCTCGACGATCGCAGCAGCACAGCTAATCAAGTGGCGAACCCGAACGCAGCAGCATTTTTAGTGTTAGTCCATAATAATATTAATTCCAACAAAATCACAAAACAGCAAAGACTCGAAAAAAAACAATTTAATTTATAAACTGTTGCCTGCCTATTTAAAAACGTTTACAAAAAACAATTCTTAATGTTTATTCTTCGCAGTTATCGTGTGTGTTTAGTATCGACAGTGACATATTAAGTTTGTCTGCCCGTTTTCCAGTTCACGAGTTTTTGTGTGGTCAGGCTGAGGACCAAGATGAAGTTGCCCAGAGATCGAGCTGGTCTCTCGGGTCTGCTAACTGTTCTATGTGTGTTAGCCAGCGTTGTGCCCTTCGTCCAGGCAAAGGTAAGTAAGAACCCAAAAAAAATATAAACAAATATTTAAAATAAAAAAAACCTTAAAGTACTTGAGCAATGGCTCTCAAACTGTGCGCATAGGCTCTTAATTTTCGAAACGTTCACAGTTTGGCATGTTCAATGCTTGTCAAACTGTGTTACTATATTTTTCTAGAACTTAACATCGTCATATCCCCATTCAACACAATTGCAGCTGATTCATAAATGAGTGTGTGTGTGTTTTTTTCTTGTAATCTACAGGAAAAACTTTAGCTTATAGTAAAGAGAGAGAATTAGGTCAACATTGCTGCATTTAATCATCGACAAAAAAAAGGGCACATTGCCCCGTTATTTCCTCAAGTCTATTGCATTACATATTATATTTCCGGCACATGCCACTCTTGAGATAAACTCTCTTTCTCATCTGTTCATCTGTTGATCAATTCCTTCATCCATGCTCTCTCTTTCTCTCTCTTATTCTGGCTCTCTTCCCGGCTTGGGTTCAATTGATGTCAGGCGTATATAGTGTTGTTATGTCATCGCAGATAATTGTTTCAGATTTGGCAATCTGTGAGCTCTACCAAAAGGTTAATGCGTGCTATCAATCTAGTTATACAACCGATAACCTTTCGGTCTTCCTTCCTTCTACGCAAAGGCAATTATGTTGGAATATTGTATAACATTTCGAAAGTGTCATTGAATATTTCCGGTTGGCAATGCAAAACAACAAAAATTTGGCCAAAATAGATTAGTTTTAGTAATTTAAATCTTAGGTGGATCATTTGCCCCTAGAGCTATGCAACAAAATTTTACATTTAGCCAAATTCTGATTTAACAAAAATGAAAGCTTAAGTTTCTTGCCTTACCAACGTTATTGCGCACTTTAAATAAAAATCTCGAATTAAAAATAAATAAAGTTAGTAATCTATGCTAAGCAAGTCTCAAATATTTGCTATGTGTTTTCAACTTTGGAATGCTTATCAAATAGTATATGTACTACATTCAAAATCGTACAGATTTAATTAGGTTTATTGCTATGTTGGCGGCATTGAGGGTTGATGATGATAGCATGTCGCCCAGTCCGCTGATTGCGACACTTGGTAAACCTCATCGCACTCAAAATAGAATCTCTAAAGTGTCGCCAACGCCAAAGGCTATCGCCTAAACATGACTTTTGCGCCAGGCAAACCAGTACAAATCGCTCAGCACACTTTTTTTGTAACACAAAATTCAGGCCACCCTTTTTTTTCTTCTAAACTCACGTGTTTGGTTTTGAAGTTTGCATTTGGTAATTTGATCTCTTGTACACTTATTTCGCACTCGGTTACGTGGTCAATGCCATGGTATAAGTATATCTACTCCCAACTCCTCCTAACTTCCCAACTTCCCAACTGTTCCAACTGTTGAGTGAGAGCGTCTTGTGTCTTGTGGCTTGAGGCAAACAACAACAGCAACAACAACAACAACAACAGTAATCTAAAACCGCAAAAATGATAAAACTTGATTTGTATATTGCGCTACTGTTTGCCACAGTGAATGTCAAACTGTATTGTGACAACTGGTTTTTGCATTTAACGAAAAATGATTTATTGCGCTACATTTAACAGCCAAGTGATTTCCTTTTCCGTCCCACAAACGAGCCGTCTCACACACACACACACACACACGCACACAAACGCTAGAATTGCTCTTGTAAAGAGCGCGAGCTCAATATTTAAGAGAGCGCAACAAGTGTGTGTGTGTGTGTGTGTGTGTGTGTAGCGATTGCACTTAACATTTGCTTGCTGCTATTGCCGGTGATGACATCGACGGCGACGTCGACGTCGACTGCGGCAGGCTTTCTATGAATGAATTTTGATAAATATACATATAGTACATACATATTCTTTATCAGCAACAACAGTGGCTCCAGCTTCATCTTAGTCTGCCTAGCTGCAGCAGCTGCCTATAAAAAACACAACAACAACAACGATTGAATTCATTTCGAACGCATTTTTATATGGAAATTTTCTTGTGCAGAGTTCTTTTTCTGCTGCCGACAATTAGCAGTTGAAGTGATTGGTTGGCGGGGGGGGAGGGAGGGAGGTGCAGCTGCGGCTGTCTTTGACGCTCTGCCTCATTTCAAATTGGAATTGAAAGTTTGTTGTTGCTGCTGCCCCCTCGCCTTGCTCCCTCGCACTCACACTTAACTGTGTCTTTTGGCTTGTGCTTTGTTTATGCTCAGTCCTTAGGCTGACCCTAGACGCACACACACACACACACATACATAAATCACTGACCAGCTGTAGACATAACGGGGCCCCCCAAGCAACAACAACAACAACAACAACAAGTTGAAGAAGAACACTCGGCTTTCTTTATGTGTATGTCTTCAAAGTTTATTTGCGTGCATTTCGAAAATTGTTTGGCGAGTTGCATTTCAATTTGACTCAATTATTTATTTATCTGCAACTGAATGCGGAAATTATGCGAAGTGCTTCGCTCTCTCTCACTCTCTTTACTGTCTCTGACTGTGAGATATGAACAACATGTCGTATAAGTGATATATGCAACTAGGGGCTAACAACAACAGCAACAACAACAACTGCAGTAGCAGTGTGAAATTTTTTTTAAATTAAAGCGATTATTTGTTGCCTGTGTTCATTGTGTTTAAAGCTCAAGAAATTGGGTTATCAGGCATCTCAGAGTCTCAAACTCAGACTCAGACGCTTGTTATAATATTATTGTTGTTATCAGTTTTATTTAGTTGCAAGGCATTTGTTTCTTCTGCTCTGAAATTGGAATTGATTAGAATTCATAAAAGTCTCTATGTATATATGCATATCTCGCTGTCTTTCACATATGCGTAGAGTCATTGCTAAAAATACAACAAGCTTTAACTTGTTCTTTTCTTTTTAATTTAAACAACAATTTAAAATAGTTTTTTGATTGCTCAAAATAATTGCGAAAGCATTGAACTGAGTCAACAATAAGGTTAACTACTTTTTGATAAGGCGGCATGAATACAAAACGTTTTTTGACAGTGTGTTTTATGAGAATCGGAAATAAATAGTAAAGGACCTATAGGACCTATATCGTTAAGAAGTAATAGTAAAAATGCACTACATCTAAAATTTCAGTCATAAATATTAGAACACAATTCAGTGTAGAACACTTTGACGTTATCAAACTTACAGTTTTACAGTCGCTGTGCTGTCAGTTACACGTAATTTGAGTGCGCGGCAATTAGTGATCATCTGTCAAGCGTTTGTCTAAACAATTATGCATACAACAAAAGTGTAAACCATCACTGTACTGGGGATGTTCTACAATCTTTACATTGTCAGTATGTGTGTGTGTGTGTGTGTGTGGGTGTTCGTTTAGAATCTCCATGCATGTGCAGATTTTCTGCTTGACGCTGTCTTTATGATGTCAAAAAAATCAAAATGATGTCATGCTGCAAGAGCGCTACAACAATCATAGCAACAACAACAACAACAACAGCAACAACCATAAGAAATAACAATAACAAATAATATACAGTCCAGTCCAGATGTGCATTCATTATGCTCTATATTTGTGTGAGAGTGTGACTGTGTGTGTGTGTGTGTGGGCATGAATTTTCATGTCAATCACACGATGCTCATATGCTAGCTCCATATAACATTCAAAACACATACCCTATAGTTATAAATACATATGTTTGCTTATAAAGGGTATGAAATATCTCATATATTCTTAATTTAAAGATCCTTTTAAAAATAAACCATATCAAGATTTTGTAATCAAGCCTACAATAATAATGAAGAAATAATTTTTAGGGTATCTGCTTGTCGACTACGTCCTAACAGTCATGCACTTGGCATGCTTTTAAACACTTTTTATGTTTGCACTGAATTTCTTTGTTTTTGCAATTGCAGTTGTAGTTTCGCTGTAGATCATCAAATGTTGATTGATTGCGCGTGAGTTGTTGCACTTTTTGACAGAGACGAAGAGGGAGAGAGAGAGAGGTAGAGAGGTAGAGAGATCGTGGTGAATTGGGTCAATTGTGACGCACGATCAAATGGCAGGACTTTTGCACACTGTCAAAAGCTGACAATCTAAAGTTTGTCTGCAAGCACAAAACACAACACAACACACACAGAACAGAACTTGGCAACAAAGAGTTCGCATTGAAATTTAACAGATAACCCCTTTGTCCATGCTTCACATTTATATTGTACCGTTCAGCAAAAAATAAAATGACAAACGTCTTCACATACATATGTACAAATATTTTATTATATAAGTAAGTGAAGCGTACAATTTAATGCCAAATTAAAATGTATTAATTAAAATGCCCAAGAAAAGCTGTCAGCGCGCGTAGCGCTCACAGTCTTATCAGCCATGATTTATATGTACATATAGTATGACAATATTTTTTTGTTCTTCTCTGTTTTCTGTGCCACATCCGGGCCGCTTAGCCGCCATCTTGTGTGCGACTATAGCACAGATTAAGTCGGAGGTCCGACTATACGGATTACACTAAAACACTAAAAACAAGTTCGCTACTTGCCTAAGTTAAAGTTGTTGAGATTTTGTTTTTCCAAATTACACTTTTCGTACATTTATTTTTTTTTGCTGCGCTTTGCATTTTATGCAGCATTTCGTAATCGCCCATGTATAGAGTTGAATTATGGATATCAGTAACAGTTCTTTTTTCATTGCTTTTGCTGCTTTCAACGGAACTCGACTTGTGAATTCCAGTGCGTGTCATTAGATACCCTGCAGGCCAATGTACTCGCACTTACACGTGCAGTACTCGGAGGATCACAACTGTTATACATAGCACATAGTACTTACATGTATGCATCGTATATATATTGTCGTCTCTGGGTCTAGTTGAGCGTGGGTGTGTTTCGCCAATTGCCGCTGTTCTGATTCAAGTGAGGGGCTTGACAACTTTGACCTTAAACTGCAAAGCTCAGCTGCAATGCGTAAGAGAGACAGCATGCGATCACAATTGGCATTAACATGTGTAAATGCGCTCAAGTGAGCCACTGACACACATCATGTAAGCGACTTTGCCACAGATTACAGATATACATACATAGCAAATGATGCTTGCGACCGACTTTAGCAGGCCACACGTGAAATTTTTGAGTTCCAGTGGCGTAGCATTAAGCTCTTGCAAGGGTGCGATTTGCTAAAGCAAGTGTTATACATGGAAAGTATTTTATATACCAAAGTGT
Source organism: Scaptomyza hsui (assembly GCA_018152825.1). NCBI lineage: Eukaryota > Metazoa > Arthropoda > Insecta > Diptera > Drosophilidae > Scaptomyza > Scaptomyza hsui. The sequence continues at coordinate 2,823,154 of JAECXO010000280.1, forward strand.
TATAAATTAATAAATTGTAAAAAACTGTAAATTCATTATTATTATTCAATTCCTCAATGAATCTACACTTGTTTACGTCATATTTTTCCTGATTTGATAGCAGCAAATGTTTTTACATAATTTACATTTTTGCATACTCAGAAAACAGCCATTAAAATACCGCTTGAGTATGCAACTTTTGCTGAACTAGCTTAAATGTACCTACATATGTGAACCTAACCTGCTCAACTCAAAATAGAAAATCCATTTAACCCATATATGTATATTTAGGTTCCCAAACCGTCCATGTCTCTGTCTCCTTGCTGACGTCGGCAATTTTGTGTCTACAACTATGTTTTGCTCGTTATAATAATAAAATGTTAAATAAAATAAAATATTATGCACCGCAATATGACAGACACTTTTTTTCTCTCTTTATATGGTCGCTCATTGGTGCACTTTTTTGTTTTTCATTTTTTTTTTTTTAGAACGCCACTTGTTGCGCTGTCTGCAACCGTCTGTTAGTTCCCCTATATAAATATATTTATATAGTATATAGTATGTCTATGTATTTTTTTCGTGTTGCTTGGCAAGTGTCAAGTTCAAGGAAATTGCAGAGCTTGTCATTTTGATTTAAACGTGTTTCCATCATACCCAGGAAAAAAACGAAAGACTTGCATTTGAAATAGGATTTGGAATATTTCTTGTTGGTGAATTTTTGGTTGGGCAAATTGATTGAATGAAATTCGAGGGCTTTAATTATATGGGTTTTTATTGTTGCTTTTTCAACTGAAGGAATGTGTGAAAAACAACCTGACCAGACAAGTAAATAAGTCAGGTTACTAAGCAACACATTTTGGGTTGTTGGGTTTACGGGTTAAATCACGAATATTTTTTTTCTGATACTTATAAAATCTAACACATAAATCAATTGTTAACAAGATCTCATTATTATAATTAGTATGCACAATATTTTTTTCGCAGATCACTTTTGATTTTTGTGTGTTTATAGAACTGCAGTTTATTTTCAAACGAACATCTCGCATACATATTCCAGATATTGAGTGCAAACGTGGACTGCAATTGTGTTTTACGGTTTAACTATGTCAAACAGTCATACTCCTCCCCCCACCTATCCCCCTGAAAAACAAAACATTCACCTGCCATATGCATTGTGGATTTTATTTTTGGGTGATCGTCTGTGTTTTCTCCTCGACTTTCGTTTCGTTTCGTTTCAGTTTTATTCTTTTTATTGAAGCCGCTGCTCGCATAGCAAAAACAAATTTTCTGGTTAACCACACGGAGAACATTTTTTTCAACATTTTGTTGGATAGTTTTTCGTTGTTGTTGTTGTTCTTCATTTCTTAAATTGTTTAGATTTAACGTTCTGATTTTCTGACTTATACATCATGTGTGCATATATGTATGTATTCCGTTCACAGATGGTTTGATCAGGCAAAAGTCTGCGTTTATTTCTCGGAAGTCCCCGTTTTAGTTCGATGCGATGCAATATTTGATTAGCTTTTGATGCTTTGAACTATTTTTTTTTTCCGATTTTTTATACCTGATGAGTGTGCAGCAGCAAAGTAATATTGCACTCAATATTTATTAGTATTCTAAACAATTTTTGCATTTGCTTCGCTAAAAATTTGCATGCCAAACAAAATTTGACACTAATTTTCCAGCGCCTGCAAATATAAACTTCGAAAAAAAACATGCGTGCAACATGTGTGAATTTATTTTTTGGGTTCTTTCTTTCTTATTTTTTGTTCTCGTTTCATCTTAAACATTTTTGTAGAATAGTTGGAGACCCCAACGACGCTCAAAGTCATTTTAATGAACATAGGCAATAATTTATTTTTTTTTTT